>CM042689.1:128216051-129466051 GCA_023614405.1 Avena insularis | reverse complement strand
GATCTACAACATATTTGCAATAGTTTAGACTAATTTTATGACAAATTGAGTTCTAATTAATAGTTAAATTAATCTAGGTGAACTCCCACTCAAAACAATATCCCTCACATTTTTTTAGTGATCACACGAACCAAATCCACCACATCAAAACCGATCATCACGAGAGTTGATGTAGCTTCAATGGTGAACAATCAACATGTTCATCATATCTACTATATGACTCATGCTTTACCTTTCGGTGATCCGTGTTCCGTGACCATGTATGTGCATGCTAGGCTCGTCAAGATCAAACCTTATCTTCCGCATGAGCAAATCTGGCTTGCTCACGTTGTTTACACTCTTAGAATCTAACACACCCGATCATCACGTGGTGCTTAGAAACAAAGAGCTTTAGCAACGGTGCTTACTAAGGATGAACACTTTAAAACTTGAAATTTATGTGCTTGAAGGATCATCTTATAATTCTACCGTCGTTCACTAATAAATACAAGATGCATAAAGCATTAACATCACATGCAAGTCATAATATGTGATATGATATGGCCTTTCTTCTTGTGCTTCCGATCTCCATCTTCAAGCACGAACATGATCTCCATCATCCCCGGTATAGCATCAAGGTCAATGGCGTCGTTTCATGGTTGTCGTCCACCAGCTCCAACTATTACAACTACTTTGAATAGACATGCGGGTCTTAATAGAATTTAAAGACAACCATATGGCTCCTGCCGGTTGCCAACTTACAATAAGGAACATTGCACACATCAAATATAATCACAATCATGGCCATATCACATCACAGAACACCCCTGCAAAACAAAGTTAGACGCCTCTAATTTTCTTTGCATATTTTGCGTGGTTTGGGGCTTTCAATAAGTGTCGATCTAACTTACGAACAAGAACCACAACGTTGATGTTTGAACTATCAAGTGCCCGTTGTAAATTGGATCTATACTATAATGGGAGAGACAGACACCCGCAAAGCCACTTATGCAATACAAGTTGCATGTTGAGCGTGGAGCAAGTCTCATGAACGATGTCATGTAAGGTTATCCCGGGCCGCTTCATCCCATCATACCGCAAGATGCAAAGTACACAATAAGCAATTGATAATAAAAGCACCACCGCCCATAATGACCATTGTGTTCTACTCGTGCAACAGATCTACATATAGACACGGCTCTGATACCACTATAGGGGTTCGTAGCATGGAAAACAAAACAAATCTACCGCATGCAAACAAACAAGCCAAGATCTATCTACTAGATTGTAGCAACGAGTCGATAGAGGAACTCACCCTCGAAGATTCCAAAGCAGTTAACGGGAGCAGATTCTCGTGGGTGATGTAGTCGTACTCTTGCCGATCTCAAGATCGCGTAGACGATCCTTCCGGCGCTGCGTTCCGGCAGCGCTTCCGCAGTCGGTCACATGTTCGGTACTCGATGAAGACCTTCCTCTCCCTTGTTCCAGCAGGCAGGGGAGGTTGTAGCACTTCGGTTGTATCGGATGTAGAGGGGAGATCTCGCAGGGCTTCGCCTTAAGCCAGAGCGAGTATGGTGGACTATGAGAGAGGCCTTGGCGATCTAGGGTTTAGAAGGCACCAAGTGGAGAGTGTAGCCGGCGGCTAGGGTTTGGGATCACCCCAACTCGGCGAGTTGGTGGTGCCCTAGGCAGGGTCGGCAGCGGCATGGGTGGTGGCGCCGGCGGCTTAGGGTTAGGGTTTGGGGTGTGAGAGGTGTAGGCTAGAGGGGCATCCCTGCCCCTCCTTATATAGGTGGGAGGGTTCCGGTTGGGAGGAGGGAGTCCTCCCCCAACTTGGCCTCCTTGGCCGGCGGGTGGAGGGAGGAGGACTTCCTCCCCATGTAGGTTTCCTACTCTCCCTCCACCAAGCAAACTTGCCATTTGACTTTTCAAATTGGCGTTTGACTTTTCAAACTAGGATTTGATTTCTCCCTTTATTTTGCCCAGCCATGTTACCTAGTACATGATGCAACCATTCCATATTGTCATGACACATTCATGTACCCTTCCCCTCCGGAGTGCCGGACCTACCGGACCCTTCTAGAACATTCCCGGTGAAAACAACGGAATCATTCCCCAACTCCGAAACAGGACTTTCCTTATATGAATCTTATTCTCCGGACCATTCCAGATCTCCTCGTGATATCCCGGATCCCATCCGAGACTCCGAACAACATTCGGTCTCTTACTCATCATTCCATAACTACTCAACAACATCGAATCCTTAAGTGTGTCTCCCTACGGTTCGTGAATTATGCGGACATGATCGAGACACTTCTCTGATCAATAACCAATAGAGGAATCTAGAAATTCATATGGCTCCCACATATTTCTACGATTACTTTGTGATCAAATGAACCACTTACATACGATACCAATTTCCCTTTGTCTCACGATAGTTTACTTATCCGAGGTTTTGATCGTTGGTATCTCTGCATACCTAGTTCAACCTCGTTACCGATAAGTACTCTTTTCTCATTACCATGGTATGTGATCCAGTCACATGCTTGCAAGCTAATTGGATGACATTCCACCAAGAGGGCCCAGAGTATATCTATCCGTCATATGGATGGACAAATCCCACTCTTGATCCATGTGTCTCAACCCATACTTTCTGAACACTCAATGCCACCTTTATAGCCACCCAGTTACGGTGTGGTGTTTGATGTCATCAAAGCATCCTTCCGGTGATGGTGATTAGCATGATCTCATGTTCGAAGGAATTAGGTTACTATGTATCAGAAAGCTTATGGCAATTAAACTATTAAAATGACTTGATCTTTATGCTATGCTTATCTATAGGAGTATGTCCATCATAACATTCTCCTAATGATATGATCTTGTTGTTAATAACATCTCAATGTTCATGATAGGGAAACCACAATCATCTATTAACCAACAAGCTAGTATTATGAAGAGGCTTTACTAGGGACTCTAATTTAGTTTACAAATCACACAAGTATTAATGTTTCCTAGTTAATATTGTTATAGCATGAATGTAAACATTTATCATAAACACAAAGATATAATAATAACTACATTTATTATTGCCTCTAGGGCATATCTCCAAAAGTTTTAAAGGTTATTTGTACTATCACGTGGTGCTTGATTGTATGCATGCCCTTTTCGTTAGCCTGACATGGTCAGCTACTCAGGTTTACATGCGTTATGCTCAGTCGACGAAGTCGTGAGGTGAGGCGGAGCCCCCGAGTGTGTTGCAACAGAAAAGTAGCATACGAAAAAGGTATAAATTTTTGGGCGAGACACTTAGCTTTTATTCATATCGTAACGAGGAGGTACATTGTTTGGATGATTAGCCTTATTGAAAGTAAAGAGGGATAGCTAGGGGTAGAAGCGTCGCAATTACGCGACGTTCCATGGGTTAGAGTATGCGACTCCAGACTCCACGTGCTTGAGGCGGTAGGCGCCACCTGGGATGAATTCGGTGATGACGTAGGATCCTTCCTAGGGTGACTCGAGCTTTTTTGGCCCTCTTGCTTGAGTCGTAAGAAGAGGTCTCCTTCGACGAAGGACCTTGGGCGCAGCTGACGGCTGTGATAGTTGCGGAGGCTCTGCTGGTAGACCGCCAAGGGAGCCACGGCGATGTCGCGTGCCTCGCTGAGTGTGTCGACGATGTCTTCGAGTGCGTCCGTCGATTTGGCTTCGCTGTAGGCGACGACCCGTGGGCCTTATGGCGTACTTCTGCAGGTAACACGGATTTGGCTCCGTGCACCATGAAGAAGGGCGTGTAGCCAGTTGAGTTGTTTGGCGTTGTGTGCAAGCTCCAGAGGACGGAGGGTAGCTCTTCTGTCCAGGCTCTTACAAGCCATTTGAGTGGGCTCAGTAGGCGTTTCTTGATGCCGCCGCCTATGAGGACGTTGGCCTTTTCGACCTGCTTGTTGGTTTGCGGGTGTGCCACGGAGGCATATGATATGTTGATCCCGAGGCCTTTGCAAAAGTCCTAGAATTTTTTGGAGATGAAGTTCGACCCGTTGTCCGTGATGATGTTGTGCGGCACGCCAAACCTGTCGACTATGGACTCGAAGAACTTCACGGCCGTTTTGCCCTTTTGGTTGGTAATGGGCATGGCTTCGATCTACTTGGTGAACTTGTTGACTGCGACTAGGAGTTAGACGTGGCCTCCTTTCGAGGATTTGGGCAGTTTGCCGATCATGTCGAGACCCCATTGGGCGAACGGCCAGGCCAGGGGTATGGGCCTGAGCTCTGATCCTGGTGCATGCGGTTTATCTGCAAACCTCTGGCAGTCGTTACACCTTCGGACGATGTCCTTGGCATCGTTCATGGCCGTTGGCCAGTCGAACCCAGCTCGTAGAGCTTTGGCGACGAGGGAGCGGTTGCCCGCGTGATGGTCGCAGATGCCCTCATGGATGTCTTGGAGGATGTTTTTGTCGTCACCGATGGTGACACATCTTTGGATTACACCCGAAATGCTACGCTTGTACAGCTCGCCATTGATGATGGTGAAGGCCTTGGACCGGCGATATATGTGTCGGGCATCTGTCGGGTCATCAGGCAATTCTCTGTTTATCAGGTATCGAACGTATGGTTGCGTCCATGTTTCTTCGATTTCCATGACCTGCATCAGGTTGACCAACGGACCTCCGTGTCGAGTTTTTCGGGTCCTTCCTGTCCTTCGGGTAGCGCAGCCCCCGAGTGTTCTGCTTCTTCGGGTGATCCCTTGGGGAATTTCCTTTTAATGGAAAGCACGCAGATTTGTTCGAGGAACACACTTGGTGGTACCCGTGCACAGGTGGAGCCGATGTTGGCGATTCTATCGGCTTCTTTGTTGCTTTCTCTTCCAACGTGCCGAAGCTCGCAGCCGTCAAAGTCTCCTTCGAGTGAGTTGTAGAGCGCGCGGTACGCGATCATGTTAGCGGCGTGTGTGTCGCACTTGTTCATCGTCTGCTGGACGACGAGGTTCGAGTCACCGTAGATGACTAGACGCATTGCATCACAGATCTTGGCCATCTTCATGACATGGATGAGGGCCTCGTATTCGGTTTCGTTGTTGGAGGCCCAGAATTTCATCTGGAGGACGTATTTCATCTTGTCACCTTGCGGGGACGTCAGTATGATGTCGGCTCCTGCCCTAGCCTCGCGCTTGGAGCCGTCAAAGTGCATCGTCCATGACCGCGTCATATCCGGTGTGTCCGGTAGCTGTAGCTCCATCCAGTGGACGAGGAAGTGCAGGAGGACCTGAGATTTGATCGCTTGGCGCTTCTCGTAGACTATGTCTAGAGGGGATAGCTCGATGCCCCATAGGGCTACGCGTCCTGTAGCTTCGGGGATGTTCAGGATACTTTTCAGTGGTGCCTCGTTGACGACCATCACCTGATGCTCCTAGAAATAGTGGCTCAGCCGACGAGCCGTCATGAACATGCCGTAGGCGAGTTTCTGGTAGTGAGGGTACCTCTGTTTTGTTGGTGTCAATACCTTGCTGAGGTAGTAGATTGGGCGTTGGACCCAATGGGTCTTGCCATCTTCGGGTCGTTCGACTACAAGCACGGTGCTGACCACCTGATGCGTGGCAGCTATGTATAGCAGCATAGGCTCGCGTTCCTTTGGTGTGACCAGGACGGGCGAGGTGGAGAGCAGCCGCTTCAGATCTTCGAATGTGTCGTCTGCTTCAGGTGTCCACTCGAATTTTTCTGCTTTGCGTAGAAGTTGGTAGAAAGGTAGGGCTTTCTCACCCATGCGGCTGATGAATCTGCTCAACGCCGCTATGCGCCCAGCTAGCTGCTGGACACCTTTGAGGTTCTTCGGCTTCTCCATGCCTAGTATGGCCCGGATTTTCTTCGGGTTCGCCTCAATCCCTCGCTGGGAGATGAAGTAGCCAAGCAGTTAGCCAGATGGGACGCCAAAGGCGCACTTTTCTGGGTTTAACTTGACCTTGTAGTGATCAAGGTTGTCGAACGTCTCGTGGAGATCGTCGATCAGTGTCTTGGCCTCCCTTGTTTTGACGACTATGTCGTCGACATAGACTTGTATGTTGTGGCCTATCTGGCTCTTCAGGCATGCCTGCATGCACCACTGGTACATGGCACCTGCGCTCTTCAGCCCGAAGGGCATTGTGTTGTAGCAGAATACTGCGAACGGCGTGACGAATGCCGTTTTCTCCTGATCTTTGACCTTCAGTTGAATCTTATTGTAGCCTAAGTAGGCATCAAGGAAGGAGAGTTTCTCGCATCCTGCAGTCGAATCGATGATTTGATCGATCCGAGGGAGAGGGAAGTGATCCTTCGAGCAGTGTTTGTTGAGCAATGTGAAGTCCACGCACATCCGCAGGATGTCCATGTCCTTTTTAGGGACCAACATAGTGTTTGCCAGCCACTCTCTTTCCTTGATCTCCCTGATGAAATCGGCATCGAGCAGTCTGTTGACTTTGACTCTGACGGCTTCGGCCCGTGGCTCGGACAATCGTCGGATGAACTGTTTGACAGGCTTGGCATCTGGAAACATATTGAGTGCAAGCTCGGCGAATTCCCTGGGAACTCCTAGCATGTCCGCAGGACACCAGGCAAAGATTTCCCAGCGCTCACGGAGGAATTTGATGAGCGTCGTCTTGGAGGCGTCCGTCGGGTGGACCTACACATTTTTCGTGTTAACTGTTGAGTCGAATGACATGTCGGGTGCGTTTTGCCTGGAGACTGGGGTGCCCCATTGTCTGTCACCTCTCGAAGCCTTGTGAGCTCCTCCTGCATGCCGAACGACTAGGAGATTATGTTGAAGTCCCTGTCGCAGTGGTCGGATCGGGTAAAGCTGCCCTAGACCGTGATGACGCCCCTAGGTCCTGGCATCTTGAGTAGCAGAAATGCATAGTGCGGTACTGCTAGGAACCTTGCGAATGCCACGCGCCCGAGGATGGCGTGGTATTGTTATGGCCAGTCCACCACTTAGAACTCGAGCCGCTCACACCAAAAGTTGTCGGGTTTGTCGAAGATGACATCGAGCCATATTTTTCCCAGGGGAAATATGCCCTTCCCTGGTACTATGCCGTGGAACGTTGTGTTGGATTTTTCCAGGCTGCACAGCGGGATCCGCATTGCTTCTAGGGTGCTAGCGAACATCAGGTTTATGCCGCTGCCATCGTCCATGAAGACGCGGCTCATCTCAAATCCTCCGATCTGTGCCTCAAGCACCAGGGCAGCATGACCTGGGCGAGGGATCTGGCGGGGGTGATCCGAACGACTGAATGTGATGCAGGACTTCGAACCGCTGACGTACTCGGGGATGGCGGGTGGAGCGGTCACAGCCAGGCTAACTTGGCGGGTGATCTTATTTTGCACCTTGTTTGTTGGTCGCCCCTTTTGAATCATCAGGGACCCTTTCGGTGCGGGGTACCCATTTACGCTGTTGTTTTGCACGGGCGTGATCGCGTGATTCGAAGGTCCCACGAGTGGTGGTGGAGGAGCTCCGTGGGCGATGTCACCTGGTGCAGGTGCGTGTCCGAACCCAGGGTCTGGGATCTGCTGGCTCATCTGGGCGAAGCCCTCACCGAGTTTCTAGAACTCACGGCAGTCCTTGAGAATGTGGTTAGCCTTCTTTTTGCCATCCTGCTTGTCGATGTAGAAGTGGATGGTGTATGGGCCCGACAACTTGTCGTATGCCCAGGGTTCGTCGTCGCGGCCACGACGCTGCCACGTCTACGTTGGGCGTCCTCCATCACAGAAGTTGTTTCCACGGTATCCACCGCTGCTGCGGCGGTTGGAGTAGCCAGCCATGACCATGTCGGGTCCATCGCGATCATCGTAGACATGTGATCTTCGCTTGCTATGGCGCTCGCGTCTGTGGTTGTAGTCATCTTCCTCATCTAAGTGTGCTCGGTGGACGGAATCCTCGCCATCTGCCCACCTGTTGGCGATGTCCATGAGGTGGTCGAGTGTCTTGGGCTTGACTTGCCCAAGTTCTTCCTTGAATTCCTGGCGTTTGACGCCATCTCTGAAGGCGTCGATCGTTCTCTCTTCGGAGAGGTGTGACACGGAGTTCTTGATGTTGGACCAGCGTAGTATGTACGAGCGAATGGATTTTCCCGTTCGTTGAGTGCAGGCCCACAGCTCCTCAATCGAGGCTGGCCTCTTGCTGGTACCCTTAAAGTTTTGGATGAAATTGTACGCTAGTTCCTCCTAGCTTCAGATGGAACCCGAGGAAAGTCTGTTGAGCTAGATCTGGGCTGCGCCTATCAACTGCATCTGAAGGCACTGCAGGGCAGTGTTTTTGTTTCCGTCGTGTAGCTTGACGGACGACAGGTGGTCGCTAAGCCACGCCTTAGGGTCCTGCCTGCCGTCGAACTTCGGAGTGTCTGAAGGGAGCTTGAAATTTCTCGGCATCCGTGTTCGCCGAACAGATCTGCTGAAGCATCGAGCTCCATAGAGTTCTCCGTCATCATCCTCTTCGGATTCGGATGAGCACGCGCGTTTGGCGCGTGCCTTGTTGACCTTGCGTTGAGCGAGGTCGCTTCGAGCGTCATAGTCGCGACTGCGACGTCTTGGGCTCTTGCATCGTCGAGGCAGATCGTGCTTGTCCTCGTCAGATGAGGGTGTAGGGCTATGGTTCAATTTGACCGTAGCCTTCTTCTTTGGCTCCATAGGAGCCTCCTCGTGGAGCGTAGCTCCAACGAGTCAGAGTCCGGCTAGTGCAGAATTGTGCATAGCTCTCTTCGGGTCCCCCACCGTAGGTGGATGGGACGCGAGATATGTGGTGGCTGCCATGAACGCATCTTGCAGCGTCTTCGGGATGACGTTGCCGTTGGCGTCCATCTCCATGAAGGACGTGTTGAGGGTTCAAGTCACCTCGCGACATGCAGCGGGATCCATGTGCTCTATGCGAGAGCGATGCTTGTTGGCATTGTTGTCGTGCGAGCTGGAGCCTCCAGCGGCGGAGAGAGCAGCTCGCCGCGCGCTAGACTCCGAGGCCGCTTGCTTGCGTTTATCGAATACCTCTTGAATCTTCACTTGCTTTTTGTGTTCTTTGATGAGGAGCAGGTGGTATGCCATCAGCAGGTCCCGTGAAACGTCCACAGGTAGGATCTTGTTGCCCGCCACGGCTTCGCGTGCCTGGTGCCATCCTTCCTCGCTGAGGTGAATTTTCGATGGGCATCGGGGTCGTCCTCGTTCGGCGGGGGGATGGTTGCCTCCTGTTTTCTCCGTTCCTACCCTGCGGGTTGGGTGGTGGCATGTGGGCACTCGAACCTAGTGATTGTTCCATGTCGCTTTCGATGACCACAACGCACTGGTAGCGCTCGCGGATTGGATCGCTGCTGCCGCAGCTTTCGGATCCGGAACCGTAGGTTCCTTCATCCGACGGGGTGTCGCACAGATCTAAGTTGCAGCTGCTGCTGTCGTATGACTCATCTATCGACGTTGACGTGCGTAGCACGCTGTGATGCGGGGCCCATGAGGCAGGCCTGATCGATGGCAGTGGCACCCGCTCTAGGAGGCGGAGAGTGCCGGTTTGTCCCACCTGGAAGTAGAAGCTCCCGAACAGGATCTCGAGTCCATCGCCTATGGGCTCAAAGTCCTTTATGGTGGTTGGCGAGTGGGCGCTGAAGTCGAAAGCGCCGAAGAGGAGATGGCTCTCCGTAGCCGAGGAGTTGTAGATCGTTTTGATCGGGACCATCACGATCGCACAATCAGCGCCCCCGATTCCCACAGACGGCGCCAATTGACGAGGTTTAATTTCGTCAATGCCCATTGTTATGAGCTTGGGTTTTGGAGAAGATGGGGGTGCTGGAGATCGCGGAACGGTTAACAGACAAGAAACTAGGGGACACGAGATTTACCCAGGTTAAGGCCCCCGGAGGGAAAACCCTACTCCTGCTTGTCTGCTTTTGATTACAGCGGAACCGAAGGTTACAGGGGTGCGCAGATGCAATCTAGCGTGGAGGTGTGTATGTGGTGGAAAAAAGATTGGTCCTCCTCGCCGTGACCTCCTAGCCTTTATATAGAGTTAGGCAGGTCTCGGGCACAGATCGAGTCGGTTACAAGTTTAGGGTTTGCCCCTTTGAATATTCTATCTATTCTAGTCTTGCTCTCCAAGGATCCGAAGATGTCATGGGCTTGGGCCACCCAAAAATCTCCACAGGCCGCATATATTCTTGTGGGCCTTCCTTGGGCTGGACCAGGTATGCTAATGTCGTGTACCCGTAGGGTATAACCACGTCAACACTCCATTGTACAAAGGTTTCCTAACGGGGGTTGAGGTTTCTATCACTCCGGCAACCCCAAAATTAGTAGCCAAATACACAATGCATTCCCCTAGGCCCATAAATGGTGAAGTATCATGTAGTCGATGTTCACATGACACCACTAGAAGAATAGCACCATAACTTAAATATTAAACCATTGAATAATACCTCAACACAATTTCACTACTAACAACATGACTTCTCCCATGTCCTCAAGAACTAAACGAACAACTCACGAGACATCATATGGATCAAGATCAAAGATGATATAATGATGGATAACAATCTGAACATAAACAACAATTCAATGGTTCCACTCACAAGCATCAACTACAATAGTAATCAACACCGGGAAAGTTTCCCCTAAGATTTATGCAAGATTCAACACAATTGTTACAGCGGGATGGAGTGGTGATGATGGTGCTGGTGGAGATGATGATGATGGTGAGCCCGATGAAGTCTATCTTGATGACGGTGTTGATGGCGATGATCTCCCCTCTCCGGGAAGGAATTTCCCCTGCAGAAATCTGTCTGCCGGAGAGCTCTTTCTCTCTGTAGTTTCCGTCTCGCAGAGGCAGCGAAATCTTTTTGTGGTCGCTCCCCTAACTTTAGGGTTTAGAGGAGAAGATATAGGAGAGAGGGCAGAGCCAGAGGTGGGCCAGGGTGGCCACAACCCTGTAGGCGCGGCCCAAGGGGGTCGCGCTTGGGGGTTGTGGGCCCATGTGGCCCAACTCTGCATCCCCTTCTGGCATCCTTCGTCTTCTGGGAAAATATAGTTTTCTGTAGTTATTCTGGTATTTTTCTGATCTTCGCGAAATTGCATCAAAACACCGCTTTTTCCATCAGAATCCTGACTCCGGCAGTTCACCCTCAAAGAATCATCCATTATGCAAAAACAGATGAAAAGACATAAGTAACACCTCTTAATATGAAATATATCAATAAATAGAGGAAAATTATGATATAGAATGGTGATGCAAATTGGACGTATCATATCTGCATACATATCAGCAATCATCGCTTCAACTTTCACCTGATGATCAGCTGCACAACACTCACAAAGCATGTGAAGCTCATGGGAGTGTTCAGTTTGCACATAGGTATCACTCATGTTACGCCACACCAATTTTTCCCTCTATCTGGATCCCCAAGAAATTCTATAATGAAGCATATCTATCATCCGCGAAAGAAACACAACCTCTTTATAGTTCACAAGCATACGCACATCCTGCCCGAACACAACCCTCTCGCAACCAAAATATAGTTTTGCAGTGTACTGGCGGCCATGAACCATGAACTCATATAGGTCTGTTGCATCGAAGTTGTTCCTAATTTGATTAAAAAGGGGATCTTTCAGTTCATTCGACACTACTTTGATGTAACTAATCTACTTGCAAGACAAGGCATAGAAAATAAAAAATCACCTCTCGCTCTTCTCTCGGGTGGTTTTCTTCGAGATCTGGGTTGCACGACCCCGTACTACAGCAGAACACTCCGTCACCGGCCTATCTTTTATCTTCAACCCACTGCTTGTAGGTACCTTGTTAGCAGACTTCTGGCTGACCTCCTCGCTAACCTGGGCTGCAGACCACTGCTGCTTCGCTTGTTTGGCGTTGTTCCCGAGACGCTGGCTCCGACGAAGCCGAATCAGTCGCTGACATAGCTACCACCTTGGTCTTGCTTGACATGTCGCTGCCGGATTCAATATGTGTGTGGGTGGGGAAGGGGTGGGGTGTGTGGGAGGGGGAGGGGGCGGGGATAAAAATGACCGTCGCCGCCATCGAAACATATTCAGTATGGAGGAGGGAGAAAAAGGGCCGCCACCGCCTGCTCAGTGTCAGGGGTTAGGAGAGTACAGAAATGGATTTGCCCATGCAGCACGTGCAGGGTGACTTAGAAGGGGCACATAAAGGGCATGGCAGGTACTAATGTAACGGAATATCCTGACATATCGGCTAAGATTTAAAAATATTTGGTTTGCCACCATTCACTCGAAATGCCTCTCTTGGTAATTACCCTGCCAACTTTTCGAATCGCGGTGATTATACGCAACTTGGACCCCGTGATGCCTTCGCCTGCGAACTTTCGGGTCGCAAAGTAACAAGCCTGTCCTGCAACTATCTGCTATCTGATTATCACAATATTACACTGGGTTTTTCCTCTCCTCTCTAAGTTTGACCTAGGCCTCCTTTTATATGGGCAAGGGGACACCACAGGGGTCGAATTACACACGGTGGTGAGGGCTCAGCCACGTGGCGGTCGTGGCCTAGCAATCATGCCTCAATGCCACGTGTCTCCTACTAACTATAACAAACTGGCGCTAGACTTGTTTCGTCAGCTTGATTTCTGTCTCTAGGTGGTCTACCAGAGCTGGGATATCGGCGGGAGTGTCACCGGGCCCCAAGAGGACACCCCGGCAGAACTCTTGTGCAGCCACGCGGTGAGGTGCAGCACGCATGAAAGCCACACGTCGTTCGAGTGCTGCTAGTGGGCGAGGCGTGTTCTTGGTCCTACTGATGGTCGTGTGCGTAGTGTTTCCACGGTGCACTCTACACTTGGGTCAGGCATCATTGGCTAGTTGAGACCTCTCGAGCCGGATAACGGATCCGTGAATTTACCCGGAAAGAACTTCCCTTGACTCTCGGCTCGACAGTCTACGGGACGCCCGGCCCAAATCCCGTGATTCTATGACCCGTGGAGAGCACAGAAAAGACACCGTGGCCCACTCTCTTATAATCCCTTTACATTTTCTTTTTATAATTTTCTACATGATTCAAAATCAATTATAAATTCATTTTTTCAAATTTTTGTTGAATTTGTAAAAACTTTAAAAAGAAAAAGTAAATGTTTTTTAATTGTGAATCCAAGTCCACTTTCAGAAATTTACCACGATGCCCCTAACTATTACAACTAATGAGAACATTGTCCTTTTCTTTTTAAATGCTTGTAATAATAAATTTTATTTAATAATTCAATTATTACAAATAATATATATTTTGAGATAAAAATGCAAGGATTAATAATATGGCCTCCAAAATAATTTTTGGACAGTTAAAATTTCGAAATTGTTTTAATGCTTTAATAATGTATTACATTCTATATGACTACTTTAGGAAGTATTTGATTACATATTTATATGCACCCATTTCCTCACACAAATTTCTTTGTTTTCCCCGTGATACAACCAAGCAGCTATATTACAGATTCATGCATTTTTTATTCCCGTACAATTTAGGCCACGTCGATCCTAATATTTTATTGTTTCTTAATTTTCAAAATCCTGCGAACCAAACAGGTCCTTATCAACTTCGCTTTACTTTTCAAGGTCCTGTGGTGAGACTATCGTATAACATATCAGGTACTGATTGAATGAACTCGAACATGCTCTTGGTCGCAAGCACGACTGGCCCTAGATTATGGTGTGTGGTGATTAGCGAAATCTCCGGATGGTTCTAGACTTCTTCTGGTCTACATCTAGTTCATTGCTGAAAATGAATATCAGATTATCATTATCCTCTTTGTAATTATGTTGCTCGTCCTATCAGTGTTGTTGATTGCAATCGTAGTGTTAGCATCTATGCTTTTGGATTAGGCTACCTCGTGTTCTTGATGGACACTAATTAGTTAGATCTTGCTAATCCGTACGAAAGGATTGCTAACCTTAGAACATATTCTTTTTTCCTTAGACTGAACTTTCTGATTATCATGGCAGTTGGCAGTGCAGATCTTGGTCCAGGACAAGCAATTGTGTCTACACATCACCCTATGCAATATTCTTTTATGATCTGTAGGTGTATGAAATAAGACGCATAAGTCTGAATGGTATAGACATAGGTGTTGGGTTCTCAACTAACACTGCGTTCACATCCTACGTGAGGACTCCGTTTTGATTCATCTCAAGCTTCACTAATGCCTTAGATTGGAACTGTTTGTAGCCTCTTGATAATGATGGTGAAATTTGTTGTTTTCGTAATTTAGATGATGCCTTGTGTTGTATAGTTAATTGTGATGATGTCATTGATAGCCCATGCAGTGTTATAAGTTTGAGCTGAAGTCTGATGAAATTTTTTTTTATATGATAAAATGGTTATATTTTTTATAATATATATGTTTGTCCTCAGAATCTCTGTCCAGCGGCAGAACCTCCCGCATACCTACCTTTAAATATTTTTTAATTGGAGATCTTGATATCTAATTTTCTAATTTCTCTCCAAACATGGGCATGGATAATCAGTTGAGTTGACATTACTCGCTTTGATTCCCAAGGAGAGTACAACTATTTTTCTAGGATTACTTGGACTATACCCAAATTCAAAAATTCAGTTGAGTGGTAAAAGCTCATGCCTATAACCAAATATCTCGTGCCCCCAAGTTTTAAATTCCATACAATGGTAAATTCCCCTTATTAGAGGCCATTATAAAGTCAATGGGTGGGGGCCGTCCGTTCGTAGAGATACTCCCTCCTAATATGATAGAAAACTAAAATTCTCAGTCTATCAGCAAAACCTCCCGTCTACCCTGATTTTTATTAACCGGAGGTATCCAATTTTATAAATTTTCTTCCAGAATATGGTCATGGATGATCAGTTAATACGACTCGGCCTTCGATTCCTCGAGAGAAGGTACGATGTACGACCAATTTCATTAAATCGGAGGTATCAAATTTTCAGTGCGGATGTGGTCATGGATGATCTGTTGATATCATTCTCGGCCTTGAATTTCAGAACAGATGCAGTACAGCCTACTACTACAATTTTTCTATTATTATTACTTGGTTGATAGAAAAATTCAAAATCTCAATCTAATGGAAAAAATATTCCACCCGCCTCAAAGAATTTCACGCCCCTCTGTTTGAAACACTATGAGGCAAAAATTACCACCGACCGCGAAACATTTTGCACCCATGCATTTCAAACAATATGAAATTCTCCTTCGACCCATCCCATACATGACCATGGCTGTAGTGAAGTCGGTAGGTTGGGGGTGCGCTCGTATTTTTTATGGTTTACCACCTCTATAGTCTAGATCTGCGGATAACCATAAGCCCCACCCCCGGCCTTGATCACACACGGCCGGAACCTCCCGCTACATTTCATCGGCATTGCCGCCGCACATTGAAACCTCATTCTTTTCATCCTCCGGTCTACCAGAGCCACCATGCGCAACTGGAAGCGCTTCATTGATGTTGACGTGCGTCAACACCCTCGTCCACCGAACCTGACCCACGCTAATATCAGATTTGTTTCAACAACGCCGTTGTGCACTACACAGGATAATGTTCACCAATGTCGTAGTGCAAACAAACTTATCTGCTTCAACGAGCCTACTGACAGAAACATGAGCTATTGTGTGATGCCGCAAAGTTCTATTCCTCTTGTCAACACCCGGATTTTTAATCCCAGATGCCTGTTATGCCATATATCGCAATTCCAGAATTACCATTTTTGTGAGACATAACAGATTAGATATCATAATACATCATCCATTACAAACCATACATAAGGTCTTACACAAATAAGGATCTCATGATCCAGTCTTAATACAATTCAAGCAGCGGAAATAACGTAATAATAATGATAGCGTGGACGAGGCTCCATCTTCATGGTCACGGACAATACTGACGATGGGAGATGATCCTAGTTGTCGTAACCTTCCTGTTGTCCGTCTTCCTGATACTCCTCTTCATAGTCTAGCCACGGGAATAGCCAGGGACAAAGCCATGAGTACTCTTTAAGTACTCGCAAACTAATACTAACAAGTGAAGTGGTTTTGAAATAGGAAGTACTAAGCTCTAAGTTGTTTTGCAAAAAGCCATATTTACCTTAACTAAGTTCAGAAGCAAAGAAAGCTAGTTGAAAGTTTTATAACACCTAAGTACGAACTTGAATTTCATGTCACCACTTTGTTGTGGTCAGGTCCAAATCATAATTTATTTCACAAGTCATTTCTAAAACATCTGACGACGGAACAGTATGGCCACTCCAACTATGCAATAACCGCGGACGTGGCTATTCGATTAGTTTGCTACTCTGCAAAGGTGGTACACTTTCACCACAACATTTTAAAAAAAGTTTAAATACAGAAAAGCTTCTACCTTGTTATTTTTAGCATGGGTGATCTACAACTCCAATTGGTTTGAATCCAACGAGCTTGGATTAAGCACTCCAGTATCTTTCTAACAAAATTGGCTTCATGAATTTTGGTTCATTGAATCGATCTGGGTTGATATTTGAATCTAGGTACAGAACTAAGTTTACAACTAAATGGAAAAATCTAAATTTGAATTGTTGGGTCGCGCGGGAGATTTAACTGGGCCAGCCCACTACGCACAGCACGCGCGGGCTAATTAAGTGGATGTCCCCACTCGTCAGTGAGACAGAGAGTGGCGAAGCGGTACGGGGTGATCTAGGTCGTGCGATCTAGCTCTAATCCTACGGTTGTGGTTCATCGTCCACGCCTGAACAAGACGTGGCGAGGTTGAACCCTAGCGCGGCCAGTGGGGGTCGACGGGGGCTCACTGGGGCTCCGGCGATGGTCGGCGATGGGGGCACACGACGAAGTCAACGACGGCGATCCTCCTAGTACCGGCAGCTCCTCCTGGGAAAGCTCCAATTGACGGCGCCTCTCCTCCTCTGCAGCGGCAAACTCTAGTCAAATTCCGGCCACCTGGTGCTCGCCTTGCTCCAGGGTTGAGTGGGTGTGATCAGTGAGAAGTGGGGAGTGAGATGGTGTGCTCAAATCGAACGGGGTTGGCCTCCTTTTATAGTGCCTAAAGGGGACCGACGGGCACGGGTGGAGCTCGTCGTGGTCGTCGGCACAGCGTGCTAATGGCATGGGCGGCGATAGGGGCCGGTGTGTTGCCTCCTAGTGAAGCTCAACAGATTGATGGCGAGGCGTGGGGCGGTGCGGAACGGTTGGAATGTCGCGATGCTCTGGGCAGGTCCGACGGTGATTTTAATGGTGCACAGCATCCATGGTCCGTGTGGCGGCGAACGGGGTTGTCTGGCGGGTTGCTGGGGTGCTAGCGATCACGCACGCAAGCGGCAAGGGCGGCGCGCGGTCTGTGGACTGGTGTCGCGTGCGGCGCTCTGGCGCGTTCTCGGCTCGCTCGTAGAGAAACTGGGCGCGAGCTTGTCGTGTGTTCCACTGGCTCGCAGAGAGAGGGGTTGGCGGTGGACGGTGCTGCGTGTCCTAGACAAGGTTGGCGAGGCTAGATCTTCTCCTAGCTCGCTGGCGACATGGGGGTGTCAAGGGTGCTCTCGGCATGGTCATCATTGATGGCTATGCATGCTCACGGTGGTGCTAAGGCTGGTTAGATTAGTTTGATCATCTACTAAGAGTGTAGAGTGACCTAGAGAGGGAACAAGGTTAGCCAAAATCACTACTTCTAATAGTGTTTTGTGTTTGTTTGTTTGCTGCTTACAAGGTGTTTGATGAAATGGCCGCAAGAGATTTAAATTTGAATTTTGGATTCAAACTTGGTGGGTTTGCTAGTTACATACTAGGGAGTCTCTAGTCAGTTGTATTGGTCAAGGGGCACTGGTTTGATTGGGTTTTGAAAATGTGGGATCTTCACATATGTTATAGATTCAATTTTAAATTGTCATTTGAATGGGGTTGCCAAATGTTTCTCCAAGTTTGAAAGGTGGTATTTGATTCACTTTTACTTGGTCTAGCAAAGGGTGAAAAGAATTGGAAAGGTTTCTGTTTGAAATCTTGGACTAGAAACACTTAAAGTGGCCCAGTGAGCAAGATTGGCAAAAAATGACCATTTGCCTTATTTGATTTGTTTTTTATTTCTTTCTTGATTTGTTTCTGCTTGGAAAAGTTTTATATGATGATGTTTTCATCTTTAATCCATTCCTTGCTATTTAGATCAATCACACAAGTCCATTCATTCATGCAATCATCACATACACACATGCATTCATAATGATTTGAATTAACAAAAGTTTTTGTTAACCCTAATTTTGGTGATTGGAATTTGATAATCATTGTTCAACATTTTTGGGATGTTACAAACCTTCCCTCCTTAAACAAAATTAGGATTTGAAAATATCGGGAAACTCCGTCCTGATGTGATCTTCTCGCTCCAAGGTAGCTTCGTGTGGTTACTCCACTGAATCTTGAGAAACTTGATGCTTCGGGTTCTGGTGGTCCTGAAAGCTTCCTCCAAAATACGGATGGGTACTTCAGGATATGTCAGGTCATCGTTGATCTCTATGGTGCGGTGATCAATGTTCTTGAAAACTTCGGTCTTCTCCAGAATTTCAAGGCATTTGCGAAGTAACGATATATGGAACATATTATGCACTGCTAGCATCTCTTCTGGCAGTTCCAATTTATACGATACTTCTCCTCGACGATTTAGAATCTTGAACGGTCCGATATATCTGGGGGCTAACTTTCCTTTGAGCTAGAAACAGGGCGACACTTTGAGATACACAAAATCTCCCATATTGAAAGCGAGGTCTCGACGTCTCTTGTCGGCATAACTCTTCTTTCTGGATTGGGCGGTCTTGAGGTGCTCACGGATCTTGTGAACTTTCTCTTCTGCTTCTCATTGGATGTCGGGTCCAAAAATCTGACTCTCTCCTACTTCCGACCAATTCAAAGGGGTACGACACTTCCTTCCATACATGAATTCAAATAGGGCCTTTTGCAAACTAGCTTGATAAATGTTGTTGTAAGAAAATTCTGCGAATGGCAGACAGTCTTCCCATTTAGATCCATATTATAACACACAGGCTCTCAACATATCTTCGAGTATTTGATTTACTCGCTCGTTTGTCCATCGGTATGAGGGTGATACGCTATGCTGAAATCTAGTTGGGTTCCTAAACCTTCTTGGACTTTCTTACAAAATCTCGAAGTAAATTGAGTTCCTCGATCTGATACGATGTTCTTGGGGACTCCGCGCAAACTGACAATTCTAGCGATGTATAACTCTACTAGCTTCGAACTCTGGTAGGTGGTCTTGACTGGTAAGAAATGGGCTACCTTGGACAATCTGTCAAGTATGACCCAGATAGAGTCATTTCCCCTACTAGAAGTAGGCAATCCGGTGATAAAGTCCATTCCAACTGATTCCCATTTCCATTCTGTAATCTGCAATGGTTGCAACAGTCCTACGGGTCTCTGATGTCCCTCCTTGACTCTGACAAATATCACACTTGGCGATGTAGCTTCCGATTTCTCTCTTCATCTTATGCCACCGAAATTGCTCCTTCAAATCCTGATACATCTTTGTTCCTCCGGGGTGGATAGAATAAAGAGTATCATGGGCCTCCTGCAAAATAACTTCTTTCAACTCTGAATCTGCTGGTACACAGAGACGTCCTTTGTACCATAGAACTCCTTCATCCTCGGTGAATCCGGGTACTTTGCCTGTACCGATACGACGTTTGATTCCGTCGATACTAGCATTTCCTTTCAGCGTCTCTTTGATCTGACTGATCAAAGTGGGTTCAAGTTCTATGCTAGCCAAAAATCCTTCACTTACTAATTCCATTCTGAAATCTTCCATCTCTTTGTGCAAACTTTGTTGCTCCTTCAGAATCATGGAGTTCAAGCGGCACGGCAATCTGCTAAGGGCATCTGCTACCACGTTGGCTTTACCGGGGTGATAGTGAATGTCTAGATCATAGTCCTTGATTAGCTCTATCCATCTTCTCTGCCTCATATTCAGCTCCTTCTGAGTGAATATATACTCCAGGCTCTTGTGATCCGAATAAATCTCATAACGGTTTCCCATCAGATAATGCCTCCATGTTTTTAGGGCTAGAACTACGACTGCTAGTTCAAGGTCATGAGTAGGATAATTCTGCTCATGCTGCTTCAGTTGTCGGGATAGATAAGATATAACTTTTCCTTCTTGCATCAACACACATCCGAGACCGATCTTGGATGCGTCAAAATATACATCAAAGGGCTTCGTGATATCCGGCATGATCAAGATTGGAGCTGAAATCAATCTCCTCTTGAGTTCCTGAAAACTCGCTTCACATTTGTCCGTCCATTTGAACTCCTTATCCTTCTTCAACAATTGGGTCATGGGTCTGGCGATACTCGAGAATCCTTCTACTCACTTGCGGTAGTATCCCGTTAATCCGAGAAATGCACGAACTTGGGTTTGAGTGGTTGCGGCTTGCCAATCTTCAACATCCTTCACCTTGGCAGGGTCGACTGCAATTCCTCCGGCTGATACAATATGTCCAAGGAATCCTACCTCCTATAACCAGAATTCACATTTTCTAAACTTGGCATACAGCTGATGCTCTCTAAGGGTTCCAAGGGTGGTCCTTAGGTGTAGCTCATGTTCTTCTTCTGATTTGGAATAAATCAGAATGTCGTCGATGAAAACAACTACAAACTTATCCAGGAAGTCCATAAAAATCTTATTCATGAGGTTCATGAAATAAGCGGGCGCATTGGTTAATCCAAAAGACATGATAGTGTACTCGTATAATCCATATCTGGTGGTAAAGGCAGTCTTTGGAATATCCTCTGCGCGAATCTTGAGTAGATGATAGCCAGTTCTAAGATCAATCTTAGAAAACACTTTAGCACCAGTCAACTGGTCAAACATGTCTTCTATTTTCGGCAGTGGGTACTTGTTCTTGATGGTGACATCATTCAACTTCCGATAATCCGTACACAAACGGTTACCTCCATCTTTCTTATCCACAAATAAAACAGGTGATCTCCATGGTGACGCACTTGGTTGGATCAATCCTATCTCCAGCATGGCATCCAGTTGCTTCTTCAGTTCCACTAGTTCAGACGGGTTCATACTATACGGTCTCTGGACTATGGGTCCGGTTCTAGGGATTAGTTCAATGATAAACTCTATATCCCGATCTGGGGGCGTACCAGGCAAAATATCTGGAAATACATCGGGGTACTCACAGACTATCCGGACTTGGTCAATGGTTGGCTGGGCTATATCTTGTTGCACTTGAATTGACGGGGCAAGGTTTCAGATATATGCTCGACTGATATTCCAACTGTACTGGTTATGGTTATGGCTTTCTTGGCACATTCAATTAATTCTTTATGTTTGGACATCCAATCCATTTTAGATTAGCATAAAAATCTATGCCATGGATTCGGATAGGTACGGCTTTGCAAATTTTTCTAGCTTTGGTGGTTGAACCAGGTATTTGAACTATCATAACATGCTTCAATTTGGTGGGTTGAATCATACTAGTGCATGCAAATTCTTCAGTAACAAACGAGTGCGATGCTCCAGAATCAAACAACACTCTTGCAAGTACTGAGTTAACAGAAAACATACCCAGGATGACATCTGGTGCTTCTTGGGCTTCTTCGACATGCATGAGAAAGAGACGGTCGTTGCGGTTGAGCGAGTTCCCTGGGCCAAACCTTCTTCCGGGCTGAACACGACGTTGTTGCTGAGCTGGGGCATTTGCATTGGGGGTTGCGGCAATCTTCTTGGGGCACTCATTGGAATAGTGACCTTTGGTTCCACATTCATAACAAGTCACTTGGGACTTGTCCTTTGCGGCAACAGGCACAGCATTGCTTCCAGTCCTTGGGGCAGTGTTGGTGTTGGTGGCGACATTGTTATTGTTGAACTTGAGTGGAGCATGATTGAAGTTGCCGGGGTTGTTGTGGTTTCCTCCGGGCATTGGGTTTCCACGGTTGGGATAGGTCGGACGGTTCATCGGGGGTCTGTTGGTTCTTGGGGCAAATCCTGGAGACGGGTTGGGGCGATACTTTGGGGTATGGTGGGTTACTGGTTGATGCATCATGCGATGCTTGCGGTTCTCATTAGCTTGGTTGGTCAAGTATTGATCTTCGAACTTCAACAGTGTTGATCTCGGTCTTCGATCTCGATCTCGATATCGTATTCTACCTGGAAGAACAAAACACCAGAAAGAAAGGAAACAATCAACACATGGCATCGATGCAATGCTCAAGCAAGGATGATGATATGACAAGTTAAATTGTATTGGAATGTCACCCTAAAGCATGCTTCGCAATTTAAACGGGGTTCCGAGGGGTCCAAACCTAATTCGGAGAAACTCCGGATGCATCTATGAGGGCTACTATGTTCTTCTAATTATACTTGTCATTGAAGTTGTTGATCAATGCATGATGATAGCTTAACTAGGTAGATTTCAATTTTTTGAACATTTTGATATATTATACACATTTTTCTAGACTACTATGAATTAGTTATTGATTTTAGAAGGTTTATATCAATTTCTGAAATTATTAAACCACTTTAAATGAATTATTGCGCCAGGCTGACATCAGCACATGCATCATATACTTTTTACACCACAGCGGAGACTACCCACTGAGGCTGACTGATGGGCCACAGGCCACCTCAGCGTCCACGCACGCAGGGTGGACCCACCACGGTTTTGACCGGGGTTAACCACGCGCCTGATGTCATGATGACGTCAGCGTGACGTCATCCGATAGGGAGCTCCCAGATCTGCGGCTGTTGTGGCATTTGGCGGCGAGCGGGGTTAGGTGCGTTCGAACCAGCGGAGCAAGGCGATCAAGATAGAGGCGGCGCCACCCGGATTTGGTCACCGGAGCGACAGCAGCGACGCTCACGGGTCGACGGCGTGCAGCTACTCTAGCAAGCAAACGGACAAGCGGACGCCACTCTGAGCCTTAGGAGCTCACCGGGGGTGTGAGGAGCTTGGCGGCAAGGCGTGGGGCAGCCGGAGTCAGTGGCGAAGACGGCGGCCGGACTTCGGGAAGATGACCGCGATGGCGTCGGTTGCGACTTCCCCAACTCGATTCCTTTAGGGGAAAGACGAAGGGCATCACGACGAATATCTAGGGCGTCTCTTCTTGGATCAAGAAGATCAGGAGCAACAGCGGACAACGATGTTAGATAGCTAGGGTCTACGCGTGCGGGAGAGAGAGAGAGAGAGAGAGAGAGAGAGAGAGAGAGAGAGAGAGAGATGTGCAGCATAGGGTCTTATCGACCTCCTCCAGGCAGCGGCGTGTATCGCGGCGCGGTGGACGGCATCGGGGAAGACACGCTGCTGCTTTCCCCCGCGAGGAACACGACGACGAACAGGTAAGCGGGTCTGGGCCTCGATGGGCTGTTGTTGGGCCAAGGCTGCTGCGCACGAGCGGTAGAGAAGAGAGGGAGAAGCTAGGTTGCGGCCTGACTGGTTGTTGGCTCTATTTTTTTATTTACAAAACCTTTTTCTTTTTCTGTTTTCATTTCTCTCTTTTGTAAATTCATTTGCAAACTATTTTGAATTATTTCAAAAATACAAGAGGCTTTGTAAAATATCTAAAACACTAAGGGGCCCTTATAAACAATTTGGGCTCCTCACCTTTTTGGTAGTTTTCAAAATGCAAAACCCTTTTAATGTATTTTCAAAAGAGAGGGGAAGATTAGGGTTTTAGGGTTTTTTGCTTTGCATTATTTGTCTTAGCAAAATTACATGATGCTCATGAATGCCCAATCAACCCTAATTACTATTTAACTAAATCTGGGGTGTTACAGCTTTATCCCCTTTATGAGAATCTCAACCCGAGATTCCTAAGGTAGGAAGAGAGAGAAGAACATGGCTATACTAAGGATAAAAGGGAAACACACTAAACAAAACATAGAGTATCTCATGGTTAACTCATGGATGGAGTGTTCAGAAACAACTCTGAGATGGCGAACATGAGACACGTCAAGGTAACAGAGGAAACAAAAGGAGAAGGTTTCAAATTGTTAGATAGATGGTCTTCATAAGGATTGAGACGATGGAGCTTTCGAAGAGTTTAAGCTTCTGAGAAGGAAGGTTCCAATAGAAAGAACATGGCCATAGACTTCGATAAAGAACCTCTACTAAACGGTTTTAGTAGAGATTTCAGGTTTTAGAGATTTAGATCAACAAAACCAAGTTGTTGAACTACTTTTGAAACAGAAGGGTCACTCTTTCATTCAACAGAAGGCTAGGACAGAAAGGTTGTTTTGTGGCAAGGACTCGTGAGAGTCACAAGTAACATGTAGCAAGAGGAACTTTAGATTACCAAAATCATGGTCACTCTTAAAACATGGTTAAGAAATGAAGGAAAATCTTTATTCATCCAAGACTATCAAGATCTTTGCCAAGATCATGATATCACTGTTACAACATCAAGATGAATAGGTAAGAAGATTCCTGATGACACGAGAAAAATAAACTTCATTCTCAGACTTCAACTACTTGGCACAACAAAACGCTTGCCAACATAGAGGGTTTTGAGGATCAACCAAAAGACATTTAGCAACACTACTTTAAATGTTCTCCTTGATGTTTTTAGAAAGCACACATCAAGTAAAGGTCGAACTTTAGATAAAAAAGGAAACCATAATAACAACTCCTACAATTAATTATAGAAGAAGACTCATGAAGAGTGGTTCTCATTGCTGATTCAAGAGAATATGGAAATTGGTCTTTCGGCTAGTTGTGTCAACCATTACATCAATCTTACCGGATTTACAAAGAGACCTATGTCAAAACCTTGAAGAACACCAACCATCATTGCTTCTTGAGATTCAGCTTTGGTTAAGTGAAATGATACTTCAGACTCAGCATGTCCGAATAGAAAGTTTGCAAAATTTACCACAAAGGGGAAGTTACTAGATTCTCGAGACATGGACTACAGTGTTAAGCTCCAAAAGAATGAGCTAGATTTCTAGACCCATGTATTAGCAACTTGTCAAAGGACAACTGCATACATATAAAGTACTATCAATAAAACACACATGTATCCTTAAGGAGAGAGGGATAACTCTTCTGGAATCCACGGTGACATCTTTCAACAATTGCACGTGAACCGGAGAAGGTTACTTCTAACATCCAGAACACATACTTCGATATGACTCAAAGACGGTTCTCAGAGTTTCCAACATTAATGCCAATTGTTCTATATGTATCTAATCTAGCATGGAGAAGATAAGGATGTCATCGATGGGCTCAAGAACAAACTTACCGAAACACTCCAAGAAGATGGACTCATATGTCGTACGAACAAAGCAAAAAAACTGGTCAGACCTAAGGATGTGAAAATGTACTCAAGTAAAACATCATCAAGATAGTCCTTGGAACTGAGTTTAATTTGACGATAACCCAAATCAAGTCAAAGGAGGGGAAGATAACATATCCAAAAAGGAGATACTATCTTTCTTCATCACGAACAAAACTAGACATACCTTTAAGGAGGAACTGAGTTGGATAGAACTTTTGTCTTATAACTCTCCAAGTTGTTGTTTAAGCTAGACCAACTTGTTCGGGAGTATCCAGTACAGATCCTTGGAGTAAAGAGTAGTTCAGAGAACTTCCTTGCTCAAGAACTAGGCATCACGGTCATGTGGCAACATGGCGATACTTCTAGTAGACATCTAGAAGATCACGAACCACCGATATGTCACTTAGTTCGAGAGGGAACTTGCTTTGTAAGGCAAGAGGGCATAATCTCAAAGCTTCGGCACAAGCCTAACTCTTTGACTGAAGGGAGTGCTCCAGAATAACGAACTAGGTAGCACGATCATGCTTTGCTTAGTGATAGGATTAACCAATCACGCTAAGAATGACAAAAATGTCCTTGGAGTTCAAAGCAGTTATAATTGCTAAGAATCTCAGATGGCCACATTATTATGCACACGCATCACTCACGAGCGCGAAAGCTCGAGGGAGGGTGGGTAAATATGTGTAAGAGCATCACTTAATTAAGGGGTCATGGATCTCAGCAAGACCTCTTAGTATGAAAGAGGGTGATACTTTAAGGTGGAACAAATAGAAGCTAATCGATGCCTCTTGATCTGCGAATTACAATGCTTTGACATGGTCCTAGATATGACGAGGTACTGGAGTTTATTTCTCCTGACATCTCGAAATGGTTTGTCGTGACGAACCACAAGTGTATCTTGCATCGGAAGACACCAATGCAGATTTACTACTTGGCTGCCAACTGGTAGACAAAAGGTCGGAAAACAACAAGGGAAAGGAACATGCTCAGGATAGAATCTCGAGATGTGGATGCATAGATTATCAATCTTCCAAAAATCAATGCATAGAAAAGGTAAGGTGTGGCAGAGTCACGAGTACCGATGCGAGACTCTCGAGGAGAACTCGTGTCGTGATCTGTTTTTTTCCATTAAAGAACATTTGCCATAGCTAGTGGTAGGGGAAGTCCTTAGTCGTCACAATTTCAATCGTGACAAATACCAGAAGCTTGAAGGCTAGAATTGTAGTACCATCCATCCTGAGGTAATGTGTAAACATTAACGACATGGGTCAAAGGATTGGATCTTGGGTTAAAGGTCAGCTTCATGTACAAGATTCACAACACGAGAATCCAGCACAATCTGGGACCTTCGGTTCAAGTCCAAGGGTTAAAACCCAAAGAAAGGAGCAACTACTACTTGAGTGACACAGCGTACACTGCAAGGTAGTGATCACAAGGTAGCATCCAAAAGAAGAAACACCTTCTAAAGTACCCAAACAACAAAAAGGAGGCAAAAGAGGCGAAAGGAAACCTCGAAGCCTAGAACAAAACATTGTGGGAGCATTATATTGTAGGTTCCTCAATACAGAGAGATCATGATGGAAAGGAATCTCTCAGCTAAAGCAGAGCAAAGGGGAACAAGGAATTCACAACACACACAGCTCTAGAGAACTCGACACTAGGTCAACTGGTTGAAAAACGGCATGCCAAGAAGGCACCTAAGATTTGAAAGACTAGAAGAGATATCAAAACTTTTCCAAATCAACGCAGGATAAGATGACCCAGAGTTAGAGCGATACTGGATAAGGAGTAAAAAGAAGCATACCAAAGTTTTCACAAATAATTTTCAGCTTTCAAATAGTTTTCACAAACTCTAGACTCAACATCGACCAATAGCAAGGTTTTCCTACGGTCTGTACTGCTCTGACACCAAAACCTGCGACACCCCTGGGATCAGGGCTAAACAAATCCCAGACTTCTGTATGACATAAGCTTCACCTGAGCTCGAGGATATCCAGTGAAGAATCAGTAACACAATAGTGATCTTATGACACAAAAATTATTATAGCAAGCTTATAACTGAGCAAAGAACCAAAATATTACAAGCAGAGGTCACTGACCATAAATATCAAACAACAAAGGAAAATTATACTATTAAGTATAGAAAACTTAACAAATGTCCTAAGAGGCCTGGAGCATAACAATGACGTCCCAGCCCATAGATTCTAGGCTGTCGGCCAAGAACCCCAAGCATAACGATGATGTATCCAAAGTATTGATCATCATCTTTTGATATCCACCAAGTAATCATCATTTGAAACTTAACTAGGATCACCCCCTCGTACCCATGAGGAAGCATCCTTAAGCACACGTTGATCGCCCAAGTTTTACGATTAGGTTAAAGTTCTTTATGATCATCACGTCTGTTCCCAAGTCGTCCATAACCGCGGACACGGCTTTTCAAAAAGATTAATACCCTGCATGGGTGTACAACTTTACCCACACGTACTAGCTGACTCTAAATGCCACATATTAGCCCTCTTCCTTGGAAGGCCGATAGAGGGTGGTTAGACACGACCTTTACCTTGCTTTCGCCGAGACCATGAGTCACGCCCTAAGGACGGTTCCGTCATAATGGGTCAAATCCTGAAGCCGATCCCTAGAGATGTGAGGCGAGGTTGGTTCCACCAGGGGCTCCATCGACCCCAAGCAACCCCGGCCACGCTTACCTACCTGTTATGATGCACCTTCGCCCGTCGAATCTTTCAAAACTTTTTCAATGCGTATGTCGAATGGAACGCCCGAACTATGTGACTAATGGAATCTACTAGGCAAGTTAGTCAATCAAGGGGTTCCCAAGCCCCGTGTGGTTGTACGTTTGTCTTGGTTCAAGAGGCAAGAAATCAGGTCCTAGTGGTGGCGAGCATGGGACTACAAAAACCACATCCCACCGTGGCCTCCCATACAAGCCTTAGCATGTTTAACCTTTACCACTAATCTCATCTCATCATGTTCTCCTATCATACTAGATTCTCTGCATCTGATACATCATCTGGATGAACCAGAATCAAAAGCTAAGCATGGCTAACAAGGACACAGATATAAGCTCTACCAGTGCACACAAGCCAAACCTAGTTATGCTAGGAGTAGTGGATCAGGTAATATAAGCTTAAAAGGAGTAATGCAACAGATAGGATACTCTATCTATCGATAAAAGACCATGGTAGAATCATATGCATCATGGCAAGAATTGAAATTCTTTCGACATCATAGGATTATATCATGGTGGGGCTATGCCTGCCCTTTGCCCGTTGATAACCAATAAGTAGATCTTTGTAAGCCTTATACTTGAGTTGATTAGGGTTGGTCAAGTATTGATCTTCGAGCTTCGACGGTGTTGATCTCGATCTCGATATCGTATTCTACCGGGAAGAACCAAACACCAAAAAGAAAGGAAACAATCAACACGTGGCATTGATGCAATGCTCAAGCAAGGATGATGATATGACAAGTTAAATTGTATTGGAATATCACCCTAAAGCATGCTTCGCAATTTAAACAGGGTTCCGAGGGGTCCAAACCTAATTCGGAGAAACTCCGGATACATCTATGAGGGTTACTATGTTCTTCTAATTATACTTGTCACTGAAGTTGTTGATCAATGCATGATGATAGCTTAAATAGGGAGATCTCATTTTTCTAAACATTTTGATATATTATACACATTTTTCTGGACTACTATGAATTAGTTATTGATTTTACAAGATTTATATCAATTTTTATAATTATTAAACCACTTTAAATGAATTATTGCACAAGGCTGATATCAGCACATGCATCATATACTTTTTACACCACATCGGAGACTACCTACTAAGGATCACTAATGGGCCCCATGCCACCTCAGCGTTTAAACCATGGCTAACCGCTGCCAGTCGTGGCGGTTTGTGGCATTTAAATGACAGTGATCATGGGTTAGGTGCGTTTCAACCAATGAGCAAGGCGAAAGAAGATAGTGGCGGCGCCGCCCGGATTTGGTCATCAAAGCGACGTCCGCGACGAGCGGCAACGAGAACGCTCACGGGTCGACGACGTTTAGCTAGCCTAGCAAGCAAACGGACAAGCGGAGGCCACTCTGAGCCTCAAGAGCTCACCGGGAATGCGAGGAGCTTGGCAGCAAGGCGTGGGGCAGCCGGAGTCAGTGGCAAAGACGGCGGCCGGACTTCAGGAAGATGATCGCGATGGTGTCAATTGCGGCTTCCCCAACTTGATTCCTTCAGGGGAAAGACAGAGGGCATCACGACGAAGCTCTAGGGCGTCTCTTCTTGGCTCGAGGAGGTCAGGAGCAACGACAGACAGCGAGGTTAGATAGCTAGGGTTTCAGGTCTACGCGTGCAGGGGCGAGAGAGATCGAGAGAGAGGAGGAGCAAATAAGGGGGGAAGAGACATGCAGCAAAGGGTCTTATCGGTCTCCTCCAGGCGACGGCGTATGTATCACGACGCTGTGGACGGCATCGGGGAAGACATGTAGCTGCTTTCCCCCGCGAGAAAGACGACGACAAACAGGTAAGCAGGCATAGGCCTTGGTGTGCTGCTGCTGGGCCAAGGCTGCTGCTGGCTCTGTTTTTTATTTACAAACCTTTTTCTTCTCTGTTTTTTATTTACAAACCTTTTTCTTCTTCTGTTTTCATTTCTCTCTTCTGTAATTCATTTGCAAACTGTTTTGAATTATTTCAAAAATACAAGAGGCTTTGTAAAATATCTAAAACACTAAGGGGCCTTTATAAACAATTTGGGCTACTCACCTTTTTGGTAGTTTTCAAAATGCAAAACAATTTTTAATGTATTTTCAAAAGAGAGGGGAAGATTAGGGTTTTAGATTTTTTTGCTTTGCATTATTTGTCTTAGCAAAAATACATGATGCTCATGAATGCACAATCAACCCTAATTACTATTTAACTAAATCTGGGGTGTTACAAACTACAATCATATAAGAAAAGGAGAAAAAATTAATGTTTGCGTCCCACAAAACTGTAGCAGCACTACAGCAGATTATACAATCATAACGTACCGCTGAAAGGCCAGATGCTAAAATGCCATAGCATACTACTCAGTGGCTCTGAAGTCTAATAGCCAGATATAAACCACGTTTGGACATGCCTTCTTTCCACCAATGGCTCGTCTGCGCGCCTGCGCCTGCGCCAAGATCCTCCGTCATGGCAGCCAATTGTTAATTAATACAAGCAAATCTGAAGGGCCTAGAGCTTGACTGTTACATGATGACTTATTTGAGCAACCAGGGAGCTCCGGAAATCCTTGCATTCAGCACTCCAGGAAAGACATAGCTGCATTCTACCAAATACATTACACTAGCCTCTAGGATGAACATTCCTTTAGTTTTACCTATGATGCCCTTCTTATTTATCCAGCCCTCAAATCCAATATTTCCTTGGCAGTCCTCCTCCGGAAATAAGACATGTGTTTCTATCAAAGACAACACATTCAAAACAACATTTTAATTTATTTAGCAGGTAATGAAGCATCAAATCTTGTTTAAATTCTGCTAAATACTCCCTCCATCCTAAAAAGGATGTCTCAAATTTATTTGAATTTGGATGTATCTATATACTAAATAGTGTCTAGATACAATCAAGTTTAGACAAAACATCCTTTTTAGGACAGAGGAGTACTAAATACTCCGTCTGTTCCATATTAACTATCTCAGCTTTTTTCCAAAATGAGCGAACCTACACGAAACACATCTAGATACATGCGTATCTAAACCAAATCTGACCAAAGCTGCGACAGTTAATATGAACGGAGGTGGCAGTACATAATATGTACTCCCTCCTTGCCAAAGTGTAGTGCATATATAAGATTTTTCAAATGTCAAACGATGTAGTGTTTCACCAAGTATGTAGGAAAAATTTGAACATCTAGAATACCAAATTAGTACGTACCATTAATTCAACATGATGTATATTTTCATATGGTACACATTTGATATTCTATATGTTGATATTTTTTTCTACATACTTGGTCAAACTTTACATTGTTTGTCTTTTTAAAAATCTTATATGCTCTACATTTTGGTAAGGATGGAGTATCAAAAAGGTAAACCAGGGGCCCCATTGGTACCTGTCCAAAAATAAGGTCCATATCCCTGCTGTAGAAGTCGATGTATTTGAGCATGAACATGCCACAATCCCATCTAAGATGACAAAAAACTCAGTAAGTACTAGTACAGTGTGGGAATTTGTATTTTTCTTTTAACATCGAGAAACATTTCATGAATCCCCCTTTTTAGAGACTTCAATATTTACACCTAGCTTTATTGTACAAGCAGAAAAACAATGATAGCCCCCTTCTATGACCAAAGATGAGAAAATACCCATTCTCCTGCAAAGGAAGGTTTTGGACTCCATCCTGCTTCCATGAAAGAACATCAATCTGTTTGCCATTCTTGTCTTTTACCTCATCTACAAGATATGTGGCCTGGCAGAGGTGGAAAAGCTAAAGTTCTCTGATGTCCTGAACAGAAAAGGAAAAGGAACAGCTGAGGGAGGGAGATATCACTTACTAATAGTTTCAGGGCCTTCATATCCATGCTGCCAAGTGAATCCAGATACTGAAACATTTTGTCCCTTACGTTGATGACTGCTAAACACCAATGCACTTCCTTGTGTATCGGAACAAAAATCTGGACATTGTAACTAGTTCCAATTAGAATGATAGTCAAATCACATGACAATCAAAGCTTGAAAATAAGGATTTACCTTATCACAATCAATTAGGTTGTATCCTAACTTCCTTTTTGTTGTCCATCTCCTTACGGCTTTATAATCATACCCACCATTAATCAGCTGATAACAGAAACAAGAGAAAATTATAGTGCTGACTAATTTGTTCTTGTGGCATTAACAACCTATTATCAGTTCTTATTAATGAGAAAACGAGCTAGGTACGATGTATCAATATCGTTAACTTCACTGCCATTAAATACTATGAATAAGGTATCATTATAATAATTGAATGATATTACACCAATAACCAAACTATACTATACAGGTACAAAATTCTAGTAATGACAAAAACACGATAATCACACAAGCTAATGAAATACTGTAGGAAAAAGTGATTTAGGACAGCATCCACGCACTAAACAATTACACAGAAACTACTTGAATGCAACTCTACAGGGATTCAAGCAAATACAATTGCAAGCAAAAGCAAAGCCATGCCAAAATGATGTTACAAGTCACTGGACATAGTAGCGGACCTTCTTGTAGAAAAAGGTGTTGAAGAAGTGACATTTTACAAACTTATTAGGCTCTCTCAGTTCCCGCTCTTTCAGAAGTTCAAGATACAAATTTATGACCTGAAAATACCAGGAACAGTTAATATACTAATGCCACATTCTATGACAATAGAATATCTCTGGAGTCCGGAAAGAGAGAACATCTAAACATATAGCAGAAAAAATAGAATACCTCATCATTTAGCCAGTCTTTATCATTCAAGCACTGCAATATCTCTCTTGTTATGACAATATTTGAAGCTTCATGCACCGATAATTTCTCCCGCCTAGAAGAAAAAGGACAGACTTTAGGTAGTGCTAAGTAAGGCTAGATATTTGCACACAAAAATGTGTTTACAGCCTACTATGTCTTAACAAGAGCGAAAGAGGTAACACCTTTTCCTGCCACAAAGAGCATGATGAACTCTGTCCTCATCCTCGTCTGTTAGAGGAACAAAAGGTTCAGACACCCCCTGAAACACATGTGAGTACAGATATTTAGCAACAAACAGTGGAGTACATTTCTTCAAAAGGAAGATTAACCACTAGTCTGGTTCTAACATTTAGCTTTGTTCACTGTAACAATAACTGCAGTGCAGCTTTTGTATTCGGAAGCAAACACATGAAGCAGCCTTTTCCACTTTCCAGTGTTAATGACATTCCAAAATCCACAGATACTATCCCAAAATACTTTCAGAAAAATACATGCATCAGAATGAGCTCATCAACCTTCGGTAGGTTCTAACACTCCGAATGATGATGGCAGTAACAATAACCAAAATTAGTTTTCAGTCAATTGTTACACAAGAAGAGAAATATCTATGTCAACAGACATACAAAAAAATAGTTAACTCTCACATATGCCCCATTTGTTTTCTTCATCACACATGGGACTAAGAATTAGCAACTATGGTAAACTATTTCCTTACCTTTTTTATTGCCAGGTTAGGCAATGCATGCCAAGCAACAAATGACATGCCGTATATGCCCCCATAAACTATGGTACACTAACATCATATCAAGCATACTAGAATTACATACAACTCGGTCATGTAATTTTATTTCAAACTGAAACAACCCAATTATCTTAACTCTCTGAATATATCTCTCATTTAACCACTACTATTAGCAAATAATTACTCCCTCCGTCCAGAAATAACTGACTTGAGTTTGACTAGATTTGAATGTATCTAGACGCATTTTAGTGTATAGATACATTCGAATCTAGACAAACCCAAGTCAGTTATTCCTGGACGGAGGGAGTAGTTCACAAATAAACACCGTTTTCCAGGAGACCTTAAATAAGTATATTCTACTAGTATAAACACTGAAGAGCAACCACCCCTCTTTTTAGTACAAAATGTGATAATCCTTTCCAGAAACTCAAACCTAAATGTAAGCTTACTATATTTAGTTCAAAAATAAGTTTAAAATGAACAGAGCATATCAGGGTTGACGACTATGGTCTTTTTTTTGAACATGAAGATATATTAACATAAACAAATACAGTACATCGAGGCTAAGGACAGAGCAAGATACCCACGAGAAGAGTGGCACAACCCAAATATAAATGAAGATAACACGTGATGCTGACACCGAAGACTACAAGAGGAACCAAACGATCCATCCGTCAACAACTCGGATCCAAAAGTGCCACAACTGCAGTCCTCAGAGGCATCTATGCTGTATACCAGTTGATGTCCCACGGGTGGCTCTCCCAGCAGTCTATCTGGTGTATGCATCTGAGGAAGAGGAGTATAGATTTGTAGATATTGAATGTCCATCTCTGAGCTCAAACTCAGGTTCCCTGCCATTGAATCTGAGGAACCACAGCGAAAGTGTTGTCATCCACTTCCGGTGGATCAACCCGAACCAAGGATTATGAGTCGCTCGACAAGTCGTGACTTGTCACGCGACTTGTCTACCAGTCGCAACTTCGATGTTGACAACCTAGAGCGACTCGACTAGTTGAGGTTGTCGGTCGACATGTTGACTAGTCATTGACTATTCACGACAAGTCTGTGATTTTGAATCGATCGACAAGTTAGTTGCCTCGGAACAAAAAGGCCCCCGTGTGAGTGAAAACTCTAACCCCCCACAGATCGTTATTTCCCCCACCCAGCCGCCTCTCTCCTGGCCACCCTCCCCTTGCGCCGCCTCTCACCTAGCCACCGCCAGGTCACCGCCGGTGCCGCCGCCTCCCTCACCTTGCTAGATGCTGCTGGGCTCCTCTCCTCGCCCTGATCTCTCTCCTTCACGGCTGTGCCCCCCAATGCCATCAAAATATATTGTCAACTTGTTAATATACTTCTATCAATAGACTAGTTGCTTAGTATTTTTTTTAGTAGTTAAGCTCGACTACGTATCGACTAGTCTAGCACTAGTCGAGACTAGTCACGACTAGTCTCCTCGTCGCCACCCCAGCGACAAGTTGCGACTCGTCGACTCGTAATCCTTGACCCGAACAACAAGAACGGTGCCAACACCATGCTTATCATCGTACCGATATAACCGTCTCTAGCTAAACCTTAAAAGATCTTGCTGAATTGAATATATAGCACTGCCATCGATTTGCTTCAGGGTCATATGTAACTTATGCTCACATGGCTTCAATTCAGCAATCAGGACATTCCCAATATTGGTGACAGTTGAATTACTAGTCCTGTCCTTAACTGATAATACATATGTGTGAATTGTGCTAATATTGCCTTGACTCCATAGATTCACACATAGAAGTTGACTCCAATAAAAACAGATCAAGTTGTGGGCAACATGCTGAACTGTCCCTAAGCAGAGTCCAACATCTCCAATTCATAAAAAGGAGCAAAGATCTCATACCCATAATTGGAGATCAGAACACCACCGAGGCTGACCTTGAAGGGATTGTTGAGGAAGACCGGTATTTGACCTCCAGTTCAGCAACCGGAGCACCTCTTTTCCATTATGGCCGCAGCCATCGCCAGCCTAAGGAAGAACCACCCCCCCTTCCAACTCCACCAGATTTTCCTGTCACCAATACAGCAAGATCTTGGGCAGGGATCTCCGGATCTTCGAGTTCTAGAGCCATCTCGAGCTTATTTAGCGTGGAGGGGAATAAGACGACGCTGCTTGCTTTCGGCTGCGTCCACCGGAGCACCGCAAGCAGCAGAAGCTTCACACCCGGGCGCTGAGCGCCACCCGTAGGGCACGGCCACCAGATCTCCACCGGCATGACGCCAAACCGGGACACAGCCCGCACACCGCTACTACTACACCTAGAGGTACGCTGTACAGGCCAGCCTCCCCCCCTCCAGCCAGCGAAGAGGGAGGGAGGAGCAGACCGAGAGGAGACTCTCAAGGAAGGGGAAGAGAGAGAAAGAAAGGGGAGAAAAGAGAGCGTGTTCGGACTATGGTCTAACACTTGGATATGACAAATCCGCACAATTTGACTAAGTGCCAGTCCCTTAATCAAATGTATCTAAGTTGTGAACAATTTTACAGCAACAACACCCTTTTTATTTCAATTATTTACGCTATATCATTACTTCATTATGCAATTCATTTATGATTAACAGATAAATGAAGATTGAAGAAGTTGTACCTTCTTGTTGGGTGTGATCTGCGGGAGGACCTCCTCGAGCCGCTCAAGCCAAAGTCGGCCCTTCTCGGCGAGACGGACCTCAAACTCAAGTACCTTGAGCCTGGCGTTCCGCTGCCGACTGGACGCCTGGTAAAGCTCCTTGTATAGAAGCACCTTCCTCTCTACCACCTTAGCCTTCACCTCGTCCTCATCATCTCGCTCGTCGTCCTGCTCTATATCCTCCCTGTCATCGACGACGACCACCTCAGCGGTAGATTCAGCCCCTCTTGGCACATCATCAGAGGGAGTAGGCGCCGGCGGCACACTTTTGACGAGGTCGACGTACTGGTCGAGGCCGAGAGGTTGGGATGGCGGGGACGGAGAATACCACGATGGACTGGAGTTGGAGCGGATATGTCCGAGGCCGAAGGCGCGGATATTGCGCTGAGGCCCATGAATGTGGCGCGGCCGCTGCGGTGGCGGGGGATAGCGGCGGCGTCGATGAGGGGGCGAGGAAGACGGGGAGGAGGAGGTGGAGGCAGTGGCGGCGGACGAGGAAGTGGGGCCCGGCGCGGCAGATGAAAGCGACGGGGGGGTGTGAGAAGACGACTGCAGAGGCGGAGTAGAGGAGATGGGGAGGAGGGGCGCGAGCTTGGACCTCTTGGAGGAAGGTGGAGGGGAGGGCGGGAAGGAGGGTATGAGTCGGTGGTCGGAGGATACGCGCTTGCGGCTGTCGGTGAGGGCGCCCATCGCCGCCGGCGGAAACCCTAGGCGAATTTGGGAGAGCTGTCTATACCTTTCTTCCCCTCGCTAGTTTTGGGCTCGGCCGTTTCAGATCGAGCGGCACAGCACAGCGGGGCTTCGCTGAAGCGGGATCCCCTCGACCTCGCTTGGCCCTAATATATACTTCTCAAACCTTAAGGCGTATAATTTTTTAAAAAAAGTCAAGCCATCTAGTTTGACAAAAAAAATGAGAAAAAATTATTAAAAACTATTATATTATATAGATATCATGTGAAAATATATTTCATGATGTATGAGAGGGTATAAATTACGTATTATAAATATTAATATTTTTTTCTAAAAACTTGGTCAAACTTTAGATAGTTTGACTTTAAAAAAAGTTATAGGTCTTAAGACTTGTGACGAAGGTAGTTCTCACACACCACAACGATTAGAAAAGAAAGGAAAAGGAAAATAAAACAAAACTGACAACAGTGGCTCGACGAAAACGAGTATGATCGGCGACCATTGTGTCATTTAGAGAAGTACCCCTCGTCTCCTTTTTCTTGCATTTTACGGAATGAAATGCATCTACGGTCCCTTAATGCGTTGGCTATGTCTAAAACAGTCCTTGAACTTAGAAAATGTGTCTTCACATACCGTCCTCAATATGATTGCCATCTTTTGTCTTTGTTTCGGCAGGATCCTAAATTACTAAGTCTCTTATAAATATATCAATTGAGACTGTCATACTATGTTGTAATATGATATTTTTAAATGAAAAAATTTATTTAATTGATTTATCTTCGCACTCGGAGGAATTGTTTGCGCGAAGGAGTATACAGGGCGCGTAATGACCACATGTACGAACAGAGCCCACCCGTACTGTCCGCCCGTACTATGTGGCAGCGTGACCACCTCATCAAATAATTCCACCTCTCGAAGACTGGATCTAAGATCCAACATTCACAGAAACATTCAGCCACGAAAAAACATACTAGAAAGGGATCTGAAGAAGGAACTTCGAGAAGGGCAAATCCTTGCTGCTTCACAGATCATTGGAGTACAATGCATCATCCCCTTCATCATCAACCACTGCACCACCATCACCATCACTACCTCCATTTTCTATCAATTAGATCTTGTTGTAATTCCACGGTTCAATTGTGGTTTTCACTAGATTCACTCCCGTACTTCTATTCGTCTATCTGATTATGATGATGTTGTTGATTTCTTCCATGTGTGAGTAGTTCTTAGGAAGATGGAAAAAACCTAGCATTATTATGAAATGAAATAAAGATGATCTATTACTTGTGTCTATGATTTATTAATCTATGATATGTGTTTGATCTCTCTCTTTAGATGATATGTATAGTCGGCCATATATCATTTGCCTTTGGGTCTAAAGATGTCATGGGAATGGCCACGGCAGACGCTACCAGGGTAGCGAGTAGTAGGAGGCAAGAGCGGTCAGCCATCTGCGGAGCGAGAGAGGGTAAAGACACAGGGGTTACCCAGGTTCGGCCTCCTGGAGGGGTAAGACCTACTCCTGCTAGATTGTATTATTGTTTGGTTACAATGGTGGCGAGCTCGGCGGCTAGGCAGCGAGTCGATGGGGTGTATGATGGAACGTAAGTACAGAGAGTAACCTAGGGACGCTTATATAGGGGGTACCTCGCTCGGGTTTACAGATATACATACGAATCAGATAAGGACTCGGAGGATTTGACCTAATCCGATTGGGCTTAACTACGCTTCTGGGCCTCCAGCTTCTAGTCGCCAGGCTCCATCTTCAGTCGTTATCCAGTAGCCGTCCTGCAGGCCCACTCGCAAAGGACCTGGTCCAGTCGGAAACGTCCTGCTAGGTATACCCCCATTCGGCATATCCCCATCAATAGTCTCCGAGGCCAGCGTTGGTTCGACGCAGGTGTTCTTTGGCAGCCGGAGTAGGTGGGTCCAATTTGGACGCCCAGTCGAATCGACAGTGGACTCCCTCAATGAAGGAAGGAATCTCTTGTATGTGTATTTAGTCTCAGCATTGATGACCGTTCGAATCGCAACATTGGCGAGTGGGTAAGCGAGTCGAGTGAGTGAAGTTGGACCGTTAGCTTGGTCAACCTAGTCATTGGGTAATCCAACGGTAACATTGGTGTAATTACCGCGAGGTAACCGCTCTTCTGAGACTAGCGGGAAGCGCCCCTTTATAAGGAGAGTGAGAGGGGGAGCTACAAACCTTCTTCTCATTTCTTCGCCCCTGCGCACCCTTAGCCTTCCACCTTCTCCCGATCCAGAATTTCTAGACCGAGCGAGTCTTGTTCTTCCTGATGGCGCCTCCAAAGGATCCGTGGGGCAAATCCAAGTGCACCGTGGCCTCCCTAAAATCCTTCCAGGAGGTGGGGATTCTTTGCAAAGGGAAGTGGCGGATTCCTGCGTCCGAGGAGACGATGCCCAATCCCCACCCCGGAGAATTTATCTTCTTTTAGATCCATCTGGAGAGGGGGGCCGGCTTCCCCACGTTGATTTTCTTCCGGCAGTTCTGCGCGTATTACGCAATCAAGCCATCGGATCTGGGTCCGCACAACGTCGAGCATCTCGCCATCTTCATGGCCTTCTGCGAATGCTATTTGGGGTGTCGCCCCTACTTTCCCTGTGGTTGGAGTTGTTCCATGGCTGCATCATCTGCGAAGGGGCAGGCGGCCCAATCGTGGGAGCAGGAGGCGTCACCTTCTAGCTGAAGACCAAGGTCCCATTCATGAAGCTCATGCTGCCGAAGAAGGCCGCGAGTGAGTGGAATAAGAACTGGTTCTATGTGAGTGAGTCGACACCTGACGGCGAGGTGTCACTCCCGATGTACACCGCCGAAAGGAGCGAGCCGTGCCGGATGTTAACGACCAAGCTCCCCGATGAACAGAGGATGGTCATGGACGAGATGCTGACCCAGATCTAGATGCTGAAGAAGGAGGGCCTGAAGACCATCAAATTGTATAATTGTTGGCTCGGGTGGAGGCTGGTGCCGCTGGCCACCCGAACCCAGTAGATGTACCAGTACACCAACAAGGATGATGTTACGAAGGAGAGATCGGTGGTCTGGGACGCCGATGATTACGCCGCCCCGCTGAAGAAGATCATGGAGGCAGAGTACACCAACCCGAAGGTCGGGCTCGCATCGTATACTGCCACTGGGAAGCGCCAGGCTCCCATAGTAAATATCTTTCCTAATCTTGATTTCGCAATCGCAGTTCTGCGGTCATAGTCTTTTGTGTTTATTTTGATCGAGGCGCCATTCTCTGTCAGTTGTTTCAAGTCCTGGAGAATTGGCTTCCTCCTCTCGACGACGAGATTCCCAAAGAGCTCAGAGAGGACGAGGAAGAGTTCTTGGACAGTGAAGATGAGGTGGCAGAGGTCGCCGCACCCACGCTCGTGGCTCGAAAAAACCGCGGGCAGAAGCAGCGTGAAATCGAGGCCGGTAAGAGCCTCGAAGAGCGCGATAGCGATGAAGATGAAATGCAGGAGCACGGCTCACGGTGCGTGGCTATGCCGTCAAAGCCCGTGCGAAAGCCGAATTTGTTCGCGTAGAAGGCAGTGTCGAAGGCGGCGGCGCCGCCTAGGTCGGCGACGATTTTTGAATCGGATGAAGAGTCTGATGACGTGGAGACTGAGGTCTCGACCAAGATCCTAGAGGACCTAGCTTCGATGAAGGGATCGGAGGCCGAGGCCATGGTGGAGATCGTGATTCCACTCACGGTGATCCCGCCTCCTTTCTCGGTGATTCTGAGGCCAGGGGCTTCCATGGCTATAGGGCCGAAGTCCTCGCCGCCGAAGGGGGCTCTTGCGTTGCCCTGGCCGCAGGTTCCTGCGGCTACGGCCTCGGCGTCGAAGAAGCCTGCGGTATCGTGCACCACAAGTGTGCTGGAGAAGGGGCTCACTCGCAGGTTGGGCCCAGAGTTGGAGAAGCCTGCTCACATCAGCACTGGTATGCGCTTCCTCCATGTTGCCAAGTAAGTTTGCGGTAATCTCTGGGTCTTTCAGCAGATCGTTGATCGTGTCATTTTTGCAGGACCGGTGCCAAGAAGATTGTTCATCCTTCAGTGGCTAAAGTTCCTCCAGTCGCTGCCAGAGGGGTAGCCGTCCCTTCCAAGAAAAGGAAGGGCGACATAGTCGAGGCTCCAGTCGAGGGAATGGAGAAGAAGAAGAAGAAGAAGGATGGCGATTCCACCACTATGGCGGAAGAGCCATTCGAAGCACCAGTCGAGGCGCCAGTTGGGGCCACCATCCCTTCGGAGGGCGAGGCAGTTGTGAGCTCGGAGCTGGGTGAGCCGACCGTCCCAGTGGAGGCATCGGTACCCGCAGATAGTGCTCCAACAGCGATGGCCGTGATGTTCCCTCGCTTTGTGGCGAGAGCTTCCACCGCGGCTACTAGAACGCAGTCGCCTCAAGTACCTAAGGTTGTTGATGGTGACGCCAGGCAGCGACGCGGGCATATGTCGTTTGTGTTGCCATCAGTGGATGTCGTCGAGCTTCATAGCATGCTAGGTGCTGCCATCTAGGTATGTCCAGTCCCCGAGCATCTAGTCGCTGAATTTCAGCGGCAAAATGCTTAGAACTTTAGTCGTCCATTCCCCGAGTATCTAGTTGCTAAATTCCAGCGGCTAGATGCTTAGAGCTTTAGTCGTCCAGTCCCCGAGCATCTAGTCGCTTATTTTAGCGGCTAGATGCTTAGAACTTTAGTCGTTTTTCACATGTAAGTTTCTGTGTTCAGGGTCTTCAGCGGGAGTCGGCCGATCGGCAGGCCGCGAAGGAGCGCCTGGAGCGCGACCTGCAGGTCATGCGGGAGGCCAATCGGCAGTTGCAGGGGATTAAAGGTGAGTTGATTTCACCTCTGTGAACTTGTACTCTTGTTGTTGTGCAGAGTTTTTACTGCATTCTTCATTCTATTAAAGGAGCACTCTACCGCGATCGCCAAGGCCCGTGAGGGCTATGTTCCAACTACCGAGCTGGAGGATACCAAGGCAGCATTGGCCACGGCGGAGGGACAAGTCGCCTTGTTGACGAAGGAGCTCGAGGCTGCGAAGGCGTCGATGGTCTCTTCCGAGGAGAGGGCCAAGGCCGCGATCGTCGCGGCAAATGACGAGCGAAAGGTCTCCGACTCGCTTGTCGCTGGTTTGCAGGACCAACTATCGGCAAATGACGAGCGGAAGGTCTCTGACTCACAGAGCATTGCCACGAGCTTCTTGGTGAGTGTCCCTTCTCCTTGCTTTATTTTGGTGTTGGCGGGCGAGTCCCCAAGCAGTAGATCCATGGGTACACGTCCTCGTGGATTTAGCTTTCTGGTGTTTGTAGGTGCGATATGTGAAGGAGATCTGGAGGTGCAGACGTACGACGCAAAGCGGTGCGTGACAGTGGTGGTGGACGCGGCTACCCTCTTAGCAACGTGTGTCCAAGCCGTCCTCCAGGGGATTTCTCCCATCGAGGTGATCCCTGGGGGTTAACGAAGGTGTGGTGCTACCTCGAGGAAGCGCCTGTCGTGGTCGAGTGGATGGCGTGGTCGGCCTTTCGCCGTGGAGCCTCTATTGCGTTGAGTCTTGGACTTGCGCACTTCCCCGATGACTTCGACCTCGACGACGTCACCAGCGGGTATCCATCAGCGACTGGATCGGTGGAGATTGCGGAGGTGTTGAAGACGACCGCCAAGGCCGCTCCTTTCGCAGAGCGAGTGTTGGCGATGGGTGATCTATTGCCATACCAGGAGACGGTGGTGGCGATGAATGACCCTGAGACGGAGCATCGCGATCTGAAGTCAGAGCAGCCTTTCTGATCTCTTTTGCGAAGAAGCCGACGACATACCCAGCGAACCCTTGGGAGCCTTTTGTCCGGTTCAGGGGCGGCGGCAACCCGTCTTCTTTGAAGCCTGCAGAGTAAAGGATTTCCCTGAGGCTTTTTGTTAGTTGCATCGGCTGACCGCTTCTGTATGTACCTTGATGATGAACAATATTTTTTTTTGCTGAAGGGAAGAAAAAGGGGAAACATCAATCTTCTAGCATTGCTTTGTGATTTCTGTTTGTGTGTATTGTTGATTTGTGCGAGTCTCCGAGCGCGTCCGCCCTTTAATGGGGTTTACCTCGCATGTATGTAAGTTTGTTTGTATTAGACTATTAGTTTAGTCATGGTCGACTTGTCGTGGCTTGTAGAGCCAATTGCTTGGCGACTCCAAGAGATGCTCTGTACTTGGCTATTTTCCCGGACGCTAGCAGGGTCGGTTAGGCGAGTCCCCGAGCATGGTAGTTAGCCGTTCTAGTCGCATGCCCAAGGTAGGTGAGGACATGGTGTGTTGTTTGTAATGTATCTCCTCCTGGCTTGGAGAGCCAGTCACATGGCGAGTCCAGGGCATGCTCTCGTACTTGGTGTGTTCCCGAGCCGCGTGGGGTTTATCTTGGGTAAGTCCGCGTGCGTGGTACTTAATCGTTCGAGTCGCTATGCACGAGGATGTGGAGGACCGGTCGCTGTGAGAAGCATGTTCGGTTTGTCTTGGTCCGACAGGCCAGTCGAGCGAGGCGACTCCGATGGTGGCTCCATGGTGGCGTTTTCGTGGACGACGCAAGGCCCGATTATTTTCGGTGCCCTTGTGCCGTACTACTTAGCCGTGTCGGTCGCTCGACCAAGGGTTGAATTCTGTGGGTAGAGTATTGCTAAATGTACGAGTGTGATTGGCACAAGAGGCTGGCGAGTTGGCACAATTTGTGCGACTCGAATTTATTGCATTGTATAGCAGCGGAGTACAAGTTTTAGTTCTATGTATAAAACTTTTAGAGGAGGTTTACATTCCATGGCTTCTCGACGTCGACCTGGCCGTCACCTCGTACATCGATGAGGTAGTAGGTGTCGTTGTTGAGGACTCTCCCTATGGAGAATGGTCCCTCCCACGGGGAAAGAGCTTGTGCATGCCCTTCTTGTCCTAGACGAGTCGCCTTCCTGGAAGGTGCGAGTCCGGACTTGGCGGCTGTGATAGAGGCGGAGTCCCTGCTGGTAGATGGCGGTGCGAGAGCAAGCTAGGTCGCATGCTTTGTAGAGCTAGTCGATCCCATCTTTGCGGGCGATCTCGTTGTCCTCCTCCGTGTATTTGACGACCCGAGGTGAGTCGTGTTCCCGGTCGGTTGGCATGACGGCCTCGGCACCGTACACCATGAAGAAGGTTGTGAACCCTGTTGATCGGTTGACGGAGGTGCGAATGCCCCATAGCACGGAGGGGAGCTCTTCGACCCAGCATCCAGGAGTTCGCTCGAGGGGAACTTGTAGCCGTGGCTAGAGGCCATGGAGGATGCTCTGGTTGGTGCGTTCTGCTTGTCCGTTCGACTCCGGGTGGGCGACTGAGGCGAGGGAGTCGTATGTCATGCTCCTCGCAGAAATTAGCCATGGCGCCTTTTGCGAAGTTGGTGTTGTTGTCTGTGATGATGTTGTGCGGGTAGCCGTACCGGTAGATGAGCTCGCGGAGGAACTTGGTGGCGGTATTGTTGTCGCACTTCTTGATTGGCTTAGCCTCGACCCACTTGGTGAACTTGTCGACTGCGACCAGGAGGTGGGTGTAGCCAGACGGGGCCTTCTTGAACCGGCCCACCATGTCGATGCCCCATATGGCGAATGGCCAGGTGATGGAGATTGTCTTGAGGGCCAAACCAGGGATGTGAGTCTGGTTGGCGTATTTCTGGCACCCAGCGCAGCGTTGGACAATGTCGACGGTGTCAGCATGCGCGATGAGCCAGTAGAAGCCATGTCGCATGGCTTTGGCGACTAGCGACCGGGCGCCGGCGTGGTGGCCACAGTCGCCGGCGTGGATGTCTTGGATCATCTTGCGGCCTTCCCCTGGTTGTACACAACGCTAGAACGCGCCGTTCACGTTGCACTTGTGGAGTTTTCCATTGATGATGATGAAGGATTTGCAGCGTTGCACTATCATGCGCGCTCCATCTCGTCCGAAGGAAGGGTCCCATTCTCGAGGTAGGCAAGGTATGGTGCGGTCTAGTCGCTGGGCTCTGAAATCATGGCGACCAGGGCATGCTCAGGTTGCAGTGGTATCCCGACGTCGATCTCCTTCGGCGGGGAGATCAAGGACTTATGGATGATGTCAAGGAAGACGCCCGTGGGTGGTGTTTTCCGAGCCAATCCGATGTGGGAGAGTGTGTCGGCCTCATTGTTCTTGTGTCTGTCGATCCACTCGACGGAGTAGCCGACGAAGTGGCCCCCCAGCTGGTCCACCGCTTGGAGCTATGCTGCCATGGTGAGGGAGATGGTGTCGCAGGTACCAGCGACTTGCGTGGCAATGAGGTCGGAGTCACCATAGCACCGTAGGCGGTTGACGCTCATATACTTGGCGGCTCGCATGCTGTGAAGGAGGGCCTTGTATTCGGCCATATTGTTGGTGCAGGGTTTGAAGTCGAGGTGTAGCATGTAGCGGAGCTTGTCGCCTTTTGGGAAGGTGAGGACGATCCCATCCCCTGCGCCATCCGCGTTCTTGTATCCGTCAAAGTGGAGCAACTAGTAATGGAGATAGGGCGGCTTCTCCAGCTGCTGTGCTTCTTCCCAGTCGGCGAGGAAATCTGCCAAGGCTTGCGATTGATCGCTTTGCATGGCTCGCACTTGATGTTGTGGATGCCGATTTCGACGGCCCACTTGGCGACTCACCCAGTCGCATCGTGATTGCGAATGATGTCTAATGACCCACAAGTATAGGGGGTGTATCGTAGTACTTTCGATAAATAGGAGTGTCGATTCCAACGAGGAGCAAAAGGTGTTGACTAGTGGTATGGAGCAGGAGATCTCTGTAAAAACTTAGGAACTGATTTTTAGGGGTTTTCTGATAAGGCAACAAAACAAAGTGCAAGTAATAAAGACAACGAACAAACGCAACAAGTGGTCCAATCTTTTCTTAGTAAAGGACAAGCCGGTGGAAATACTTATAAGAACCAAACGTTCTCGAGGACACATGGGAATTCTGTCAAGTGCTTTCGCTTCAAATAGTTGAATACCTTTCTTTGGTGTTGTAAGTGTTGTGTGGGTGAACATGTGCTAATGTACCGACCTTACTTGGACTAATACATACTTGTTATTAAACCCCCTGCAACCATCCGCAACTAAAGGAAAGCAATTAAGATATAAACCTAACCATAACCTTAAACTCTGAGATCCTACACTCCCTTGTGCAATGGTGTCCTAACGGGGGTTCAGGATTCTGTCATTCCGGCAACCCCATAATTAGTAGCCAAATACACAATGCATTCCCCTAGGCCCATAAATGGTGAAGTAGCATGTAGTCGACGTTCACATGACACCACTAGAAGAATAGCACCACAACTTAAATACTAAACCATTGAATAATACCTCAACACAAATCCACTACTAACAACATGACTTCTCCCATGTCCTCAAGAACTAAATGAACTACTCACAAGACATCATATGGATCAAGATCAAAGATGATATGGTGATGGATAACAATCTGAACATAAATAATAATCCAATGGTTCCACTCACAGGCATCAACTACAATAGTAATCAACACCGGGAAAGTTTCCCCTAAGAACTATGGAAGTATTCAACACAATTGTTACAACGGGATGGAGTGGTGATGATGGTGCTGGTGGAGATGATTGTGTGGATGATGATGATGATCCCGATGAAGTCTAGCTTGATGACGGTGTTGATGACGACGATCTCCCCTCTCCGGGAAGGAATTTCCCCGGCAGAAATCTGCCTGCCGGAGAGCTCTTTCTCTCTCGATGTTTTCCGCCCCGCAGAGGCGGCAAAAATCTTTCTATGGTCGCTCCCTTGGTATTAGGATTTCGAGAGGAAGTTATAGGCGAGAGGGCAGAGTCGGAGGCCGGCCAGGTGGGCCACACCTCCCCTAGGCGCTGCCTAGGGGGGACCCGCGCCTAGGGGGTGTGGGGCCCATGTGGCCCAGCTACGCCTCCCCTTCTGGCTTCCTTCGTCTTCTAGGAAAATATAATTTTCCAGTATTTTTCTGGTATTTTTCTGATCTTCGCGAAATTGCATCAAAACACCTCTTTTTCCATCAGAATCCTGACTCTGGCAGTTCATCCTCCAAGAATCATCCAACATGCAAAAAAAGAGGAAAAGACATAAGTAACACCTCATAATAAGACACATATCAATGAATAGAGGCAAATTATGATATAGAAAGGTGATGCAAATTAGACGTATCAACTCCCCCCAAGCTTAGACCTTCGCTCGTCCTCAAGAGAAAACTGAGCTTAGTAAACATGTCCATAGGTTTATGGAGTGAAGTGTCGATAAAAGAATACGGACAAGAAGCATCACACTTATCATTACACAACTCATAGAAGAAAGCAACTCACCATTATATAACTTAGCTTGCAACAAGTACATGAGTCACAATAGAGATGCATAAAGATAAATCATACTTGGAATTGGCAAACTTTGTTCCTGGTCAGAGAACAACTGGAAAACAGTTTCACAAAAAGCTTTTGTAGAGGTTTTCACAACAAGAGCACTCTTTGCTCAAAAAGGTTTTTCACAATGATGGCTTTCAAAGTAATACTCAATAGATAAGAGTCTTGTGCAAACAAGGAAGATAGAGAACATGATTGAATAAATAACCATGTGAATGCTTGAAACACAAAAACTCAAATGCTTGCAGGAGAAAGAGAGGAAGTAGGTTTACTGACTCAACTTAGAAAATAGGAGAAAGGTCCCTTCATAGAGGGAAACAGGGATTTCAAGTTCATAAAGAGCTTCCAAAAGATTATGGTACTTACTATCTTTGAGACCTCATTGCCCCTATCATAAGCATCTTGAGATGATTAAGGTTAAAGTTAACAAGGATGGAGTATATGCTTGACAAAATATAAGTTGGAAATCTCATGTCCCTTGAGTACGAGGGCCGCTCCTCATGCTACTCAACTTTAGTTACTGGTAAGTTCTTGTCATTATAAGTACATCTGTATCATAAAGAACCACCAACTGGGCACCCCTTGCACATGATACAGGAGCTATCCCATAATCAAAATGACAAGGCAAGCAGACAGTGAGCATCTCAGCGATCTTTTTATTTACTATTTGCATAGATTTTTATTGAGGATGCTTCACAGGTTGCTCACTATGGTGATGCTGCAAGTTTCCACCATGATTAGGCATGGCTTAGGCTAGCGGCCCAGGCGTTTCTCTAACACACATACATAACTCCATGGACTTACAAGCTCCCTTTTTATTTCACACTGACGACATCCGCAAACAAAAGAGCATGATATCAACTAGATATGTATCCATGAGTGTTGAAAGCGTTTGTCGTGATAGCACGGTTCTACTAATCCCAACGTATAGATGCAAGCATATACAACTTCGATGACACAATGGTTCAAGTCTATTAGGGGCAAGAAAATAAGGTGTGCCGTCAAGTTCGTGAGAGCTTTACTAACTAGTTTTCACATAACAAAATACTTTTTAATTCGAAAGATAGATGAAGCTTGAGAATTTGCTTGGAATAGCAATAATGCTAATAGGTAGATAAGGTGGACACAAATGGCACATGTTTTGGTTCAAACGGGTTGGATGCATGAGAAGTATGCCTTCTCAAAACAAGTTTTTGTCTTGCAAGTCTGGGTAGCAAGCAAAAGAGTTGAAAGAAACAAGCAAACCTACAAGTGATAAAGCCAAACATGCAATCTTCCTTGAAGACACAAAAGATCTTAAATAAAGAAAACTAAGCTTATGGCCCAATCAAGAAAGAAAATAAATGATACAAAATACCTGTAAGCCTTTTCTCTTTTCCTTTCAAACCTCAAAAAGTGTTGCTACTGACCAGAGCTCGGTTTGCCAAAACCTCAAAACTTGTTTCCTCAAACAGGGGCCCTAACTGCGCAGGAGACTGAAACTCCTTAGTTGATAAATAAATCGTTCCAACCACCAGAATAAAATCCTTTTCTTGAATCGATAAACCGGAAGAGGATTGAACTGAACTTGTCATAGCCGAAGATATACCAGAATTCACAACAGGCTCCGGGGCAGGAGACATTTGATAACCTGATCACGCTTCATAGTTAAGAACTTTAGCAAAGGAAAGCTTCTTCCTCGTGGTGCCCGAATGTCTTTTAATGATAGACCGTGCAGGCTTCTTATGAAGAGCAGCCAAAGCCGAAGAGGATCTGATCTTACTCGGACTAATTAAAATCCATTCGCTATCACATTCGTTCTGCCAGTTATCAAATTCCTTCTGCCAAGCTGGGCCACCGTTCGAAAAGAGATGGAAGTAACATTTGAAATTATCACACTCGAACGAGCGCAGAGAGTAAATGTAAAAACCCACTGCCTTAGAGCACACAGAGAATCTAAAAGTTCGATCACCTAGTTTGTTGACAGAGAGGTCATCACAATACCCACCAATACATGATTCCAGAGCTAAACCAACTGAATCTTTAGTCAGACAAAATTTTGCTCTACCAAAGGAAACCACCAAAAGAAAATGCCTCGATCGCCCTAGTGGATGCACAGTTGAACCAAAGCGATTTTGAACATGTTTCTTGACTGTTATTCCCGAAGAGAAATCCAACCCTAGTGAGATCGAATCATAAACTGCTGACGAGATTTCAGGATCAACATCGGAGGAGACACTGTCATTTAGATCAGATCCAAATGGCTGACGTGAAAGTTTCTGATCAAAACCCACATTTGAAAAATCCTGATTGGGCCCAAAAAGCTGACGCGAAGTTGGATCTCGAGGATCCCCTCCCTTAGGCTGCAAAGAACAGGCTCCCACCGATGCAGAGTGAGTTTTGAATCTTACCTCAGATCCAGGAAAGATCCCCATGCCACAATCAAGGAACCACCCGATGATTGGCTTCCCCTTAGCATCATGGAGAACAATCCATCCCTTGTTGGACCAAATATGCAGAGAACCATCAAATACCCTGCACCTCCGATCCCCTAACACCGAGTACATGGCCTTCCAACACCAATGAGCTTCTAACACCATCTCACGAGATGGAAGAAAAAAGCTGACGATCTTGAACAGAAGAGGATGCCGGAGAGAATGTGTGGAGAGAGAAAGGTGGATCACCGGTGATCAGGGAGATCGCCAGCAAAGGAGGCTAGGGTTGGGTTGGTGGCGGCATGGCTGCGAGGAGGTGTTGGAATGTCACATTATATAGGAGCATTTCAGGGGAAATGTTAGCTTGGTTTTGTTGATCCCTATCTCTGCAACCTGAAATCTCTACCTAAGTCGCTTAGTAGAGGTTCTTTATCGAAGTTTGTGGTCATATCCATCTTGTTGGAAGTTTTATTCCCTCAGAAGTCAAAACTCTTCTACAAACTCCATGGTCTCAATCCTTATGAAGACCAATTATCTGTTACCTTGAAAACCATCTCCTTTTGTTTCCTCCTATACCTTGATGTGTTTCATGTTTGTCATCTTAGAGTTGTTTCTGAACACTCCATCCATGAGTTGACCATGAAATACTCGGTGTGTTGTTTAGTGTGTTTCCCTCTTATCCTTAGAGTGACCCTGTTTCTTTTTCTCTCTGTCTCTCTTCCTACCTTAGGAATCTCGGGTCGAGATTATCGTAAGGGGGATAGAGTTGTAACACCCCAGTTTTAGTTAAATTCTAATTAGGGTTGTTTGTGCATTCATGAGCATCATCTTTTAAATTGCATGCATTGAAGAAATGTAACAAAACCCTAAAACCCTAATACCTTCCTCTCTTGAAAACTTCTTCAAATGGTTTCGAAAATATTTGAAAAGTATAACATGTGTAGAGCCCAAACAGTATACAGGGCCCCTATGTGTTTCATATATTTTATAAAATATTCTGGTATTTTTGAAATGTTTAAAACAGTATTTGGAATTCAAAATACAAAGAGAAACATATTTTAGAAAAGGAAAAATGGTTCTGATAAAAAACTGCAGTCAGAGCACTCCCTGGGCCGCAACCCATCTTCCCTCTTCCCCTTCCTGCCTCCCAGCGCAGCACCCCGCAGTCACCCGCAGCCCAATCTGGCCCACTCGACCCAGTACACCTTCACCGTCGCTCACCTTTCTTCCTCCTTGAATAGTAGGACATGCAAAGACCCGCATGTCCCGCAACCGGCATCGATCCCTTGTGCGCTACGATGCCCGCCGCCGCCCTGGAGTGGAGGATAAGATCGCCGCGCTGCCCTCTCTCTCTCTCTCTCTCTCTCTCTCTCCCCATACCCTTATATTTCCCCTCTCGCTCGTAATCGTGAGCTCTTGTGAGCTCCTGAACCCTAGCCGCAGATGTCGTGTCGCCCCGCCATCCCCGGTCATCCCACGCCTAGCCGATGGTCCCTGGAGCTCCGCCTCGTCATGCTGACCTTCCCCGCCAACAGAATCGAGCAGGGGTGATCTATATCATCGCCATCGACGTCTTCTTCCCCGAGCTCGGAGAGCTCCGTTGTCGACCTTACCGCTGCTCCGGTTCACCCCATGCCTCACCGTCAACCTCTTCAGCTTTGGGGTGAGATTCTGGTGCCCTAGGTACCCTCCGCTTGCTCGCTAGCCCGCTGTAGTTTCTGCTCGCCGTTCATTTGCAAGCACCACCGCTGCTGATCGCCGTACCTACTACTCCGACGACCCAATCAGGGTGGCGCCGCCAGGGTTAGGTCCATCTCGGTGAGCTTGTTCTAGTGTGCTAGATTTTGTTGCAGCCCCGCGCGCCCTCCTCCGCCGTCGCCGATGACCACCCGACGGTGGCCATCGTGATGACGTCATCATGACGTCACGCTGATGTTGCCATGGACCCTTTGACCGCTGACCGCCAGCGTGGCTGCTGATGTGGCTTTGGCCCCACATGTCAACCATTATGGCTAGGCTCTACCCAAGTGAAAAACGACCCCCACCCCTTTGCTGATGTCACATTGATATAGTAATTCAATTTAAATGATTTTAACAATTCCAGAAATTGGTATAATATTGTAAATTCAATAACTTTTATTCTGTAATTTAGAAAAATACAAATAATATATCAAAATGATCATAAAAATGAGCTCTACCTCTTTAAGCTATCATCATGCATTGTTAATCAACTTTCATAACAAGTTTAATTAGAAGAACCTAGTAACCCTCACATGTGATTCCGGAGTTTTCCCGAGTTGGGGTTTATACCCCTCGGAACCCGATTAAATTGCCGAGCATGTTTTAGGGTTACATTTAAGTACAATTCAACTTGTCATATTATCATCCTTGCTTGAGCATTGCATCGATGCCATTGTTGATTGTTTTCCTTTCTTTCTGGTATTTGGTTCTTCTACGGTAGAATTCAATATCGAGATCGAGATTGAAGACCAAGATCAAGACCATTGAATATCGACGAACAATACTTGACCAACTATAATCTAGTTAAGTACCAGATGTTTGAAGATCTGCTTTCTGGTTATCAATAGGAAAAGGCAAGCATATCCCCACCATGATATAATCCTATGATTTCGAAAGCATTTCAATTCCTGCCATAATGCATACGATTCTACTGTGATGTTTTATCGGTATATAGAGTTCCTATCTGTTGCATTACTCCCTTTGAGATTATATTATCCGATCCACTTCTCCTAGCATAACTAGGTTTGGCTTGTATGCACTACTAGAGATTTTATCTGTGTCCTGCTTAGCCATGCTTAGCTGTTGAGTCTAGTTCATCCAGATGATGTATCATTTGCAGAGAATATAGTATGAAAGGATAACATGATGATATGAGATTAGAGGTGATATGAGATTAAACATGCTAAGGCTTGTATGGGAGGCCACAGTGGGATGTGGTTTGTGTAGTCCCATGCTCACCACAACTAGGACCTGCGTTCTTGCCTTTGGAACCGAGATGAGCGTACAAACACACGGGGCTTGGGAACCCCTCACTTGATTAACTTGCCAAGTAGATTCCATGAGTCACATAGTTCAGGCGTTCCATTCGACATACGCATTGAAAACCTTTTGAAAGATTTAGCGGGTGAAGGTGCATTCATAACAGGTAGGGAAGCATGGACCGGGTTGCTTGGGGTTGATGGCGCCCCTGGTAAACCAACCTCGCCTCACATCTCTAGGGACCGGCTTCGGTATTTAACCTGTTATGACGAAACCATCATTAGGGCGTGACTCATGGTCTCGGCAAAAGCAAGGTAAAGGTCATGGTTAACCACCCTCTACCGGCCTTCCAAGGAAGAGGGCTAATGATATGGCATTAAGAGTCGATTGGTACGTGTGGGTAAAGTTGTACACCCCTGCAGGGTTAAATCTTTTCGAAAAGCCATGTTCACGGTTATGAACGCTTGGTGACCAAATTCTAAGATCATAGAGAACTATAACCTAATCGTAAAACTTGTAGATCAACGTGTGCTTAAGGATGCTTCCTTATGGGTACGAGGGGGTGATCCTAGATAGGGTTCAGATGATCATAAGTTGGTGGATATCAAAACATGATGATCAATATTTTGAAGATGTTTCTCTCTTATACCCTTTTAAAATATTCCGATTAGACGAGATTCTTCTCTCTCTTGTTTTATAAACAAAGACGGCTTTATGCAAAACAACTCCACCAACCATAAGTCTTGCGGAGTACACCCTATACTCACCCTTGTTTGTTTGATACTTTTGTAGCAGAGTAAGTGTTCCCTGAAGATCAGTTTGGTACTACATCGACACCGACGAGTAGCTTGGGGTTCCCGGCCGGCAGCTTGGAATCTATGGACTGGGACGTCATCGTTATGCTTCAGGCCTCTTAGGCAATTTGTTAAGTTTTCTATACTTAATAGCATAATTTTCCTTCCGTTGTTTGATGTTTATGGTCAGTGACCTCTGCTTGTAATAATTTGGTTCTTTGCTTAGTTATGAGCTTGTTGTAATAATTTTTGTGTCATAGGGTCACTGCTGTGTTATCAATTCTTCACTGGATATCCTCGAGCTCAAGGTTAAGATTATGTCAGATGGAGATCTGGGATTTGGTTAGCCCTGATCCCGGGGGTGTCACAGAGAAACCCTACCATGATATTGAAATGAGATAAAGTTTATTATGATATTCATCGCTGTGACCATGTGTTAGATTGTCTACGTCTTGATGTTGGAAGAAGTCGACCTCTCCAATATTTGCCTCTTGTGTGGACTTGATGTAGGGAACTACTTGTTGGTAGACAAAGGGATGTTAGCACTTACAGTGACTATAAAGCTGTTGGCACCCCTTACGTATCAACTTGGAAATCGAGAAAACTCATAAAACACTATCCATGGCATGAGATATGTCTTACGGGATTATGTCCCTTAATAGCGCAGTAATTCAATTGATGTTGATTGCTGTCTGCTGTGGTTATGAGGATGATTTTAGCAGTGGTTGCTGCCTCTTTGTCCAAATACAGAGTTCCTCCCACACATACATAGTTGAGAATGTTCATGATAATAATCTTTACCTTAGCCCTTTATAATGCTAGTGGCGTATCCGCTAATCCCTGAGAACGCTTTTTCCCACTGAAGTTTCAAATCTCTTTTACATACGCGATTCTTATTTTCTGTATTTAGTTTTGTTTACTTTACTAATTACTCTCTTATACCAAAAACCCCAAAACAACTTTTAACGCAATACTCGCATTTATCTTGTCACTTAGAACTTTATTTAGCAATTCTATTTCCAGTATTTATTTCAAGAATTCCTAGACTTTAGACTCCTGCTCCCTGTGGGATCGACATATTTATTTCGAAACTAGCTACATCCATCTATGCACTTGTAGTCATCAAGCTATTTTTCGGCGCCGTTGCCAGGGAGCTAAGCGCTGTAGGTCTTTTAGTTTTTGCTTATTTACTTAGTTTTGTTTTGAGTTACAGGTTTCCACCAACATTATGGAATTTGAGCATATGACTAGTGTTAACCCAATCAACCACTTTGGGAAGCCTTGTGATATTTATAAAAGAGACAACTCCAACAAGAAGACAAGGAGGTTTGAAATAAATCCTCTACTACTTTGTATTTTACACAATAAGCAATTTACTGGAGATGAAGAAGATCCTGGTCCATATGAGCATATTGCATCTTTCAAAGATATATGTGGCACATTCCAATTAACGGGGTATACCGCCGATGAGGTAAGGGTTAAATTTTTTAGTCAAACTTTGACAAGTACTGCTCTCTCATGGTATAGATCTCTACCCTCAGAAGCCACTACTATTTGGGATAATTTAGCTTGAGAATTTCTATCTAAATATTATCCATTATCAAAATCTTTTGGAATAAGGCGTCTTATAATGACTTCGAGGAACTGTCCCAATGAAGGACTAGTAAGAGATTATATAAGATTTAAAGATTTACTTAGACAATGTCCTCATCATGATTTGCCTGAATGGTATTTATTGCATATCTTTTATGGCGGTTTAATTGAACCTAATAAAATTGAACTAGACTCTTGCATGAGAGGAGATTTTATGGATTTACTTATAACTAAAGGTTGGGATTTCCTTAATAGAATTCACGATCATAGAGTTTCATGGAATTTTGGTCTAGGAAGTGAAGGAGGCACATAAATAGATCATGAATGTATTCATGACTATAATAAAAAAGAACCATGTTAATGAATTATCTAAAGAGATTTATTTAGATTCATATCTTGTGTTGCAAGTTGTTAAAGCTTTTACATAGCACATCGAATCTCCAAAAGAGGGTTCGGTCAAGTTTGATCCACCACCTGAACCTGAGGAAAAAAGAGAAGTTAAAGCAACATTGGCCTCCCTAGAACCAATGTATGAGATTCCTTTCCCAAACACTGCACAAAAACATATTTTTGAGTATGAACAGGTCAAGGCAGTACAAGAGGCAAAATAAGAAGAAAGTGTGCCATTTTTTTTTAATATTTACTATAGGGATCCCCCAAAAGTACTTTATTTCAAATAAAACCAAATGTCTTATGTACAAACTAACAATATAAAAAGAAAATATGTACATAAAGAAAAAAGGACTATACAAAGTTACAGTAAAGTATCTATCCAGGAGTTCAGCTTTGGGATGGTCTTCTTTTTGACTCTATATTTTAAAAGTTAAACATCACTGATAAACCCTGATTTCCAAGATGTGAATGAAGGTCTTATTCCTTTAAAAAATGTCATTTCTCTATTTGCAAATATTCCAGCAGGCAAGTATAACAATCTCTATGACACATGGACCCTTGAATTTCTATTTTGCATGTTTCAATATTTCTGGTCCAGTACCTGAACCCCAGACTACTTGTAGGTATGCCCAAATCCTTATACTGAAATTGCACTCAAAAAATAGATGTGACTAGTCTTTAAGGGCTTGACAAGGACAAAGAACACAGTTATGATTATCAGAAACATTCCAATGTCTTCTGAGCAGCATACCAGTCTTCAAGTGTGCCAATAATTGAAGAACATCTAGATGAAACCAAAGATGAAGAGGTAACCAAGGAAGCAATCATGGCTATGTATGCACATTGTAACATAGTTGAACTTGACGAAGAGACTTCCATATTGGTTGAAGGTAAAATTAAGGTAAAAGATGTGGGCAAGCCTATTCTTTCCTACATATTTAAAGAAACCTTGCATTACGGTTTATGCGATCTTGGCACCGAAGTTAATGTTATATCTTATGATTTTTATTTAGAAATAAAAGAAGAAATAGCACCAGCTACAATAGAAAATACTGATATGACAATTATGTTAGCCAATAAAAACCTTAGAATTCCAATGGGAGTAGTTGAAGATGCAATTGTCACAATTAACAATAAAAATTTCCCTATTGATTTTGTAGTTGTTGATATGACAATTGACACTCTTTGCCCAATCATATTTGGAAGAAACTTTTTGAGTGATATAGGTTCTACAGTTGACTTCATAAAGGAGGTTGTATCCCTTAATCTTGGGAAAGTGGAAAACGAATTCCACTTCTCCAAATTTAAAGACAAACCTCTATTCATAAAAGAAGAAGAGAAGGAGAAAACTATTGAAGAAATGGCAGCTCTTTTCTTAAATAATGAAGATGAAGATATAAATGAAGACCCAAATTGTGATGAAATAATTATAGAGGACAAATCTTTAGAAGAATTATAAATTTAATTTGATTTATTTCCCAGTGAAGAACCTCCAACTGATGAAGCTTTTGAAGAACCAGAAAAGAGAGGGGATGAAGAATTACCACCCCCAGAATTAAAAACTCTACTAGATAATCTTAATTATAGATTCTTAGATGATACTAATAAATTCTCTATTATTATTAGTGGTAAACTTTCGGGGGAAGAAGAAGAACTTATGAAGGTACTAAAGGAGCACCGCAAGGCCTTTGGGTACTCAATGGATGACTTGAAGGGCATTAGTCCCATGATAGCCTCCCATCGAATATTCATGGAGGAAGGTGCTAAACCAGTTGCAGAATTTAATAGAAGATTAAAACCTGAAATGAAGGAAGTGGTAAGAAAAGAAATAGTATTCCTACTTGATGCTGGTATAATCGATCTTGTAAAAGAAAGTGAATGGGTAAGTCCTGTTCATTATGTTCCTAAGAAAGGCGACTTTACTATTGTTCCAAATGAAAACAATGAATTGATACCTACTAGAACTGTTGTTGGACAAAGGATGTGCATAGATTTCAGGAAATTGAATAAGGAAACAAGGAAAGATCACTATCATTTACCGTTCATAGATCACACTTTGGAGAGGTTAGCAAACCACACTCATTTTTGTTCCTTGGACGGATATTTCGGTTTTTCCCAAATAGCTGTTCATCCTGATGACCAACTTAAAAAAACTTTCATTAGTGCTTATGGTTTACATGCTTATCGATGTATGCCTTTTGGTTTATGTAATGCTCCAGCTACTTTTCAAAGATGCATGACTGCTATATTTGCAGATTTTATAGAACTGATAATGGAAGTATTTATGGATGATTTTTCTGTCTATAGAACTTCGTTTACTAGTTGCTTGGATAATATCAATAGAATCTTGCAGCGTTGCAAAGCAACTAATCTTGTCTTGAACTGGGAGAAGTGCCATTTTATGGTCAAAGAAGGCATAGTCCTTGGACATAAAGTATCAGGTAAGGGTATTGAAGTAGATTGGGCTAAAGTTGAAGCAATAGAAAGAATGTCACAACCAAGGGACGTAAAAGGTATAAGAAGTTTTCTTGGTCATGTAGGCTTTTATAGAAGGTTCATTAGGATTTTTTTGGAATTTATAAACCTTTGACTAATCTATTGCAAAAAGGAGTAAGATTCAATTTTGATGATAAGTGCCTTATTGCATTTGATAAACTTAAATATGCTTTATATCAAGCTCCCATCATTAAACCACCTATATGGGATATGACTTTTGATTTAATATGTGAAGATAGTGATGATGCTGTAGGAGTAACTCTGGGACAACACATAGGTCGTAGATTTAATATTATACATCATGCTAGTAGAACTCTCTATAGTGCTCAAAAGAATTATCCTAAGGAAGAAAGAGAACTTTTTGCTGTATTTTTCTATTGTGATAAGTTTCGTTCTTATATTGTTGATGCAAAAGTAAGAGTTCATACGGATCGTGATGGTTTAAAATAACTCCTCGAGAGAAAGTTTCATAAGCCAAGACTAATCCATTGGATCCTTTTGCTTCAAGAATTTGAGTTGCAGATTATGCAGAGACAAGAAGCAAAGACAGTGGATGCAACATCTCTATGTTCCCAGCAAGATACTGATCTTATCGAGGGGAATTTTAGTCTTGATGATTTTTGTTTTCAAGAATTATTATATGATCTAAGGCCAAATCCTCCCAAGAAAAAGAAGTCCTTGTTGTTGGAGGAACTTGTCACTCCCGACTAAGTAAACAGTAAGTGAAAGGTAAGTTTTCTAACTCTAATAAGTGTTTTTTTTCATAGTTTTACTTCTTAAATTTTTTCCTTTGAATTCCTCTTGTTTTTCTGAAGTTTTTTAGGGGTTTCTGCAACTATATGGCCGCAACTATACGGCCGTAGAAAAATCTTCCATCGTATAGTTAGTTGTTAAACATTCTGTATCCTCCCCAAGAAATAATTTTCGGATGCTGTAACTATACGGGCACAACTATACGGCCATAGAAAAATCTCTCGCTATATAGTTGGTCGTTAAACATTCTGCATCCCCTTTGAGAAAATTTTCGGGGTACTATATCTATACGGCCGCAACTGTACGGCCGGATAAAATTCTCCCACCGTATAGTTGGTCGTGAAAGCTTTAGTATCCTCAACTCGTTTTCTTTTTTTATCGATAGAAAAATGTTTTGTCGGTACTTAGTCGGTAACCTAACCGACCTGGGCTTGAAATATTTGAAATTACCTACCCGGAACCAACTATACGACCGAAACTATACGGGCCGTGACCGTATAGTTGGTCGTTATGGTGCAGGACTCCTCCAAATCCGCGATTTCTTTTTCTAGTCGGTTTGGATTGTTTTATTGGATGATAATTTAGTGTTTCTCATGAGTTTTACCGACCTATGACCCCTCTTATATACTACCCTTGTGCCTCTCTCTAATCATAAATCACCAGGAATAAATCCAGCTATGCGGTATCCCGTCCCAGGCCGTGGAAAACCTATGGGGTTCATTGCTCCTAGGGATCTTTCTAGCAGCCCGTCGATGGAGGACGGCGATGAGGATGTGGAGAGGTTTAGCCCGGGTACAAAGAGTACGTCGAGACAAGGTTCTACAATAGCAACCCCGATGAAGGCTGGGGCGACATTTACATCTGCCGTGACGTCTATGACCCCCCGGAGGTCGACTGGGCGAAAAGAACTCAAGAGTAGAGAGAAGGCTGCAAACCGCACGGAAAAGGACGTGTGGAGACAATCAAATTCATCACTATAGATCCGAGGCCACACAAGCATAAGGAAAAACCTAACATTGATGCAGGTGCTAGCAAGGAATCGGCGTTGCCCCGCTCGAGGCCAACCACTGGCGCTCGTATGAGGGTGAAGCCTCAAGAGGAGTGGAGGAGCAGCTTCTACTTCCCTGATCCATCAATAATGGATGAGGAAGAGGAAGTTGTCCCTAGGACAAAGGATCACGTGCGGGAACTTGAAGTATATCAGAAGCAGGAGCTACTCCATCGCGTTGAAGTCCATCATCGCCTCAAGGAGATAGAGGAGAAGGGTGATCTTCTCCCGATGATGACCAAGCTTGCAGATAGGGTGGATACTCTGCAATCTGATTTGCGCAGGTGCTACAGCCACATTACCGCTCTTGAAGACACCAACAAGAAGCTACACACCACGGTTCTACATGATATGGCGCCATAATGACCTTCAAATAAATACTGTATCAAATAATCGCAAGGGATTATTTGATCCCTCCTGGCTTGATTCCAAGCTTGGGGAGATCTTTCAGACCTTATAATCTATCTTACAAATTTTTATTTTTATTCTAGTTTTGCATTAGTTCGAGATCATAAATAAAGTTTGCATCATTAGATTCCCTTCAGGAATAGTCGATCCCTCTTATGAAATTCTGAGTTTTATTATAATATATAGAGCATTATTGAGTTTGTCTTATTGGATATATGAATGGCTTGAGTATGATTTTACTTGCACTTGATGATAGCAATAATAGTCTTCCACAACATTGGTATTAATGGAACATATAAAGATAATTTGATCAATATGTTGTAGGTCAATGGTTTGATTTACAAAAAGGAGAAATTATCTAATTAATTAAGATGAAAAAGAAAAACCTTGAACAAAGGAGAAATTATAAGTGCTATCAAATAGAGTGAGAACAAGTTTGAGGTAGAATACTCAAGTTATAAAGATGCTTCATATATATTTGGAATTTGGTAATTGAGATCGTTAAACTTTTAAATTCCTACATAAAGTGGAATATATGGCTAGCTTCTTTACACAACACTTAAACAAAATTGTGAGCACAAATATATAGAAAAAGAAGAAAAAAAAGATGAAGAAAAAGAGCGAATGTGCAAAGAGCAAATAGGCATATACCACTATATTGTAGTAAGACAAAGAGACGTTTTAGATTTTGAATCCCAAGTGAATATTTTAATCCGAAAAACACTTGGGACTACCTAACTAATGCATTCGGTTGAACCGGATACTTTTACATCATGTTGATAATAATATTTTATGAACTGTTAATTGCTAAGGTGTGGAAGCCTGCTAATATTATTCGTATGGTTCGAGTAAGGTACTATTCATAATCTTATTTATATGTATCCTTTATGATAAACACATGCTACAACTGCCTCATTTATTTTATCGACTCAGCTTCATGAATATGAGGATCACATCCATTAAGCTAAACTTGCTCGGGACGAGCAAGAGTCTAAGCTTGGGGAAGTTGATGAGTGCATATTTGCATCATGTTTTAGGTTATTATTTTGCATTGTAGATGTAGGATATTGGTATTTTATGGCGTTCGCACGCACTTTTTATGTTTAGTTTCACCAGGATCAGATTAGATGATGGATCCAAAGGACACAATTCTTGGAGCAGTTGTACTGGAGAGAAAAGGAGCCAAAAACTATGTAAATTGCTTATTTGGGAAATATTAATAATACCAGAAGAAAACCCGAAGTAATTGGAGGATACAGAGAGGTTAACGACCAACTATACGGGCTGCCGCCATATAGTTGCCACTGTATATTTGGCGTCGCCTTCGCCTCCTCAAATAGTTTCACCATGTGCAACTGGTTCGACGAGAAGAGATACAGAACACCCAGAAATTGCCGAAACTTAACCTCCGGAAGGCATCTAGAGGGGGAACTTGCCCTAGGGATCCATATTTGCCCTATGCAGATCTGGGAGGACAAGGCATCGATCTCCATCTTCATCAACCGCTGCATCTTCATCACCACCATCATCTCCATCCATCCCATCTAGATCTTGTTGTAATTCTTGCACTAGTTGTGGATTTATACAAGTACTATTCATCGATAATTGTTTCCATTACCATTACCATGATGCTGTTTGCCTCCATGTCTGAGTAGATCATTAGTTCTTGGGGAGATGGAGAAACCCTAACATGAGATTGAAATAAGATAAAGTTTATTATGATATTCATCGTTGTGACCATGTGTTAGATTGTATACATCTTGATGTTGGGAGAAGTCGACCTCTCCAATATTTGCCTCTTGTGGGGACTTGATGTAGGGAACAACTTGGGAATCAAGGAAACTCACAAAATATTATCCATGCCATGGGATACGTCCTACTGGATTATGTCCCTTAATAGCTCAGTAATTCAATTAATGTTGATTGCTGTCTGCTGTGGTTATGAGGATGATTTGAGCAGTAGTTGCTGCCTCTTTGTCCAAATACGGAGTTCCTCCCACATATACATTGTTGAGAATGTTCATGATAATAATCTTTACCTTAGCCATTTATAATGCTAGTGGCGTATCCGCTAATCCCTGAGAACGCTTCTTCCCACTAAAGTTTCAAATCTCTTTTACATATGCGATACTTATTTTCTGTATTCAGTTTTGTTTAGTTTACTCATTACTCTCTTATACCAAAAACCCCAAAACACCTTTTTACGCAATACTCGCATTTTATATTGTCACTTAGAACTTTATTTAGCAATTCTATTTTCAGCATTTATTTCAAGAATTCCTAGACTTCAGACTCCTGTTCCCCGTGGGATCAATATCTTTATTTTGAAACTAGCTACATCCGATCTGTGCACTTGCAGTCATCAAAGCTGCACTTCTTCGGTGATTGCTCGGCGGCGCTCTTCATTGAAGGGCCACAGCGACTGTTTTACAGGTCACTCTTTGGGGTTGGCATTAAGCTTGTGCCCAGGGAGTTCCCTCGGGACACCTGGCATGTCAGATGGCTTCCATGCAAAGATGTCATGATTCTCATGAAGAAAATCGATGAGCATGTTTTCCTATGCGGGGGTCATGCCTATCCTGATGGTGATGGTCTGGCTAGAGTTGCCCGGGACCAGCTTGACGATGCGTGTGTGCGCGGAAGCTCGAACGCTATCGACCGGGCGTTTTCTGCGTTGGGCTTCTTCAGGATCATGGGGTCGTCCATGTCAACGCCACTCGCATATTTGGCGAGCTCATCAGGTTTCCATGGCGATGATGACATCCGCGAGTTCGGTGCCTTTTGCCTCGGATCCTATGGCCATGTCGGGGTCACCATGGACTATGATGATGCCGCATGGTCCTAGGAGCTTCATCATGTTGTATGCATAATGCGGGGCCGCCATGAGTTTGGCGAATGCTTGTCGCCCCGGGACGGAGTGATAGGGGCTGCGGAAGTTCACTAGCTTGAAGACGATCCACTCGGTGCGGAAGTTCGAGGGTGCGCCGAAGGTGACTGGTAGCGTCACATTGCAGATCGGGTATGCCTTCCGACCGGGGACAATGCCGTGGAAGGTGGTGAGGGTCGATTCGACCATCGACCGCGGGAGCTGCAATCTCCTGAACGTATCCAGGTAGAGGATGTTGATGGAGCTCCCGCGTCCATCAGTGTCTTGGGGAGCCAGTAGTCAGCCACTTTGGGCTTGACCACCAGGGTGACTTACCCAGGGTACTCGATCCGAGGTGTGTGGTCCTTGCAGCTCCAAGTGATGCGTAGCACATACCAGTTGAGAAAGCGGGGGATGTCGACTTGCGCCACCGCGTTCACGGCGACTGTGCGGGCGAGCACATTTTTCTCGCATTTGGTGCCGAGCCTGGTGAATGTGTGCAGCAAGACAACGTTGTTTCCGAACACACCGGCATTGCCGTTGTCCCTTGGCGGGTTGTTTTTGGGGCCTTACCTTGCTTTCCTTGCCTTCTTGATCTCCTTCGGGGAGTGGCAGTCGACGGTGGTGTGAGTGGCGGGTTTCCCCTCTCTGATGTGGTACACATAGGGTTGGTTAAGCAGGGCGGCGGGGTCGAATTTCGGCCTCGTCGTGTTGCTCGCGCGGTAGTTTCCGCTATCATGGTAGTTTCCTCCGTCGCAGAAGAAGTTCTTCGTGTCGTGTGGCCATAACCGGTGTTGGCGATGAAGTCGACTCGCACATCACAATAGAGTTTGCCGCTGAGGCGAGTGTTGCTGTAGCGCATCTCGCGATGCCTCTAGTTGTCGTTTCCGCTTGTGCGGCGTCTTCCTCCTGACTCATCATCGGAGTATTGGTTGTGGTCATCCTCCGCGTAGCGTTTGGCTATCTCGAGGAGGTCTGGGATGTTGTCGAGCGTCCGGTAGACCCTCTTGATCTTGGCGACCATAGGCTCGTACCGGCACACGTTCTTGAAGAAGTGGATCGCCGTGTCCGGGTGGATGCTGGAAGCGTTGATCTAGAGGTCCTGCCACCATTGTACCCAGCGGCGGGTCGACTCGCGCGGTCCCTAGATGCAGCGCTCCAGGTCTTCGATGGTCATGGCGCGTGTGTAGGATCCCTGCAAGTGCCCGACGAAGGCCTCACGCATGTCCTCCCACGAGTCGATGCTATCTGCGAGGAGCATGTTGATTCATTGCCGGGTCACTCCCTCCATCATCAGGGGAGGTAGCGAGCGCGAGCAGGTCGATGTGGCCTGCGATTCCCATTGCCATGAGGTACGTATCGAGCCACAACGCTAGATCGTATGTTGGGTCGTACTTCTCGATCTCCTTTGGCACCTTGAAGTTGGCGTGGTACTTTTCATCTCGGATCATTGGTCCTAAGAAATGGGGGGCAACTCGACTGAGGGATCCCCTTAGATCGGGGTCGCCGCGGTTGGTGAGGGTGTGCCTCAAGTTATTGGGCTAGCGCGCCCGCCAGGCTTAATTGTTGATGATGTGCATTCGCGCGTCGATCAGCTGACCATTAGCCGCGACCGTGTTGTTGGCCGGTCGCGGCTCGTTGCCTGAGAGCACGGGGTGCACGGCCCATGGTTGGAGCTGCATGGGCTCAGGTGGTGGGAAGTTGAGGGTGTTGGTGACCGTCAGGCGGCCACTCGAGGCCTCCCTACTTCCAGATGAGCGGGATTACATCCGACCCTGCGTGTCGACTCCCGTATCCTGCTGCTCAATAGCCTTGGCGAGTAGGGCCTAGGCGTACTTGATCTGTAGTGCTCCCTCTCCCGTGATGTTGAGGTTGGCGACTACGGCTTGCCCCGCGATGACATTGTCCATCGGGGTGGAGTACAGTGGGATCCCGTTTGCATCGCGGGCTTTTGGAGAGATGATGACCCTTGGCTGGTCGGGGGGGGTGGGGAGGTGCGTGACCTAGGGGTGGCGGCGGAGCCTCGGTCGCTGGTCACCCGGGTGTCGGGCGATTGCTGCCTCGTGGTGGCGCGTTCTCGCAGAGCTCGCGATCGGCCGCGCGGGCGGGGTCGTTGCCGTCACTGACGTTCAGGGCGCGGCCCTAAACGTTGGAGTTTAGGCGACTCCTGATGCAGTGCTGATGGTAGAGCGATAGTTCCTGCGCTGTTTCCTGCTCGAGGCGGAATTTCTCGCGCTCAGCTTGCTCCTTGCGTGCCGCCTCTTCCAGTCATAGTCGGGCTTGCTCGACCTCCGTCGCCGTCGCGGTTAGCGGGATCGGCGTGGAGAAGGGGTCTAGCAGGGCACTCGTGCTGCCCGCCATGTAGGTCACATTGAAGCGACTAGATCTGGCGCGGAAGTCATTAGGGGATTCTGACCTGGAGTCGGAGTCAAAGATCTCAAGGATGGAGTTCTCGAAATCCCAGAGACTCGCGTGATGGAGCCTTCGGGCGATGCGGTGGTGATGGATCTCGCGACCGAAGCGAGGGTCGCCGAATTGGCATCATCGTGGAGGGTCGCGTCGTCCGTGGCCGCGTCGGTTCCGACCACGTCGCTGGTGGCCGAGTTGTACTTGGAGGCGAGGAGGGAGATGGTGAGGATCTGACCTTCCTAGATCTTATCACGGCATTGTGGTGACCCACCTATGATCGCCGTCTCTGCTAGGGCGACGACATCCATGAAGCCGACGAACAAGTTGATGGTGCCGATCGGCATCATCGCGCTGTGCATGACCGGGCGTGACATCGGGACGTAGCTTCTGGGCAAGATCTAAAGGATCTCGCCGCACATGATCATGCAGCCGGTGGCAATCATACGGTTGATTGGCGAATAGGGTCTCGCCACAGAACTCAGGCCGGACCGGCCATGCCCCATGGTGTGTGCTACTGTTGTGGCATTGGCCACGACAGATGCTACTAGGGGTAGAAAGTAGTAGGATCTAGGGCAATAGCGGTCAGCCATATGCGGAGCGAGATGAGGGAAAAGAAACAGGGGTTTACCCAAGTTCGCCCCCGGAAGGTAAAGACCTACTCGTGCTAGATTGTATTATTTCTTGGTTACAATGGTGGCGAGCTCGGTGGATAGGCAGTGAGTCGATGGGGTGTATGATGGAACATAAGTACAGAGAGTACCCTAGGGAGGCTTATATAGGGGTACCTCGCTCGGGTTTACAGATATACAACTGAATCATATAAGGACTTGGAGGATTTGACCTAATCCGACTGGGCCTAACTACGCTTTTGGGCCTCCAACTTCCAGTCGCCAGGCTCCATCTTCAGTCGTTATCCAGTCATCTTCCTGCAGGCCCACTCGCAAAGGGCCTGGTCCAGTCTGAAATGTCCTGCTGGGCATACCCCATTTGGCATATCCCCATCAGTAGTCCCCGAGGATAGCGTTGGTTCGGCGCAGGTGTTCTTTGGCAGTCGGAGTAGGAAGGTCCAATTTGGACGCCTAGTCGAATAGGCGGTGGACTCCCTCAATGAAGGAAGGAATCTCTTGTATGTGTCTTCAGTCGCAGCATTGATGACCGGTCGAATCGCAGCTTTGGCGAGTGGGTAAGCGAGCCGAGTGAGTGAAGTTGGGCTGTCAACTTGGTCAACCTAACCGTTTGGTATTCCAATGGTAACATTGGCGTAATTACCGTGAGGTATCGGCTCTTCCGAGACTGGCGGGAAGGGCCCCTTTATAAGGACAGTGATATGGGGAGTTGCAAACCTTCTTCGCATTAATCCGCCCCTGCGCATCCTTAGCCTTCCACCTTCTACCAATCCAGAATTTCTGGACCAAGCAAGTCTTGTTCTTCCCGATGGCGCCTCCAAAGGATCTGTGGGGCAAATCCAAGTGCACCATGACCTCCCTAAAATCCTTCAAGGAGGCGGGGATTCTTTGCAAAGGGAAGTGGCGGATTCCTAAGTCCGGGAAGACGGTGCCCAATCCCCACCCTAGAGAATTTATCTGCTTTCAGAGCCACCTAGAGAGGGGGATCGGCTTCCCCATGTCAATTTTCTTCCGGTAGTTCTGCGCGTATTACGCGATCAGGCCATCAGATATGGGGCCGCACAGCGTCGAGCATCTCGCCATCTTCATGGCCTTCTGCGAATTCTATTTGGGGTGCCGCCCCTACTTTTCCCTATGGTTGGAGTTGTTCCATGGCCGCATCAGCCTCGAAGGGGCAGGCGGCCCAATCATGGCGGTGGGCGGCGTCACCTTCCAGTTGAAGACCAAGGCCCCGTTCGTGAAGCTCATGCTGCCGAACAAGGCCGTGAGTGAGTGAGTGGAAGAAGAACTGGTTCTATGTGAGTGAGTCAACACCTCGACGAGGTGTTGCTACCGATGTACACCGCCGAAAGGAGAAAGACACGCCGACTATTAACGACCAAGCTCCTCGATGACCAGAGGATGGTCGTTGACGAGATGCTGACCCAGATCATCAAGTTGTATAAATGTTGGATCGGGCGGCGGCTGGTGCCGCTGGCCACCTGAACCCACTGGATGTACCAGTACACCAGCAAGGACGATGTTACAAAGGCGAGCTCGGTGGTTTGGGACGCCGACGATTATGCCGCTGCGCTGAAGAAGATCATGGATGCAGAGTACACCGACCCGAAGGTCGGGCTCACTCCGTATACTGCCACCAGGAAGCGCCAAGCTCCCACAGTATCTTTCCTAATCTTGATTTCACAGTCGCAGTTCTACGGTCGTGGTCTTTTGTGTTTATTCTAATCGAGTCACCATTCTCTGTAAGTTGTTTCAAGTCCTGGAGAATTGAATTTCTCCTCTCGATGACGAGATTTCCAGAGAGCTTTAAGAGGACGAGGAAGAGTCCTCCGACAGTGAAGATGAGGTGGCGGAGGTTGCCACACCCGTGCCCATGGCTCGAAAAACCCGTAGGTAGAAGCAGCGTGAAATCGAGGCGAGTCAGAGCATCAAAGAGCGCGAGAGAGACGAAGATGAAATGCAGGAGCACAACTTATGACATGTGGCTACACCGGCAAAGACCGTGAGAAAACTAAAGTCGCCCGCGAAGAAGGCAGCGTCGCCGCCTAGGTCAGCATCGATTTTTGAATCGGACAAAGAGTCTGATGACGCAGAGATTGAGGTCTCGATTAAGATCCCGGAGGACCCATCTATGATGAAGGGATCATAGTCCGAGGCCATGGAGGAGATCGCTATTCCACTCGCGGTGATCCCGCCTCTTTTCTCGGTGATTCCGGGGCCAGGTGCCGCCATGGCTATAGGGCCAAAGTCCTCGCCACCAAAGGGGGCTCTTGCATCACCCATGCCGGAGGTTCCTGCGGCTGCGGCCTAGGCATCGCAGAAGCCCGCGGTATCGTGGGCTGCAAGTGTGCTGGAGAAGGGGTTCACTCGCAGGTTGGGCCCGGAGTTGGAGAAGCCTTCTCACATCAGCACTCGTCTGCGCTTCCTCCCTGTTGCCAAGTAAGTTTACATTGGGTGGCTCGTGGTAATATCGGGGCCTTTTGGCAGATCGCTGATCATTTCATTTTTGCAGGAACAATGCCAATAAGATCGGTCATCCTTCGGTGGCTAAAGTTCCGCCAGTCACCTCCAGAGGAGGAGCCGACCCTTCCAAGAAAAGAATGGGCGACGCAGCCGAGGCGCCAGTCAAGGGCATGAATAAGAAGAAGGATGGAGATTCCACTGCTACGATGGAAGAGCCAGTCGAAGCGCCAGTCGAGGCGCCAGTTGGGGCCACCGTTCCTTCTAAGGGTGAGGCGGTTGCGCGCTCGGAGGTGGGCGAGCCGACAGCCCCAGTGGAGGCATCGGTACTCGCGGCAGTGCTCTAGCAGCGACAACCATGACGTTCCCTCGGTTTGTGGCGAGAGCTTCCACCGCAGCTACTGGAACACAGTCGCCTCAAGTACCCGAGGTTTTTAATGGTGACTCCGGGCAGCAAAGCGGGCGTATGTTGTTTGTGTTGCCATCAGTGGATGACGTCGAACTTCACAACATGCTAGGTGCTACCATCCAAGTATGTCCAGTCCCCGAGCATCTAGTCGCTAATTTTTAGTAGCAAGATGCTTAGAACTTTAGTAATTGATACGACATAAACATATCTATAATTTTCGATATTCCATGCTTGTTTAGTATCTAATTTTCTTTGCTTTGTCTACACTTTGAGGTGTTTTTATATGTTTTCTTGTACTAACCTATTAACAAGATGCCACGGTGCCATTTGCCTGTTTTCTTCTTTTTTTGGTTCGAGAAAGGCAGAAAATCAATATTCTCAGAATTGGACGGGACAAAAGCCAAAGTCAATATTTTACCGTGGGGAACACGGAGCCAGAGTACGAGACGGAGGGGAGGCACCAGGGGGCCACACCCCCTAGCGGCACGGGCTAGGGCTAGCCGTGCCTAGGGGGGTGTGACCACCCTGGCCGCCCCTGCCTCGCCTCTTCGCCTATAAAGACCCCCAGATGCAGAAAGCCTAAGTACCCAATCAATACTCCACGAAACCGTCTGTACTGGCCACCACCATCGTCCCTAGATCGGGGGGGGGGATCTGAAGTTCTTCCCGGCACCCTACCAGAGGGGAGATCATCCCAGAGGACTTCTTCTTCATCATGCCAGCCTTCGGTATGAAGTGTGAATAGTTCCACCTTGGACTACGGGTCCATGTAGTATCTAGATGGTTATATCTCCTCCTTTGTGCTACCATGTTTATATCTTGTGAGCTCTGTTCATGATCAAGGTTTGCGGGGATCCGATGGATATCGAGATTACTATGTTAGATTGATTAATGGTTTTGTCTTATTGATTCTATCATGTCTTATTGATTCTATCATGTCTCTGTTTCTAGTAGCTATCTTGGCCAAGTAGATGCTAGTGACTCTAAGAGGGGGTACTTATGCTAGATAGTGGGTTCATGCCTCTATTTAATCTAAGGGAAGTGACAGAAATCTCTAAGGTTGTAGATGTGCTGTTGCCACTAGGGATAAAACAACGGTCTCTTGTTCATGGAACAAGTTGATTGTTTACCTTACACACTTTTCTTAAAGCAGTTATCTGTTGCTTGCAACTTAATACTAGAGGGGTTCAGATGATAACCTGAAGGTGGATTTCTAGTCATAGATGCAGTTGGATGGCGGTCTATGTATCTTGTTGTATTGCCCAATTGAATCTCATTGGATCATGAATGTCTAGTATTGCATTGTTATGCCTTGCTCAGTCCTGTCAATTGCCCTGCTATAATTTTTTACCCAGCATGCCAAGTTTGTTTATCTTAAGGAGAACACCTCTAGTGAACTATGGACCCCGGTCCAATCTTTACCATTGATACATCTTCCACTGTTACTGTTTACTTTCTGAACCACTATTACCTTCCACACCATACAGTTAATCCTTTGTTATAGCAACCAATGAGATTGACAACCTCCCAAGTTGCTAGAAACACCTTTGAGTCGTTTCCTTCCTCCTACTGGTTCGATAACCTCAGTTTCTTACTTAGGGAAGACTTGCTGCTGTTCTCATCAAACCTTTCTCTTGGGGTCTCCCAACGAAGCGCTACCACGCGCCATCAACAAGTTTTCTGGCGCCGTTGCCGGGGAGGCTAAGGACGTCTTCACAAGGGGATTCCTTCACAACCTTTCTCTTTACTTTGTTTTTGTTATGCTTAGTTTCTTTTGCTTGGTTTTGTTTGCCTCTTTTTATCAAAAACTCCAATTTTTTTGTTTAGTTTGGTTTGCTTTCTCTTATCAAAAACACATAAAAATTAGTTCCTACTCTAGTTGCTGGTCTGTTATTGCCTTCCTTTGTCATGCTTTCTATCAATGGATGGTTTCTTTGAAACTAGTTCTTATTGGGAAGGTGGGTTCATGTAAGAACAAAAGAATTATTATAAGGAGCACCATTTGTCACAAAAAGGGAAACACTTATGGGAACAAATTGATAAATTGAATACTATTGCTAGAGAGGTGTGCTCTTCTTATAATGTTACTTATTGCTTTGATAAATATTATTGTTGTAGGAGGTATAAACACCTACCTTTTCAATGCGAGTATAATGATAATGTTACCATATCTTCGTATGTTAAAGGAAATTATGACTTTTATGATGTGGAACAAATTGAAGAATTTATTGCCTTCAAGGGTGCATTTGAACATGCCAGTTTGCTTGAAAATACTGATGATGCTCCTTATGAATATGAGATTTATGAGATACTTAAATTTTTATTTGATAATTACAAGGAAGAAAATGGCTATATTCTTGAATATTTTAATAGGTGCTTTCCACAAATGGAAGAGACTAATGCCTATGGAAGATGAAATTGCTGAACCTGAAAGCTCATAAGATGAAAAAGAGAAGGAGAGTGATGGTCAAGAGGAGGAAGAATGGATCTACCCATGCCTACCTTCTAATGAGAGTAACTCTTTACCTCTTATATTATTTGATTGTCCCCCATGCTTACCAAAGGAGGATGAATTTTATGTTCCTGTTGATTCTTTTGAAATATTTTCTATGGGTAAGACTTGTGATAATAGTTATGCTCCAGTTATCCATGATAATCCTTTATTTGTGCCTAACTTCGAAATGCATGTTGCTAAAGAGTTTTGCTTAGAAAATGTTTATGATAAAGATCTAGATGATGGTCCTATATTGAATGATCAGTCATCTTGTTATAAAATTGTTAAGAGTGGGTTTGAAGGTTTTAATCCCACTATTTTTGAGCTTGATAGAAATTATGTGTTTGTAGATCATGAAAAGCATACTTTATGTGATAGTTATATTGTTGATTTTATTCATGAGGATACTAAAAATTATTATGGGAGAGGAAAATATGGTTGTAGAAGTTTTCATGGTACTGAAACACCTCTCTATGTGTTGAAAGTTTTGAAGTTGCTCTTGTTTTATCTACCCATTCTTGTTACTATGTGCTTCTTTGATTGTGCTTCTATGATTTATTTTCTTACAAGATTCCTATACATAGGAAGTGTGTTAGACTTAAATGTGTTTTGAATTTGCTTCTTGATGCTCTCTTTTACTTTAATTCATATTTCTTATGTGAGCATCTTCCCAAACTTTCAAGCCTAACTTAAAGGCATTAAAGAAAAGTACTTATTGGGAGATAACCCAAAAGTTTTCTTGAGTATTGGAAGTTATTATTTCAATAATGACCTCTCCTTATCCCTTTTGTTTGCTTTTTGTGCCAAGAATAACCTCTAATGAGAGGGAAGTAAGATTTGGGGAGTTGCTGTCCTGAAACAGATTTTTGTGCTCCACCATAAAAATTTGTGAGGAATCTCTGTAAGTCAGATTGAGCTTATATTTTCTTAATAAATCCCCCAGTATGTTATCTAAATTTAGTTAGTTCAACACTTTTTGATTTGAGCTACACAAGGTCTTCGAAAAAATCGGTTTCTACCTGCTGGTATGTTTTGTCAGATTTCTGTCAATATTTGCATTTGCTTCTTATTGATTCCTTTTTGGGTTCTTTTTGGGAAATTGAGATTTTTAAGGGAATTGCTGCAGTAGTTTTTAATGAAAGTTTTGCTGTTCTAAAGCTAAACCGAAGTTCTATTATCTTTTGAATACACTAATGTTGCTAATGAAGATTGTGTGAAGTTTTGTATGAAGGAACATTTTTAGGTGTAAAGAGAGAATGATGTAATAAGATGAAGAATGGAAAAAAGCTCAAGCTTGGGGATGCCACCCCGTGTCACCCCAAGAAATATTCAAGAGGTACAAGCGTCAAAGCTTGGGGATTCCCAAGGCATCCCCTTCTTCATCAATAAAAAGCTCAGGTCTTTCTAGACACTTCGTTTTTATTGTTTCTTGCACTGTTGTGTTGTTCTTGGAGCGTCTTAGTTTTTGTTTAGTTTGCTTGAATAAAGTAGTTTGACCCCCGTTCTCGCTGTGTTGTTTCAAATAAGTTGTGTCACATCCCAAGATTTTCCAAATCTTGTAATGTGAAAAATAAATGATTAAAATAAAAGATTGTTGATTTTCAGGGTGAGAAGAAACTTTTGAATCCAATTTGAAACTTTCAAAACCTATTTTTATCAAACAAATCCTAAAGGGATTTGAAAGTTAAACAATTAATAAAGAAAATATTTTGAATAAGTGAAATTACTATTTTGGATCTTTTAATAAAAAGATTTGGTTTTCAAATGAAAAAGAATAAATTTATAAATGAGGATTATTTTATATGGCCAAATTAAACCTTGGTCAAGCTTTGGAAATAAAACATTTTGTTTTGATAAAAATAGTAAAGGTTTATCTAAATACAATAATAAGGATTTAATATCCAATTTTATTTAAGTAAAGGATTTTCCCATTTTAAATAAACACCAAAACTTATTTAATTTATTTTAAATAAGTTTTCCAAGTATTTTATATTCTCAAATAAAACCTACTGAAGTGTTTTGGTTTTATTTTAGATTTCAAAATAAAGTTTTTAATAAAACCAATCCTATTTGATTTAATAACTAAGGCCCATTTTATTTAATTATTAATGGATCCTAAAAAGATTAAAATTATTTTATTTTATTTTTGGGATTTGGTTTATGTTGTTAAACAGAACCAAAACTCATTACAAGTGTGGTGAATGTTTGAATTGTTTGAATGTTTGTTTTGTTGTTTGAATTGTGATTTGATTTTTCAAAACAGAAATTGAAATTAGAAAAAGAAAAAGTTTTAGAACAGAAAAAAAATAGAGCAAAGAAGACCCAGCCCGGCCAGCCCAAACAGCCCAGTCCAGCCCACCTATTTCCCCCTCTACCGAAACGTTTTCTCACCGCAAGCCGCACCCCTCACTCGCTGCAAGCCTGGACCCACTCTTCCTCTCTCTATCTCACTGTCAAAGAGGACCCACAGCCACGTTGGCGTCGTCTTCAAACTGCGCGACCAATTCTTTCCCCTCACTCCGGCCATTTCCAGCGTCATTTACTCGTGTTCAATTCGCCTAAATGACGCACTAATCCCGCCCAGTGATGATGCTCGTGAACTCGCCTCCCTCCTCTCTCCCTTTCCTTCCAGTCATCACACCACTGGAGCCCCAGGCTGTCCATAATTCTTGCTCGAAACCTCACTACCACCAACGAGTCCCCTGTCAAATTCCGGCAAGCCCCGACCCTCTCCTACCTCCTAGCTCACACCAGCTTGATCCCCATCATCTCACGCACCTACCCGTGGTCTCCGTTCGCCCACGCATGCCCCACAGCCTCGCAACCGAAATCTTCTGAGCGCCACCGATGGCTAGGTCAACTCCGATGAGCTCCCCTGGTAATCCCTGACCGCCCCTCCTCTCTAGTTGACACTAGCATACTCTCCTTCCTCGCATGTGTCTAACGCTCCCTCTGTTTTACACCGGCGTGCCTTGTAGCCTCGTTCCCGACAACGACCGAGCGTGCCTGACGGAAGCAGGGACTCCGGCGAGCAATTGTCGTCATCTCCATGCTCCCCTTGGCCAACCAAAGCAACAACGAGAATCAGTGCTTCATTGCGAACCTGGTGAGCAACCTCACTCTTCCCCGCTCGTCCTATTTCGTCGGCAGCGTCATCGACAGAGCCGCGCCGCCGCGCAGCCACCGTCAGCGCCGCCAGTCCCTGGCAAACGCGTTGTAGCCGTAGGATGCGAATCATCTGGCTAGGATTAGATCCAATCGAAAGGGTACGCGACCATCTGTGCCGCACGTTTTCAGTTAGATCTAACGCTCCACGCCGACCGATCCGTGCGAACCGTTTTCGTCCAATCAGAGACAGACACGTGGCCTGTAGTTGATTTAAAAGACAGAATTGATCTATCAGGGTTCCAATTTTGTAAATTGCACAACTTTTAAACCACACGTCCAAATTTTACAAACTTTATATCAATGGAATCAGTGGAACAAGACCTAGCCAACCATGCCTTTTGTTTAGTAAATAGCCTATGGTAAAATGTTTGTTTTTGTAGAAACATTTGTAGGCTTGTTTAGGTTGTAAAAATTATTCAAAAATGAATTTGGGGATAAAATCTTTGGCAATTGGATTGATTTGAACCTACTGACCATAGGAAACACTTTGTGGATTCAAAAATGTATTTGGTGAAGGAAAAGAATGATTCTTTGATTTAAAACCATTTCTAGTCAAATAGAAATGTGGTTTATTTATTAAAAATGGTTTTGGAAGAAAACTTTTGGGAAATGTTTTTGTTTTAAACTCTCTGACCCTAAACACAAAGTTTTGTGGTTTGAAAACATATTTGGTGAACCCTATAGATTAATGCCTTAGTAAAAATATTTCTACACCACATAAAATGATACTTTGTTTTGAAAATGGTTTATAAAGTGAAACCTTTTGCAAATGACTTTGCCACTTTACAAAATGACCAATAGGTGTTTACAAATGTTCATGACCCATTAGGAACCACTTTTTCAAATAAAACAAAGCTTGGCATGTTTGCATGCACTACTTTGACTTCATCATTTTATGTGATGTTTTGCTTGATTGGTAGATTGAGATTGTGCCTTGCTTGATTGATTTGTAGTGACTTGAAGAGTGTGATTGTTGCAAGGACAAGGAGTGAACCCATACTCTACCAAAAAGGCAAGTGATGCTTCATACTTTTTGTCCCATTACTTTCACTATGCATTAGTGATTTTCTCTAAGTAAATCTTGCATGGAAATTTTGCCAAGTATAAACCTTGCTATAGGAAAACCTAGTAGATGAAACCTTAGTAGAAATCTTCCTAAGTTAAGATTCCTATTACTCTCAAGCTTAGCTTAGCTAATAGAAAACAAGGGTGGAATATATATATCCATACTATGAAAAATTTCTAAGTCTGAGGACTTGTGTTTTTGTTTAATAAAACAACTAAGTTAATGAATCACCTGGGTGGAATGGGACTTGATTTGGTGGTTTTTGGTTGAGTGGTTCACAAGGCCCATGTCTATGGTTGACCTTGTGTATCTCACTTGTGGATGGCCACCCAGGAACAAAGAGATTTGAGATGTCAAATGTTGAGAAGCTTCAAGTGCAGCCACTTGGCATTATGGGCTCTGCCTGGATCATATAGGTTGCAAGAACTTAGCCATATGGATAGTTGGTGGTAGAGTTTGATAGGTTGGAACGCGTCCATTTTGGTCTAAGGGAAAGCTTCTGAAAGATCTTGTCTTGGGAAACCAAGTCTTGTGGGGAAAGTGCACCACCTCTGCAGAGTGTAAAATCTAAGTACTTAGCCATGTCCCTGGTAAAGGACAATTTGAGCATCAAGACATGGAAGCAATCAAGAATCTCATCACTCCAATTTCTAAGTTAAAACTTGTGTTTGAACAAGGGATAAGGGATCTTCAATCTTTGATTGAGAAAAATGATTTTGTCAAAACAAAAACTTAGTGTTTTCAAAATGATAAGGAAAATCTATTTTGAGCAATGCAAGCCTCAACTCCACTTAGCCAAATGCATATAGATGATAGACTCCACTATATTATCATAGTATCACTTGCCAATACAATTCAAATGTATTGACCCTTGTGGCTGTAACTTGTAATGTTGCAGGTTTGATTGATTTTAGTGAAGATTGATTGATTAGGATTACAAAGTCTACAACCAACATGTCTGCCTGTGGCACTTTGAAGATGAAGGACCCCATGCTTATAGTTATTCCGCTACAATGTAATGTAATAGCCAAATGAGCTATGTAAAGATGTAATAAAATTATGTTATTCCTGGTTATAAAGTTATATTATGACCTTTGTTTCTTGATATTACATCTAAACTGTGGATGCTAGCTATTGATCTAGGGACTAGCATTGTAAACACAGGGGACACCACCTTATGTTAATAAAGGTTGGGACATTCCCTCTACAGATGGTATCAGAGCATTGTGTTGCCTGTAGGATTTGTAAACCTAGGATTGGACAAAAACCCTTAGAAAAATAGGAGTTGTATTTGTTCCAAAAACTTATTTGCAAACAAACTTGTAAACTCTTTCCTCAACCATTTTGGTTTTGACTCTACATCTCATCTAATTTCAAACTTGATGGAAAAACCTACCCCATGGCCAAAGACTTCACCATGTGCAAAGGACTTCTTCAACTCTAATGACTTCAACATCTTCAACTCTAATGACTTCAACTTCTTCAACTCTAATGACTTCAACATCTTCAGCATATTCACCAAGGACCTCAACATTGGATACTACTAAGGACTACAAGTGAGTCAAGGAAATCTTGCTCAAGATATGGAGACTAAGGAAATGCAAAATTAGAAGGAGTTCACTTCACTTGAAGTTTGTGACCAAGAATTTTTCCCAAGGAAACCATGATCTCATCCAAGAAGAATCAATCAAGAAGGATGGAAAGATCACAAGTAAACCCTATAGATGGACTACCATATTTTAGTTAAGTCAACCACACCAACTTATGTGGTGTAACAAAAATATCTTGTTGCCTAAGTATGTGCTTGAACTTTGTTGTTTGAGTGAAAAGTTGTTTGTGATTGATTGCACATTGCTTGTGTGAATTGTGATGTGTGTGATTAGAACTATTCCCTTAGAAATATTTTGTTTACTCTAATCTCCATCCAACCCAAACAGATGACTTCTCCAAGAAACACCAACATCAAAGTTGATGACAACACCAACAACAACCAAAAGGACAACATGAGAGAACTTATAGCAACCCAAAACCAGTTGAGCCAAGAGACAACTCAGCTTTTAGCCAACAACAATGGACTAGACCCAGCCATACAAAGGATTTTGAAACTTCAATCCCAATTGTTGCAAGGATTGGTTACTCAAATGATCAACATGGGAGAAAACTTTTCCCAAAGAGCTAATGACAACAAGGATGACAAGATGTTATTCTAGAAGGAACCCAAGCTAGCAATACTTGTGGAGACAAGGAGCATACATCCAAGGAACATGAAGATCAATGCCCCAAGAAGAGATAAAGATTTTCCACCTTTGAAGTGAGATATGAAGAACATGAACTAGAAGAACTCCTAGCTTTGGAGAGACCCAAAAAGAAAAAGAAGGACATAAGCCAGTTGCAATGTTACAATTGCAAAGAGAAGGGACACTATGCCAGTGAATGTCCAGAAAAGATGAAGAACAAGTTAAACAAGCCTATGAAGGATCTCAGCCTTGTCACATGTTTCAAATGCAAGGAGCTAGGCCACTATGCAAACTTCTGTCCAGGAAAGTTACATCAAGATCCCAAGCAAGCCAAGATGTAAACTAGTTGGAATTTTTTTAAGGGTGGTAGTACTCTAGATGCTTTTGAGCCAACTTGTAACCCCTAGCCTCCCAAATCTCGGGACGATATTTATTTTAAGGGTGGTAGCCTGTCACATCCCAAGATTTTCCAAATCTTGTAATGTGAAAAATAAATGATTAAAATAAAACATTGTTGATTTTCAGGGTGAGAAGAAACTTTTGAATCCAATTTGAAACTTTCAAAACCTATTTTGATCAAACAAATCCTAAAGGGATTTGAAAAGTTAAACAATTAATAAAGAAAATATTTTGAATAAGTGAAATTACTATTTTGGATCTTTTAATAAAAAGATTTGGTTTTCAAATGAAAAAGAATAAATTTATAAATGAGGATTATTTTATATGGCCAAATTAAACCTTGGTCAAGCTTTGGAAATAAAACATTTTGTTTTGATAAAAACAGTAAAGGTTTATCTAAATAAAATAATAAGGATTTAATATCCAATTTTATTTAAGTAAAGGCTTTTCCCATTTTAAATAAACACCAAAACTTATTTAATTTATTTTAAATAAGTTTTCCAAGTATTTTATATTCTCAAATAAAACCTACTGAAGTGTTTTGGTTTTATTTTAGATTTCAAAATAAAGTTTTTAATAAAACAAATCCTATTTGATTTAATAACTAAGGCCCATTTTATTTAATTATTAATGGATCCTAAAAAGATTAAAATTATTTTATTTTATTTTTGGGATTTGGTTTATGTTGTTAAACAGAACCAAAACTCATTACAAGTGTGGTGAATGTTTGAATTGTTTGAATGTTTGTTTTGTTGTTTGAATTGTGATTTGATTTTTCAAAACAGAAATTGAAATTAGAAAAAGAAAAAGTTTCAGAACAGAAAAAAAATAGAGCAAAGAAGACCCAGCCCGGCCAGCCCAAACAGCCCAGTCCAGCCCACCTATTTCCCCCTCTACCGAAACGTTTTCTCACCGCAAGCCGCACCCCTCACTCGCTGCAAGCCTGGACCCACTCTTCCTCTCTCTATCTCACTGTCAAAGAGGACCCACAGCCACGTTGGCGTCGTCTTCAAACTGCACGACCAATTCTTTCCCCTCACTCGCGTTTCCAAAGCTTACTCGTGTTCAATTCGCCTAAATGACGCACTAATCCCACCGAGTGATGATGCTCGTGAACTCGCCTCCCTCCTCTCTCCCTTTCCTTCCAGTCATCACACCACCGGAGCCCCAGGCTGTCCATAATTCTTGCTCGAAACCTCACTACCACCGACGAGTCCCCTGTTAAATTCTGGAAAGCCCCGACCCTCTCCTACCTCCTAGCTCACACTAGCTTGATCCCCATCATCTCACGCACCTACCCGTGGTCTCCGTTCGCCCATGCATGCCCCACAGCCTCGCCTCCGTCTTCGTCTGAGCGCCACCGACGGCTAGGTCAACTCTGATGAGCTCCCCTGGTAATCCCTGACTGCCCCTCCTCTCTAGTTGACACTAGCTTACTCTCCTTCCTCGCATGTGTCTAACGCTCCCTCTGTTTTACACCGGCGTGCCTTGTAGCCTCGTTCCCGACAACGGCCGAGCGTGCCTGACGGAAGCAGGGACTCCGGCGAGCAATTGTCGTCACCTCCGTGCTCCCCTTGGCCAACCAAAGCAACAACAAGAATCAGTGCTTCATTGCGAACCTGGTGAGCAACCTCACTCTTCCCCGCTCGTCCTATTTCGTCGGCAGCGTCATCGACAGAGCCGCGCCGCCGCGCAGCCACCGTCAGCGCCGCCAGTCCCTGGCAAACGCGTTGTAGCCGTAGGATGCGAATCATCTGGCTAGGATTAGATCCAATCGAAAGGGTACGCGACCATCTGTGCCGCACGTTTTCAGTTAGATCTAACGCTCCACGCCGACCGATCCGTGCGAACCGTTTTCGTCCAATCAGAGACAGACACGTGGCCTGTAGTTGATTTAAAAGACAGAATTGATCTATCAGGGTTCCAATTTTGTAAATTGCACAACTTTTAAACCACACGTCCAAATTTTACAAACTTTATATCAATGGAATCAGTGGAACAAGACCTAGCCAACCATGCCTTTTGTTTAGTAAATAGCCTATGGTAAAATGTTTGTTTTTGTAGAAACATTTGTAGGCTTGTTTAGGTTGTAAAAATTATTCAAAAATGAATTTGGGGATAAAATCTTTGGCAATTGGATTGATTTGAACCTACTGACCATAGGAAACACTTTGTGGATTCAAAAATGTATTTGGTGAAGGAAAAGAATGATTCTTTGATTTAAAACCATTTCTAGTCAAATAGAAATGTGGTTTATTTATTAAAAATGGTTTTGGAAGAAAACTTTTGGGAAATGTTTTTGTTTTAAACTCTCTGACCCTAAACACAAAGTTTTGTGGTTTGAAAACATATTTGGTGAACCCTATAGATTAATGCCTTAGTAAAAATATTTCTACACCACATAAAATGATACTTTGTTTTGAAAATGGTTTATAAAGTGAAACCTTTTGCAAATGACTTTGCCACTTTACAAAATGACCAATAGGTGTTTACAAATGTTCATGACCCATTAGGAACCACTTTTTCAAATAAAACAAAGCTTGGCATGTTTGCATGCATTACTTTGACTTCATCATTTTATGTGATGTTTTGCTTGATTGGTAGATTGAGATTGTGCCTTGCTTGATTGATTTGTAGTGACTTGAAGAGTGTGATTGTTGCAAGGACAAGGAGTGAACCCATACTCTACCAAAAAGGCAAGTGATGCTTCATACTTTTTGTCCCATTACTTTCACTATGCATTAGTGATTTTCTCTAAGTAAATCTTGCATGGAAATTTTGCCAAGTATAAACCTTGCTATAGGAAAACCTAGTAGATGAAACCTTAGTAGAAATCTTCCTAAGTTAAGATTCCTATTACTCTCAAGCTTAGCTTAGCTAATAGAAAACAAGGGTGGAATATATATATCCATACTATGAAAAATTTCTAAGTCTGAGGACTTGTGTTTTTGTTTAATAAAACAACTAAGTTAATGAATCACCTGGGTGGAATGGGACTTGATTTGGTGGTTTTTGGTTGAGTGGTTCACAAGGCCCATGTCTATGGTTGACCTTGTGTATCTCACTTGTGGATGGCCACCCAGGAACAAAGAGATTTGAGATGTCAAATGTTGAGAAGCTTCAAGTGCAGCCACTTGGCATTATGGGCTCTGCCTGGATCATATAGGTTGCAAGAACTTAGCCATATGGATAGTTGGTGGTAGAGTTTGATAGGTTGGAACGCGTCCATTTTGGTCTAAGGGAAAGCTTCTGAAAGATCTTGTCTTGGGAAACCAAGTCTTGTGGGGAAAGTGCACCACCTCTGCAGAGTGTAAAATCTAAGTACTTAGCCATGTCCCTGGTAAAGGACAATTTGAGCATCAAGACATGGAAGCAATCAAGAATCTCATCACTCCAATTTCTAAGTTAAAACTTGTGTTTGAACAAGGGATAAGGGATCTTCAATCTTTGATTGAGAAAAATGATTTTGTCAAAACAAAAACTTAGTGTTTTCAAAATGATAAGGAAAATCTATTTTGAGCAATGCAAGCCTCAACTCCACTTAGCCAAATGCATATAGATGATAGACTCCACTATATTATCATAGTATCACTTGCCAATACAATTCAAATGTATTGACCCTTGTGGCTGTAACTTGTAATGTTGCAGGTTTGATTGATTTTAGTGAAGATTGATTGATTAGGATTACAAAGTCTACAACCAACATGTCTGCCTGTGGCACTTTGAAGATGAAGGACCCCATGCTTATAGTTATTCCGCTGCAATGTAATGTAATAGCCAAATGAGCTATGTAAAGATGTAATAAAATTATGTTATTCCTTATTATAAAGTTACATTATGACCTTTGTTTCTTGATATTACATCTAAACTGTGGATGCTAGCTATTGATCCAGGGACTAGCATTGTAAACACAGGGGATACCACCTTATGTTAATAAAGGTTGGGACACTCCCTCTACAAGTTGATTGGTGTTGGATAGGAGTAGAAAGTTCTTGCTTGAATAGTACAAGAGGAGCTTGCTTTGACTATGACTTAGACTTTAGCATGTCATGCTAGGTGTTGTTTTGACCTTATGCTTAGTGGTTATTGCTGTAGCATGACTTGTCCCAAACAATTTGGATTGCTTAGTGTGCGTTGAAGGAATCATGCGTTGTTTTAGCATACAAAAGATAGTATTGTGGTATTCTCCTTTGATGCTTTGTTCGGGTTGACTTGGCACATGCTCACACCATGTTATGACTATGAACAAGTCACCATAGCCTCTATGATCATTTAGTCCTTGACTTGTAGTACCACTTTATGATTTGATTAGTAATGTTTTGTCGCTCTACATGATTACTGCCATTATTGCTCTCTTAGTTGGTCGCTCCCAGTCTTTTGCTAGCCTCCACTTGTATGAGTAAGTTCTACTCATGCATCCAACTCCCAAGAAACCAAGTTATTCAAAAGTGTCCACTATAAATTCCTATGCATGGTGTGTTACACCATTCCAAGTATATTCTTGTTTTCATCTATCTTCCAATTTAAAAGTATTTTGTTATGTGAAAACTTAGTGATTAAAGCTCTCACGAATTTGATGGCACACTTTATTTTTCTTGCCCCTAATAAACTTGAACCATTGTGTCATCTATGTTGTATATGCTTGCACTTATACGTTGGAATTAGTAGAACCGTGCTATCACGGGGAATGCTTTCAACATTGCACTTGTACTTTGTACACAGTTGATATCATGCTCTTTGTCTATGGATGTCGTCGATGTGAAATGAAAGGGGAGCTTGTAAGTCCATGGAGTTATGTATGTGTGTTAGAGAAACGCCTGTGCCGCTAGCCTAAGCCATGCCTAATCATGGTGGAAACTTGCAGCATCACCATAGTGACATGTATGAAGAATTCTTCTTATAAAATAGAGATAGAAAAAAGAGATTGAGAAAAAGGAAAAAAATATGAGAAAAGAGGAAAGAGAGAAAAAAGCACCATATTCCCATGGTAAATAAGAAGATTGCTGAGATGCTCATTGTCTGCTCGCCTTGTCATTTTTATTATGGGATAGCTCCTGTATCATGTGCAAGGGGTACCCTGTTGGCGGTTCTCTATGATACACATGTACTTACTATGATAAGAACTTGAAAGTAACTAAACTTGAGTATCATGAGGAGCAGCCCTCGTATTCAAGGGACATGAGATTGCCAACTTATACTTTGTCAAGCATATACACCATAGTTTGTTCAATTTAACCTTAACCACTTCAAGATGCTTATGATAGGGGCAATGAGAGCTGAAAGCTAACAAGTACAATAATTTTTGGAAGCTCTTTTTGAAACTTGAAATCCATGCTTCCCTTATGAAGGTCCTTTCTTGCACTATTATATTGAGTCTCCACCTTCTATCCTTAGGCACCAGTTAAGAGAGCATAATTTCCATTCTTAGTTCTATGTGCATTGTCCCAAAACTTATCTATTGATGCATATTGTTGTTACTACTTGTTCTTGTGCTATTTGTATCTAGTCACTCTTATGAACTTTGAAGGTGTACTATGCATCTATTTGCTACTCCATGAGGGACAAGCTGAATGCCACAATGCCAGGTTTTCTGTGTGTGAAACAAACAAACGTTTTTCAATGCATGTTATACATGATATTTGTTTGTAGCCTTTCATGTTGCATGCATAGTTACTTTGTCTTACTGTTATAACTCCATCTTTCATGCTCATGTTTAGAGTTCTTTGATCCTAGCTTTCAATGCTTGCAAATGGTTTTATTTTGATTTTGATGGTGCATGACACCTAAAAAATTATTCTTTTTTATCACTTACATAATCGAGGACGAATAGGAGTTAAGCTTGGGGATGCTTGATATGTCAGGAACGTATCTATCATTTTTGATGTTCCATGCTTGTTTAGTATCTACTTTTCTTTGCTTTGTCTACACTTTGAGGTGTTTTTATATGTTTTCTGGTACTAACCTATTAACAAGATGCCACAGTGCCAGTTGCCTGTTTTCTTCTGTTTTTGGTTCCAGAAAGGAAGAAAATCAATATTCTCGGAATTGGATGGGACAAAAGCCAAAGTCAATATTTTACCGTAGAACACGGGCAGTACAAGGCGGAGGGAGGCACGAGGCCACACCACTGGTGGCTCGGGCTAGGGCTAGCCGTGCCTGGGGGGGGTGACCACCCTGGCCGCCCCCTGCCTCGCCTCTTCGCCTATAAAGACCCCCCGATTTAGAAACCCTAAGTACCCGATCAATATTCCACGAAACCTTCTATAGCCGCCGCCACCATCGTCCTAGATAGGGGGGGGATAAGAATCTCTTCCCGGCACCCTGCCGGAGGGGAGATCATCTCAGAGGACTTCTTTTTCATCATGCCAGCCTCCGGTATGAAGTGTGAGTATTTCCACCTTGGACTACGGGTCCATGTAGTAGCTAGATGGTTGTATCTCCTCCTTTGTGCTACCATGTTTAGATCTTGTGAGCTCCGTTCATGATCAAGATCATCTATTTTTAATCATGCATGTTGTGTTTGCGGGGATCCGATGGATATCGAAATTACTATGTTAGATTGATTAATGGTTTTGTATTGATTCTATTATGTCTGTGTTGTTTGTGATCTTGCATGCTCTCCGATTCTAGTAGCTATCTTGGCCAAGTAGATGCTAGTGACTCCAAGAGGGGGTACTTATGCTAGTTAGTGGGTTCATGCCTCTATTTAATCTAAGGGAAGTGACAAAAATCTCTAAGGTTGTAGATGTGATGTTTCCACTAGGGAGAAAACAACGGTCTCTTGTTCATGGAACAAGTGGATTGTTTACCTTACACACTTTGCTTAAAGCAGTTATCTGTTGCTTGCAACTTAATACTAGAGGGGGTTCGGATGATAACCTGGAGGTGGATTTCTAGTCATAGATGCAGTTGGATGGCGGCCTATGTATCTTGTTGTATTGCCCAATCGAATCTCATAGGATCATGAATGTCTAGTATTGCATTGTTATGCCTTGCTCAGTCCTGTCAATTGCCCTGCTGTAATTTGTTTACCTAGCATGCCATGTTTGTTTATCTTAAGGAGAACACCTCTAGTGAACTATGGACCCCGGTACAATCTTTACCATTGATACATCTTCCACTGTTACTGTTTACTTTCTGCAAACCACTATTACCTTCCACACCATACATTTAATCCTTTGTTATAAAAACCGGTGAGACTGACAACCTCACTGTTCCTTGGTGCAAAGTCTTGAGTTTGTGTTGTGCAGGTATCCAAGTTGCTAGTAACACCTTTGAGTCATTTCCTTCCTCTTACTGGTTCGATAACCTCGGTTTCTTACTGAGGGAAGACTTGCTGTTGTGCTCATCACACCTTTCTCTTGGGGTCTCCCAACAAAGCGCTACCACGCGCCATCAGTTATCCAGTCCCCGAGTATCTAGTCGCTGAATTTTAGCGACTACATGCTTAGATCTTTAGTCGTCCAGTCCCCGAGCATCTAGTTTCTGAATTTCAGCGGCCAGATGCTTAGAACTATAGTCATTGTTCACATGTAATTTTCTGTGTTTAGGGTCTTCAGCGGGATTCGGATGATCATTAGGCCGCAAAGGATCGCCTGGAGCACGACCTGCAGGTCGCGCAGGAGGCCAATCGGCAGTTGCAGGCGACTACAGGTGAGTTGATTTCACCTCTATGAACCTGTACTCTTGTTGTTGTGCAGAGGTTTTACTGCATTCTTCATTCTACTAGAGGAGCGCTCTGCCGTGATCACCAAGGACCGTGAGGGCTATGTTCTAGCCGCTGAGATGGAGGATACCAAGGAAGCATTGGCCACGGCGGAGAGGCAGATCGCCTTATTGACAAAGGAACTGGAGGCTACGAAGGCGTCTATGGTATCTTTCAAGGAGAGGGCCAAGGCCGCGATCATCACGGCGAATGACGAGTGGAAGGTCTCCGAATCGCTCGTCGTTGGTTTGCAGGACCAGCTGTTGGCCCTAGAGAAATTCGTCACAAAGCGCTACCGTGAGCTTCTTGGTGAGTTTCCCTTCTCCTTGCTTTATTTTGGTGTTGGCGGGTGAGTCCCTGAGCGGGCGAGTCCCCGAGCGGTAGATCCATGGGTACGCGTCCTTGTGGATTTAGCTTTCTGGTGTTTGCAGGTGCGATATGTGAAGGAGATCCGAAGGTGCAGACGTACGATGCGAAGCAGTGCGTGACGATGGTTGTGGACATGGCTACCCTCTCGGCGACATGCCTCCAAGCTGTCCTCCAGGGGGTTTCTCCCATCGAGGTGATCCCTAGGGCGTTGACGGAGGTGTGGCACTACCTAGAGGAAGCACCTGCCGTGGTCGAGTGGATGCCACGGTCGGCCTTTCGCCGCGGAGCCGCTACTGCGCTGAGTCTTGGACTCGCGCATTTCCCCGAGAACTTCGACCTCGACGACGTCACCAATGGGTATCTATCAGCGACTGGCTCGGTGGAGATTGAGGAGGTGTTGAAGCTGACCACCAAGTCCGATCTTTTCGCGGAGAGAGTATTGGCGATGGGTGATCTGTTGCTGGACCAGGAGACGGTGGTGGTGCCGAATGACCCCGAGCCAGAGTATCATGATCTGAAGTCAGAGCAGCCTTTCCGGTAGTCGCTTATGAATAAGCTGACGACATACCCAGCGAACCCTCTGGAGCCTTTTGTCCGGGTCAAGGGAGGCAGCGACGCGTCTTCTTCAAAGCCTGTAGAGTAAAGGATTGCCCTGAGGCGTTTTGTTAGTTGTAGCGGCTGACCGCTTCTATATGTACCTTGATGATGAACAATATATTTTGTTGCTGAAGGGAATAAAAAGGGGAAACGTCAATCGTCTAGCATTGCTGTGTGGAGGCCGCGACGTAGATGAGCATCGGCTCCTTATCGACGGGGGCGGTTTGTAGTGATGCTACGAGTAGCACTTCTTTGAGCGCTTTGAGTGTGTCGTCCGCTTCTTTGTCCCATTGGAACGTGGGGTTCTTGCGCATCAGGTGGTAGAGAGGCATTGCCTTCTCGCCGAGTCGGGGGATGAAGCGGCTGAGGGTAGCGACTCGATCGGCCAGTTTTTGGACGCCGCGGAGGCACTTGGGTTTCCCGAGTCATGCGATGGTGTCGATCTTGGTGGGGTTAGCTTTGATGCCTCACTTGGAGACCACGTACCCGAGGAGCTGTCCAGTGGGCGTACCAAAGGTGCACTTTCCTGAGTTGAGCTTGGTACCGCCGTAAATTTGCGAAGGTTTCGGCCAGTTCGGCGAGCAGGTCGCTTTGGTGAGTGGATTTTACCACCACGTCGTCGATGTAGACGTGGATGTTGCATACAATTTAACTCGCAAGGCACTCCTGCGTGCACTGCTGGTAGGTCACGCCGGTATTTTTAAGGCCGAACATCAGGACGGTGTAGCAGTAGGCGCCATATGGCATGATGAACGCCGTTTTATCCTCGTCCTCGACCGCCATCTTGATCTGGTTGTAACCAGAGTATTCATCGAGGAAGCACAGCGACTCCGATCCCGCGACCGAGTCGATGATCTGGTCGATGCGCGAAAGGACGAATTCCTCCTTCGGCAGACCCTGTTGAGGTTGGTGTAGTCGTTACACATTCTCCAAGTCTTGTTCTTCTTCATGACCAGGACTGGGTTTGCCAGCCACTTGGAGTACTTGATGGGCCGGATGAAGCCTGCGGTGAGTAGACGCTGCACTTCTTCGGTGATTGCTAGGCAGCACTCTTCATTGAAGGGCCGCAGCAACTGTTTTATAGGTCGCTCTTTGGGATCTGCATTAAGCTTGTGCCCAGGGAGTTCCCTCGAGACACCTGGCATGTCAGATGTCTTCCATGCAAAGATGTCACGATTCTCATGGAGAAACTCGATGAGCGCGCTTTCCTATGCGGGGCTCATGCCTGTCCTGATGGTGACCGTCTGGCTAGAGTCATCCGGGACCTGCTCGACGGTACGTGAGTGCGTGGAAGCTTCGAACGCTGTCGACCCGACGTTTTCTGCGTTGGGCTTCTTCAGGATCGTGGAGTCATCCTTGTCAACGCCACTTGCATATTTGGCGAGTTCATCGGAGTGGTTGGTATTCACGGCGATGACGACATCCGCGAGTTTGGCGTCTTTTGCCTCGCATTTTATGGCCATGTCGGGGTCACCATGGACCGTGATGATGCCGCATGGTCCTGGGAGCTTCATCATGTTGTATGCGTAATACGGGGCCGCCATGAATTTGGCGAATGCTTGTCACCCCAGGATGCAGTGATAGGAGTTGCGGAAGTTCACCAGCTCGAAGACGATCCACTCGGTGTGGAAGTTGGAGGGTGTGCCGAAGGTGACTGGTAGCGTCACCTTGCCGATCAGGTATGCCTTCCGACCGGGGACGATACCGTGTAAGGTGGTGAGGGTCGATTCGACCATCGATTGTGGGAGCTACAATCTCCTAAACGTATCTAGGTAGAGGATGTTATGGATCTCCCGCCGCCCATTAGTGTCTTAGGGAGCCAGTAGTCAGCCACTTTGGGCTTGACCACCAGGGCGACTCACCCAGGGTACTCGATCCTAGGCACGTGGTCCTCGCGGCTCCAAGTGATGCGCTTCTCGGACTAGTTGAGGAAGTAGGGGATACCGAATTGCATCACCGCGTTCATGATGACTGCCTGGGCGAGCACCTTCTTATCACGCTTTGTGCCGAGCCTAGTGAATGTGTGCAGCGAGCCAACGTCATTGTCGAACCCACCAACGTTGTCGTTGTCCCTTGGCGGGTTGTTGTTGGGGCCATCCCTTGCTCGCCTTGCCTTCTCTATCTCCTTCAGGGAGTGGCAGTCGGAAGTGTGTGAGTATCAGGTTTCCCTTCTCTGCTGTGGTACACAGGGCTGGTTAAGCAGGGCGGTAGGGTCGAATTTCGACCTCGCGTGTTGCTCGCGCGGTAGTTTCCGCTATCACGGTATTGCGGCAGAAGTTCTTCGTGTCGTGTGGCCCATAACTGGCATTGGCAACTAAGTCGACCCGCCCGTCACCGCGGTGTTTGCCTGTGAGGCAAGTCTTGCTGTAGCGCATCTCGCGCTGCCTCCCGTTATTGTTGCCGCTTGTGCGGTGTCTTCATCCTAACTCGTCGTCGGAGTCTTGGTTGGGTTCTTCCTCCACGTAGTGCTTGGCTATCTCGAGGAGGTTGGGGATGTTGTCGAGCATCCAGTAGACCCTCTTGATCTTGGCGACCAAAGGCTTGTACCGACACGTGTTCTTGAAGCAGTGGATCGCCATGTCCGGGTGTATGCCAGAAGTGTTGATCCGGAGGTCCTGCCACCGCTATACCCAGCGGCGGGTCGACTCGCGCGGTCCTAGATGCAGCGCTCCAGGTCTTCGATGGTCGTGTCGCGGGTGTAGGAGCCCTCGAAGTGCCTGACGAAGGCCTCTCCCATGTCCTCCCACATGTCAATTCTATCTGCGGGGAGGGTGTTGATCCATTGTTGAGTCGCTCCCTGCATCATCAGGGGGAGGTAGCAAGCGGGGAGCAGGTCGGTGTGGCCTGTGATTCCCATTGCCTTGAGGTACGTATCGAGCCACACCGCCGGATCATACGTTGGGTCGTACTTCTCTATCTCCTTTGTCGCCTTGAAGTTAGCGGGGTACTTTTCGCCTCAGATCATTGGTCTGAAGCACTAGGGGCCAACTCAACCGAGGGAGCCCCTTGGCTCAGGGTCGCCACAGTTTGTGAGGTGTGCCTCAAGTCATTGGGCTAGCGCACCCGCCAAGGCTTGATTGTTGATGATGTGCATTCACGCATCGATCTATTGACCATTAGAGGCGACCATGTTGTTGGCTGGTCGCGGCTCGTTGCTTGATAGTGCGGGGTGCGAGGCCCGTGGTTGGAGCTACAGGGGATCGGGTGGTGGCAGTTAAGGGTGTTGGCGACCGTCGGGCGGCTACTCGAGGCCGCCTTGCTTCCAGACGAGTGGGAGTACATCCAGCCCTGCGTGTCGACTCCCGCGGCTTGCTGCTCAACGGCCCTAGCGAGTAGGGCCTGGGCGTACTTGATCTATAGTGTGCCCTCTCCCGTGATGTTGAGGTTAGCGACTGCGGCTTTCCCTGCGATGACATTGTCCATCGGGGTGGAGTATAGTGGGAGCCCGTTTGCATCTCGGGCTTGTGGAGAGATGATGAGCCTTGGATGGTCGGGGGGAGGTGTGCGACCCAGGGGTTGCGGCAGAGCCTTTGTCGCTGGTGACCCGGGTGGCGGGCGATTGCTGCCTCCTGGTGTCACGTTCTCGCAGATCTCGCGATCGGCCATGCGGGCAGGGTCGTTGCCATCACTGAAGTTCAGGGCGCAACCCTGAATGTTGGAGTTCAGGAGACTCCTAATGCGGCGCTGAATATAGAGCGATAGTTCCTGCGCTGTTTCCTGACTCCTAATGCGGCGTTGAAGCGACTAGATCTGGTGCGGAAGTCATCAAGGAATTCCGACTTGGAGTCGGAGTCAAATATCTCGAGGATGGAGTTCTCAAAAACCCCGGCATTGGAGATTCACGTGATGGAGCCTTCAGGCGATGCAGTGGTGATGGATCCAGTGACTGAAGCGGGGGTCGCCGAATCGGTGTCATCGTGGAGGGCGACGTAATCAGTGGCCGTGTTGGTTCCTGCCATTTCGCTGGTGGCCGAGTCATACTCGAAGGCGAGGCGGGAGATGGTGCGGATCTGGCCTTCCGAGAGCTGATCGCGGCGTGGTGGTGACCCGTCGATGAGCGCCGTCTCCGCTGGGGCGACGATGTCCGTGAAGCCGACGAACAAGTTGATGGTGCTGATCGGCATCATTGCGCTGTGCGTGATCAGGCGCGACGCCAGGACGTAGATGCCGGGCAAGATTTGAAGGATCTCGCCGCACGCGATCATTCAGACGGTGGCGATCGACCGTTTGATTGGCGAATAGGGTCTCTCCACAGAACTTAGGACAGACCGTCCATGCGCCATAGTGGGCGCCACTATCGTGGGAATGGCCACGACATACGCTACCAGGGGTAGCGAGTAGTAGGATTTGGGGCAAGAGCGGTCAACCATCTGTAGAGCGAGATGAGGGCAAAGACACAAGGGTTTACCTAGGTTCGCCCCCAGAGGGAAAAGACGTACTCCTGCTAGATTATATTATTGCTTGGTTACAATGGTGGCGATCTTGGCGGTGAGGCAGCAAGTCGATGGGGTGTATGATGGAACATAAGTACAGAGAGTACCCTAGGGAGGCTTATATAGGGGGTACCTCGCTCGGGTTTACAGATATACAACCGAATCAGATAAGGACTCGAAGGATTTGACCTAATCCGACTGGGGCTAACTACGCTTCTAGGACTCCAGTTTCCAGTCGCCAGGCTCCATCTTCAGTAGTTATCCAGTCACCGTCCTACAGGCCCACTCGCAAAGGGCCGGGTCTAGTTGGAAATGTCCTGCTAGGCATACCCCATTCGGCATATCCCCATCAGATGAAGAGGGTGAAATCCTTTAGACATGTTTGGAAGTGTTCTCGGAGCTATTATGACTAGAAGCATCGACTAGCAACCTGCATGGTCGAAGGAGGAATAAAGAGAGATTCACTAAGCTAATTACGATATCCATGGGGAGAACCTTAATTGCGGTGGTCTGTATGGGTGATTGCTCTCAAACATCGCAATAGTTATTTAGAGATGACCTCATTCTTGGCTCAACAAAGTGTCTTTCTATGATTCTTGTAGTGAACATCTTATTAAGAATTTCTCTTCACACATATCATGACATAAGAAATGGGTTATCCTAATTATGATTAATTACAACATGCTAGTGGTGTATCCTACATCCCCGAGAATGCTTTAGCCCTATTGAGTTTAACCACCATTCCAAATACTTTTGTTACTTGTTTCCTTTTACTTGTTTAATTTATTTTTTTACATTCAACCATAAACCTTTCAAACATCCTTTACTTGAGTTTAACCACCATCTTACAAGTATCCTTTGGTAGATAATGACGAGGGGCATAAAGACCTTAACCAAATAGCTCTTTGTGGGTTCAATACTCTTATTTCGAAACTAGCTATAATCGATATATGAACTTGTAGTCATCAGAGTTTATTTAGTAATTTGGATCAATTTGAACTCAATTTATCATAATCTAAATCAAAGTGAATTTGCATAGTTCGTTGTAGTCACTCGAATTCGTTTACTACCTTGTGTTTAGATGTAATTGAGATAATATACCTATAGAATTCTAGAATTTTACTTTATGAATTGGTATCGTATTTTTTATGAGTGTCAATCAAAAGTTTAAAGTACTATTGCAAACTTTTAGCAAAACCTCACTTACTCCGTGAAATTCAATTAGTAGTATTGAATCATGGGTAATAAATTCCAGTGTTAGTATCTAAGTATCATGCTTGCCTCCATGATTTTCATATTGATTTTTTTTAATATCAACTTTATTTAGGAGCTAAAAATTGTTCACAAACCATCATGTGTAGAAGATATTATGATATCTAAAACAATGCTTTGTTGCAACATGATAGAGTATAATTTAATAAAAATACATATTCTCATATTGTATGAGAATTTGCAAATGTTGGAGACGCTGGGTGTCCTGATCGCCCAAAAGGTTTTGGGAATAAACATTATATACACGATTCGTTCGTATGAGCTATAGTAGCTTGATCATGAAAGTTGTCATGATAAGGATTGATAGAAGATGTAGGTAAAATGTTTAATACATTAAAAGGATTACTAAAAGGATTAGAAGAGTGCCAAACATTTGATGATGGTGATCTACATCAAAAGTACAAGTCCAAGGATATTAGTGTTTGACTAACATGATTTGGACTATGTGTCATGTGTATGGCACCACCATTGATGTTGATAGATTCTTTTAAAAAGGAAAAGGATGTAGCACCCCGGATTAACGGTCCGAGAGTATCTGTTATGCATACAAGTCATGTTACCAGGATCAGTGTGACGTGAGCATAACCGACCAGTATCATTACAACATCCATAAATTATCGATTACAAAATTATAGTATTGCCAATATGGCGATTACAACACAACTAGCGGAAGTCTTCAAGCGCAGAGCCCATGTCATGCCTTAACCTACAGGCGACTGACTGGGAGATGGCCTAGCTCACATAGACATCAACTTCTTCATCTTTTCTCGATCCTTTAAAAATCTGGCCAAGTAAATAGCTAGGAAGAATGCCGGTGAGTACTTTGAATGTACTCGCAAACCACCTTAAGAGAACAATAATAAATGGATATGCAATATGGCTGTGGTAGGATGGCTCCATAAGAGGGTCTTTTGTAAACTAGTTTCTCTTGTAGATATAGCATATCTCGATATCTTTATTGAAAAACTTTTGTAAAATTTTTTGGAAACCTTTTTGAAGAGTTTGGAAAACAATAGGATTGGGTCACCCATTTGTTATTCCTTCCGGTCATCCCATGACCAAACTCCTTCCTCCTGTTTCCGACCATCCCATGGTCAAAACCTTTTTAAGCAATTGCTTTTTCGAAGTCCTTTTTGAAATCAAAACCATCACCACACTGCAGTAACCTTCCCAACCGTCCATGACTAAGGACTCAGCTATTTTAATAGATTTACACTCTGCAGAGGTTGTACACTTCACCCACACCATCCTATTACCCTGCCCTGATCTACACTGATCGTGGGTCGAGTATCCGGTCAAGACTTTCGGGATGCCCGCTCCGATACAAGTGCCTACCCTATGGGTGTTATTCCCCTCAGTACCAGGACACCCTATATAGTTCTCAAGCCAACCGGAGCATGTTTTGCACCTCGACGGGTGTGCTCTTTCAATGAGGGGCTCATAGTATCGCGTGGAGGTCCATAGACCCTTAGTTCCTTCTCCCAGTTAATGCTACGCATGGACCGTTTTTCCAGAGAAGGCCCACCCTCCGGGATTTTGGGATTCCCCATAGTAGTTGCAGTAAACTTATACCGGAGTTAATAAACTTCCAGTCCAGCCCTGTCCCATTCCATAGTAATGTGGTTGCACGGGTTAATTGTTCTGGCAAAACTGAAAAGAACAGGGTGCATTTTTGTAAATATTTTTCTTCCATCTTTCGTCCAACCTTTTTATAAAATAAAACCTTTGTCTTTCTCAACACTCTTGGCAGGCCAAGCCTTGCCAAGGTTTTATCATAAAACATATTATAAACATTTTCCCGGGGTCTTCCCATCCTATACTTTTACTTAGTCTAAAAAGGGGTCTCCAAGGGGTTATGGTGTTAAACACCATCTAATATATATTAGGGAAAAATAGGTATCATCAAAGGTGGTGTACTTAGTAGTACACATGGGTAATGGTTTGGAGGAGACAAACCAATACCATACAATAAAACATAATATAGTAAAACCATGCAATTTGCATAAACAAGTAGATAAAACATGCATAGGTAAAATAATGGGCAAGGGCTTATGAGCAAGAAGGTGGCTTTCCTGTGACCAGGGAGATGTCCCGTGTTTTCTTTGGAATACCAGAATACCAATTTCCATAATAATAATAAGAATAATCCGATGCTTCCTTCTTCTCGGCATCACTCAATCGCAACTATCGTCATAATCGAGCATACATGCAAACAACAATACCACATTCAATACAAGGCATACAAGCATCAATACTTACAACAACAAATAAGGCTACAAATCAGTAGGATTTGGAGGGGAATGCATTTAGAAGGATTTTGGAATGGTCTTGGAGGTATTTGAAGGAATTTCAATAGGAGGTTTCCTTTAGAAACTAATTGGAGAAGGGTTTTTAGACCAAGGTCATATTAATTATGACATCAATGTACAAAAATGGTATCATCAGAAGGGTATTGGTAAAATGAACCCAACAAAAGTGGTTTCACTATTTTATTAATTTCCAATGGTTTATAACAACTTTTCTAGTGAATAAAACTCTAGTTTTAGGAAATAATTCACCAGAATATTTATGGTGCTCCAAAAATTATTTCCTTGGGTGATTAAGTAGTATTTTATGGACTGATTTTAGAGGAGTTGGAATCAGCTTGAAATAATTACCATAATGCCCTCAGGAAATTCCCAAAGGCAGTACCAGATGATATTTGTCCTTTTCACCAGATTTAAACTACAAGAGATTTTAATGTGGTTACAAAGGCACATATTAGTTATAGGAAATACCTCTATTTAGAAATTTGAACCACTCAATTTGGAATAACATAGCTATAGTAGTGAATTTATTAGGTAATAAACCATGCACATAATAGTTTAATTCACCAAAAATTATTAGATGCTTAATAAATTTTGGTCTCATGGGGTTTGCTACATAAGGGTATGTAGATGTACAGAGAGTTAGAATTAGGTCAAAACCATTTTTGGTTTTTCCTAGAGAATTTTCTAAAGGCAGATATACCTTGTTTTTGTTATTTTTGCTACATGTAATCTATGAAGCAAATGGGTATGGGTCCAGGGTGACAAGCAAGGTATGACCCATGCCTGGCAGCAAAATAAGGGTTTGATCCAAATGGAGCTGTAAAACTCTCTAGAGAATTTATTTTGTATAAAGTATAGATGGTGGTAGATTAATTTCCTGAGGGTACTGGTAATTAATTTAGGCAAGGTATTTTATCTACCTGTTGCCCAAAATTGTGGGGAAATGGTTAGAAATTTAGATCTGGACCAAAACATGTATTTTTCCAATTATTTGAGAATTAAAGCAACTGTCTGGCTGTAGATCTGAAATTAAAATTAAAATGAAAAAGGGCAGGAGGGGTCAGCAGGCCAGATCGGCAACCATGGTGGGCCGGTTGGAGAGAAATCAACCCACCCAGGATATGGTGGCACGCACGGGCAGCGTCCCTTTGAACCTGGCACGTGGGGTCTGCCCGTAAGCGAGCGACGGTAGCGAAGGGGTATGGGGGCTGGCAGTCGTTGGATCTGGGCGACATCCACGACCCGGGTTCGTCGTCACCGACGAGACAGAACTGACGGCGATGAAACCCTAGGGCGACAAGGACAACACGGGGAGCTAACCAGTAGGACGGAGGGTGGCAGAGGCGATGCGGTGGTCGATGGAGAGCCGAACGAGGGGCGGCAAGAGGGGGTTTGTCCCTGGGAGCAACCTGGCGCGGAGACGACCGAGGCGATCTCGTCGGTGCTCGCCAGAATCTCATCCAGGAGCGGTCCTAGAGATAAACAAGCATAGGGTTAGATGCAGGGGAACATGAGGATCTTGGTTTGCTCACATGCAGAGGGATAGAAGTGGAGGAGGGAGCTCCATGAGCAGATCTTGAAGAGTGGCCAAAAGTGGAGGTCCTCCTCCTCCTGGGATATGCAGGGGCATAGGCTCGATGGGGGCTCTGCAGGGAGAGAGTGGGGGTGGGTAGGAGAGAAATGGAGGCGCTGAAGGCACTGGGTGGCCTCAGGCCTATTTATCCCGAAGAGAAAGGGTCCATGGTGGACCTTGTCTACTAGAGCAAGGGCGGGAGGAGCTAGCCAGGGATTAGGCAAGGGGGACAGTGGAGAGGGGTGGTGTGGGCCTCTTAGTCGAGCACTGAGTGGAGAGGGAGGGTGGCTGTTGGTGTGGAGATATTTGCAAGATGTGTGTCTCTCCCCCTCTTACAGGCACATGAGATAAAAATAAAAGGGTGGCTCCTACTGTAGTGTTACAGTGCTAGTCGACCAGAGGGGCCAGGGTTGCCGTGGAGGAGTCCTTGACAAGATTTGAGAAGGTTTGGAGGGAGTTTGCTAGTGGTTTATGCTAGATGATCAAGATTTACAAAAAAATTAAGCTATTATTTCTTGGATTTTATTTGGAAAGGAAAGTAATTTTAAGCTATTATTTCTTGTTTCTGGCATTTAAGAAAAAAGGCAAAAATAAATAATAAAGAATCTCAAAAATATTAATTTTTGAGTTTGGAAGATAGAGTAAGATATATAGACATCAAATGTGCCTTGAGTTGGCAAGGTTATTTGGAGAAAAACAAATTTTCCTTTATAGACAAAGATTTTAGGGTTTTGCCAAAGGTGGAAATTAAGTAGTTTGGGGATCCAAATAATTATGGGAATTATTTGGAGGATTACCATAACCAAGGTATATGATGTAAACTTGATGTATACATTATTGTAAACTGGAGTTTTTAAGAAATATGGTGAATCTGGAGGAAACTAGATTTGTGGAATCTAGGGTTTTGATATTTTGATGCCACCTAAACATGGTTGGATTAGGGAGCTCAGACCTCACCTTGGTACAAGGTATAGATGTATAGCTAGACCAAGTTATATAGATGATCATGGAAGCAAGAGTTTGTCTTGGTTGTATTTGACGAGATCAAGGAGTGATGGCAAACTTTGTTGAAAATAAGGCTGCCATAGCTGGATTATCATGATGCCTTATAAACCAGGTGGGTATAAGATGCACAAGGTTCCAATGGCAATAAGTGAAGTAGGGTTTGATAGACCATGGTTATTAAATCATAACCATGCAAAGAGTTGGTCAAGGGGATATGGAATATGGATGTGAGCTTCTATCAAAGTAGACAAGATGCTAAGATTTGCAGAAAAGATTATTATCTTGACTACAAAACCATCATGGATGAGTGGGAACCAGAATGGTTTAACCAGGGGAAAGAGTGGGATTTGGTAGTACTAATTATGTACTACAAGATGGTTCAATTACATTTTCAAGAATACACACAAATTATATTAGAGAAAGTTCCAAAGATTGAATCTAGGTAAAGATTCCAGACAGCCAAATTTGGCAGACTTGTGGATTTGGACTAGGATGGGAGAGGGAGACATTTGGAGAGGGGGCAAGGATTTATACTTACCATCAAGTGTATGATATTGAAGTATGGATTAGGTAGAGGGGATCCATGCTTGTATTTGGTCTTCGATGAGTTGGATGCTAATACAAAAGGATTAGCTCTGGATTGATCTGGGTAAGTAGATTAGGAGGTCGCTTGGTGATTAAGATAGATTTAGCTCAAGATGATTGATTTAGATAGGTTATAACCATCTAGCGGTTTGATCCTTAAAGCACGAGGTACTAGTTTATCTCACTCTAGTTCCTAAGCAAACAAATCAATTAACAGATCAGGGGAATTCATCAGACAGTAGATCAAGGCAATTCATCTTTTCAAACTTATCAACTACGACTAAGGTTACCACCAAGTCTATCTTGGGGTAATCATGGGTGTTTTGAAGAGGTTGTGATTTTGAAATAAGATAAGGACTTCTTGGTATTTCTACCAAGATTGGATGAAAAGGTTTTTGCAGAGGTTTTGGAAAATCTAGAGATAAGAGTAGTTGAAAGTTCTATCTTGAAAATATATGGAGATTATATGTAGGCCTCAATAGTTTAGTTAATAGAACTAATAAAATATTTTGTTTTGTTAAAGTCATATTGGCTCAGGTTTGAAATGCCAGAACATTTGAGAATATGAAAGATGAGCCAAGACATCTCTTTTGTAAAATTTCTCTTAGCACTAGTGTTGAGATAAGAGGTATATCACCTAATTCATAATCAGGTGCATGAACACAAGCAGACAAGTAAGCAAACATTACAACACTTAATAGGAAAAAGTTTTTGTTCGCCATGATTTTTTCCTTTTTGATGAAAGATCAGGGTTGCTGAAATTGGGATGCTATAAAGGAAATGCTGAAAGAGAATCTTAGAAATATTTGGCATAAAAGAGAAGACTGTAAATTTACAGCTTAGGTATATAGATGATACACATGTTGTGGATATATTATTTTTCTTGTTAAACAATGTGGTTCTTAGGTATTGGATACCGAATTGGTTGGTGTGAAGTGTCACACAGGACAACATAATTCATGAACTACAATGGCCCAAGTAACTAGCAAAAGAATACGGAATGATGTTCATTAGAAACAAATAAAGTTTTCTTATGTTTCTCGTTGACATCAAACCTACTCTTCAAGATTTTTTTAATAAATTTTTATTTTATTTCAGGATTATGAGAATAATTGATGTTTATATAATTACCGTATTCTATAGAAGATGGATGAACTCTTACAAGTCTAGTTAGAGAAATAACATCCATACCACTAATGCTAAAATGTTGCAAGACAAACAATTAAAAATATCACTCCAAAGTGACATCGTTGTTTAAATTATATTGGACAATAAAACATGAATAAAATTGTACATGTTGATTTTTGAATCAAATTCACGCTTGTGAGAATTTCCTGGAAATGATTAATTTTTTTTTCATAGGACAAAAGAAGAACGAACGACTAACTTATTGGGCATTATACACGATGATGTATGTAGGCCATTAAGTAGGCCGTGTGTCGTGGGAATGGCCACGGCAGATGATGCGAGTGGCAACGAGTAGTAGAACGAGGGGCAAGTGTGGCCAGCCATCTGCGGTGCGAGATGAGGGCACAGACACAGGGTTTTACCCAGGTTCGCCCCCCCGGAGGGTAAAGACCTACTCCTGCTAGATTGTATTGCTGAGAGATTACAAAGGGCAAGCTCGGCGGCTAGGAGGCGAGTCGATGGGGTGTATGATGAAACGTAAGTGCTCTGCGTGCCCTAGGAAGGTTTATATAGGGTCACCTCGCTAGGGTTTACAGATATGCAACCGAGTTAGGTAAGGACTCGGAGGAGTTTGGCCTAATCCGACTGGGCCTAGCTACGCTTCTAGGCCTTCAGCTTCTAGTCGCCTGGCTTCCTCTTGGGCCGCGGTCCAGTCGCCGTCCTGCAGGCCCACTCGCTGGGAGTATGATCCAATAGGGAACGTCCTGCTGGGTATACCCCACTCGGCATATCCCCATCAGTAGTCCCCGAGTCCATCGTTGATTCATTGCAGGTGTTCTTTGGCAGTCGGAGTATTCGGGTCCAATTTGGACGCCCAGTCGAATCGACGATGGACTCTTTCAATGAAAGAATGAACCTTCAACATGTATCCCCAGTCGCAATATCGGCGACCAGTCGAATCGCCAATTTGGCAAGTTCTCGAATCACAGCTTTTGCGAATGGGTCGTCGAGTCGAGTAGATGAAGTTGGACCGTCATTTTGGTCAAACTAGCTGTTGGGTAATCCAACGGTAATATCGGCGTAATCACCGCACGGTAACGGCTCCTCCGAATTTGGAGGGAAGCAACCGCTATATAAGGAGAGTGACAGGTGAATTGCGAGTACTCTTCTCATTTGCTCCAATTCCACGTGCCCTTCTGTCTCCCATTTCTCCTCGATCCAGAACCTCCAAAGCAATCCAGCGATCCCAAATTCTCGATCCGATGGCGCCTCCGAAGGAGCTGTGGGGGAAGTCCAATGTGACACCCCCAGGGTCAGGGCTAAACTAATCCCAGACCTCCGTCTGATATAAGCTTAACCTTGAGCTCGAGAATATCCAGTGAAGAATCGGTAACACAATAGTGACCCTACGACACAAAATTTATTACAGCAAGCTCATAACTGAGCAGAGAACCAAATATTACAAGCACAGGTCACTGACCACAAACATCAAACAACGGAAGGCAAGTTATGCTATTAAGTATAGCAAACTTAACAAATGGCCTAAGAGGCCTGAAACATAACGATGACGTCCCAGCCCATAGATTCCAGGCTGTCGGCCGGGAACCCCAAGCTACTCGTCGATGTCGATCTAGTACGGAACTCGTCTTCAGGAAACACTTACTCTGCAAAAAGTATCAACAAAGCAAGGGTGAGTACAGGATGTACTCCGCAAGACTTATGGCTGGTGGATTTGTTTTGCATAAAGCCACTTTTGTTCATAAAACAAGAGGAAGAGAAGAAGCTCGTCTAGTCAGAGTATTTTAAAAGGGGATAAGAGAGTGACATCTCCAAAGTATTTATCATCAACTTTTGATATCCACCAAATCCTCATCATCTGAACTAGGATCACCCCCTCGTACCCATGAGGAAGCATCCTTAAGCACACTTTGATCTACTAAATTTTATGATTAGGTTAAAGTTCTCTATGATCTTGAGTGCGGTCGCTAAGTCGTTCATAACTGTGAACACAGATTTTCGAAAAGATTATTACCCTGCAGGGGTGTACAACTTTACCCACATGTACTAACCTTCTATTAATGCCACTAGATAAGCCCTCTTCCTTCGAAGGCCGGTAGAGGGTGGTTAGACACGACCTTTACCTTGCTTTCGCCGAGACCATGAGTCACGCAATAAGTATGGTTCCGCCATAACGGGTCAAATCCCGAAGCCGGTACTTAAAGATGTGAGGCGAGATTGGTTTACCAGGGGTGCTATCTACCCCAAGCAACCTCGGCCACGCTTACCTACCTATTATGAATGCACCAACTTCACTCGACAAATCTTTCAAAATATTTTCTATGCATATGCCGAATGGAATGCCCGAACTATGTGACTCATGGAATCTACTAGGCAAGTTAGTCAGTCATGAGGTTGTCTAGGCCCCGTGTGGTTGCACGCTCGTCTTGGTTCCAAAGGCAAGAACTCATTTCCTAGTGGTGGCGAGCATGGGACTAGAAAAACCACATCCCACCGTGGCCTCCCATACAAGCCTTAGCATGTTTAACTCATATCACCTCTTATATCATCTCTTCACGTTCTCCTGTCATACTAGATTCTCTGCATCTGATACATCATCTGGATGGACCAGAACTGACAACTATGCATGGCTAAGTAGACACATATAATAGCTCTAGCATAGCACACAAGCCAAACCTAGTTATGCTAGGAGTAGTGGATAAGGTAATATAAGCTCAAAGGGAGTAATGCAATAGATAGGATACTCTATCTATCGATAAAAGACCACAGTAGAATCATATGCATCATGGCAGAATTGAAATGCTTTCGAAAACATAGGATTATATCATGGTGGGGCTATTGACTTTGCCAGTTGATGACAGATAAATAGATCTTCGGGAGCCTTGAACTTGACTTGATTAGAGTTGGTCAAGTATTGTTCTTCGATCTTCGAACTTCGACGGTGTTTACCTCGGTCTTCGATCTCGACCTCGATATCGTATTCTACCGAGAAGAAGCAAACACCAGAAAGGAAGGGAAACAATCAACACATGGCATCTATGCAATTCTCAAGCAAGTATGATGTTATTACAAGTTGAATTGTATTGAAAAGTAACCCTAAGGCATGCTTGACAACTTAATCGGGGTTCCGAGGGGTGAAAACCCTAACTCGAGAAAAACTCCGGAATCACCTATTAGGGTTACTAGGGTGTTCTAACTAAACTTGTTATTTAAGTTGTTGAACAATGCATGAGTATAGCTTAGATAGCTAGGTTTCATTTTTCTGAACATTTTGATATATTAGTTGTATTTTTATGATTTATAAATAATTAGATATTGAATTTACAATATTCAAACAATTTCTGAAATTATTTAACTTTTTCTTAATTTAAATAAGTCTGGAATTACTTTTTACACCGAGGGCTGGGCTAGCCCTAGAGACAGACAGGTGGGCCTCTGGCCACCTCAGCAGCCACACACGCGAAAGGGCATTTTCACTCGGGATGGGGCTACCCACTCCCACTGACGCGTGGGGCTGAGGCCATGTTGGCATGCCACGCGGGCCTCGCCGTTGAGCACTACAGGCAGCGGCGAAAACGGCACAGGAGGGCGCGCGGGTGAGTGGGATTGGGCGTGTTCGAAGCAGTGGAGCAAGGCGAGCTCAAAAGAGGCGGTGCCGCTTGCTAATGGTCACCGGACCATGCGGTGCAACGACGGCCGACGGCAACGATGGGCGGCGCTCGGCGCGAGCTCGATCCAGAGAGAGATGGGAGGTTTGGAGAGGTCCTAGAGGACCGCGAGCTCACCCTTGACGCGTGAGTGACATCGGCGAGAGCGCGTGAGGTCGAGGTTGAGCGGATCGATGCCGGCGAGCACAGTCGGAGTCGAGGAAGACGAGGTCATAGGCGACGACTGGGCGCTCCCCTCCTCGATTCCGTTGGCGGGGAGGGTCATATCGACGAGTCGGAGCTTCGGGGACGGTCAGTTTGGCGAGGGGAGGCCGGGAACGGTGGGGCGCCGGCGAGGTCAGAGGCTAGGGTTTGCGCGCGTGAGAGCCAGAGAGGAAGGAGATGGAGAGTGGCATGCTAGGGTTTGTCCTGCGGTGGCGGAGGCGAGTTATAGGCGACCGGGGGCGGCGGCGTGCATCTCAGCGGCCGGGTGCGATCGACGGCGGCCGCGCAGACACGTAGCTGCTCGCAATCGTTGACGAAGACGACGAACAGAGGGCGAAGGGGTATGGGCCTGGCTGGTACGGGTGTGCCCTAATGAGGGGCTGCATGAGGAGAGAGGAAGAAGAAACGGGCTCGGCCCAGGGAGGGGTAGGAGTGGTTTTTATTTCCAGAAATCTTTTCTTTTTAGTTCCTCTTTTTCTATTTGTATTTTTCATTTGTAATCTGTTTTGATTATTTTCAAAATACAAAAACTTGTCCAAACATTTAAAATACTATGGAGACCCTTACAACCATTTGGGTTTCCAAACATTTTGGTAGTTTTCAAAATTTCCAAAACCATTTGAATTGAGTTCAAAGAGGAAGAAATTAGGGTTTAGAATTTTTGTGATTATTTTCTTGCATGCATTTTACTAGATGATGCTCATGAATGCACAACCATAATCCTAATATAAGATTAGCTAAACTGGGGTGTTACAACTCTATCCCGCTTACGAGAATCTTGACCCGAGATTCCAAAGGTAGGAAAGAGACAGAGAGAGAAAGAAACAAGGTCACTCTAAAGATAAGAGGGAAACACACTAACAACACACAGAGTATCTCATGGTCAGCTCATGAATGGAGTGTTTAGAAACAACACTGAGATGACAAACATAAAACATGTCAAGGTAACAGAGGAAACACGAGGTTATGGTTTCAAGTTGTTAGATAGATGGTCTTCATAAGGATTGAGACCATGGAATTTCAGAAGGGTTTAAGCTTCTGAAAAGAAAGGTTCCAACAGAAAGATCAGAACACAGACTTCGATAGGGAACCTCTACTAAATGACTTAAGTAGAGATTTCAGGTTGCAGAGATATGGTTCAATAAAACCAAGCTGTTGACCTACTTTTGAAACAGAAGAGTCGCTATTTCATTCAACAGGAGGCCAAGACAGAAAGGTGTTTTGTGGAGAGGACTCATAAGAGTCACAGGGAACATGTAGCAAGAGAAACTTCTGATTATCAAAGTCATAGTCACTCTTAAATCATGGCTGAGAGAACGAAGGAAACTCTTTATTCATCTAGATTTATCAAAATCTTTGCCAATATTATGATATTACTTTACACCACTAGGATGGATAGTTAAGAAGATTCCTGATGACACGAGAAGAAAGAAACTTCATTCTCAGACTTGAATTACTTGGCACAACCAAATTATTGCCAACATAAAAGGGTCTGGAGGATTGACCGAGAGACATCTAGCAACACTACTTTAAATGTTCTCCTTGATGTTCGAGAAATTAGACACCAAGTAAAGGTCAGACTTTGGATACAAAGGAACCATAAGCACAACTCCTACAATGAATTATAGAAGAAGCCTCGTGAAGGGTGGTTGTTGTTGCTGATTTAAGAGAATATGGCAAAAGGTCTTTCCGGCTAAGTGTGTCAACCATTACAACAATCTTGTCGGACTTATAGAGAGACCTATGTCAAAACCTTGAGGAACACCAACCATCATTGTTGCTTGAGATTCAACTTTGGTTAGGTGGTATGATACTTCAGACTCAGCATGTCCAAATAAAAAGTTTGCAACATTTACCACAAAGGTAAAGTTACTAGATTCTCAAGACAGGGACTACAATGTCAAGCTCCAAAAGACTGAGCTAGATTGCTAGACCCATGTATTTACAACTTGTCGAGAGACAACTGCACACACATAAGGCGCTAACAATAAAACACACATGTGTCCTTAGGGAACGGAGCTAACTCTACTCGAATCCACGACGACATCTTTGAATGTTTGCACATGAACTAGAGAAGGTCACTTTTAACATCCAAAACACATACTTCGAGATGACTCGAAGATGGTTCTCGAAAGTTTCCAACATTGATGCCAAATGTTCCATATGAATCAAATCTAGAAGATAAGGATGTCATCGATGGTCTCAACAACAAACTTATCGAGACACTCCAAGAAGATGGACTCATATGTTGCATGAACAAGACAAAAATACTGGTCAGACCAAAGGACATGAGGATGTACTCAAGTGAAACATCACGAGAAGAAACACCATCAAGATAGTCCTTGGAACTGAGTTTGATTTGCCAATGACCCAAATCAAATCAAAGATGGGGAAAGATAATATATCCACAAAGAACATACTATCTTACTTTGATACGAACAAAACTAGACATCCCTTTAAGGAGGAACTGAGTTGGATGAAAGTTTTGTCTTACAACTCTCCAAGTTGTTGTTTAAGCTCAACCAAATAGTTCAGGGGTATCCAATTACGGATCCTTGGAGAAAATAGCAATTCAGAGAACTTGCTTGCTCAAGAACTTGACAACACGGTCATGTGGCAACATGGCGATACTTCTAGAAAGACATCTAGAATATCACGAACCACCGGTATGTCACTTAGTTCGAGAGGAAACTTGCTTTGTAAGGCAAGGAGACGTAGTCTCGGAGCTTCGGCATGAGCCTAACTCTTTGACTGAAGAGAGTGTACCAGAATAGCGGACTTGGTAGCACAATCATCCTTTGCTTAGTGACGGGGTTAACCAATCACGCTAAGAATGACACAAACGTCCTTAGAGTTCAAAACAATAACAATTGCTAAGAATCTCGAATAACCACATTATTACGCACACGCATCATTCACGAGCGCTAAAGCTCGAGGAAGGGTGGGTAATATATGTAAGAGCATCACTTCATTAAGGGGCCATGAAATTTAACACGACCTCTTAGTATAGAAGAGTGGGATACTTTAAGGTAGAACAGACAGAGTCTAATCAACGCCTCTTAATCTGCAGGTTATAACGCTTTGACCTAGTCCTAGATATGACGAGGTACTGTAGTTTGTTTCTCCTAACATCTCGAGATGGTTTGTCTTGACGGACTGCAAGAGTATCTTGCTTCGGAAGACACCGATGCACATTTACTACTTGGCTACCAACCGGTAACAAAGGTCGAAAAACAACAAGGGAAAAAGGTGAACATGCTCAGGATAGAATCCCGAGATGTGGATGCATAGATTAACAATCTTCCGAAAACCAATGCAGAGAAGGAAAGGTGTGGCAGAGTCACGAATATAGATGCGAGACTCTTGAGGAGTACTCTTGTTGTGACCTATTTGGTTCCATTATAGAACATCTGCCATAGCATGTGGTAGGGGAAGTCCTTATTTGTCAGAATTCAATCGAGACAAAGACCACAAGCTTGAAGGTTAGAATTGTAATACAAGCCATCCTAAGGTAATGTGTGAACATTAACGACAGGGGTCAAAGGGATGATCTTGGGTTAAAGATCAGCTTCATGTACCGGATTCACAGCACCAGAATCTAGCACAATCAGGGATCTTAGGTTCAAGTCCAAGGGTTAAAACCCAAAGAAAGGACTAACTACTACTTGAGTGACACAGCGTACACTGCAAGATAGTGATCATGAGGTAGCTTCCAAAAGAAGAAACAACTTCTAAAGTACCCAAACAACAAAAAGGAGGCACGCGAGGCGAAAGGAAACCTCGAAGCCTGGAATAGAACACTGCAGATCCAACAATATAATATTGTGGGTCCAAAGGATAGAGAGATCATGATGGAAAGGAATCTCTCAGATGAAGCAGAGCAAAGGGAATAAAGAATTCTCAACACACACAACTCTAGAGAACTCAACACTAGGTTAACTGGTTGAGAGACGACATGCCAAGAAGGCACCTAAGTTTTGAAAGACTAGAAGAGATATCAAAAGTTTTCCAAAATCAACACCAGATAAGATAACCCAGAGTTAGAGCCAAACTAGATAAGTAGAAAAGAAGCATACTAGAGTTTTCACAAATACTTTTCAGCTTTAAAATAGTTTTCACAAACATTGGACTCAACATCGACCAATATCAAGGTTTTCCTACGGTGGGTATTGCTCTGATACCAAGAACTGTGACACCCCCGGGATCAGGGCTAAACAAATCCCAGACCTCCGTCTGATATAAGCTTAACACTGAGCTCGAGAATATCCAGTGAAGAATCGGTAACACAACAGTGACCCTACGACACAAAATTTATTACAGCAAGCTCATAACTGAGCAGAGAACCAAATATTACAAGCAGAGGTCACTGACCACAAACATCAAACAAAGGAAGGAAAGTTATGCTATTAAGTATAGCTAACTTAACAAATGGCCTAAGAGGCCTGAAGCATAACGATGACGTCCCAGCCCATAGATTCCAGGCTGCCGGCCGGGAACCCCAAGCTACTCATCGATGTCGATGTAGTACGAAACTCGTCTTCAGGAAACACTTACTCTGCCAAAAGTATCAACAAAGCAAGGGTGAGTACATGGTGTACTCCGCAAGACTTATGGCTGGTGGAGTTGTTTTGCATAAAGCCACTTTTGTTTATAAAACAAGAGGAAGAGAAGAAGCTCGTCTAGTCAGAGTAGTTTAAAAAGGGATAAGAGAGCGACATCTCCAAAGTATTTATCATCAACTTTTGATATCCACCAAATCCTCATCATCTGAACTAGGATCACCCCCTCGTACCCATGAGGAAGAATCCTTAAGCACACGTTGATCTACTAAATTTTATGATTATGTTAAAGTTCTCTATGATCTTGAGTGTAGTCGCCAAGTCATTCATAACCGTGAACACGGCTTTTCGAAAAGATTATTACCCTAGAGGGGTGTACAACTTTACCCACATGTACTAACCTTCTCTTAATGCCACTAGATAAGCCCTCTTCCTTGGAAGGCCGACAGAGGGTGGTTAGACATGACCTTTACCTTGCTTTCGCCGAGACCATGAGTCACGCAATAAGTATGGTTCCGCCATAACGGGTCAAATCCCGAAGCCGGTACTTAAAGATGTGAGGCGAGATTGGTTTACCAGGGGTGCTATCTACCCCAAGCAACCTCGGCCACGCTTACCTACCTGTTATGAATGCACCAACTTCACCCGACAAATCTTTCAAAAGATTTTCTATGCATATGCCGAATGGAACGCCCGAACTATGTGACTCATGGAATCTACTAGGCAAGTTAGTCAGTCATGAGGTTGTCCAGGCCCCATGTGGTTGCACGCTCGTCTTGGTTCCAAAGGCAAGAACTCAGTTCCTAGTGGTGGCGAGCATGGGACTAGAAAACCACATCCCACCGTGGCCTCCCATACAAGCCTTAGCATGTTTAACTCATATCACCTCTTATATCATCTCTTCACATTCTCCTGTCATACTAGATTCTCTGCATCTGATACATCATCTGGATGGACCAGAACTGACAACTATGCATGGCTAAGCAGACACATATAATAGCTCTAGCATAGCACACAAGCCAAACCTATTTATGCTAGGAGCAGTGGATAAGGTAATATAAGCTCAAAGGGAGTAATGCAATAGATAGGATACTCTATCTATCGATAAAAGACCACAGTAGAATCGTATGCATCATGGCAGAATTGAAATGCTTTCGAAAACATAGGATTATATCATGGTGGGGCTATGCTTGCCTTTGCCAGTTGATGATAGATAAACAGATCTTCGGGAGCCTTGAACTTGACTTGATTAGAGTTGGTCAAGTATTGTTCTTCGATCTTCAAACTTCGACGGTGTTGACCTCGGTCTTCGATCTCGACCTCGATATCGTATTCTACCGGGAAGAAGCAAACACCGGAAAGGAAGGGAAACAATCAACACATGACATCGATGCAAGGCTCAAGCAAGTATGATGATATGACAAGTTGAATCGTAGTGAAAAGTAACCCTAAGGCATGCTCGACAACTTAATCGGGGTTCCGAGGGGTGAAAACCCTAACTCGGGAAAAACTCCGGAATCACCTATTAGGGTTACTAGGGTGTTCTAAGTAAACTTGTTATTTAAGTTGTTGAACAATGCATGATTATAGCTTAGATAGCTAGGTTTTATTTTTCTGAACATTTTGATATATTATTTGTATTCTTCTAATTTATAAATAATTAGATATTGAATTTACAATATTCAAACAATTTTTGAAATTATTTAACTTTTTATTAATTTAAAAAATCTAGAATTACTTTTTACACCGAGGGCTGGGCTATCCCTAGAGACAGACAGGTGGGCCTCTGGCCACCTCAGCAGCCACACACGCGAAAGGGCATTTTCACTCGGGATGGGACTACCCACTCCCACTGACGCGTGGGGCCGAGGCCACGTTGGCATGCCACGCGGGCGCCACGCGGGCCTCGCCGGTGAGCACTGCAGGCGGCGGCGGAAACGGTGTAGGAGGGCGCGCGGGTGAGCGGGATTGGGCGTGTTCGAAGCAGTGGAGCAAGGCGAGCTCAAAAGAGGCGGCGCCGCTTGCTAATGGTCACCAGACCATGCGGTGCGACGCCGACGGCAGCGATGGGCGGCGCTCGGTGCGAGCTCGATCCAGAGAGAGATGGGAGGATTGGAGAGGTCCTAGAGGACCACGAGCTCACCCTTGACGCGTGAGTGACATCGGCGAGAGCGCGTGAGGTCGAGGTTGAGCGAATCGATGCTGGCGAGCACAGTCGGAGTCGAGGAAGACGGGGTCATAGGCGACGACTGGGAGCTCCCCTCCTCGATTCTGTTGGCGGGGAGGGTCATCTCGACGAGGTGGAGCTTCGGGGACGGTCGGTTTGGTGAGGGGAGGCCGGGAACGGTGGGGCACCGACGAGGTCAGAGGCTAGGGTTTGCGCGCGTGAGACCATAGAGGAAGGAGAGGGAGAGTGGCGTGCTAGATCCTGCGGTGGCGCATCTCAAGGCGGCTCTGCAGCGGAACCAAGACATTGCCGCCGTCGTTGACGAAGATGACGAACAGAGGGCAAAGGGGTATGGGCCCTGGCTGGGCCGCGGGTGGGCCTAGCTGGGCTGCAGGATCTGCGGTGAGGAGAGGAAGAAGAAATGGGCTCGGCCCAGGGAGGGGTAGGAGTGGTTTTTATGTCTAGAAATCTTTTCTTTTTAGTTCCTCTTTTTCTGTTTGTATTTTTCATTTGTAATCTGTTTTGATTATTTTCAAAATACAAAAACTTTTCCAAACATTTAAAATACTATGGGGACCCTTATAACCATTTGGGTTTCCAAACATTTTGGTAGTTTTCAAAATTTCCAGAACCATTTGAATTGAGTTCAAAGAGGAAGAAATTAGGGTTTAGAATTTTTGTGATTATTTTCTTGGATGCATTTTACTAGATGATGCTCATGAATGCACAATCATAACCCTAATATAAGATTAGCTAAACTGGGGTGTTACATCCAAGTGCACTAGGGCGACGTTGAAGTCCTTCGAGTTTGCATGGATTCTTTGCGCCAGAAGATGGCGAGTTCCCTCGACCGGGGAGGTGGATCCAAATCCGCGCGCCGGCGAGTTTATTTGTTTCACCAGCCACCTTGAAAGGAGGCTCGGATTCCCCACCTCGCTCTTCTTTCGCCGATTCTACGCCTAGTATGGCATCCAGCCGTCAGATCTGGGGCCTCGCAGCATCGAGCAGCTCGCCATTTTCGTGGCGTTCTGTGAGTGCTACTTGGGTTGCCGTCCATACTTCCCCCTGTGGCAGGAGCTGTTCCACAGGAAGATTAGTCATGACGGGGCAGGCGACCCGATGGTGGAGGCGGGCGGCCTTACCTTCCAGCTAAAGTCCAAGGCCTCCTTCCTCGACCTCATGCTGCCGAAGAAGGCGGCAAGCGAGTGGAAGAAGCATTGGTTCTACATTAGCTAGTCGACGCCGAACAGTGAAGTGTCGCTCCCGGCGTACTCCGCCGAGCGAACCGAGCCGCGCCGACTATAGGTCACCAAGATCCCTCATGACCAGAGGATGGTCGTGGATGAAATGTTGACGATGATTCGTCAGCTAAAGAAGAACGGGATGGAAACCATTAATTTGTATAATTGCTGGCTCGGGCGACGATTGGTGCCCCTGGCCAGTCGTGCCCATTGGATGTGTGAGTACACCGATAAGGATGATGGGACCAATGCCTGCACCGCTGAGTGGAAGGCCGACGACTACGCCCCTGTGCTAAAGAAGATCACCGACGCGGAGTACATCTATCCGAAGGCCGGGATCGCCCCATACACCGCAAAGCGCAAAGTGCCAACGGTGAGTCTTTTTTACCTTGTTTATTTCACAGTCGCAGAAATGCAGTCGCGGTTGACTAATCATGTGTTTTTATTTCAGCTATTCCAAGTTGTGGAAGGCTGGCTCCCTCCCGCCGACGACGAGAGATCGGAGGAGGTTGAGGAGGACAAGAGCGAGTCTTCCTCCCATGACGATGATGGAGATGGTGGTGACGAGGCGGTGGAGGTCACCACACCCATAGTTCGGAAAACTCGCGGGCAGCAGCAACGCGATCTCGAGGCCAGCAAGAGCCTCAAGGGAAACGATGGGGCGAATGCGACGTCCAAGAGCACAGCTCACGGCGTGTGGCCACGCCGTCCAAGAAGAAATCACCGAAGAAGAGGAAAGTGCCAAGAGTGGTGTCTTCACCTCGGCCGGGGACTAGCTCCGAGGCGACTAGCGTAGCTGACGATGTCGGGGCGGAGGCATCAAAGAAGGCACCAAAAGCGGCAGACCCGACCGTGGTGGAGGATGAAATGTCTCTGGCGTCGATTCCTCCTCCATTCTCGGCAGTCACGGGCCTCGGGGCTGCTGCAGTCGCGGAGGCCTCGCCGTCAAGGGAGGCAGCCGCGTCGACTGGAGCAGAACTTCCTGCGGCCACAACCTCATTGTCAAAGAAGGCCTCGGTGACATGGGATCCAGCCCTATTCAAGACGGGCATCAGCTGCAAGCTGGGCCTAGAATTGGAGAAGCTGGCGCACATCCGCACCGGCCTACGTTATATCCCAGTCGCCAGGTGAGTGTTTGCCGCATCGACTTGGGTCAATAGTTTGCAGACGTTGTTCGAGTCGCTGATCGTTTCCTCTATAGGACTGGTGTAAAGAAGATTGGTCACCCTTCGGTGGCCAAGGTACCAGCAGTCGTCTCAGAGGAGGGGGCTGATCCCTCAAAGAACAGGAAGGGCGACGACGCCGAGGCGCCCGCTAAGGGCGCGAAGAAGAAGAAGGGCGACGATGTCGTCATTATCTTGGAGGAGCCGACCAATGCGCCAAGTGAAGCTTTGACTGGAGTGGACACGACCGCAAAGGCCGACATGGACGTGAGGTCGCATCAGGTAGAGCCGACGGCGCTGGTCGGGGCGTCAGAACCCACGACGAGTGCTTCGGGAGCGGCGGTGGCGACCTTCCCTCACTTCATGGCGAAGGCCTCCACTTCGAGTGCCACGACACAGCTGCCTCAAGTACCCGAGATATTGGGCTCAGACGTCGAGCAGCGTCACGGGCAAACGCCCTTCATGCTGCCATCGGTGGACGCAGTCGAGCTACACAATATGCTGGGCCTAGCTATTCAGGTATGTCCAGTCCCCAAGGATCTTCTCGCTGAATTTCAGCGGGTAGATTCTTATTGCTTTTTGTTGTCCAGTCCCCGAGTGGCTAGTCGCTAAATTTCAGCGGCTAGGCACTTAGGAAAGTTTTCGATGTCCAGTCCCCGAGTGGGTGGTCGCTGAATTTATTTCATATTTGTAGGGCCTCCAGCGTGAATCTGCAGAGCGACTGGCCTCCAAGGAGCGTTTGGAGCGCGACCTCCGATCTGTGCAGGAGGTGAACCAATAGCTACAGACGACCGTGGGAAGGTGTTCGAACTACCTTCTCTGTTCATTTCTTGTGCTTGATTGGGGTCTCACCCATATTTTGCTGCAAAGGGGCATTCTTTCGCGGTTGCCAAGGCCCGCGAGGGTTTTTTCCTAGCCGGCGAGTTGGAGGCTGCCCAGTCGTCGTTGACCGCCACGGAGAAGCGGGTTGCCGAGCTAGAGAAGGAGATCAAGTCTGCCAATGCGAAAGCAAACTCGGCGGAGGAGAGGGCCAAGGCTGCTATCATTGCCGCGGCTGACGAGCGGAATGTTTCCGAGACTCTTGTCATGGGGCTACATGACGATTTGTCGGGTCTTCAATATTTCATCACGGGGTGCTGCCGTCCTCTCATTGGTGAGTTGCTGAGACTTGTAATTGTTGTGTCAGCGAGTCCCCGAGTGGGTGAGCCTAGGGTTGTGCGTCCTTCTGACGCTAAATTGTTGTTGATTGCAGGGAAGATAATCAACGACGAAACTGAGCAGGAGACATATGACGCCAGGCAGTGCGTCACCATGCTGGTGGATTCTGCCGCCCTCTCGGCGACCTGCATTCGTGCGTATCCCCAGGAGATATCGCCCACAAAAGTGATTCCGAGCGAGCTCACGGAGGTGTGGTGCTACCTTGAGAGGGCGCTGGCGGTGGTCGAGTACATGTCGCGGCCGGCCTTCCACTGCGGGACCACGACTGCGTTGAGCCTTGCGCTTGCGCACTTCCCCGACGACTTCGACCTCGACGACGTCACCAGCAGGTACCCACTGGCGACCGGCTCGGTGGAAATCGCCGAAGTCCTAAAGTTAACCATGAAGGAAGCTGTGTACTCTGAGCGGGTGCTGGCGATGGGTGAACTCCTGCCATATCATGAGACGGTCATTGCTCCGAATGACGCCAAGACGACGCATCGCAACTTCAAGACGGAGCAGCCGTTCAGGTCGGTGATGGCGGGTATCTTGACGACGTACCCGTCGAACCCGTGGGTCCCCTTCATCCGTGTTCATGGTGGTGGTGGCGCGCCGTCTTCGAAGCCTGCATAGTAGATAGCTTGCCGATTGGCGTTAGTAGAAATAGTTGTATCTCTGCCCTTATCAGCAAATAATATTTTGTTGCCGTAAGGAATGGAAGTGTGCTTGAGTCAATTTTGATTTGAGTTTGGATTGTTTTGTTGTGCGAGTCCCCGAGAACGTCCGTCCTTTAATGGGGTTTACCTCGTGTTTTTCTGTGTATGTTTTTTGTATACTATTAGTTAGTTGAAGTCAACTCGCCGTGGCATGGGAAGCCAGTCGCTTGGCGACCCCAAGGGGTGCTCTATACTTAGACGTTTTCCCGGACACGAACGGGGTCGGTTGGACGAGTCCCCGAGCTTGGTACTTAGCCATTCTAGTCGCATGCCCAAGGTAGGTGAGGACGGAGCGTGTTGTACTTGGCGCGTCACTCCGTCTGACTCGAGGAGCCAGTCGCGTGGTGAGTCCAGGGCGCGCTCTCATACTTGGTGTGTTCCCGAGCCGCGTAGGTTTAGACTAGCGTGAGTCCTAGAGCGTGGTACTTGACCGTTCGAGTCGCTGCACCGAGTATGCGGAGGACCAGGTCGCTGTGAGAAGCGAGTGCGGTTGTCTTGGCTTGGCGGGCCAGTCGAGCGGGGAAACTCCGATGTGGGCTCTAGGTTGGCGTTTTTCATGGACGATGCAAGGCCCGAATTTTGTCGATGCCCTTGCGTCGCACTACTTAGCCTTGCCGGTCGCGCCACCAAGGGTTGACTTCCGTGATTAGCGTAATGCTATATTTACGAGTGCAAATGGCACACGAGTTGGAGAGTAGACACAATTTGTGCGAGTCAAATATTTTTATTGCATGGTGGGTGGAAAATAGGTCAGAGTTCTAGTTGTAGAACTTCCTTAGGAGGTTTACATTCCACAGCCGCTTGATGTCGAGATGAACATCGCCTCGGACGTCAATGAGGTAGTAGGCGTCATTGCCAAGGACTCGCCCTATGGCGAATGGTCCCTCCCATTGGGGAGAGAGATTGTGCATGTCCTTGTCCTAGATCAATCGCAGGACCAGGTCACCTTTCTGCAAGGTGCGAGTCCGGACTCGGCGGCTGTGGTAGTGGCGGAGTCCATGCTGGTAGATGGCGGTGCGGGAGCGAGCCAGGTCGCGTGCTTCGTCGAGCTGGTCGACCCCATCTTAGCGTGCAAGCTCGTTGTCAGCTTCTGCGTAGTTGATGACACGAGGCGAGTCATGCTCGAGGTCAGTCGGCATGATGGCTTCCGCGCCATACACCATGAAGAAGGGCGTAAACCCAGTCGATCGGTTGACGAAGGTGTGGATGCTCCAGATGACGGAGGGGAGCTCCTTGACCCAACATCCCAAAGTTCGCTCGAGAGGGACTTGCAGTCGCGTCTTGAGGCCGTGGAGGATGCTCTGGTTGGCACGTTTTGCCTGCCCGTTGGACTCCGGGTGGGCGACTGAAGCGAGGTCGAGCCGTATGTTGTGCTCCTCACAGTACTCGGCCATGGCGCCATTGGAGAAGTTGGTGCCATTGTCCGTGATGATGCTGTGCGGGAATCCGTAGCGGTAGATGAGCTTGCGAAGGAATTTGAGAGCGGTCTTTCCGTCGCACTTGCGGACTGGCTTGGCCTCCACCCACTTAGTGAATTTGTCGACTACGACTAGGAGGTGGGTGTAACTAGAGGGGGCCTTCTTGAAGGGGACCACCATGTCCATGCCCCATACGGCGAATGGCCAGGTAATGGGGATGGTCTTGAGCGCCGAGTTGGGTATGTGCATCTGGTTGGCGTACTTTTGGCACCCGACACAACGTTGGATGATGTCGACCGCGTCGGCGTGCGCGGTGAGCCAGTAGAAGCCGTGTCGCATGTCTTCGGCGACCAGGGACCGGGCGCCGACATGGTGGCCGTAGTCGTCGGTGTGGATGTCTTGGATGATCTTGCGTCTTTCTCCAGGTTGCACACAGCGTTGGAATACGCCTGTTACGCTGTGCTTGTGGAGCTCGCCGTTGATGATGACAAAGGATTTCCAACGGCGCACGATCATGCGTGCCTCCATCTTGTCTATTGGCAGGGTCCCACCCTCGAGGTAGGCGATATATGGCGCGGTCCAGTCGCTGGGTTCGGCGACCATGACGACCAGTGCGGGTTCTGGTTGCAGCGGGATCCCGAGGTCGATCTCCTTCGGAGGAGAGACGGATGGCTTGTGGATAGTGTCGAGGAAGAAGCCGGCGGGTGGCGTTAGTAGAGCCGACCTGCTGCGGGAGAGGGCGTCGGCGTCCTCATTCTTGCATCGGTCGATCCACTCGATGGAGTAGCCGGCGAAGTAGCCCCCAAGCTGGTCCGCTGCTTGGCGGTATGCCGCCATGGTAGGGGAGACGGCGTCGCAGGTGCCAACTACTTGGGCGGCGACAAGGTCAGAGTCGCCGTAGCATCCTAGGCAATTGACGTTCATCTTCTTGGCGGCTCGCATGCCATGAAGGAGGGCCTCGTACTTGGCCATGTTGTTGGTGTAGGGGGTGTAGTCGAGGTACAACATGTAGTGCAGCTTGTCGCCTTTGGGGGAGGTGAGTATGATTCCTGCCCCTGCGCCATCCGCGTTCTTGGACCCATCGAAGTGGAGCGACTAGTAGTGGAGGTACGTAACTTCTCTGGATCGCCTTGTGCGGCTCGTATTTGATGTTGTGGACGCCGATCTCGATGGCCCATTTGGCGACTCGCCCAGTCGCCTCGCGGTTGCGGATGATGTCCTGCAATGGCATGGAGGAGATGACCGTGATTGGGTGCTCCTGGAAGTAATGCGGTAGCTGTCGCTGGGCTCGAAAGACCACCTACACCAGTTTCTGGTATTGCGGGTAGCGTTGTCACAAGTCGGTGAGGACCTCGCTGATGTAGTAGACTGGGCGCTGCACGGGGCGCTCCTTACCCTCCTCTGGCCGTTCGACGACCATGAAAGCGCCGACGACTCGCTCGGATGCCGCGACGTAGAGGAGCATCGACTCCTTGTCGACGGGGCGGCGAGTAGCAGGGCCGCGAGTAGCACTTCTTTGAGTGCGTGGAGCGCGTCGTCTGCCTCCTTGTCCCACTGGAACATGGGGTTCTTGCGCATTAGGCGGTAGAGAGGCATCACCTTCTCGCCTAGCCGGGGGATGAAGCGGCCGAGAGCCGCGACTCGCCCGACCAACTTCTAGACATCACGGAGGCACTCGGGATTGCCGAGCCAGGCGATCGTGTTGATCTTGGTGGGGGTTCTCCTCGATGCCTCGCTTGGAGACTACGTACCCAGTAGCTGTCCAGTGGGTACACCGAAGGTGCACTTCCCTGGGTTGAGCTTGATCTTGTACCTCCGAAGATTTGTGAAGGTTTCGTTCAGGTCGGCGAGTAGATCGCTCTGGTGATTGGACTTGACCACCACGTCGTCAATGTAGACGTGGATGTTGCGGCCAATTTGGCTCGCAAGGCACTCCTGCATGCACTGCTGGTTGGTCACTCTGGCGTTCTTGAGGCCGAACGTCATGGAGGTGTAGCAGAAGGTGCCGAATGACGTGATGAGCGACGTCTTCTTCTCATCCTCGACCGCCATCTTGATCTGGTTGTAAACATAGTACACGTCGAGGAAGCACAGCGACTCCGAGCCCGCTGTCGAGTCGATGATCTGGTCGATGCGCGGGAGGACGAATTGCACCTTTGGGTAGGCGCTGTGGAGGTTTGTGTAGTTGATACACATTCTCCAGGTCTTGTTCTTCTTTTCGACCAGGACTGGGTTTGCCAGCCACTTGTAGTATTTGATGGGCCGGATGAAGCCTGCAGCGAGTAGACGCTGCACCTCCTCGGCGATTGCTCAGCGGCTCTCTCCATTGAAGGGCCGCAGCGACTGCTTGACAGGTCGCGCTTTTGGGTTGGCGTTGAGTTTATGCTCAGCGAGTTCCCTCGGGACACCTGGCATGTCGGATGACTTCCATGCAAAGATGTCGCGATTCTCACATAGGAACTCGATGAGCGCGCTTTCCTATGTGGGGCTCATGCCTGACCTGGTCGTGACCGTCTGCCTGGAGTCGCCTGGGACCAGCTTGACGGTGCAGGTGTGCGCGGTGGCCTCGAATGCGGTCGAGCCGCCGTTCTCCGCGTTGGGCTTCTTTAGTATGGTGGGTCGTCTTTGTCGACCCTGCTTGCGTATCTGGCGAGCTCCTCTGCATGGTTGGCCTTCGTGGAGATGACGGCGTCCGCGAGCTCTGCGCCTTTCTCCTCGCACTCGATGGCTATGTCGGGGTTGCCGTGGATGGTGATGATGCCGCATGGCCCTATGACCTTCATCGTGTTATACACGTAATGCGGCGCCACCATGAACTTGGCGAATGCTTGTCGCCCCAGGACGCAGTGGTAGGGGCTGTTGAAGTTGACCATCTCGAAGACGATCCGCTCGGTGCGGAAGTTCGCTGGTGTGCCAAAGGTGACTGGCAGCGTCATCTTGACAATCGGGTATGCCTTCCAACTAGGGACAATGCCGTGGAAGGTGGTGAGGGTTGTCTCAATCATCGACTGTGGGAGCCGCAACCCCCTAAACGTGTCCAGGTAGAGTATGTTGATGGAATTCCCGTCGTCCATCAATGTCTTGGGGAGCCAGTAGTCTCCAACTTGGGGCTTGACCACCAGGGCGACTCGCCCGGGATATTAGATACGCGATGAGTGGTCCTTGTGAATCCACGTGATGCGCTGCTCGGACCAGTTGAGGAAGTGAGGGACGTCGACCTGGGACACCATGTTGACGGCGACGGCACGGGCGAGGACCTTATTTTCACGCTTGGTGACGAGCCCGGTGAAAGTGTGGAGTGATCCGATGTCGTTGCTGAATGCTCCGCCATTTGGCGGGTTGTTGTTGGGGTACTCCCTTGCACGCCGTGCCTTCTCGATCTCCTTTAGGGAATGGCAGTCAATGGTCATGTGCGTGGCGGGCTTCCCCTCCCTGCTGTGGAACACACATGGTTAGTTGAGGAGAGCTGTGGGGTCGAATTTCGGCCTCACTCGGTAGTTGCCGCCATCGCGGTGTTGGCCTCCGTCGCGGCGGAAGCTCTTGGGGTCGCGTGGCGCATAGCCGGTGTTGGCGACGAAGTCGACTCACCCATCACCGTGGAGCTTGCCGGTGAGGCGAGTGTTGCTGTAGCGCAGGTCGCGCGACCTGCCGTTGTCGTGGCCACTGGGGCGGCGATTTCCACCCGACTCATCGTCGGTTTCTTGGTTCGGATCCTCCTCTGCGTACTGCTAGGCGATATCTAGGAGGTCTGGGATGTTGTCGAGTGTCTTGTACACCCGTTTGAGCTTGGCGACCAGGGGATCATAGCGGAACGAGGTCTTGAAGCAATGGATCGCCGTTCCAGGGTGGATGCCAGCCGCGTTGAACCACAGGTCTTACCACCGTTGGATCCAGTTGCGGATCGACTTGCGGGGTCCCTGAACGCATTGCTCCAGGTCCTCGATGGTGGTGGCGCGGGTGTAGGAGCCCTCAAAGTGCCTGACAAAGGCGTCGTGCATGTCCTCCCAGGAATCGATGTTGTCCGCGGGGAGGGTGTTGATCCATTGGCGAGTCGCTCCCTCCATCATCAAGGGGAGGTAGCGAGCGGCGAGGAGGTCGGTGTGGCGGGCGATTCCCATCGCCATGAGGTACGTGTCCAGCCACACGGCCAGATCGTACGTGGGATCATATTTTTCGATCTCCTTCGGTTCTTTGAAGTTCGCCGGGTATTTCTCGCCTCAGATCATCGGTCTAAAGCACTGGGGGGCGACTTGGCTGAGCAAGCCCCTTGGATCGCCGTCGTGGCGGTTGGTGAGGGTACGCCTCAGGTCGTTGGGCTGGCAGGCACACCAGCTCTGGTTGTTGATGATGTTGGTCCGCGCATCGAATGGTTGCCCGTTGGCAGCGACCATGTTGTTTAGCGGTCACGGGTCATTGGTGGAGAGCGCTGGATGTGCGACCCGTGGCTAGAGCTGCAGGGGCTCGGGTGCCAGATAGTTGAGGGTATTTGTCAACGATGGGCAGCCGCTCGAGGCCGCCCTGCTTTCGGAGGAGCGGGAGTACATGCGCTCCCGCGAGTCGGCTCCTGCGACTTGCTGCTCGACAACCTTGGCGAGTAGGGACTTGGCATACTTAATTTGCAGCGCGCCCTCCCCTATGACGTTGAGGTTGGCGACTGCTTCTTGTCCCGCGATGACATTGTCCATCGGGGTGGAGTATAGCGGGAGGTCGTTCACGTCCCGCTCTTGCGGAGAGATGAGGACTCTCGGCTGGTTGGGAGGGGGCGCGCGGCCTAGTGGCGTGGGGGAGCTCCACTCGCTGGTGCGCCTGGTGGTGGCCGGGCGCTGAAGCCTGGCGGCGTGTTCTCGCAGATTGCACGATCGGCCACGCGAGCTGGGTAGTTGTCGTCATCGAAGTTCAGGGCGCGGCCCTAAACGGTGGGGTTTAGGCGTGTCCTAATGCGGTGCTGGTGGTAGAGAGATAGCTTTTGCACCGTCGATTGCTTGGGGCGAAATTTTTTGCGCTCGGCTTGCTCCTTGCGCACTGCCTCTTCCAGGTGCATCCCCTCGACCTCCCCTACCATCGCGGTTGGCGGGTTCAGCATGGAGAAGGGGTCCGGCGGGACGCTCGTGCCGCTCGCCTTGTAAGTCGCGATGAAGCGACCGGATCCGGCGTGGAGGTAATCGGAGTTCTCCGATTCGGAGTCGGAGTCGAAGATCCCGAGGATGGATGGATGCTCGAAATACCCCATGTTGGTGACTTGGGTTATGGAGCCCGCTGGTGATGAGGCGACAATGGATCCAGTGACTAAGGTCGGGGTCGCTGAGTCGGCGTCGTTGTTGAGGGCCGCGTCGTCCGCAACCGCGTTGGTATCGGTCATGTTGCTATTGGCCGATTCGTACTCGGAGGCTAGGCGGTGGATGGTGCGGACCTGGCTCTTAGAGAGCCGATCGCATGGTGGTGACTCACCTATGAGCACCGAGTCCTCCGAGACGATGACGTCGGTGAAGCCGACAAACAGACTGATCGTGCCGACCAACATGATGACGCTGTGGTTGACCGGGCGTGACGCTGGGACGTAGCTGCTGGGCAAGATCTGGAGGATCTCGTCGATGGCGATCATGCGGCCGATGGCGATCGTCCGGTTGATGGGAAGGTTTCGCTGCAGAACACAGTCCTGACCGGCCAGACCCCACAGTGGGCGGCACTATCATGGGAATGGCCACGGCAGATGCTGCGAGTGGTGGCGAGTAGTAGAACAAGGGGCAAGGGCGGCCAGCCATCTGCGGTGCGAGATGAGGGCAAAGACACATGGTTTTAACCAGGTTTGGCCCCTCAGAGGGTAAAGACCTACTCCTACTAGATTGTATTGCTGAGAGATTACAGAGAGCGAGCTCGGCGGCTAGGCGGCGAGTCGATGGGGTGTATGATGGAACGTAAGTGCTGTGCGTGCCCTAGGGAGGTTTATATAGGGTCACCTTGCTAGGGTTTACAGATCTGCAATCGAGTTAGATAAGGACTCGGAGGAGTTTGACCTAATCCGACTGGGCCTAGCTACGCTTCTGGGCCTTCAGCTTCTAGTCGCCTGTCTTCCTCTTCGGTCGAGGTCAAGTCGCCGTCCTGCAGGCCCACTCGCTGGGAGAATGATCCAGTAGGGAATGTCCTGCTGGGTATATCCCACTCGGCATATCCCCATCATCGTGAGAGATGGATTTCAACTTCATACACTTTCTTCAAAAATTGAGTGAATATATGTGTATATTTACTTAATAAAGGAGAAGTATGAAACATTTGAAAAATGTTCAAAGACTTTCAAGATGAAGTGAAAAAGCATTATAATAAGAAAATAAAGAATTTATAATTGGATCATAAACTAAGATATTTGAGTTAGAAATTTAACAAACACCTAAGAATTGAGCAATCGTTTCGCAGACTTGCGTTTCTCAAAACACCATAAGATTATGGAGTGTTCATGAAATATAATAAAACCTTGTTTGACATGGTAGGATCAATGGTGTTATTTATAAAATTTCCATTATATTTTAAAGATTAAGCTTTAGTGACTAATGCTTTTACACTGAAAATATCTCCATCACAATCTATTGAAATGACACCATATGAGTTATGGTTTGGGATAAAACCCAAGTTGTATTTTCTTAAATTATGGTATGCTAGGCATAAGTAAAATGTTTACAACCAAAGTAGGATGAGCATGTCTTTGTAGGTTATTCCAAATAACTATTGGGTGTTCCTCCATAATAGTGAAGACAAAAAATGTTTGTCGCTTAGAAACGTCAAATTTTTTTAGAAGGAATTTTTCGTAAAAAGTTAAGTGGGAGGATAATAGGACTTTGATAAGGTTATTGAACCTTAGCTATATGTGCTGTGTTGCATAGAGCCGAAAAGTGTCCTGGAGGCAGCCACAATGCTCATGGCTCCCGTACCTTAAAGGTTGTGGTCACAGAGATCTAAGTTATTATGAAACCGTTGTTGGTCGGGTGAAACAATCAAATAGTAAGATTTGAGATCGAATCATTATTGTTTGAAAATGCTAAAACAGACTACATGAAAATAAGCAACGATGAGCCCTGACTCCATCAAATTACTAGAAGTCATAAAATTCGTGATAGTTTCCATACACGAGAAATCTAGTTTCTAAACATGGAAGACCCTCCGGAAGGCGTGAAGCGTATCAGCCGTGTTTGGATCTATAAAGAAACAGACATTATGTTTCACATCTATGAAATGGTTGACATATCTTTAAAAGAGTTTTACGATTATGTTCAAGGAGTTGACTATGACAAGATTTGATCTTTCATAGCAATATTTAGTCTGGACGGATTAGTGTAGAAACCACTACATATGTCAATTTTTGTATATGATAGTTGAATAAACAAAAAAACGTTCTTCTAATAGAATGGTTACCTAGGGAGTGTACATGACACGGTCTAAAGGGTTTTTTAATTCAAAGGATGCTAAAAGGGTTCATCAGAGACGATGAAGATGCTTGCATTTGCAAGAAATTAAATGGGAACGCTGAAACATATTTCTAATATATAGTGTATAAGACATATTGTTGATTGAAAATGATGTATGTTTTGTTGACACAAGTTAAAGAATTTCGTTAAAATTAGATTTCAATGAAACATTTAGGCAAAACCATAATATTAGACATAGAAGTCTATATGGATAGATTGAGACGGTAACACGGTTGTGCAAAATGTACATAGATGAAATATTGAATGAGTTCAATATGGAAATGATGAGAAAAGTTCTTGCCACATGGAAATTAAAGAATCAAAATTCAAGTGTATTGACACTTAGTGAGTGAAATAATATTCAAATGTTTTGACACCTAGTGAGTGAAATCACATGAATATTTTGATCAATCACACCATGATTTGTGCATATATAGATGTGTTCTATGCTCTAAATGTCATGAGCATATACCAGGATAAATCATAAAATGATCATTAGACGATAGTAAAGATATCATGATCTTTGGAAGAACTAAGAATATGTTCTATTTGTAGATGTGACAGATATGTCACTATAAAATGTTACATTGACGCTAGTTTTGTCACAAGATAGAAAATAAGTTTATCTCAATTTGGCCTATGGGTTAAACTAGTAAAATTTGATGGAATAAAGTTCCATGATATATTTGGATGAGTTCCAAGAGGTTAAGTATTATGACGGATACTACAACGAAAGGCTAAGTATAAGGCTACTCTAGTAGCAGCATAGGGAGGCATTTGTGTCAAAAAGTTTGTAATCAAACTAGGAGTAGTTCCAAGTGGGCTAGTATTATGAATATCTATTGTATGAAAATAGTATCAACATGTTTTAAACCATAAGGAATTAAGGTCTTACCAAATGACCAAATTTAAACAACGCCATCTCATTTGAGAATGAGTGACACGTAGAGACGGAAAGACATGCAAGTACACACAGATATGAAAGTGTCAGATCTCGAGATTAGGTTTACCACTAGCAATACGTACGTACAACACCAGACATAGGTATAAGTTTCAACTAGATTATTGACTCTAGTGCAAGTGGGAGAATAAAGGAAATATGCCGAAGAGGCATTAATAAACTGGTTATTATATTATTCCATGTTTATTTCACATGCTATAATTGTGTTAACCGGAAACGTTAATACATGTGTGTTTAATAAACAAATAAAAGGTTCCTAGTAATCCCTCTCATTACACTAGCTTATTGATTAACAGATGATTAAGGTTTCCTGATCATGAACATCGGATGTTGTTAATAATAAGGTCATGTCATTGGAGAATGATGTGATGAAAATTCACCCATAGTAGGTTTAGCAATATGATAATGTATTCTAAGTTTATATTTATATCTCACTCGAAGTAACACTAATCCTTAAACTATGAGATCACGTCAATCACTAACACTAGAAGAGCTGGTGATTATAAAGATGTCGTTGGGTCTTAGAAAGTGTTAGTTCAGGCTCGTCGATCAAGAGTGGGATTTGTCCATCCCGATGACGGAGAGATATACACTGGCCCTATTGGTGTTATCACATTGGTAACAGCTTGCAAGCAAGTGATTTGATGTAACACCCTCGGATCGGCTCTATGCAAGTATAACACCCCCGGGAATAGGTTAAATAACCTCAAATCACCATCTAAGATAAGCTCAACTACAAGCACGAAAGATCACAGTAAAATTTGGTAACATTACAGAGCTCAGGGATTCAAGAACCTAAGTTTAAACTCTTAACAGAGTACGATATCAAAGTTATTACAAACCAGAGGTCACAGATCCAATATTACATCAAACAGCGAAAACACAATATGTTGTTCTACACAACAAACTTAGCAAAGAGCCTAAGAGGCCATAAACAAACACGATGTCCATCCCATAATCCTCAGGATGCTACCTAGGAGCCCCAACTACTCGTCGATGTCAACATAGAAGCCACCTTCAGTCGCAACTAGATCATCTATAGAAAAACAATAATGGCACAAGGCTGAGTACGAGAATGTACTCCGCAAGACTTAAATAACCTAATATCTACATGATCCAGCTAGAAAGGCTTTCTCTAGATTCAATTTGCATAAAGCGATCTTTATTTGTAAACAAGAGAGAGAAGCGGCTCATTTATTCAGAACATTTCAAAGGAGATAAGATAACGACTTCTTCATCTTGATCAGCGTATCTTGATAACCACCAACTCTATCAGAACCTCCTATCTAGGATCACCCCTTGACCCAGAGGAAGCATCCTTAAGCACACGTGGATCAACAAGTTTTATAGTGGTTAATGTTATCTATGATCTTAGAATTCGGTCACCAAGCGTTCATAACCGTGAACACGACTTTTCGAAAAGATTTAACACTACAGGGGTGTACAACTTTACCCACACGTACCAACCGACTCTTAGTGCCAAATATTATAGCCCTCTTCCTTGGAAGGCCAGCAGAGGGTGGTTGACCATGACCTTTACCTTTCTTTCGCCGAGACCATGAGTCACACCCTAAGGATGGTTCCGCCGTAACGGGTCAAGTCCCGAAGCCGGTCCCTAAATATGTGATGTGAGGTTGGTTTACCAGGGGCTCCATCCACCCCAAGCAACCGCGACCACGCTTCCCTACTTATTATGATGCAACTCCTTCACCTCCTCTTTCAAAAATGTTTTCAATGCGTATTCCAAATAGAAAGCCCGAACTGTGTGACTCATAAAATCTACTAGGAAAGTTAGTCAGTCGAGGGGTTGTCCAGGCCCCATGTGGTTGTACGCTCGTCTCGATTCCAAAGGCAAGAACTCAGTTCCTAGTGCTGGCGAGCATGGGACTACAAGAACCACACCCAACATGGCCTCCCATACAAACCTTAGCATATTTCGTTATCTCCTTCGATGATGTCTCCATCTCCTAGCTTTATATATTCTTTGGCACCTTCGATTCATCATATGAAAGTATCAGACGTTAATACTAAGCATGGCTAAGCTATTGGTCGCGGAAGCTCTAGCAACGCTCAGATGTCAGACCTAGGTAAGCTAGAAGCAGTGGATCAGGAGTATAAGGGTACAAAAGGTAAACTGTGTAGTAGATAGGTAACTCTAGCTACTAACAAAAGACCACATTGGATCATGTGCATCATAGTCAGAAAGTAAATACATTGTAAAACATAGGTTCATAATGAGAGTCTACGGTTGCCTTCTCCTTTTGTAGACAGATATGGATCTTCGGTGTCGTTGACTTCAGCCTCGGGCTCGGATCCTATTGCGAAGAACCAATACCGGAAAGGAAGGCGGCAATCAAGACATGCCATAATTCAATGTGCAAACAATATGTATGATATGTCAGATTAGAGACTACACAGTAACCCTAAGTGCAACATCGATTTAAGATGGTTCGGAATGCCCTGGCGAAGGCACATCGTCGAACCCACATGTACATAAGGGGTGTTGATGTTTCCTTATCTAAGCTAGGGTTTTAAGTTGCTTGACAATGTATGATGATAGATTAGATAGGTAGGTCTCAATTTTCTGAACATTTTTATATATTACTCATATTTTTCTGATTAAAATATGAATTAGTTATGAATTTTACAAATTTATATAATTTTTTGCCATTTCTAGAAATTATTAAAGGATTTATGCCGTAATGCTTGCGTCAGCATACCCTAACCCTAAATCTTTCGGCACCACAGGGGATTCTACCCACGGCCACTGACGAGGGGGCCCTAGACCATGCTGGGTCCACCCTGTGGCCACGTGGGCGCCACGTCGGACGTGGCGGCGGGGAGCAGAAGGCGGTGGTCACCGGCGACGTTCCCGGTGGTTCTAGGAAGCAGCGTTGGGTGCGTTCGAACCGCACGAGTGAGAGGAACCTAAAGATCCTAGCCGCCGCCGCTAGCTAATGGTCGCCGGAGCAGGCGCAAGCGGCGACGACGGAGCTCTCGGGTGCACGGCGAGGTATGGCTACGCGCGACGCCAGGAAGCAAGGCTGGGCCAGGGAGGTGCAACAGCTCACCCTAAAGCGATTGGGGACGATGGCAAGGCGAGGCGAGGCTCGGAGCATCAGCGAAGTGCGCGGTGGAGATTGTCGGTGCTGAGGAAGAAACAGTCGAGGAGACCGATTGAGGGCATCCCCGCCCGATTCCTTCGGGGAGGAGGGAGCTTGCGTCGAGGCAGATCATCCTGTGAGATCAGCGGGGATTGGGGAGGGCGGCAACGATGGCTAGCCGACGGCCATGGCGGCTAGGGTTTTGGGTTGCAGCGAGAGAGAGAGAGAGAGGGAGCGAGCTCTAGGGTTAGTGATTGGATAGGGAGAAGGCAGAACATGTCTTGGCGATCTTATCCTCTCCCGGAGTGCGATGGACGACAACGACAGAGCAGCGCAGATCGACGGCGGCGGCGACACGCAGCAGCTTCCAGCTGGAGGAAGACAAAAATGTTTTTTAGAGAACCCCCTGGAAAACCACAAAACCAACCCGCGGTCCAGGGGCTAAATCTTGCAGGGAACCCCCTAGGATTTAATAAAACCTGGATTTTATTAATAAAAGCTCTATTAAATTTATTTTTAACCCATTTTAAATAGGGAAAAGACAAGAGCACTTTTGTAAATGCCAGAATATTGCCAAACTTTGAATTTGTTGCACATTTGGGAATATTTGCATATGGTTAGGGTTTTGCACTTGTATTTGTTCACACATTACTCACATGCATACACTTTATTGATTTAAACATATGCATGCAATTCTCAAGTACTAATTATGTATATTACAAACTTGGTTGTTACAGCTCTACCCCCCTTACAAGAATCTCATCCCGAGATTCCTAAGTTTTAGAAAAGAAGGTAGGGTACTCAGATCGAAGACGGTCTTCATGTTCCCAGGTTGCTTCATCCTTAGAGTGATGAGACCACAGAACTTTTAGGAACTTGATGTTTTGACGACGGGTATTGTGCTCGGTTTCATAAAGAATACGAACATGATACTCACAATAAGTTAGGTCCTTCTGGAGATCAAGAGTTTGGTGATCAACACCACGAACAGGGTATTCGAAGCAATGCTTGAGTTCAGACACATGAAAAACATCATGCACCTTAGGGAAGTTTGTAGGAAAATACAATTTGTATGCTAGGTTACCTTGCCTGGAAAGAACGCAAAAAGGACCAACATAGTGAGGAGCCAATTTGCCTTTGATGCCGAAATGATGGACACCCTTTAAAGGAGTGACCCGAAGATAAGCTTGATCACCAAATTCATATTCAATATGTTGATGGTGATGATCATGATAACTTTTCTGGCAAGACTGAGCAGTTTTCAAACGATCTCGAATGATACAGACTTGATCTTCTGCTTCCTGGATCATATACAGTCCAAAGAACTTTCTTTCGCCGGTTTCCGACTAGTTCAAAGGAGTACAACAGTTTTTTCCATATAAGAACTAGAATGGTGCCATGTCTATACTGGACTAATAACTGTTGTTGTAGGAGAATTCAGCAAAAGGTAGGCATTTCTCCCAGTTCTTGCCAAAAGATATGTCACACGCTATAGGCATGTCTTTAAGGATTTGATTCACCCTTTCGGTATGACCACCGCTACTAGGATGATAAGTTGTACTAAAGGGAGGCAAGTTCCCATAGAAGTTTGGAAGCTTTCCTAGAACTTAGAGGTAAACAAACTCCCTCGGACAGAGACGGTTTTCTTCGGAATCCCATGAAGGACAACTATTCGAGAGATGTATAAATCTGCCAATTGACTAGTAGTAATAATCTCGTGAATAGATAGGAAGTGAGCAACCCTGGACAGATAGTCAACGATAACCCAGATGGCATCATTTCCCTTTTGAGTCTTAGGAAGACCAGTGATGAAATCCATACCAACTTCATCCCATTTCCATTAAGGGATTCAATGTGGTTGCAGGAGACCAGCGGGTATTTGGTTCTCATCCTTGACGCGATGACAAACGTCACATTCGACAACATAACAAGCGATATCTTTCTTCATACCAAACCACCAGAATCTTTGACGAAGATCCTGATACATCTTGGTACCTCCAGGGTGGATAGAAAGAGGTGATTCATGAGCTTCTCGGAGAATTAAATCCCTCAACTTTGTTCTCTTTGGCACTACCAGACAGTTACCAAAGTAAACTACTCCTCGACCATCAATTGAGAAACATTTAGCAACTTCGCTAGCAATGTTCCTTTTTATCTCAACAACTTCAGAATCATATTTCTGGGACAGCTTAATTTCATCCTCTATAGAATATTTCACTTCAAGGGTAGAAAGGAATCCACGAGGAACTACTTCAAGGTTTAATTGAGCAAATTTCTCATGAAGAGAAGGTTGAGCTTGTTTGATCATCAAGTTGTTGTAGTAATACTTATGACTTAGCGCATCAACAACGATGGCTTTGCTAGGTTGATAGTTGAGACCCAAATCATATTACTTGATGAGTTCTAACCATCTTCTTTACCTGAGATTCATATCAGGTTGTGTGAAAAGATACTTCAGACTCTGATGATCCGAGTATAACTCACAACGACTACCAAGAAGGTAATGTCGCCATTGCTTAAGAGCACGAACAATAGCTGCAAGTTCGAGATCATGAGTTGGGTAGTTGTTCTCATGTGGTTTTAACTGCTGGGAATCATAAGCCACCACATGCCCATCTTGCATTAACACACATCCGAGACCTTGGTGAGAAGCATCACAGAAGACGACAAAGTCTTTGCTAGTTTCTGGGAGGGCTAGCACCAGAGTAGTTGTTAACTTAGTTTTCAACATCTGGAAGCTTTCTTTAGCCTTATCAAATCATTCAAACTTCTTATGCTTCTTAAGAAGGTCAGTCATCGGCTTTGCAATCTTGGAGAAGTTCTCGATGAAACGACGGTAATAACCAGCCATCCCGAGAAAACTTCGGAAATCCTTAACGGACTTAGGAGATTACCAGTCAAGGATAGTTTGGACTTTATCTAGGATAACAGCAACCCCTTTGGCGGAAACAACATGACCAAGGAATATGAGCTATTGTAACCAAAACTCACATTTGGAAAACTTAGCATGGAGACGGTGTTCTTGAAGTTTTGATAAAACCAAACGAAGATGTTCAGTGTGTTATTCTTCAGTCTTGGAATAGACCAGAATATCGTCGATGTAGACCACGACGAACTTGTCAAGATACTCCACGAAGACATAGTTCATAAGCCACATAAAAGTGGCTGGAGAATTGGTAAGACCAAAGCACATGACAGTATACTCGTAAAGACCATAACGAGTGGTGAAAGCAGTCTTTGGAATATCTTCCTTACAGATATTTATCTAGTGATACCCTGACCTCAAATCCATTTTGGAAAAGATAGTGGCACCACTTAACTGATCAAAAAGATCGTTGATCCTAGGGAGAGGATACTTGTTCTTGATAGTCACAGCATTGAGTGGGCGATAATCCACAACCAGACACGGTATATTGGTATCCCGCTTCTTAACAAAGATGGTAGGACATCCCCAAGAAGATGTGCTGGGCTGAATGTATCCTTTTACTTCTAACTCCTCTAATTGCTTCTTCAAGTCCACACGCTCATGAGGAGGCATACGTTAGGGTATTTTAGAAACAGGAGCAGTTCCAGGAACTAACTCTATGACAAACTCCACACTTCAATCAGGTGGCATGCCAAGCCACTCCTCAGGAAATACATCCGGGAATTCACAAACCATGGAAACATCTTGAATCTCTAACAGAGGTACAAATTCAAGAGCATACAACTCCTCTTGAGGAATAGAAATATCTTAAGGAGATACTGACCCTATGGTCCAATACTTGACTGTTATGCCAGCAGTACTAGTCAGAGTCACAGACTTGGTTGTACAATCGAGGATAGCTTGATAGCGGGTTAACCAGTCCATGCCCAAAATGATGTCAATGTCAGTTGACTTGAGGGCAATGAGAGAAGTGGGGAAAAGTTGAAACGCAACTTCAATTAGATTCCCATGACTAACCATGGTGGAACACCAACTAGAACCAGGAGACTGAACTAGCAGAGGAACAAATAACCCCTCAAAACTTATCCCATGCATTTGAGCAAAAGCTTGTGATAGGAATGAATGCGATGCTCCAGAATCAAACAAAACTTTAGCTGGAATTTGACTAATATGAAGCGTACCCATGATGACGCTTGGATCTTCTTGAGCCTCCTCAGCCAAGATATGGTTTAGAAGACCTCTTCCAGCATCCTGAGATTTATCATTCTTCTTTGGTGGTTGTGCTCTCTCAGCAGCACTTTTTGAGGACACTCTCTTGCATACTGGCTACGCTGGCGACAATTGAAGCATAGTACCTGATCCAGTACCAGTAGTAGGATAATTTGATCCACCAGCATTGTTTTGAGTAGCATTCATATGAGGAGCATATCCAGAAGACCTTGGGGTATAAGGAGAACGTGGCACAACACTGTAAGGCACGAAGACACGACACTTATTATTGCTTGAACCAGCCTTGTTGTGCCCCTCCTGAGGATGCTTACGGGTTTCTTCATACTCCACCTTTCCATTCTCGGCCTTCATATCCTTGTTGACAAGACCTTGGAAGTTACCAAAGTCCATGAGGTGGATATCACGGTGAACCTGAGGATCTAGTCCCTTGCGGAACAGAGCTTGCTTCTTAGCATCAATGGAGACCTCTTTAGTAGCATAGCAGGCAAGACGATTGAAGTTGCGCTGGTAATCACACATGGAACTAGTGCCCTGCTTTAGCTTGAGGAACTACTCCCTCTTCTGATCCATCAGACCCTCCGGAATATGATAAGCTTGGAAGGCTTTAGTGAACTCTTGCCATGTAACAACATGCTGGGAAACTTGCATTGCCAAGAAATTTTCCCACCAGGAGCCAGCTGCCCCCTCCAGATGATAGGCAGCAAAATTCACCCAATCAACTTGAGCAACATGACCAACCTGAAGTTTGCGCTCCATAGTGCGAAGCCAGTAGTCCGCATCAAGTGGCTCAGTGGAATAGCTGAAACTGGCGGAGTGAGACGTGTGAAGTCCTTGATACCAACTTGATTGTTCTGGCGTTGAGCAGTGTTGCGCTCAATCCTTTCAAGGAGCCTCATGTTTTCAGCACGGTTGGTTTTGTACATGGCCATTAGTTGGACCATGGATGGCGGTGGAGGAAGGTTGGAAGATTCCCCCTCATTTGCAGCACCACGGGCATGATCACGAGTACGAGCACAAGAGGTGTCACCCATCCTGGAAGAACAAAAGGGGTTATACAAGGGATTCAAAGTAACAAGGCGGAAAGAAGAACAAACATTACTTGATATAAATGCATCATCTCATCAATCATGGTAGTATCAAAGCATACTAATGTATACACTAACTAGCTGACTTACAAACCATGACAAATGGAATGCTAAGATGTTACGCACCAAGAAAAACTGAGATATCTTGGAACTCTAGGAATAGCAACCAGGTATAGAGTACTTAAGAAAAACAACCCCGAAACCACGGTCCTAAAAGTTTGGGATAAGTGATAAGGAATTAAAACCTTTTCAACCCAAATGGGATAAGAAAACTCCACCATCAGAAACACACTAGATAAGGAGTAAAAGGAATACTAGTCCGAGTTTCTGCAAATAATTTTTAACTTTAAAATAGTTTGGTCAACTTATAGACTCAACATCGACCAATAAAAGGGTTTCCTATAGGTAGTCCTACTCTGATACCCAAACCTGTAACACCCCCGAGAATAGGGTTAAACTAAACTCAGATCACCATCTAAGATAAGATCAACTCCAAGCACGGAAGTCACAGTAAAATTCGGTAATATTATAGAGCTCAGGGATTCAACAACATAAGTTTAAACTCTTAACAAATTATGATATCAAAGTTATTACAAACTAGAGGTCACAGAACCAACATTACATCAAACAGCGAAATCAAAATATGTTGTTCTACACAGCAAACTTAGCAAAGAGCCTAAGAGTCCATAAACAAAAACGACGTCCATCCCCTAGTCCTCAAGATGCTACCTGGGACCCCCAATTACTCTTCGATGTCAACGTAGAAGCCACCTTCAGTCGCAACTAGATCATCTATAGAAAAACAACAATGGCGCAAGGCTAAGTACGAGAATATACTCCGCAAGACTTAGATAACCTAGTATCTACATGCTCTGGATAGAAAGGCTTTCTCTGGATTCAATTTGCATAAAGAGATCTTTATTTGTAAACAAGAGAGAGAAGAGGATCGTCTATTCAGAACATTTCAAAAGAGATAAGATAATGACTTCTTCATCTTGATCAGTGTATCTCGATAACCACCAGCTCCATCAGAACCTCCTATCTAGGATCACCCCCTCGACATAGAGGAAGTATCCTTAAGCACACGTGGATCAATAATTTTTATAGTGGTTAATGCTATCTATGATCTTAGAATTCAGACACCAAGTGTTCATAACCGTGAACATGGCTTTTCGAAAAGATTTAATCCTGCAGGGGTGTACAACTTTACCCACAGGTACCAACCGAATCTTAGTTCCAAATATTATTAGCCCTCTTCCTTGGAAGGCCGACAGAGGATGGTTGACCACGACCTTTACCTTGCTTTTTCCGAGACCATGAGTCACGCCCTAGTGATGGTTCCGTCGTAACGGGTCAAGTCCCGAAGCCGGTCCCTAAAGATGTAAGGCGAGGTTGGTTTACCAGAGGCTCCATCCACACCAAGCAACCACGACCATGCTTCCCTACCTATTATGATGCACCTCCTTCACCTCCTCTTTTGAAAACATTTTCAATGCATATGCCAAATGGAAAGCCCGAACTATGTGACTCATGGAATCTACTAAGAAAGTTAGTCAGTCAAGGGGTTGTCCAGGCCCGTGTGGCTGTACTCTCATCTCGGTTCTAAAGGCAAGAACTCAGTTGCTAGTGGTGGCGATGTTGGGGATATGCTATATGGGTATCCTCATAGCATGTCTCCTATCCGGATAACCCAGGTGGCCCACAGTTGGTAGCATGGCCCATGGCCTGCTGGGAAGCAGATGGATCCAGAAGGGAGGCCCATGCCGGATAAAGAAAGGCTACAGTGGAGTCACCAGCGTACCCGGAGCCTTGGAGTACAAGACACGGAAGACTAGTAATAGACAGTGTAGGACTCTGTAACCTGTCCGGCTAGGACTTTTCCCTGTAACCCTAGGACCTGGCGACTATATAAGTCGGGCCTACGGTAGCCTTTAGGGCACAACTTCAGACAATCTGAGACAACCTCGCACAGCGAACCTATCTCTGTAACTCGGCGTATTGCCATTATAGTGATTTATAGCAGGAGTAGGATTCCGCCACCGTTGTGGGATCTGAACCTGGGTAAGATGTGTTACCTCTTACCCTTCAACCGTCCGCCTTCCCCCACGTCTCTAAACACGCACTGTGAGGACCCCTCCATGGCGTACTCGTCGGCAATACCACGACAGTTGGCACCCACCGTGGGGCAAGAGGCGCTTCAGGTTCTTCAGCGGGCGAGGACCAAGATCTTCGCGGGAATCGGCGAAACCATAGCCATCGGTCATGTTCTCTTCTCCGGCAACGTTCCGATCGTCCCTCCCAACGAGTTCTGGATCCCGGCGAAGACGAACCCTACGCGGTGTTCGATCGTTCCTATCAGAGACATCCACCTCTTCATTGGAGAAACCGACTCGGGCACTAGTTCCCTGGGAGTCGGAGGAGCATCAAGGCCCGCACAGACCGCCTACGAGAACGATATGTTCGCGGAAGGAACGATGTCGAATCTCTCTTCGGAGTTTGCCGACAAAGATCGAAAAAATACAAGGCCCGCCCAAACCGCCCCTGATGGGGATATGCCTACCGGGGTATGCCCAGCAGGACATTTCCTATTGGCCCAAGCCGCCAGCGAGTGGGCCTGTAGGACGGCGACTGGATTGATACTTGGCGAGGACTCAGGCGACTGGAAGCTGGAGGCCCAGAAGCGTAGCTAGGCCCAGTCGAACTAGGTCTAAGACCCTCCGAATCCTTAACTAATTCGGTTGTAATCTGTAAACCCTAGCGAGGTGAGCCTATATAAACCTCCCTAGGGTACCCATAGAGGATACGTTCCATCATACACCCAAGCGACTCGCCGCTTAGTCGTCGAGCTCGCCCCCTGTACTCTCTCCATAATACAATCTAGCAGGAGTAGGTCTTTACCCTCCGGGGGGGCGAACCTGGGTAAAACCTTGTGTCTCCGATCTCATCTCGCACCGCAGATGGCTGGCCGCCCTTGCCCCATGTTCTACTACTCGCTGACGATTGCAGCATCTGCCGTGGTCATTCCCACGACAGCCCCTGTGCAGGATATAACGGTGGAAGATCACTGCAAGTCCGCCGGCTTCGCCCGTGCGTCTGGACAACAGATATCCAAGTTCGTCGGCGTGGTTACCATCTTTGACATGGCATGTTGTGTTCAGAGAGAGGGCGAAAACCCCCGCGATTACCTGGCCAGGTGGCTCCGTATATGAGCCGATCTGGCCCACTACCCCAATGATGATGCTATGTATCACTTTGTAGAAGGACTGGACCAGGGAACGCTCCTCCGGCATTCTCTAAGGCGGCAGCAGGCTTCAGGACGTCTCACCTTCGAAAGCATGGTGAACACCGTCAACAACTATGAGGAGGCCGAAGGGGCAACTCAGGCGGATCTCGCGCTCATTGGTGGAGCGCCGTCGCCTCAGAAGCCGCCTCCACCACCTCCGACCGCCATCGCCGCAGCTGCGCCACCACCTCCAGTCATCGTCGCCCCTGTTGTACCTCCACCCCCGTCATCGAGGAAGTCCTGGCACCCTCCGACTCTGTGATAGACGCGCTCTACGCCGACTTCAGTGCAGACTCAGAGGAGATAGATTTCAGTCCATAGGAACTAAACTCCTCCATGTAGGAGATGGAGGAGTACACGCGCGACGAGCAAGCCAACAATGTCGTCATGTCTCGAGAGGTGTTCGTCACCATTGGGACGGCGATGGATGAAGATCAACCCGGACGAGCTCCGCCTACATCGCTGGACAAGGGGAAGGGACCACCTGTTACTGACGACATTGATCGTGCAAAGGTCATGCCCCCTCCGCATAATCCATTGCAGCAGCCGCAGGAATTTGGCACCGCCCAAGCAACAACAACACCGCAAACTTGCCGCCTCCGGCATCTACGTCTGCGGCTGCCCAAGTTACTCCAGCTGATAGAGTGATGTACGACAATCTCCTCATTGACCCACTAACCGTAGCTCATATCCGGAACGTGACTCAGCTTGGCGAGAAGCGCCAGCAGCTGCTGGAGGAAGCGCATGCCATCACGAAGCAAGGCGCTAAGCTAAATCGAGATCTGGTCAACGCGCAGAAATCCATAGAAAAAGCTAGAGCAATGGAGGCCGAGTACAAGACTCTGCTGCAGTAGCAGAAGGCCAAGAAAGCTTCGGCTCACGTCATTAACGATCCTGGTGTACGGCGAAACCTAGGATGGGCTCCCCCGAAGCCGGCACAGGCCAAGCCATACATTGACAATGAAGGCAAACAGGTGATGCCCACTCCACTCCGCAACCTCGCCATCGCCAAGACCCTTTTGGAGCAGGATAGATCGCCCGAGGCAGTGGCACAGGTCTATGACCTAGTGTCCAAGGCGGTAAAACAGCAGGAAAAGGCCACCTCTCAGAGGCTTGAGTCTGACCCAGCGTTTTGCTAGTCTAGCCAGCATAAGCCGCCAAGGGACAGATCTCCTCTTGATGTCGGGTCCCAGACGGGTTCATCAGAACGAAGGCGGAGGGATGCGCGCAATAGGAAGGATGCTATCCCCATATCCACCGACCACGGAGAAAAGGCCAGACCTCGCCGGCCATCGCCACTGCCCTGATCCCCCCGACATTGCGAAGACCCCAAGGCTCACCATCATACGGATATGCCCCCGCCAAGGCAGTGTGGCATCGTCATCTGCGACAACGCGGAGCAGACCTGTCATGACGGAGAGCGCAACCAGGGACATAAGAGCAGGTCGCGCCATGACCCCCCCGCGTCCGGCAAGCAATCGTGGCAAGCGTGAGGCGTCACAGGAGGGTAATAGCAAGAAGGCTAACCCACCGCCACCTCCGCCTCTGTCGCCACCTAGCAGTCACCATGGCGGAGGAGGCCCTCATCGTTCACGCAGCCCATCCCCTGTTGACAAGAAGAAAAGAAACCCAGAGCCATACGACGCTCGTTCGCGGAATGATAAGATCCACGAGGCCCGGGAAGGACCATACCTGGGACCACATTGCTTTGGACCTGTGATACGGTCTGCAACTTACCCCAAAGGTTTCCAGATTGACAAGACCATCAAGCCCTGTGACGGCACCGCCAAGCCAGCTACATGGTTGCAGGATTACGGCAACACGGTGGAGATTGGCAGGGGTAACCCCAACGTCGCCGTCAAGTACCTCACATTGATGTTAGCGGGCACAACCCGTCAATGGATTGATGACTTGCTGGAGAAATCCATATGCAATTGGTTGGACATGAAAGAAGCATTCACCAAGAACTTCGAGGGTACGTACAAGCGTCCCTGCACTGTGGGCGATCTACAGTGGTGCGTGCAAGAGAAAGACGAGACATCTCGTGCCTACCTCTCTCGCTGGCTGGATATGAAGAATTCCTGCGCAGGAGTGCATGCTCAGACCGCCATGGCTGCCTTCATCGATGGATTGGAAAGGGGCACGTTGCTCCGACATAAGGTGAAACGCTTGCAGGACAATCACCAGCTTGACTTGAACCAGATGATTCAGTGGGCCAGTGAGTTCGCAGCTGTCGACGATGATGCTCGCGGCTCCTTGCCGGTAACGGCTATTCCAACTCAAGCACGGGGGAACAGCGGCACAAAGCAGAAAATCACTCCAGAAGAAAAGCAAACTCCTGAGATGGTCGCCATGACCTTTGCAGGACGAGGTGATGGTGGACAACGTGGCTGAGGACGGGGAGCTGGTCGTGGGCAGCACCGAGGAAGTGAAACTACCTCGACACTGCTCCATGTTCCCCAAACCTACTAAGAGTACCGCGATATTCCATGCCTCGTACACCTCGATGTCAACGGCAAGGTCACCCATACCAATCGTCACTGCAAGTTCGTCAACGACCTCAAGGAAGACCCGGAGTCCGGCTACAAGCGAAGTCGGAAGAATAGACCGCGAGGCAAGGGCAAGGGGGAGAAGAAGGAGGAGGAGTCCAAGGATTCAAGTGACATGGACGAGGATGTTGACCCCAAGCACGCCGCCAAGAGTTACGACAAGGGCAAGAACCCCTTCGTGAAGAAGGCGCCAGTCTACCACACTTTTCTTGGCACCCCACCGTCCGACAATAGAAGACCTCTTTGAGGATAGTGATGGCCACTCTACCCCAGTTCCCCAATACCTGCGCTGGTCGGAAGTTCCAATTACTTGGGACAGGAAGGATCACCCAGACCTCATCCCTACGGAGAACCAATACGCCATGGTTGTGACACCCCCGGGATTAAGGTTAGACAAATCCCAGACCTTTGTCTGAACATAAGCCTAACCTAATCTCGAAAGCGTACAGAGAAAGAATTGATAACACAATAGTGACCCTACGACACAAAATTTATTACAGCAAGCTCATAACTGAGCGAAGAACCAAAATATTACAAGCAGAGGTCACTGACCACAAACATCAAACAACGGAAGGCAAATTATGCTATTAAGTGTAGCAAACTTAACAAATGGCCTAAGAGGCCTGAAGCATAACGATGACGTCCAATCCATAGATCCCAGACTGCCGGCTGGGAACTCCAAACTACTCGTCGATGTTGATGCCGTGAGGAACTCATCTTCAAATGGTAACACTTACTTTGCTGCAAAAGTATCAACGAAGCAAGGGTGAGTACAGGGTATACTCCGCAAGACTTATGGCTGGTGGATTTGTTTTGCATAAAGCCATCTTTGTTTTGTAAAACAAGAGGGAGAAGAATCTCGACTAATCAGAATATTTTGAAAGGGGATAAGAGAGCGGTATCTTTAACTTTGATCATCTTTTGATATCCACCGAATCATCATCAGCTGAACCTATCTAGAATCACCCCCTCGATCCCTGAGGAAGCATCCTTGAGCACACATTACTTAACTTGCCAAGTTTTACGGTTAGGTTCAAATTCTCTATGATCTTCACATCCGTTCCCAAGTCATCCATAACCGCGGACACGGATTTTCGAAAAGATTAATAACCCTGCAGGGGTGTACAACTTTACCCACACGTAATAACCTTCTCTTAATGCCACTAGATAAGCCCTCTTCCTTGGAAGGCCGGCAGAGGGTGGTTAGACACGACCTTTACCTTGCTTTCGTTGAGACCATGAGTCACGCACTAGGGAGATGCCGCCGTAATAGGTCGAGTCCCAAAGTCGGTCCCTAATGATGTGAACAGGGTTTGAGATTACGGATGCCGGGCATCTCCCATTCCCTGCCACGCTTACCTACTTGTATGAATGCACCTCCTTCACCTCCTTCGAGAAGAGCCAGAATGCATATGTCGAATGGAACGCTCGAACTATGTGACTCATGGAATCTACTAGGCAAGTTAGTTGGTCGAGGGGGTTTCTAGGACCCCGTGTGGCAGTACGCTCGTCTTGGTTCAAGAGGCAAGAACATCGGGTCCTAGGGGTGGCAAGTATGGGACTTCAAAAACCACAACCCACGTGGCCTCCCATACAAGCCTTAGCATGTTTATTATCCATCTCTGAGCACACCACATCATCCTGTCATACTAGGTTCATTCGCAGCTCTGATTCATCAACTGGATGGACCAGTGATAACAGCTAGGCATGGCTAAGCACAACAGATGTAACAGCTCTAGCAACGCTTCACAAGCTCAAACCCTAGTTATGCTAGGAGCAGTGGATCAGGGAATATAGGCTTTAAAGGAAACATGCATAACATAGGATTACTCTATCTATCGATAAAGACTTTAGAATCGTATGAACATGGCAAGAATGAAATACTTTGAAGCATAGGATTCATATGTATGTGTGGGGCTTCGCTTGCCTTTGCCAGTTGATATCCAAAAAGCAGAGTTCCGGACATTTGGTACTTGACTTGATTACAGTTGATCAAGTATTGGTCTTCGAGCTTCGACGGTGTTGATCTCGGGCTTCGATCTTGATCTCGATATCGTACTCAACCGGAAAAGAACCAAATACCGGAAAGAAAGGAAACAATCAACACATGGCATCGATGCAATGCTCAAGCAAGGATGATGATATGACAAGTTGAATTGCATTGAAATAAACCCCTAAGGCATGCTTGACAACTTAATCGGGGTCCGAGGGTACAAAACCCTAATTCAGGAAAACCCGGGATTCATATGAGAGGGGTTGTTTTGTTGTTCTAATTAAACTTGCAATTGAAGTTGCTTATCAATGCATGATTATAATTTAATTAGATAGAATTCATTTTTCTGAACATTTTGATATATTATTTGTATTTTTCGGATTTAAAATGAATTAGTTATGAATTTCTCAAATTTTAATTCATTTTTAGAATATTATAAAATAATTTGCATTTTGAAATTACTTAAACATTTTTATTAATCAGAAAACATTCTCAAGTTATTTATCTCACTTACAGGGTGGACCCACCTGTCAGGGATTTAATAATTACAGAAAATATTTACTGAAAATAATAAAACAAAAGAAATAGAGATTTATTGCACCATGCTGACGTCATGCTGATGTCAGCCATGGAGCTCATCCCAGATCGAAGGTGGTTCTGCGATTGGGGCTACGGGAAAGAGCGAGGCTGGGGGCGTTGGTTAGAGGCGTCGAGGGGAGTTGAATGGTGGTGGCGCCGCCCTCGAATGGTCGTCGGAGTATGGCCGGCGACGACGAACAGCGGCGGTGCTCGCAGGTGATTGTGGCGGCACTGATACAGAGAGGGGGAGATGAAATGGAGAGGTACGTGAGGACCGTGGGCTCACCACGAACACGACGATGATGTCGGCGAGGCACGAGGTGGTCGGAGGAGTGGGAATCGACGACGGCAATGGCGACGGCCAGCGGGACGGCGAGCTCGATTCCGGCGCGCAGGGGGATTCCCTACTTGCTTTGGCATGGAGCGAGAGGGTGGCGAGGCGAGTCTCCTGGGACAGACGGCGAAGCTCGGGGTGGTCCAGAACACCGGCGGCAAGTGGCTACCGACGAACTAGGGTTAGGCAAGAAAGGGAATTCCACGAGAGAGAATGAGAGAAGATGAATTGGGTATGGGAAGATAGAGGAGGGGACAGCCGTTCTCGTTGCGTTCTTATCCGGGCGAGGCGAGCACAGCGGCGGCATGAATCGCGGTGGCAAGGAGATGGACGGCGTCGGCGCCTCCACGCAGCAGCTTGCACGCGTGAGGAAGACGACACGAACCGGGACGTGGGCTTGGGCCACGCATGGGCTTCGACTGGGTTTCGGCTGCACGCGCTGAGCGGCAGAGAAAGGAAGGAGAGGGGAGAGGGCGAGCTGGGCCGGCCTGCTATGGCTTGCTGGCTCTGTTTTATTGGCAAAAATTGTTTTCCATTTATATTTCTGTTTTCTCTTTTGTAGTTTCAAATACCAAACTAATTTGGACATTTCAAAAATGCCACAAGGTTTTATAATGATTTAAAATACTATGGGGCCCTCATAACCAGTTGGACTCCACATTTTGGTAGGTTTTCGAGAATATTTAAAACCTTTTGAATTGTTTTCAAGGGGAGAGAGGGACTAGGGTTTAGGGTCTTAATCTATTTGTTGCACATATTTTAAATGATGATGATGCTAGATGAATGCACAAATATTTCCTAATTATTATTTGATAAACTAGGGTTGTTACAATGGTCATCAACCCCTTGATTGACGGAGTGGAGTTCACCAAATGTATGGTGGATAGTGGAAGCAGCATCAACATCATGTACCTGGATACACTGCAGAAGATGAACTTGACGGAGGCAAACCTAAGGCGGACCAACACCATCTTCTATGGCATAGTTCCTGGTCGGGAGGCTCGGTACCTTGGGTGCATCACACTTCAGGTTGCCTTTGGCGATGTTAATAATTACCGCCAAGAGCGCATGACCTTTGAGGTGGTCCCCTTCAAGAGAGTGTACCACGTCATATTCGGCCGCGACATATTCCACACCTTCATGGCCAAGCCATGCTTCGTCTACAACAAACTCAAGATATCTGGACCAAATGGTGTCATCACCGTATCCGGAAGCTTTACCAAGGCAAGGGACTGCGAGATTAATGAAGCAGCCTTCGCGGAAGCTGTCCTCTACAGCGAAGAATTCAAAGAGATCCAGAGCAAGGTCGATGACTCAGAGATGCCTGCGTCAAAGAAGCAGATCTCCGAATCCGCTCCTGCATTCAAGGCCGCCATCGAGACCAAGCCGGTGGAACTTGCGGTAGGCGATGCCTCCAAGACCACTGCCATTGGGATGAACCTAGATCCCAAATAGGAAAGCGCGCTCGTCGAGTTCCTCCATGAGAACAGGGACATCTTTGCCTGGCAACCTGCCGACATGAAAGGTGTACCTAGGAAACTTGCTGAGCATAGCTTAAACATTGATCCAAAATGCAAACCAGTGAAACAACCTCTATGACGCTTCGGAGACGAGAAAAGACGTGCCATTGGCAAAGAGATAGCTAGGTTACTTACGGCTAGATTTATCCGAGAAGTCCTTCAAACCCGATGGGTGGCCAATCCTGTACTTGTCCCCAAAAAGGGAACCAAAGAATTAAGAATGTGCGTTGATTACACCAGCTTGAACAAAGCATGCCCCAAAGATCCGTTTTCTTTGCCTCGCATTGACCAAGTCATTGACTCGACGGCTGACTCAGAACTTTTGTGTTTTCTCGATTCATACTAAGGGTACTACCAGATCAAGATGAGGAAGTCGGACCAATTGGCCACTTCATTCACTACCCCATATGACACGTTTTGCTATGTTACGATGCCCTTTGGGCTGAAAAACGCAAGTGCTACGTACCAGTGGACAATGCAACGTTGCCTTCACGACCAAATTGGTCAGAACGTTCATGCCTATGTGGACGATATAGCGGTGATGTCTAAAAAGTAAAATGACTTAATCTCCTACTTAAAATAATACTTTGATAATCTCCGGAAATACAACATGATAACCCTAAGAAGTGCGTCTTGGGGGTTCCAACCGGCAAATTGTTGGGCTTCATCGTTTCCCAGCATGGAATCGAGGTTAACCCAGAGAAAATCAAGGCCATCTTAAACATAAACCTTCCGACATGCCTAAAGGACATTCAGCGGCTAACAGGTTGTGTTGCAGCAGTTAGTCGGTTCATCAGTCGACTTGGAGAGAAGGCTCTGCCGCTATATAAGTTGCTGAAGAAGGCGGACAAATTCACATGGACGGCCGAGGAAGATGCAGCATTGAAGCAGCTCAAGGAGACTCTTTCCTCAGCGCCCATCCTTGCAGCACCCGAGCCTAGAGAACCCATGTTACTATACATGGCGGCAACCAACCGGGTAATCAACATCGTCGTCGTGGTAGAGCGGAAGGAACCAGGCTATGAGCACGGAGTTCAACGACCAGTTTACTATGTGAGCGAGGTCTTGACGGAGTCCAAGCAGCGTTACCCGCACTACCAGAAGATAGCTTATGGAGTATTCCTTGCTTCTCGGAAGCCGAGGCATTACTTTCAGGAGCGCCCAATCACAATGGTGAGCAAGACTCCACTATCCGACATTATCAACAACAGCGACGCTACGGGAAGGGTCGCGAAGTGGGGCATTGAACTTGCCGCCTTCGAGATCACCTACAAGAGACACGACGCTATCAAGTGACAAGCCTTGGCAGATTTTATCGCAGATTGGACAGAGATGCCGGATGCTACTCCGTTGCCGGAACCAGAGTATTGGGTGATGCACTTTGACGGATCAAAGCTGCTCAACGGCTCGGGGGCTGGTGTATTGCTACAGTCACCAACAGGAGACAAGCTACACTACATTCTGCAGATCCACTTCGAGGCTACGGACAACATGGCGGACTATGAAGCACTCATTCACGGATTACGTGTATCCAAGGATATTGGCATCAAACGCATAGTTTGCTGTGGAGATTCCGACTTGGTTGCCCAGTAGGTGGCTGGCACCTGGAATGCGCATAACCCTATGATGGCGGCATATTGAGACGAAGTGGATGAGATAGCAAAGAGCTTCTTGGGCTACAAAGTCAAGTATGTACCTAGGGAGAAAAACGAGGCGGCTAATCTGCTATCTAAGCTTGGATCAGGGTGCAAACGAATTCCGCCAGGAGTTTTACTAGAGCATCTACGAACACCATCCGTGAAGGGAGCCGACATCGGCAACCCGGATAGAGTTGACTCTTTCGTCCACATGGTGGCAAAGGTCCCTCCAGCTTGGACAAAACCGTTCATGGAATATCTCAACCACGGAACTTTGCCCAACGACGAGGTCGAAAGACGACAAATAGTACGACGAGCAAAGGGTTATACCATAATCAATGGAAAACTCTACAAAAGGAGCACTACATGTATATACCTTAAGTGTGTTTCCCAGCTAGAAGGTATTGAAATTCTACGTGAAATCCATCTCGGAGATTGCGGGAATCACGCCGCTCCTTGATCGTTGGTCTCGAAAGCCTTCCGGCAAGGATTCTACTGGCTGACCGCGAAGGCGGACGCCGACAAGCTGGTTGAGACATGCATGGGGTGCCAGTATTATGCCTGACAACCACATGTTCCTGCTGAAGAATTGCGAACAATAGCAATAAGTTGGTCGTTCGCAGTCTGGGGGCTATACATGGTGGGACCGTTACAGACGGCACCATGTGGGTTTACGCATCTGCTAGTAGTAGTTGATAAATTCACTAAATGGATAGAAGCTAGACCCATTAGGAAGCTTGATGGGGCAACTGCCCTCAGGTTTGTTCGGGATCTAGTGGTGAGATTTGGTCTCCCACATAGCATTATCACTGACAACGGCAGCAACTTGTCACTCAGAGAAGTGGAGGCTTATTGTTGGGAGAAGGGCATCCGACTTGACCTTGCATCTGTGGCACATCCACAATCTAATGGTCAGGTTGAGCGGCCAATGGATTAATTCTGCAGGGAATCAAGCCACGTCTTGAGGCACCACTACATAGAGCAGCTGGAGCCTGGACGGAATAATTACCATCTATGTTGTGGATTTTACAAACTACACCCAACAGATCCACCGGCTACACCCCTTATTTCATGGTATATGGAGCAGAAGCCATCCTACCTTCCGACATACATCACAATGCACCAAGAGTCGCCGCCTACGACGAAGATGACGCTGAAGAATCCAGACGCCTAGATGTGGACCTTCTCGAGGAGGAGCACGATTTGGCATGCCAAAGATCCGCCATCTACCAGTACAAGCTATGCAGCTATCATAGTCGCCGCGTTTGACAATCGTGAACTGAAGGATAGACCCAACGAGGATCATAAGCGTAAGAGACGTGACCCGGATGATGACTACCCGGAGCTTGATCAGCCATGGGACATAGCACATCTACGTCCTTTTTACACTTAGCATTTTTTATCTAATTGTGTACCTTTTATATGATCAATGAAATAAAGCTCTCTGGTTCACTCATATTTCTGAGTCTTTTACCTCCTTTAGTTTTCATTTTTGGATCATATAAAACCTTTATGCAAAAGCTTTGCATTTGCACTTGTGAAAATTCCGCCTACGGGCGTTAGCTTAAGTTTTCTGGTCTACACGTTCTTTGTCGTTTTTATGTGAATTCTGGAGTAGTGACTTTTGACACTTATTATCGGCGATTTTGTGCTTAGGTTATTGACGGTGCCATTGGGCATCATCACCTGAGCGCATGGTTCCGACAACGAGTCTTCCGACTCACGAAAAGTCAAGCATAAGAACCAAAGTAATGGATAAGCCAACACTTTCTTAAAAAATATATACATGCTGGAAACTAGTTCTTAAGTAGCAGGACATACATCATTGTTTTCCGCCTTAAGTTAATACATAGTTTTTTCCGCATACGCATCAAAGATGAAACAAATATTACAAGTTGTTTTTCATTCCTTTGGCGCAGGCGACTTGGAAGCAGCGTCATCGGCAGCAGGAGAATCACCCTCGAAGTCAGCAGTGTGAAGAGACTCAGAGGAGCTTTGGTTGATGCCATCGATGGTATTCATCAGCACGAAGACGTTGACGTCGACTAACTCGGCAACTCTGGTGTCATAACCCGTGAGTGACGACAAGATAGACTCATGGTTTATCTCCTTGCCATCGTCATCTACGTCGGGAATGCCAGAGGTTACCGTGTCGATGTCGGCATCCTCGTAATGTGCCTTAACCATGGACAACGCCATCCTTGCACCGGCCCGTGCACATGAAGCTTTCCAGCTTGTGATACGCCCGGGGGCTTGGCGCATGATCTCCGAGAACTTCGCCATAGAGTCCGATGCCTTGATGTTGATCTGGAGGGGCTTGGCAATCTCTTTGGCTTGCGCGATGGCGGTGTTGATGAAGTTGCCGGCAAGAACCATGCATTCCTTTGCCGGAGGAGGCGACCGGGTTAAACCCATAGGAGCTGCAAATTCCGATAAGGAGCACATGAGTTCAAAAATTCAGAGTATCTAGACTACAGAAATCCAAGACGGAGAATCACTTACTGAAGATGCTAGCCTCAGCTTGCCAGAGGGTATTCGCCGAGGAGTCCCATTATTGTTGGAGGAGCTTGTACGCTTCATGATGGCATTGATTCTGCTCATCAGCAGCTTTCTTCTGATCTCTTAAGATCGAGATCTCCTCCTTCAAGCGTTTCATCTCCTTGGTGGCGGAGTCCTGCAGGGCTTTCATTGATTCTTCATGCATCTTCAGCATGTCTTTCCTCTCCTGCTTAAGGATCTTGTTCTCGCTATCCAGCTCTTGAATGTGCTTGGATTGCTCGACAATTTCCTTATCCTTGGCAATGGTTTCTACAAGTCGCAGAAAGCAAAGTACACAGTGAGTACTCAGAGAATACACAAGTTTAAGTCGGAATATGAAAAAGAAAGGAAAAAAAGACGCTTGCTCTTGATGATCTGTTCCTTCAAGAAGGCAGTTTTACCCTTTTCGGCTTCCAAGTCCGCGCGCATCTTCTGGTACTTGTCGTTGGCCATGCCCCTCTGAGCATTCTCGTTCTGTGGAAAAAAGAAAAATTAAACGTTGTTTGGTCTACTTGGAGCGTCTAGCCGGAAAATTTCCACCTAGACGCTCGGGGGCTACAACGAGAGTTTTTAAGTTAGCAATATGCTTAGTCTTTCTTTAAGCATCTAGTCGGAACTAATTGAGTTTTTTGATTAGAAGCTTGGGGGCTATAGTATAAAGTTTTTAACTCGGATATATGCTTAGATTCTCTTCAAGCATCTAGTTGGAACTAATTTAGTTACAACTAGAGGCTTGACGACTACAGTATTGAAATTTATAACCACTGCGTATGCTACTCTTAAAGCATCTAGTCGGAATAATTCATTCAAACTACATGCTTGGGGGCTACAGTGAGAAGTTTTCTACTTTAGTCATTCTTAGAGAATTCAGACGCAAAGACCTATGGTTTTCCGTCTAAATCCTTGGGGGCTACAGTGGGATACTCATATGAAATACAAAAGGCAAATAAAACTTACAAGTGCAATGATCTTGAGGTTGGTAGCACTCTCAGCAAGCAGCTTGCCGAAAGATGCACTGTTTCCTTGCAAGATCTCTGCTTGTCGGAGAAGATCCTCTAGACCGCACGTCGGAGATGTCAGCGCAGCACCAGGAACAAGAGCAGTGCTACCCGGTGTAAGTACGGATAGACTATCTTTGGATATTCTATAGTTTTCTTGGGTGCGAGGGCGCCGCCTACGGTAGAAGTACCAGCTTCCACCACCGCCTTACCGCTACCGATGGCATCCTTAGCCGGATCTATAACCATTTGGTGTGCGACACTCTCCTGCGTCGCTTGCTCGCCGACAACATCGAGCTCGGTAGAGGCACCTGAGTCCACTTCCATGGCGGAAGGGCCAGATGCTTCCTTAGCTTGTGAGCTTGTCGGAGCGGAGGAAGGCTTGACGATAGGAGTGATAGGGGCGATGGCGGGAGATGCGTCGCGATGCAGCATGTCCTTGATGGTTCTAGAAGCCCCCGATGTTTTGGAGGTCTTCTTCAAGCTGGGCATGGCTTTCTTCCTGAAACGTGCAAAATGCGTAAGTATGGGAATAAGACAGACAAATAGACAAAGTCAGAGAGAAAGAAGCTGACACAAGAGGGGGTGCTTTGGAAAAGGGGATCCCCGTAATCTTTCTTTTCTCCGCCTCCAGGGCGGCGGTAGTCTTTTTGGAGGATCCACCCTCCGTCTTCTTCTTCTTGCCTCCGTCAGCAGTGTTAGAGGAGGAGCTCTTCCGCTTTCGCACCAACAGAGCATCGTCGTCGGACACGATGGTCACTTCCTTCATCTTTGGATCATAGATTTGAGGAGCCATGCTATCCTCATCTATGTCGCTAAGCTGTAAGGTTAAGAACCACCGTGTTAGATGAGATGGCAATTGCTAGACGGAAGAACTAGAGTATATGTCATACACGGAAAATAAATAGTTACCTTTGGGCACTTGCTCTCTACGAACATGTCGTAGGTGATGGTGAAGCCATGCTTCTTGTCCTTCACCTTGACAATGTCCTTGAGACGGAGCTTGACGGAGTCGCTCGAGAAATTGTCCATGGAGATGCGGAGGCTATCCCTTCTATCACTGGTATACTCGTGCATCAGCTTCGAGCGGTGTTTCAAAGGCTGGATTCGCCTGATGAACCAGCACATGGCTAGGTCCAAGACGGTCAAACCCGTCTCTACGAACCACTCTATCCTCCTTATGGCGCGGGAAGCATCGATGTCGGAGGGAAGGGAGGCCTGGGATCTCCATGTCAAAGTTTCGGCGGCGGCTCCATCGACAAAGTCCGGGTATGTTACTTCTCGGCCGGCCAGAGGGATATCTGGGCCGTAGAAGTAAGTACGCTGCCATTTCTTGCAGGACTCGTGGTCGACGATGTCGGGTAACTGCCGACCATGACGGATCTTGAAGCTAATGGTGCCACAATTTCTAAGTTCATCCTTGTTAGCCCTAGCTTCGCGCTTGACGGTCAAGAAATACACAAAGAGATCTAGCCTAGGCCTAATCCCTAGGTAACCCTCGCAAAGCGCCGCCTAATTGCTAAGCGCTAGGATGCCGTTGGGAGAAATGTTTTGGGGATGTACTCGGTAGTGGTTCAAGACAGCAAGGAAAAAGTTAGAGATGGGCAGGGAGGCGCCGCGTACCAATTTGCTTTGAGGTACACCTTTTCTCCGGCTTAGGGAGAAGGTGTGACCTCGCCGGCCGGTGCCGCCTGCCAGGCGAGCCCCTCCGTCGCGGGGAGGTAGCCCTCGACGATCAACTCCTTGATGTCGCGGTCCGTGATGTCCGAACCACGCCAATCGCCTTTGTGGGAGTCGTTGTCCTCCTCCAGCAGCTCCAGCACCGCTGGATTGTGGTCGCCGCCGGTGGTCTCGACCACCACAGAGACAGGGATGACCAGGCCCTCTGGGGGCACGACGACGGAGCTCGCCGGCTTCGCCCGACGCCACCATCGAGGGAGTAGAACTGTTGCTGGCCATTGCGAGTGTTTGGAGGTGACTGGCGAGATTGGAGTTAGGGTTTTTCGCAAGTTGCGCGGAGAGCTCGAGAGGGCGCTCGCTGGAGGAAGAAGATGATGCGAGGAGAGAATGAGGTGAAAAGTAAAAATTTCACCGCAGTTACTATTTATGATCTTCAGCATCAAGATTCGTGCAGCCTGATTGGACGGTTACCGCGTAGACGACGTGTGCGCGGAAATTTCACCGCGTCCCAACCGTCACCGCCAACGGTTCGTATCGCCCGCGTGGGAAAAGTGGACATGATTACGTTCTCTGCATGTGTGAGTTACGAAGCATCGTGGACCTATGTATGCGTCACCCTAGCTGTCATAGGCAGATGAGCCATCACATCAGAAGATTCCGGCATGGACAGATCCAGTCCGGCTACGGAAGAGTACGATGGAAGATTCAGCAATTCTCTGACTTACTAATTGAAGACGGAGAAAACCTTGTAGGGTTCTTTGCAAGGACTACAAGATGTTGCTTGACGATTTTCCGACATCCATCTAGACGGAGCATTCCACTTAAAGAGGAAAGATGACGCAAGATCTCGGAGTTCTCCGGGGGCTACTGTTGGGGATATACTATATGGGTATCCTCATAGCATGTCTCCTATCCGGATAACCCGGGTGGCCCGCAGTTGGTAGCATGGCCCATGGCCTGCTGGGCGGCCCAGTTAGATGGAACCAGAAGGAGGCCCATGCCGGATAAAGGAAGGCTACGGTGGAGTCACCAGCGTACCCGGAGCCTTGGAGTACAAGACACGCAAGACTAGTAATAGACGGTGTAGGACTCTGTAACCTGTCCGGCTAGGACTTTTCCCTGTAACCCTAGGACCTGGTGACTATATAAGTCGGGCCTATGGGAGCCTTTAGGGCACAACTCAGACAATCTGAGACAACCTCGCACAGCGAACCTATCTCTGTAACTCGGCGTATTGCCATTATAGTGATTTATAACAGGAGTAGGATTCTGCGACCGTTGTGGGATCTGAACCTGGGTAAGATGTGTTACCTCGTACCCGCCAACCGTCCGCCTTCCCCTCCGTCTCTAAACACGCACTGTGAGGACCCCTCCATGGCGTACTCGTCGACAATACCACGACAGGTGAGAATGGGACTACAAAAACCACACCCAAAGTGGCCTCCCATACAAGCCTTAGCATATTTAGTTACCTCCTTCGATGATGTCTCCATATCCTACCTTTCTAGATTTTTTGGCACCTTTGATTCATCATCCGAAAGTATCAGACGTTAATACTAAGCATGGCTAATCTATCGTTCACGAAAGCTCTATCAACGCTCAGATGCCAGACCTAGGTAAGCTAGGAGCAGTGGATCAGGAGTATAAGGCTACAAAAGGCAAACTGTGCAGTAGATAGGTAAATCTAGGTACTAACAAAATACCACATTGGAATCGTGTGCATCACAGCAAGAAAGTAAATACTTTGTAAAACATAGGTCCAGAATGAGAGGCTACGCTTGCCTTGTCCTTCAGTAGACAGATATGGATCTTCAGTGTTGTTGACTTCAGCCTCGGGCTCGGATCCTATCGCGAAGAACCAATACCGGAAATGAAGGCGACAATCAAGACATGGCATAATGCAATGTGCAAAAAATATGTATGACATGTTAGATTAGAGACTACACAGTAACCCTAAGTGCAACATCGATTTATGAGGGTTTGGAATGCCCTGGCAAAGGTACATCATCGAACCCACATGTACATAAGGGGTGTTGATGTTTACTTATCTAAGCTAGGGTTTTGAGTTGCTTGACAATGTATGATGATAGCTTAGATAGGTAGGTCTCAATTTTCTCAAAATTTTGATATATTATTCATATTTTTCTGGAAATTATTAAAGGATTTATGACACCATGCTTGCGTCAGCATACCCTAACTCTAAATCTTTCGGCATTGCAAGGGATTCTACCCAAGGCCACTGATGAGGGGGCCCTAGACCATGCTGGGTCCACCCTGTGGCCACGCGGGCGCCACGTCAGACGCAGCGGTGGGGAGCAGAAGGCGGTGGTCACCCGCGACGTTCCCAGTGGTTCCAGGAAGTGGCGTTGGGCGCGTTCGAACCGTGTGAGCGAGAGGAACCTAAATATCCTAGTGCCTCTAGCTAATGGTAACCGGATAAAGCGCGACACGAGCTTCGGCGGTGGAGCTCTCGGGTGCACGGAGAGGTACGACTACGCGCGACGCCGGGACGCAAGGCTAGGCCAGGGAGGTGCAGCAGCTCACCTTGAAGCGATTGGGGACGATGGCGAGGCGAGGCGAGGCTCGGAGCATCGACAAGGTGCACGGCGGAGCTCATCGGTGCCGAGGGAGAAACAATCGAGTAGGCCGATTGAGGGCGTCCCGGCCCGATTCCTTCAGGAAGGACGGAGCTTGCATTGAGGCGGAGCGTCCTATGAGGTCAGCAGGGCTCGGGGAGGGCGACCACGGTGGCTAGCTGGTGTCCATGGTGGCTAGGGTTTTGGGTTGCAGCGAGAGAGAGAGAGAGAGAGAGAGAGAGAGAGAGAGAGAGAGAGAGAGAGAGAGAGAGAGGGATCTAGGGAGAGTGAGAGGATAGGGAGAAGGCAGAGCACGTCTCAGCGATCTTATCCTCTCCCGGAGTGCGATGGACGGTGACAGTAGAGCGGCGCAGATCGACGGCGACGGCGGCGGCACACAGCAACTTCCAGCTAGAGGAAGACGAAAACGTTTTTTTAGAAACTCCCCAGGAAAACCCGAAAACCAACCCGCGGTCAAGATTTGGGGGTCTAGGGGCTAAATCTTGCAGGGAATCCCCTGGGCTTTAATAAAACCTGTATTTTATTAATAAAAGATCTATTAAATTGATTTTTAAGCCATCTTAAATAGGGAAAAGACAAGGGCACTTTTGTAAATGCTAGAATATTGCCAAACTTTGAATTTGGTGCACATTTGGGAACATTTGCATGTGGTTAGGGTTTTGCACTTGTATTTGTTCACACATTACTCACACGCATACACTTTATTGATTTAAATATATGCATGCAATGCTCAAGTACTAATTATGTATATTACAAACATGGGTTGTTACATCAAGTTCTAGCGATTCTCGCCAAACCCGCATAGAAACGATTCAAAGGTGCCCACTAGGTACTTTCGTGTGGATGGAAAACAAAGTAATACCATTACACATTAGTCCACGATGGAACCCACAAAATAGATATATACAACACGACTCCAAGATTCAAGAATACATATATACAATACAAAGATCCAAAGCATCTTGAAAACATTATAGCGTCCTAGTACGAACAAGATGCAAATTGGGCTAAGAGCCCTGAAAAACAACCAGTGGCGTCCATAACCCTGCCCAGGCCAAGCCGGAAGGGTAACCCTGCTAACGACGTCGATCTCAAACCTGCTACAACAAAAGTGGTGCCGACAAAGGGCAAAGGAAAAAGAGAGCGGTCAGTACCGAGGCTGGTACACGACGAGTCTTAGAATTCGACGGCTCTCACCTACATAGGTATGGTGGACTGTAGCGGCAGCGCAAAATGCACTAAACAACCTAAAGAGACTCGGTAGAACTATCAGCTATCAGAGAGAGAGAGATAATAAAGACCTATTCGGATCAAGCATGATACTAACACCAAACATACCCATCCTGGTATTTCCCCCTCTAAACTAATCAAGGAAGTCATGCCGAGGAAACTCACACGGTTGGCAGTTTTATTCATTCTTTCCATGGTGGTTATCCAACTTACTAGTCATATTAGATACAAGTCAAATTTATAACAGTAAAATTTAGTTATAGTTGTCTATGATCGAGATACTGTGCTCCAATTCGTCCATAACTGCGTACACGACTTTTCGAAAAGATTTAACCCTGCAGGGATGCACCAAAATTTCCACACGCACTTCGACCCTTGTTGCCAGATCAATTAACATACTTCCATTGGTATGTCGGCGAGGCCTAGGACCTGACACTTTCCTTGAACCAAAGCAAGAACATGGGGGCGACCCGAAAGAGCTACCAATACGAGATATAGCTAATCCTCCTCGTATGGACCCTAGGGCTGCATACACTTGTCACGCGAGCAGAGGCCATGAACAATATATTCCCGTGACAGAGTGCCGCGCCTATGCAACAGTAATAAACCCTCATCGAGCAACAGGTAATAAACATGGCATAACGTGACATGAAAACTTCAAACTAGTTTGTGGCCCCCAATATAATACATTGAAATCAGGTACTAAGCGGATAGTGTTGCCCACACACCCCAACTGTGGTTAGCGTGCTCATTCTCGGAACATGTGTCAAGAACTCGCGTCCTAGGTGGACACAAGTGGGCGGTTAACAATAAAATCTTAGCTATTGCCCACCGGTGCCTCTTCATTATCCATTTTAATATTTAATTAACTAGTTGTAATTGAAATCACGATCATCTCCACCTTTATGAATATTTCAAACCCCAACATCAGTGAAACATTGACGGCACGAAGCAGCACCTAAGCAAGCGACTACGACTCGCAAGGCCAACAGTCTACCCAAACAATAGGTAATAGGAGGTGTCCAAGGCAATATAGGCTGCAAGGGATATATCGGGTACACAAATACTGAAGCATCGCAACACAGGTAGCAATAGATCAACAAGAGGAAGTAAAGACTATAAATGTAAAATAGGTAGAAAGAGAGAGAATGCTCGCCTGGGAAACACTGCCGAAGGTTCATCCGAAGATCGGGTCGACACTCGCATCAACTCATCGGCCTAATCCGTGAAGAAGCGAAGCACTGAAAGAAACAACAGATGCACTATTTAATACTACGACAGAAGATCGGGCATGATGCATGTATGATGTATGACATGGGAACGATGCGATGCGACTAGGCAGTATTAAGCGGAACCAGGGTTCCAACAATTAATTAAATGGTTCAAGTTGATTAGATAACCCACAATTTAAATGTTTTCTTAACAAGCCAAAACATGACATCGGTTCGCTACGCAAATTTAAATGGATCCAATATTATACTATATTTGCCCACATATGGTCTCCATATTCAATTATGAGGTGAATCGACTATACAACCTAAACCACGAAATATGTATGCAAGCATCTACAATTTGATATGCAATAATTCATATAGATATCAATTTATAAAATAGGGCTCAGATAAAGGTATCACACATAGGGGGATTCGAATCCGGGGGTTTGACGGGGTTCGGTCTTCGGGTCCGGGGAGCAGAGCTCAGATCGGGTTCCGTGTGGCGGTCTTGGTGTACGGGGATTCTCCGGGTCCATGGAGGAGTTCTTTCGCCATGACAGGGACCTTGTCGGTGGTCTTCAAGGATACTCCGGTGGTGCTTTGGGTCATGTCCGATCGGAACCGATCCATCTTGGCGACAACACTTAATCTTCTGAAGATCTTGATAGAGAATTTTGGGGTCGCGGCACACTGGAACAAGGAGTTATACTTGCAGCGAACCCACGAGAGACACAGAGATGCAGCACAAGCAAACGAGCACGAAGCAGGACAAATCGAGAACGAGCTCGGGGACGAGGACATCATGGGCAAAGCAACATCCACCAGTCCACCAAGAGGCATACTCTGATGTGGGAGAGACAACACGGACAGGAGCACGAGACGGGCAACTCGCATGTGAGTAGGAGGTCGCAGGGGCAGAACGAGTTGCCCAGGAAGGAGGCACCGGTGACGGCTTGCTGCAGCGGTGGAGGCCAGGTCGAGCTCGGGGTAGCAGCGGATGAGGCGCAGCTAATGACTGCAAGTGCACATGAAGTTTGTAGCCAGTTTCGAAATAAAGATATCGATCCCACAAGGAGCAGTAGGTGAAAGAATAAAATGCTTTTAACTAAAACTAAACGAAATACTTAGGAAATAATTCTAAGATGCAAAAAAGTAGAATTGTTTTTGGTTTTTTGGTTGAGCAAAACAATTAAATGAAGTAAAGTAAAATTTAATGCAAAAATTAGTAATCACGTGCATAAGAAAGCTTAGAACTTCAATAGGGAAAAAAGCGTTCTCGGGGAGTTGTGGATACACAGCTAGCAATTTAGACTATGTAATCAAGAATATTATAACGAATATTCTCATGACATGTATGTATGTGAGAGGAGCTCCATATATGGACGAATAGACAGAAACCACTGCTCACATCATCCTTCATAACCACAGCTGACCGATAGACGACATCGATCGTATTATCCCGCTATTAAGGGATTTCTCCCGCGGCATGGACATGGCTTAATGAGTTCTCCTTGATTCCCCAAGTTAGTACGTAAAGGATGAAAACTACTTTATAGTCACAATAAGTGCTATCCCTCCGTCTACCAACAAGTAATCCCCTTCATCAAGTCCTTGTAAGAGGCAAATATTAAGGAGGTGCACAACTCCCAAAATCAAGATGAAGACAATTAAAAAATACACATGATGATGTATAACATAATAATCTCTATTTCATCTTAATCAAATACTAGGGTTTCTCCATCTCCCTAAGAACTAATGATCTACTCAGACATGGAGGCAAACAACATCATGATAATGGTAATAGAAACAATTATAGATGAATAGTTCTTGTATAAATCCACACCTAGTGCTAGAAGTACAACAAGATATAGATGGGATGGATGGATATGATGAAGGTGATGCAACAGTCGATGCCTTGGCCTCCCAGATCTGCTTAGGGCGAAGATGGATCCCTAGGGCAAGTTCCCCCTCCAGATCACTTCCGGAGGTGAGGTTTTTGGCGATTTCTGGGCGTTCTGTATGTCATCTCTCCGATCCAGTTACCCAGGGTGAAACTATTTTAGGAGACGGTGTTGGCGCCAACTATACATCGGGAACTATATGACCGGAAAAGTTCCTCCTGCCGTATAATTGGTTGTCAACCTTTTTGTATCCTCCAATCGCTTCGAGGTTTCTTCTGGTATTATTGATATTTCCCAAATAAGCGATTTACATTGTTTTTGGCTCCTTTTCACTCTAATATAACTGGTCCAAGGATTGTGTCCATCGGATCCATCATGTGTCCTGATCCTGGTGAAAATAAACATAAAAGGTGCGTGTGAACACCATAAATACCAAGATCCTACCACTACAATGCAAAATAATAATATAAAACATGATGCAAATATGCACTTATCAACTTCCCCAAGCTTAGAATCTTGCTTGTCCCGAGCAAGTTTAGGTTTAATGGATGTGATCTTCATATTCATGAAGCTGAGTCGATAAAATAAATGAGGCAGTTGTAGCATGTGATTGTCATATATGATACATAGGAATAAGTTCATGAATAGTACCTTACTCGAACCATCCGAATAATATTAGCAGGCTTCCAAACCTTAGTAATCAACAATTCACAAAAGATGAATCTAAATATGATATAAAGTGTTTCAGTTTGACCGAATGAGTTAGCGAGGTAGTCCCAAGTGCTTTAGGATTAACATATTCACTTGGGATTCAAAATCTCAAATGTTTATTTGTCTTACCACAAGATAGTGGTGTATGCCTACTTTCTGTTTGCACATTTGCTCTTTTTATTCTTTCTCTTTTTCTTGTATATATATGCTCACACTTTTGTTTAAGTGCTGTTCAAAGGACCGAGCCATACAATCCACTCCATGTAGGGATTCAAAGGTTAACAATCTCAATTATCAAATTCCAATTGTATATGAAGCATCTTTATGTCTTGAAGACTTTACCTCGACTTGTTCTCACTCTAATTTGATAGCACTTTTATTTCCCTTTGTTCAAGATTTCTTTATCAACTTGAATGATTAGATTATTTTTCTTTTTGTAAATCAAACCATCAAATTATAACATATTGACTGAATTATCTTTATATGTTCCATTAATATGAATGGTCTGGAAGACTCCTATTGCTATCATTAGGTGCAAGTAAAATTATACTCAAGCCATTCTTATATCTAATGAGACAAACTCAAACTCAATAATGCTCCATAAATTATAATAAACTCAGAATTTCATAAATGGGATCGACTATCCCTGAAGGAAATTCTAATGATGCAATCTTTATTTCTAAATTCGAACTAATGAGAAACTAAAATAGTAAACTTATAAGATTGATTAAAAGGTTTTAAAGATCTCCCCAAGCTTGCAATCAAGCCAGGTGGGATCAAATAACTCCTTGCAGGTACGTATTCCTCTTCCTAGGTGGGAAGAGTATTGCCTTCTTCTCCTGTGTTGCTAACTTTAGCTATTCTTGCGAGGCGGATGCTGAGCTTGGCCATGTTGTATTGGAGCTTCAAAATTTTCTTCTAGAGGAATTTCTTCTCATCTGTCTGACATGGATATGCCCTATGGGTACCTCACATTGGTATACCCGGTCCAGCCTAGTGAAGGCCCACGTGAAGACTTGCTACCCAAGGAGACTCCGGATGGCCCAAGCCTGGTAGAAGTTTGACTCCTTAGAGAACATAGCCTAACTGAGATAGAAATTTGAAGGGTGAAACCCTAACTTGTAAACCGACTCGACCTACCCTGACACCTGACCTCCCCATATAAAGGCCAGGAGGGCACGGTGAAGAGGATCCCCCCAACTCATACACACACCTCATGCCAGATTGCATCTGCGCACCCCCTGTAACCTTTGGTTCCGCCATCAATCAAGAACAGACAAGCAGGAGTAGGGTTTTCCCTCCTAGGGCCTGAACTGGGTAAACTTCGTGTCCCCTTGCTGCGTGTATGTTAACCATCTTGCGATATCCGACATCCCCATCTTCTCCAAACCCAAGTCCATAACAATTGGCATTGACGAGTCGAACCCTCGTCAATTGGTGCTGTCTGTGGGACACGGGGACACTGATCGTGTGATCATGATGGTCCCATAAGTTGCAATCTATGACTCCTCGATGACGGAGAATCACCTCCTCTTCGGTGCCTTCGACTTCACCGCCCACTCCCTGGCCACTCGCAAGGATTTCGATTCCATAGGAGACGGAGTGGAGATTCTATTCGGGAGCTTCTGCTTCCAGGTGGGAAAGATCGGCTCCCTACGCCTCCTGGAGCAAGTGCTACCACCATCAATCAGGCCTAACTCATGGGTGCCACCAATCGGTGCCTTGTGTGTCGCTAACAAGAAATTAAGATGACTGTGACAACTGCAACTCCGAACTCTACCACCCTCCTATGGAGGAAGGAACCTACGATTCTGGATCCGAAAACTATGGGAGTAATGATATCCTCCCGTCCTACATGTGCGCAACTATCCACAATGGCAACATCGATGATGGCGCCGATCCACCGCCAAACCCCCTCCCAACCTGCAGGCTGAGAACGGAGGAAACGGACCACCCTCACCCAACCCCAACAAGAACGGGGCACCCAAAAACACTGAGGGTATAAACCATGTTCGCAACAAGATCAAGCTTAACAACGAGGAGTGGGAGAGGGTGCCTGACGTTGTGCGAGACACCCACCCTCTACCAATTGACGCCCCTCGTGATATGCTGATGGGATACCACTGGCTCCTCATTGAGGAGCACAATCGACATATCAAAGAGCAAAAAAATCTCGATCAGTGCAGGTGAGCGGCTGATGAGTCAAGCATGAGGCGAGCTGCGCTCTCCACTAGTGGCTCTACCTCAAAGGGCTACGACGACCGCTAATATCGCTCCCACATGGAGCGCATGGATCCCGCTGCATGACAAGAGTCCACCAAGGCACTCCACATGTCCTTCATGACGATGGACTCACATGGCAACATCATGCCCAAAACACCGCATGCCGCGGTCATGGCGGCCACCACCTACCTAGCATCCAACCCGCCACCGGCGGGAGACCCAAGGAACGCAATCCACAAATCTGCCCTTGCAGGTCTCGGACTTGTCGGAGCTGCGCTCTACGATGAAGCGGCCGCGGAGCCGAAGAAAAATTCCACGATAAAATTCACTCGAAGCCGCACACCCTCATCCGAGGAGGAAGAGCATGACCTGCCGTCGTAGCCCACGACGCAGGAGCAGCAACTATGACGCTCGTAGCAAGCTCGCACCGCGCAAGATCGACAAGTCACGCACAAAACGTGTGTGTTCCACGTAGTCCGAGGATGAGGATACGGAGTTGTGCAGCGCTAGGTGTTTCAGCAGGGCCGTACGGCAATCACGGATGCCCAAAAACTTCAAAGTCCCTTCGGACAACCTGAAATTCGACGGCGTGCAGGAGCCGAAGATCTGGCTCGATGACCACCTATCGTTATTCAAGCTCCATGGAGGGAGAAAAAACACAGCCATGCAATTCCTTCAGCTGTAGATGACAGGCGCAGCCAGAGCCTGGCTCAACAGCCTCCTTGAGGATCCATCCGCAGTTGGTAAGAGCTAGCATATTGCTTCATCCGCAACTTCAAAGGAACCAACAAGAGACCGGCTTCAATCGAGGAGCTACGCACCTGCTGCTAGTGGTCCAACGAGTCTATCCACTTGTACACACTATGCTGGTCCATCATAAAAAACTCTGCCGCGAACATCTTAGAGGAAAGGGCAATCGATGCCTTCAATGACGGCATAAGGATCCGTGAATTCAAAGAAGAGCTCAGGTGCATCAAGCCCAAGACCATCGACCATCTGATGGTCATCGCCAATTGTTGGGCTGATGGCGAGGATGCCGTCAACCGAACATGTTCGGATGACAAAGATGACTTCGGCCATAGGCGCGATCGCCGTAGACAAATAAGAACACGCGTCTACGATGAATGCGAAGAGGTCGATATGGTCATGGATGGCTACGCTGATTGCCGCGACGATGTCAACCGCAACAGCGGGTATCACGGCGGAAATTACCGTGACGGCAGGAGACCCACACAAATAATGCAGCGCCGCAACCGCGACGATGGGCCATCCGCATTCGAAAAGTTGTCGGGTCCACAGTCAGGAGGCAAAACCAGTGAATTGGGCAATAGAAACCTACGAACATGCCAGGAGTTCCTAGGGAATTCGCCAAGCATGCACTCAATGTGTTTCCGGATGCTAAACCAGTGAAGCAGTTGATGTGTCGGCAGCCAGAGAAAAGAGCTGAAGCAATCAGCATCGAAGTCAACAGACTCCTTGACGCCAACTTTATTCGAGAGATAAAGGAAAACACCTAGGTAGCTAACCCCGTGCTGGTCCCTAAGAAGGACACGGACATCCTGCGGATGTGCGTGGACTTCACGTTGCTTAACAAGCACTGTCCAAAGGAGCATTTCCCTCTACCGTGGATCGATCAAATCATCGACTCCACTACACGATGCGAGAGACTCTCCTTCCTCGACGTCTACTCAGGCTACAATAAAATTCGACTGAAGGTTGAAGATTAGGAAAAAACGGTGTTCATCACGCCGTTCAGGGTGTTATACTACAACACCATGCCCTTCGGGCTGAAGGACACGGACTCCACCTACCAAAGGTGCATGAAGGCGTGCCTGAAGAACCAGATCATTCGAAATGTCTAGGTATATGTCGACGACATAGTAATCAAGACGAAGGAGGCCAGAACACTCATCAACGATCTCCACGAGACGTTCGACAACCTCGATTTCTACAAGATCAAGATGAACCTATACAAGTGCGCCTTTTTCATCCTGTCTAGGCAACTACTCGGGTACTTCATCTCTCAGCGAGGCATCAAGGCCAACCCAAAGAAAATCAGGGCTATACTAGCCATGGAGAATCCCAAGAACGTCAAAGGGGTCCAGCAGCTAGCTGGGCGAATCGCGGTGCTCAGCAGGTTCATTAGCCGCATGGGCGAGAATGCTCTCCCCTTCTACCAACTGCTGCGTAAGGCCGAAAAATTCAAGTGGACGGCCTAGGCCGATGAGGCATTCGAAGATCTCAAGCGTCTGCTCTCCACATCTCTAGTACTGGTCACGCCAAAGGAGAGGGGGCCCATGCTGCTATAAATTGCAGCCACCCACCAGGTGGTAAGCACCGCCCTCGTGGTCAAATGACCCGAAGATGGCAAGACCCACGTGGTACAACACCCAGTCTACTACCTCAGCGAGGTACTGACCCCAATAAAGCAAAGGTATCCCCACTACCAAAATCTCTCCTATGGCATATTCATGACGTCACGTCGACTGTGCCACTACTTTCAAGAGCATCAGATCATGGTCTTCAACGACACACCACTATCGAACATCTTGAACAACCCTGAAGCTACATGGCGAGTAGCATTTTGGGGCATCGAGATGTCCCCTCGGAACATCATCTACGAGCGTCGCACCGCCATCAAGTATCAGGTGCTCCCTGACTTCTTTGTCCACTGGATGGAACTCTAGTTATCTGACACTGCAGACATGTCCCTGTCCTGGACAATGCACTTCGATGACTCCAAACGCGAGGCCGGAGCAGGAGCCGGAGTGATACTAACATCCCCTCAAGGGGACAAGATGAAATACGTCCTTCACATGAATTTCTTTGCATCCAACAATGAAGCCGAGTACGAGGCACTCCTACATGGCATGCGGATGTCCAAAGTGTGCGGCGCCACGCACCTAGTCATCTATGGTGACCCCAACCTCGTCGTCCAGCAGATGATGAATGAGTGCGACACCCATAAAGCCAACATGATCACATATCGTGCGCTCTACAAATCAATCGAAGGAGACTTCGACGACCACAAACTCCAGCACATTGGAAGGGAAAGCAATGAGGAAGCCGACAAGCTCGCCAACATCAGCTCCACCTGCTCCCCAGTGCCACCAAGTGTGTTCCTCAAGCAAATCTACGTGTCCTCTATCAAGCAAAAATTCCTGAAAGATACAGTCGAAGCTGCGGGACATGATGTCTACACACGCTTCTATTCTTGTAGACAGTGTTGGGCCTCCAAGTGCAGAGGTTTGTAGAACAGCATCAGGTTTATCGAACTCAGGGAGGAAGAGGTCGAAGATATCCCTCTCAAACAACCCTGCAGTCAAGATACAAGAAGTATCTTGTGTCCCCAACACACCCAATGCACTTTTTAGGTGTTGAGGTGCACTAGTTCAGCGAAGAGATAGTGAAATACAAGTAATATGGATGATTATAAGTGGTAATTGCAATATGAAATAAAAATGGCAGCAAGCAAACATGTAATAGGACTGATTGTAAACGGTGTTACAATGCTTAGAAACAAGGCCTAGGAATCATACTTTCACTAGTGGACACTCTCATATAAATATCTTCTCTTCATTATGCTACTATGAACTACTCTCCGGTTGGATGATGTAGGACTATAACAGCACACCTCAAAGTTCGCATTCCCCATCTAGGTAACCCTATTGTCACCTCGAGCGCTAGATGGTTCCAACAAACACCACAATTTCATAAAGAACTCCAACACAAAATATAACTCATGATAAGTATTTCTATAATCTTTAGCCTAAGTGCCACACGGTGTGCACACTGTCAACTTCACACAAGCGGGGATAAGCGGAGATTACAATAATTAAAGCACTTGAGTAGAAGAGTAGATCTACTTATTCAACTAGGTTACAAAGCTCATGATCACAATAAGATCACGCAGATATATATATATATATATAGAGAGAGAGAGATGAACACATATCTATCGGTAGAGCCCTTAGCCTCGAGGGAGAACTACTTCCTCCTCATCATGGGAGTCAGCAACGGCGATGGAGATGGTGGTGGAGTCGATGGAGATGGCTCCGGGGGCAATTCCCCGTCCCGACAGGGTGCCAGAATAGAGACTTCTGTACCCCGAATCTCCTCTTCGGTGGTGGCGGTGCTGCGGAAATTTTCGTGGATTTCTGATCACGGCAGGTTTTTTGTCTCCGGGAGACGTATATATAGGTGAAAGGGCAAGGTCAGTGGACACCCGAGGGGCCTACACCATAGGGCGGAGAGGCCTAGGGTGGACCCACACCAACCCTAGGTGTGGCCGCCTCGTGGATCCTCTTCGTCTCCCCTTCGGTCTCTGTGTCGTGTTGGGTAAAATATTGACTTCGGCTTTTGTTCTGTCCTATTGTGAGAATATTTCTTTACTAGATTTTCTGAAACAAAAAACAGCAGAAAACAGGCAACTGGCACTGCGGCATCTTGTCAATAGCTTAGTTCCATAAAATGTATAAAAATGCCTCAAAGTGTAGACAAAACATAAGATAGTTGGAACAAAAAACGCATGGAGCATAAAAAATTATAGATATGTTTACGACGTATCAGGACACTCGAGGGCTATGCCACCCGAGAAAGCCGAGGGACCTGAAGAGCTCGACACAAAGGTCGAACTGGTGAGCCTCATGCAGGTCCTGGCAGTCGAGCAAACATGGACTCAGCCGTACATCAGGTACCTGGTCAGGAAGTAGCTGCCTAAGGACCCAACGAAAGACTAGCATGTCGCTCGCCAATCAAAGGCCTTCACCATCATTAACGGCGAGCTGTACAAACGCAGCATTTTAGGTGTGCTCTAGCAATGCATCACTAACAGTGACGGAAAGAGCATCCTCCTCGACATCCATGAAGGTATCTATGGCCACCACGTAGGCAGTCGTGCTCTCGTCGCCAAGGCTCTACGAGCTGGCTTCTACTGGCCAATTGCAATGAGCGACACCAAGGACATCGTACAGAGGTGCAACACCTGCCAAAGATACACAGATAAGCCACACACGCTAGGCTCAGAACTGCAACCCATACCATTGGCATGGCGCTTCGCCCAATAGGGACTCGACATGATCGTCAAGATGCCAAAGTCCTCGCTAGGAGGGCATGTCTTCCTCCTGGTAGCAGTCGATAAATTCACAAAGTGGATCAAGGCCATGCCCGTTACTAACCAAACCGGCACCTCCGCCGTTAAGTTCTTTGAATCCATTGTCTACAGGTTCGGAGTGCCTCACAGCATCATAACCGATAACAACTCGAATTTCACCTCCAAGGATTTCAAAGACTTCTGCGAAGATCTTGGCATCACCCTCACATACGCCTCCATGCCGCATCCGTGAACCAACGGGCAGGTCTAAAAAGGCAACGGTCTTGTCGGCAACGTCATCAAAAAGCGGCTGCTAAGCCCACTCGAAAGGCTGGCAGGAGCCTGGGCGGATGAGATACCCTATGTCCTTTGGAGCTTGCACACAACGCCAAACAGCTCAACTGGCTACACACCCTTCTTCATGGTGCACGGAGCCGAAGCCATGCTGCCTTCTGAGGTATGCTACAAGGCCCCACGGGTCATCTCCTACAGCGAAGCCGAATCATCGACCACACTCGAAGACGCTATCGACACACTGGACAAAGCTCGCGACATCGCCGTGGCCTGTTCGGCGATGTACCAGCAAGTCTCCGCAACTACCACAGCCATCGGCTGTGATACGTCAAAAATGTATCTACTTTCTCGAACACTTTTGCTATTGTTTCTCCTATAAACTTGTGTGATTTGGATACAACTAACACGGACTGACGCTGTTTTTAGCAGAATTACCTTGGTGTCTTGTTTTTGTGTAGAAAATCAACTATCAGGAAAAATCCCGGAAAATATGCCAAAAATTATATTTCACCAGAAGATCCACGGAGCTAGAAGACGAGACGGAGAAGGGTCCTGGGGGGCCCACACCCCTGCCAGGAGCGGGTGGGCCCTGCCCCGCGCCTAGGAGGGGTGCGGTCACCCCAGGCACCCCCTCGGCCTCCCTCTGTGCCTATAAGTTGTCTTTCGACCTAAAAACCGAGTGGGGTTAGATAGTTTTCCAGAAAGAGTTCCGCTCCGCCGCCGCCACCAGAAACCAAGATTCAGATCTAGAAACTCTGTTATAGCACCTTGCCGGGACGGGGAATTAGGAGAGGATCATCGCCATCGTCATCACCAACGCATCTCTATCAACCATCGATGTTTCCCTCATCCATGAGTGAGTAATACCCCGCCGTAGGCTTGGGGATGGTAGGGATTGGATGAGTTCTATCATGTAATCGAATAATATCTGTTAGGGCATAGTGCCTAGTATCTCTATTAGTGCTATTTGACTTTGTTGCAACTTGTTGTGCTTAATGCTTGTCACTAGGTCCCGAGTGCCATGATCTCACATCTGAACCTATTATTGAATCATTATGATAGTATTGTTTGTGATCTTATCTGCAAGTTGTGTAAACATATCATTGTCCGGATCCAAAGGCCCCAAAGTGACAATAATTGGGACAACCGGAGGGGATGACTGTGGTGTGAGGATCACATGTGTTCACAGACTATTAATGCTTTGCTCCGGTGCTCTATTAAAAGGAGCACCTTAATTACCAGTAGTTCCCTAGAGGCCCCGTTGCCACGGGCTGGCTGGACAGAAGATGTTGTGCAAGTTCTCATTGAAAGCACATATGACTATATTTGGAGCACATGCCTAGGATTGTTTAGTACTTAGATGCTTGTTATTATTTATCTGCAATGTCCTAGATCTTGAAGTTACATGTTTAGACTTGTCCATGCAACGCCCGTTCATCCATCCCTATGCCTACCGCACTCGAATCCCACTGTTTGTTGTTACTACTACTATTGCTCCCATTTTACTGTTGTTGTTGCTTTGTTGTTGCGACTGATAAACTTATATGAGCAAGAACTATTTACAGGTGCAGCTGAATTGACAACTCAGTTGTTAAGGCTTGTTAGTATTCTTTGGGCCCCCTTGTGTCGAATCAATAAATTGGGTAATACTACCCGCGAAGACTATTGCGATCCCCTACACTTGTGGGTCATCAAGACTATTTTCTGGCGCCGTTGCCGGGGAGCATAGCTTTATTTGTGGGGAAGTCTCGTGATGGAAAGTTCCCTATTTCACCATCCACTACAAGAAGAGGTACATTCCTAAACACCTCTGCTGCTCTTGATTCACCGTCTGTTATAAGTAAGCTTGTCACACCACCACCACATACTCATGCTACAAACACTTCTACTACTGCTGAATCTGAAACTACTTTTGATGCTCATGATGTTACTTCTACCATGCTTGATGCGAGTGGTTCATTAGGTCCTTTCCTAGATGCTACTATGGCTAGTCTAGGAAATACCGGAACTCCTAGTGAAGACACTGTTACACCTGTTAGCTCACCTGAGTCTAGAGAGAGTTATGATATTAATGATGGTTACATTGAGTTCACTGATGAATTTGTTGAAGAGTGCCGAAACACACATGCTATTAAGAGTCTCCTTGCTAGACGTACTATTATGCCTAAACTGTCCTCTGATCCTAAGTTTGCCACCTCTCACATAGATATTAAAGATGAAGATTATGATTTCTCTCTTGATTTATCCTACTTGGACATTGTTGAGAAAGACCCTTTCTGTGGGACTGAAAATGAGAGTGTTGTGGCCATATGAATGAGCTTTCTACTATGAGTGCTTTATTCTCTGATGATTTTAAGATGCGCAAGTACTTTCTTACTAAGATCTTCCCCTTTTCACTAAAAGGAGAAGCTAGGGCTTGGTTTAATAGATTACCTCCTGGTTCCATTGATAGTCATGATTGCTTGATTGCTTCTTTCTTCTAGAAATATTTTCCTCCCAGTGCTAGACATGCTGCTTTGCAGAGACTTTTTGATTTTAAACAGGGAGAAGAAGAGAAATTGCCTGAGTCATGGACAAGGTTCTATGCCTTGATTCATGCACATCCTGGATGTCCATTACCTAAGAATGAGCTTCTTAATATTTATTATAATGGACTAACTGATGATTCTAGGACACACCTAGATAGCTTTGTTGATTGTGTTTTCAGGAAAAGAACTCCTACAGATGCTGAAGAATTAATGGCTAAGATAAGCAAGAATTATGATGATTGGACTTCAACTGAGCTAAATACACCTGAGACTATTATTCCTGAACCAGATGTTCCTGAACCAGTTCCAACACCAACACCAAAGAAGAGGGGAGTTATTGCATTAAATGATGAAGTGATGAAGGAAGCTAAGAAATGTCTAAGGGAGAAAGGTATTAGAGCTAAAGATGTGAAGAATCTACCTCCTATAGAAGGATTATGTAAGCCAATTCCCCATTCATCTACTATTGAGGTACACTCTCTCCAACACTTTGATGAAGGTGATATTCCTTATGGTAAGCCTCCTGATAAATGTTTAGAGGAACTTGACATTTTTATTGTAAAACAAGGTCATTTTAATAAACAAGTTCAGAATCATTTATTGGAAAACTCTAGAGCTATCCATGAGTTGAAAGATATTGTGGAAAGAACTTCTAGTGATATTAAAATTCTTTGTAAACACTTTCAAATGGTTCAAACCCAACATGATCAACTTGCTAAGGTACAAAAGAATATGCTAGTTAATGCCTCAGGAAATAAACATGCTTATGGAATTAGAACTAGGAGTGGTATAGCTACTCAAGATCCTTTATATCCTGAAGGACACCCTAAAAGAATTGAGTAGGATTCTCAATAAGGTAAGAATAGTGGTAGTCCTTGTAAGAGAAAGAAAAAGAAACATAAAGTAGTTGAGGAACCACTTGAACCTACTGTAGATCCTAATAGTATATCTGTCTCTGATGCTGAAACTGAGAGTGGTAATAATAATGATGCTCCTGATAAGGAGGAAGTTGAGGAAGAACCTGAGAAGCACACTAAGAACACTAGGTACACTAAGGAAGATTTTATTACTAATAAACATGGTAAAGATAGAGAACCTTGGGTGTAGAGACCTATGCCTTTTCCAGGTAAGAAACACAAGTCAAAGGAGGAAGAACACTACAACAAGTTTTGTGAGTGGATGAAATCATTATTTTTACAAATTCCTTTGACTGATGCTATTAAATTGCCTCCTTATTCAAAGTATATGAAGGATATTGTCTCAAATAAAAGAAAGATTCCTAATGAGGAGATTTCTACTGTGCTTGCTAATTATTCCTTCAATGGTATGGTTCCAAAGAAACTTGGTGACCCAGGTATACCAACTATTCCTTGCTCTATTAAGAATAATTATGTTAGAACTGCTTTATGTGATTTGGGACCTAGAGTTACTGTTATGCTTTTTTCTCTCTATAAGAGACTCCAGCTAGAAAAGTTGATACCATCTGATGTATCTTTGCAAATGGCTGATAAGTCAACTACTATTCCTTTTGGTATATGTGAGGATGTTCCTGTTCAAGTGGCTCATAATTGCATGGTTTTAACTGATTTTGTTGTGCTTGAAATTCCTGAAGATGATAATATGTCTATTATTCTTGGGAGACCTTTTCTTAATACAGCAGGTGCTGTCATTAATTGTAATCACGGAAAACTAACATTCAATATTGATGACAAAGAGTGTCAACACCCGGATTTTTAATCCCAGATGCCTGTTATGCCATACATCGCAATCCCAGGATTACCATTTTTGTGAGACATAACAGAATTGGATAACATAGTACATCATCCATTACAAACGATACATAAGTTCTTACACAAATAGGGATCTCATGATCCAGTTCTTAATACAACATCAAGCAGCGGAATACGTAATAATAATGGTAGCATAGGCGAAGCTCCATCTTCGGGGTCACATGCAATGCTGACGATGGGAGATGATCCTAGTTGTCGTAACCTTCCTAGGTTCCATCCTCCAGGTACTCCTCTTCATCGTCTGGCCATGGGAATAGCCAGGGACAAAGCCATGAGTACTCTTTAAGTACTCGCAAACTAATACTAATAGGTAAAGGGGTTTTTGGATAATAGGACACTAGGCTCTAGGGTTGTTTTGCAAAAGCCAGATTTATCTCTACTAAGTTTAGAAGCAACGAATGCTCGTCATAATTTTATAACTCCTAAGTGGGAACTTATATTTCATATCACAACTCTGTCGTGGTCAAGTCAAAGTTTCAAATCATTTCACAAGTCATTTTGAAAAGTCTGACGGGGGAACAGTATGGCCACTCCAACTGTTCATAACCACGGACGCGGCTATTCGAATAGTTTGACACTCTGCAGAGATTGTACACTTTCACCACAACATTCGATACATCCGTCAGGAACAAATCCTGAATTCACCATACTTAGTATACGGATAATCAATCCTAACCTTTCGATTACACGCCCTAGTATAAGCACCTCTCCTGTGAGTTTGGCCTCCCAACCATGACCAACTGTCATCTTGGGTACTGCACAGGTGGACAATCTTCATAGGGTAGCCTCAGGTCAGACCTTGGCCATGAGGGAACTAATACTAAGGTATATAAGTTTCCAGTCAAGCCCTACCCAATCTTCGGGTATTGTGGTTGTACGGTAAAATTGGAATGGTATCGCATCCCGACAACCATCAGTTTTAGAAAGGGCTAAGGCTCATGCCTCATCGTTTTCGTCACCAAAATCATCAGGTGTTTGGAAACACATGTCCAAAACATTTCAATAGAATGATCCATCATTCCAAGGTTTTCATAACCATTTTTCCACCAAGTATTCCCATCTAAAGTTGATCAAGTTTTATGCTTAGCACTAGCATCTACAGGTGGGGGTAAGCAATAATGAGGGGTGGTAAACTAGTGGAGTTCTAACTAAGTTCAATCTCATGCCTTAAGATGACATCAAGATTATCTAGCTTAGGCCAAATTTTATGCTCTTTATGCAACTTTCAGATATCTTTCTAGTCTCTATAATTCACTTAAGTAAACTCTAAGGAATAGCTTTGATAAAGAAATAAAGTATAAAGCTTGTAAGTAAAAACTAGGATTGGTTGGTCAAGTGGGTTGGATCATATATGCTTAAGGCATATAGTAGGCATGGTAACAAGTAGTGGTTTGTGGCATCAGTAGGGTATCTTGCAAGGGTTAGCTTGCATGGGTCCACTTAGTTAATAAAGCTTGCACAATATTAGTATAAGCTTGCTAAATTGCAAGTGTTAGCTTGCAAGGTTAATAGCTTGCAAGTATTGGCTTGCCTTGTGCAGAGTAGTGGTTGAAGTTCTCCTTGGCTTCTTCTTCGTAGTATCCTCCTTCCTCCTCGTATCGTTGGTCGGTACTAGCGTCTATAAATAAATACGAGGTACACAATCACCAAACAATACTTAACTACTTGCAATCATCACACACAAGGGTCCTATAGATGATCTAACATCATCTCTAACATTACAAGATTAAGGCTTGGTTTAATTCCTTTTATTTTTAGAAAAGTAATTTCTACTCATTGAAAAACTACTTAAGATTTAATATTCTCCAAACCAAACATGGGATCATGTTGACACATGTCATCACCACATATTTTAGTCCATGGGAATATGATTTAAAGTGGTGCCACAATTTAATAAGGTTTTACCCTTTTATTTTAATTATTTAAAGTGGCTAGAAATGCCTATGTAGCATTCTTTTATTACTTGTACATTATTTCTGAAGGTAAACCTATATATTTTTATATATTCTGAAAGGTATGGTTAAATGTGATTTTTGAGAGTTGGAATCAACTCAAAAGCTATTATGGTTTAAATTTGAAAATATGTTTGAATGCAGAAAAGCTTTAGCCCTGTTATTTTTACCATGGGTGATCTATAGATCCAAATGACATGAATCCAACGGGCTTGGATTTAGCATTCTCAGACCTTTCTATCAAAATTGGTTTCATTCAATTTGGTGCACTGAATCGATCTGGCTTGATTTTTGAAGTTGGGTAAAGAGGTGAGTTTGAAACAAAATAAAAAAGGTTTAATTCAAATAACTAGGCTGCGCGGGAAAAGTTAACGGGCCGGCCTGCTAAGCGCAGTGCTCCCGCGGGCTGCTTAAGTGGGTGTCCCCACTCGTCAGTGAGACAGGTAGGGGCGAAGCGGTACGAGGCGATGTGGATCGCTCGATCTAGTTCTAATCCAACAACTGAGAGTCATCGTCGACGTTGAGAAACGCCGGCGAGAAAGAAACCTAGCGCGACCAGTGAGGGGTGCTGGGGGCTCACCGGGGTGCAGGCGAGGGTCGGCGAGGCGGGCGAACGACGAAGTCGACGACGGCGAACTCAGGGGTGGTCGCGGCAGCTCCTGGGGTGGACGAAATCGATGGCGCCCTTCTTCTCTAGAGGCGGCGGGCTCCGGTGAAATTCCGGTGAGGTGGTGCTCGCCTTGCTCTGGGAACGGTGTGGCACGATCAGTGAGGAGAGGGGAGTGATATGGTGTGAAGAAATCGAGCGGGGGTGGCCTCTATTTATAGTCGAGCGAGGGGACCGATGGGGCGCACGGTGAGCACGTCGGGGGCGATGTTACAGGCGGATATTGGCATGGGCGAAGGTAGGGGACGGTGAGGTGCTCCCTGGCGATGCTCAACGACATGGTTTTGAGGCGTGGGGCGGTGCGGCTTGGTCTGGAACATGCGGCCTTCTGCTGGCGTGACGCGTCTTCGACGGTGAGCGGTGGTTGTGCGCCACGGGGCGGCGAACGAGGATGTCTGGTGGTCTCCTGGGTCGGTGGGGATTGTGTATGCACGCGGTGAGGGCGGTGTGCGGTCTGTGGGCGCTGGTCGAGGGTGGCGCTCTGGCGCATGCTCAGCATGGTTGCTGGCGAGGTTGGCATGGTTCATGCGTGTTGTCCAGGGCTTGTCAATGCTCGTGGCTGGGACAGTGAGTGGCGGTGGACGGTGGGCTGCCTCCCAGACATGCTGGCTAGGCTTGCTTTTCTTCCTAGCTTGCTGTCGACATGGGGGTGACATGGGTGTGCTCGGCTGTTCACCATTGATGGCAATGCCAAGCTTATAGTGATGCTAAGGGTTAGTTTAGGTTGTTAGATGATCTACTAAGGCTAGTGGTGTCCAGATAGGGAACAAGTTAGGCTTCAACCACTGCTCACTATAGTGTTTAGATTTTGTATGATTTGTGTCTGCAACCTGTTTGATGAAATGGCCGCATGAAATCAAGTTTTGAATTTTGAAAATATTTTTGGTGGGTTTGCTAGATTGGTGCTAGTGAGTCTGCAGATGCTTGAGTTTTGAAAGTTGAGCTTGTTTGAGTGGTTTTTGAAAAAGTGGGATCTTCCTATATGATAAAGATTCAATTTTGAATTGTCATTTAAACTATGCATTTTAAAGTTTCTGGATGATCACAAAGTGGTCCTTGATACCTTGTTATGAGTACATTCAAGGGGTGCAAAGATCCAGAAAAGTTTCCATTAGGTTCTGAAAGTTTGAGACAGCCAAAGTAGGCATGGGAGTTAAATTGGTCAAAATGACCATTCCTTTATTTTATTGGTTTTGATTTATTTGTCTTTAGGAAAAGTTTGGGAAATCTTTAGATGATGTTTATTTCACCTAAGAAACATTTTACAAGCAAGGAAACATACAAACAAGGTGGTTCAAAAGAATTTCAAATTAAATGCATACACATATGCATGCCTTCATAATTTTAATTAGAAAAGTTTTTTGTTAACCCTAATTTTGATGATTAGAGTTTGATGATTTAAGTTTAATATTTTTGGGATGTTACAAACCTTCCCCCCTTAAACAAAATATTGTCCCGAGATTTGAAAAAGGACAAAAAGATTACCTAGGATTTGAAGAGATCGGGAAACTCCGTCCTGATGTGATCTTCGCGTTCCTAGGTAGCTTCCTCTTCTGTGTGGTTGCTCCACTGAATCTTGAGAAACTTGATGCTTCGGGTTCGGGTAATTCGAAAAGCTTCTTCCAAAATACGGATGGGTACTTCAGGATAGGTCAGGTCATCGTTGATCTCTATGGTCCAATGATCGATATTCTTGAACACTTCGGTCTTCTCGGGGACTTCGAGACACTTGCGAAGTAACGAGATATGGAACACATTGTGCACGGCTGACATCTCTTCGGGTAGTTCCAATTGATACGACACTTCTCCTCAACGGTTCAGAATTTTGAAAGGTCCGATATATCTGGGGGCTAACTTTCCTTTGACTTGGAAACGCTGCATTCCCTTCAATGGCGACACTTTCAGATAAACAAAATCTCCTATGTTGAAAGCGAGGTCTCGACGTATCTTGTCGGCGTAACTCTTCTGTCGGGATTGGGTGGTCTTGAGGTGCTCACGAATCTTGTGAACCTTCTCTTCTGCTTCTCGTAGGATGTCAGGTCCGAAGATCTGACTCTCTCCTACTTCCGACCAGTTCAAAGGGGTGAGACACTTCCTTCCGTACATGAATTCAAATGGGGCCATTTGCAAACTGGCTTGATAACTGTTATTGTATGAAAATTCTCCAAATGGCAGACAGTCTTCCCACATGGATCCATATTCTAACACGCATGCTCTCAGCATATCTTCGAGTATTTGGTTTACTCGCTCTGTTTGTCCATCAGTCCGAGGGTGATAAGCGGTACTGAAATCTAAGCGGGTTCCTAAACCTTCTTGGACTTTCTTCCAGAATCTCGAGGTAAACTGAGTTCTTCGATCTGATACGATGTTCTTGGGGACTCTGTGCAAACTGACGATTCTAGCGATGTATAACTCCGCTAGTTTTGAACTCTGATATGTGGTCTTGACGGGCAAGAAATGGGCGAATTTGGACAATCTGTCCACTATGACCCAGATAGAGTCATTTCCTCTACTAGAAGTAGGTAGTCCAGTGATAAAGTCCATTCCTACAGAATCCCATTTCCATTCTGGAATCTGCAAGGGTTGCAACAATCCAGTGGGTCTTTGATGTCCTGCCTTGACTCGCTGACATATATCACACTTGGCGATATAGCTTCCGATTTCTCTCTTCATCTTATGCCACCAAAATTTCTCTTTTAAATCTTGATACATCTTAGTTCCTCCGGGATGGATAGAATAAAGAGTATCATGAGCCTCCTTCAAAATAACTCCTTTCAACTTGGAATCTGCTGGTACACAAAGGCGTCCTTTGTACCACAAAACTCCTTCTTCGTCCTCGATGAATCCGGGTACTTTGCCTGTACCGATACGACGCTTGATTCCATCAATACTGGCATTTCCCTTCTGCGCCTCTTTAATCTGACTGATCAAAGTGGGCTGGAGTTCTATGCTAGCCAGAAATCCTTCACTTACTAATTCCATCCGAAAATCTTCCATCTCTTTGTGCAGACTTGGTTGCTCCTTCAAAATCATGGAGTACAAGCGGCACGGCAATCTGCTAAGGGCATCGGCTACTACGTTGGGTTTACCAAGGTGATAGTGAATGTCCAGATCGCAATCCTTGATTAGCTCAATCCATCTTCTCTGCCTCATATTCAACTCCTTCTGAGTGAATATATACTTTAGGCTCTTGTGATCCAAATAAATCTCACAACGGTTTCCCATCAGGTATGTCTCCATGTCTTCAGGGCTAGAACCACGGCTGCGAGTTCGAGGTCATGGGTTGGGTAGTTTTTCTCATGTTTCTTCAATTGTCGAGATAGATAAGATATAACTTTGCCTTCTTGCATTAGCACACATCCGAGACCAATCTTGGATGCATCATAATACACATCGAAGGGCTTCGTGATATCCGGCATGATCAAGATTGGGGCTGAAATCAATCTCCTCTTGAGTTCTTGAAAACTCGCTTCACACTTGTCGGTCCATTCAAACTTCTTGTCCTTCTTCAGCAATTGGGTCATGGGTCTGGCGATACTCGAGAATCCTTCTACGAATTTGCGGTAATATCCCGCCAATCCGAGAAATGCACGAACTTGGGTTTGAGTGGTTGGGGCTTGCCAATCTTCTACATCTTTCACTTTGGCAGGGTCAACGGCAATTCCTCCGGCTGATACAATGTGACCGAGGAATCCTACCTCCTGTAACCATAATTCACATTTGCTAAACTTTGCATACAGCTGATGCTCTCTAAGGGTTCCAAGAATGGTCCTTAGGTGTAGCTCATGTTCTTCTTCTGATTTGGAATAAATCAGAATGTCATCAATGAAAACGACGACAAACTTATCCAGGAAGTCCATAAAAATCTTATTCATGAGATTCATGAAATAAGCGGGGGCATTGGTTAATCCAAAAGACATGATTGTATACTCGTACAATCCATATCTGGTGGTAAAGGCAGTCTTTGGAATATCCTCTGCATGAATTTTGAGTTGATGATAGCCAGTCCTAAGATCAATCTTAGAAAACACTTTGTCACCAGTCAACTGATCAAAAAAATCTTGTATCTTGGGCAAGGGGTACTTGTTCTTGATGGTGACATCATTCAATTTCCGATAATACGTACACAAACGGTTACCTCCATCCTTCTTGTCCACAAACAAGACAGGTGATCTCCAAGGTGACGCACTTGGTTGAATCAATCCAATTTCCAGCATGGAATCCAGTTGCTTCTTCAGTTCTGCGAGCTCTGACGGGTTCATACTATATGGTCTCTGGGCTATGGGTCCGGTTCCAGGAATTAGTTCGATGATAAACTCGATATCCCGATCTGGGGGCATACCGGGCAAAACATCTGGAAATACATCGGGGTATTCACAGACTATCCGGACTTGGTCAATGGTAGGTTGGGCTATACTCTTGTTGCATTTGAATTGGCGAGGTAACGTTTCAGATATATGCTCGACTGATATTCCGGCGGTACTGGTCATGGTTATGGCTTTCTTGGCACAGTCAATTAATCCTTTATGTTTGGACATCCAATCCATTCCTAGAACTACTTACAAACCTTTAGTTCCAAGTACTATCAGATTTGCACAAAAATCTATGCCATGGATTCGGATAGGGACGGCTTTGCAAATTTGCCTAGCCTTGGTGGTTGATCCGGGAATTTGAACAATCATAACATGGTTCAATTTGGTTGGTTGAATTTTACTAGTGCAGGCAAATTCTTCGGTGACAAATGAATGCGATGCACCAGAATCAAACAACACTCGTGCAAGTACTGAATTACCAGAAAACATACCCAGCACGACGTCTGGCGCTTCCTGAGCTTCTTCAGCATGCATGAGAAAAAGACGACCGTTGCGGTTGAGCGAATTCCCTGGGGAAAATCTTCTTCCTGGCTGAACACGATGCTGCTGCTGAGCTGGGACATTGGTATTGGGGGGCTGTAGCATTCTTCTTGTTGGGGCACTCGTTGGAATAGTGGCCTTTATTTCCACAGTCATAACAGGTCACTTGCGACTTGTCCTTGGCTGCTACAGGCACAACATTGCTTCCAGTCCTCGGGGCAGTGCTGGTGTTAGCGGTAACAATGTTGTTGTTGAACTTGGGTGGGGCACGATTGAAATTGCTAGAGTTGTCGGGGTTGTTGTGATTTCCTCCGGGTCTAGGGTTTCCACGGTTGGGATAGGTCAGACGGTTCATCGGGGGTCTGTTGGTCCTTGGGGCAAATCTTGGAGATGGGTTAGGGCGATACTTTGGGGCCTGATGGGTTCCTGGCTAATGCATCATACGACGCTTGCGGTTCTCATTGGCTTGGTTGATCTTTCCTTCCATCTAGATAGCAGAGTCGACAAGGGCTTCAATATCTGCAAAGGGGATATTGACTAACACCAACTGCATCTCATCATGCAGACCATTCAGGAATCTTTCTTTCTTCTTGGCTTCAGTGTCTATTTCATCTGGGGTATACCTAGCTAATGACAAAAATTTGTCACGGTATTCCACTACAGTCATCCTTCCTTGCTTCAGCTCTCTGAACTCGTCTCTCATTCTCTTGATCAAACCCGGTGGCACATGGGTTCTGCTAAACTTGACCTTGAATTCCTCCCAGGTCATCATCTGGCCTCCGGTCATTGCACGAACACTGTTCCACCATGCCCTGGCATCTCCGGCTAGATAGTGGGTGGCGAACAGACTTTCTCGTTGGCTTCCACTCCGGCTACTTCTAAGTTATTTTCCATTGTTTGCAGCCAATCATCGGCGTCTAGGGGCTCTTCGGACTTAGTGAAAACAGGTGGGTTGGTATTCTGGAAGTTCTTGAGCTTAGGTCCGTGGTTGTCCTGATTTCCGTGGCCTTGGTTGTTGTGGGCTAGCTGGGCTATCTGCTGAAGGGTGGCTAGGTTGGCTTGACGTTCCGCTCTTTCAGCTTCACGGACAGAAGTCAACATTTGCAGTATCTACAACATCGGGTCCGGGGTTGAACCACTTCCTCCACGTGGCATGTGAAGATTTAGATAGATCATGAGAAAAGAGGGAAATTTCTAAATTTTTGGGTTTTTAAAATTTTTTAAGGTTTGACTCAGATTTTCTAGCAACTTGCTTTTTCATTCATTCATTCATAGCACCTGATACAACACACACCACAACAAAGAAAAGAAGATGGTTTTAAGAACCATTCTGAGAACTATGATACAGGGGGACCGGATACTATTCACTACGCTAGTGCTCAAGTGCTACTACTCCTCGGAATCTGTGGCTTCATCATCTTCATCATCATTGATGAAGGCGAAATCGTCCTCATCGGTGAAGAAATCCATAGCCTGGTCTTCCAGAAAATCATCATCATCGCTGAGATAGGAGTAGGGGTCTCCACGAAGATCCTCTCCGGCATTCTCCCTTTCCTCCAACTGCATGTCTATCTCGTGGATGGTCTCCTCCAAACATGAGATGCGGTGGCGAAGATGGGCAATAATGCGCTCCTTCTTGTCGAGCTGACGGCGGCGGGACTTTCGATCCTTTGCTAGCAGGGCGATGGTCTGGTCCTTCGTCTTGATGATGGCAGACTTGTGGTTGGAGTAGTCACGGCAATTATCCAACTCCTGCTGTCGATCGTACATCATGAAGCTAAGGTGGTCCAATTGAGTCTTCAGTTCGGGGTGGTATGGGGCTTCCAGTGGTTGTCCATTAGCATCACGCCTTGGGAAAAACTCAAAGCGAGTACCCTTGATCTGATTGATGCTCTGCCCACATAGACGAGAAAGAGCTTCCTACATGGCTCTGGCAAGTCCATCGAGCCAGTTGTTTTCCCTCAAGGTAAACTGAATTCCCTCCGCAGTGGGAGGTTCAATCTTTCCTCAGAGACTTGCAACAATTAGCCACTGCAGATCTTCTCCTCCTTGATCATTGAGCTGAGCTCCAAAGAACTCGGGGTGCGGACGCTCCAAAAGTTCCGAAAGCTGGTCCAAATCCCTCTCAAAGATCAGGTCTCCTCCATTCCCAAGTTGGTAAAACTTGCTGTACTTCACATCCATCTATAAGAATATAGGATGAGTAAGTTAGTAGAGTGATTAAGTGTGTCAAAATTTTATGTATTTTGCAAGATCTTTTGGAGGAACATGAATTTTCATGAAAGAATCAAAAGGATAAGAATGAGAATAAGTTTTTGGTAAATATTTGTTTTCTTTGGTTTTAAAACTAAGTTTTTGATTCAACATCCAATCTAACTAGGGTCTCCTATGGTCAGGATGGCTCTGATACCAACTTGTTAACACCCGGATTTTTAATCCGAGATACCTGTTATGCCATACATCGCAATCCCAGGATTACCATTTTTGCGAGACATAACAGAATTGGATACCATTGTACATCATCCATTACAAACGATACATAAGTTCTTACACAAATAGGGATCTCATGATCCAGTTCTTAATACAACATCAAGCAGCGGAATACGTAATAATAACGGTAGCATAGGCGAAGCTCCATCTTCGGGGTCACAGGCAATGCTGACGATGGGAGATGATCCTAGTTGTCGTAACCTTCCTGGGGTCCATCCTCTAGGTACTCCTCTTCATAGTCTGGCCATGGGAATAGCCAGGGACAAAGCCATGAGTACTCTTTAATTACTCGCAAACTAATACTAACAGGTAAAGGGGTTTTTGGATAATAGGACACTAGGCTCTAGGGTTGTTTTCCAAAAGCCAGATTTATCTCTACTAAGTTTAGAAGCAACGAATGCTCGTCACAATCTTTTTAGTATCTATAATTCACTTAAGTAAACTCTAAGGAATAGTTTTGATAAAGAAATAAAGTATAAAGCTTGTAAGTAAAAACTAGGATTGGTTGGTCAAGTGGGTTGGATCATATATGCTTAAGGCATATAGTAGGCATGGTAACAAGTAGTGGTTTGTGGCATCAGTAGGGTATCTTGCAAGGGTTAGCTTGCATTGGTCCACTTACTTAATAAAGCTTGCACAATATCAGTATAAGATTGCTAAATTTCAAGTGTTAGCTTGCAAGGTTAATAGCTTGCAAGTATTGGCTTGCCTTGTGCAGAGCAGTGGTTGAAGTTCTCCTCGGCTTCTTCTTCATAGTATCCTCCTTCCTCCTCGTATCCTTGGTCGGTACTAGCGTCTATAAATAAATACGAGGTACACAATCACCAAACAATACTTAACTACTTGCAATCATCACACACAAGGGTCCTATAGATGATCTAACATCATCTCTAACATTATAAGATTAAGGCTTGGTTTACTTCCTTTTATTTTTAGAAAAGTAATTTCTACTCATTGAAAAACTACTTAAGATTTAATATTCTCCAAACCAAACATGGGATCATGTTGACACATGTCATCACCACATATTTTCGTCCATGGGAATATGATTTAAAGTGGTGTCACAATTTAATAAGTTTTTACCCTTTTAGTTTAATTATTTAAAGTGGCTAGAAATGCCTATGTAGCATTCTTTTATTACTTGAACATTATTTCTGAAGGTAAACCTATATATTTTTATATATTCTGAAAGGTATGGTTAAATGTGATTTTTGAGAGTTGGAATCAACTCAAAAGCTATTATGGTTTAAATTTGAAAAAAATGTTTGAATGCAGAAAAGCTTCTGCCTTGTTATTTTTACCATGGGTGATCTATAGATCCAAATGACTTGAATCCAACGGGCTTGGATTCAACATTCTCAGACATTTCTAACAAAATTGGTTTCATTCAATTTGGTGCACTGAATCGATCTGGGTTGATTTTTGAAGTTGGGTATAGAAGTGAGTTCGAAACAAAATGAAAAAGGTTTAATTCAAATAACTGGGCTGCTGGAAAAAGTTAACGGGCGCCTACTAAGCCTTGATGCTCCGTGGGCTGCTTAAGTGGGTGTCCCCACTCGTCAGTGAGACAGGGAGGGGCGAAGCGGTACGAGGCGATGTGGATCGTTCGATCTAGTTCTAATCCAACGGCTGAGATTCATCGTCGACGTTGAGCAACGCCGGCGAGAAAGAAACCTAGCGCGGCCAGTGAGGGGTGCTGGGGGCTCACCGGGGTGCAGGCGAGGGTCGGCGAGGCGGGCGAACGACGAAGTCGATGACGGCGAACTCAGGGATGGTCGCGGCAGCTCCTAGGGTGGACGAAATCGATGGCGTCCTTCTTCTCTAGAGGCGGCGGGCTCCGGTGAAATTCCGGCGAGGTGGTGCTTGCCTTGCTCTTGGAACGATGTGGCACGATCAGTAAGGAGAGGGGAGTGAGATGGTGTGAAGAAATCGAGCGGGGGTGGCCTCTATTTATAGTCGAGCGAGGGTACCGACGGGGCGGGGGCGATGTTACAGGCGGCTATTGGCATGGGCGAAGGTAGAGGACGGTGAGGTGCTCCCTGGCGATGCTCAACGACATGGTTTTGAGGCGTGGGGCGGTACGGCTTGGTCTGGAACATGCGACGCTCTTCGCGGCAGAAGCGGTGTCTTCGACAGCGAGCGGTGGCTGTGCACCACGGGGTGGCGAACGCGGATGTCTGGTGGTCTCCTGGGTCGGTGGTGATTGTGTATGCACGCGGTGAGGGCGGCGCGCGGTCTGTGGGCGCTGGTCAAGGGTGGCGCTCTGGCGCACGCTCGGCATGGTTGCTGGCGAGGTTGGCATGGTTCGTGCGTGTGGTCCAGGGCTTGGCAACGCTCGCGGCTGGGACAGTGAGTGGCGATGGACGGTGGTCTGCCTCCTAGACATGCTGGCTAGGCTTGCTTTTCTTCCTAGCTTGCTGTCGACATGGGGGTGACATGGGTGTGCTCGGCTGTTCACCATTGATGGCAATGCCAAGCTTACAGTGATGCTAAGGGTTATTTTAGATTGTTAGATGATCTACTAAGGCTAGTGGTGTCCAGAGAGGGAACAAGTTAGGCTTCAATCACTGCTCACTATAGTGTTTAGATTTTGTATGATTTGTGTCTGCAACCTTTTTGATGAAATGGCCGCATGAAATCAAGTTTTGAATTTTGAAAAGATTTTTGGTGGGTTTGCTAGATTGGTGCTAGTGTGTCTGCAGCTGCTTGGGTTTTGAAAGTTGAGCTTGTTTGAGTGGTTTTTGAAAAAGTGGGATCTTCCCATATGATAAAGATTCAATTTTGAATTGTCATTTAAACTATGCATTTGAAAGTTTCTGGATGATCACAAAGTGGGCCTTGATACCTTGTTATGAGTACATTCAAGGGGTGCAAAGATCCAGAAAAGTTTCCACTAGGTTCTGAAAGTTTGAGACAGCCAAAGTAGGCATGGGAGTTAAATTGGTCAAAATGACCATTCCTTTATTTTATTGGTTTTGATTTATTTGTCTTTAGGAAAAGTTTGGGAAATGTGTAGATGATGTTTATTTCACCTAAGAAACATTTTACAAGCAAGGAAACATACAAACAAGGTGGTTCAAAAGAATTTCAAATTAAATGCATACACATATGCATGCCTTCATAATATTAATTAGAAAAGTTTTTGTTAACCCTAATTTTGATGATTTAAGTTTAATATTTTTGGGATGTTACAAAGAGCATACTGTTTATTTCCCCAAGAAGGTTGTTAGAAGCTATTGCCTAAATTCCATTGAAAATGTTGAGAGCATCAAGGTTGGAGAAATATATTGTCCCATTCCACGAGAAAACTTTGAAACTATTATGATTGGGACCTTTGATATCAAGTATGAGGTAACATAATCACCTTGTGGAATGCAAAGTTTTGTTTCATATAAGATTGTTTTGGTAACAAGACTTGATCAACCTTGTTAACAAAAGGATTTTAATGAAAAAAATAATGTTTTCACTATGGTTATACTTGCTTTCTTTCACTTTTCTCCTTCCTAGTGTTTGACTTTCTTTTGCTAGCTTTGGTTTTGTTAGTTGTTTGCTTGTTAGTTTGTCTTAGAGCTCCTGTATTTTGGCTTTTGGTTTGCATTTTATTCTTCTGAAAAAACTGTTTCTGCAAGAAAATCAATTTTCATACCCTGAGAATTGGCCAAAAATAAATTTTCCCGAAAAATCCCAGAAAATTCAAAATAAAATTTTCCTCGAAAAAAGGGGCAAAGAGACACCTGAAGTGACCCAGGGAGCCAACCCAGGCCACCACACCCATGGTAGGCACGACCTACCAGTGGGCGGTGCCTCGGGGGGGGGGGGGGGGTCTGGCCCACCTGGGCCCCTCCAGGCTGCCTCCTCAAAGGCATCTTCTTTCTCTCTCCTGAAAAACACCGGAAAACTTGCTCAAGCTCGAGTTCTTGTTGTTCTTGCTCGCAATTTTTGATCTCCTTGCTCAGCTCCTCTTTGCTGCTGATTTTTGGAGAGATTGTTCCTTGGTATGTGCCTCCTCCACTTGTCCAATTAGATTTGTGATTGGTAGATTGTATCTTGAGTATTTTTCTGCTACAGGTGATAGGTTGTTTAAGCTTGCATGCTTGTTCTATGCTTAGAAATTTCATTTTGATGCATGTGTAGTCCTCTAGCAAGATCCTATAGTAGTTACTCATCATTTATCAACTTAGAAATCACTTGGTTTGATGCTTGTCTAAAAATTTCAGCAAGGAAGATGAGTGCCTATCCACTGAATCAATATGACTTGATGGTGTCTGAGCCAATGATGGTTCATCGTGAGGAGGCAGTTTTTCCTTCCATATATCCATGCCATGAATTTATGAGAACCGCGGGAATCTCCCATGATTTCCAAACCTTGATCGCCAATGCAGGATTGGAATACTTTGTTGAAGGTGAACCATTTCAATTTGTTAAGCTAACCATGGCTTTTGTGCAGGACTTCCGGTTCACTTGGCCTACATATAATCCCATGGTCCATTACAAAATATATAATATACCTGTTGACCTGCCTTTTCTGATTTCTGTGCAAAAATTAGAGTACCTCAGTGGGTATCTTGTGAGAATATCAAGGAAAGGCCCAAGTCACTTATGGATTTATATGCTGAGATTTGCCAAGGTTTCGACTTCTCAAAGGAAAGTGGTAAAATTCGGAACATTCAGTTCCCATCTATTAGATACTTTGCCTATTTCATTACCAAGTGTGTTCTTGCTAGAAAGATTGCTAGAAAGTTGTCTTCTTTTGATCTAGATTTTATCGTAGCTGCTCTGAATAGGAATAGATCTTATAGCATGGGTGCTTTGATAGCTCACCGTCTCACCACCAACAGTGAGAAGGGTGGAATTTGTGGAGGTCTCATTGCTTCTAGGTTGCTAGCTTTCCATGGTTTAGAGCCTCACTATTTAGATTTTCAGTTCCCCATAGAGAGGCTTGATCTTGAATCCATGATTCAGCATGGTTTTGTTTCCTTGGGGGCTAATGTGAGAAGTTTACCGAATGTATTATCTTTTGCCCAACAAGGTCGGAGAAAGGGTAGGATTGAGAAAATAGTTTATTTGTCTGCACCTGCTTTGTTTAATTTTGATAACAGGCAAGGATGGTTGCTTACAAAGGAGGAGGTTGAAACTGTAGGGTTCGCAGCATAGAAAACAAAAAAAATCCTACGATGTGAACAAGTATGTACCAAGATCTATCTACTAGATACAACCAACGGGCGGATGTATATCCGTAGAGAACATACCCTTGAAGACCGACAAAGCTTAACGAGTCCAAACTCGTGGTTGATGTAGACGATCTCTTGCCGATCTCAAGATCGAGAGGAAGTCCTAGCGCCGCAAAACAGCAGCGCATCCGTGCTTGCACACACGTTCGAGGCACCGAGCAACCTCCGCCTCCTCGCTCCAGCGATGCAGCGGAAGCACAACTCTTTCTTGCCGAATAGCCACCGGGAACATGTATCTCGCTAGTCCGAGACCATGGGGGATAAATTCTAGAGGGGGAGAGAGATCCTTCACGAGGAGGTGTGAGTGAGTGAGAGGGAGGGGGGCTCCTTTTATAGGGAGAGGGGGGCACCCAAGGGGCCATGCGCCCAGCCATGGGGCTGCCCCCACCTCTTCCACATTCATGTGGGTGGACACTCCACTCACTCAAATGCCTTTCAATTCCCTCCACTCAAAAACCCACTCAAATTCCCATTAAATTTCCACCAAATTTAATGCAAACTCTCATTAAATAAAACTCCTTTTATTTATTCAGAATTTTGTCAATTTACTTTAATGACAAACATTCACATATAACCCCTTGCTAGTATTTCATTTCACATGCAGAAACACTTTATGCAATTTCACCCAAAAACCCATTTCGGTATCTAGTGAAATAAATTCCTGCGCTTGTTATTCTTTTCGGCATGAAACTTTTGCTCCAATTGGATGTCGGTGTCTCTTAAGTGTGTCACCCTACGGTTCGTGAATAATGCGGACATGATCGAGACCCCTCTCGGATCAATAATCAGAAGCGGGATCTGGAGACCCATACTGACTCCCACACATTCAACGATGACTTTCTTGTGATCGTCGGAACCTTTTATGCTAGTATCATAATACCTTTGTTTCACGATATATTACATGTCCGAGATTCGATCATCGGTATCTCCATACCTAGTTTGATCTCGTTACTGACATGCACTCTTTTCTCGTTCCCGTGATATAACATTCTAGTGATCAAATCACTTGCTTGCAAGCTAATCAATGTGATATCACCGAGAGGGCCCAGAGCATATCTATCCGTCATCGGGATGAACAAATTTCACTCTCGATCCATGGGCCTCAACATAACACTTTAGTAGTTCTGAATCCATCTTTATAATCACCCTGTTACGGTGTGACATTTGATGTTATCAAGAAACTCTTCCGGTGTTAGTGATTGGCATGATCTCATGGTCTAAGGATTAGGATCACTTCGTAAGTTGTTATAGCAATATAAACTCAATGACTTTGATCGTTATGCTATACTTCGGATGAATATTCATCACACCATTACACTAATGTTGTGACCTCGTTATTAACAACATCCAATGTCCATGCTCAGGAAACCTTTGATCATCTTGTTAATCAACGAGCTAGTTTATAAGAGAGGCATAACTAGGAACTTCCTTTTTGTTTATTAAACACACATGTATTAACGTTTCCGTATTAATACAATTATAGCATGTAAAATAAACATTTATCATAAATAAGGAATACGATAATAACCACTTTATTATTGCCTCTCGGGCATATTCCCTTCAGAAACATATGTGGCAGAGCTCTCCCATCAAGAGGAGAATGTTGAAGAGGATGCCGAAGACAATTCGGTTTAGCCCTCCAACTTGGGAGAGTCTTCATACCAGTAGTCGTCATTTGATTTGGGCGCGTCTTCTTCTTCATCGCAAGCGCCTGACTATGATCATACCTATGATGACCCACCAGCATGGGGTTACTACCCGCACTATTGAGCACGACTTAGGCCAAAAGCCTAAGCTTGGGGGGAGGTATACCGACGTCACACTCATATATATATTATGTTCGGTCGGTTCTTTGTATATCCATTGTTTTGCTTTCTTTTTGGTTCTTGTTGCTTCCTTCTTAAAACCCAAAAATACCAAAAATATTTTCGTTGTTTCTCTTTATTTGTTTCTTTGCTTTGGTTTGCCTCAAAAGAAAAATCCAAAAAGATTTTTCTTTGTTTGGTTTGCTTTTTCTTTGTTTGTTTTTGCTTTGTTTGCTTTCTTTAAAAAATCGAAAACACCAAAAATATTTGTTGTTCTTCTTTGGTTTTGTGAGTTCTTTGCAGGGTTCGGCCGTCCTCAGTGGATTTTGGTTTCATGTTTTTATTCAAGTCACACAAGTGAAGGTCAATAATGAAGATTAAGACAACTCGAGGTGTGGTAAGTGGCTGGTAACGAACTATATTTGTTTCATTTTTGTACATATACTCATCATTGTGAGCGTGCTTAGCCTGTTTGTGTAAGGTGTATGTCATTATGGATGCTTAGTAGTTCTTTCTTATCTATGATTAGCTCGAGCTTGCTAATAGTTTGTAGCATGTCATATGAATGTTTGCTTGTATTGTTTTATTCATATTTTGGTATGATATTGTGATATCCTCCTATGACTATTCATATGAATCGACTTGGCACATGCTCACGCCTGCATATGACTAATCAATAGTCAGTACGCCTCGATGATTTATTTTGCCTCAGAGTTCTTGTATCACCTTTATGCCATAATTAGTCCCGTTTTGTTGCAAGCATGATTATGACAATTATTGCTCTCTCGTTTGTCGCTCCCTCTCTTTTGATAGCCTTGACTTGCACTGAGTATGAGCTCTACCTGTGCTTCCAACTCCCCAAAACCAATATTGCCAACTGTGTCCACCATACCTACCTATCAGCATCATTTGCTATTTCAGTGCATATTCAATATGCCATGTTTTCTTCCAAATAAAATGTTTGTCTGTTTTGAGAAAGTTAGTTAGTAAAGCTCTCACGAACTTGATGGCACACTTTATTCCTTGCACCTAATAATCCTGAATCATTGTGACTAGTCCATGAAAGTTATATGCTTGCAAATTATATGCTGGGAGTCAGCAGAACCGTGCTGCCACGGGGAACGCTTTCAACACCTGTTGGATATCTCATCTAGTTGATACTCTGCTCTTTTGTTTACGGATGTCGATGATGTGAAATAAAAGGGGAGCTTGTGAGTTCATGGAGTTTATACATTGTGTTATAGAAACTCCTGGGCCACTAGCCTAAGCCATGCCTAATCATGGTGGAAACTTGCAGCATCACCATAATGAGCATCTATGAAGCATCCTCAATAACAATCTATGCATATGGTAAATAAAAAGATTGCTGAGATGCTCATTGTCTGCTTGCCTTGTCATTTTGGTTATGGGAAAGCTCCTGTACCATGTGCAAGGGGTACCCCGTTGGCGATTCTCTATGATATGCATGTATTTACAATGACAAGAACTTATAGGTAACCAAAGTTGAGTAGCATGTGGAGCGGCCCTCGTACTCAAGGGACATGGGATTTCTAGTCTATGGTCTGTCAAGCAGATGATTCAGAGTAGACCTCATTTTCACCTTAACCATATGAAGATGCCTATCTTAGGGGCAATGAGAGCTCAAAGCTAATGAGTACCTTCCTTTCAGCGTTAGGAAGCCTTTCAAACCTTTCAAAACCGTTTTCACAACCTTGTTGAGTCACCACTTATTCTATTAGCACCTTCTTGAGAGCATAGTTGTCATTCTTGTGTTTGTCTCAAAACTTGGTTAATTATGTCATGACTTTGATGCTTGTATCTCTGATATCTTTACTTCTAGTCTTCACTTGAACTTCAGAGGTGCCTTGGCATTCATATTGTGCTCTACAAACAAAGGCAAGCGAGATACCAATCTATCATACCTTACTATAAGCATTGCAATGTCACTACAACAAAAACATATGTATTGCAATGCATACATAGAAATGCGTTACATATTCATTGTAAAATTATATAGTAGATACATATTGTATGTGTTCCAAGCTAGAACTGATGTCTGCTATATAGATCATAGTTGATAGGAAAAACCCCTATAAGCCCAGCCCAGTAAGTATGAGTCATCACGGATCCCTTGACCCCCAACCTCCCACGCGCCCACGAATATGCCCGCTTCGAGCAGTCTCGCTCCTCCCCTCTCCCAAACCTAGCCGCCTCCCTCCCCTCCTCCTCATCGTCCCTTGGTCGTTAGCAAGCAGTGCGTTCCTCGCCGGTGACCCGGTTCACACTGCGATCTCTCACTCCTTTCTTCCTATCTATAGGATTCATAGCGAGGGCATCTCGAAGGGCTGATTCGACCAGAGCATGGCATTCGCGTACCACGAGATCCCAAATTCGTGAAACCATCCCCGTGCAACCAAGATTGATTTGGGATGCTCCACATCGCGGTGGTTTCTGGAATAGCTGCAGTGGTGAATTGGAACACACGGGGTGAGGCGGGCAAGGTCACAGCAGAGGTTCAGGCTTCAGTTGCAAATTTTCGTTTTTCTCTGTCAGACTCCTCTCTCCTTTTCCCCTATGTTGACCCGTGTTCACCGATTCTGCAGGATTTTGTGCATCCCTGCCATTCTTGTCCACGGCTGCTGATTGCGTGCAGTTATACTATATTTTCCCTGTTTGGATTTCGAAGCGTTAAAAGGTACTTCCTCAGACCCATATTAGTTGACTTAAATTTGTCTAGATTTAAATAAATCTAGACACTATTTAGTATATAGGTTGATTCAAATTTTGATAAATCTAAGTCAACTAATATGGGTCGAAGAGAGTAACTCTATCAGACCCTGTGTGGAGCGGACATTACCGATGCAAGTTTATTAGTACTCGGTAAAGTAAGGTGCCAATATTTTTCTTATGCTTGAGATGGTTCAGGAATATCAAAAACAATGCCATAGCTTCATTGCTGTGCGGGAATGCTACAATCAATAAAACGTTGCACGCATTGGATATTGGGAATGTACCAAAGACGTCAGATAGAGCTGTCACGGTGATTTACAAGCACTATCTCTTTTGTCTTTATTGCTCTCAATATTCTAGTGCGCCGAGCAAACTAGCAATATGATATGTATTCCTTTCCCCTGAATCGTAATGTTCTTATGTTTCTCTGGATGCAAACTGCAGTCAATGCACCACACTTTACGTACTATCCCTATTCTTGATCTTGAGCTACTCCTGTCATACCATAAGACATTTATTCACTTCTAGTTATGCCCGTCAAATTAACTACTCTGCTTTATGATACTGTGATTTACTTTTCTATCAATTAGTTAAATATGAATTTTGACCTGCTTTTAGATGGACTATCTAGTTAATTAAAAGATTTTGATCTTCTGTTTCATGGGTTCGTTCAGATTCTTCTTATCCAGTATTTTTTTATTCCATCTGTTTGGTAACCGCTATGACTTGTTGATCTGATGAGCATAACAAAAATGCATGACATAATAAAAATGTTTTTGCATTCTGACTTAGCTTTGGCATGCCACCAAGATCAGTATACGTACATATTCATAATCAAAGTACTTGGTAGAATTCACTATACCAGTCGGATTCATTTCATCACTTTGATAAGTCGAAATTTGTATTTGCCGGTCGCATACATCGGCAAGTCTCGCTCTTTGGATATTAGCTCTGGATATATTAGGAAAAATATTATAAAACCATATATAGACTAGGTTGAATATCATTGTGATGCTAGATTGTAATTTGTCTAGTCTTTGGACAACCTTCGTTGTATGGAATGGTGTTGCAAAAAGTGTATATATAAGACTAGGTAGAATATATTTTAATTCAAGATTGTAATGTTCTACTCTTGATCATGTGTTATTCGTGTATGCAATGTTGTTGCAATAATAAAATATAGAATTATAATATGATGCAGTGCGTTCATATTCCTTGATTTTAATGTGATGTGGCATGTCTCATATGAACTATGTTCTCTAGCCAAGAAAAAAGATTTGCCATCTTCTATGGTGATCAAACCGAGCAGTCTAGTAAAAAACAGTATTTTATAAAATAGAACTTACAAATATGTACATGATGATTCTACCAACGCATATAGTCGTTGGTTTGATTATGTTGCCATCTTGCAACGCTTATCCCATTGGTTACCAACGCGTGAATATGCGTTGCATTGTACCTTTGCAACGCCCCAAAACGCAACGCATTTTTATTCGTTGATATATCCCCTAGCAACGCCTACATGGACATTTAGATACACAAAAATTCGTTGCAATAGGGGGGGTCTTCTTGTGTTTATGTTTCATGCTACTTACTATTATTGAGTTGGTTTCTCTTCATAGCTTTCCATGACTATTGAGTAGACTTAGTTGCATACTTCTTATTATGAATGGTTTAAGCATATACTCCTGTGCTATCATATGAAGCAAAATATGCTCGTAAAAGTTCTTTTATCGCACTCAGTTTTCAACTAAATTGCTTGAGGACAAGCAATAAGCTAAGCTTTGGGGAGTTGATACGTCCAAAACATATCTACTTTCCCGAAAACTTTTTCTATTATTTCTCCTCTAAACTTGTGTGATTTGGATACAACTAACACGGACTGGCGCTGTTTTCAGCAGAATTACCTTGGTGTCTTGATTTTGTGCAGAAAATCAACTATCAGGAAAAATCCTGGAAAATATGCCAAAAAATATATTTCACCAGAAGATCCACGGATCCAGAAGACGAGATGAAGAAGGGGCCTGGGGGGGCACACCCCTGCCAGGCGCGAGTGGGCCTTGCCCCGCGCCTAGTGGGGGTGCGGCCACCCCGGGCACCCCCTTGGCCTCCCTTTGCGCCTATAAGTTGCCTTTCGACCTAAAAACCGAGGGGGGTTCGATAGTTTTCCAGAAAGAGTTCTGCTCCGCCGCCGCCACCAGAAACCAAGATTCGGATCCAGAAACTCCGTTCTGGCACCCTGCCGGGACAGGGAATTTGGAGAGGATCATCGCCATCGTCATCACCAACGCATCTCCATCAACCATCGATGTTTCCCTCATACATGAGTGAGTAATCCCCTGCTGTAGGCTTGGGGATGGTAGGGATTGGATGAGTTCTATCATGTAATCGAATAAGATCTGTTAGGGCATAGTGCCTAGTATCTCTATTAGTGCTATTTGACTTTGTTGCAACTTGTTGTGCTTAATGCTTGTCACTAGGGCCCAAGTGCCATGATCTCAGATCTAAACTTATTATTGAATCATTATTATATTATTGTTTGTGATCTTATCTGCAAGTTGTGTACACATATGATTGTCCGGATCCAAAGGCCCCAAAGTGACAATAATTGGGACAACCAGAGGGGATGGTTGTGGTGTGAGGATCACATGTGTTCACGAAGTGTTAATGCTTTGCTCCGGTGCTCTTTTAAAAGGAGCACATTAATTGCCAGTAGTTCCCTAGAGGCCCCGCTGCCACGGGCTGGCTGGACAGAAGATGTTGTGCAAGTTCTCATTGCGAGCATGTATGACTATATTTGGAGCACATGCCTAGGATTTTTTAGTACTTGGATGCTTGTTATTATTTATCTGCAATGCCCTAGATCTTGAAGTTACATGTTTAGACTTGTCCTTGCAACGCCCGTCCATCCATACCTATGCCTACCGCACTCGAATCCTACTGTTTGCTGTTACTACTACTATTGCTGATGTTTTACTGTTGCTGTTGCTTTGCTGTTGCTACTGATAAACTTCTGTGAGCAAGAACTATTTCCAGGTGCAGCTGAATTGAAAACTTAGTTGTTAAGTCTTGCAAATATTCTTTGGCTCCCCTTGTGTCAAATCAATAAATTGGGTAATACTATCAACAAAGACTATTGCGATCCCCTATATTTGTGGGTCATCAGGATGCGCCCAAGGTTCTTCGTCGAAGGAGAACTCATCCTACGACTCAAGCAGAAAGGGCACCTGAAGCTCGAATCACCCTGGGAAGGACCCTACATAGTCACTGAAGTAATCCCAGGTGCCGCCTGCCGCCTAGAGGAGGTCGAGTCCGGAGTCGAATACTCCAATCTCTGGAACGTCGCACAACTGCGACACTTCTACCCTTAGTTGTCTTTTACTTTCAATAAGGATATTTATCCAGGCTATTCAGCCGAACACTGTACCTCCTACATTACGACGAATAAAAGCTAAGTTCCTTGGCCCAAAATTTCTCTCTCTTGTATATATTTACATCGTTAAACATGCTCGGGGGCTGTACCTCACCTTACAACTTCGTTGATTGACAACAACAACAACAACAACAACACATAAATCCTGAGTAGCTAACCACCTTAGGCTAACGAAAAGGACATGCACAACCCATAGTTAAACAATGCACTGGGTGCCAATACATACAACTTTATAAGGGCATCAAAGCCCACTCAATAATATACAGACTTTACATTATTATATTTACTATTGGCAGGACTTAGCCATGTTGGAGCAGGACGTTCGTTCGCTCCTCGAAGACATCTACAATTTCCTCAGCATGTTGCACCACTACCACATAATGCGGAGCATGTTCCACGCCATACCATCCAGAGGAGGAGGTGACCCAGCTGCTATCTCGGCCAGGTCAACATCACAACGATGCAACTGAACAAGTGATAGGGTTGCCTTCACGCCTGCCAATAGCTGATGACGTACAAGATCCTTCATGGCGCCCATATCGTGAAATTTTCCCAGCAAGCCCAAGAAGCTGGAGGGAGCCACATCCAAAAGAAACATCATGGCCTAGACCGCCGTGAGTGACGACCTTGCATGCTTTAGCACCCGAAGCACTTGATGGATGCGGTCTTGAACTGTTGCGAGAACAATCGCTCGGTCGCGGTCCATCCAGAAGAAGCCACCGGCCTCCAATTCTTATTGCGTTAAACAGTTCATTCGAATCCCAACACACTCTTTCTCTTCCTTTGGAAAAAGATTCACAACTGCACGCAGAAGCAGCAGATGATAAGACATGAAAGTCCGACACACTCGAAAATAACAAGAAGATCATGGTGACGTATATTGGAGTTTCTCGCCGATTTTCCAAAATTACTCAAGAAGAAATTCCTCTCTCGCAACGGCCCGTTTGGTCTTGTATTTCCAAACGTCCGCATGACCAGAATCATGAGAACATCCTTCTCTAGGCTTCGGATGCGATCGTGTAGCAGAGGCAACTACGACGCCTCACTCGGCAGCGGACGGGCACCAAACAAGGCATGAGGCGTGATCACTGGCTCAGCATTCGAAGGACCCTAAAAATGCACAAATGACAGAGCATAAAAACCAGGGCAAATGACAGCAGTCAAAAGAGACACTTATATTTACATCAATGAACAATTACGTGGAAGAGTTATCTAGGTCGAAGCATTACATGCACAACGTCAAATCAAAATCAAAATACTGCTAACTAAACTACAAGGCAGATGACCTAAGCAGCCTCATCCAGAGCAGCTTCAGACTCCGAGATCCTAGCCTTGGCTGCCCGCTGCTACTCTAGCGCATATGTGGCTAGAAGTTCAATAAGCTTCGGGCCAAAATGCTTGCAGCAGGAGGCGAACTAAGAAAAATCTACCTCGGTGCCATCTACTGCTGTCGGCATCTTGGAGGTGATGTGCTGAAGATCCAGCTGCGCGCCAGATGCCACTGCCATCGCCAGCCCCATGGCGGCACCCACCCCCTCCTGCTCTCGCTTGTAGCTCGTAGGGGCATCACCCGCCAAGGATTCCGCTAGGGAGTCGAGGTCATCAAGGGTGATACCCTTCGGGTTGATCTCCTTGTAGAAGCGGGCAAGGACCTCCTTGGCCTTGCCTAACAACTCCACAATAGAGCTGCAATGATCTTTGATCGCTGCAATGGCATCCTCCATGGGATCCCCATCCTCCAAAACGCTGCGATCAAACACAACGCCAGCAGCATCTACAAGATGTGGCACAATTTGGATGATACAAAGGATCCACACCCAAAGAAAAACAAGCTCATGAAAAGGAACATAGTGTCACTTACCAGACAAAATGTTGGCAACAGCCATAAGCTTCTCTGCCATGGCCTTCTACCGAGATACCATGGCCGCCGCAAGCTGCTGCTCACTATCCTGGGACTCCTGTTGTTGGCGCTGAAGGGCCTCCATGGCATCCTTCGCCTTGGTCTGTGCCTGGCCGAGACTCTTCTCGAGTGCATTCAGCTTGCAGGGGGCTTCATTGTTCTCATCAAAAATAGTCAACAAGGAAAAAGTCAGCACACTAGTACTTATTAGTACTCGCAATTGAACAAAAGAAATATATGCATCTCACAGTTGCTAGAGGGTGCCCTCCAAGGAAAGGTATAGCTGGCCTAGGAGATAAACATCGCGAATGAAGGGCTGCAGAAAAGAAGCAGCAAGCCAAATGAACAAGAGGGCTCGGGGCTTGCCAATTTGAAGGTATAAACTACTTACATGGTCACCCAAAGACTCTGAGGGTTTTGCTTGCATCTTCTGTGAAACAACTATATGATCCCTTGGCCTCAAGGAGCTCAAATTGTCATTATAAAAGTCGCCACCATCTTCGGGAACATGATAACAACCTTCGACTCCCCATGCATCTCCTCAAGTTCCTCTTCAAAGGATTCTTCAAAGGAGTTCCTCCTAGCACATTCGAAGAATTTCAGGATAACCAATGCAATAGCAAGTTAATACTTGGCACACCACAAACAAAAAGAGAGGATCATAAACTCACGAGGGAATGTCAGACAAGTCGAAGACTGGCACATCCTTCTACTTATTCTTCTTCTTCTTCTTGGCTGGCGGCCGAGGAGCTATGGCCCGAACAGGCACAACAGGAATGGGGGAGGTTGCACCTTCATCCCTAGTATGACGCTCGAGGAAGGCAGGCCTCCTCAGCGTTGGCGACATTGCCCCATCCGAACTTTTGCTTCGGGATCTCTTTCAAGATAGACCTTCGCTAAGCTCGGGGGCTTCCGTCGTTGGTGGATGAGCAGGGGATCTCGGAATCAGACTCCACGTCCCCACCATCTGGCGCAACCTCAAATTTCTCAGGAAGAGGAGGCATCATGCCCGCCACCATGAACTCATGCGGACCAAGACAAATGCAACGTTCAGTCAAACAAAATAAACAGGAAAGAAGCACTCGAAAATGCATTACATGCAACCGCAGGTTTCACCTGAGGGACTTCCTTCTTGGCATGAAAGGCGGAAGTCACAGACTTCCCCGATAGCTCCTTGTTGTCCTTATGCTTCAGCAGAGCTCGAAGCGCTCGGTCAAGGTCTTTCGAGGACATCTTATCCGACAACACTCTCGTCGGGTTGCTAGCGCTAGAGTACAAAAACATCGGATGCACCCTCGCTTGGAGAGGCTGCACCTGATGCTTAAGGAAAGTGCGGATGATATCAACGCCACTATCCTGCTTGCCTTGTACCAGCTGGAGCGCCTCTACCCCCTGGTACAACTTCTGCACCTCCGCGGCTTCGCCCTCCACGACATCATTCAACCATGAGCGCTTTCGGGTGACCACCTTGGTGGCATCAAAGGGGGGCAACCCATAGTGTTGGCCATCGAGCTTGATGTCGCAGATGTAAAACCATTTGTTTCGCCATTGCTGGATGGACTCACCAGAGATAGAAGGAGAAAAATTGGATGGTGGGGCGGATGGAAATCCCGCACCCACCCAGTTGGTAGACGCCACCAGTGCCAGACTGCCTCTTCGGATAATAGAGTTTTCTGATGAGGCCAAAGTGTGGCTCGATACCGAGCCAGCACTCACAAAGCGTGATAAAACACGCGATGTGAATAAGAGAATTGGGCGACAAATGGTGGAGTTATAGTCCATAAATAAAAAGAAGCCCATGAAGAAATTCGTGGGCATGCAAAGAAAGACCACGAACAAAAAAGGCATAAAACATAACTTGAAACCCTTTGGGTGGGTCTGTAATTACCTTTTCCTTCAAAAGGAGGGCGTCATTCTTGTTCTTGGAGATGAGACCAGCCTCGCACGGGAGGCGCAGGTCCGCATGCCTCATCTGGGAGCGCCGCCACCCACCATCGGTGACACGGCTAGCGGTGGAGGCCTTATTGGTAGCGCCAGCGTTTCTTGTCCCTGCAGCAGCGGTGGAGGAAGACTTCATGTACTTGCCAATCTTGGCGGCGCGACATGATACCTTTGATCCGGATTACGGATGTAGTATAGCTCTTTTTCCCTAGTAGACCTAGGTTTATCGAATCCTCTGAAAGTAGAAAGCAAAGTGAGATTACTTAAACGGACCTTCGAGAGTTTTAGAATTCCTTATGTGTTTTCACCAGACCAAGAGTTTGTGAACTTTTTGTTGTTGTTGACAATAGAGAGAGAGGGCCTAGGGTGTGACACCCCCGAGATCAGGGCTAAACAAATCCCAGACCTCCGTCTAACATAATCTTAACCTTGAGCTCGAGGATATCCAGCGAGGAATCGATAACACAAAAGTGACCCTACGACACAAAAAATATTACAACAAGCTCATAACTAAGCGAAGAGACAAAATATTATAAACAAAGGTCACTGACCACAAACATAAAACAAGAGAAGGAAAATTATTCTATTAAGTATAGCAAACTTAAGAAATGGCCTAAGAGGCCCGAAGCATAATGATGATGTCTCAGCCCATAGATTCCAGGCTGCCGGCCGGGAACCCCAAGCTACTCATCGGTGTCGATGTAGTACAAAACTCGTCTTCAGGGGAACATTTACTCTGCCAAAAGTATCAACAAAGCAAGGGTGAGTACATGATGTACTCCGCAAGACTTATGGCTGATGGAGAGGTTTTGCATAAAGCCATCTTTGTTGGTAAAACAAGAGAGATAAGAAGCTCATCTAATCAAAATATTTTAAAAGGGGATAAGAGAGTGACATCTCCAAAGTATTGATCATCATCTCTTTGATATCCACCAGATCATCATCATCTCCTGAACTAGGATCACCCCCTCATACCCATGAGTAAGCATCCTTAAGCACATGTTGATCTACCAAGTTTTATAATTAGGTTATTGTTCTCTATGATCTTAGAATTCGGTCACCGAGCGTTCATAACCGTGAGCACGGCTTTTGGAAAAGATTTAACCCTGCAGGGATGTAAAACTTTACCCACACGTACCAACCGACTCTTAATGCCAAGCTATTAGACCTCTTCCTTGGAAGGCTGGAAGAGGGTGGTTGGCCGCGACCTTTACCTTGCTTTCACTAAGACCATGAGTCACGCCCTAAGGATGGTTCTGCCATAACGGGTCAAATTCCGAAGCCGATCCCTAGAGATGTGAGGCGAGGTTGGTTTACCAGGGGATCCATCGACCTCAAGCAACCCTGGCCACACTTACCTACCTGTTATGATGCAACTTCACCGACCAAATCTTTCAAAATGTTTTCAATGCGTATGTCGAATGGAACGCCCGAACTATGTGACCCATGGAATATACTAGGCAAGTTAATAAGGAGAGTGGTTCCCAAGCCCCGTGTGGTTGTACGCTCGTCTCGGTTCCAAAGGCAAGAACTCGGTTCCTAGTGGTGGCGAGCATGGGACTAGAAAAACCACATCCCACTGTGGCCTCCCATACAAGCCTTAGCATGTTTAATCTCATATCGCCTCATCAATATACCTCAATCTCCTGTCATACTAGATTCATTGCATCTGATGGATCATCTGGATGAACCAGAATCAGAAGCTATGCATTGCTAAGCAGGACACAAATATAATCTCTAGCAGTGTACACAAGCCAAACCTAGTTATGCTAGGAGCAGTGGATCAGGTAATATAAGCTCAAAGGGAGTAATGCAATAGATAGGATACTCTATCTATCGATAAAAGACCACAGTAGAATCGTATGCATCATGGCAATAATTGAAATGCTTTCGAAATCATAGGATTATATCATGGTGGGGCTATGCTTGCCTTTGCCCGTTGATATCCAATAAGAAGAGCTCCAGACATCTGGTACTTGACTTGGTTACAGTTGGTCAATTATTGTTCTTCGATCTTCGACGGTGTTGATCTCGATCTTGATATCGTATTCTACCGAGAAGAACCAAACACCAGAAAGAAAGGAAAATAATCAAAAATGGCATCGATGCAATGCTCAACAAGAATGATGATATGACAATTTGAATTGTATTGAATTGAAACCCTAGAACATGCTTGGCAATTTAAACGGAGTTCCGGGGGTATAAACCCTAACTCGGAGAAACCCCAGAATCACTTGTGAGGGTTCATTTGGTTATCTAATTAAACTTGTCATGTAAGTTATTGAACAATGCATATTTATAGCTTAAATAGGTAGATCTCATTTTCTGAACATTTTGATATATTATACATATTTTTCTGACTTATAAATAATTAGATGTCAAATTTATAAGTTTTATTCATTTTTTGGAATTATTAAAAGGAGTTACTGCGTCAGGCTGACGTCAGCACAACGCCAGCACAATCTTTGAAACATTTTACACCGTGGCTGTGTCTAGCCGTGGTCACAGACTGGTGGGACCAAGCGACACGTCACCTAGCCATGTTGGCTTGCCGGAGACAGGTCAGACGATGGTCGACGACGACGCAGGCGAGCACACGGGGCTGCTGAACCTATTCTGTTCGAACCAGCGCTTTTCTGGGAACCTAATAGGGGGCGCTGCTAGGATTGGGTCGCCGGAGCTTGGTCATCGACAACCATCTGCGGCGGTCGATGGCGATGCAAGGCACGAGACTGCACCAGAGAGGAAGGGAAGAAATGAGGGATCTAGAAGGACCAGTGTCTCACCGTGAGGATGATGGTGAGGTCGGCTTGGCCAAAGGAGGACGGAGGCGTGAGAATGGACAACGACGAGCTTCATCGGGGTCGAGGAAGAAGAGACCTGCGGCGTTGATTAGAGGCGCGTGGCCCCGATTCCTTCGGGTAGGTGATCGAGTCCACCATAGCGGAGCTTCTAGTCCACTCAGCAGGGCTCGGGGCAGTGGCTAACGGCAGCGATTCGTCAGCAGGTCTCTGGTAGGTCTGGGGAGAGAGGGGGAGTGGATGAGGAAAAGAGAGGGTCTCGGCAGGTCTTATCCTCTCCCGTAGCATGACGGATGGCGGGGAACGGGCGGCGGAGATCTACAGTGGCGCTGGTGACAGAGAGGAGCTTATGAAGGGGAGGAATACGACGAGAGGGAGGGGTGAAGCGGTACTAGCCTGGGACAGGGAGAAGGAGAGAAGGGTTGTGCCAGCCTAGGAGGGGTTCAGGCTGATTTTTTGTATCTGCAAACTCTTTTCTTTTATGTTTTATTTCTCTTTTATATTTTAATTTTAAACCTATTTTGAGTTATTCCAAAAATACCAGAGAGTGTATAAAATATGTAAAATATTGCAGGGCCGTTATAATCCATTTGGGCTCCACATATTTTGGTAGTTTTCAAAATATTCAAAACCTTTTGAAAGGTTTTCAAAGAGAGAATAGTAATTAGGGTTTAGGGTTTTGTATATTTCTTTCTTGCATGCACTTTTGAATATGATGCTCATGATGCACAAACAAGTCCTAAATAGTATTTAACTAAAACTAGGGTGTTACAGCTCTATCCCCCTTACGAGAATCTCGACTCGAGATTCCAAAGGTAGGAAGAGAGACAGAGAGGGAAAGAAACATGGTTACACCAAGGGTAAGAGGGAAACACACTAACCAACACACGAAGTATCTCATGGTCAACTCATGAAGGAGTGTTTAAGAACAACTCTGAGACGACAAGCATGAAACACATCAACATAATGGAGGAAACAAGAGGAGAAGTTTTCAAGTTGTTAGACAGATGGTCTTCATAAGGATTGAGACCATGGAGCTTATAGAAGAGTTTAAGCTTCTAAAGAGAAAGGTTCCAACGGAAAGAACATAACTGCAAACTTCGATAGAGTACCTATACTAAACAGCTTAAGTAGATATTTTAGGTTGTAGAGATATGGATCAACAAAACCAAGCTGTTGAACTACTTTTTAAACAGAAGAGTCACTCTTTCATTCAACAGAAGGCCAAGACAGAAAGTTGTTTTGTGGCAAGGACTCATAAGAGTCACAAGGGACATATAGCAAGAGGAGCTTCTGATTACCAAAATCATAGTCACTCTTAAAACATGGTTGAGGAGATGAAGGAAACTGTTTATTAATCCAGGCCCATCAAAATCTTTGCCAAAGATAATGATATCAGTTTACACCACTAGATGAATAGGTAAAAAGATTCCCGATGACATGCGAAAAAGAAAATTCATTTTCAGACTTCAATTAATTGGCACAGCAAGACGCTTGCCAACATAAAGGGTCTGGAGGATTGACTGAGAGACATTTAGCAACACTCTTTAAATGTTCAATAAAGAAAATATCAAGTAAAGGTCAGACTTCGGGTACAAAGGAACCATAAGAACAACTCCTATAATAAAATATAGAAGAAGCCTCATGAAGAGTGGTTGTTATTGCTGAACCAAGAGAATATGACAAAAGGTCTTTTTGGCTAAGTGTGTCAACCGTTACATTAGTCTTGCCATATTTACAAATAGACCTATGTCTAAACATTGAGGAAAACCAACCATCGTTGCTGCTTGAGAGTCAGCTTTGGTTAGGTGGAATGATACTTCAGACTTAGCATGTCCGAATAGAAAGGGTGCAACATTTACACAGAGGTAAAGTCACTAGATTCTCAAGGCATGGACTATAGTGTAAAGCTCCAAAAAACCTGAGCTAGATTGTTATACCCATGCGTTTTGCAATTTGTCGAAATACAATTGCATACACATGAGGTAATAACAAGAAAACACACATGTATCCTAAAGGGAAGAAAGATAACTCTTCTCAAATCCACGGTGACATCTTTCAACAACTTCACGTGAATCGAAGAAGGTCACTTCTAACATCCAGAGCACATACTTTGAGATAGCACGCAGATGGTTCTCATAGGTTTCCAACATTAATTCCAAATTTTCCATATGAATCTAATATTTCATGGAGAAGATAAGGATGCCATCGATGGGCTCAACAACAAACTTATCAATACATTCCAAGAAGATGGACTCATTTGTTACTTGAACAAGGCAAATGCATTGGTCAGACCAAAGAGAATGAAGATGTACCCAAGTGAAACATCACGAGAATAAACATCATCAAGATAGTCCTTGGAACTGAGTTTGATTTGGCGATAACCCAAATCAAATCAAAGGTGGGGGAAGATAACATATCTACACAAAGGAGATACTACCTTTCTTCAACACGAACAAAACTAGACAACCCTTTAAGAAGGAACAATGTTGGATAAAACTTTTTGACTTACAACTCTCCAAGTTGTTGTTTAAGCTCAACCAACTAGTTCAGGGGTATCCAGTATGGATCCTTGGAGAAAAGAGCAATTTAGAGAACTTGCTTGATCAAGAACTTGACAACACAATCATGTGGCAACATGGCGATACTTCTAGAAGATATCTAGAATATTATGAAACACCGATATGTTACTTAGTTCGAGAGGAAAGTTGCTTAGTAAGGCAAGCAGACACAGTCTTAGAGTTTCGGCACAAGCCTAACTCTTTGACCAAAGAGAGTACCCCAGAATAACAGACTTGGTAGCACAGTCAAACTTCGCTTAGTGATAGGATTAACCAATCACACTAAGAATGAAATAAATGTCCTTAGAGTTGAAAACAATAATAATTGCTAAGAATCTCAGATAGCCACATTATTATGCACACGTATCAATTACGAGCACGAAATCTTGAGGAAGGGTGGGTAAAGATGTGTGGTAGTATCACTTCATTAAGAGGGTCGTGAAACTCAGCACGACATCTTAGTATAAAAGGGTGTGATACTTTAAGATAGAATAGATGGGAGACACTCAATGCCTCTTAATCTGCGGATTAGAACACTTTGACCTGGTCCTAGAAATGACGATGTACCGGAGTTTGTTTCTCATGACATCCCGAAATGGTTTGTCATCATGGACCACAAGAGTATCTTACATCGGGAGACATCAATGCATATTTACTACTTGGATACCAACTGGTAAACAAAGGTCAGAAATCAACAAGGGAGAAAGAACATGCTCAGGATAGAATCCCGAGATGTGGATGCATATATTATCAATCTTCCGAAAACCAATGCATAGAAGAGGTAAGGTGTGGCAGAGTCATGAGTATAGATGTGAGACTCACGAGGAGTAATCTTGTCATGATTTTTTAGATTCCATTACAAAACATCTGCCATAGCATGTGGTAGGGGAAGTCCTTAGTTGTCACAATTCAATCGAACATTCTGACGGATCAGGGCCAGTTAACTGTCATAGGACAAAACAACACAATCTTCAGCAAAATTGAGTCCCAGACTCGAATTCAGAACAATTGCTGGTGTGATTGGACTTAGGACATTGTGGTCTTACAGGAGTCGAATCCTAGTGATTTTCAAGTGATGTACCCAACGCGTCCGTCGGGATTTTCATCGTGTCTGTTAACACGGGAGTTTACTGGCAGAGCGCAGTCAGGTGTGTTACCAGGCTATCAGATGATATGTGTAGGTCTTATATTTGCGTTGTAGACACAACATCCGTAATTTTGTCACCATGGAGGTGTTTCCGGTGGCCAAGGATACTAATTTTCACTTAGCATTGGTTTGCGCAAAGTTGCCAAAAATATTTTTGTCATATTTGATCCGAAGGATCGCAGTCGAAGAATTCATAGGGTGCGCGACCAGTGCTCCCTATGGAGTAGCCCCCGAGTGTCTGTTCGAGTCGTAGACTCGAGCAGAGACTTTAGTTCAGTTGTTTTCAGTGTAAGTCCGAAGGACACAATTTTTTAGGATGCTCAACCAATGCTACCTATGGGAGTAGCCCCCAAGTCCTACGTGGAGTCGCAGACTCGACGTAGGACTCGAAGATAATTTCGAGGTCATGTTACCTTTGCAATTTTTCAGGTGCGCGGCCAGCGCTCCTGATAGGAGTAACCCCCGAGTAGTTCCTCAAATTATAGATTAAAGTAAGTACTTGAATGATCAGCCAAAATCTTCGAGACGTTGCTGGCTTTGCCTTGATGACGTCAATGCTGATGATTGCTGATCTCAAATGTCTGCGGCAGTAGATATGATGCGACGAGATGATCGTGGGTCCCACCGCCTGACTTGACATTGACTAGTCACGCGTAGACGTGGAAAAAATTACGGCGTCTCCTCGGTTTCCGTGCGTAGTGGACGGCGTGCTGGTGACGGTTCATTTTGGAGCTAACACGTGTACGGTGAGATTTGAGGTGCACGCTAGGACTTCTCAATCAATGTCTTATGTGCATCGTCTCCATCCTTTTATATCGTAGGGAAACAGTGATCTCTTTTTACCCTTCGTTATTTGCTCATCTCCATTGTCTTCATTTCTCGCGAGCTTTTCTGCCCTTCATTGCACACTGGACATTCTCCACACCTTTCCTTCCTCGTTCTTGTGCTCACATCGCTGCACTCGCCGCTTCAAGATGGGCAGTCAAAGAAGACGTCAACTGCTGAAGCTAGATCGAGCGCCACCGGCGCCGGCAAGAAGGTCGCCGCTACGACCCGTGCCACTGATGGCGGATGTAAGCGCACGAATATGCACGAGGCAGATCTTCTTAAGCTGCGTGATACTGGATTGATCTCCAAGGACAAGGAGGACGCCATCCTCCCTAGCCAAGAGGTAATTCCTTGCCCACCCAAAGGATTTCAGGTGATGTTTTATGCCTTCATTGCCCGAGGCCTTTCTTTGCCCGTCGACGAATTCCTTCATGGACTCCTTTTTTTCTACGGGATTCAGTTGCATCACCTGTCTCCCAACTCTCTTCTTCATATTGCTTTTTTCATCACTATCTGCGAGTGCTGACTCGGTATCGATCCGCACTTTGGACTCTTACAGAAACTCTATTCGGTGAAGAGGCAGTCTGGCACCGGCAATGTTTATCCGCTCGGCGGCTGCATCATTTCCATTCGCTCTTATGTCCAATTCTTCTGCTTCTCCATTTGCGAGTTCGTACAATACTGGTGGAGGAAGTGGTTCTATATCCGCGACGTCAAGTTGGACGGACAGCACTTTGGTCTCGCCCCTTTCGACTCTACTAAGAAGATCACCCCAAAGAGGTCTTGGAAGAACGACGTCTTAGAGGATGAAACATCGAAGGTGGAGAATCTCTACCAGCGCGTGGAGGCACTCCAGCTGGTGGTCGGCAAGGAGGTCAACGGTGTAGATATCATCCGCACCTTCCTCAAGTATCGGGTGCAGCCGTTCCATGTGAAGGCGCACCCGATGTTCCAGTATGCTGGCCGCAGCGATCCGACAAGGGTTTCGCCTAACGAGTTGTCTTCGGGTGACCTTGATAGAGCTCTTCGACCCCTGCTGAAGTCCAAGGCCGATGAGGACCTCCCAGGGAAATACTTGAACTCCCCCTTCAGTTTGAAGAAAGTAGTCCCGAAGGTGAAAAACTTGTAGATGCGCGTAATGCTATTTCGAGTGCTAGCTGTTTGTTATTTGTACTAACAATTTGTCATCTTCTTGTCGTTGATTTGCAGGACTTAAAGATAGCGGGGATGATGCCCCCTCCACCTGAGAAATTCCCAATTGCACCGGATAATGAAGTTGTGGAATCCGAATCCGAGCTTCCTTCGGCGCAATCTCCTATCACGGAAGCCCCCGAGCAGAGCGAAGGGAGGACCCGAAAGTGCTCCCGGAGTGAATCTTCGGATGGGGCTACACCACCAACTCCAAGGGGTCTGTCGTTTCTAGAGCAGCACAACAAGGATGAAGGTGTGTCATCTGCGCCTTTCCCTGCCGTGCCCATTCGGGCAATGTCCCCGTAGCCGCCGTCCAAGAAGGAGAAGAAGGAGGCGTCTCCTCTCTTCAATTTGTCGGACATCGAGTCGTAAGTAATTTTGTTTGAGTCTTGCTTCCATGTTCATCTTCGTAGTTTTAGCTTGCTGCTGATCTGATAATTGCTTGCAGCAACCATTCGGAGGAGTCCCTTGACGGGGACACCGAAGAGGTGGCCTAGGTGGTGGCCAACTCCTAGGGCGAGGATTCGAGATCCACGAAGTGGGAGGCTCATGCACTCGTCACTCGGAAGACGATATGCAAACCTTCGGAGTCCACACCTAAGCACGTAAGTGTTGTTCTTTTAATGCCTCGGGGAAGCCCCCGAGTCGTTTTTATCTGACATGTTGGTCTTTTGTTTTGTGAGGGGAGCCCCCAAGCCCTTTATTCATCGGGTTTGTTTGCTTCTTCTGTATCCTTTGTCCGCAGCGCCAATCTTCTGACCCAGCAGCATATGGCGTTGGAGGATGAGCTGAAGCAGCTCTGAGGTGCGTTTTGTTACTCTTCGCTATTTTTGAATGCTTCAAGTTGGTGTTGTATTCATCCAGTGTTTCTTCATAATGCAGATGAGAACAATGACGCTCTACATAGGATGAATGCTCTCGAAAAGATCCTCAGCCATGCGGAGAAGAAGGAAGCGGATGCTGCGGAAGCCAAGGAGCGCCTGCAGAAGGAGGCCGAAGATCGTGCCGCTGCAGCTGCTTGGGAGAAGGCTATGGCGGACAAGCTCTTGGCTGCTGCCAAGGCTGTCTCTGGTAAGTTGATTTTGTCTCTTTTGGGTGTTCTATTTTTTGAGTGCATTTTATCCTTTCTCAGTTCAGTGTTTTCTTCCTCTTCTTTTCAGATGCTTCTAGCATCACGTTTGATAGTGGTGCGCTGGAGCACGGAGATGTTTTGGCCGATGCTGCTGCGATCGAGGATCGCTGTTCAGCTATCGTTAGTTCCCTGGAGAAGGCCAAGAATGTGTTGCCCTCCGCGATGTCGACTCCCTTGTGAATGCTCTGTCGGAGGATGCTCCAGTGGAGTACAAACACAAGAAGAAGGGCATCTGTTCCTCCATGGCGCTGGCCATGGCGAGGGCGTCCGGAGCCGAGATGGACCTGGCCCAAGTCACGTCCAGGATGCCTACGATGGCGGATGGCTCCGAAGTAGCTTTTGCCCTTTTTGCTTCTCGTTGTAAGCATTACGGGCCTAAGCTCATCGACCTCATGACCGATTATGCGGCGAAGAAGCAACAAGAGGCCAAGAGCAGGTAGTAGGGCTCCGAGGCTACTCTGGGTGCTGGTACTTAGGCCTTTGCATTATAGCTAGTGTATCTTCTACTTCTTCTGTCTTTTGTAACAACTTTTGGATGAACAAGTCTCACTTTGGCACAAGGTGGCTTTATTTATGTATATAAGTCTACCTTTTAACTGCTGTCAAAAGTATTTGTGATGTTCATACTTGCTTGTTTACCCCTAGGGTCCTTCGGGTGAGGCTCCAATGATTACTCCGGCTACGCCTGATCCTCGCCCATCATTGTATGAGGTGTCGTAATTGACCTTTCTGTGTAATCACGTCCGAAGTCTAGAAAAAGACATCCTCAACATCCAAGGTCATGCAGATGTGTGGAAGTGAAAGGCTGAGCGAGCCACTGCTAGGGAGGAGTTTTTGCTTGGGGAATTTCGATAGATGGGTGAGAAACATCAATGTGGGTCCTCTTGAACCGATGTTCCTTCGAGTGTACCTTATTTGTATGCTGGCTCACCCCATGTTTTGTGCAGTTGTGAATCTCATTCCGAGGGAAGAGAAGGAGCGCGCCGCGACTCGGATGAATTGCCTGACGCAACAAGAGCTGGAGGCTGGTGGCTTCTTTTGGATGGATCGTGATCGAGCCATCGCCCTTGCGATGGTGCAAGATTGCGTACACCAGGTTCTTCGGGTGCTGAAGCAGGCGAGGTCGTCAGTTGCAGCCATTTGGTCCGTCATGTTCCCTTTGGGCGCAGCTCCTTCTAGCTTTTTTGGGTCTTCTTGGGAAGTTTCGAAATGTAGGCAATGTCAAGGAGTTGGTGCACCATCAAATGATTGCTGGGGTGAAGGCAGCCCTTTCTCTCGTTCGACTGCATCGTCGTGATGTCAATCTTGCGGAGATAGCGACTAGACCGCCTCCTCCACCAGGTGGCAATTTATAGGACATGCCCCTCATTATGCAGCTGTGGCATAGTATGCCAAAGAAATTATAGATTTGTTCGAGGAGCGGACGGATGTTATGCTCCAAAATAATTAGGTCCTATAAAGAAAACAAGATAATGTAAAATTTGTATTTATTCGAGTGGGCTTGTAATGCCCTTTGTAAAGTTTGTATGTGTTGGCATGTGGTGCGATTGTAATGTGCATGTCCTTTTCGTTAGCCTGACGTGGTCAGCTACTCGGGTTGTATGCATTGTTTTTAGTTGACGAAGTCGTAAGGTGAGGCGCAGCCCTCGAGCATATTTAGCGAGAAATAATGCAAGGAGAAAAAGATATTTGGGCCAAGGAACTTAGCTTTTATTTATAGCAAACGAGGAGGTACATTGTTCGGCTGAGTAGCCTTGGCTGAATAGCCTAATTGAAAGTAAAAGGTAACTAGGGGTAGAAGCGTCATAGTCGTACGACGTTGCAAGGGTTGGAGTATTCGACTCCTGAAGCGATGTCCATGAGGCAGTAGGCGCCACCTAGGATGACTTTGGTGACGATGTAGGGTCCTTCCCAGGGTGACTCGAGCTTCTTGTGCCCTTCTCGCTTGAGTTGCAGGACGAGGTCTCCTTTGATGGAGGACCTTGGGCGCAGCCGGCGGTTGTGGTAGTTGCGGAGGCTCTGCTGGTAGACCGCTGAGCGATCCATGGTGATGTCGTGTGCCTCGTCGAGTGTGTCGACGATGTCTTCAAGTGCTGCCGATGATTCGGCCTTGCTGTAAGCGACGAGCCGTGGGGCCTTGTGGTGTACCTCAGCAGGTAGCACAGCTTCGGCTCTGTGCACCATGAAGAAGGGCGTGTAGCCAGTTGAGCTGTTTAGAGTTGTACGAAGGCTCCAAAGAACCGAAGGTAGCTCGTCTGCCTAGGCTCCCGCGAGCCTTTCGAGTGGGCATAGTAGGCACTTCTTGATGCCGTTTCCTATAAGTTCGTTGGCCTTTTCAACCAGCCCGTTGGTCTGCGGGTGTGCCACGAAGACGTATGATATCTTGATTCCGAGATTCCCGCAGAAGTCTTGGAATTCCTTGGAGATAAAGTTTGAGCCGTTGTCTGTTATGATGCTATGTGGCACGTCGAATCTGTATCAGGCTGACCAGCTCGGCCTCTATGTCGAGCTTTTTGGTCCTTCCTATCCTTCGGGTAGCGCAGCCCCCGGGTGCTCTGCTTCTTCGGCTAAGCCTTCGGGGAATTTACTCTTTATAGAGGTTACACATATTTGTTCGAGGAACACACATGGTGGCACCCGTGCGCAGGTGGATCCAATGTTGGTGAGCCTGTCAGCCTCTTCATTGCTCTCCCTTCCGATGTGCGGAAGCTCACAGCCGTAAAAGTCCCCCTTGAGTGAGTTGTAGAGTGCGCGGTACACAATCATGTTGGCACTATGAGTGTCACACTCGTTCATCGTCTGCTGCACGACAAGGTTCGAGTCGCCGTAAATGACCAGGCGTGTTGCACCGCACACATTGGACAACCTCATGCCGTGAATGATGGCCTCGTATTTAGCCTTGTTGTTAGAGGCGCGAAATTTCACCTGAAGGACGTATTTCATCTTGTCGCCTTGAGGGGACGTCAGTATGACGTCGGCCCTTGCTCCGGCCTCGTGCTTGGAGCTGCCGATGTGCATCGTACAGGACTACGACATGTCTGGAGTATCCAGCAGCTAGAGTTCCATCCAGTGGACGAGGAAGTCAGGGAGAACCTAAGACTTGATGGCGGTGCACCGCTTGTAGGTTATGTCTAGAGGGTATAATTCGATGCCCCATAAGGCTACGCGCCCCGTGGCTTCGGGATTGTTCAGGATGTTCGACAGCGAGGCGTCGTTGATGACCATGATCTGATGCTCCTGGAAGTAGTGGCCCAGCCGACGCGCCGTCATGAATACGCCGTAGGCGAGCTTCTGGTAGTGAGGGCACCTCTGCTTTGTCTGAGCCAGTACCTCGCTGAGGTAATAGATTGGGCGTTGGACCCCATGGGTCTTGCCATCTTAGGGTCGCTCAACTGCAAGTACGGTGCGGACCACCTGATGTGTTGCTGCGATGTATAGCAGCAAAGGTTCCTGTTCGTTCAGCGTGTCCAGGACAGGTGATGTGGAGAGAAGCCGCTTGAGGTCCTCGAACACGTCATCTGCTTCGGGTGTCCACTCGAATTTGTCTGTCTTGCGCAGCAGATGATAAAAGGGGAGGGCCTTCTCACCCATTCGGCTGATGAATCTGCTCAGCGCCGAGATTCGTCCGGCTAGCTGCTGGACTCCTTTGAGGTTGTTCGGCTTCTCCATGGATAGTATGGCCCTGATTTTCTTCAAATTCGCCTCGATCCCCTGTTGGGAGATGAAGTAGCCGAGTAACTGGCCGTACGGGACGCTGAAGGCGCACTTGTCTGGGTTTAGCTTGATCTTGTAGTGATCAAGGTTATCGAACGTCTCACGGAGATCGTCGATCAGTGTCTTGGCCTCCCTGGTCTTGATTACTATGTCGTCACCATAGACCTGGATGTTGCGAGCGATCTGGCTTTTTAGGCATGCCTGCATGCACCTCTGGTAAGTCACGCATGTGTTCTTCAGACCGAAGGGCATTGTGTTGGGTGAATGACATGATGAACGCTGTTTTCTACTGATCTTCGACCTTCAGTTGAATTTGATTGTAGCCTGAGTAGGCATCGAGGAAGGAGAGCTTCTCGCAACCTGTGGTGGATTCGATGATTTGATCGATCCTTCGTAGAGGGAAGTGGTACTTCGGACAGTGCTTGTTGAGTGATGTGAAGTCCACGCACATCCGCAGGATGTTCGTGTCCTTTTTGGGGACCAGCGCGGTGTTGGCCAGCCACTCGCTTTCTTTCATTTCCCTGATGAAGTTGGCATCGAGCAGTCTGTTGACTTTGATTCCAACGGCTTCGGCTCTTGGCTCGGACAGTCGATGAATCGACTGCTTGACTGGCTTCGCATCCGGAAACACATTGAGTGCATGCTCGGCGTATTCCCTAGGAACTCCTGGCATGTCTGTAGGACACCAGGTGAAAATTTCCCAGCGCTCACAGAGGAATTCGACGAGCGTGCTTTCCTATGCTGGACTCAGGTCGTTGGTGATTAACGCCATCTTGGGGGCGTCCGTTGGATGGACCTGCACCTTCTCCGTGTTGACTGTGGAGTCGAACGACAAGTTAGGTGTGTTTTTCCTGGTGACTGGGGGTGCCCTGTTGTCTGTCACCTCTCTGAGCCTCGTGAGGTCCTCCTGCATGCTGAACGACTGAGAGATTCTATTGAAGTTTCTGTCGGACCTGGTGAAGCTTCCTTGGACAGTGAGGACCCTCCTAGGTCCTAGCATCTTCAAAAGCAGGTAAGCGTAGTGCGGTACTGCCAAGAATCTTGCGAATGCCATGCACCCAAGGATGGCGTGGTATTGTGATGGCTAGTCCACCACTTCAAACTATAGCCACCCGTGTCTAAAGTTTTCGGGCTGGCCGAAGATGACATCGAGCCATATTTTGCCTAGGGGGTATATGCCCTTCCCTGGGACTATGACATGGAACGTCGTGTCTGACTGCTCCAGGATGCACAGTGGGATCCGCATTGCTGCGAGTGTGCTGGCGAACATCAGGTTGATGCCACTGCCGCCGTCCATGAATACGCGTCTCATTTCGAATCCCCTGATCTGAGCTTCGAGCACCAGGGCAGCATGACCTGGGCGAGGGACCTGTCATGGGTGATCCGAATGATCGAACGTGATGCAGGACTCCGATCCGCTGAGGTACTCAAGTATGGCTGGTGGAGAGGTCACGGCGAGGCTGACTTGGCGGGTGATCTTCTTTTGCACCCTGTTGGTTCGGCATCCCTTCTGGATCATCAGGGCCCCTTTCAGCGGAGGGTACCTATCTGCGCAGTTGTTTGGTGCTGGTGCGACCAGCGGCAGTGACGGTTCGGCAGGTGGTGGTGGAGGAGCTCCGTGGGCGACGGAACCTGGGGCGGGTCCGAATCCAGGGTTCACGGTCTGGTGCCACATTTGGATGAGGCCCTCGCTGAGCTTCTGGAACTCTTGGCAGTCCTTGAGCATGTGGCTGGCCTTCTTCTTATCATATTGTTTATCGATGTAGAAGTGGATGGTGTAGGGACCAAACAGCTTGTCGTATTCCGAAGGCTCGTCGTCGCGGTTGCGACATTGCCACGTTTGTGTGGGTCACCCGCCGTCGCGGTAGTTGCTGCTGCGATATCCGCTATTGCGGTTGCCGTCATCGCATCGATCGACGTATCCAGCCGCAACCATGTTGACTCCATCGCGATTGTCGTTGATGCATGATCTTCTTTTACTGCGGCGTTCGCGCCTGCGGTCGTAGTCATATTCGTCATCTGAATGCGCTCGTTTGACGGAATCCTCACCATCTGCCCATCGGTTGGCGATGTCCATGAGGTGGTCGAGTGTCTTGGGCTTGACGCGCCCAAGCTCCTCCTTGAAATCTGGGCGCCTAGCACTGTCCTTGAAGGAGTCGATTGCTATTTCCTCGGAGATGTGCGCAGCGGAGTTCTTGATGTGGGACCGGCATAATATGTACGAGCGGATGGAATCGTTGGCCTGTTGGGTGCAGGCCCGCAGCTCTTTGATTGAGGATGGCCTCTTGCTGGTGCCCATGAAGTTGTAGATGAAGCTGTACGCCAGTTCTTCCCAGCTTCGGATGGAGCCCGAGGATAGGCTGCTGAGCCATACCCTGGCTGTGCCTGTCAGCTGCAGCTGAAGGCATTGTAAGGCGGTGTTGTTGTTTCCGCCGTGGAGATTGACCGACGATAGATGATCATCGAGCCAAGCCTTTGGATCCTGCGTTCCGTTGAACTTCGGATTGTCCAAAGGGATCTTGAAATTTTTCGACATCCGCGTTTGCCGAACGGATCTGCTGAAGCATCTGCCTCCACACAGCTCTCCGTCGTCCTCCTCTTCGAAATCAGTTGAGCACACGCGTTTAGCACGTGACTTGTTGATCTTGCGTTGGGTGAGCTCATTACGAGCGTCGTAGTTGCTGCTACGGTGTCGTGGGCTCTAGCGGCGCCGGGGAAGGTCATGCTCCTCTTCTTCATTAGATGAGGGTGTGCGGTTTCGAGTGAATTTGACCGCAGATTTTTTCTTCGACTCCGCAGGGGTTTTGTCGTGGAGCACAGCGCTGACGAGTCCAAGGCCTGCTAGTGTTGATTTATGCATTGCGTTCTTTGGGTCGCCCGCTAGAGGCAGGTTGGATGCGAGCTAGGTGGTGGCCACCATGATCGTAGCCTGCGGCATTTTCGGCATGACGTTGTCGTGCGAGTCCATTGTCATGAAGGACGTGTTGAGGTCCCTGGTGACTTTGCGTCGTAGGGCGGGGTCCATGCGCTCCATGCGGGAGCGGTACTTGTTGGCTTTGTTGCCATGCGAAGTGGAGCCATCAGCGGCGGAGAGCGCAGCTCGCCACGCGCTGGATTCCACGGCTGCCTTTTGACGCTTTTCGAGCTCCTCCATTAGCTTCACCTGTCGGTTGTGCTCGTCGATTAGGAGTAGGTGGAAGGCCATCAGAAGATCTCAGGAGGCCTCCACAGGTAGGATTTTGTTGCCTGCCATGGCTTCACGTGCTTGGTGCCAGCCTTCGTCGTCAAGGTTGATCTGTTCATAGCCGCTATTGCCGCCTTCGTTGGCTCTGTTAGCCGGGTTTCCCCTGTTTCCTCCGTTCCTAGTTTGCATGTTGGGAGGGGGATTGGGTGGTGGATTGGCACTAAAACCTAGTGGTGGGTCTGCTCCATTGTTGATGGCGGCGCATAGGTAGCGCTCGCGGCGCAGGATGCAGCTGCCGCAACTTTCAGATCCAGAACCGTAGGTTTGTTCATCCAAAGGGGCCGCATAGATCGGAGTTGCAGCATCTGCTGTCATCCGAATCGCTTGTCAGCATCGACGCGTGCAACACGCTAATGGGTGGGACCCATGAAGCGGTCCTGATGGGTGGTGGTGGCACCCGCTATGGGAGGCGGAGGGTGTCGGTCTGCCCCACCTGGAAGCAGAAGCTCCCGAACAGTATCTCGAGCCCGTCGCCGACAGACTCGAAATCCTTTAGGGTGGCCGACGAGTGGATGGTGATATCGAAGGCGCCAAAGAGGAGGTGACTCTCCGTCACCGATGAATCGTAGATCACTCCAGATGTAACCGTCACGACCGCACGATCAGTGTCCCTGCTTCCCACCGACGGCGCCAATTGACGAGGTTTGATCTCGTCAATGCTCATTGTTATGTACTTGGGATTTGGAGAAGATGGGGATGCTGGAAGTCGTGGAACGGTTAACAGACAAGCAACACAGGGACACAAGATTTAGCCAGGTTCAGGGCCCCGGAGGGAAAACCCTACTCCTACTTGTCTGCTCTTGATTACGGCGTAACCGAAAGTTACAGGGGTGCGTAGATGCAATCTGGTGTGAGGTGTGTATGAAGCGAGTTGAGAGAGATCCTTCTTGTCGTACCCTCCTGGCCTTTATATAGATAGGTTAGATCTCGGGACATGTTGAGTCGGTTACAAATTAGGGTTGATACCCTTTGAAATTCTATCTAATATAGACTTGTCCTCCAAGGAGGCGAAACCGTCATGGGCTTGGGCCACCCGAAATCTTCACGGGGTGCATGTCTTTAACGTGGGCCTTCCTTGGGATGGACCAGGTATACAAATGTTGTGCACCTAGGGTATATCCATGTCACCTAAACTTTGAAAGATTAGAAGAGATATCAAAACTTTTCCAAAATCAACAACAGATGAGATAACCCAGAGTTAGAGCCAAACTGCATAATAAGAAAAGGAAGCATACTAGAGTTTTCGCAAATACTTTTTAGCTTTTGGAATAGTTTACACAAGCACTAGACTAAAAATCGACCAATAGAAAGGTTTTCCTACGGTCGGTACTCCTCTGATACCAAAACCTGTGACACCCCCAGGATCAAGGCTAAACAAATTCTAGACCTCCGTCTGACATAATATTAACCTTGAGCTCGAGGATATCCAGTGAGGAATCGAATTCATAGCAGTAACCCTACAACACAAAAATTATTATAGCAAGCTCATAACTGAGCGAAGAGCCAAAATATTACTAGCAAAGGTCACTAACCACAAACAGAAAACAACGGAAGGCAAATTATGCTATTAAGTATAGCAAACTTAACAAATGGCCTAAGAAGCCTGAAGCATAATGAGGACGTCCCAGCCCATAGATTCCAGGCTCCCGGCCGGGAACCCCAAGCTACTCCTCGGTGTTGATGTAGTACAAAACTCGTCTTCAGGGGAACATTTACTCTACAAAAAGTATCAACAAATCAAGGGTGAGTATAGGATGTACTCTGTAAGACTTATGGATGATTGAGCTGTTTTGCATAAAGACATCTTTGTTTGTAAAACAAGAGAGAGAAGAAGCCTGTCTAATCAAAGGGAGTAGTGGATCAGGTAATATAAGCTCAAGCCAAACCTAGTTATGCGAGGAGTAGTGGATCAGGTAATATAAGCTCAAAGGGAGTAATGCAATAGATAGGATACTCTATCTATCGATAAAATACCATAGTAGAATCGTATGCATCATGGCAAGAATTGAAATGTTTTCGAAATCATAGGATTATATCATGGTGGGGCCATGCTTGCCTTTGCCCGTTGATATCCAATAAGAAGAGATTCAAACATCTGGTACTTGACTTGGTTAAAGTTGGTGAAGTATATTTCTTTGATCTTCGATGGTGTTGATCTCGGTCTTCGATCTCGATCTTGATATGGTACTCTACCGGGAAGAACCAAACACTGGAAAGAAACGAAAACAATCAAAAATGGCATCGATGCAATGATCAACAAGAATGATGATATGACAAGTTGAATTGTTTTTAATTGAAACCCTAGAACATGCTTGGCAATTTAAACGGGGTTCCGGGGGGTATAAACCCTAACTCGGAGAAACCCCAAAATCACCTATGAGGGTTCATTTGGTTCTCTAATTAAAATTGTCATGTAAGTTATTGAACAATGCTAGGTAGATCTCATTTTTTTGAACATTTTGATATATTATACATATTTTTCCGACTTATAAATAATTAGATATTAAATTTACAAGTTTTATTCATTTTCTAGAATTATTAAAAGGAGTTACTGCGTTAGGCTGACGCCAGCACATGCTTTGAAACATTTTACACCGCGCCGTGTCTAGCCATGGTCAATGACAGGTGGTACCAAGTGACACGTCACCTAGCCATGTTGGCTTGCCGGAGACAGGCCAAACGATGGACGGCGAGCACGCGGGGCTGCGAAACCTGTTCTGTTCGAACCAGTGCTTCGCTAGAAATCTAAATAGGGCGGTGCCACTAGGATTGGTCGCCGGAGCTTGGTCATCGACGAGCAACTGTAGCGATTGACGGTGGCGCAAGGCAGAGAGGAAGGGCAACAAAGGAGGGGCCCGGAAGGACCAGTGTCTCACCGTGAGGATGATGGTGAGGTCGGCTTGTCTAGAGGAGGACGGAGGCGTGAGAATCAACGATGGCGAGCTTCATCGGGGTCGGGTGTCAACACCCGGATTTTTAATCATAGATGCTTGTTATGCCATACATCGCAATCCCAGGATTACCATTTTTGCGAGACATAACAGATTGGATATCATAGTACATCATCCATTACAAACCATACATACGGTCTTACAACAAATAAAGGTTCTCATGATCCAGTCGTAATACAATCATAGAAGCGGAATAACGTAATAATAACGGTAGCGTGGGCGAAGCTCCATCTTCATGGTCACAGCCAATGCTGACGATGGGAGATGATCCTAGTTGTCGTAACCTTCCTACGGTCCATCCTCCTGATAGTCCTCTTCATAGTCTGGCCACGGGAATAGCCATGGACAAAGCCATGAGTACTCTTTAAGTATTCGCAAACTAAGACTAGCAAGTGAAGTGGTTTTGAGTAGGAATATTAAGCTCCAGGCTATTTTGCAAAAAGCCAGATTTAGCTCTAACTGAGTTCAGAAGCAAAGAAATCTAGTTGAAAGTTTTATAACACCTAAGTGGCAACTTTAGTTTTCAAGTTCACAACCGTGTTGTGGTCAACTCAAAGTCACGATTCATTTCATAAGTCCTTTTGAAAATATCTGACGATGGAACAATATGGCCACTCCAACTGTCCATAACCGCGGACGTGGCTATTCGAATAGTTTGACACTCTGCAGAGGTGGTGCACTTTCACCACAATATTCGATACATCCATCAGGAACAATCCTGAATTCACCATACTCAGTACATGGATAATCAATCCTAACCTTTAAATTAAAAGCCCTAGTATAGGCACCTCTCCTATGAGTTTGGCCTCCCAACCATGACCAGATGTCATCTTGGGAACTGGATAGGTGGACAATCTTCACAAGGTAGCCTCATCTTAAACCTTGGCCGCAAGGTAACCCATACTAAGGTATATAAACTTCCAGTCAAGCCCTACCCAATTTTCGGGTATTGTGGTTGTACGGTAAAATTGGAATGGTATCGCATCCAGACAACCATCAATTTTATAAAGGGCTAAGGCTCAGGCCTCAACATTTTCATCATCAAAATCATCTTGTGTTGAAGAACACATGTCAAAACATTTCATCAGAATGACTCATCATTCTAAGGTTTTCATAATCATTTTCACCAAGTATTCCCATCTAAAGTGATCAAGTTTTATGCTTAGCACTAGCATCTACAAGTGGGGTTAAACACTAACGAGGGGTGGTAAACAAGTGTGAATGATCTAAGTTCAATCTCATGCCTCAGGATGACATCAGGATTATCTAACTTAGGCCAAATTTTATGCTCTTTATGCTACCTTTAATAACCTTTCTAAAATATACAAGTCACTAAGTAAACACAAATAAAAGCTTTGATAAAGAAATAAAAACTAAGCTTGTAAGTAAAACTAGGATTGGGTATAATCAAATTTATCTAACCAAGCATGCCTAATGCACTGCATAGGTTATCTAGTTTTCACATTTGCAAGTGTTATCTTGCAAGGATAACTTGTTTTGTGAAGCTTGCTAAGATGGTAGCTTGCCTTGTGCAGAGCAATGGTTGAAGTTCTCCTCGGCTTCTTCTTCGTAGTAGTCTCCTTCCTCCTCGTATCCTTCATCAGTACTAGCGTCTATAATTAAATACGAGATACACGATCGCCAAACAATACTTAACTAATTCTATTTATCACACCAAGGTTCACACTAGATGATCTAGCATCATCACTAGTATCACAAAGATTGAAGCACTGGTTATATTTATTTTATTTTAGAGAAGTAATTTCAACTCATTGAAAAACTACTTAAGATTTAATATTCTCAACTAAAATATGGGATCATGTTGAGACATGCCATCACCACATATTTCAGTACTTAGGAATGTAATTTAAAGTGGTGTCACAATTTAATAAGGTTTAACCCTTTTATTTTAATTAATTAAAGTGACTAGAAATGCCTATGAGGCATTCTTTTATTACTTGTCCATTATTTCTGCAAGTAAACCTAGATATTTTTATATATTCAGAAAGGTCTTATCAAATGTGATTTTGGAGAGTTGGAATCAACTCAAAAGCTTTTATGGTTGAATTTTGAAAAATGTTTGAATGCAGAAAAGTCTCTGCCTTGTTATTTTTACTATAGCAAAAATGTTTGAATTCTAAATGATTTGAATCCAACGGGCTTGGATTAAGAATTTTAGTACCTTTCTAGCAAAATTAGTTTCATGCAATTTGGTTCAGTGAATCTCTCTGGATTGATTTTTGAATCTAGATATAGAACTAAGTTTGAAACTAAATGGAAAAACCTAAGTTTGAATTACTAGGTCGCCAGAGTGTAATCGGCCCATCACAAGACAGCACGCCTGGTGGGTTTATGGCATCCCCACCACAGTCAAACAAAGTGCGAAGGGGTACATGGTGATTTGGGCCATAGGATTAGAAGCTAGATCTACGGCCGAGGTTCATCGTCCATGTCTGAACAGAACGCGACGAGGTCGAACCCTAGCGCGACCAGTGGGTGTAAGTGGAGGATCACCGGGGCTCCAGCGATGGTCGGCGATGGGGGCGAACGATGAACTCAACGACAGCAATCCTGCTGGCACTGGTGGATCCTCCTGGGGCGGCTCCAATCAACGACGCCCTTCTTCTCCAGCAGCGGCAAGCTCCGGTGAAATTCCGGCGACCTGGCTCTCTCCTTGCTCCGGGGATGAGGTGGGGTGGTTCTGAGAGGGAGGGGAGTGAGATGGTGTGCTGAAATCGAATGGGGAAGCCACTATTTATAGTGCGAAGAGGGGACCGAAGGGCATGGCTAGGGGTAGGGGACGGTGCACTGCCTCCTGACGAAGCTCAATGGCATGGTGGCGAGGCGTGGGGCAGTGCGAATTGGTCGGAACACTGCGATGCTCTGGGCGGGTCAGACGGAATTTTTAATGGCACACAGGCTCTCCTGGTCGCGCGGCGACGAACAGGCATGTCCGGTCGGTTCCTGGGGCGGTGGTGATCACGCACGCAAGCGGCAAGGGTGGGGCGCGGTCTATGCGAGCGTGTCGAGCACGGCGCTCTGGCGCGCTCTCGGCATGTTTGCAGAGAGACTGGGCGCGCTTGTTCTGAAGTGTCCATGGGCTGGCAAGGCTTGGGCACTGGACAGGGGGTGGCGGTGGACGGTGGAGTGTCTGCTAGACAAGGTTGGCGAGGCTAGGGAAGCTCCTAGCTTGCTGTCGACATTGGGGTGGCAAGTTGGGCTCGGCCATGTCACCATTAATGACATTGCCATGATTACAGTGAGCTAGGGCTAGTTAAATTAGTTTGATGATCTACTGAGAGTGTAGTGTGAGCTAGATAGGAGACAAGTTAGGCACAACACTGCTCACTATGTGTTTGATGTTTTATTTGATTTGTGTTTACAAGGTGTTCGATGAAATGGCCGCAAGAGATTTGAATTTGAATTTTTGAGTAAAACTTGGTGGGTGTACTAGTCACATACTATGTAGTCTATGGTTGCTTGGATTTGCCAAGGTGCACTGGTTTGGTTGGGTTTTGATAAATGGTGATCTTCACATATGATATAGATTCAATTTTGAATTGTCATTTGAATCAAGCTGCCAAAAGTTTCTGTGGGTTTGAAAGATGGGATTGGGTTCACTTTCACTTGGTCTAGAAAGGGGTGAAAAGAAATTAATTTGTTTCTGTTTGAAATCTTGGACTACAAACACTCAAAGTGGCCTAGTGAGCAAGATTGGCAAAAATGACCATTTGCTTATTTTGTTTGTTTTTGAATTTATCTTGATTTGTTTCTTCTTGGAATTGATTTAGATGATGTTGTTTTCATATTTAAACCATTCCTTGCTATTCACAACAATCACACAAGTCCATTCATGCATTCATATAATCATCACATACACACATGCATTCATATGATTTTAATTCACAAATTTTTTTGTTAACCCAAATTTTGGTGATTGGAATTTGATAACCTTGATTAATATTTTTTGGATGTTACATCGGGGAAGAAGACACCGGCGGCGACCATTAGAGGCACGTGGCCCCGATTCCTTCGGGTAGGTGACCGAGTCCACCGCGGCGGAGCTTCTAGTCCACTCAGCAGGGCTCGGGGCAGTGGCTAATGGCGGCGATTCATCGGCGACCTCCGCTAGGGTTCACGCATAGAAGGGTGAGAGAAGTCTGAGGAGAGAGGGGGAGTGGATGCGTACGAGAGAGAGGGTCTCGGCAGGTCTTATCCTCTCCTGCAGCGCGACGGAGATCAACGGTGGCGCCGACGACATAGAGGAGCTTGCGAAGGGGAGGAAGACGTCGAGAGGGAGGGGTGAAGCGGTACTGGGCCCGGATAGGCCATGGCTAGGCGAAAGCTGGCTGTGGGAGCTGCGCTGAGCGACAAGGAGAAGGAGAGAAGGATTGGGCTAGCCTGGGAGGGGTTCTAGCTGCTATTTTTTTATCTCCAAACTCTTTTCTTTTTCTGTTTTTCATTTATCTTTTGTATTTCAATTTCAAACCTGTTTTGAGTTATTCCAAAAATACCAGAGAGTGTATAAAATCTGTGAAATATTGCAGGGCCCTTATAATCCATTTGCGCTCCACATATTTTGGTAGTTTTCAAAATATTCAAAACCTTTTGAATGGTTTTCAAAGAGAGAATAGTAATTAGGGTTTAGAATAGTAATTAGAGTTTTGTATATTTCTTTCTTGCATGCACTTTTGAATATGATGCTCATGATGCACAAACAAGTCCTAAATAGTATTTAACTAAAACTGGGGTGTTACGTAGGGTCTTCGGTTTTCACCAGTAGCTGTGCATAACATCTGATGGGAATAATAGATAATGAAAGTATGCATGTAATCGTTAGAGCAAGATAATTATGTATGGGCAGTGCATCCATAATTGTTATCGCCTCCGCAACCGCTTATAGAAATAACCTACTAGTCTCATCCATAGAAGAAAGAGAACTAATGATATGCATAGTGATGTCACCGTTAATCCCAAGTAAATTCCTCACATACAGTCGTACTACCCCTTCTGTCACTAGGGTTTCCATCTTGCATATCAGTCATTACTCACACTCCCTTTACCTGGATCAATCCTCAGGGTATTGGTACCTGACAAGTCCTTCGATTGAGGCAAGAGAGGGTACTACAATCATCATGTCATACAAACTAATACATGATCCCATCTATTATAAATAACATGCACAAAAAGCTACATGGCTAGGACGAAGACCTTAGCCCAAGGAGAATTACTCACACATAGAGATGAAATCAACAATCATAAACATTGTAATAGAGATCATAAGGTTGATAGCAAATAGTCTTACAATGTCACCAATTGGAGAAGAGATCTACTATTACAAGTGGTGGGAGATGGCTAGGGTGGTGGAGAAGGGTTTAGAGGTTTAGATCTAGATCTATTCCTTCGGCGTGGCAGCTTCTGGTGGCAGGGAGAGTTGATGTTAAAAAGAAGCGATGTTTCCCGTTGCCGAAAGCCTCTTTATATAGGGGTCCCTTCACGAAAGTTGTTTTGTTTGACCTAATGAAGTCGATGCCAACTATATGACCAGAACTATACGGCCGGAATAAATTTCCCGTTGTATAGTTGACCGATGAGGCTTCAGTATCCACTTCACGACTCCTGGTTTCTTTGACGTGTTGGAAATCTCATATCTTTGGCATTTATGTAGTGATTACCATCATCATACATCATTATCTGCACATGGAAAAATAGCAAGAAAGGATTGCATACCTCTTTGATCATTAGGCATTAGTGGTAGGGTTTAGAGAGATATTTCATCAAATATATGAATAATATCTAGTTTAAATGTGGACATGTATGGCTATATTTCATAGCCATCAACCTCCCCAAACTTACTTGATCGTCCTTGAGCAACAAAACCAAAATCATAAGGGAACTCAACATTTAAACTGAAATAACGAGATGATGATCTTACTCATGATTGGTATTCTCATGTTTCCTCCACTTTATTAATATGAAAAACTCCAGCATAGATAGAGTAATGGAAAGCATATCATACGGTTTTCATGAATCCTTATAGCGCAGCAAAATTATTGTAGGCGTGGATGATTCAAAAGAGTAAAATTTATTCCATGTCATGTAATCAACTCATAAGCTTTCCTTTGAACAATAAAGTATAATCATATAAAATTGAGGGTGTGAGAGTTTTTTATGAAAAGAATATACACTAAAGTATCTCAATTCTCCCACATCAATAAATCAAGAGTTTTCAAGCACTACTTTTCTACTCATTGTCCTTCAAGAATTTCGGTTCTTAAGTAATTGAGAGCATGCCAAAAAAATTCATTAGTTTATCGGGCTGTGATGGACACTCGTGGCATCACTAATGTTTTTGTTCCTTTTGCATAATGATTACTCATATCAGCCAGAGGAGTGATTCCATCATGTTTACAGCTACCCCGGAGTGCCAAGAATCTTACCCATTATAGCATTGCTGCTACATATGTTTAATCAACTCTTAGCCGAAATCTTGGAGTTTCCTCCATGAAGATCATTCGTAAGCTAGCGGAGTTGTTGGCATCTCATGAAGTTTGACACGCATAAAGCTATATCATTCTTATGATTCACAAGTCAAACTTTGGCATGCTCACAAAAACCTCTAAACATTAATTCAATTGAACAAATCTTTTCAAAGAGAGCTATCGAGTCAATCATTATTTTCTGTGGTGTTGAGTGTCTCTAGGAATAAGGTTTCAAGACTAAACACTACAACACCCAAGCCTTCAATTGTGAGAATTTTTCTTATTTAAAATTTTTAGCAAATTTTTAGGCAAGACTTGGTTAACTACAAGAGCTGGAACAAAACGTACTCAATTAAATACCCATGCAGACACAATTTTACTAGAATATAGAGAGTCACACACTGATATAACATCTTATCATTACTACTAACTATCATGGGTTTCTCAAACTTCAGAAGTGGGGAGTCATAAGGCATACCTATAATGTTTGTTTCCACTTCTCTCTTCCCTTTTTATTTGATTATTGGAAACTCGAAGTCAATCACTCTCGTGCAAATACATGAGAACTTCGAGGCGAAAAGAAAATAAAGAGGGAAAATAGAGATAAACGGAGAAATCTTTTTGTGGTTTTTGAGAAGGGGAATTAAAGAATAGAAAATTGGTGTCAAAGATCGGCTTGAAAATCTCAAACAAAAATAAAATAACTAAAGATAAAGTGTTGGGGAAACCAACACGAGTGCTTATAAACTCAAATAAAAGCATAACCTCGAAAATAAAGTAAAGATAATGAAATTCAAATAAAAACAGATAGAAAATGTCCCCAAGCTTAGGATTTTGCAAGCCCTTCAAATCACTGAGGTGGGGGAAAAAATTTGTAACTCTAGTCTGCAAATTTAGTTGATAAGTTGCTTGTTTCTTGGACGTTCATGGCGAGATTATGCATCCCCTTCACGATTCCTCCAAGTTCTTGGAAATCTTGATATGTAGCGAACCGGCTTGGTGTCCTCCTGATGAGGGACTTCTTTATCCTCCTCTTGGTGCTCATCCTCTTCCATAATCTCCTACTGGGGTTAGTATTGCTCAACCTGCAAGTCATAAAGCACACATCCTTCCTCGATAGAGAAAAGACCATTTGGAAAAGGAGTGGGGTAGAGATGCCCAGCTCCAACAATATGCAGATAATACACACCACCTCTCCTAGTGAGCATTCCACAACCCCTCAAAGTAGATAAACCAACACATCGCTTACCTAGTACCGGTTGTAACTCACCTAGGTCAATGCCTAGGGCATTGGCGAGCATGGTGATGATGCCTCCACAAGTGATTGGTCCTTGGCTTTGGGAGGATTGGTACTACAAGTAGCGCACAAGAATTGCTCCCAGGTGGAGTGACAAGTTGTTGTAATTGAAAGCAACTTTTGTGAGGAAAAATATGTCCTCCTCATTGAGTCTTGTAAACTCATTACGCGCCTTCAAGGTGTTAGAAATAACATAGAACAAACAGCGAATAGCAGGATGTTGAATATTTTTCCTTTGCTGACTCTAGAAGTAAAGATCATTCTATTATAGCAGAGTTCAGGGGAAGGTTCTATGCTGGTAAAAGATGCACGCTGAGTATTAGGATCATTGTTGGGTAAACCAAAACAATTGCACCATTCATCAAGTGATAATGAATAATTGTTATTCATGAGTTGGAAAGAAACTATATCCTCCCCATGTCATGTTTTAACGGTGATTTTCAAAGAACTAAGAAATTCAATGGTTAATCGGAGATAGGTTGGTGCATCATGAAATACAAAGTTTTACAAGCCAGCCCCATTGAAAATTAAATTAAAGTCATCAGAAATACCAAGTTGGTTCAATATGACGGGGAAAGCCCACTTGGTTGCCTTGACTTGTCGGTTTTTGATCCTGTCGAAATGATCACGGTGGGACTCATTCTTGAATCGGACCCCCATGTGTTCTTGAGATGCAGCTCGAGAAGAAATAGTGGTGGCAAGAGCACGTGTCTGGATCCTTGTGTTCATATTCTAAAAATAAATAAGAAAGACAAATATAAAACTTTTTGATCCAACAATAATAGTCATAGCATATTCCTCATATAGCACACTAAAGAATCTCCTTATCATAATAATCTAAGAAAGAGAATCATGGCAAATAGTTCAAAAATAAGTATCAACCTATATTGATAATGACAATAGATAAGAGATGAATTTGCAAAAATTAATTGGAGGATCGGAGGAGAAACATACCGTAGATCACTTGTGTGCAAAGAAATTGAACGAAATTGAGTAGAGGTGAAGATCCCTTGAGGTTTTGAGAGAGTTTGGAGGTAGAAGAGAGAAAAAGGATTGATTTTTTGTTGTTTTGGGTACCTTCCCGTGCGTTTAAGCGGTTGGACGCAACTATACGGTCGCAACTATATGGCCGAAACACTTGTTCTTGCCGTATAGTTGGTCTGACAGCAAAAAATTAGGGTTTCTTTCCTGGAAGCTATAACTATATGGCCGGAAATTTTGTTACCGCGGTATAGTTGGTCATCAAACCTTCTGTATCCTGAGACGAAAAATTGTTGATGGGTCAAATATCTATACGACCAGAGTTATACGGCGGGAATTTTTTATTCCCGCCGTATAGTTGGTCGTTAAAGCTTCTGTACACATTAAAAAAATTCTATTTCTTCAAGAATTACTCTTTAGACTGAAACTTAGAGAAACACCTTGTTTTGACAGAAAAATGACAAACTAAATTGTCGACCAACTTTGGCATGTGTAAAACAGGAATTTTTAGTACCGTTGAATCTCTCCGTCTCACTAGAGTTTTCTAGCACTCTTTATTCAACATAAAACATAAACTAAAACTTAAAAACTTAACTCAAACCTTTATTTCACATGGGTTGCCTCCCATGCAGCACTCTTTTATGGTCAATATATTGACCTTGATGTTTTTCACTTAGGCCAGTTGAGTGGAACACCCACTCCAAAATAGTTGTCCTTCAAAGTGATGGCCTCCTTATCATCTTGCTTGGCTTTATTTTTCCTAGGAAAATGAATAACAAAAGGATCTCACGAAGGAAATTGGATCTTCACGTTCCCTTCATGCAAATTGATTAAATCCTTAATACTTCTTAAGAATGGACGGCCTAATATGGCAGGAGTAGTAGCATCTCCAGGCATGTCAATAATAACAAAATCAATAAGAGCAGGATAGCTTTTAATGTATACTAAGGTATTTTATTTAATGCCTACTGCTTGTTTGTAAGTAGAATCTGCTAGATGCAATTTTAGTTCGATGATTTCAAAAGAGCCAAGATTTAACTTATTAAAAAGACTCTTTGGAATTGTTGAAAAACTTGGACCTAGATCACAGTGCAGCTGATTCATTGGCGAGAGATTATGCAGGAGCGATGTTGTTCTTGGCCTAGAAACATGTTGTGTCATGTGCTAGCGCAAAGGAAGCAAAGATTTGGCGATGCTGGAAGGTCTCCTTTTGGTCGGGCTGCACATTGACAAACCGGTTGTCTTTGAGACCGATTGCGCCCGGGTTGTGAATGTTCTGAGGTCGAAGTTAGAGGATTGATCAGCGTACTAGTGTATGTACAAGGATGCACATGATCGGATGATTGAGCTGCCTGACAGTCACGTCAATAAAATCGGTCCCAATTTTAAGGTTAATGGTGGGCTCAAATATATCATCTAGCTTAATAGGTAATTTTCAGCAATTTTCTTATACTCTTCCTCAAGCTCACGTACCTTTATTGCTACCTAATTAACGAAGTGTTGATATATGGCTTCTTCATTTCCTTACCAGAATCTTGACATTGATCCTTTTTACAAGATATTCCACTATGTAGTTCGGTGAAGGAGCATTGCTATAATCGAGTTCTTCAGGCTCCTCCCTTTGGATTCTTATCATCTTGAGGTCTTCTACTAGATTGGGATCAGCTTTACTTGCCAATTTAGCTAGAATGAGAGTTTGACTCTCAGTTATCTTACCTAGCTATGCCTCAACAATCCTTGTTCTTTCTTGGAGGGTCTGCAAATCATTTCTCAAACTAACAACTTGGTTAGATAATTTACCAAGCATATCATCATTGTTCTCCGTAATTTTAACTAGAATATTGTTTTGCTCATTTTGTGAGTGCATAAAATATTTAAGAGTTTCTTGGAGACTACTATTACTTGATGCAATATTATTATTAGAGTTACCTATAGGACTAGAATAATGTTTCTGAAAATTTTGATTGTAATTCTTCTTCCAAGCAGGGGTATAATCATTACGAGCTATGAAGTCTATTTCTTCAATAGTTAGTTCGGGAGTAGCTCTTATCTGAGTTTCCTTACTTTTAATGGCCAATATGAGATCATCCAACTTAGCATTGAGTTCTTCATTTTCTTAAGGTGTGAAGGAGTTCACCTTCTTCGAGTTTGATCTTTCCACATGCCATTGAGCATGGTTGTCTTGCATATTGTCTAGCAGCTGCTTTGCTTCGGTAATTTGCTTACCTGTAGATGTTCCTCTAGCTACAGTATCAAGCATAGACTCAGACACAAGGTTAAGAGTATTATAAAATAAATGGAGAATTAACCAATCTTCCATCCCATGGCTCGGATAGTTTATGATGCATTCTTTCATTCTCTCCCATGCAAGCGCTAGTGGCTCACGCTCTTCCTGTCTAAAACCAGTAATATTAGATCTGAGTTACATAGTCTTTGCAGGTGGAAAGAATTTAGTCATAAATAAAGAAGTACATTCCACCGATGATGCAATAGTATTTTGAGTAAAAGATAGCTACCATTCTTTTTCTCTTCCTCTAAGAGATATAGGAAATAAGTGCAACTTGACCGCGTCAGGGTCAACATCTTTAATGCGCATCATACCACATATTTCAGTGAGAATATTTAAGTGCATACCTGCATCTTCAACATCAGAGCGTCCAAATTGATTCTGTTGAACCAAACTTAAATAGTGGGTCTTAATTTCATAATCTTCAGCAGCAATTGCTGGCTGAGTAATGGGAGTGCGCATATGATCATTGTTCGGAGTTGCAAACTCCCCTAGCTTCTTTTCAGCCAAACTTCCTATGTTTTTGGATTTTCTTAAACAAGTACTAATGATGATAAAAACAAGAATTAAAAGACTAACTAATTTTTTTGGTTTTTCAAATAAATACTAAAAGAAAACTATAAAAATTAAAAACAAGAATTAAAACTAGCAAGGTTCCTACTAACCTCACCAGGTTAGCTATTGCTTCCCCTGCAATGGCTCTAGAAAAAGGGTTGATACCTTCGATCTAGAATACAGATGTAGTATAGTTATTTTTCTCTAGTAAACTTAGGTTTGTCGAATCCTCGAGAAGAAGAAAGCAAAGTGAGATTACTTAAATGGACCTTCGAGAGTTTTAGAATTCCTTTTGTGTTTTCACCGGACCACAAGTTTGCGATCTTTTTGTTGTTGTTGTTGACGATGGATAACATCTGATGGGAATAATAGATAATGATAAAGTATGCATGTAATCGTTAGAGCAAGATAATTATATCTAGGCAGTGCATCCATAATTTTTATCGCCGCCGCAACCTCTTATAGCAATAACCTATTATAATCCATAGAAGAAAGAGAACTAATGATATGCATAGTGATGTCACCGTTAATCCCAAGTAAATTCCTCACATACAGCCGTACTACCCCTTCTTTCACTGGGGTTCCCATCCTGTAGATCAGTCATTACTCACACTCCCTTTACCTGGATCAATCCTCGGGGTCTTGGGTACCTTACAAGTCCTTTGATTGAGGCAAGAGAGGGAACTACAATCATCATGTTATACAAATTAATACATGATCCCATCTATGATAAATAACATGCACAAAAAGCTACATGGCTAGGTTGAAGCCCTTAGCCCCTGGAGAATTACTCACACATAGAGATGAAATCAACAATCATAAACATTGTAATAGAGATCATAAGGTTGATAGAAAATAGTCTTACAATGTCGCCAATTGGAGAAGAGATCTACCATTACAAGGTATGGAAGATGGCTATGGTGGTGTAGAAGGGTTTAGAGGTTTAGATCTAGATCTATTCCTTCGGCATGGTGGCTTCTAGTGGCAGGGAGAGTTGAGGTCGAAAAGAAGCGCTATTTCCCATCGCTCGAAGCCTCTTTGTATAGGGTTCCCTTCATGAAAGTTGTTCTGTTTGACCTAATAAAGTCGATTCCAACTATACGGCCGGAATAAATTTCCCGCCGTATAGTCGGTCGTTAAGGCTTCGGTATCCACTTCACATCTCTTGGTTCCTTTGACGTGTTGGAAATTTCATAGCTTTGGCATTTATGTAGTGATTCCCATCATCATACGTTATTATCTGTGCAGGGAAAAATAGCAAGAAAGGATTGCATACCCCTTTGATCATTAGGCATTAGTGGCAGGGTTTAGAGAGATATTTCATAAAATATATGAATAATATCTAGTTTAAATACGGACGTGGATGGCTATATTTCATAGCCATAACGGCGCACACTACGATGAGCGTGGATGAAAGATGAAGGAAAGGTACGAAGAATGTCCAGTGCACAGCATGAGCTCTGGGAATGGCGGAAGCAGAAGAGATGAAAGCAAATGGCAAGGGGAAAAGTTACTCTCCTCCCCGTGCGGTATAAAAGATGAAGATGACGAAGCAGAATCGTTGATTTCCATGCCCTAATGCGTGTCCTTCATCGAACCATCCACGTGATAGTTATTTACCGAACCATCATGAACACGCCACCCACTATGCACGTGCATCGAGGAGGAACCGTAATTATTGCCAAAATTACACGTGGCTAGTCAAATCTAAGTTATAAGTTGGGATCCATGATCGTCTCGTTGCATCGTCTTTGCTGCCACAGACGGTTGAGCTCACTAGACGTCAGCAATGATTTCATCAAAGGCAAAATCTAGCAACGGCTAGAAACTCTGGACTGAACAAAAGTACTCACTCGATTCTACGAATCAGCCAACTACTCAGGGGATAATCATCCGGAGCGCTGGCCGCACACTGAGAAATTAACATGGTGGAAACACTTACTCGGCAAACTTCGAGTCCTTCATCGAGTCTGCCACTCCACTACGGACTCGAGGGCTACTCCCATAGGGAGCGCTGACTGTGCATTAAAAAGATCACTAGCGTTGATGATATCCGCAGTTTTAAAAGTCTCTTCTCGAGTCTACGACTCGAACAGACACTCGGGGGCTACTCCCATGGGGATAGCTGGTCGCGCACCCTATAAACCATTCGATGAGATTTTTTGGATCACTCCTGACAAAAAACAACAACACACAAAACGACAGCAAAATTGACATGGGATTTCTATTTTCGTGCCCTTGGTTCATTAATTGTACTTAGTTTTCCACAGCCGCTTAAATTTTCCTTACTTTTCCCCTCACTATGTTACGAAACCCTCGCATGCGCTCGCATGCGCTCGGACGGTGGGATGTTGTCAGGTAAAAGGCTTGGCCATTACACGCTAACTGGTGGGACCGTGTTGGGACGGGTCCTTCCGTGGCCATTACGTGCTGACGGGTGGGGCCAGGATACACGTCAGACCCGCCATCCATCTCTAGCTGACTTGTGGGCCGTTTTTTACTAATTGGGTGGCCGGTGCATCCAATGACAGATTGGGGCGTTCTGTGGGGCCATCGAAGCTAGTGAACCGTCATGTGGGGCCGTCGAAGCCAATGACCGATGGTGCTGTGATGTGGGGCTGGAGGGGGGTTTTCATATTTGCCGCGCTTTACGTGGCAACTTGCATATTTGCCATTTTGTGTGTCACTTACATGTGGTGGTCATGTGGCAAATATGCAAATTTCAAAGAAAAAGTTTGTTCCGTGGGGCCATCGAAGCCACTGAACGATGTGGCCGTCATGTGGGGCCGTCAAAGCCAATGACCGATGGGGCCGTGATGTGGGGCTGGAGGGCGATTTGCATATTTTCCACATTTTACTTTGCAACTTGCATATTTCCCATTTTTTGTGTCACTGACATGTGGTGGTCATATGACAAATACAATTTCAAATAAAAAAAAATTATGTGGGGCCATCGAAGCCAATGACCGATGGGGCCGTCGAAGCCAATGACCGATGGGGCCGTGATGTGGGGCTAGAGGGGAGATTTACGATTTACATATTTGGCACGTTTTACATTGCAACTTGCATATTTGCCATTTTATGTGTCACTGACATGTGGTGGTCATGTGACAAATATGCAAATTTCAAAGAAAAAGTTTGGTAGATATGCAAAATTGGCAAATATGCAAAAATCCTGGAGTAGATACTCCCCAAAACTTTGACAGGTGGGGTCGTGTATGACACACGTGAGGTCAGATCTCTCTCTTATCTATTCCAAGACCCGAGAAGCTCCTGTCCTACCGGCGGACAGAGCAGCCATTGTTGGCGCGTCAGCGACTCCGTCCTACGGTGGCGTCGGACGGACTGCCGCGCTGCACCTCAACCACAGCTCTGGCACCTGTTTCGTCCGCACGCATTGTACATTGAGGCAGTACCGACCATAGGCAGGTCTACCGCCCACGATGACCGGGATTTTGTTCCGCCACCATACCTCGACACATGGTAGCAGCAATTGCTAGTAGTGCTTGGTAAGACCTTTGTTCTTGCTCCGCCCACTCTAATCAATTCGGTTCCCGTAATTTCCTCGATATTGCAGGGGTAAATTAGTCTTCAATGTCTGGTCGTAGCGGGTACACCGGCGAGGGTGGGGATTCCATCATGTCGTGGCCACATTCTCCTTCGCCTATCATGTCGGAAGTGCAAGTAGCTCCTTCTCTTTGTACCACCGTTGAATTTGAAGTGCCGCCATGTCCTGTCGACTGATTTTAATTGGGTTTGTTTTGGGATTGTTATAGTGTGATATGCAGGCCGATGATCCATGGTATATTGCATACCAAGATGAATCAACCCAGTGGTCTATCAAGAGCATGGATTTGGAGGAGATGGTTGCCAATTTAGGTGATGAATTGGCCCGTAAAAACCTGTTGATATTAGAGCTAAAGCGTACTGTAGAGAAAGAAAAGAAGAACTTGGAGCTTATTCGCAAAGAGAAGTTGACACTTGAGGCTGATCTTGCCGTATCTAATCAAGTGGTAGAAAATCTAAAACATGAACTTCGAGTGAAGGTGGAGGAGAATAGTAGATTCATGTGGGCACTATTTGTAGTTGTCATCCCTGTCCTAAGAGTTACATTATGGGGTTGTGGTGAAGGTGTCACCTGTAATGATTAGTTGAATTGATAGCTAATTTAGAGAGTACAATTTCTATTCAATGGAAGGTTGTGAGTTCCTGCTAATTTAGTCACTTTGTGGTCGCAAAGTTGTCAAGAGAATGCATTTCGGGGCCCGAGTTGCTTACCATTGGATCTAGCTGCCCATACTTGGCGTGCCAAATGCCTAGAGGGTCAAGTTTGGGGCCCTATCAGTTATGACGGTTGTATCGATGCCATCGTGGCTGCCATGTAGACTTGCAGCGTTGACGACAACATCCATTCCCCGTTCTTCTTGATGCCCCATTCTTCTTCTCCAGAGAGGCGATCTGTCAAAGAAAGTACTACTCCCTCCGATCCAAATTATTTCACTCAAATTTGTCGAGATACAGATGAATCTAATACTAATTCATGTCTAGATACAATCGAATCTAGACAAATCTAAATCAACTAATTTGGGTTAGAGGGCGTACTACTTATGAATAATTTTTAGAGGATATCCCTCCAATCCATATTACTACTTGTCACTGAAATGGATGTATCTAGACATATTTTAGTGCTAGATACATTCATTTCAACGACAAGTAGTATGAATCGTAAGAAGTATCAATTTTGATTCAAATGATACATATTTCGATCAATTTTATACAAGCCCACTAGAGATTGTCAAATCAAGTACTGCTACTTATGAATCATCTTTAGAGCATATCCACCGGTCTCACGGCTTAAATACATACTCCCTCCGACCCATATTAGCACTAGAACTGACTAGATACGTTCATATCTCGATGAATCTAAGTCAACTAATATGGGTCGGAGGGTGTATCAAATTTATACAAATCATACATATATTTTAAGTCGCAGAATTTTGGTTCAAATTGGCCTCAAATTTGTCCCTATACTAAGTGGATGGTGAGCTAGCCGCCCTCCCTGCCACATCCATCCAGCCACGAGGTACACCTGGCCTTCACCGTCGAAGTGGACCTCGACGTGCCAGTCGTGGCCACGGCCTGCCTCCCATAGCATCGGTTCACGAGGGCTTGATCTGCGCCGTCGCAGTGATGTTGAGAATGATGGCGTCAATAGTCGTTGCATGGATGACCACTGTCGGCACCTCCGCCACTTCGGTGTCTTTCATCAGCAACGGGTCTGAGGAGGTGAACAGGACTGATACGGATAGAGATAGAAATTTTAGACGCATAGATCCTCACCGCCGCACGCCTTTCCATCCGCCACGCTTGGATCCGCACCACTGCAAGCCGTTCTGACCCCCACGCTTAGGTCTGTGTCGCTGCACGCCATTCCGACCGCCAGGCTTAGATCTATGCCGCGACACACCGTTCTGACACACACGCTTAGGTCTGTGTCGACGCACGCCATTCGGACCGCCAGGTCTAGGTCCACGCCACCACACGCCGTTCGTACCTCCACGCTTAGAACCGCGTCGCTGTACGTCGATAGGAGGGGAGGAAGTGTTGGGCCACGTAGAGATAAAACAGAACTTTTTCCCTCTAACCTGGCGATCCCAAGATCCAGCTGAGGTAGAAGGCCACGAAGTTTACCACTAAACGCGCAGTTGCGGATTACTGATGTAGCACGTCTGTTGAATGCAGTGCAGTCCTTACGATATGATTGTCTTGGTGCTGATTGTACAACACCTCTACTAGTATCCACACGTACAAGGAGGAGCACCGGCAGCAAACTGCTAGGTTCATTATGACAGCAGGACTGCTGTGGAGCTAGGGTTTCCAACACATGAAATGACCTAACGGATCATCGGTTAACCCTTCTGGGTTACTGTGCTCCACTATATATAGGGAGTGAACATGGGCTCCACTCTCGTGGCACATTCACTAAAGCCCATATAATATTAGTCCCTGTGAGTCCGACTCACTTACTCAGTCCAAATCCGGCTCGGGTCCAACCCAACGAGATTTCTGGTTCAGATCCAATCCGAACATGCTCCTGTTCTTAAGTGTGTGACCCCACAGGCTCGTGGCAACTTGGACACGATTGGAGTCCGACTCTCAATCGATCAGTCAGTAGAGGCTCCTAGCAGAACGTGCAGACTCCCAAGTACCAAAGAGTCATGACGACTTGCCTTTCCAATGCGACTGGCGTCTGAGTCCCTTTTGCCTCACGATATACCTTGTCAGACTATAGGAGAATATTTGACATCCCTTAAATAGTCCGACTCTCTTCTCGATCCGAGATAAGTGATTCACCCGACTAACTCTTAGTCGATCGCCTCGGTTAACACTTAACCGAGTCGTGCATGGCCATGCTTTCTGAATCATATCATCCAAGAGGGCCCAGATAATATCTCTCCGAGTGGGGGGGGGAATCCCATCTTGGTTATTCACATCATGCATCTTGATTCTCAGTCGACCCGAACTCTGCCTTTATAACTGCCCAGTTACAGATCAGTGTTTGATAGAACCTAAGTCGGTGATCCTCAACTCGGACTATGCACTAACCTCAGGTCTAAGGATTACATTGATTGAGATATACAAATGACAACTTGTTCGTTGTACCTCAATATAGATCAATCCGACTCGCTAAACTCTTTAACTGAATCTGTGTATGTCGGAATAGCATCACCATGCCCATGACAAGTGGAACCGAGTCATCAAGCCGACTTTCACATTGGTCTAAGTTGTGTGTCTAGCACAACCTCAATGACCAAGGCTATTTAGTACAAACAACATGAATGTATAGTTCCACAACTGAATCACATATTGAATGATATACATCAGATTTTTATACAAGGACAACTTAATATCTTTATGAATACAATGGGAAATCTCATCATACATGATTGCCTCTAGGTCATATTCCCAACAGGAAGATGCGGCTAGGATACATGCGATAGGGAAAGGGAGGGAGAGACATCCAGCCCATCGGGCTCTCCTCTATGTACAGGGTAGGTGCGCCCATCGGGAGAGAGACCTCCAGCCCGTCGGATCATGATGTATCCGACGATGGTTGGCCAAGATCCGTGTGACATACATCTTGACCAATCAGAGCACAGCCAAATTGATGCGGCTGGTATACATGCGATAGGGAAAGGGAGGGAGAGACATCCAGCCTATTGGGCTCTCCTCTTCGTACAGGGTAGGTGCGCCCATCAGGAGAGAGAGACCTCCAGCCCGTCAGATCATGATGTATCCAACGGTGGTTGGCCAAGATCCATGTGACATATATCTCGACCAACCAGAGTGCAGCAGCCAAACTGAGTGCAAGTTGAGCTGTTGTGAGGGGTTGAGTCAAGAGAGAGGGGAAAAGTGAGGAAAACCTTAGCGGGAGGGGAAAAGTGAGGAAAAATTTTGAGGGAGGGGAAAACTGAGTAGAGCTAAGGAAAACAAGGTCACTCAGATAAAAAAATGAGTAAGGGAAATTCAAGATTTTGGCATAAAAATGGAAAATGTGTTATTTGAACAAAATAAATTCATCTTTGCCGACATTATATTGTTTGCAACTCAAATATACACAAGTTTTCGAAATTTGGTCTCATTTAGACAAAGTATGTTTTGGTATGGGTTATTTTGAAGGTCGATCGAGTAGAAAGCCATGCATCTTCATAGCTAGTAGCTCATTCCAAGAAGGGTTTAAGAAGTGGTTTAGGGGATAAGTCCATTTATCTTTATTTCCTTTTCCTTTGTTATTCATGCTAGGTTGTAGGCAACATAACAAGGCTCCATTTAATGGTTGCACTATGTTTTGACTTTTTTGAATTAAACTAACCCTAAAACCATTTTTTTGAATTTAATTACTTAGAAAAAAAATATAGCTGATTACAAGTTAATCCAAAATTTCTAATTTCATATGGTAAATCAATCCAAGATACACAAGTGTGCCAAATTTTGGATCAATTGGTCAATGCTTAAGCCATGAACTAGCTAAACCCCATGTGTTGACCACATGTCGAGGGAAAAACTGAGAAGTGTTAAGCAACTAGGTGCATGACCATAGAAACTTGCAATAACACATACATTATGGGTTTATCCTACATACAAACTTTAGAGTGTCACACTAGTTTGAATTCAGTACAAACATTGACATTAGTTCAATTTTATCATACAAATTCAAATTAATAATTCAAATCCATATTTTTCTTGATCCTAGTGTTTTTCACTGGGTTCACCACCTTGCTCCTAGTGATCCTATCTGGAATATTCTCGGAGTCCACCATCAGATTCTTCCGTCTTTTCCCTTTGTTCTTTTTTTGTGCATCCAATGAACCAAGTGCTTCGGTCTTACGTACAATTGGTTCAATCAAGCTTCCATCCTCTGGTTCATACGGTTCAAAAATCTTTGCCTCCATTTCGTAAATATATGCTCGTATAATTCCTTTATGCTTGAACTCTGCTTCAATATCCCACGCAGTTGACGTAATCACCTCTCGCACTACTAGAAAACTAGCTATAGATAGACAGACCTTCTGTGGCGCATGGTTCTGACCATGCGCCATAAAAGTTGTCTAGTGGCGTATTTCATCAAATGCGCCACAGAAGTCTTCACACTTCTGTGGCGCATATAGGAAAAATGCGCCACAGAAGTTGGAACTTCTGTGGCGCATATGTCCACATGCGCCACAGAAATTCCAACTTCGGTGGCGCATATGGACATATACGCCACAGAAAGCTCGGGTGGACCCTACCATAGAATCTCATTGGTATCAGAACATTGTAGGCGATATGACCATATGCATACCAATTTCATCTTCTGTGGCGCATATAGAGGCATGCGCCACAGAAGTTGGAGTAGGAAAACAGATTCTACCCCCACCCCCCCGGTGGATCGCCTTTTTAGCCTTGCAAAAAATAATAGAAAATGAAAAACACTTCAAAAAATAAAATCCTTTCACATAGTGATAGGTAATATGGTCTAGTTTGTAGGAAAATTAACAAACATGCATTTCAACTTTTTATGCAAAAAAAGTTTATGCCACGGTAAAACGGCTGTAACTTTTGCATACGGTGTCAGAAAAATACGTATAATATACCAAAATGACGAGAACGAGATTTCGCATCTGCTCGCAACCACCTCTGGTCGTTTAGAGATTATTTAGATTTTCAAAATTCGAAAATATCAAAAAGTTATGGCCAAAAAACCGTTTTTTCCCGCAAAAAAATAAAAAAGGAGGACAAACTTCTGTGGCGCATTTCTTCCATATGCGCCACAGAAGTCTTGGCCAAAATTCAAAATTTAAATCCCGCCCCTTCTCCCTCTCTTATACTCTTCCACTCCTCCACCCTTCCCCTCCTCACCTTCTTCTCTCATTCTCCTCACCTTCTCCTCCTCCTCCTCCTCCACCCCGGTGAGATCCTCCTCCTCCTCCGCCTCCACCCTGGTGAGATCCTCCTCCACCTCCACTCCGGTGAGCTCTTCCCTCCTCCACCCCGGTGAGCTCCTCCTCCTCCTCCCACCTCCCTCCTTGTCCACCCCGGCGAGCTCCTCCTCCTCCCACCTCCCTCCTCCTCCTCCACCCCGGCGAGCTCCTCCTCCTCCTCCGGCAGCCTCCTCCTTCTCCGGTGGCCTCCTCCTCTCCTCCACCGGCGACCTCCACCTCCTCCACCAGCGACCTTCTTCGGCGACCCCTACCTCCGGCGAGCACCACCTTCGGCCAGATCTGGCCGAGTTTTTTTTGAAATTTGAAAAAAACTTCTGTGGCGCATATTAGCCAAATGCGCCATAGAAGTTTGACATCTGGTTCGGGACTTCAGTGGCGCTTTTTGGCAATATGCGCCACAGAAGTTTTTCAGACTTCTGTGGCGCATTTCAATATGCGCCACAGAACTTCACTTTAGTGGCGAGATAACAGTGGCATATCCCATATGCGCCACAGAAGTCCCAAAATGGTGCGCCACTGATGGGCCTTTTCCTAGTAGTGTCGATCGAGTGGTTCAATCTCCCATGCATTTGGTTCAATCTCCTCTCGATCGACTGGTTCAATCTCCCCTGAATTTTGTTCAATCTCCTCTACATTTGGTTCAATCTCCTCTCAATACATTGGTTCAATCTCCCCTGCATTTGGTTCAATCTTCTCTGCATTTGGTTCAATATCCTCTTGATCCGTTGGTTCAATCTGCAATGTATCCATTGCTTCATTCTCCTCTCGTTCAAACACCTCATTATCATCTGCATTTGCTGCTCCTGCTTGATCATCCATTCCATAAGCTGGGTACATTGCATTTTTACAAAGCCTAGAAATGTGCCCTAGGATCCCACAATGTTTGCACTTACATCGTCGAGGTGTTGCACCACCCTCTACACTAGCTCTTATCTTATTCTTCCTTCGCCTACCTACTGGTCTAGTAAAAACTGGAGGGTATAGCTTGAAGCCTGGATCCACTTCCATCCATTGGTTTTTTCCAAACAAGGCCGGAACATTCTGAGCATATGTTGCCCTAAATTTGGCAATAGAGAAATACTACAACACGTACTGGTCAACTTCACCCTCTTCACCTCCTAAAACATCCATGAAAAACAATGCATGCATGCAGGGTTTCCCACGGATCTGCCATTGCCTGAAATGGCATGTCCTATCAACCAAACTCACTAGATACATCCATGGCATATCTTTACTATTAGTGTACATTACCTCAGCCTCCATTCCTCTTCTAATGCATTTCATCTTCAATTGTTGCCTTGGCATGCAAAGCCTTAATCAAAGATGGGAGGATGAGATGTCCAACATATACTGTTGATGCAAATCTTTGACGCAAATCGATCTTTATCATGATCATCTACCTAATCTTATCAAATATTTGCCACAACATAAGCCCTTTCAATGATTTGAACTTTTCATTGAAACACTCTGCAAGGTTACTTGTTACATAGTCTACCTTGCAAATTTCATTGAATCAGCATCTTGACCACACCATTCCATGGTATGCATCCAAGTACTCCTTCACCGCAGTTTTTGGTTATACAACACTTCCAAATTATACAGATGCTTCATCAAACTGTATGTGTATGAAGTTGGCCATAGGTTGTCAGTATAAACTTTACCCTTTAATTTCTTTGTAAAATTCTCTACTAAGTGTCGCATACATTCCCTATGCTCCACTCCGGAGAATACTGCTTCTACAGCTTTCTCCAAACCTTTGCAAGCGTCCGTGTAGATAGTAAGTCCTGGTGGATGACCTATAGGGTCACGCAAATTCTCCAGAAACCAAGTCCAGATTTCCTCTGAGTCAATCTCCAAAACTCCATAAGAAACAAGGAACATCCAATTGTCGCCATCAACTGCAGTAGCAGCTGCTAGCTATCCTTTAAATCTGCCATGAAGAGATATTGCATCCATGGCCAAATAAGGCCTGCAAACCCTTGCCAGCAAGATTTGAAACAAACAAAATCCTTTCTAAAGCACTCCTTCTCCATTATCATCCCTCTTATTTTTTACTGAACTTTATGCCTTTATATCTGTACAACACTACCTGGACTAGCCATCTCCACTTCAGCTTTGAAGCTGTAAAGACACTGAAAACTTTCATTCCATGGACCATTGATCCTCTCAATAGCCATTTCCTTTGCATAGAACATCCTCATGTAGGGTACTGTAATATTAAACTTTTTAGAAACATCTTTTATGAGCACGGTTGCACCAAGTGATGGGTCCGCTCTCATCCAATCCATGATTGCATCTGCCAACCACCTAGTCTTTGCTAGTTTTTTTCTCATTTGGTTGTCCCCCTTGAGGTGGACAAGAATGTTCGAACCGCTTAATTTTTATCTGAAACATAATGAAAATGTTAGGTACATCTAATAAACTCTACATAATGATCTAAAATACACAACTGGTTGTAATACCTAAACCAAACTGCTCCTGAGCATAGTGGATGCATGCATCCTCCACCTAAACCTCTTGTATGGGCACTTCACTGTGAACCTTGCTGGCTCACTCTTAATAACATCATAATCATTATTGGTGCGAATGCAATATGTAGTAAGGGCATTACGACAGTCATGTATCATTTCAAATATGGTGCCTTCTAAAATCTTAGGATTGTCCCTGTCCCACTCAATTACTGGAAGTCCTCACCATTGTACTTGGCTAAAACGAGGATGTCATTGTTCTCCTCATTCTCTTTGTCATCAGTGTCATCAAATCTGGCACCCTAGGCAATTTCATCTGTGTATTGATCCTCTAGTGCATGTTTACTGAATCTATCTACAAATTCAGGAAACGTCAAGTCATCCTCATCATCTAGTGGAGGCGCTCCGTCATCAGGCTCTGCCTCGTCCTCCACATCGGCCACACGAGAGGTTTGGCTTACACTCCCTATGCGAACAGATGGTACTATTGTGGACCTACAAGGATCGTCGGGGCTCACACTATTAGCCGAGATAGAAGATCCAGATGATGCCTGACCACCTGATGACATGTGACCACCAGATGGTGATTTAAGACTCTTTCCCGTCTGCTCAAATTTAGGTTGCACATGGAGACGAATTCGACCAAGATGTTCGACAACATTCAAAGAGAAAAACATTACCATATCATCGTCTCTAGTTAGTGGGAGCAATCTTTGCTCCCTAGTGTTGAAATATTGCAAATCAACTGAATCGCCACTGCTCCAGGGGAATTTAAAATAGATTTTATCTATCAAATCTTTGAGAGCTATGGAGGTTGCAACCACCGCTGGGGAGTAAAATCCAGAGAGATATTGTTCACAAACATGAATTATGCTAGTATCTAGTCTAATTTTCAGCCGAAATGCCAGCACTGGATCAATCCTATTCGAAAAGCAAGGCAGTTAGTTGAGCACCAGTGGTTCGCACTCAAATACTGTCAATAGTCAACCCACAAAAGGCAAACGATGCTTACTCAGATGGAATCCATGCATTAGATCCCTGCGATTCCACCCAATCTTCTCTGTGCTCGACACGGATGGATGGTGCACCAGCCGGCGTTGCACACTGTTCTACGAAAGGGGTAGATCTAGCAGGTGCGGGAGAGGAGCAGAGGTGGAGTGGGCTCCGCGGCTAGTGGGAGGGGCGACTCTAGGGCCAAGGACGACATAAGGTAGGAGGGCATGACGGAGGGGCAACAGAGGGGCAGTGTGGGAGCTGTTCCAGGCTTGGGGTAAGCGAATGCTTTGGGTGAGTGAGAATGGTTGGTCCGACGTGTCTCCATGTGATCCCACCCTTCACCACATATGCAAGACCAATCCCAACACGGCCCCACCCTTCACCATGCATGCAGGACCCGTCCCAACACGGCCCCACCCGTTAGCATGTAACGGTCGAGGCCACGTAACGTAACGCTCAACTCACGACCCGCCCCAATGCGGTCCCACTAGTCAGCATATAATGGTCAACACTTTGACCTGACAACATCCCTCCGTCTAAGCACCTGCGAGGGTTTCGTAACATGGCAAGGGGGAAAGTGAGGAAAAGTTAAGTGGCTGGGGAAAACTAAGTACAACTAACGAACCAAGGGATCCAAAATATAAATCCCAATTTACATTGGCAACTTTTCCCTAATTAAATGCTAAGATAGATATCGTCTCATTGGTCACCCAAAACACCTCCGTAGTGATAAATTCTCGGATGTTGTGTCTATGACGCAAAGATAAGCCCTACAGATGTCATCTAATGGCCTGGTATCGCACCTGACTGCGCTCTGCCAGTAACATACCGTGTTCGCATACATGATGAAAAATCCCAACGGACGCGTTTGGTACTCAACTTAAACACTAGAATCCGACTCCTGTAAGACCTCCTCGGCCTGAGTCAAATTGCGCCAGCATTATTCCGGATTCGAGTCCGAGGACTCGAGTCTGAAGTAGATCGTGTTTTTTTTCCAAAGACAGTAAACTGACCCTGATCCGTCGGGTGAGTCAGGCACACGTATCAACAATCCCTATGAACTGACATATTCACCTGAAAACAGGTTCGTATGAGAAGAACCCGAAATACTATAGAGTCTTCAGTCGAATGTACGAGTCGACTGAACACTTGGGGCCTACTGGCATGTATATGCCCTATGGGTACCTCACATTGGTATACCCGGTCCAGCCCAGTGAAGGACAATGTGAAGACTTGATGCCCAAGGAGACTCCGGATGGCCCAAGCCCGGTAGAAGTTCCACTCCTTGGAGAACACGGCCTAGCTGTAGATAGAAATTTGAAGGGTGGAACCCTAACTTGTAAACCGACTCGACCTACCCCGAGACCTGGTCTCCCCATATAAAGGCCAGGAGGGCACGACGAGGAGGGTCCCCCAACTCATACACACACCTCATGCCAGATTGCATCTGCGCACCCCCTGTAACGTTTGGTTCCGCCATCGATCTAGAACAGACAAGTAGGAGTAGGGTATTCCCTCCGGGGGCCTGAACCTGGGTAAACCTCGTGTCCCCTTGCTGCGTGTCTGTTAACCGTCTAGAAATATCCAACATCCCCATCTTATCCAAACCCAAGTCCATAACAATGGGCATTGACGAGTTGAACCTTCATCACTAACAACTCAAAAACAGTTTTAATCAAGAAACCAACTCTACCATCGATGTCATTGACCTTTTTCTCAAGGTCTTTGCTGATCATCCAATAGGAGTCAATCCCTTCTCCAATCATTTCTACACATGCCTTTGAAGCTTTCTCCAATTGATAGATCTTATCATGAATCTCATCTTTCCGCACCTTCTTGGGTTTAAGAGGTGACAGGCTAAGAGGAGGTTTATAGTAAGATCCTGTGTTGTGACGGTAAGGATTAGGAAGATACTGATCTACTTACCTCATCATCTCCATCCTTTGCAGGAACATGTCCTCCCAATTTGGGAGAGGCTTGATCTCCGAGCTTGATAACGATGATGCTTCTTTTGGCTCTTCTTCCTTGATCCTCTTCACGGGCTTCTCTTCTTTCTTCCTACAAATCTCATTGACATGGAATGACTGCATGGCTTCGCTGCACGGATGTTGTTAGAAGGGGCTTGTATGGAGATGGCGATGGTTTTTTGAGGCTGGAGGTTGTAGCTCTGTGAAAACTTAATGAAAAAGGTTAGATGCGATCAACTTTAAAAGGGAGGTTAAAAACCCTAGCTGCCTTATAGAAACACGGTTTAGTTTTCTGAAATCGATGTACATGCGATACCCAACAATAGGTCTTATAGAAACTAGCTCACCATCCTCATTCATAGCTGCATCAAGACCCCCATGTCTTGGTATGCAATGAGCTAGGCTAACCCATTTACTATCAGAAATAGGATATATTATGCGGCATCTAATAAGCGTATAACTTCTTTTCTTACTACTTCTTTTATTTTTGGATTAAGCCTTCTTTGTGTGTCAACTATAGGTACGACATCTTCAAGCATGGTAATCTTATGTCTCAAAGTGGATGGATATATTCCTTTAATGTCACTTAGAGTATAACAAAATGCTTCTTGATGTTTGATTAAAACCTAAATAAGTTTATTTGTATAATTTTCTGATAAATTTTTACTAATAATAATAGGACATTTATTTTCGTTATCTAAAAATTCGTACCTCATGTTGTATGGAAGTCGTTTTAATTCAATTGGCTGAGGTTCTTCGTCCCCTTTTCTTACTAGTTCTTCATAGTCATGTGGGTTTTGTGCTTCTAGAATGGAGTCAAGGTGATCATCCATGTCTTCTCTTTCCTCCTCATCTAGGGCCTCTTCCCAATTAACTAAGCTCCTCTCTAGTTCATCTTGTAGAGTGCTAAAATGAATTGCGACTAGCTCGGCAATTGTTTTCCCTTCATTGATATCTTCTACTTCATATGGCCTCTTCTTTAGTTTGGCGAAGTGGAATGTCATTTCCTCTTCTCCAAACAGCATTGAAATAGTCTCATTTTTGTTATCAATTCGCGCTTTGGTTATAGAGACAAAAGTCCTGCCTAAAAGAATAAGACAAAAATTATCTTGAGGCATATCAACAATATGAAAATCAAGAGGGTACATGAGCGATCTAATAAAGACATAGACATTTATAATAATACCTTCCAGTTTTATATTAGTTCTATTAGACAATTTAATAGTAGTGTGTATCGGTTCCACATCTGGATTATTTAAATTATACCAAAGTTCCTCATAAAGTGATGAAGGCATAATATTTATAGTGGAAATCGACTCACAAATTCCATATAAGAAAGTTCTTCCATAATATATAGGAGTCATAGGTTTAGAAGTTTCACTACCTCGTATCTTACCTATGATGAATTCTAAGGTTTCAAAGTCTAGCATAACCACTTCATTCTCCATGGTTTGTGCTTCCATAAGATCCTTAAATATAACAATATTTTCATTGGTAGCATCGGAGGTCTTCTCTGGTTTCTTTGATCTTCTCCTTATGTGTTCTTCCTTCCTGCAGTTTTTCTTAATATTCTCTTGAATGGGTTCAGAGGAAAATTCTACCAATGATGTGTTCTCTCTTGCTTGTTTCTTTTCTTTGAGGGATTTATAAGGTTCCCATTCTGTACGTACCTGTAGATATCGAGGGTTTTAATCATCAGACAAGTCCTTTAATCTACAAGAAAGTCATTAACACAAGCATATTTAGAAGAACTATTCATATTGCTCTCCTCATTTTTGAGACTTTCTTTTGTCTCTTTCATTTTCATTAATAATTTCCAGGCTTCATCATAGGTATAAGATAGAAAACTACCATTAGAAGTTGTATCTAGGTTCGTTCTATATTCATTATTAAGCCCTCCATAGAAGGTATGAGTGATTAACCAATCAGGCAAATGCTGATGGGGCAACTATCTAGATAGCTTTTATACCTTAGATAGCATTCATATAAACTCTCATCAGGATTATTTTTGAAACTGATAATAATACCGCTCATCCTGTGGGCTTTGCTTTCTGAGTAATATTTTGATAGGAAATAGGTTGTCAATTCCGTCCAAGTCCTTGGTGCTTCTGCACACAAATATCCATACCATGTGCAAACATTATTAGAGAGAGTTTGTCTAAATAACTGGATTTTAACCTTATCAAGGTCACAGTCATCAAATATAAAGGAACCAAAAACATATTCAAACAATTGTAAGTGTCCATATGGACTCTCTTCATTGGTTCCTACAAACTTCTTAGAGTTGAGTAATTCAAATAATAAGGGATGGATCTTGTTGGTGTGTTATTGATGCCTCGTTGGGAGACCCCAAGAGCAAGGTGTAATAAGCACAGTAGCAAGTTTTCCCTCAGTAAGAAATCGAGGTTATCGAACTAGTAGGAGGAAGGAACCGACTCAAAGGTGTTGCTAGCAACTTGGAGACCTAGACAACACAAACTCAAGACTTTGCCCCAACGAATAGTGAGGTTGTCAATCTCACCAGTTGCTGTAAAATGGGATTAACTGTATGGTGTGGAAGGTAATAGTGGTTTCCAGAAAGTAAACAGTAACAGTGGAAGATGTATCAATGGTAAAGATTGGACCAGGGTCCATATTTCACTAGAGGTGTTCTGCTTAAGATAAACAAACATGGCATGCTGGGTAAACAAATTACAGCAGGGCAATTGATAGTACTAAGCAAGGCATAACAGTGCAATACTAGATATTCATGATCCTATGAGATTCGATTGGGCAATACAACAAGATACATAGATCGCCATCCAACTGCATCTATGACTAGAAATCCACCTTCGGGTTATCATCCGGACCCCCTCCAGTATTAAGTTGCAAGCAACAGATAACTTCTTTAAGAAAAGTGTGTAAGGTAAACAAGAGACCGTTGTTTTCTCCCTAGTGGCAACAACACATCTACAACCTTAGAGATTTCTGTCACTTCCCTTAGATTAAATAGAGGCATGAACCCACTATCGAGCATAAATACCCCCTATTGGAGTCACTAGCATCTACTTGTCCAAGGTAGCTACTAGAAACGGAGAGCATGCAAGATCACAAACAACACAAACATGATATAGTCAATAAGACAAAACCATTAATCAATCTGACATAGTAATCTCAATATCCATCGGATCCCCGCAAACACAACATGCATGATTACAAATAGATGATCTTAATCATGAAATGGAGCTCACAAGATCTAAACATGGTAGCACAAAGGAGGAGATACAACCATATAGCTACTACATGGACCCATAGTCCAAGGTGGAACTACTTACACTTCATACCGGAGGCTGGCATGATGAAGAAGAAGGCCTCCGGGATGATCTCCCCTCCGCTAGGCTTCTGGGAAGAGCTTCAGACACTACTAGGAAAATGGCCTTTAGTGGCGCACCTGAAAACATCATCTGTGGCGCACTAGCAGTGCGCCACGTGCCTTGCGCTATGACTATCTGTCAGCCGTGGCGCACTACCTAGTGCGCCACGGTTGTGTAGAGACAGGTGTAGCGCACCTGCTAGTGCGCCACAGATGTTTGGGCAGGTGCGCTACCCCTAGGATCTTCTGTGGCGCACTACCTAGTGCGCCACTAAGCTTCCATAGTGCGCTTTAGGTGTAGTGTGCCACAGAAGGTAGATCATGTGCGCCACAGATGTGTTTTTTTTTTAATTTCCGAGCCAGATTATATACAATATTACAGCAGATATACACACACCGATACAAGATATACAATTATATATATAAATACACAATATGAAAAAAAGATTGAAACAAATACATATAGATAAGTCTCATACATGAATACATAGTCTAAGTTACTGTGGCATCCCGCAAAACCACTACTAGAAAATCGCGTTGTTTTTGTGCATTGCATCATCATGACCGCATGCTCATGTCATCATGCCACATTGCATTTGAGCATCGTCATCATCTTGCATTTGCTTGCATAAAACTATTTTCGGAAAAACCTAATTTGTTTTCTAAACGCCCCGTCTTAATTCAAACGCAAAACCCGGGTCTCCGGATTATTTTGTTTTGTCTGCTATCGGTTTGCAAAAGCTCTGTTTGAAATAAATAAAATATTTAATTATTTTTAGTGGGGCAGTCGAATGGGCCGATTCGACCACCCAGGTAACAAATCGGTCCACCCTAAACCCCTTTTACACCCAACCTAGTCTACCCACCCCTCCAGCCACATCACCCAGACCAATCCCTGGCTGCCACCTCACCCTCTCCCTCCCCTCTAACCAATCCCAAGCCGCCACCTGCCAACCCCCTCTCTCCCTCCACCCACCGACCCACCCAGCCCCAACCAACCGACCCCACCACACGCGGCCACCCCGCCTGTCCCCATCCTCCCTCTCCCCCACGCGTTCTTCTCCCCCGCACGCGCCCTCTCCCTCCTCCCACCTCACCGGCGCCGCGCCCGGCCGTCCGCCTCCGGCCCCTCCACCGAGCTCCTCCGGCCCCCTGGCCCGCGACCCCGTCCGCCGGCAGCCGCCGCTCGCCCCGACCCCGCGCCTCTCCTCGGCTCTGCCCCGAGCGCCGCCCCTCCGGCCAACCTCGCCTCCGTGCCGCCGTTCCCGCCCGCGAGTCCCGCCGGCCTCCTCTCCAACCTCGCCTCCGCCGCCCCGCCCTCTGCCGGCGCCCAGCGCCCTCTGCCCCTTCGCCTTCCGCCCAGCCCGCGGCCGCCTCGCCCCCTCGGCCTCCACCGCACGCCCCACCGCCTGCTCTCCCCCAACCCCGACCTCCACCGCCGCCCCGGCCCTCCTCTCGGCCCGCTCCCGCCGCGTCGTGGCCCAGGACGCCGCCGACCTCGTCTGCCCTGGCACCCCCTCGCGTGGCCGTGCTCCCCGACCTCGAGCCTGCATCATCGACCTCGGCCCCGCCTCGGCGCGGCCGCCAACCTCGCACGGCGTCGGTATCCCTGGTGTCGCCCTCTTCCCGGCGCCAGCTCGCGTCGTGCGCCTGCGGATGTCCGCCTCCTCGCTGCCTCGCTGTGGTGTCGCCTGGCGTCGTTCGTCAGGCCCCGAGCCGCGCGCGCATTCGCCAGTTCTGTACCCCAGCTAGCTATTTTGTGCTAGCTAGATTGTGTACTTGGTCACCGTCCTCAACAGGTTTCTGTGGTGGCCGTCAGTTGGCGATGCGTTTGATACGAAGACCCGTTCCCGGATTCCAATTGTCGAGCCCGAACCCGTGGAAACCGAAGACCGATCCCGGAGCCCGACCCCGGCGACCACACATGCGACAAGACCTTCGTCCCGGACGGGCCGAGAACCGAACGCCAAAGCGCCACACGGAACCCGATCACGGGCGCCAAGTTCTACATCCCGAACGACAAGACCGACACGAGTCGAAAACCGGGGAACCATGCAAGACCACGGCGCCGGAACCGGAAACCGAACCTCGACACGCCAAGTTCGCCGAGACCCCGAACCCGAGGGCCTTCGACACGGAACGCCAAGATCTACTCCGTTATCCGAGAACGGACCCCGAGACCGACCCCGAACCCCGGAACCCTAAGCTCATCGAACCCTCTAAAGTGTGAACCCCTTCCCGAAACCCTAGTTTATAATATAATAAAACTTGTTGCATATTAAGTTGTCCATCTCGCATGCATATCATGTGGTTGGGGGCCTTATGCCGATTCACCTTATAATTAAATATGGGGCTTATATGCGGGCAAATCTAGCCTTATATTGGCCTCATTTAAATTTGTGTAGCGAACCGGTAACTTATCTTGCCCTGTTATTACAACATTTAAATTGCGGGGTTTCTAAACAACATAAATCACCTAAATAAATGTCGGGACCCTGGTTTCGCTTAATATTGCCTAATTGCATCGCATCTCTGCCATGTCATGCATCATACACGCATCATGCCCGATCTTCTGCCGTAGTATTAAATAGTGCATTCGGTGTTTCCTTCTAGTGTTTTGGTTCTTCGCGGATAAGGCCGTTGAGTTGATGCGAGTGTCGACCCGATCTTCGGTTGAACCTTCGACAATGTTTTCAGGCGAGCATCTCCCCCTTTCTACCTATCTTACTTTTATAGTATTTATTCCCTCCTGTTGATCTCTTGCTATCTGTGTTGCGATGCTCTAGTTTTCGTACTCGTGATATCCCTTGCAGCCTTATATTGCCCTGGACACCTCCTATTACCTGTTGTTTGGTAGATAGTTGAACTTGCGCGTCGTAGTCGCTTGCTCAAGTACCGTTGCGTGTTGTCAAGTGCCACAGTTGTTGGAGTTTGGCATCATGTTGATGTTGGAGATGATCTTGGCTATATTTATCGTTAACTTTAATTACTGTTTAATAACTAAAATTGAAGTAGGTAAGCAGAGGCACAGGTGGGCAATAGATGTTATTTGGTTGTTAACCGTCCACTTGTGTCCGTGGGACCCGAGTACTTGATACTGTTCCTTGAATATTCGCGCTATCCACATCCGGGAGGCTTATGGACCCCACAGGCGAGCTTGATTCATTCTTATTTCTTGGGGCCACAAACTAGTTTGAGGTTTTATTTACTATCCTGCTTATGCCATGCTTTATTGCTTTATTTAAATTGTGCGATGGATAGCACACTTTGTCTTGTTAGGTAAGCGGAGTGTTTTTGGTGTCGACAAGCCCAGTTTTGGGTTCCCGATCGTTCACAGCCATTGGCGCAAACCTTGAGTCCGCCGAGTCTTCGTCTAGCTTCTTGGTCTACTCAATGGGTGGCCCCTGAAATATTTCTGAATCCTGTGATCGCTTTGTCGTGACTGCCTCGTTGGGTTTTGATTTGGTTTTCGAGGCATATCGAGTGTGTGTTGCTATTTGTGCACCTGGCGGGTTAAAACTTTCGAAAGCCGTGTCATGATTATGGACGACTTGGAGCACAGTATCTCGATCATAGACAACTATAACTAAAGTAGTGCTATAAATTTGACTCTATAATGACTAGTAATCAGCTTCACTATAATGGAATGGCTAAATAAACCTGCCAACAATTGCTTGTTTGAGTTGTCGCTTGCGACCATTGTACCTGACTAGTAAGTATTGCAACTACAACGGAATGGCTGAATAAAAGTACCAACAACTGCTGGGTTTTGGGTTTATCTCATGCTATCTGTATCTGATTAGTAATTGTTGCAACTACAACGGAATGGTTAACTAAAAGTTCCCACTGCTTATTTTATCAGGACGACTATCTTTAACCTGACTAGTAATTGCTGCAACGATAACCGAATAAATAAAACTGCCAACTGTGTGAGTTCCTCGGTTGACTTCCTCGATCGGTGTCGAGGGGGGGGAAACACCAGGATGGGTTTGTTTGGTGTTAGCTTCCGGTTGGTTCCGAATAGGTCCTTCTTATCCCTCTCTGATATCCGCCAGTTGTATCGAGTCTCTATAGGTTGTTTAGTGCATGCTGCCGCTGCCGCTCAGTCCACCATACCTATGTAGGCGAGGACCGCCGAATTCTAGCCTCGCTGTCTTGGCCTCGATCGACGCTCCTCTTTTTCCTTTGCCCTTTGTCGGCACCCCTTTTGTTTAAGCAGGTTTTGAGATCGACGCCGTTAGCAGGGTTACCCTTCCGGCTTGGCCTGGGCAGGGTTATGGACGCCATTGGTTATTCTTCAGGGCTCTTAGCCCCATTTGCATCTTGTCCGTAGTCGGACGCTCCATGTTTTCAAGGTGATTTGGATCTTTGTATATTATATTTGTATTCTTGACTCTTGGAGTCGCCGTTATATATATATCTGTTCTGTGGGTCCCATCGAGGACTGTTGTGTAATGTTATTACTTCGTTTTCCACCCGCACGAAAGTGCCTGGTGGGCACCTTTGAATCGTTTCTATGCGGGTTTGGCGAATTTTGCTCAAACTTGCATAGGCCCGATTTTGAGGGTGTTACAGAGTGGTATCAGAGCCCAGCAGTTGCGATACCCCACGAGTCCAGCCTGTAGGATAACCTAGCTAACGGCCGAAGTAGAGTGTCAAAACTATTTTTGAAAAATCGGTTGGATAGTTCTGATTAGGTCTGAATTTACTCCTTACCCCTCTGCTGCTCTCCTCTTACCTCTACGTGTTTTGAATCCGCTCTCGTCCCTTTCTTCGAGTCCAGGAATTCTCGTGGTTGGGTTCCGTCGTACCTTCAGGGTTTCGCTTCCTCCTTTGGTAACGGTGTTGCTACATCTGGTCTTCATGCTATCCGAGGAATCCTTTATCTGTGGTACCATTCTTTGTTCCTTGTTTGTGCTTTCCGGTGTTTTCCGACGCGACGACATCATCTACGCCAGATCCGATGCAGAGTCTGCATCACTCCTTTGTTCCAAACCTCGCTTGTCGAGATCTTCAGTCTAATTCCGAGAGTTGGTTGCATAATCCGCCTATTCGTGTGCAGAGTAATGGTTTGGGTGCGCGATGGACTGATCACCATCCGACTACTCTTATCATTCGCTCTTGTACGTCGAATCAGTGGATCCAGCGGTTTTACTCCGTCCATGGAAGTTAGAGGTGGCTTTATTTGTGGATACCTCTACCTTCGACCTTTTGTTCCCGGAGTGTTCTCTCGACGATCGCGGACAACAACCTCTTGTTAGTGGTGTCGCGGGGATCTACACGAAGCGAGAAGATGCAGATCGCCGACCTCCCTTCCAGTACCATGAGGCGGATCTCGAGGGCGAGATCCATTGTTAGTGGTGTCGAATTGTGGCATCCCACAAAACCACTACTAGAAAATCGCGTTGTTTTTGTGCATTGCATCATCATGACCGCATGCTCATGTCATCATGCCACATTGCATTTGAGCATCGTCATCATCTTGCATTTGCTTGCATAAAACTATTTTCGGAAAAACCTAATTTGTTTTCTAAACGCCCCGTCTTAATTCAAACGCAAAACCCGGGTCTCCGGATTATTTTGTTTTGTCTGCTATCGGTTTGCAAAAGCTCTGTTTGAAATAAATAAAATATTTAATTATTTTTAGTGGGGCAGTCGAATGGGCCGATTCGACCCAGTCGACCACCCCCAGAACAAATCGGTCCACCCTAAACCCCTTTTACACCCAACCTAGTCTACCCACCCCTCCAGCCACATCACCCAGACCAATCCCTGGCTGCCACCTCACCCTCTCCCTCCCCTCTAACCAATCCCAAGCCGCCACCTGCCAACCCCCTCTCTCCCTCCACCCACCGACCCACCCAGCCCCAACCAACCGACCCCACCACACGCGGCCACCCCGCCTGTCCCCATCCTCCCTCTCCCCCACGCGTTCTTCTCCCCCGCACGCGCCCTCTCCCTCCTCCCACCTCACCGGCGCCGCGCCCGGCCGTCCGCCTCCGGCCCCTCCACCGAGCTCCTCCGGCCCCCTGGCCCGCGACCGCCGGCCAACCTCGCCCCGACCCCGCGCCTCTCCTCGGCTCTGCCCCGAGCGCCGCCCCTCCGGCCAACCTCGCCTCCGTGCCGCCGTTCCCGCCCGCGAGTCCCGCCGGCCTCCTCTCCAACCTCGCCTCTGCCGGCGCCCAGCGCCCTCTGCCCCTCCGCCTTCCGCCCAGCCCGCGGCCGCCTCGCCCCCTCGGCCTCCACCGCACGCCCCACCGCCTGCTCTCCCCCAACCCCGACCTCCACCGCCGCCCCGGCCCTCCTCTCGGCCCGCTCCCGCCGCGTCGTGGCCCAGGACGCCGCCGACCTCGTCTGCCCTGGCACCCCCTCGCGTGGCCGTGCTCCCCGACCTCGAGCCTGCATCATCGACCTCGGCCCCGCCTCGGCGCGGCCGCCAACCTCGCACGGCGTCGGTATCCCTGGCGTCGCCCGCTTCCCGGCGCCAGCTCGCGTCGTGCGCCTGCGGATGTCCGCCTCCTCACTGCCTCGCTGTGGTGTCGCCTGGCGTCGTTCGTCGGGCCCCGAGCCGCGAGCCCGCGCGCATTCCTTCTGGTTCTGTACCCCAGCTAGCTATTTTGTGCTAGCTAGATTGTGTACTTGGTCACCGTCCTCAACAGGTTTCTGTGGTGGCCGTCAGTTGGCGATGCGTTTGATACGAAGACCCGTTCCCGGATTCCAATTGCCGAGCCCGAACCCGTGGAAACCGAAGACCGATCCCGGAGCCCGACCCCGGCGACCACACATGCGACAAGACCTTCGTCCCGGACGCGGAATCGAGAACCCGAACGCCAAGACCGCCACACGGAACCCGATCCTGGACGCCAAGTTCTTCTTCCCGAACGACAAGACCGACACGAGTCGAAAACCGGGGAACCATGCAAGACCACGGCGCCGGAACCGGAAACCGAACCTCGACACGCCAAGTTCGCCGAGACCCCGAACCCGAGGGCCTTCGACACGGAACGCCAAGATCTACTCCGTTATCCGAGAACGAACCCTGAGGCCGAACCCCGAACCCCGGAACCCTAAGCTCGTCGAACCCTCTAAAGTGTGAACCCCTTCCCGAAACCCTAGTTTATAATATAATAAAACTTGTTGCATATTAAGTTGTCCATCTCGCATGCATATCATGTGGTTGGGGGCCTTATGCCGATTCACCTTATAATTAAATATGGGGCTTATATGCGGGCAAATCTAGCCTTATATTGGCCTCATTTAAATTTGTGTAGCGAACCGGTAACTTATCTTGCCCTGTTATTACAACATTTAAATTGCGGGGTTTCTAAACAACATAAATCACCTAAATAAATGTCGGGACCCTGGTTCCGCTTAATATTGCCTAATTGCATCGCATCTCTGCCATGTCATGCATCATACACGCATCATGCCCGATCTTCTGTCGTAGTATTAAATAGTGCATTCGGTGTTTCCTTCTAGTGTTTTGGTTCTTCGCGGATAAGGCCGTTGAGTTGATGCGAGTGTCGACCCGATCTTCGGTTGAACCTTCGACAATGTTTTCAGGCGAGCATCTCCCCCTTTCTACCTATCTTACTTTTATAGTATTTATTCCCTCCTGTTGATCTCTTGCTATCTGTGTTGCGATGCTCTAGTTTTCGTACCCGTGATGTCCCTTGCAGCCTTATATTGCCCTGGACACCTCCTATTACCTGTTGTTTGGTAGATAGTTGGACTTAGCGTCGTGATCGCTGCTCAAGTAACGTTTCGTGTTGTCAAGTGCCACAGTTGTTTGAGTTTGGCTGCATGTTGATGTTGTAGATGATCTTGGCTATATTTATCGTTAACTTTAATTACTGTTTAATAACTAAAATTGAAGTAGGTAGCGAGGCACGGTGGGCAATAGATGTTATTTGGTTGTTAACCGTCCACTTGTGTCCGTAGGACCCGAGTACTTGATACTGTTCCTTGAATATTCGCTATCCACATCCGGAGGCTTATGGACCCCCGAGCGAGCTTGATTCATTCTTATTTCTTGGGGCCACAAACTAGTTTGAGGTTTTATTTACTATCCTGTACTTATGCCATGCTTTGCTTTATTTAAATTGTGCGATGGATAGCACCTTTGTCTGTTTAGGTAAGCGGAGTGTTTTCGCGGTGTCGACAAGCCCAGTTTTGGGTTCCCAGTCGTTCACAGCCATTGGCGCAAACCTTGAGTCCGCCTCGAGTCAGCGGCTTAAGGTCTACTCAATGGGGTGGCCCCCTGAAATATTTCTGAATCCTGTGATCGCTTTGTCGTGACTGCCTCGTTGGGTTTTGATTTGGTTTTTCCGAGGCATATCGAGTGTGTGTTGCTATTTGTGCACCCTGGCCGGGTTAAAACTTTCTGAAAGCCGTGTCCGCGGTTATGGACGACTTGGAGCACAGTATCTCGATCATAGACAACTATAACTAAAGTAGTGCTATAAATTTGACTCTATAATGACTAGTAATCAGCTTCACTATAATGGAATGGCTAAATAAACCTGCCAACAATTGCTTGTTTGAGTTGTCGCTTGCGACCATTGTACCTGACTAGTAAGTATTGCAACTACAACGGAATGGCTGAATAAAAGTACCAACAACTGCTGGGTTTTGGGTTTATCTCATGCTATCTGTATCTGATTAGTAATTGTTGCAACTACAACGGAATGGTTAACTAAAAGTGCCCACTGCTTATTTTATCAGGACGACTATCTTTAACCTGACTAGTAATTGCTGCAACGATAACCGAATAAATAAAACTGCCAACTGTGTGAGTTCCTCGGTTGACTTCCTCGATCGGTGTCGAGGGGGGGGAAACACCAGGATGGGTTTGTTTGGTGTTAGCTTCCGGTTGGTTCCGAATAGGTCCTTCTTATCCCTCTCTGATATCCGCCAGTTGTATCGAGTCTCTATAGGTTGTTTAGTGCATCTTTGCTGCCGCCAGTCCACCATACCTATGTAGGCGAGGACATGATTCTAGCCTCGCCGTGTATTCGCCTCGATCTTGGCCTCCTCTTTTTCCTTTGCCCTTTGTCGGCACCCCTTTTGTTTAAGCAGGTTTTGAGATCGACGCCGTTAGCAGGGTTACCCTTCCGGCTTGGCCTGGGCAGGGTTATGGACGCCATTGGTTATTCTTCAGGGCTCTTAGCCCCATTTGCATCTTGTCCGTAGTCGGACGCTCCATGTTTTCAAGGTGATTTGGATCTTTGTATATTATATTTGTATTCTTGACTCTTGGAGTCGCCGTTATATATATATCTGTTCTGTGGGTCCCATCGAGGACTGTTGTGTAATGTTATTACTTCGTTTTCCACCCGCACGAAAGTGCCTGGTGGGCACCTTTGAATCGTTTCTATGCGGGTTTGGCGAATTTTGCTCAAACTTGCATAGGCCCGATTTTGAGGGTGTTACAGTTACATTGTTTCGATCAAGTTATAAAGTAGTAGTTGGTGACATGCGAATACATGTGTCGATCGAACAAGTTAGAGCTCGGAAGCTCGCCTAGACATTTAAACTATCTAGACACAAATGCGGGATAAATAACCAAAGAAGATAAGCATGATCACCGCCGCGACGAAGGTGTAGGTCTTCATCTGGTTCCTTGTCCTAACTCCCGCTAGATAGTGCGTGTATCTAGCTTCCGCCTCCGCCATAGTGTTGTACCCTTTGTAGCTATTGCCGCTGAAACGGTGCACCTGTCTCCGACAGTCTTCCCAATCATCGTAGACTCCGGGAACCCATCCCTTGTACATGACGTACCACGTCATCTATAAGTTGACAATAATAATTAACCGGTGATTGAAAAAAAACATATATAATTAAAGTCGCATATGAAGATACACTTATAGAAAGTACTCCTAAATCAAAAAGACCAAACTCAAAAAGCATGCCTCATATATAACTAGGTTGTTCGACACAGGAATATGCTATGATGGAACTGTTCGCCAAGTAGGATGCACAACACCTGGACCTGTGCATAGCATAAGGCGAACAATCCCATCGCAGCATATTCACATATAATGTTCCACGGCATTTCAATCATCGGCATTATTCTCAAAAAAGACCAAAGTAACTCAAAAAGCATGCCTCATATATATACATAGGTCGTTGGACACAGGAATATGCTACGATGGAACCGTACGCCAAGTAGGATGCACAACACCTGGACTTGTGCATAGCACAAGGCGTACAATCCCATCGTAGCACATTCACATATATAGTGTGCCACAACATTTCAATCATCGGCATTATTCTCGAAAAAGACCAAAGTAGCTCGAAAAGAATGCCTCATATATAACTAGCTAGGTCGTTGGACACAGGAATATGCTATGACGGAACAGTTAGCCAAGTAGGATGCACAATTCCTGGACTTGTGCATATCATAAGGCTAACTATCCCGTCATAGCACATTCACATATATATTGTGCCACGACATTTCAATCATCGGCATTATTCTCAAAAAATATAAAAATAACTCGAAAAGAATGCCTCATATATATACATAGGTCGTTGGACACAGGAATATGCTACGATGGAATGGTGAGCCAAGTAGGATGCACAAGACCTGGACTTGTGCATATCACAAGGCTCACAATCCCATCGTAGCACATTCACATATATAGTGTGCCACGACATTTCAATCATCGGCATTATTCTCGAAAAAAAGAGTAAGGAAAAAAAGAAGGACCAAATTGAGCAAAGGACCAAAGAGTAAGCAAAAAAACCAAGCATTGATTGATATATAATAATAATAAGCAAAATAAGTAAGCGATGATTCATAAACCTAATAAGATAAGTACACTTGTCCACACACACACAAAGGTCATCTATAGTTTGTAACTACAACTAGGCCAACATCAAGCCTTCTGGCTCGGCTTAGGGAACGGGAGGACGCCTTGTCTCGTCATGAACTTCAAAAAATGCCCAAAAGTGGTGATATATGTCATAAAAGTGTTACAAATATGATTCAAAGTATAACTAAATTTCATAATAATTTGTCATGAATATTACAATCTTTTTCGACCACGCGTTTTACAATATTTTTTGAGCTAGCGTTTTACAATCTTTTTTCCCTTCTTTGTCGCGGTTGAATAATTTAGCCCCGGCACTTTAATGTTTCTTCTTTCGAACGGGCTACCTTTTTTGGGTAGGGTTGTCCTTTTTCTTCTTGTGATGTATGTTGCTGCATCGTAGTCGTCGTCATCTTCAATCTTTGGATCCCCGTACTGGTCGAAGTCTTGCTTGTTGGCGACTCCATCCATTCCGATGATGTTTCTTTTTCCTCTCCTCACGACAACACGGCTAGGCTTTGTCGGGTCGGTAATGAAAAAACATTGGTCCACTTTGGTAGCCAGTACCCACGGTTCATTTTTCGCGGCCACGTTTGCACCGGCGGCCTTGGATTTGGCTGCTTCGGGTATAACCATGGTTGTGAAATACCGGTCTTCTCTTTTGATGCTCTTTGCCCATCTAACACGGAACATCGGCACCTTTTCACCACAGTAGTCGAGCTCCCAGATCTCCTCGATTCTTCCGTAGAATCTTTCCTTCACGTTGTCATCGGTGTAGAATTCCGACGTTACGCCTGAGTTCTGATAATCACACTTGTTGTCCTTTTCCTCCGTGTAGAATGTGTAGCCGTTGATATCATACGCCTGATAGGTCACCAGGTTTTGCATCGGTCCCTGCGACAAGGTGAATATGATCTTTTCCATGTCAGAAGAATGCGATCGCGGGGGATTATCAAGGAGCGTCTGCCTAAACCAACGCGTGAAATCTGAGTTGTGCTCTTTGATTATTTCTCCCTGCATCCTCTATATGCCCTGGTCACTGTACTTCTTCTCGATTAACCTTTTGTGCTTCTGTACCCAAGGATCGACCAGTTCTAAATGCTGTAGCGCGACAAGGTTTGCTCGATCAAAGTCTGCGCGTCGAAAATCAAAGTTCGCATGCGATGTCGCGACCCTCTCGGTGACCAGATCCGTCGAGCTTGCCAAGGTACCTGTTGACGGGAAGACCGACAGGGTTCTCGATGTCTAGATAATTCGTGCAGAAAGAGATGCACTCTTCGGCCAGAAAGCCCTTGGCTATGCTTCCATCTGGAAGGGACCTGTTGCGAACGTATCCTTTGATGTGTCCGTTCATCCTTTCGAACACCATCATGCTGCGGAGGAACATCGGCCCGAGTTGTACAATGTCCTCCACGACATGGACCAGCAGATGCACCATAATGTTGAAGAATGCGAGTGGGAAGTAGACCTCAAGCTCACATAGTATCACCACGATCTCCTCCTGTAGCCTCCCGAGCTGATTCACGCCAATCGACTTCCTAGAGATGACGTCGAAAAACTTGCATAGGCCAAATAACGTTTCACGGACGTGCTCGTCCATTATCCCTCTTAGTGCAACCGAAAGTACCTGCGTCATTAAACACGGCACAGTCGTGAGACTTCATGCCACTGAACCTCTGCTTCGCCTCGTCTAGGTATCTGCTTATCTTGCCCGCGTAGCCGTAAGGAAATTTGACTCCTAGAAGGCACTTGAAAAACTGTTTGATCTCATCCTGGCTTAGAGTGAAGCAAGAAGGAGGGCAGTAATATTCGTTCTTCTTGAACTTTTTACCCTTCCGACGACCTTGTGTCGTCTCCGACTCATGATCATCGTCATCTTCCTGATCATCAGGAGTAGTGCGTCCTCCGTGAAGCTCCTTCCGGATACCCAAGCATATCAGGTCGTGCCTTGCTTTCGGACCATCTTTCGTCCTATCTGGCATGTTGATTATGGTGGCGACCAAACTCTCGCACACGTTTTTCGTGATATGCATGATGTCGAGGCTATGAGGCGTGCGGAGAAACTTCCAGTATGGCAACTCCCAGAAAATAGACCTTGTTTTCCATACCTTCATCAGCGGCTTGTCTTGTTGCTGCCTCTTTCGCTTCTTTCCAGGCTTAGGACAATCTTTCCAGTTTTTCAGCAACTCTTCCACTTCTTCGCTACTCCTACGCTCTGGGATTCCTCGGGTCTTTGATTTGCCATCGAACAGGTCTCCACGTTTTCTCCATGGATCATTCTTGCCGAGCCACCTCCGGTGCGCCATGAACACGGTTTTCGATGACCCTGGATCTTTCTCTAGTTGGAGATAGCTTGTGTTATCCATGCACCTAACGCATGCGCAGAATCCTTGGATAACCTGCCCTGAGATATACCAGCAACCTGGATAGTCTTGCACCGTAGTGACCAACGAGGCTCTCATAGTGAAATAATCTTGTGCGACGGCGTCGTAAGTATTGGCTCCAAATTCCCATAACGTGGCTAGCTCCTCTTTCAACAGCCCGAGATACAGATTGATGTCGGTACCAGGTTGTTTCGGCCCTTGAATTAGCATGCTCATTTGTATGTACTTATTCTTCATGCACAACCATGGAGGGAGGTTGTACATCCATACAAACACGGGCCAAGTGTTGTGCGTGCTGCTCTAGCTACCGAACGGATTGAGTCCATCGGTGCTCGCACCAAGCCTGATGTTCCTCGAATCTCCACCGAATTCTGGGAATTCGAGGTCCAATGCTTTCCACTGGCTAGCATCTGAAGGGTGCGTCAGCAGCTCATCCTTTTCGGGGTCATCATCATCATCTCCTGGCTTCTTCCTTTCCGCATGCCATCGCATGAGCTTCGCTTCCTTAGGGTCCGCGAAATAGCGCTGCAGACGAGGAGTGATAGGAAAGTCCCATACCACTTTTCGAGGTGCTTTCTTCCTTTCTTGTATCGACTCACGCCGACATTGGACATGTGGTTTTCTCCGCGTCCTCGCCCCGATAAATGATGCAATCGTTGATGCATACGTGATATCTAACGTGCGGTAGATCGAGAGGACAGACGATTTTCTTGGCATCCTCGATACTAGTTGGACATGTGTTCCCCTCCGGGAGACGATCGTGCCAGAATGCCATCATATCATCGAAGCTTGCGTCACTCAATTTGTGTTTTGCCTTCATCTCCATAGCCTTGAGCGTTACATTCAACCGGGTATCATCGGGCCTGCATCCTTCATACAATGGAGTAACCGCGTCTTTCTCAAGTTGCGCAAGCTTGGCTTTCTCTCTAGCGGCAGCCCTGGCGTTACTCGTCTGCTTGAGAAGCAGCTCTTGCACATAAGGGTCCTGCACCCAGCCTGACGTTGTTCCATCGTCGTCTGCTCCTCCGGCATCTAGATCATCATCATCCCGGTCTGCTTCCGCACCTTCACCATCTCCAGGAGACTCTTCATCATCTCCCGTTCTCGCCGTGATGATGATCATCGTCATGTTGTCCACCTTCACCGTCTCCATCGCTCACGCTATCGCTTATCCAACGAGTGTATCCATCCATGAAACCATGGCGGAGCAGGTGCGCCTGCAGATTCCCGGAATCTGGGTCGATCACCCAGTTGAGTTTGCATCTTCTGCACGGACATCTTATATCTGTCTTGTTATTTCGTATCATGTCGGCCGTCGCACATTTCAAAAATCTAGCCACAATGCCTTCGCTCATTATGCGGACCATTTTTGCCTGCACGGTGTACACGGTACAATTTTGAAGTCTATTAGAACCACATAATGAATGCATGCATGCAATGGTCGATAGAAAATTTCGGCATGACCTATCCTAAAATTAGGACCTTTGCAAAATGCCAAAGTCTTGCCAAAATGGAAATGAATCAACATTTTGGCAAAACAAATGGCAACTTGTTCACATACAAACACAAGAGAGAGACCGATCCATACACACATGAACATATCATTATCCTCTCCATACACACATGCATGAGCATCGTCGATACTCTCCATATACACACACACATATATGACCATCGATCCTCTCCATACACACATCATGAGCATCGATCATCTACATACATATGAGCACATCATCCATATACACATGAACACATCCTTACATGGACAACTTACCGATATGAGAGACCGATCGCGAGAAAGATGGAAAGGAGAGGTGCGCGCATCGACCGGAGAAGGAGATGAGAGACTGGAGACCTTCCTCTATTACTTATGTAACATCCAAAGCAAGTTTTACATGCTAAAAATGGTGAATGGGTGGAGAAATTGAGGTGGGAAGGAGAAGATCCCGACTAGATCTAAGGAGGAAGAAGAAGGGGAAAGTGAAGTGTGGGGTGGTGGATGTGGTCACACATGTGCACATAAAGTGCTGTCCTAAAAAAATCGACACATCTGTGGCGCACACGGCCCTAGTGTGCCACAGGGAGTAGAAACATCCATGGCGCACTATGCCATGTGCGCCACAGATGTTCCTACTCCCTGTGGCGCACTAGGCATAGTGCGCCACAGATGTTTGTGGCCGTTACACAGCAGAGGGGGGGCGTAGCGCACCCCCCCATGTGCGCCACGGTTGACACTAACAACCATGGCGCACATGACTATAGTGCGCTACAGATGTTTGGCGTGCGGCCAACAGGGCCCTGGCCCACACATATCTGTGGCGCACTAAAGTCATGTGCGCCATGGTTGTTCTAGTTACTAGTAGGGCACTGCCCACAGGTGAGCCACGCCTGTTTTAGCCATGGGGCACTTCAACCATGTGAGCCACGGATGTGCTGATTACCTATAGCCGTTTTCCTAGTAGTGCGATCTAGGGACGATGGTGGCAGCGTCTATAGAGGGTTTTGTGGAATATTGGTCGGGTACATAGGGTTTTGGCATCAGGGGGGTCTTTATAGGAGAAGAGGCGAGGCCGGGGGGTGGCCAGGGTGGTCACACCCCCAGGAACGGCTAGCCCTAGCCCGTGCCTTGTGACACCCCCGGGATCAGGGCTAAACAAATCCCAGACCTCCGTCTGACATAAGCTTAACCTTGAGCTCGAGAATATCCAAAGGAAGAATCAGAACACAACAAGGACCCCTACGACACAACATTTATTCCAGCAAGCTCATAACTGAGCAAAGAACCAAATTATTACAAGAAGAGGTCACTGACCACAAACATCAAACAACGGAAGGCAAATTATGCTATTAAGTATAACAAACTTAACAAATGGCCTAAGAGGCCTGAAGCATAACGATGACGTCCCAGCCCATAGATTCCAGGCTGTCGGCTAGGAACCCTAAGCTACTCGTCGATGTCAATGTTGTACAGAACTTATCTTCAGGTGAACACTTACTCTGCCAAAAGTATCAACAAAGCAAGGGTGAGTACAAGGTGTATTCCGCAAGACTTATGGCTGATGGAGTTGTTTTGCATAAAGCCATCTTTGTTTATAAAACAAGAGAGAGAGAGAAGAATCTCGTCTACTCATAATATTTTAAAAGGGGATAAGAGAGCGACGTATCCAAAATATTGATCATCATCTTTTGATATCCTCCAAGTCATCATCAAATCCTAACTAGGATCACCCCCTCGTACCCATGAGGAAGCATCCTTAAACACACGTTGATCTGGCAAGTTTTACGATTAGGTTATGGTTCTCTATGATCTTGAGTCTGGTCACCAAGTCGTTCATAACCGTGAACATGGATTTTCGAAAAGATTATTACCCTCCAGGGGTGTACAACTTTACCCACACGTACTAACCTTCTCTTAATGCTAGTAGTAATAGCCATCTTCCTTGGAAGGCCGGCAGAGGGTGGTTAGACACGACCTTTACCTTCCTTTCAGCGAGACCATGAGTCACGCAATAAGTATGGTTCCACCGTAACGGGACAAATCCCGAAGCCGGTACTTAAAGATGTGAGGCGAGGTTGGTTTACCAGGGGCTCCATCGACCCCAAGCAACCTGGTCCACGCTTCCCTACCTGTTATGAGTGCACCTTCACCCGACAAATCTTTCAAAATGCTTTCTATGCATATGTCGAATGGAACGCCTGAACTATGTGACTCATGGAATCTACTAGGCAAGTTAGTTAGTCATGAGGTTGTCCAGGCCCCGTGTGGTTGTACACTCATCTCGGTTCCAAAGGCAAGAACTAAGGTCCTAGTGGTGGCGAGCATGGGACTAGAAAAACCACATCCCACCGTGGCCTCCCATACAAGCCTTAGCTTGTTTAGTATCATATCACTGATCTCATATCATCACGTTCTCCTATCATACTAGATTCTCTGCACATCATCTGGATGGACCAGAACTGACAGCTATGCATGGCTAAGCAGGACACAAGCATAAACTCTAGCAGTGCACACAAGCCAAACCTATTTATGCTAGGAACAATGGATTAGGTAATATAAGCTCAAAGGGAGTAATGCAACAGATAGGATACTGTATCTATCGTTAAAGACCACAGTAGAATCGTATGCATCATGGAAGAATTGAAATGCTTTCGAAATCATAGGATTGTATCATGGTGTGGCTATGCTTGCCTTTGCCAGTTGATAACAGATAAGCAGATCTTCGGAAGCTTGTACTTGACTTGGTTACAGTTGGTCAAGTATTGTTCGTCGACCTTCGATCTTCGATGGTGTTGATATCGGTCCTCGATCTCGATCTTGACACCGTATTCTACCGGGAAGAACCAAACACCAGAAATAAAGGCAATACAATCAACACCTGACATCGATGCAATGCTCAATCAAGGATGATGATATGACAAGTTAATTTGTATTTAAATGTAACCCTAAAGCATGCTCAACAATGTAATCATAGTTCCGAGGGGTGAAAACCCTAACTCGGGGAAACTCCGGATGTATATGGGACGGGTTGGTTTGTTCTTCTAATTAAACTTGTCATTTAAGTTTTTGAACAATGCATGATTATAGCTTAGATAGATAGTTCTCATTTTTTCTGAACATTTTGATATATTATTTGTATTTTTCTGACTTATAATTAATTACTTATTGAATTTACAACATTATAACAATTTCTGGAAATTATTAAAGCCTTTATTAGCTTTACTGCATCAGCATGACGTCATCCAAGGGGTGGGTTAATTCTACCCCGTGGCTGGGTCTAGCCACTGCGGCTGCCAGTTGGGGCCTGGGCCACGTCGGTTGCCACCGTGGCGGTCAGCAGTCAATGGCCCCATGGGCCACGTCAGCCTGACATCGCGATGACGTCATCACGACGGCCACCGTCGGATGGTCACCGACGACGATGCTGTGAGGCATGCGGGGCGACGGTGCTAGGTTACTCGAAGCGGCGCAGCGAGGCAAGCAAGATAGTGGCGGTGCCGCTCGAAAAAGCTCGCCGGAACAGCAGCTACGGCGACGCTCTACAGCGGCATACGGCAGTGGTCAACGCGGGGAACGAACCAGAGAGGGTGGGAGAGGGTGGAGAGGCTGCTGAGAACCAGCAGCTCACCAGGATGCTCGTGGGAAGATCTTCGAGGCAGGGCGGGGCTAGGTCTGGCCGGAATCGGTGGCAAAACCGGCTGCCGGAGTCTGAGCAAAATGTGACAGTGGCATTGATTCCCAATGTGCGGGGTCGATTCCTTCAATGAGGGAACTCAGCTCGACGAGGTGGTTCCTCCAGCATGCTTGGCGGAGCTTGGGGACGGCCAGAGCGGCGACGATTCGTCGATCGCTAGATCTAGGGTTTCGGGAAGCTCGGCTCAGAGAGGGGGAGAGGAAGAGCGAGCGTGGGGGAGAGTGAGAGGAGCAGGAGAAGATGGGCATGGCTCGGGGCGACCTTATCTTCTACATAACACGATGGACGGCGGCGGCGTGGGCACGCAGCAGCTTCCAGCTGGGGAATATGACGAGTAATTTGCAGAAACCCCATGGGAAAAACGGAAAACAACCCGGGGTGCCTCTCTGCAGAAGATTTTGTTAAAAACTCCCTGGAATTTTATAAAACAAAGGAAAACAACTAGAGAGACTCTAAATTAATTTTATTTTGAATTATTTTCACCCTTTTTAGTAGTTTGCAATAATTTGGTGATCCCAAAATATACCAAACTTGCAAAAAAAACTTTAATAAAACAGTCGTGTCTTTCCTTAGCCGATTTGGAAGGATCACAAGGCTCATTTGAAATGCTTTGAGAGGATTCAAAACAGAGAGCACTCATAAATAGATTTGGGTTTTAAGGTTTGATCTCTATTTTCTTCAATGCATAAATTTAAGAATATGATGCTCATGATGAACAAAAAAAACCTAATATAATATTTAATTAAAAACTGGGGTGTTACATGCTGCCAGGGGGTGTGGCCCCCTGGTGCCTCCCCTCCGTCTCGTACTCTGGCTCCGTGTTTCCCACGGTAAAATATTGACTTTGGATTTTGTCCCGTCTAATTCCGAGAATATTGATTTTCCGCTTTCCGAACCAAAAATGAAGAAAACAGTAACCGCACTGTGGCATCTTGTTAATAAGTTAGTACCAGAAAACATATAAAAACACCTCAAAGTGTAGACAAAGCAAAGCAAAGTAGATACTAAACAAGCATGGAACATCAAAAATTATAAATACGTTTCCGACGTATCAAGCATCCACAAGCTTAACTCCTGCTTGTCCTCGAGTAGGTAAGTGATAAAAATAATAATTTTTAGGTGACATGCACCATCAAAATCAAGATCAAACCATTTCCAAGCATTGAAAGCTGGGATCAAAGAACTCTAAACATGAGCATGACAGATGGAGTTCTAACAGTAAGACAAAGTAACTATGCATGCAACATGAAAGGTTACAAACAAAGATCATGAATAACATGTATTAAAAAACGTTTGTTTGTTTCACATACAGAAAACTTAGCATAGTGGCATTCAGCTTGTCCCTCATGAGTAGCAAATAGATGCATAGGACACCTTCAAAGTTCATAAGAGTGACTAGATACAAATAGATCAAGAACAAATAATATCAACAATATGCATCAATCAACAAGTTTTGGGACAATGCACATAGAACTAAGAATGGCAACTATGATCTCTTAACTGGTGCCTAAGGATAGAAGGTGGAGACACAATATAATAGTGGAAGAAAGTCCCTTCATAAAGGAAGCAGGGATGTCAAGTCTCATAAAGAGCTTCCAAAAATTATGGTACTTGTTAGCTTTCAGCTCTCATTGCCCCTATCATAAGCATATTGAAGTGATTATGGTTAAAGGGAACAAACTATGGAGTATATGCTTGACAAAGTATAAGTTTGCAATCTCATGTCCCTTGAATATGAGGGCCGCTCCTCATGCTACTCAAGTTTAGTTACTTGCAAGTTATTGTCATAGTAAGTACAAGTGTATCATAGAGAACTGCCAACGGGGTACCCCTTGCACATGATATAGGAGGTATCCCATAATCAAAATGACAAGGAAAGCAGACAATGAGCAGCTCAACAATCTTCTTATTTACCATGGGAATATGGTGCTTTTTTCTCTCTTTCCTCTTTTCTCATATTTTTTTCTTTTTCTCAATATCTTTTTCTGTCTCTTTTTTTATAATAAGAATGCTTCATAGATGTCACTATGGTGATGCTGCAAGTTTCCACCATGATTAGGTTGAAGGGAATATGCCCTAAGAGGCAATAATAAAGTGTTTATTATGTATATTCCAAGTATATGATAGATTTTTATTTTGCATGCTATAATTGTATTAATACGGAAACGTTAATACATGTGTGTTTAATAAACAAACAGAAAGTTCCTAGTTATGCCTCTCTCATAAACTAGCTCGTTGATTAACAAGATGATCAAGGTTTCCTGATCATGGACATTGGATGTTGTTAATAACGAGGTCACAACATTAGTGTAATGGTGTGACGAACATTCATCTGAAGTATAGCATTACGATCAAAGTCATTGAGTTTATATTTCTATAACAACATACGAAGTGATCCTAATCCTTAGACCATGAGATCATGTTAATCACTAACACCGGAAGAGTATCTTGATAACATCAAACATCATGCCATAACAGGGTGATTATAAAGATGGGTTCAGTACTACTAAAGTGTTATGTTGAGGCCCATGGATCGAGAGTGGAATTTTTTCATCCCGATGACGGATAAATATGCTCTGGGCCCTCTCGGTGATATCACATTGGTTAGGTTGCAAGCAAGTGATTTGATCACTAGAATGTTATATCACGGGAAACGAGAAAAGAGTACATGTCAGTAACAAGATCAAAATAGGTATGGAGATACCGATGATCGAATCTCGGACATGTAATATATCGCGAAACAAAAGGATTAAGATACTAGCGTAAAAGGTTCTGACGATCACAAGAAAGTCATCATTGAATGTGTGGGAGTCAGTATGGGTCTCCAGATCCCGCTTCTGATTATTGATCGGAGAGGGGTCTCGATCATGTACACATTATTCGCGAACCATAGGGTGACACACTTAAGAGACACCGACATCCATTTGGAGCAAAAATTTCATGCCGGAAAGAATAACAAGCGCGGGAATTTATTTCACTAGATGCCAAAACAAGTTTTCTGGTGAAATTGCAGAAAGTGTTTTCGCATGTGAAATGAAATACTAGCAAGCGGTTATATGTGAATGTTTGTCATTAAAGTAATAGAAAAAATTCTGAATAAATAAAAGGAGTTTTATTTAATGAGAGTTTGCATTAAATTTGGTGGAAATTTAATGGGAATTTGAGTGGGTTTTTGTGTGGAGGGAATTGAAAGGCATTTGAGTGAGTGGAGTGTCCACCCACATGAATGAAGGAGGGGAGGGGGCAGCCCCCATGTCCTGTGTCCACCCCCTTGGGTGCCCCCCTCCTCCTATAAAAGGGGCCCCTCTCCTCTCTCTAACTCACACCTCCTCGTGAAGGATCTCTCTACCCCTCTAGTATTTATCCCCCATGGTCTCTGACTAGCGAGATACATGTTCCCGGTGGCTATTTGGCAGGAAAGAGTTGTGCTTTCGTTGCATCGCTGGAGCGAGGAGGCGGATGTTGCTCAGTGCCTCGGACGTGTATGCGAGCACGGATGCGGCGCTAAGTTGCGGTGCTAAGGAATTCCTCTCGATCTTGAGATTGGCAAGAGATCGTCTACATCAACCACGAGTTTAACTCGTTAAGCTTTGTCGGTCTTCAAGGGTATGTTCTCTATGGATATACATCCGCCCGTTGTTTGTATCTAGTAGATAGATCTTGGTACATAGTTGTTCCCATCGTAGGAATTTTTTGTTTTCTATGCCGTCTTGACATCCATCTGCCATATTTCATAGTAGAAATGTGCATCAATGGCTAGAATGATCCGTATAGATTTAAGCATCGCTACGGGCGAGAAAGTCTCGTCGTAGTCAACTCCTTGAACTTGTCGAAAACCTTTTGCAACAAGTCGATCTTTATGGATGTGAACATTTCCATCCATATCAATCTTCTTATTATAGATCCATTTGCACTCGATGGCTTTAAAACCATCAGGCAGGTCAACCAAGTTCCAAACTTGATTGTCTCCCATGGACTCTATCTCGGATCTCATGGCGATCAGCCATTTCTCAGTCTGGGTCCACCATCGCTTTTGCATAGGTCGCAGGCTAATCATTGTCTAACAATAATAATTCCCGCGCTTCGCGGAGCCTCGTCGACCTTCGTGGTTGTGGTGCTTCTATTTCCATGGGTTCCTCAACTTGTTATGCTAAAATAGCATGACTTGTAGAAGCATCCCCGACTGGCTCATCTTGAACTTCTTCAAGTCGCACCGACCTTACACTCGTTCCCTTTGTGAGAAACTCTTTCTCTAGGAAAACACCGCTACGAGCGACAAACACTTTGCCCTCTTCTCGGTTGTAGAAGTAATACCCTAAGGTTTCCCTCGGATATCCCATGAAAATGCACTTATCCGATTTGGGTGTTAGATTGTCCGACTGAAGTCGCTTGACAAATGCATCACAACCCCAAATCTTTAGAAAAGACAAACTGGGATTATTTGCAGTCCACATCTCATATGGTGTCTTAACTACGGATTTAGATGGTACCCTATTAAGTGTGAAAGCTTTCGTTTCTAGAGCGTAACCCCAAAATGATAATGGTAAATCTGACTGGCTCATCATCGATAGAACCATGTCCAACAAAGTTCGATTGCGCCATTCGGAGACCCTGTTTCTTTGAGGCATTCCGGGAGCCGTGAGATGTGGAACAATTCCACAACCCTTAAGATGATTGCTAAATTCGTGAATCAAATATTCACCTCCATCAGATCGCAAGGCCTTAATTTTCTTGCCACGTTGATTCTCTACCTCACTCTGAAACTCCTTGAACTTTTCAAAAGTTTCAGACTTATGCTTCATTAAGTAGACATAACTATATCTACTAAAATCATCAGTGAAAGTAATGAAGTAGTGATATCCTCCTCTGGCTGTTGTGCTCATTGGTCCACATACATCAGTATGTATGAGTTCCAACAAGTCTGCCGCTCTCTCAGGTAAACCCAAAAAAGGCGACTTGGTCATCCTTCCAAGTAAACAAGCCTGACATGTCTCGTATGATTCAAAATCAAACGAAGTTAGAAGACCATCACCATGGAGCTTCTTCATGCGGTTTTCACTTATATGCCCCAAATGACAACGACATAAATAGGTAGGACTCAAATCATTGGGCCGAAGCCTTTTAGCACTAACATTGTAAACAGATGCATCATCAAGATTTAAAATAAATAACCCATTCACAATGGGAGCATCAGCCATAAACATAGCATTCTTAGAGATTTCACAACCATTGTTTGCACTCGCGAATGAATAACCATCCCTCATAAAACATGAAGGTGATAAAATGTTTTGACCCATACTAGGAATGTAATAACAATTATTCAACTCCATAATAAATCCTGACGGAAGGTGACATTGCATGACGCCGAAGAACAATGCAACAACCCTTGCTTTATTTACGACGTGAAAATCCACTTCGCCTTTCTGCACTTCTCTAGTCCTTATTAGCTCCTGCATCGAATTGCAAATATGAGGAACCGACCCGGTATCAAATACCCAAGAGTTAACATAGGAATCAACGAGAATAATGTCCACAACATTTACAACAAGCGTACCTGAGTTGGAAGTACTCTTACTTCCACTCTTCTTCAAAGAAGCTTGGTACTTGTTGTAGTTTCTCTTCCAGTGGCCATGTTCATGACAAAAGAAGCACTATGTGTCATCTGCAGGTCCAGCCTTTTGCTTGGGTGCAGGCTTAGGGATCGTATCCTTAGCCTTGCCCTTCTTCTTATTCCAAGAAGTAACCTTTTTCTTAAAGCTAGGCTTGTTCTACACAGCCATCACATGGCTATGCCCTGCACACTTGTTCATGTCACTTTCTGCTATTTTTATCATCCCACATAACTCATTAAGGCCCTTCTCCACCCGATGCATATGGTAGATCGAAATGAACTGCCCATAGCTAGATGGAAGAGACGCCAAAATAAAATCAGTAGCCAACTCTTGGCCTACTGGAAAACCAAGGTTTTTCAAAGTCTGACTATAACCAACCATTTTGATCACATGGGGGCCTAGACCTGCTCCCTCTGCCAGCTTGCATTCCACAAAGGACTTGGCGACATTGTACCTCTCAGTCCTTGCCTGAGTCTGGAACATGTCCCTAAGCGCAAAGATCATATTGTACACTTCCTGATCCACAAACTTCTTTTGGAGTTCAGATTCCATGCATGCAAGCATAAGACAACTAACCTCAAGAGAATCATCACATGCTCTCTTGTAAGCATTCTTGAGGCCAGCAGATGCATTTTCAGTAGGTTCATCGGGGATTGGGGTATCGAGAACCGTTTCCTTTTTATCAGACCTGAGAACTCTCAGGTTACGGACCCAGTCCGAATAGTTTGTTCCATTAAGTCTATCTTTGTCAAGAATCGAACACAAAGAAAAAGGTGATGCAGTGTTCGGTGCCATTGATCTACAACAGAACATGAAAAATACTAAGCCATGTAACCATGAAAGAGTAAAACATATTAAACAATTTATAGCATATAAGCCCACTTAAATCAATATCCCTCTATTGATACTAAGTGATTCAAGATCCACGATTAACAAGTCGACTAGTGAGCTTTAGCATCACTTATAGAAGACAAGGTAAATAGGTAAGCAACACTTGCTAATCATATCACATATGACTCTTGTTGTTGGGTGACATCTTTATGTCAAAACTAGGCGCCCAACCGTTATGCCCCAAGGTACTTAACTGTTAAGATGACCTTGTCAAGCTCACCAACCCTTATGCGTGTAGGTATCCGATACAAACCTATATAGCCAAGGAAAACCACGGCACCCTAATTTCATAGGCCCACCAACGATTGTACAGGGCATAGGATGGTGCAAGGTTTGGTTGGGAGGCATGGTTTAACTTAAACTTTGTGAGGGATTGTTCTACTGCTATCATCTAAGCATGCATAGAGTAAAACGCATAAGAATAGCATTCACATAGTTGTGACACAGTATGGCCCATTTTCTCATGGTGATCTCTATAGCCATAAAACCTATCCACCATGATGATCTCCATCTTCATGTTCCATGCGAGCCATCCTTCAAGTGATGAGTCCTCCAAGAACTAATACAGGCTATTACTCCTAACAGCTAGTATCAAAATTACATAGTATTGGGATCATCACAAGTTGTCACGCATGCCATTTTAATAATTGACAACACATATGGCTCCAGCCGTGTTGCCCTACTCACGACACGCAGGTCATGAAAATTTTCATACATGCATCACATACATATATGGGCCATACTGATCACATACATCCTACAAAAACAAGTTATGCATAGAATCGCATTCTACCGGATCATGTGACATCGCAGCACCTAGTTACCTTAATGAGATACAAAAGGGGCTAAGATTAAGGGGTCTATAGTCTCCCCTCACGGGTTCAAGGCGCTATCAGTATCAAATTTACCATAAACCGACTGTTGTCCCGATTCGATCAAACACCTTTGATCACGGTATATCGATTTTATATCTAGGTTCCGATTCGATCAATCACATTGATCTTCACGTGATTCAATATGATTTATGCATCACTGTCTACCCCTATGGCAGAAACTGACCGGTAGGGGTAAGTCATTCGACAACCTCAGAATCACGATCACGATCACGGAAAGCAAGATCATAGATAAATCCTGAACCACCGCAATATAAACGATCACATCATTCATATCGATCTTCATATCACCATATGCAAACATCCTAAACCTATAACTGAACAGCATCGGCTCTGATACCACTGAAGGGATACGGGTAGGCTACACTACCGCAAATCAAAAAATTCTACCACGTAAACCAGGATTACTGTTGTCATAGATCACGAGATTACCACTTGACGCGTGGTTGCGGAACTTGATGAAGCGCGTCGAGGCAGTGTAGATGTTCTACGTCTCCTCCTCGTGCTCATCCCACGAGCAGCTCCCCTTGCGCGGCTCGTCCAAGTGCTACAGATGCAACACCTCCGAGGTTTCCACACGTGCAGGGTGGAAGCATCAAACGCCACTGCTAGGTACGCTCGTGCAACACAGGCGTGAGGAGTGGCGGCTGGGTGGAATGGTCTAACCCTAGTCAGCGCGCCCCACCGTCTCATATATAGGTATCCCTAGTGGGCTTCTACATTAGTAGCCCATTAGTAGCCTAAGCCTGGTCTAACTCGGATCCAATCCTCATTAGGCTTCTAGACCCTTAAGTGTGTGACCCTATAGGTTCATATACGTATAGACATGACATGAATACACTTATTCTGTCAATAGTTGGTAGCAGCCTCTAGCAAGACGTGCCAACTCCTAAACGTATACAAAGACCATATCGAACGAACCATCACAAGGTTTAGTACATGTCTTTTTTTTGCCTCGCAATATTTGGTCTAGCTCCAAGCTGACCTCCCTTTCTCGATACTGTGATTCAGAATCCCTTTACTAGGTTAACTCTTAACCTTATGTAGCACGGCCATGAATTTCTGGATCCGATCACTCGAGGGGCCCAGAGATATCTCTCTCAAGTAGAGAGGGGGAAATCCCATCTTGATTGACCATGCCTTGCAGCATGCTTCAGGACAAACCCGAAAGGTATCTTTATAACTACCCAGTTATGGAGCAGCGTCTGATAGCCCCAAAGTAGGTCGATCCACATCTCAAGTACATACTACAATCTCAGGTCTAAGGACAAAACGTACACGATGCATAGAGAGAGCTGCAAGTATATTTTCCAGTGTCAAGTTGGGTTAGTCCAACCCCATGTTAATAACATGTGTCCACATCATTGGTTTGACATCTCCATGTGTATGACTTGCGAAACATAGTCATCAACTGTAACATCCCAGCATTTGGGACCAAATGAAGGGTATATTTAGGATTTTGTGCATCTGCATGCATGCATATGAAAATACGGTTAAAATTTTCGCAAAATAAAAAGACTAGAGTGATCAAAATTCTCACTCTGATGAATTAGGTTTAGTGTTATCATAAGGGGAGTGAGATGAATTTTGACATAACCTCTATTGTTTTCTGGAGTTATGAGGGGAGAAATTTGACTTATAACAAATTATTCACAATAATACAAATGCAAGTATTATAAATAAAAGTATAAAGATCCTTAAAATCCAACATTACAATGTTCTTTCAAAATAAAGGAATAAAGAAAAGATTATAATAAAATACTTAAAAGAATAAGGAAAACGGAAAATGAATTACAATAATGAAACAAATAGAAGAGTTCCTTATTAAAAGAATATATGTATATTACATTATCCTTTTATGATAAAGGAATACAAAGAAATGATTACAACAAGGATATAACAGAATTATTTGTAATAAAAGAATACATAAAGTATTACATTATTCTTTTACAATAAAAGAATAAGAATAAGGTATAATACATTAAATAAAAAGGTAGAAATCATACAGGTTAATGGAAATCAAAGACATCCAAATAAGAGGAAATCTTTGTTTAATAAAACAAAGATTTAATCAATACAAGTAATTAGAAGTCATTACATAGATGAATTGTTACAAATAAAGAAAAAGAAAAGCTTCACTAAAATATATAATAATTACATTGTTATTACAATTAAATAAAAAGATTACAGAACCTATAATCTAAGCTAGAATCTCTATCTACTCTGATGTTCCTTCATGTTCTTTTGATTCCTGCAAAACAAATAAAAAAGATAAAAACAAAGAGAGGGGTTCGTGTTAGTAATTTTTCTCTCAGTATGGTAATGAGATGCATTGCTATTCACATCATTGAGCAGAGTAAATAGGGGCCAAATAAAGTAGTATCTGTTCTTATTGAAAACCTGGCCCCAGTTCCACATCACAGGCAAGTTGGGGCAAGTTTCACCAAATTAGTAAAAGGTAAGAGTTAAAAATTTATACCCAGCAAAAGATCCAGATTTTACTTGATCTGATCCATTTGAGTGTGGTAAGCACACAGAAAACTCACACACAACTGCATGTGCATGTGCTTTCAACATAGGGGGTGTTGTGAGAGAGAGATAATGCACAGCCGTGGCAGATATAGAGTTCTACTATGAACTCTCTGCATCATAGCAAGAACAACAAACACACCCATCTTATATCAACCATCCATGTAATCTCTACACCGCAGAGTTTGTAGAATCAACACCAAAGCCCCATAGTACATCATCACCTTAGCACCAGTGCCATGGTTGCCTGAGGAAGCCATCCAAGAGCACCAGGAGGAGGTCAGAAGCATAAGGAGTAGGCCAAAAGAACAAGAATCCAGCCAACCAAACAAGAAGGAGCATATCAAGCAGCAACCAGGAACAAGTTCCACCAGGAACCAGAAGTCATAGCATAGCTTCAACAACAACAAAAGGTTGCACCATTATCAATCATACATAATACTTATTCATACCAGTTCCAAGCATGATTAGGTGTAAAATAATCATCTCCTCAGACTTATACTCAAGTGGAGTATAAAATTATCATAGGAGCAAAGCATAGTGCTACAGCCAAAGATATTTAGGTTATCACTTGGACCTCAACCTTTGCATCCTTGGCAATTGCCCATGATTTTATTTTTTGCCAATCAAGCTTTACAGAAATCATGTAGAAGGATCTATATTGTTGTGCATCCTCTAGGGAGGTACCACAGCAGCATAGCCTAGCTACAATAGCCACAAAGTTTGTACACAGAGACAAGCCAAATCAGTTGCAAGGCAACAATTATATATGATCATGTGCAACACAAGTAAAGCCTCAAACTTGGCATCATTGGCAAGAACATGGACCAACATTCTATAAATAAAAGTACAGAAAATCATAAACATAAACTATGTTGATGTGTTCACTCTCAAAGAGGCTTCACAACAGCACAGTCATATTACAGAAGCTATATTTTTAAAAAACAATGGCAATCCAATCAACACATATCATTTTCCTAGTAGAAGAATCTAGGAATCAAATGTATACATTCTTTCACTGTCAATAAGGACATGTAGTTAGATTTTTCCCAAGTTATAAATTAGTAGCGAAGTCGCAGCCATCATTCTATAATTTAGCTATATAGAAAACACATTCATCAGCTAAATAATTTTATATCCAGCAGCAAACTTCATCCTCAGTATTGGCAAGTGAGGTTCAGTTAACCATTCAATAAAGATAATTTCTTCAGGGATAGAACCATAGCAAATCACACAATTCTAGGATGAGAAATTTATTCAGACAAAGGCATAATTTTAAGTGGAGCAAAATATCTCATATATTTACTATCAAGAGTGACAGCAAGAGCTCCAATAGTTCCTCTACTGAATTTAGGTGACAATTCCACTTAGAAGCACTAGTTCCATTTGTGCTTGTAGATACATCATGAGCTAGTTTCATCATCATAAGGTAATCACATCCCTAAGCCATCCACTAACTCAATTCGGATAAATAGAATTTTAGGATCAAACCTGCTAGTCAGATTCTGTAGCAAAGCTACTATAATGTGCTTAGGAACCAGAGGGAGGAACCTGAGCTACGGTTGGACACAGATTAAGTGGAAGGAGTAGAACAGAGAGGGAGGGGTGAGTAAAGGATCACCTACCTTTGACAAGCTACTACTCATCGAAGAGGAGGCAGGGATAAAACCAAATCGAAGTAATGCATAGCAGACAGGAGCACTATGTGCTAGCCCGCGTCGAAATGCAACTGCAAAGAGCAACACCACCAGATCCTCTCCGCATCACCTGAACAACACCACACCATCATCTCCACCACAAAAGGGCCACGAGACGGTGGCGTAGGATGCCGGGGTTGCAGGAACCTGCTGCCGTCCCGCCGGTGTCGGGGTTGAGGTCACCGTGATGGGGCAGCAGGAGGCGGCCCTCGATCTGTAGTAGCGCGTGAGTGGTGGCAAGGATCTGGGGATGCCGGGTTTCCCCATCCCCAGCACCAGTGACTGAGCTGAATCACGGATTAGGGTTTCGTGTAATCGCGCGCATGGAAGCAGAGCAGCAGGAGGCGACGGGAATTGATGGAGGAGATCTAGTCAGGGCCTCATCGGCAAGCGGGGGTGTTGGATGTTGCCGGCGAGGGCCATAGGGTGCAGGCGGCGGTGCCAGCGGCGATGGAGTCGAGTGGGGGAGAGAAGATATGTCTCTGTATGCGCATGAGCCAAGTGAGTGAAGGGGCCGGGTCGGGTTGACCTCGAGCCTGACCTGGCTGGGTCAAGCCAATTAAGTTGCAAACCAAACAGATCAGAATAAAAAGAAAAAGACGGTATAAAAAAGCTAGAATAAAGTAATGACCAAGATACCCCTGTACACTATTTTATTTCTAGAAAAATGTAGAAAAATCCTAAAAATATATTTAATACATCTAAATGCTTATCAAAATAATCTCCACCTAAGAAAAATATAATCATACTTATTGAAATTTAATAAAATACAGATAAACATTAAATACCTTAAATAATTAAATGAAATTTAATAAATGCAGAATAATTCCTAAAAATAGATAAAAATCACTTTCATGCATAAAGTTAAATCTCTTATCTAATAAAAATTACTAACTTAAAATTTTATAAATAAAACTTAAAACAAATATTTAAAGACATTCAATAATTGAGAAATTTAATAAAAAATATCTAAATATAAATAAAATTCAATTTTAAGATTTTAAGTGAGAATACTTACTAGGGTAATACTAAATATATTATTCCAAAAACATTTTAAAATTCTTAGATCATATATCTTCAATTATTAAAATGAGATAGTTGTTTTATTAATTATTTAACATTATTTCCTAAGTAAGAAATAATCATATTCAAAACACAATCTTTTAACTCTAAAATAATCTAACATATAATTATAACTTAAGATACTATCTTTAAGTCTTCAAGACTAAGTTTCATCATGCTTAAGTAAAACCCTAATTATTGTTAATGCCATAAATATTATAACCCAAGCCCAATTATATCTTTATAATTAACTTTGGTCTGACATATCACAAGCTAGGTATATAATGACTCAAAATCATTTAAACCTTATCTTAAACCAAAACTTTAATCTTATTCATCTTTAGAGTTGTTTAACTTAACATAAATAATATTTTCTTAAAATGTTATTCTTTTTTCCACTTTCAAAAGAAACACTATACCATTTCTTTTAAACCATAACAAAATTAAAACATAAATCTTGTAATGATTACATGGTATCACCCAATCTTAGAATTGTATTACAATTGTACCTTACTTTCATATCTTATATGTTATCCAAAAACCCTTACAACTACACTCCTTTATGAAATAAACTTAAAGATAACTCACATCATAAACAAATTATCTAAAACCAACTCACATGTAATGTTGAGAAATTATTTAAGGTTTTACAAAATGCATAGCATTACTCATGCATAACAGCATATTGCTTCTTTAAACATTGTCCTTACCGGGCAATGATGGTACTTTTGTAGAACCCGAGGTCCAGAGTCAAGTCGAGACATTTGACTACAATACTCCGCTATATCAAGGCAAGTTCACACTTGCTCATGTCCTTTGATTATTTTCTGTAAAGTATTTTACAAATCCAGTGTTGTCATCACCTGCATTTTGAAAAGGTCTGAAAACACTATTTTCATAATAATATGATTATAGGTTATTTACCACAAGGTAATAACCTTCTATGAAATTTCCGGTGGTAAAGGAACATATTATCTAGGACTTAACAACCAATGTCGTCAGTGATTCTTGCTTCGTATATTACGCGTTAACCATGAGATTTGGAATGGGACGAAGAAGTCAGCTGGATCGGCTCCCTTTCGCATGCATTGGACACTGTTCTGGGCATTTGTAAGTTGCAGATCGTGGGTATAGTCGTTTTATATGGGGAAAAGTCTACCATGGATCTGGGCTTACAAAAGACAGATTCCAAGGCTTAATGGTTGTTTGGTGTATCCAACTAAGGCATAGCCGTTTTATACGGGTAAAAGTCTACCTTGAGTTTGGGCATACAACAATTGTGGTGTATGCGGGGTCGCGGAGAAGGACAGTGATTGGCTTGGATCTTAGTCTGGGACTCATACCAAGGAAATGTGAACGGGAATGTGCGCCCGGATGTGCAACAAAGCTAAGATCTCTCATGGGTAAAGTAACGCACCTCTGCAGAGTGTAAGAACTATAACTTGTTACTCCATGTTCCGGGAAGGAGCTGCGAACGCGGCGGGAAAGGAACTCCATGAAAGTTCTGGTAAACCCGTGAAGGCTGACGGACATAGATTTTCAGAATAAAAGCAACCTTTGAAGAAATGTTTACAAAAAAAACTTGCATTGCCTACGACCTATGGTCTGTGGTTGTAAATATAGTGCATCAAACACTCCTTTTTAGTGAACTTGCTGAGTACGCTCGTACTCAACATATCTTCTTAACCCTTGCTAGATTCTGAAGACATTAACGGTCAGGAAGAGGAAATACTATATCCTATTGAAGACCAAGAAGAATTCTGCTATGAAGAACCAGATGTATCCGGAAGCATCGAAGGGAACAATTACGAAAACATCTATGGAATGGAGACCTACGTATCTGAAGTATAGATGTAGCATATATAGTGATCTAGTCCAGTAGCATAGATCTCTATCTTCTATCTATCTTAAATCTCGTATAAACCTTAGTTGCTTCTTACTTATGTTCTCCGAGTTATTATAGTTTAGCCCTGAGTCATCGAGATACCTCTATGGACCTAGGAGGATCTCGAAGTCGTCATGTAAATTTCTGATTGTAAAAAAATGACAATGTATGTTGTGGACCCGCTTTGTTTCTGTTGTACCACTCTGAGGATATAATATTTGCGGAATGGTACTCCGTGAGTGTTATGTCCATGACTATAGTATACTACAACATGCAGTGGTATGCTGGGTCACCACAACTGGTATCAGAGCAAAAGCTTTGACCTTAGGTTGGAAACCTATTAAATGGGTAGAACCTGTAGGAAGTATGCTAGCAACGGTAAAGAGTTCTCTAGAAATATGATGAGAATTCACTTGAAAATTACATTGTCATGTTTCTAGTGCGATAATTCTTTATTATGATGCAATTTGAGTAATAATACTAAGTTATAAACTAGTAAGACTAATTATAATCTCCTACCTATAGTAGGGAATGGCATTTCGGTATTCAAACCAGAATATTCAAGTGATGTATAGGACTTTAGATTACCATGTTGGTGATTGGACCAAAATTTTGAGATAACTTTACGGAATATGGAATTGTAAATCTCGACTTTCTATCAAGGTTTATAGTTTCCATTTCATAAAAGTGTTAGTCAAGTATCGTGTAGTGCTTATATTAGCAAAAAGTTGGGGATAAGAGAAGTAATGCCACCTGGGAAGATGAGATGTATGGAGGCGGCGAATCTAATTGCAATTTGAGAAGCAATAACCAGGCATCGAAAACAGGAATCCAAGGAAATTGGTAGGTAGTATTTATGCTACTATACCTCAAGATTCCATAAATTCGGAACTTAAGTTGGATCATGCTGCACTTGTACAGACTAAAACTACCTTATCTTCCGAACACAAAGATCATAATAGGACATTATTCAGTACCTATCATGACGCATTAGGGTTCTAGTCCAGGAGTTGGATACAACCTTGAGGATTATGTTGATCCTACTAAAGCAATAGAATACAAAAAGGGAGTCATATAGATAAGCTAGGCATCTTAGAATAGTATTTTTAAGAGTGGTGTATGAAGAAAATGAATTTGAGGGACCATAGTACAAAACCTATGCCTAATTATCAGAATGGCTTTTATAAACATGTAGACTATGGACGAATATAAAACAAAACAGGAAAACTTAGGAAACAACCAATCCAAGTATTCCAGTTTGGAATTATGATGGATGGGGAGTAGAATCTTAGACTGGAACCAGGGAGAATCTTATACCCTGTGATCCTAATAAAGGACTAGAAACTAGCAAGATTAGCATGGAACCTATGATCCATATGGAGGTAGTACCAATCCTGTTGACATGGAAGAAGGCATTGACAGTTATTACATCTATATGTATGACTGAATCAAGGAAAAGCAGAAAATACATCTTACTTTGAAAGTGCGTTTGAGGGTGGACATGAGAATTCCATGGAAGATCACGCATTTTCTAGTCATTACTCAATGGCTAATCTCAATCTTCGTACTTCTAATCAAGAGTGTGCATCCTCTGGATGTTTATATACTCCAAAAGGTAGTCGTAGGACTTCACGTCATCATGGACGGAATTCTAGGAAGTACTAAGAAGAGGGAGAAAAGTAAGAAGAGACATTCCACAGAAGTAGAGGGCTTAAATAATGTACATATCCAGTAATGTGCATCATAGTGTTTGAGAGGCATGACTATAGAAGTAAGAGCATGCTCATACAAGCAAGTCCTTGAAATATATAAGTAATGTACTAAGTGAGAGACAAACCATAGTTATGAGGATTGTTTGTAATAGCTTATAAAAACCATGTATAATACATGGTATAGGTTTGGTTGTTATTTGGATTTGGTTTTTGATTTCCTTGTGTGACTAGCACTGTGCATAGAGTTGAGCTCAGAAAACATATGCATGATGTTAGTATGAGTAATCACTTTATGTAACAGGACTAGAGAGGGTATGGATACGGGAGTAGAGGTTGGGTCTGAAGGACAACGTATGGAGCAAGAAGCTAAGCAGAGGGAAAGTAATGAGGATGTACCCGCAACTGGACGATTAACTCGTCCGTTGACAGAGGAGAATTTCATGCAATACATGCAAATGATGCAAGACTACCAGAATAAGTTCATGCAAGAGATACTAAAACGAATTGGACCTGGAGAGGGGAATAAAGATATCAGAGTAAGTCTTTCTGATTTCCAAAATGCCAAACCAGTTCCTTTTATATCTGCACCAAAACCTATGGATGCAGAGGATTGGCTGATGGATACAGAAGTCAAGCTTAAAACAGTTCGATGCAATGATGAGGAGAAGTTATGATATGCAACATTTCTTCTATCCGGACTTGCCGCAAATTGGTGGGAAAATCAATTAGCCCTGAGCACACCAGAAGAGATATTCACCTGGGAAGAATTCAAGCAGAAGTTTCGTGACTATCATGTTCCAGAGAGCATTATTGAATTTAAGAGGAGAGAATTTAAGGACATAAGGCAACATGATGAAACCGTGATGAAATACATTAGCAAGTTTAGCCAATTATCTCGTTATGCAGTTGATGAGGTAAATACAGAGGAGAAGCGCAAGAGAAGGTTCTTGGAAGGACTAAACCCTTATATGAAGATGAAAATACGAGGGGCTTCAACACGACGTTTCCAAGAGCTAGTTGATGTAGAAATTACTTTCGAGGATGATTACAAGATGCTATTGGAAGAGAGGAAGAAATTATCCAAGAAACGAGCATAAGAGAACCAAAGAAGATGCAATCTCCAGAATCAACATCAAACTTAAGTTTTATGCCTAGATTCATATCCACAAATGGTATATCAAAACATGAAGCATTAAAACGAAAGAAACAAATCATATGCAACAAGTGTGGAAATTCAGGTCACCTAAGCAGGAATTGTTGGAAGACCAGAAAGGTGTGCTATAGGTGTGGTCTGGACGGACATAGGAGATCTGAATGTCCCAACAAGTTGGTTACTCAAGGAGTAAAACCACCATCAAGGGGTGGAAACTTTGGATGGAACCACATTGCCGAGGCTATGACAGGTATGTTTAGTATCAGTAGTCCTTCGTCAATAAGGTTGTTCAGGGTTAAAAGTAATCTCATGAAGCTTAGGGAGGAAGTATAAGTTAACATTAGGAATTAACAATAACCGAATCAAGGTGGAAAGTAAACTCAAAGAGTGCTGAATTTATTAAAAACATTACTTTGGAAAGACAAGAAACTGGGAGGAAAGAAGAAAACTTAGGATAAGACTATTGGAAACTTTCTTGAACAAGAAACCACAAACTTCGGGACGAAGTTTAATTTAAGGGGGGAAGTCTGTAACATCCCAGCATTTAGGACCAACCGAATGGTAGATTTAGGATTTTGTGCATCTGCATGCATGCATCTGAAAATCCGGGTAAATTTTTCGCCAAATAAAAATACTAGAGTGGTCAGAATTCTCACTCTGATGAATTAGGTTTAGTGTTATCAGAAGGGGAGTGAGATGAATTTTGACATAACCTCTATTTTTTTGGAGTTATGAGGGGAGAAATTTGACTTATAACAAATTATTCACAATAATACAAATGCAAGTATTATAAATAAAAGTATAAAGATCCTTAAAATCCAACATTACAATGTTCTTTCAAAATAAAGGAATAAAGAAAAGATTATAATAAAATACTTAAAAGAATAAAGAAAATGGAAAATGAATTACAATAATGAAACAAATAGAAGAGTTCCTTAAAAGAATATATGTATATTACATTATCCTTTTATAATAAAGTAATACAAAGAAATGATTACAACAAGGATATAACATAATTATTTATAATAAAAGAATACATAAAGTATTACATTATTCTTTTACAATAAAAGAATAAGAATAAGGTATAATACATTAAATAAAAATGTAGAAATCATACAGGTTAATGGAAATCAAAGACATCCAAATAAGAAGAAATCTTTGTTTAATAAAACAAAGATTTAATCAATACAAGTAATTAGAAGTCATTACATAGATAAATTGTTACAAATAAAGAAAAAGAAAATCTTCACTAAAATATATAATAATTAAATTGTTATTACAATTAAATAAAAAGATTACAGAACCTATAATCTAAGCTAGAATCTCTATCTACTCTGATGTTCCTGGATGTTCTTTTGATTCCTGCAAAAAAAATAAAAATAAAAATAAAAACAAAGAGAGGGGTTAGTGTTAGTAATTTTGCTCTCGGTATGGCAATGAGATGCATTGCTATTCACATCATTGAGCAGAGTAAATAGGGGCCGAATAAAGTAGTATCTGTTCTTATTGAAAACCTGGCCTCAGTTCCACATCACAGGCAAGTCGGGGAAAGTTTCATGAAATTAGTAAAATGTAAGAGTTAAACAGTTATACCTAGCAAAAGATCCAGATTTTACTTGATCTGATCCATTTGAGTGAGGCAAGCACACAGGCAGCTCACACACAACTACATGTGCATGTGCTGTCAACACAGGGGGTGTTGTGAGAGAGAGATAATGCACAGCCGTGGCAGAGTGTAACACCCTCAGAATCGGCCCTATGCAAGTTTTAGCGAAACCCGCCAAACCCGCATAGAAACGATTCAAAGGTGCCCACCAGGCACTTGCGTGCGGGTGGAAAACGAAGTAATAACATTACACAACAGTCCTCGATGGGACCCACAGAACAGATATATACAACAACGACTCAGAGAGTCAAGGATACAGATATAATATACAAAGATCCAAATCACCTTGAGAATGACACAGCGTCCGACTACGGACAAGATGCAAATGGGGATAAGAGCCCTGAAGAATAACCAATGGCGTCCATAACCCTGCCCAGGCCAAGCCGGAAGGGTAACCCTGCTAACGACGTCGATCTCAAAACCTGCTTAAACAAAAGGGGTGCCGACAAGGGCAAAGGAAAAGAGGAGCGTCGATCGAGGCCAAGACACAGCGAGGCTAGAATTCGCGGTCCTCGCCTACAAAGGTATGGTGGATGGCGGCGCAGCATGCACTAAACAACCTATAGAGACTCGATACAACTGGCGGCTGTCAGAGAGGGGTAAGAAAAACCTATTCGGATCCAACCTGATGCTACCATCAAACAAACCCATCCTGGTGTTTCCCCCTCGATACCAAACGAGGAAGTCAACCGAGGAACTCACACAGTTGGCAGTTTTATTTATTCAGTGATCGTTGCAGCAATTACTAGTCAGGCGTAGATAATCATTCTGATAAAATAAGCAGTGGGCCGTTTTAGTTAACCATTCCGTTGTAGTTGCAACACTTACTAGTCAGATACAAATAGCATGAGATAACCCAAAACCCAGCAGTTGTTGGCACTTTTATTTAGCCATTCCGTTGTGGTGAAGCTGATTACTAGTCATATCGGATACAGGTCAATTTATAACAGTAAACTTTAGTTATAGTTGTCTATGATCAAGCACTGTGCTCCAAGTCGTCCATAACCGCGGACACGGCTTCTCGAAAAGATTTAACCCTGCAGGGGTGCACCAAAGTATCCACAAGCACTTCGACCCTTTTTGCCAGATCAGTTAACATACACCCATCGGTATGTCGGCGGGGCCTAAGTCATGACGTTCCCAGACCCAAAGCAAGCACGGGGGGCCACCCCACTAAGTCTACCCGCAATGAAGTCGGCCGGTCTCCGAGACGGACTCAGGGTTTGCGTCAGTGGCTGTAAACGACAGCGAATCCCAAAACTAGGACTGTCGATACCGCGAAAACACTCCGCTTCCTAAACAGTACAGCGTGCTCCTCACACAATCGTAAATAAAGCAGTAAAACATGGCATAAGTACAGGATAGTAAATAAAACCTCAAACTAGTTTGTGGCCCCCAGTACAATACTTTGAAATCAGGTAATAATCAATGGGCGGCCCATATCTCCCCACCTGTGGTTAGCGCCGATCTCGGACAACAGTGTCAAGAACTCGGGTCCCACGGACACAAGTGGTGATCGGAAACCAACATTATCTATCACCCACCGATGCCTCTGCTTACTTACTTCAATTTTTGTTGTTAAACAGTAATTAAAGTGAACGAAAGGTAAAGCCATGATCATCTCCAACATCAACATGCGGCCAAACTCCAACAACTGTGGCACTTGACAACACGCAACAGCACTTGAGCAAGCGACTACGCGCAAGTCCAACTATCTACCAAACATCGGGTAATAGGAGGTGTCCAGGCAATATAAGGCTGCAAGGGATATCACGAATGCGAAAACTAGAGCATCGCAACACAGATAGCAAGAGATCAACAGGAGGGAATAAATACTATAAAAGTAAGATAGGTAGAAAGGAGGAGATGTTCGCCTGGAAACATTGCCGAAGATTCAACCGAAGATCGGGGCGAAGCTCACGTCAACTCAACGGCCTTATCCGCGAAGAACCAAAACACTAGAATAAACACGGATGCAAGATTTAATACTACAAAAGATCGGGCATGAGGCATGTATGATGTATGGCATGGCAAAGGTGCAAGGCAATTAGGTCATATTAAGCGGAACCAGGGTCCCGACCAATACTTAAGTGGTTCAAGTTGTTTAACTTCCCCGCAATTTAAATGTTATTTTATCATGGCAAAAGGTAGCACCGGTTCGCTACACAAATTTAAATGAGGCCAATATCTGTGGATTTGCCGCATATGGGCCCCATATTTGATTATAAGGTGAATCGGCATAGTGCCCCACACATGACAATATGCATGCGAGTATGACAATTTAATATGCAACAAGTTTTATATAGCATTTATAAAGTAGGGGCTCGGAAAGGTGCACACATTAGGGTTCGCGATCTTGGGATTCCGGGGTTGGGGTCGGTCTCGAGGTCGTGGTTCGACGGGATCGGTCTCGACGGGAACATTCTCGGATAGCGGAGTAGATCTTGGCGTTCCGCGAAGAAGGACTTAGTTGGCGTCGGGGCGCATCGGGCTCGCCCTGGTCGGTGGCGATCTCGTCGTCGCGCCGATCTTGTCGTGTCCTCATATCGGGTCGGACTTGGCGTCCGGGGGGTTCGACGGGGTTCAGTGCTCCGTGTCGAAGGCCTTGGCGTTTCGCCTCCTCGTGATGGTCTCGGGGCGTCGAATCCGGGAAGTAGAACTTGTCGCACGGTGTCCGGGGTAGTCGAACTTGGCGTATCCGCATCGGCGATCTTGGCGTTCGGGTTCTCGACTTTGCATCCGGGTCGGCGCGCCCTAGGTCTCGGCCTTCGGAAGATCTTGGGGTACCGGTGGGTTCGTTGTCGGTGGTCCTTGTACAACTTAGCGTCTCGGCCGGTCTTGTCAAGATTAGCTTGGGGTTTGTGGTCTTCGACTTGGGAATGGTGCAGCAACAGGCAGAGCCCCTGGGCATCCGCTGGACTTGAAGATCAGTCTGCCTGCAGGTCATCGGCATCACTACAGCAACGACACAGGACGGATGCCTCCAACCTATGGTCGCAGCAGAGCAGAGGGGAGGTACCCGCACGAACCGGGACGTCCGCGCGGACGGGTCGGCGGCGATGGAGGGCCCGCAGCGGCCTGCGGAGGAGGGGACAGAGCCGACCTTGCGAGGGGCGCCGGCCGGAGGCGAGGATGAGGTGGGCGAAGAGGAGGCTCGGGAAGGAGCCGGCGAGGGGGTCGCGACTGCAGGGGCCTTGAGCCGGGTTGGAGAGGCGAGCCGAGGGTTCTGGCGGCGGAGGCGCGGTCGACGATGAGAACGGGCTCGAGGCGAAGCTTCTGGCCAGGGCTGGGGAGGAAAGCGCCCATGAGGAGAGATGAGCGGGCCGACGGGAGGTGGCGAGGGCGCGGCAGTGGAGCTTCTGCAGGGACGGAGGCGAGCAAGGGCGTCGTCCGGAGAGGAGGGGCCGCTGGTCGTGGCTACTTGTGACCTGGGCCAGGGACGGGTCGTCGGCGAGGGGTGGTCCGGCGCCCGAGAGGAGGCGTCAGCGTCTTGGTCGGGTGGAGGAAGGAGAGGAGAGAGCGTGCGGGACTGGGGGGCGCGGGACACGGGGGCCTGGGGGTGGGCCAGGTGGCGGGGCCCGCGGGGTGGAAAAGGTGGCTGGCGGTGGCAGGGTGGGCACTGGGGCGTGTGGGGCCTTGGTGGGCGTGAGGGAGAGTGAGAGGGTAGGATGGGCTAGGGTGAAAGAAGGAGAGGGTGGGCTGGTGGATTGATGATGTGGCGGGTGGGTATGGATTGGGGAGAGGGTGAGGTGGCGAGCCAGAGAGGTGGGTAGGAATGGATTTGGTGGGACTAGTATTAGATGGGGCTGATTTGGTGGACCGTTTTACTTCTGGGGGTGGTCGACTGGGTCGTTTCGGCCCGTTCGACCGCCACCACAAAAATAATTAAATATTTTATTTGTTTCAAACAGACTTTTTAACCCGATAGCAAACAAAACAAAATATTCCGGTGACCGGGTTGTGCGTTTGAACAAAGACGGGGCGTTTAGAAAACACAAACAGGTTTTTCCGAAATAGTTTTATGCAAGCAAATGCAAGATGATGACGATGCTCAAATGCAATGTGGCATGATGATATGAGCATGCGGTCATGATGATGCAATGCACAAAAATCAACGCGATTTTCTAGTAGTGGTTTTGCGGGATGCCACAATTCGACACCACTAACAATGGATCTGGCCCTCGAGATCCGCCTCATGGTACCGGAAAGGAAGGTCGGCGATCTGCGTCTTCTCTCTTCGTGTAGATCCTCGCGACACCACTAACAAGAGGTCGTTGTCCGTGATCGTCAGAGAACACTCCGGGAACAAAGGGCGAAGGTAGAGGTATCCACAAATAAAGCCACCTCTAGCTTCCGTGGACGGAGTAAAATTGCATCGATCCACCATTCAATATACAAAGCAAATGATAAGAGTAGTGGTATGGTCGCGACTCCATCCCGCACTCGAAGCATTACTCTGTACACGAACAGATAGATTATGCAACCAACCCTCGTGATTCAGATCAAGATCTCGACAAGCGAGGTTGAAACAAAGGAGTGATGCGCACTACATCGGATCTGGCGTAGATGTCGTCAGCGTCCGCCGAAAAAAACACGAGTATAGGCCCAAACAAGAACAAAGAATGGTACCCAGATAAAGGGGCACTCAGATAGCAGAAGGACCGGATGTAGAAGCACCGTTATCAAAGGAGGAAGCGAAACCCTGAAGGTACGACGGAACCCAACCACGAGAAATCCTGGACTCGAAGAAAGAGAAGAGAGCGGATTCAAAACACGCAGAGGTGAGAGGAGAGCAGCAGAGGGGTAAGGAGTAAAATCAGACCTAATCAGAACTATCCAACCGATTTTTGCAAAAATAGTTTGGACACTCTACTTCGGCCGTTAGCTAGGTTATCCTACAGGCTGGACTTGTGGGGTATCGCAACTGCTGAGCTCTGATACCACTCTGTAACACCCTCAGAATCGGCCCTATGCAAGTTTTAGCGAAACCCGCCAAACCCGCATAGAAACGATTCAAAAGGTGCCCACCAGGCACTTGCGGGGTGGAAAACGAAGTAATAACATTACACAACAGTCCTCGATGGGACCCACAGAACAGATATATACAACAACGACTCAGAGAGTCAAGGATACAGATATAATATACAAAGATCCAAATCACCTTGAGAATGACACAGCGTCCGACTACGGACAAGATGCAAATGGGGCTAAGAGCCCTGAAGAATAACCAATGGCGTCCATAACCACCTGTGCCAAGCGGAAGGGTAACCTCGCTAATGACGGCGATCTCAAAACCTGCTTAAACAAAAGGGGTGCCGACAAGGGCAAAGTAAAAAGAGGCGTCGATCGAGGCGATTGCACGGCGAGGCTAGAATTGGCGGTCCTCGCCTACAAAGGTATGGTGGATCGAGCGGCGCAGCATGCACTAAACAACCTATAGAGACTCGATACAACTGGCGGCTGTCAGAGAGGGGTAAGAAAAACCTATTCGGATCCAACCTGATGCTACCATCAAACAAACCCATCCTGGTGTTTCCCCCTCGATACCAAACGAGGAAGTCAACCGAGGAACTCACACAGTTGGCAGTTTTATTTATTCAGTGATCGTTGCAGCAATTACTAGTCAGGCGTAGATAATCATTCTGATAAAATAAGCGGTGCTTTAGTTAACCATTCCGTTGTAGTTGCAACACTTACTAGTCAGATACAAATAGCATGAGATAACCCAAAACCCAGCAGTTGTTGGCACTTTTATTTAGCCATTCCGTTGTGGTGAAGCTGATTACTAGTCATATCGGATACAAGTCAATTTATAACAGTAAACTTTAGTTATAGTTGTCTATGATCAAGCACTGTGCTCCAAGTCGTCCATAACCGCGGACACGGCTTCTCGAAAAGATTTAACCTGAGGGTGCACCAAAGTATCCACAAGCACTTGACCCTTTTGCGGATCAGTTAACATACACCCATCGGTATGTCAGCGGGGCCTAAGTCATGACGTTCCCAGACCCAAAGCAAGCACGGGGGGCCACCCCACTAAGTCTACCCGCAACAAAGTCGGCCGGTCTCCGAGACGGACTCAGGGTTTGCGTCAGTGGCTGTAAACGACAGCGAATCCCAAAACTGGGACTGTCGATACCGCGAAAACACTCCGCTTCCTAAACAGTACAGCGTGCTCCTCACAATAAATAAAGCGATAAAACATGGCATAAGTACAGGATAGTAAATAAAACCTCAAACTAGTTTGTGGCCCCAAGACAATACTTTGAAATCAGGTAATAATCAATGGGGGCCCATATCTCCCCACACGTGGTTAGCGCTCGATCTCGGACAGTGTCAAGAACTCGGGGTCCTACGGGACACAAGTGGGCGGTCGGAAACCAACATTATCTATCACCCACCGATGCCTCTGCTTACTTACTTCAATTTTTGTTGTTAAACAGTAATTAAAGTGAACGAAAGGTAAAGCCATGATCATCTCCAACATCAACATGCGGCCAAACTCCAACAACTGTGGCACTTGACAACACGCAACAGCACTTGAGCAAGCGACTACGACGCGCAAGTCCAACTATCTACCAAACATCAGGTAATAGGAGGTGTCCAGGGCAATATAAGGCTGCAAGGGATATCACGGGTACGAAAACTAGAGCATCGCAACACAGATAGCAAGAGATCAACAGGAGGGAATAAATACTATAAAAGTAAGATAGGTAGAAAGGAGGAGATGCTCGCCTGGAAACATTGCCGAAGATTCAACCGAAGATCGGGGCGAAGCTCACATCAACTCAACGGCCTTATCCGCGAAGAACCAAAACACTAGAATAAACACCGGATGCAAGATTTAATACTACGGCAAAAGATCGGGCATGATGCATGTATGATGTATGGCATGGCAAAGGTGCAATGCAATTAGGTCATATTAAGCGGAACCAGGGTCCCGACCAATACTTAAGTGGTTCAAGTTGTTTAACTTCCCCGCAATTTAAATGTTATTTTATCATGGCAAAAGGTAGCACCGGTTCGCTACACAAATTTAAATGAGGCCAATATACGACTGGATTTGCCCGCATATGGGCCCCATATTTGATTATAAGGTGAATCGGCATAGTGCCCCACCACATGACAATATGCATGCGAGTATGACAATTTAATATGCAACAAGTTTTATATATAGCATTTATAAAGTAGGGGCTCAGGAAAAGTGCACACATTAGGGTTCGGCGATCTTGGGATTCCGGGGGTTCGGGGTCGGTCTCAGGGTCCAGGGTTCGACGGGATCGGTCTCGACGGGAACATTCTCGGATAGCGGAGTAGATCTTGGCATTCCGCGAAGAAGGACTTAGTTGGCGTCGGGGCGCATCGGGCTCGCCCTGGTCGGTGGCGATCTAAATCGTCTGCCCGATCTTGTCGTGTCCTCGTGTCGGGTCGACTTGGCGTCCGGGGTTCGACGGGGTTCGTGCTCCGTGTCGAAGGCCTTGGCGTTTCCTCCTCGTGATGGTCTCGGGCGTCGAATCCGGGAAGTAGAACTTGTCGACGGTGTCGGTAGTCGAACTTGGCGTATCCGCATCGGCGATCTTGGCGTTCGGGTTCTCGACCGCATCCGGTCGGCGCCCTAGGTCTCGGCCTTCGAAGATCTTGGGGTACCGGCGGGTTCGTTGTCGGTGGTCCTTGTACAACTTAGCGTCTCGGCGGTCTTGTCAAGATTAGCTTGGGGTTTGTGGTCTTGACTTGGGAATGGTGCAGCAGCGAGCCCCTGGGCATCCGCTGGACTTGAAGATCACCGCTGCGCAGTCGCCGGCATCACTACAAAGAACGACACAGACGGATGCCTCAACCTATGGTCGCAGCGAAGCGAGGGGAGGTACCCGCACGAACGGGGACGTCCGCATGGGACGGGTCGGCGGCGATGGAGGGCCCGCGGCCTGCGGAGGAGATGAGCCGACCTCGCGAGGGCGCCGGCCGGGCGAGGATGAGGTGGGCGACGAGGAGGCTCGGAAGGAGCCGGCGAGGGGTCGCGGCTGCAGGACGCGAGGCAGTTTGGATAGGCGAGCCCAGAGGTTCTGGCGGGAGGCGGCGGTCGACGAGCGGAACAGGCTCGGCGAGCTTGGCCAGACGCTGGGGAGGAAGGCGCCCGAGAGGAGATGAGCGGGCCGACGGGAGGTGGCGAGGGGCCGCGGCTGGTGGAGCTTCTGCGGGGGGAGGCGCAGGCGTCGTCCGAGAGGAGGGGCCGCAGCTAGGGGTCGTGGCTACTTGAGAGGGCAGCACGGGCAGGTGAGCTGGCCAAGGGTGGAAAAGGTGGTCCGGCTGAGGTGGGGAGAGGCTGGGCGTGTGGGGCCTTGGTGGGGTCGGGTTGGCAGCGAGGGAGAGAGAGAGGGTAGGATGGGCTAGGGTGAAAGAAGGAGAGAGGGTGGGCTGGTGGATTGATGATGTGGCGGGGTGGGTATGGATTGGGGGAGAGGGTGAGGTGGCGAGCTGTGAGAGGTGGGTAGGAATGGATTTCGTGGGACTAGGATTAGATTGGGCTGATTAGGTGGACCGTTTTACTTCTGGGGGTGGTCGACTGGGTCGATTCAGCCCGTTCGACCGCCCCCACAAAAATAATTAAATATTTTATTTGTTTCAAACAGACTTTTGCAACCCGATAGCAAACAAAACAAAATATTCTGGTGACCCGGGTTTTGCGTTTGAACAAAGACGGGGCGTTTAGAAAACACAAACAGGTTTTTCCGAAATAGTTTTATGCAAGCAAATGCAAGATGATGACGATGCTCAAATGCAATGTGGCATGATGATATGAGCATGCGGTCATGATGATGCAATGCACAAAAATGAACGCGATTTTCTAGTAGTGGTTTTGCGGGATGCCACACAGAGATAGAGTTCTATAATGAACTCTCTGCATCATAGCAAGAACAGCAAACACACCCAGCTTATATCAACCATCCATGTAATCTCTACACCCCAGATTTTGTAGTTTCAGCACCAAAACCCCATAGTACATCATCACCTCAGCACCAGTGCCCTGGTTGCTTGAGGAAGCCATCCAAGAGCACCAGGAGGAGGTCAGAAGCATAAGGAGTAGGCCAAAAGAACAAGAAGCCAGCCAACCAAACAAGAAGGAGCATATCAAGCAGCAACCAGGAACAAGTTCCACAAGGAACCACAAGTCACAGCATAGCTTCAACAAAAACAAAAGGTTGCTCCATTATCAATAATACATAATATTTATTCATACCAGTTCCAAGCATGATTAGGTGTAAAATAATCATCTCCTCAGACTTATACTCAAGTGGAGTATAAAATCATCATAGGAGAAAAGCATAGTGCTACAGCCAGAGATATTTAGGTTATCACTTGGACCTCAGCCTTTGCATCCTTGGCAATTGCCCATGATTTTATTTTTTGCCAATCAATATTTACAGAAATCATGTAGAAGGATCTATATTGTTGTGCATCCTCTAGGGAGGTACCACAACAGCATAGCCTAGCTACAATAGCCACAAAGTTTGTACACAGAGACTAGCCAAATCAGTTGCAAGGCAACAATTATATATGATCATGTGCAACACAAGTAAATCCTTAGACTTGGCATCATTGGCAAGAACATGGACCAACATTCTATAAATAAAAGTATAGCAAATCATAAACATGAACTATGTTGATGTGTTCACTTTCAAAGAGGCTTCACAACAACACAATCATATTACAGAAGCTATCTTTTTAAACAACAATGGCAATCCGATCAACACATACCATTTTCCTAGTAGAAGAATCTAGGAATCAAATGTATACATTCTTTTACTATTAATAAGGACATGTAGTCAGATTTTTCCCAGGTTCTAAATTAGTAGCAAAGTCACAGCCATCATTCTATAATTCAGCAATATAGAAAACACATTCATCAGCTAAATAATTTTATATCCAGCAGCAAACTTCATCCTCAGTATTGGCAAGTGAGGTTCAGTTATCCATTCAATAAAGATAATTTCTCCAGGGATAGAATCATAGCAAATCACACAATTCTAGGATGAGAAATTCATTCAGACAAAGGCATCATTTTAAGTGGAGCAAAATATCTCATATATTTACTATCAAGAGTGACAACAAGAGCTCCAATAGTTCCTCTACTAAATTTAGGTGACAATTCCACTTAGAAGAACTAGTTCCATTTGTGCTTGTAGCTACATCATGAGCTAGTGTCATCATCATAAGGTAATCACATCCCTAAGCCATCCACTAACTCAATTCAGATAAATAGAATTTTAGGATCAAACCTGCTAGTCAAATTCTGTAGCAAAGCTACTATAATGTGCTTAGGAACCAGAGGGAGGAACCTGAGCTAGGGTTGGACACAGATTAAGTGGCAGGAGTAGAACAGAGAGGGAGGGGTGAGCAAAGGATCACCTACCTTTGACAAGCTACTGCTCGTCGAAGAGGAGGCAGGGATAAAACCAAATCGAGCAGCGGCACCGCGGGACAGGGAGCACTATGTGCTAGCCCCGCGCCAAGCTGCAACCTGCAGCAATCAACACCACCAGATCCTCTCCGCATCAACTGAACACCACCACACCATCATCTCCACCACAGCAAGGCCGCGAAACGGTGACGTAGGATGTCGGGGTTGCAGGAACCTGCTGTCGTCCCGCCGGTGTCGGGGTTGAGGTCACCGTGATGGGGAAGCAGGAGGCGGCCCTCGATCTGTAGAAGCGCGTGAGTGGTGGCAAGGATCTGGGGATGCGAGGTCTCCCCATCCCCAGCACCAGTGACTGAACTGAATCACGGATTAGGGTTTCGCGGAATCGCGCGCATGGAAGCAGAGCAGCAGCGAGGCGACGGGAATTGATGGAGGAGATCTAGTCGGGGCCTCATCGGCAAGCGAGGGTGTTGGATGTGGCCGGCGAGGGCCATAGGGAGAAGGCGGTGGTGCCGGCGGCGATGGAGTCGAGTGGGGGATAGAAGATATGTCTCTGTATGCGCATGACCCAAGTGAGTGAAGGGGTCGGGTCGGGTTGACCTCGAGCCAGACCTGGCTGGGTCGAGCCAATTAAGTTGCAAACCAAACAGACCAGAATAAAAAAGAAAAAGAGGGTATAAAACAAAGCTAGAATAAAGTAATGACCAAGATACCCCTGTACACTATTTTATTTCTAGAAAAATGTAGAAAAATCCTAAAAATATATTTAATACATCTAAATGCTTATCAAAATAATCTTCACCTAAGAAAAATATAATCATACTTATTGAAATTTAATAAAATACAGATAAACATTAACACCCTTAAATAACTAAATGAAATTTAATAAATGCAGAATAATTCCTAAAAATAAATAAAAATCACTTTCATGCATAAAGTTAAATCTCTTATCTAATAAAAATTACTAACTTAAAATTTTATAAATAAAACTTAAAACAAATATTTAAAGACATTCAATAATTGAGAAATTTAATAAAAAATATCTAAAGATAAATAAAATTCAATTTTAAGATTTTAAGTGAGAATACTTACTATGATAATACTAAATATATTATTCCAAAAATATTTTAAAATTCTTACATCATATATCTTCAATTATTAAAATGAGATAGTTGTTTTATTAATTATTTAACATTATTTCCTAAGTAAGAAATAATCATATTCAAAACACAATCTTTTAACTCTAAAATAATCTAACATATAATTTTAACTTAGGATACTATGTTTAAGTCTTCAAGACTAAGTTTCATCATGCTTAAGTAAAACCCTAATTATTGTTAATGCCATAAATTTTATATCCCAAGCACAATTATATCTTTATAATTAACTTTGGTCTGACATATCACAAGATAGGTATATAATGACTCAAAATCATTTAAACCTTATCTTAAACCATAACTTTAATCTTATTCATCTTTAGAGTTGATTAACTTAACATAAATAATATTTTCGTCAAATGTTATTCTTTTTGCCACTTTCAAAAGAAACACTATACCATTTCTTTTAAACCATAACAAAATTATAACATAAATCTTGTAATGATTACATGGTATCACCCAATCTTAGAATTGTATTACAATTGTACCTTACTTTCATTTCTTATATGTTATCCAAACACCCTTACAACTACACTCCTTTATGAAATAAACTTAAAGATAACTCACATCATAAACAAATCATCTAAAACCAACTCACATGTAATGTTGAGAAATTATTTAAGGTTTTACAAAATGCATAGCATTACTCATGCATAACAGTATATTGCTTCTTTAAACATTGTCCTTACCGGGCAATGATGGTACTTTTGTAGAACCCGAGGTCCAGAGTCAAGTCGAGAAATTTGACTACAATACTCCGCTATATCAAGGCAAGTTCACACTTGCTCATGTCCTTTGATTATTTTCTGTAAAGTATTTTACAAATCCAGTGTTGTCATCACCTGCATTTCAAAAAGGTCCAAAAACACTATTTTCATAATAATATGATTATAGGTTATTTACCATGAGGTAATAACCTTCTATGAAATTTCCGGTGGTAAAGGAACATATTATCTAGGACTTAACAACCAATGTCGCCAGTGATTCTTGCGCCGTATATTACGCGTTAACCATGAGATTTGGAATGGGACGAAGAAGTCAGCTGGATCGGCTCCCTTTCGCATGCATTGGACACTGTTCTGGGCATTTGTAAGTTGTAGATCGTGGGTATAGCCATTTTATACGGGGAAAAGTCTACCGTGGATCTGGGCTTACAAAAGACTGATTTCAAGTGTTAATGGTCGTTTGGTGTATCCAACTAAGGTATAGCCATTTTATACGGGGAAAATTCTACCTTGATTTTGGGCATACAACAATTGTGGTTTATGCGGGGTCGCGGAGAAGGACAGTGATTGGCTTGGATCTTACTCTGGGCCTCATACCAAGGAAGTTTGAACGGGAATGCGTGCCCGGATGTGCAACAAAGCTAAGATCTCTCATGGGTAAAGTAACGCACCTCTGCAAAGTGTAAGAACTGTAACTTGTTACTCCCTGTTCGGAAGGAGTCATGAACGCGCGGAAAGGAACTCCATGAAAGTTCCGGTAAACCTGTGAAGGCTGACGAACATAGCTTTTTAGAATAAAAGCAACCTTTGAAGAAATGTTTACAAAAAAACTTGCATTGCCTACGACCTATGGTCTGTGGTTGTAGATATAGTGCATCAAACACTCCTTTTTAGTGAACTTGCTGAGTACGCTCGTACTCAACGTATCTTCTTAACCCTTGCTAGATTCTGAAGACATTAACGGTCAGGAAGAGGAAATACTATATCCTATTGAAGACCAAGAAGAATTCCGCTATGAAGAACCAGAAGTATCCGGAAGCGTCAAAGGGAACAGTTACGCAAACATCTATGGAATGGAGACCGACGTATATGAAGTATAGATGTAGCATATATAGTGATCTAGTCCAATAGCATAGATCTCTATCTTCTATCTATCTTAAATCTCGTATAAACCTTAGTTGCTTCTTACTTCTGTTCTCCGAGTTATTATAGTTTATCCCTGAGTCATCAGGATACCTCTATGGACCTAGGAGGATCTCGAAGTCATCATGTAAATTTCTGATTGTAAAAAAATGACAATGTATGTTGTGGACCCGCTTTGTTTCTGTTGTACCACTCTGAGGATATAATATTTGTGGAATGGTACTCCGTGAGTGTTATGTCCATGACTATAGTATACTACAACATGCAGTGGTATGCTGGGTCACCACATCAACCTATCGATGTACTAGTCTAATATTCACGTGTGTCCTCACATGAACCCCGACTAAGGACAACTATTTGGATAACCATACAAGTAAATAGTTTCACAAACAATTCACATAATTTCCAATCAATACAAGTTTCCTGATATGGATATTCAAGGAATATTACAATAACTCATGGATACATAAGAAATATAATCATCTCTAAGATTGCCTCTAGGGTATATTTCCTTCATATAGAAATGAGTATAGGTAACTATGGGAGACCTTACTGGCTAGTAGCATTACCTATTATATATTGGCAATGACTTGCACTCAATGCCACAAGTATCCATCAATGGAAGGTTGATTACTCGATAGGTGTAGATCTTCGCTAGGCACCAGACCCCGCTCGGGTCCATGTCGGTGAGCTAGTCGCAGTTCATGCGCACCCATAATTTTTCATGCATGAAGGGCAGGATGGCGGTGCACCAAGGTTGGTAGAGGGGCACGATGTCGTACACTGTGTCATGGAGACAATTTACCATTAGCTCATCATAGTGCTTGTCGAACCAAATAGAAGGCTGAGGCATCAGTAGGAAGGGTTTATTCCAATGGTGCAAAGTCCATTCCGTACCTTCATTGTTACCGATACGATCGTACAACATCTTACAACATGTGGCTAGCATAATGGTGCTGGAAATGTCCAGATGCTGAACGATGAGATCGAGAACGTCTGTGCTGAGTTGATCTCACTTGCATCACCCACTGAGCTTCAAATCAGCCATCACAGCCAAATGGATTTAGGCGGAGTAGGCGAATGCAAGTGCAATTGGGGTTTTCTGGAGTAGGAGAGGGAGCGTCATGCAATAAATGGGTGAGAAAATAGAGCATGGGGCGATCATGGTCGGAGTGGGGACTGGGGACTAGGTAAGAAGATGGAGAGGCAAAGAAAAAAATGAGCGGAGGGAGATTTTACTTGCTTGCTTTGTCAATAGCAGTCTCGAGGATGTCACCGCTGCATAAACTTCACTGTATGTTAGACTAGCACGCCACAGAGCTACTCCTATGTATTAGAGGGGCGGTATGGTCTAGTCACATCAGTTTGACCAGAGGGTTTTCTTTTTACAACTTTCATTTCAGCATAGTATTTTTAACAGAAAATAAGAGGATAAACTACTACTACTAATAGCCGTGACATGGACAAATGTAACTTCACCTTGTTCCCTTACACGCAGAATTCATAGTACAAGACCAAAATATATAGACCGGATATAATGCACATACGGATGTGTCCGTGGTAATTTTTGCATGTTGCATATATTCATATATACATGAAATTACGCATGTCCAGCATGCAACCGCATAGCAAAACGAGAGACGTGTGCTACGTGCACAGACAAAAAAAATTAACGTGCATGACTTTGTATGGCTCTGAATCATAGATATGCGGGCCGTGTTTAGGTCGGACCCACTTCCAGTGAGAACATGCATGCATCATGCGCTCGGAGCCACTAGAGACGTCCACGACAGAAATTACAGTTTGCATCTAGTTGCACCCACAACTAGTTGTTGCATGTCACTTCCAGTTTTTCATAAAATATGAAATAAATCATGAACATATTTTATATAGATCGTCTATAAATTTCTAGCCCAAAATATTACATGGTCTTGCCACCACAAAATTAACAAATGAACACAAGATATCGTTCGATTAGGTTTTTTCTTTTTTACACAGGTCACGTAAGATCAAATTACGGGAACGAGTATTGTAGATTCACAAGAAACAACATAGCCAATATTCATGATTTGTTTCACATTTTTGAGAACTCAAAAGTGCAAAAAATAATAAAGAGGTGTGGGCGCAACGAGTTGCAGAATAATCGACACACACTGACGAAAGTTATGGCTTGCATACAAAAAGAGTTTGATCAAATTGCACGCCTTGCACTTACATTGCAGCGAAATGAGCGTTTGAGTACAGCAAGTTAACGCCTCAGGGGCATGCGATACAAATAAGGCAAAGGAAATAATTCAATATACGCAAATCCCTGTTCCATATGATCGCTACATTCAGCCCCTCTTCTTTGAACTGTTAATTATGACGGTTCCAATACTTCGCGTTGGCCAAGCTTGGGACAGACCACAATGGAGTTTGCCGCCAATTCCAGCCAATATTTGTTAAAAAACCAACGAGGTGTATAAATAGTTGCTCCTCGTTAGATTTCCAGGGACAGGTCCTGCTGCGCGAACTGGAATAGTAATCAGATAGCTCAATCCATGAAAGATAGAAAATGTTCGAAGGTTAAAAACCCTCCGCCATTGCCTCGTGCGCGAACTGGAATAGTAATCAGATAGCTCAATCCAAGAAAGATAGAAAATGTTCGAAGGTTAAAAACCCTCCGCCATTGCCTCGGTAGAAGTAATCTACTAGTGTCAATCGAGAAAACATGGCAACAAAACCCAGTAGAATAGGTGTGAATAGTACGGTCGTGATGATAAGCTATATTATTAGCGACAGGATAACCACCATAAGTACTGTCATACCGCCTATCACTAACACCCTAAGTATTGATCAGAATAAGGCTACTGCCATCAGGAGATCTTGCTAACCACCACTGATCAGGACCGTAATCACGATTACCGTCAAAATCAGGTGGCCCCGGAAGACTCACAGGACCTTGCAACGAAAGAACATTCAGTGGTCAGTTTGGCAAAATTTGAATGATGAAGCTAAAAAATTTAAGGATGGAAATTTTACCCCATGCCCGAGGATTCCATGCATAAACATTGTCAATCTGAGTTATGGCATAGACTACTCCCTTATGGATAATTGCATCGTGGTAGCTGAACATGCTGAACTAGTTCTCAAGAACGATCCACATACCATGAGGACCATCAAGGAAGGCAATTACAGTGTCGAAGATGGCCAGCACAGAGAAATCCGTATAGTCCCCAATAGCTATGGGAACTCGACAAATGACTATTTTTAGTAGATTAGTTGGCTGACCAGCGGCCACAAACTTAAGTACCTTGGAGGTGGCCTGAAAGTCGAAGATTGCTGGTAGACGAATCCGGTGACGAGTGAACACATTCACAAAGTCCCAGTTCCTAGCGAGGCCAACAGTGGCGATCCAATATGCCACTACAAGAAATATGGTAATTTTTGACCCTCCATATTGGTCACTAAATGGCCATTGTTCTCAATTTATAACCTTCTTGTGACCAAAATCACATGGTCAAAAGCTGAGAGTCACTAACGGACAATAAAGACCTTTTCTATGAATTTGTCATGGACTGTTATGACCAAACTAAATGGTTTGGTCACCGGCTATCTAGTCTGTCCACATAAGCCAATCCTACTTGGCATAGCCTGTCCACATAAGCCAATCCTACATGTCAATGCTTGTAGGTCGAATTTAGCCCAGTCCTACTCTACGTAGGCTAAGCCTAACAATTTTAGCCTTTTTATTTTACAAGTTTAGCATTTACGGTCCAATTATTTAGTAGGCCGGGCCAAAAAACTCAGCCCATATTTTTTATGTTGTTGCTTTTCTTTGGTCCAATGTTTTTCTATCGTGTCTTTTCTTTGGCCCAGTTTTTTTATAACGTGGCATTCCAATTGTTCTCACGTTTTAACAACACAAATTAGAAATATTTGAAATAGACATTTTCACAACACAAATTGCAAACACTTTGTCCAGCAGAGGGGAAGGTCGGCAAGAGACACAACATGTATCGATAGAGGAAGTGCAGTATTGCTGAAGGTGACACTAGGAGCTCACTACGAAATACAAGGACAGTACTCCAGGAGAATGAGTACAACAACACTAGAGAAGACGGCCAGGAGACAAATCATGGAAGTCTGGGCTCGCAAGGCGTAGCAGCACAGCCCACCACCTGCAGGAAAAGCGCACATGGGCACCGATTGAACATCGTATGGTGACTAATGTCACGTCACATCACGAAAGAGGCTGTTAGTGTAGGTGCGTAGACCGGCGCCAGCCGACAGGCATTGTCTATACCTTGTCGTCGGTGTCGGCATGACCGCCGCCTTTGTCGGGGAGCGGGAGCACGGTGGCGGTGTTGGTGACGTTGGTGGGCAGCGGAACAGTGGGGTTGCTGCCAATGAACGGGTACCCCTCACTGCTGGGAGGGGCTCCTTTGGTCAAGCCGCCGCGACGCTCACCATGGGATGTATTGGGAACCTGAAGTGCGGCATGGTTGTCGCCTGCTACGGCAGCTCTGGAGCGTCAAAGTACACCAGTGGCGGGAGGAGGGACGACACGTTGTCAGACCTGGCGCTCGGGGCCGTAGCAGAGTAGTGCGGCCATCCCAGCGAGATTTCATGGTGGTGGTGTTGGCACGACAATGGTGTAGGGCCGTGGTTGTATCCTCGATGTGCAGGAGCTGGACCAGGGGAAGGCTGCCACGAAATTTTGGGAGCAACAACTATTAGATAGCTACACATGCATGCATGAATAGAGAATAGATACTCAGCAAAGCATACCGTGGAAGGATCGGCTGGTACCGAGTAGTATGCCGAGGCGCCCGTGCCAATGAAGACGCAGCAGAGCAGCCAGACGGCAGCAGCGCCATTGGTAGCCATCTTCAACTCGCTCTTCCCTTTCCCCCTCAGCTTGCACTAATCGAACACCAGCAATAGTTCAGGAGTCAAGTGGCCACCTCTGTGAGCAGCTTGTCATAGGTGCAAAAGAAGAAATCATCAGTTATATATGCAACATAACAATAAGACAACAACATATATTTGTTATATGGGTATATAGTGTATCATCTTGCAGGTTAATAACATCACACAATCTTTAATCTGACAAGAGCAAGCTACAACTAGGTGAACAAAAATACATCTGCAACTATAAGCCAGGTACAACAGATGCTTGATTTAATAAACAAGGGGACACAAATACTAAAAGCATATGCAACTATAAGTACGCAAGGACAAGTTAACTCGCCTAATACAAGTAGGCACTAACAGGAATAAGCAGACCCATATCGACTAAATAAAAGTTATGGATTTTAGGATCTTCTACTTATATGCATGAGCAACGCCTAAAGCAGCATATGAGTGACTATCATGTTTCATCAGAAGATTGACATGAGCTACACCCCTTATCCACTATTATTTCACATTTATCATAGTTAAGTAAACTTATTTATGGACAGAGGGAGTATAGCATGTTGGCCCTTAGCTCTTAAATGAAAAAGTTGAACCTAATCATTCAGTCATTGGCACATACACCAACCAAAACAACCATTAGGTACTTATATGTACATGAATCAATTTTTTTTAGTTCCAACTGGGCCAACACAGATTGAATAATCCTATGAAGAAACCACAAAATTAGGTTCAAATAAGTTATCCATTTAACCCTGAATTATCAGACCAAATTGTTAAACCCTCTCATATGCTCATGTATCATATATACCGTGTAAACAGTACAACATCTGAATGGGACTAAATAGTAACATTGGGCTTCAAATGTCCAAAATAATCAATTCAAAAATCGTCTTCATACCCAGAATACATAAATCAGGGAAAGTGCACACATAAACACAGTTCGAATTAAATCCCCAGAATACTATCTAAACTAATAAGCACCAAAAAATGAGAGAAATAAATTTAGGCAGTTGAACATAATAATAACCTACACAAAACTGCTAACACAACCAATCAAGCAAATCCAAAAGATCATGTTTCACATCATCAGCTGAGCACCATCATCTGATGAGCACATCATCATCATCATCGCAATTCACTACAGACCACTACTGACCAACCAAGTGAATGGGAAACAAAAAGCACAGGGGACTCCCTTCCTTATGATGTAGCAGAGGTCGATGCAAGTCTACAGCTCTCGTAGGTTCCATGCTCGCTCAGGTGAGGCTCCATCCTCGCGTCCAGCATGAAGTTGTCGAGGAGGCCGGATCCGGTGGGGGCGAGGACAGGGGCGGCCAGATGAAAGCGCTCATGCATAACCATCTTGAGTGGGATAGGAGAGCATCAGCAAGATCATATGTGGATGATTTGGATGGGATCTGGGTAAATCTTGGTCAGTGACATACCAATAACATGGAGACAGTGGAACGAAGCCTCGACGAATGTGTCACCGTGGTTGCAGAGAAGAAGCTGTCGAGAAGGCACTTATGCCATCATGTCCATCGGAGGAGAGCGCAGGTTGTCCTGGCTGTCACATCGGCGGTGCATATGGATCTTCCCTTCTCCTGGATGACCGCTCGAGCACTTCCGGCTAGACCTGGCCGTCGACAAGCGGGGCAACCATGGCACGTATATGGTGGTCTGGGAGGACCTGGAAATACCGCACGAACCCGATCTTATTTGTCCTCGACGGCAGGGGGCTGCTAGGGTTCGTGCGCAGCTCTCGGTATCAAGATCGAGATAGCGGTGGCCTGCAAGGGTGTATTACTACTAGCCCTGAATCAGGGCTTGAATGGCGAGAGAGGCGCGGTAGCTAGAGGTGGACGGCGCTGTGAGTCGGTGGGAGGAGGAGAGTGGCGCTGTGGAGCCATGGGAGAACAAAATGGGAGAGGTAGCGAGATGGCGGCTATGCAGGAAAATGAGGGGAAAGTTGGAGGTGGGGAATTAGGTTTAGGTCACGCGCGTGGATCTCTCGCCCGGTCCAATTTCAGATTCGTTTCGTGCCTCCAGCGGCGAGGGAGACAAAATTCTAGGCGTTGGATAGAGGTATATGAACAATTGAGATCTACTTCTGTGGGTAGGACTAAGACGATAGTGATGCAGGGTCCACCCATTTCTCACGTGTATTAGAATGACACGTAGGCCCCATCCGTTATTCACATACTAGTAGAGTATCAAAATGACAGATAGGCCCCATCCGTCACTGACACACTATTAGAGTCTTAGAATGACACGTAGATCCTACCCGTCAATGACACTAATAGAGTATCAAAATGATACGTAGGACCACCCGTGAGTGATACTAGCAGAGTATCAGAATGAGGCGGTGCCCCCACCAGTTAGTGACACATTAGTAGAATATCAATATGACACTTAGGCTCTACCTATCAGTGATACACTAGTAGAGTATTAGAATAACATATAAGCCCGTGCAAATGGCCACATGGATACGACATGTAGGCGAAAGTTGACACATGGATACGACACATAAGCGAAAGTGATGAGGTGGCGATACAGTCATTTCATCACATCACAAATTAAGGTTCATGACCATTTAAATTGGTCGTAATGGGATAAATATAAGTCTCTAAATTAGTGATATCCACCTATGACCAATTTGTGTAAGAAAATTATGACCTTCTTGACAAAATAGGTCATAATTCTTTATCATTTGGACCCTACCAAATGCCTCATGACCATTTGGTTAATAATGGTCATAGATATATGACCAAAAAAATCCATGGTCGTTAAGAAAAGGACACTAGTGAGCATATTTCTTGTAGTGTGCATTCACGCCTGCCCAGTTCTTACCCTCATAGTATGGTATCACAACATCGGAGGAGGACACTGGCGTCGGCTACTGCAGTCGGTGAAATTAACTTCGTGGCTTCTGCTTGCCCCTGCCGCAATAGTAGCTGTCCCTATAGAACCGCTTCGTGCGATTGTCGCGGTAAAAGACATTTTACTCACGCGGTAGCTCAGTTGGGTGAGAGTGAAGAACACATGGGAGATCAAACGGATGATATTTCGCTAGGGATGCACTATGTGTTACTGAGTAAAGATAACATTTGCAGCAGGCGACGAGGCTCACAGCGGTGATGACATCGCATGTGGCTGAGATTTCTTCAAGGGGGCCATCGAAAAACACCCTACAAGTGTCATTGTCATCGATCGATTGTGCCATCACGAGGAATAGCTCAAGCAGTTGGGGGAAGATGGTGTTTGGTTTTGATTGGGCTTTTGGAGGAGAGAGAGCGACAGCTGGCAGGGCGACACGGAAAACAATCTATCAAACTAGTCGTCGGAGCTGATCCTAAAGCGACATGGTGGCGTTGGCAGGTGACTTTATTGGTGTGCGAGTGGGAATTTCTGTCGCCGGGATGTTGGAGGTGAAGTGAGGATGGAGATCGAGGCAAGAAGAAATACATGAAGAAATAAAACCAAGTGTGCCTTCTTTCTCTCTGCTAAATCTATGGTGCCTATCAAACTGGGCTCCGGAGATGATCCGAAAGCGGCATGGCAGCGTTGGCATGTGCTAAGGTGGGCGAGGGCGAGTGGGGATCAGCGAGAAGACGGAGAGGAAGAGGATGGATAGCAAAGGAAAATACTACTACTATGAGTTGAATAAATCGATTGAAATCGTACCAACTAGAGTAGGTTTGGCCTTCACTATAGCATATCTAGCTTAGCACGCCATGGAGCTATACTGTCCTATCAAATAAATGGTAATGGCTGAGAGACTTTCTGAAGTATACTCAGAGCTCCTCTTGCCAAACGTAAATAATCCTTAGATCTTCTACATTCATCATCGTGTGTAGGCACATTCGGAACACGTACCATACTAGTTCCATTGGTAAAAGGAACAAAACTGGAATACTCTCGAACTCTTGTAGTAGTACAAGAACAAAAATGCTCAAAAAATGGGCTACCAGTATGATCTGTACACCCACATGATTCTGCCCCAAAATCAACTTGCATGCGACACTGCCAATTTCCTCTCCCATGTCAGCCTTTACGCCCCCATTGTCGGACCCCAAATCGGCCATCTCTCAAAAAAATCAACCATCGACCAAAAGAAAATCCATTCTCTAATCCTTCCCATTCATTTTGGACGGACGATCGCAATTGCTCGAGAGCCGCGCGAGTAGACATCTAAACTATTGGTTGCAGCTCCGTGAAAGCACGTGCCTAGAATCGGCGGAAGAATTTATTCTCTATCAGTGACAGAAGAAGATCGACGATACAATACCAAATCAACAAGTCAGTGGATTCATCCATCTGACAAGTGAGACCCGACATGAGTGGTGAATAGATTATGAAATGGTGTCTTTAAGGCATATAGTATGTAGTACTACTCTAGACAGTATTGTTGTACACCTCCATTATGAATTAGGATGGTCATCATAGTGCTAAATACTAGTACTAGACTAGTCTAGTGCTAAATACTAGTAGACCTCCATTCTGAATTAGGGTGTTATGTTATTTACTACCTTTAAGACGTGTTGGGTAATAACATGTGTGTAGTTTCATGCAAGGCCTAATTAATTTGATTATATAATCATACTAGTCTTGGTATGTGTGATATTATGATAACTAGCTACTCCCTCGCTTTTTCATTAATTACCTCCGACACACATTTAATTCGAGAATAGTATATTGTCCTTACTTGTAGTTCAATTTTGATCTAGTTTTGGTAAATTGTCAAGATGCAAAATTTTATCAAGAAGTTGGAACTTATTATCAAAATTCGCGGTGGCTTCTGATATATTAATTGACCGCCTCATGGGTACCTCCAGAAGATTTTTCTTGAAACTTTAGGAACAACCTATATTTTACCTGTAGTTCAAATTTGACCTAATTTTGATAAATCTACATAAAATCATTCAAGTGGGCTGAGTTAGCTAGGAAGTTTGAAAACTCATAAAACAAAGGAATCATTTGTATAACATGTTGGTCCACTATTTATATGTCTAAAAGCTTGGCTTGTGGCATTCAAATCCATATTCTTCACACTTTCTTTACAGAAAGGACCAATCTCGTCGTCACTCAAAACATTGAGAATGTTCTTTCATGGTAGTTGGTTGTTTACTACAATAAGATGCTCCCATATACCTCTGAAATGACAACTAATTCAAGAAAAATCTATTGTGCTTACTTGTAGATCATGTTTGACCTAATTTCCATAAATTGTTAAGATGGAAAATATTAGCAAGAATTTGAAGTTATTGTCAGAACTCTCGGTGGTTTATGATCTATTAATTGACCCCCTATGGGTATGTCCAAAATATTTTTCTTAAAACTTTCAAGGCAACCTACAATTTACTTGTAGTTGAAATTTGACATAATTTTGATATATCGACATAGTCACTCAACTGGGCGGAGTTAGCTAGGATGAAGTTTGGAAACTCATAAAACATGGGATTTGTTAGTAGAAAATTTCGATACACTATACTATATATGTCTGAAAGCTTGGCTTGTGGTATTCACATCCATGTTCTCTAGAGAATCTCGTCATCACTCAGAAAATTGAGAATGTTCTTTCCTGATAGTTGGAACTGATAACGACAGCGCTATTTTCAACAAGAGGATGCACCCATTTACCTCTGAAAATACAAATAATTCAAGAACAATCTATCGCTCTTACTTGTTGATCAAGTTTGACCTAATTTTGTTAGATTGTCAAGATGCAAATCTTAACAAGAAGTTGAACCTATTGTCAAAACTATCTATGGGATCGATATAATAATTGACCCCTGATGGGTACCTCCAAAAGCTTTTTTGTAAAACTTTCAAAGCAACCTAGATTTGCTTGTACTTCAACTTTTACCTAATTTCAATAATTCGACATAAAGTCATTCAAGTGGGCAGACTTAGTTAGGAATTTGGAGCAATGATAAAACATGGGAATCGTAAGTACAACATGTCGGTCCACTATAAATATATGAAAGCTCTACTTGTGGCATTCAGATCCATATTCTTTAGACTTTCTTTACGAAAAGGAACAATATCATCATCACTCGGAAAATTGGGAATGTTCTTTCCTGATGGTTGGAAACTCACGCCGATGGAATTGTTTACTGAAAAGAAGATTCATCCATCTACCTTTGAAAATACAATTAATTTAAGAGTAATCTATCGCGCTTACTAGTAGGTTGAGTTTGTACTAATTTTGTTAAATTGTCAAGATGCAAAATTTTAGCAAGAAGTTGAACCTTTTGTCAAAGCTCTCGATGGTGGTTTGGGATATAATAAATGCCCCACGATGGTTACTTAAAAATCGCAAAACTTTCAAATGAAACCTACAATTTTCTTGTAGTTTAAATTTTATCTAAATTTCATAAATAGGCATAAAGTCATTCAAGTGGGAATAGTTAGCTAGAACGATGTTTGAAAACTCATAAAATTAAACATAGGAATTGTAAGTGAAACATGTTGGTCCACTTAATATGTCTGCAACATTATTACATTAACACTAATCCGAACATTATTTCACTTTTTAGAACCCTCACAAGCTTTTTCTTAGACCATGATCTGAACATTATCACATTGACACTAAAGATTAGCCAAACTGCAAACAGAGCAAACCCAACTTCATACGGAGTATAGTACTACTTAACGACTTTTAGGGGGACTCCATGGTCTTCTTAGGAGACTTGGCAGCATCCTCCGTGAGCAACTTGGTTGCGTCCTCTGCGATACTATCGTCAAGCAGCGACTCATGGATGTTGGGCCGCATGCCGCCGTGCACGATGGTGACACCAGCCAACATCTTTTTGAGCTCCTCATCGCTCATGACACTGCGTATCACGGTCCTCGGGATGATGCAGATCTTCTTGCTGTCCTTCGCGGCTCGCCCGGCGAGCTCCAACACCTCCACACTGAGGTAGTCAAGAACGGCCACGAGGTAGATCGGAGCCCCGAAGCCTATGCGCTAGGAGTAAAGACCCTCCTTGAGGTAGCGCCCGATCCGGCAGATGGGGAAATGAAGCCCGGCCATGACGGACCTCATCACCTGCTTCTTCCTGTGCCTGCCTGGTGTGAGACTGCGACCTGGAATGGTCCGAACAGGATTCGGAAGATGGCGACATTTCTTCTTTTTCTCCACGGCCTTGCCGCCACCTATATATTCTTCTTCGTCCCCCAGGGATCTCCGATCTTTGGAGATATATCTAAAAAGTCTTAAAGGAGCAGGGCAAGAAGAGGAAGAAAGGTTAATTGTGGAGGTCCGGCGAAGGTGCCTAGGTCGCTTACATTGAAACATTTTAACAACATCTTTTTTTACTATTTTACTCCCCTTTTTGAAAGAAAAAAACGACCTTGCTTATTTTTGCAATGTTTCCGTATTTTCTTTGACTTTTTGAAACATGGTTAGATGTGTCGGCATGAAAATTCACACAAAGAAGTTGTACCTTTCAAAATAGTCATTGGTTTTCAATATGATTGTGTGGGTACAATAATTATATAGGAATTTTGGACAAATTTCATGTACTTGTACTTCATATTTTACCTACTTTGGTAAATTGACAAAAAGTCATTTAAGTGTGACAAATTATACAAAAAGCTTGAAATACATGAAACCTGTTAACCATAAAACATACTCTATTTTGTCTGAAATTTAGTGTGTTGTTGCATTCAGAGCCATACTCTTTGCAGTATCTTTAAAAAACATTTATATGCGGCACTTCTAAAATTGTTTAAAAATGTTTGAAAACTTAAAAGTTCAAAAGTCAGATTAACAACATTAGTATGTCATGCCAAGATGCACGCATCTACCAGAAATGGACACGTTATTATAAACTATATAGATAATGGACGTGACCTTGGTCATTATTTAGCTTGAAACACAAGTATGTTAACACATCGCTGGTTATATTGTGAAACAAATATTTTTAAACCTTGTCAAAATTCATGTTTATAATTTATGAAAGAAGACACCATACGCAAGTGATTAACTTTTTTATTTTATTTAATTTATAGAAAATAAATAGGACGAGTTATGTAGATATGACCTTGACATTGGTAACTTGGCTTGAAATGTGAACAATCCTCATCGTCGTCCTCGTCATCCTCCCTATCGTCGTCTTTGGCCTGCTCCACAACATCATCCTTAGACTCCTCTTCCTCGTTCTCATCGTCCATCTTATCAGAGTGGTCGGTGTTGGTGGCGGCGTCCCTTCGAAAAAGCGCTTCCGGTGGCTATCTTCTTCATCTGAGGTGTCGGACAACGGTGGGAGCCATGTCATGTCAACTGAGTCTAGGCTTCTAGGCGTACTTTTAGGGCCGTTTCCATTTGTTAGGTCAATCCACGTGTTCTGTAGAGTGTTGTCATACGACATTTTGAAGGAAAAAGAGAGATCGAGTTCTAAGAAACGGCAGGTTGGGTGTTTTGGGTGGAAGGAGGGGTGCGTAATGTTGCAATTTATAATGTGTATTTATAATCGTGCTTGTATTAATTCCCTGAACAGTATCCCAAAATATCATAAATAGATTGTACCAGACTTGTCCCGTCAACAAAAAAATGATTATACCAAACTCGTCGATTCTTGATTTTTCTCGGCCTAGGGAATTCAGGAGGCACCCGCTTTATCCAAAAAATGAAGAGAATCATGCGGATAATGCTGAATTACTTGGTGTCTCGTACCTCCTGTGATCAAAATTAGTGTCTCTACATGCTTATCTATAGTAGTAGTGTACTCTACACAAAGTTGCATCAGCGAACTTGATTGATGGTGATATGGTGTGGGCCCCGTCTTTTTGTGCACCGTTGCATCTTAGACTAGAAGTATAATCATTGCGCGAAAACATACATGGGAAGAAAGGAGAAATGGAGGATGGATGGTTAGAGGGGGGAAAGGAGAGAGAAAATCAAGAGGTAGAGTAGGTGTACTAGTATCGCATGATATCGCACCATCTTCAACTTCTCTCGTGTTGCCTACGTTATTCTATGAGCTCACGGTCTCTTCTCGCTCTTTGATTTCCCCTCTATTTTGAGCCATATTCTTTGTTGTACTAGTACTACTTGATTTACAAAAAAAACATTCCTCTCACTAGGAAAATTGAGATTGTCTCTTTTCCTAATACTTGTTGGAAACTCCCTTATCAATATTGTTTACCATGCCAAGATGCAAAAATCTACTAAATATGGGAATATTACCATGAACATCAATGTTGGATATTGCCATGACCTTGGTATTTCCTATTTTGGCTTGAAACATGTTCACATACATGCTAGGCCAATTTTGTGAGGTACGTTTTTCCAAAGTTATCAAAACTCATGTCGGATACTCGGTATAGGGGATACCCCGATCCGTCCACGACTGGCTTGCGACCGACGGTCGGATATACCTCACGAGGGGGTGAAAGGCCACCCTCGCGAGGGCCTCCACTCCAGAAACACCCCTTCCAAGGGCCAGGAGCTAGGGTACCTCCCGAGGGCCATAGGCTGCCCGCAAGAGTACGACAAGGCCAACAGTAGTCATAGGATCCTGCCCCGAAGCAGTCTCGAGGGGAGAGCCCGGTAAAAGTCATGGCAGGTAGGATCCAACCAAGAGGACTTTCCTTCCCCACACTTTGGCTTGCCGATACAAAGGGAGGTACGCCAGGGCGCCAGTGATGACCGAAGCAGGAGCAGGAAAGGAGTCCTTAAGATGATGTAGACTCGATCCAGATAAAGTAGCCTCCTAGACCGGGCTCTCGAGGGGCAGCACTGTGGACACCCTTCCTCCTCAAAGGCCGAGGAAGAGGCCTGAGGCCGCCCTATATAAGGGACCCTTTTCCTACTTTAAGAAAGATTGATCCCCTGCGATCTAAACCCTAGACATATAACCTCCATTGTACCCTCGTGAAGCCAAGCGAGCAATAAAACAAAGTAGGAGTAGGGGCTTTACCTCCTCACAAGGGTCCTGAACATGGATAAAAAAACCCATGTCACCTCTCTATCATGGTTCTTGCTCCCTTGTCGCCACCGTCGCCAAGGTTCCTTGAGAACGTGTGTTCAGCCCCCTCTCAAAACAAGGGATCGTTGGACCCTAGTTCCTTCATGGGAGAAATATCCAACATTTGGTGCTCTAGGTAGGGGGCTGAGGCGCGCTTTCGAGAGCCTTCGCGCGGTCGGCACCATGGCGACAAGCCCGTGCGCAGCGGCTAGATTAGTCGGTGCCCCGTTCTGGAGAAGGTCTGGGATGGTCGCCTGCATCTTGGGTCACTCTCAGGCCCCTGCCTTTGGACGACACATTAAGCAGTTCTCCCACAGGCTGGCAGCGGCAAGGCCTAGCGCCACCGTTGCCCCGCTTGGGTGGTCGTAGCAGCCGATCACCTTTGGCGTCATGGACCACCCAGGCTCTACTCGCCTTGTGGGAGCTGTGCCCATGGTCTGCACTCCCACTATAGGGGGGTTACCGTGCCTAAGTCCCCTGTCGACGGCAGGGATGGCCTAAACGTGTTTTCATAAAAGGCATCCAGGCAGCTAAGGGTTCCTTCAGCACGCCTCCTCACTGCTTTGCCATTCGTCGGGGCTACAACGGGCGCCACCATCCCGCTCGGTCGGTTTCAGTTCCCCATCACCTTCGGAACGAGCGACAACAAATGCATGGAGCTCATCAACTTCGACGTCGCCTCGATTGGCCTACCCCACAACGCCATCCTGGGCTACCCAGCATTGGCCAAGTTTATGGAGGTCACCCACATCGACTACAACTTGGTCAAGATGTCGGGGAGCGCCGGAACTCCTATTATGGAGTGCAGCGATGAGGTCTAAGCCATGAACTCCCTCGAACAGTCCTTCAAAAAGGCGGCGACCTCAGCCTAGCAGGCTAGGGACATGCCTTCCGGCAGCAACCGGCCACACGCCAGCGAGGACCCAAGGGCTGGCGGCCAAGAGCCGGTTGTGCTTCTTCCCTAGAGCGTCATGAGCACCTCAGGCGTCATAGAAAGAAACAAACCCTCTTTCTCCCAGAAACGGGTGGAAGCCAAGAATATCCCTCTCGATCTGGTGGACCTAGGGGCTACGATCACCATCAGCGCCCACCTTCCTTCGGGCCAACACAGACATGTTCGCTTGGACCCCATCGAATATGACGGGATTACCTCGAGAGGTGATCGAGAACCACCTAGCGGTGTGCCCTACGACATGCCCGGTGAAGCATGAGGCTAGGAAGATGTCCATGGAGAAAAAACAGTTCATTGTGGCTGAGATGGAGAAGCTGGTCAAGGTGAAGCTCGTCAAGGAGGTCTTACACACAGAGTGGTCAGTGAACCCAGTTGTGGTCCTGAAGGCCACCGGCAGCTGGCGGCTCTTCGTCGACTTCACCAACCTTAACAAGGCCTGCCCAAAAGACCCCTTCCCTCTCCTGCGGATAGACCAGATCGTGGACTCTATAGCGGATTGTGATCTTTTGTGCTTCTTGGACGCCATCTTGGGATACCACCAGATCAAGATGGCCAAGGAGGACGAAGAGAAGATGGATTTCATCACCCCGTGCGGCGTGTACTGCTACACGTGCATGCCATCAGTCCTCAAGAACGCTAGCTCCACCTTCCATAGGCTCATTCACATCATGCTGGGTGAGCAGATGGGAAGGAACGCGGAGGCCTACATCGACGTCATCATGGTCAAGACGCGGGAGAAGGACACCTTGGTGATGGACCTGACGGAGACCTTCGCCAATTTGCGCTGGCAAAACATCAAGCTTAACCCCGCCAAGTACGTGTTTGGGGTCCCTTTGGGAAAGCTTCTCGGCTTCCTGGTTTCGCACTAGGGAATCAAGGACAACCTCGACAAGGTCCAAGGCCATCGAGGAAATGCGCCCGCCCACGCAGCTCAAGGAGATGCAACACCTGGTGGGGTGCATGGTGGTGCTAGGGAGGTTCATCACCAAGATGGGAGAGAAAGCATTACCCTTCTTCAATATCATGAAGCGCACCGGGAAGTTAGAGTGGATGTCGGAGGCTGACGAGGCATTTTAGGCCCTCAAGAGGTACCTCACCAGCCTCCCGGTCATGGTGGCTCTGAAATCTCGCGAGCCTCTACTGCTGTACCTGGAGGCCACGCCACAAACGTCGAGTGCCATCTTGGTGGTAGAGTGTGAAGAGGTGGTCGAGAATAGAAGGAGCTCCAAGGCACCGGGCCCCTTGGGAGGCTTGGGGGCTGGGGAAGAAATCGAGGTCCAGGCGGGCGGGCTAGCGATGGGGTGGCGTCTACGGCCACGACCAAGGCCATAGAGCTCGTGCAACAGCCAGTCTACTTCGTTAGCATGGTCCTCTGGGACGCTCAGGAGAGGTACCCCGTGCAACAGAAGTTCCACTACACACTCATCGTGGCATCGCGCAAGCTACACCACTACTTCCAGCAGCACCCCATCAAGGTGGTCACCAAGTTCCCCTGGAGACGATCCTTTGCAACCCCAACGCCACGGGTCGCATGGCTGAGTGGGCCATCAAACTACAGGCTTTTGAGCTGATGTTCGAAACCACACCCACCTCCCGTGGGAGGGCCCTAGCATAGTTCACGATGGAATGGACCGACCCGGGAGGGAACGAACCTCGGGAGGAAACAACCCAGCTCCCGTGGAAGCTGGCTCCAGGGCGCTGGAGCGTGAGTTTCGATGGGGCGTTCAAAATTAACGGAGCGGGAGCAGCTGCTGTTATCATGTACCCAACTAGCGACAAGCTCTACTATGTAGTTCAACTATGCTTCAGAGATGAAGTCAAGCGCTCCAACAATATCGCCGAGTATGAGGGGCTGATCGCTGGCATCAAGGCGGCCATCGCCCTTGGCATCAAGCGCATCACGGTCCAAGGAGACTCCTTGCTCCTAGTAAACTTCTTCAACAAGAGCAACAGCCCCAAGGAAGAGCACCTGGCAGCGTACCTCGGGGAGCAGAGACTCGAGAAGTACTTCCTAGGGATGGACTTGGTCCACATCCCTTGGGGGATAATTACGAGGTGGATGAGATCGCCAAGCGCGAGTCACTCCAAGAGCCACATCGGCTAGGGTTCTTCAAGCAAAGGCTGTTCGAGCCTTCGGTTGCACCACCACCGAAGGAAAAGGATTGGCCTGAGGAGCTTCCTCCCCCAACCTCGTCAGGTGCCCCAGATTGCGGTCTACCCTCCAATAACAGGTTGGTCCTAGCGGCCACCCCTCATGAGTCGGATTGGTTCATCGAACTCAAGAGCTACCTCTAGCATGACATCCTCCCAGACAATTATGACATGGTAGAGAGCCTTGTCCGCCGTGCAAAGAAGTATTGCATGGTAGACAGAAACCTCTACTATCCTCGCCCTAATGCTGTGGCCCTGCTGTATATCTCCGGTAAAGAAGGGCATGAGCTGCTCGTCGACATCCATGTTGGGGAGTGCGGCCATCATGCCTCGGCACGTACCCTCACCGGGAAAGCTTTCCGCAGTGTCTTCTGCTGGCTCACGACACTCACAGACGCCATGGAGCTGGTAATGTCATGCAAGGCTTGCCAAGTCCACACGAAGAAGATACACCAGCCAGCGCAGCAACTCTAGACCATCCCACACTTATGGCCCTTTGCGGTCTAGGGGCTGGACATCTTGGGTCCTTTCCTGCAGGCACATGGGGGCTACCTGTACCTCTACGTCACAATCGACAAGCTCACCAAATGGGTAGAGGTGGAGCGATCAGATCCATACCAGCGCGATCGGCGATAAAGTTCATCCAAGGCTTGGTGTTACACTTAGGTGTGACCAGTCGCATCATCACCGACAACGGCAGCCAATTCACCAGTGGCACGTTGAAGACCTACTGCGAGGGCATCAGCACCAGGATATGCTATGCATTAGTTGCCCACCCTCACAGCAACAATCAGGCTGAGGTCACGAATGCAGAGGTCTTAAGGGGACTCAAGACCAAGAGTTTCGTCTGCAAGATCAAGGAGTGCGGGCACGGTTGGATTGAGGCTCTAACCGGCGTGCCGTGGTCGATCCGCACCATGGAAACCAAGCCCTCCAGGGCGAATCCATTCTTCCTCGTCTATACTGCTGAGGCGATCATCCCTGCGGAGCTCAAACACGGCTCCCTACGGGTGCTTGCCTTCAACGAAGAAGCACAAGAGGAGTTGCGCTATGAAACATACACTTCATGGAAGAAGCCAGGCACAAGGTCAACATGCGGGCAACAAGGTACCAGCATGCGCTGCGTCGGTACCACTCTCACAACATATGGGCGCATACCCTCGAGGTCGGGGACCTCGTCCTTCGCCATGTACTCTCTCGCGAGGGTCTCCACAATCTTTCCCCATTGTGGGATGGCTCCTTCCTAGTGGTGCAAGTCGTAAGGCCAGGAGAAGTTCGGCTAGAGATGGAAGAAAGAGTCCCGATCCCCAACGCCTGGAACATCCAACACCTTTGCAAGTTCTACCCATGAGCTCCTCTCACGGCGATAGCGGTAACAAACAACTCCTCCCCTTGGACATTGTGGATACCCAAGAACAATTTCCTCGTTTTCTATTGTTTATCGATGATTTCCTAGTTTGCATCTTTGGTTCTTTCTGTGGTGCTCTTTCTCCTCGTGCACCACGTGAGCGGTGCTAGGCACGGTGTCTACCACTAGATTCACCCTCGGTCCACATCGGGGCCTAAGATGTCGAGCTCTGAACTTGTGGACTAGATCCAGTGATAAGTCACCTCACCCACGGTTCCCGATGCTTGATGATCCTCACATGGAACACGAGGGAAGAGCAGACACAGTGTGGAACCTACGGTCACATCTCCGTGGGACTATATAGGGAAAGTAAACGTCGTGTGGTCACCTCCTAGAGGGGATGTCGGGACGGAATTGAACGTATATAGCCTATGGTCACCTCCCCGAGGGGCTTACGAGACATGTACAAGCCTAAGTGATCTTCTCCCTAAGAAGCTAGTGCGGCGACCCTTAAGACTACCCCTCAAGCGGCATGCGGAACCTACGGTTGCCTCTCCGATGGACTATACAGGAAAATTAAGCGTCGTACAGTCGCCTCTCTGAGGGACTTAGGGGATGGAACTGAACGTACACAGCCTAAGGTCAGCTCTCTGAGGGGCTCACAGGACAGTTACAAGCCTAGGAGACCTTCTCCCTGAGAAGCTAGTACGGCGGCCCTTGAGACTACCCCTCAAGCGGCGTGTAGAACCTGTGGCTATTCCACTTTCGAGGGAGATTTTTAATAAGCGTCCCAAAAGTTCAGACGCCAAGGCATCGCGGGGTCCGAGTTGCGTGTAATCTCGCAGAGGGGTTGTAGTAGCTTCGCCAATTGTAGATAGGGGACAAATGGGGGTCAATAGAAATCTAACAGCCAAACGATCGTTTGAATCTGTCAAAAAATGGTTGAACTCAAATCCCACCATTAGGTGAACTATTTTTGCCCCGCCCTGCCAGTATTTCCTGTTATCCTTTGCGGCCGTGGACTGGTTTACCCCTGCAAGGACTAGATCTTATTCTCTTTTCTACTCTTCTCCCCTATTATTGCACTCTACATTACCTTGCTTAGCTCCGGCTACTGGTCTCTAGATGGGAGCTCGTCGTTGCTTTCCTTGCGTCCCCGCCATGGTCAACCTCCCACGCCCTTAATCGAAGAACGCCGATGTCGCCCTCTCCTCACTTTTCCTAGTCAGCGTGTTAGAACTTCACGTCCCAAGCCTAGCCTCTCTCCGCTGCCTAGACCTTCTCGCACGACGAAGTGCGTCTGGCTAGGGAATACGGACCGGCGACCGGCCTCGAGCGGTTGCATGCTGTCGCGCACCCCAAACATGGTAGCCCTAGCAGAGGAGTTCTATGACAACGCTCTCATGGCCACCGTGCTAGGCACATGTCCAACCGTGTTTTCGGTAGACTTGCTGTCGGCTTTCAGGTCTCGTATTGGGATCAAACGAAAAGTGGTCAATATTGAGGTATGTTCACTGCCATTCAATTTCTTCGTTCGGTTCGCCCACAGCTCAGACATCGAGCGTGTTCTGCACTCTTCCCGTTCTTTTGAGTGCCGTGGGGATAAAATGAGCTTCATGCGTTGGCATCGCTCCTGTGGGTGGGACGATCGCTTGGGATAGCTTCATTTATTCTGGGCTTTGATGGCCTCCCTTTGGATGCTTAGGAACTAGAGGCCCTCAAGCAGGTCGTTAGTAGCCTTGGCGGCGAGCTAGTGGAGATTGTGCCTCCGAGCGACAGGTGGGTCATCGAGGTAAAGGCGTGGTTGAAAGATCCAGACACCATTCCTAAGATGTACGAGGTGGAGATTCCAAGAAGGGAAAGACGACAGCTTTGCTGGAAGCACATGGTGATCATCCACCTGCAGGAGGTTCTGGAGTCAGTACATGGCATTCAGGACACTGATGAGGCAGCCAGAAAGCGTCGTCGTCGCCTATAGTGTTGGCTTAGAAGGATCTATGGCACAGGACCACCACTATTCTGTGACGAAGCGCACGATTTTGGTGGGGGGACCGCGCATGGACAAGCTGGTGGTTCTGATTTCCCTCGAGTGAAGACAGAGGTTTAGTGAATCTTAAAGATTGCTGACTTGAGAGTGGAGCACATAGTACGCCTTATGTAATGGTTTGAACTGCTGCAGTATGTGTGGCTAGCGAATTTGTAATGTGTGGCTACTGAATTTGTAGTATGTGTGGCTAATGATTTGTAGTATGTGTCGCTAATAAATTTGTGTGAATAACCAAGGTTAGCCTCCTGAAAATAGGGTGGGATAGGTATGATCAATGTCACCATTGCCGGGGAAATGGTGCTGGTGAGCGATCCGAAAGGCATGAAATGCTGCTGGTTTGTATTCCTCGAACAATTTTTACCTAGATTTGTTCGAGCTAGTGTGTGATTCTATATGGAACTTGCATGAATAAACGACCCAATATCAGTTCACAAAATGCTGTCTGAATCTTGTCTGTCCCGGATAAGTATGACAATAAACTGAATTCAACCATCAGTAGTAATTGAATAAATAGATACATCTTGATAGTATTTGGTTACTTACGAACTAATTCCATACTACAATATGGGATAGCTACGCAAAAGGGGGCTATTGCCTCTACAAAAGGCATTCTATAGAGTTAGTCAGAACTTAACTATTCTACACTGAAGAATCTGCAGATCTCCACCATAAATGTTGGCTAGCCAATTGCCTATGAAGGACGTTAGTTTAGGCATCGTTCAATAGCAAATGATCTTTTTCCTTCCCACTAAACTTAAAGAGATCTACAATGTTCATGCACTAGTTGATGCACTTGAACTATTCCCAGTTCAGTATGAACAGCCACACTCCCACAGCGATTTCTTCTAACGTGAATTCCGTCTTAGCGTGGCAGGGATTGTAGGACTGTGTGAATCTGAACCTGAATTCTAGCATTGAGATGTTGCCCATCGTCGGCTCCATCTGTCGAACACTCCAATAAGCTAAGTGTAGATCTTTGCCGCGGTGTGGCTGCCGACGGTGCGTAGGATGGATCGTCTTTGGCGCTGACGGCGTACTCCCAGATTGCCCCACTGCGGTAAGGTCGCCCGTGCCGAGGCACGGAGGCATGATTTTGTTGACCTTGGCGCCGCCCTATTCGGGGGTTTGTTTCCTCAGTGGAAAGCTCACAGGAATGCTTTGGAACCTACCTTCTTTCTCATGTGCAGAGCACACGAAAATGCCGCTTTACGCTTTCTCCATGACGCTCGGGTGGCCCTTCTCGATGCCGCCGCGCCTTCACCATTGCCACCACCGCCGTCAATGCAGCACATTCTGTGAAATCAACCATCTCGGATGGCAATGCAAGACGGGCCTTGTAGTACAGCCGTATGGCCTGCCTCAGAGGGGCCAAATAGCCAAGATTCGACGGCGGTCGCGGTCGCTGCCGGGGCGGCGACTTCTTCTTAGGCGGGGCCATAGCTAAGCTTCCTAAGAGTGTATCTTATTTATTCGAAACTAGTTAGACTAACTGCTGAATCTTTATTTCCCTTCTCAGCATAAGAGTGCTAAGATATTAAAAATACAGGTCATGTCTAGCAACCAGATCGGGCAATGTACCAGGTCAGTGTTTCATTTTAAGTATTTTTATGAGTGTGTCCTTAGTTGTGTCCATAAATTTTGCTTGTTCCACTACCATAATATAATTGTAGCAACACCATCAAAAACAGGGGAAGATGACGTGGTGTTTTACTAACTGGTGGGTCATGCAACCTCGACCTTCGATGGCGTGCATCCTAGGTTCAAGGATTAGTGCTCCCTATTATTGTGTGATTTACCATATTCTATCGCTCGTAGCTCCGCTTCGCTCCACTGCTCTGGTCTTGCACGCCGCCACTCCATCCCGTCGTGCAACACTCTCCTCCTCCCCCTGGACTATCGTCCTCTCGTCATCCCCTACTCGCCCTACCCACCCTGCCTTGCCCCCTTGCCCTGTCTCCTTGCCTCCGTCCCTGCCCAGGCGCGTTTGGGAACAAAAATCGTTAGGTGGCCTTTAGGTTCTCGCGCAACGACAATGGCTTTTATCTGGACCCCGCACGGAAATAGATCCTGCGTGTCTGGAGAACACAATGATGGGTCCTTCCCGGATTGAGAGCGAGGAGATGGACCCTTCAAGGCTGGAGAACATGGAGGAGCACGAAACAAGGGAAGTGGATGCAGGGTGCAATGCTTTGGTGCTCTGGAGCCCATTGCACGTGCCTTACATCCTCCCTGAAGGGTAAGAACTACAATTCCATCTCTGCATCTTCCAATTAGCGTTTTGAGTCCCGTGTTGATGGAGAGGATCTGTGTTGGTGACCGTAGGACGTCTGCTGCATCCAGATTTCTTTTGAAGATTCGGCATGGGTGTCAGACTGAAACCTTGTCCGACGGTAGATTCGCAGTTACTAGTGGATTTGATTATGGGCTGGCAGTAGACATGAAGGACATAACTCTAAGTGACTTTCACATGCAATTTGGCAAGTTTCCGATTGGCCAGCATAATGAATTCGTAAGCAGGTAGTACGACACAAATTTGCAGACTTTCTGCGACGTTAGAACTAAGGAGGTTCTAGCCATGATGTAGGGTAATCACTTCGGCACGAGGACTGTGCTGATGTTTGTGCACATTGTTAACAAATATAATGGGGAAGATATCGAATGTCCTGGATGATACCGGACCGTGTGGAACATGAACAGAGCAGTCTCTGTTTTCGATACCGAGTATGATCGACCAGCCTGTTGTTGATCATGATGCCTTCTCAAGTGAGCATGAAGACATAGAAATGTGTGGCGGTCAGGATATTTTGTGCTCGGAGATGATGATGATGATGATGAGAAAGCATATCCAGATGTTGCTGTTGACCCTAATAGGATGGAGAGTAAGGAATATTTGGTTGATTCAAGCTATGAGCCTGACTATGGGACTGATGAGGAAGAGGAATGTGAGGATGGGGAAATGGGATGCAGATACGATGAAAAAGACGAGGACCTGCCAGTGATACACTTTGACACGGACAACCCTACAATTGATGAGGGAATGTCTTTGATACTATGGAAGAATGTAGATATGTTGTTGCTACCTATGCAATAAGAGTTTGGTTTGAATTTATCGTTGTAAAGAGCGACTATAAGAGATTTAGGGTGCATTGTAGGGAAAGTAAGGTGTGTAAATGGAGATTGCATGCATATCCAATGCGGGGTGGACACCCATTTCAGGTTGCAATAGCTATATTTACTTTGGGTCTTTCTCATATTTGTTCTGCTGATGAGTCCTCTCATTTATTTTTATTCCCATTGAATACAGATCAAGGTAAAGACAAAGAAACACAACTGCCCTAATACTTCTTTAAGTGATAAAATTAGACCGGTGACAGCCAAGTGGATTTGTTCTCAGATACTTGACTGGGTGAGGCAGGATCATAGCATTGTACCTGTTGAACTCAGAACTAAGCTTAGTGAAAAGTTTAACGTTCTGATTCGTTACCATAGAGTCTTTGATGGGAAGGAGATGGCTCTAGATTTCATTCAGGGCAAGTGGACTGACAGTTTTCACATGTTGTATAGTTTCAAAGCTTATGTAGAGAAGACATAACCTGGTAGTGTTGTTGACATTGATTATGAGGTTGTGAAAGGAAGAGAAAAGGTCTCAAGGGGGTCAAGTATAAGCAGGAAGATAAGAAATGCTTCAAGAGTTGTTTTGTCTTCCTGAAGGCATGCTGGAAGGGATTCCTAGATGGTTGTAGGCCATACTTGGCAATAGAGGCAACTTCTTTAACATGGAAGTTCAGGGGACAGCTTGCTACCGCTTGTGTTGTGGACGCGAATAATTGACGTTTTCCCATAGCTTCTGTTGTTCTTGAGGGTGAATCGACTGAAAGCTGGACATGGTTCATGCAGAGACTACATGCAGTATTTTGTCACCCTGAAGGCTTGGTGATACACACTGGTGCATGCAAGGGGATTTAGAGTGCTGTTGTTGCTATGTTTCCTGGGGTTGATCATAGGGAATGCATGTGGCACCTGCTTCTAGCTTCACGAAGAAGTTCAAAGGAAATACCTTTGAGGAAATCTTGTGGTGATCAGCATACACATACACACCAAGAACGCATGCTACTTACATGCAGAACTTCTATATGGTGCCGAAGCTGAAAGAATACCGCGATGAACATCATAGCAAGTTATGGGCCAAAAGTTAGTTCGGTGAGTTTAGCAAAGTGGATTTTGTTTGCAATAATCTGATAGAAAGGTTCAATGCTAAGATTAGGAACATGAAGTTACTTGCAATTGTTATTTTTTTACATGCAATAAGAAAGTGTATAATGGTGAAGATAGATTTTAGGTAGAGAATTTGTGCGAGAAAATTTGTAGGCCATAAAATAGTTCCAAAGATGGTTTTATTACTGAATGCAAGAACCAGGGCAATGAGAACGATAAAGACGAGGATGGTCAGAAGTTCCAATACATTGGCTGAGGTTTATGCACAAGACCCGCATGGAACTGAACGGAGGTATACTGTAGACATTGGAAACAAAACTTGTTCATGCAGGAAGTGGCAGATTACTGGTCTGCCATGCCACCATGCACTGCACTTCATCTTAAAGATGAGAGGTAGAGGTGCTGAAATAGAGAACTATGTCCATAACTATTTCTTCATGGAAAGTTTCCTGCAACTTATGAAGAAAACGTACCACCTATGGCTGATGAAAATGATTGGGAGATAGTTGATCCAGGGTTCAAACTCGAACCACCAGTTCTTAGGAGGCCACCTGGGAGGCCTAGAACGGAAAGGACCGAAGCCTTCACTAAAAAAGGTTCAAGTCTAGGAGCAAGGAAGCAGAAGTGCTAACGGTGTGGATGGTTGGGCCATATCAAGAGGCTATGCAAAAACCCGGTTCCATGTGATTTTGAAGATGCTGACCTTGTCCCCGTTCACATCATGGAGGCATGATACGTCCAAAATGTATCTACTTTCTTGAACACTTTGCTATTATTTCTTCTCTAAACTTGTGTGATTTGGATACAACTAACACATACTGACGTTGTTTTCAGCAGAATTACCTTGGTGTCTTGTTTTTGTGCAGAAAAAATATGCCAAAAACTATTTCTCACGAGAAGATCCATGGAGCCCAAAGGGGAGACAGAGAGGAGGCCTGGGGGCCCCAGACCCACCTGAGGCGTGGGCCCACTGACCACACGCCTGGGGGAGGTCTGGCCACCCCAGGTAGCTCCTCGCCCTTCCTCCACGCCTATAAGTTGCCTTCTGACCAAAAAACAGAGGGGGGTTTGATAGTTTTCCAGAAAGAGTTCCGCCCCGCCGCCGCCACGAGAAACCAAGATTCGGATCCATAAACTCTGTTCTGGCACCCTGCCGAGACGGGGAATTTGGAGAGGATCATCGCCATCATCATCGCCAATGCATCTCCATCAACCACCAATGTTTCCCTCATCCATGAGTGAGTAATCCCCCGCTGTAGGCTTGGGGATGGTAGGGATTGGATGAGTTCTATCATGTAATCGAATAAGATCTGTTAGGGGCATAATGCCTAGTATCTCTATTAGTGCTATTTGACTTTGTTGCAACTTGTTGTGCTTAATGCTTGTCACTAGGGCCCGAGTGCCATGATCTCAGATCTGAACTTATTATTGAATCATTATGATAGTATTATTTATGATCTTATCTGCAAGTTGTGTACACATATCATTGTCCGGATCCAAAGACCCCAAAGTGACAATAATTGGGACAACCGGAGGGGATGGCTGTGGAGTGAGGATCACATGTGTTCACGGAGTGTTAATGCTTTGCTTCGGTGCTCTATAAAAGAAGAACCTTAATTGCCAGTAGTTCCCTAGAGGCCCCGCTGCCATGGGTTGGCTGGACAGAAGATGTTGTGCAAGTTCTCATTGCGAGCATGTATGACTATATTTAGAGCACATGCCTAGGATTATTTAGTACTTGGATGCTTGTTATTATTTATCTACAATGCCCTAGATATTGAAGTTACATGTTTAGACTTTTCCATGCAACGCCCGTCCATCCATCCCTATGCCTACACTTCGAATCCCTCATTGCTATCACATTACTATTGCTATTGTTTCACTGTTGCTGTTGCTTTGCTGTTGCTACTACAAACTGTTGCTACTGATAAACTTCTGTGAGCAAGAACTATTTCCAGGTGCAACTAAACTGACAACTCAGTTGTTAAGGCTTGCAAGTATTCTTTGGCTCCCCTTGTGTCGAATCAATAAATTGGGTAATACTACCCGCGAAGACTGTTGCGATCCCCTATACTTGTGGGTCATCAAGACTATTTTCTGGTGCCATTGCTGGGGAGCATAGCTTTATTTATAAGTTCACTTGGATCTATTATTGTTCACTGCTACTCCTTTCATCATGGGGAAGTCTCGTGATGGAAAGCTCCCTATTTTACCATCCACTACAAGAAGAGGTACAGTCCTAAACACCTCTGTTGCTCTTGATTCACCGTCTGTTATAAGTAAGCTCGTCACACCACCACCACATACACATGCTACACACACTGCTACTACTGCTGAATCTGAAAGTGCTTTTGATGCTCATGATGTTACTTCTACTGTGCTTGATGCGAGTGATTCATTAGGTCCTTTTCTAGATGCTACTATGGCTAGTCTAGGAAAAACCAAAACTCCTAGTGAAGACACTGTTACACTTGTTAGCTCACCTGAGTCTAGTGAGAGTTATGATATTAATGATGGTTACATTGAGCTCACTATTGAATTTGTTGAAGAGTGCCGAAACACACATGGTACTAGTGCTATGAAGAGTATCCTTGCTAGATGTACTATTATGCCTAAGTTGTCCTATGATCCTAAGTTTGCCACCTCTCCCATAGATATTAAAGATAAATATTACGATTTCTCTCTTGATTTGTCTTATTTAGATATTGTTGAGAAAGAACCTTTTTGTGGGACTGAAAATGAGAGTGTTGTGGCTCATATGAATGAGCTTTCCACTATGAGTGCTTTCTTCTCTGATGATTTTAAGATGCGGAAGTACTTTGTTTCTAAGATCGTCCCTTTTTCACTAATAGGAGAAGCTAGGGCTTGGTTTAATAGATTACCTCCTGGTTCCATTGATAGCCCTGATTGCTTGATTGCTTCTTTCTTCCATAAATATTTTCCTCCCAGTGCTAGACATGCTGTTTTGCAGAGGCTTTTTGATTTTAATCAGGGAGAAGAAGAGAAATTGCCTGAGTCATGGAAAATATTCTGTTCCTTGATTCATGCACATCCTGGATGTCCATTACCTAAAAATGAGCTTCTTGATATTTATTATAATGGACTAACTAATGATTCTAGGACCTACCTAGATAGCTTTGCTGATTGTGTTTTCAGGAAAAGGACTCCTACAGATGCTGAAGAATTTATGACTAAAATAAGCAAGAATTATGATGATTGGACTTCAACTGAGCTAAATACACCTGAGCCTATTACTCCTGAACCAGTTGTTCCTGAACCAATTCCAGCACCAACAACAAAGAAGAGGGGAGTTATTGCATTAAATGATGAAGTGATGAAGGAAGCTAAGAAGTGTCTAAAGGAGAAAGGTATTAGAGCTGAAGATGTGCAGAATCTACCTCCTATAGAAGAATTATGTAAGCCAATTCCCCACTCATCTACTATTGAGGTACACTCTCTCCAACACTTTGATGAAGGTGATATTCCTTATGGTAAGCCTCCTGATCAATGCTTAGAGTAACTAGACACCTTTATTGTTAAACAAGGGTATTTTAATAAACAAGTTCAATATGATTTATTGGAAAACTCTAGAGTTATCCATGAGTTGAAAGATATTGTGGAAAGAACTTCTAATGATATTAAAATGCTTTGTAAACACTTTCAAATGGTTCAAACCCAACTTGATCAACTTGCTAAGGTACACAAGGATATGCTAGTTAATGCTTCAGGAAATAAACATGCTTATGGAATTAGAACTAGGAGTGGTGCAGCTACTCAAGATCCTTTATATCCTGAAGGACACCCTAAAAGAATTGAGCAAGATTCTCAACAAGGTGAAGATAGTGGTAGTCCTCGTAAGAGGAAGAAAAAGAAACACAAAGTAGTTGAGGAACCACTTGGACCTATTGTAGATCCTAATAGTATATTTGTCTCTGATGCTAAAACTGAGAGTGGTAATATTGATGAGTCTCCTGACAAGGAGGAAGGTGAGGAAGATCCTGAGAAACACACTAAGAACACTAGGTACACAAAGGAAGATTTTATTGCTAATAAACATGGTAAAGAGAGAGAACCTTGGGTGCAGAAACCTATGCCTTTTCCAGGTAATAAACACAAGTCAAAGGAGGAAGAACACTACAACAAGTTTTGTGAGTGGATGAAACCTTTAGTTTTGCAAATTCCTTTGACTGATGCTATTAGATTTCCTCCTTATTCAAAGTATGTGAAGGATATTGTCTCTAATAAAAGGAAGATTCCTAATGAGGAGATTTATTGTCAACACCCGGATTTTTAATCCCAGATGCCTATTATGCCATACATCGCAATCCTAGGATTACCATTTTTGCGAGACATAACAGAATTGGATACCACAGTACATCATCCATTACAAACCATACATAAGGTCTTACACAAATAAGGATCTCATGATCCAGTTTTTAATACAACTCAACCAGCGGAAATACGTAATAATAACGGTAGCGTAGGCGAAGCTCCATCTTTGGGGTCACAGGCAATGCTGACGATGGGAGATGATCCTAGTTGTCGTAACCTTCCTGGGGTCCATCCTCCAGGTACTCCTCTTCATAGTCAGCCACAGGAATAGCACAGGACAAAGCCATGAGTACTCTTTAAGTACTCGCAAACTAATACTAACAAGTGAAGGGTTTTTTTGTAGTAGGACACTAAGCTCTAGGGTTGTTTTGCAAAAAGCCAGATTTACATCTACTAAGTTCAGAAGCAAGAGAAAGCTAGTAAAATTTTATAACACCTAAGTGGGAACTTGAATTTCATATCACAACTCTGTTGTGGTCAAGTCAAAGTCTCAGTTCGCTTCAAAAAGTCATTTTGAAAACATCTGACGGGGGAACAGTATGGCCACTCCAACTGTCCATAACCGCGGACACGGCTATTCGAATAGTTTGACACTCTGCAGAGATTGTACACTTTCACCACAACATTCGATACATCCGTCAGGAACAAATCCTGAATTCACTATACTCAGTATGCGGATAATCAATCCTAACCTTTCAATTACACGCCCTAGTATAAGCACCTCTCCTGTGAGTTTGGCCTCCCAACCATGACCAACTGTCATCTTGGGTACTGCACATGTGGACAATCTTCACAAGGTAGCCTCAGCTCAGACCTTGGTCGTGAGGGAACCAATACTAAGGTATATAAGCTTCCAGTCAAGCCCTACCCAATTCTCGGGTATTGTGGTTGTCCGGTAAAATTGGAATGGTATCGCATCCAGACAACCATCAGTTTTATAAAGGGCTAAGGCTCATTCCTCAACATTTTCATCACCATAAATCATCTGGTGTTCAGAAACACATGACCAAAACATTTCAATAGAATGATCCATCATTCCAAGTTTTTCATAACCATTTTTCCACCAAGTATTCCCATCTAAGTTGATCAGGTTTTATGCTTAGCACTAGCATCTACAAGTGGGGGTAAGTACTAATGAGGGGTGGTAAACTAGTGGAGTTTAACTAAGTTCAATCTCATGCCTTAGGATGACATAAAGATTATCTAGCTTAGGCCAAATTTTATGCTCTTTATGCAACCATCAATTATCTTTCTAGTATCTACAATTTACTTAAGTAAGCTCTAAGTACTAGCTTTGATAAAGAAATAAAGTATAAAGCTTGTAAGTAAAACTAGGATTTGTTTATCAAGTGGTTATGATCATATATGCTTAAGGCATATAGTTGGCATGGTAACAAGCAAGTATTTGCTTTCATAGGTATAGTATCTGGCAAGTTAGCTTGCACAAGTATCAGTATAAGCTTGCTAAGTTAATAGCTTGCAAGTATGGGCTTGCATAGGTCAACTTGATTAGTAAGGCTTGCCTTGTGCAGAGCAGTGGTTGAAGTTCTCCTCGGCTTCTTCGTAGTATCCTCCTTCCTCCTCGTATCCTTGGTCGGTACTAGCGTCTATGAATAAATACGAGGTACACAATAACCAAACAATACTTAACTACTTTCAATCATCACACAAAAGGGTCCTATAGATGATCTAGCATCATCACTAACATTACAAGATTAAAGCTTGGTTTAATTTCTTTTATTTTTTTAGAAAAGTAGTTTCTACTCATTGAAAAACTACTTAAGATTTAATATTCTCCAAACCAAACATGGGATCATGTTGACACATGTCATCACCACACATTTCAGTATATGGGAATTTGATTTAAAGTGGTGTCACAATTTAATAAGGTTTAACCTTTTATTTTACTTAAATAAAGTGACTAGAAATGCCTATGTGGCATTCTTTTATTACTTGAACATTATTTCTGTAAGTAAACCCAAATGTTTTTACATATTCTGAAAGGTATGATCAAATGTGATTTTTGAGAGTTGGAATCAACTCAAAAGCTATTATGGTTTAAATTTGAAAAATGTTTGAATGCAGAAAAGGCTCTGCCTTGTTATTTTTACCAAGGTTGATCTATAGATTCAAATGATTTGAATCCAACGGGCTTGGATTAAGCATTTCAATATCTTTCTAACAAAATTGTTTTCATTCAATTTGGTTCACTGAATCGAGCTGGGTTGATTTTTGAAACTAGGTACAGAACTGTGTTTGAATTAAAATGGAAAAAGTTAAATTCAAGCACGCGCGATCAATGAGGAAACGATAATGGTCCGGCCTGGTGTCACTTCGCGGCGCGGGGCTCAACTGACAGGGGGGTTCCACCAGTCAGTGGCTCTTTAAACGTGAAGCGGTACGGGGCAATCTCATCCACGCGATCTAAGTCTAATCGAACGGCTGCTACTCATCGTCCATGTCGGGCGGCGCCGGCGAGACAGAAACCTAACACTGCAGGTGGGGGTCGTCGGGGGCTCACCGGGGCTCAGGCGAGGGTCGACAAGCCGGGCGAACAACGAAGTTGACAACGGCGAACCTCCCGGTACTGGCAGCTTCTCGTGGGGTGGACAAAATCGACGGCGCCCTTCTTCTCCAGAGGCGGCCTGCTCCGGCCAAATTCTGGCGATGCGCTGCCTGCCTTGCTCCGGGAACAGGGTGGAACGATCAGTGAGGAGAGGGGAGTGAGATGGTGTGAAGATTTTGAGCGGGGGAGGACTCTATTAATAGTCTCGACGACGAGACCGAACAGGATGGGCAGGCGACGGTGGCGACATGGCTACGGGCTGCTAGAGGCATGGCCGGCGGTGGCGATCGATCGGTGGTCTTCTGGTGATGCTCTATAGCTTTAATGCGCATGTAGGGGTGGTGGCAAACGGTCTGGAACATGTGATGCTATGGTTGTGAGGCATGGGGCGGCGAACGGGGATGTCTGGCGGTCTCCTGGGACGGTGGTGATCGTGTGCACGCGGCAAGGGTGGCGCGCGGTCTGTGGGCGTTTGTCGAGGGTGGCGCTCTGGCGCACGCTCGGCATGGTTGATAGAGGAACGAGCGCGACGTTCCTGGGTGCTCTGGTCGATGTCTTCGAGGCAGGGCTGCTCGAGAGGGGGCGATGAGGCATGGGTCATCTCCCAGACAAGGTTGGCACGGCTAGTTCCTCTCCTAGCTTGTTGTCTACACTGGGGTGGCATGGGTGGCTTCAGCTGTTCACCATTGATGACATTGCCAAGCTTACAGTGGTGCTAGATGTTTACAAATGAGCCAGATGATCTACTAAAGCCTAGTTGCAACCAGAGAGGGAACAAGTTAGGTTCAAATCAGTGCTCCAAATAGTGTTTGGATTTTATTTGATTTGCATCTGCAAGGTGTTTGATGAAATGGCCGCATGAATTCAAGTTTTGAATTTTGAAAAGATTTTTTGTGGGTGTGCTAGGTAGGTGCTGGTGAGTCTGTAGATGCTTGGGTTTTGAAAGTTGAGCTTTATGAGTGGTTTTTGAAAAAGTGGGATCTTCCCATATGATAAAGATTCAATTTTAAACTGTCATTTAAACTATGCATTTGAATGTTTCTGGATGATCACAAGGTGGGCCTTGATACTTTGTTATGAGTACTATCAAGAGGTGCAAAGATCCAAACAAGTTTCTGTTAAGTTTTGAAAGTTAGAGACAACCAAAGTAGGCATGGGAGTTAAATTGGTCAAAATGACCATTCCCTTATTTTGTTTGTTTTGATTTATTTGTCTTTGGCAGAAGTGTGGGGATTGTTTATATGATGTTTATTTCACCTAAGAATCCTTTTACAAGCAAAGAAACACATTAACAAGGCAATTCAAAAGAATTCAAAATGGGATGCATACACACATGCATGCTTTCCTATTTTTATTTAGAAAAGTTTTTGTTAACCCTAATTTTGATGCATAGAGTTTGATGATTCTAGTTTAATATTTTTGAGATGTTACAAACCTTCCCCCCTTAAACAAAATCTCGTCCTGATATTTGAAAAAGGACGAAAATATTACCTAGGATTTGAAGAGATCGGGAAACTCTGTCCTGATGTGATCTTCGCGCTCCCAGGTAGCTTCCTCTTCTGTGTGGTTGCTCCACTGAATTTTGAGAAACTTGATGCTTCGGGTTCTGGTGGTTCAGAAAGCTTCTTCCAAAATACGGATGGGTACTTCGGGATAGGTCAGGTCATCGTTGATCTCTATGGTCTGATGATCGATATTCTTGAACACTTCCGTCTTCTCCGGAACTTCGAGGCACTTGCGAAGTAATGAGATATGGAACACATTGTGCACGGCTGACATCTCTTCGGGTAGTTCAAATTGATACGACACTTCTCCTCGACGGTTCAGAATTTTGAAAGGTCCGATATATCTGGGGGCTAACTTTCCTTTGAGTTGGAGACGCTGCATTCCCTTCAATGGCGACACTTTCAGATATACAAAATCTCCTATGTTGAAGGCGAGGTCTCGATGTCTCTTGTCGGCGTAACTCTTCTGTCTGGACTAGGCTGTCTTGAGGTGCTCACGAATCTTGTGAACCTTCTTTTCTGCTTCTCGTAGGATATCGGGTCCAAAAATCTGACTCTCTTCTACTTCCGACCAGTTCAAAGGGGTGCGACACTTTCTTCCGTACATGAATTCAAATTGGGCCATTTGCAAACTAGCTTGATAACTGTTGTTGTATGAAAATTCTGCAAACGGCAGACAGTCTTCCCACATAGATCCATATTGTAACACACATGCTCTCAGCATATCTTTGAGTATTTGATTTACTCGCTCCGTTTGTCCATCGGTCTGAGGGTGATATGCGGTGCTAAAATCTAGGCGGGTTCCTAAACCTTCTTGAACTTTCTTCCAGAATCTCGAGGTAAACTGAGTTCCTCGATCTGATACGATGTTCTTGGGGATTCCATGCAAACTGACGATCCTAGCAATGTATAACTCCGCTAGATTCGAACTCTGATATGTGGTCTTGACGGGAAAGAAATGGGCGACTTTGGACAATATGTCCACTATGACCCAGATAGAGTCATTTCCCCTACTAGAAGTAGGCAATCCGGTGATAAAATCCATTCCAACAGAATCCCATTTCCATTCCGGAATTTGCAATGGTTGCAACAATCCAGCGGGTCTTTGATGTCCTGCCTTGACTCGCTGACATATATCACACTTGGCGATATAGCTTCCGATTTCTCTCTTCATCTTATGCCACCAAAATTGCTCTTTCAAATCTTGATACATCTTAGTTCCTCCGGGGTGGATAGAATAAAGAGTATCATGAGCTTCCTTGAGAATAACTTCTTTCAACTCAGAATCTGCTGGTACACAAAGGCGTCCTTTGTACCACAGAACTCCTTCTTCATCTTCGGTGAATCCGGGTACTTTGCTGCCTGTCTGACGCTTGATTCCGTCAATACTAGCATTTCCTTTCTGCACCTCTTTGATCTGGCTGATCAAAGTGGGTTGAAGTTCTATGCTAGCCAAAAATCCTTCACTCACTAATTCCATTCGAAAATCTTCCATCTCTTTGTGCAAACTTGGTTGCTCCTTCAAAATCATGGAGTTCAAGCGGCATGGCAATCTGCTAAGGGCATCTGCTACCACGTTGGCTTTACCAGGGTGATAGTGAATGTCCAGATCGTAATCTTTGATGAACTCAATCCATCTTCTCTGCCTCATATTCAACTCCTTCTGAGTGAATATATACTTCAGGATCTTGTGATCCGAATAAATCTCACAACAATTTCTCATCAGGTAATGCCTCCATGTCTTCAGGGCTAGAACTAAGGCTGCGAGTTCGAGGTCATGGGTTGGGTAATTTTGCTCATGTTGTTTCAGTTGTCGAGATAGATAAGATATAACTTTGCCTTCTTGCATTAGCACACATTCGAGACCGATCTTGGATGCGTCACAATTCACGTCGAAGGGCTTCGTGATATCCGGCATGATTAAGATTGGGGCTAAAATCAATCTCCTCTTGAGTTCTTGAAAATTCGCTTCACATTTGTCGGTCCATTCAAACTTCTTGTCCTTCTTCAGCAATTGGGTCATGGGTCTGGCGATACTCGAGAATCCTTCTATGAACTTGCGGTAGTATCCCGCCAATCCAAGAAATGCATGAACTTGGGTTTGAGTGGTTGGGGCTTGCCAATCTTCAACATCTTTCACCTTTGCAGGGTCAACGACAATTCCTCCGGCTGATACAATGTGACCGAGGAATCCTACCTCCTGTAACCAGAATTCACATTTGCTAAACTTGGCATATAACTGATGCCCTCTAAGGGTTCCAAGAAAGGTCCTTAGGTGTAGCTCATGTTCTTCTTATGATTTGGAATAAATCAGAATGTCATCGATGAAAACAACGACAAACTTATCGAGGAAGTCCATAAAAATATTATTCATGAGATTCATGAAATAAGCGGGGGCATTGGTCAATCCAAAAGACATGACGGTATACTCGTATAATCCATATCTGGTGGTAAAGGCAGTCTTGGGAATATCCTCTGCCAGAATTTTGAGTTGATGATAGCCAGTCCTAAGATCAATCTTAGAAAACACTTTGGCACCAGTCAACTGATCAAACAAATCTTCTATCTTGGGCAAGGGGTACTTGTTTTTGATGGTGACATCATTCAACTTACGATAATCCGTACACAAACGGTTACCTCCATCTTTCTTGTCCACAAACAAACTAGGTGATCTCCATGGTGACGCACTTGGTTGAATCAATCCAATTTCCAGCATGGCATCTAGTTGCTTCTTCAGTTCTGCTAGTTCAGACGGGTTCATACTATATGGTCTCTGGGCTATGGGTCCTGTTCCGGGGATTAGTTCGATGATAAACTCGATATCCCGATCTGGGGGCATACCGGGCAAAACATCTGGAAATACATTGGGGTATTCACAGACTATCCGGACTTGGTCAATGGTAGGTTGGGCTATACTCTTGTTGCACTTGAATTGACGAGGTAAGGTTTCAGATATATGCTCGACTCATATTCCAGCTGTACTGGTCATGGTGATGGCTTTCCTGGCACAGTCAATCAATCCTTTATGTTTGGACATCCAATCCATTCCTAGTACTACTTCCAAACCTTTAGTTCCGAGTACTATCAGGTTAGCATAAAAATCTATGCCATGGATTCGGATAGGGACGGCTTTGCAAATTTGCCTAGCCTTGGTGGTTGAACCGGGAATTTGAACGATCATAACATGCTTCAGTTTTGTTGGTTGAATCTTACTAGTGCAGGCAAATTCTTTGGTGACAAATGAATGCGATGCACTTGAATCGAACAACACTCTAGCAAGTACTGAATTAACAGAAAACATACCCAACACGACGTCTGGCGCTTCCTGAGCTTCTTCAGCATGCATGAGAAAAAGACGGCCGTTGCGGTTGAGCGAATTCCCTAGGGCAAACCTTCTTCCTGGTTGAACACGACGCTGCTGCTGAGCTGGGGCATTTGCATTGGGGGCTGCGGCATTCTTCTTGTTGGGGAACTCGTTGGAGTAGTGACCCTTATTTCCACAGTCATAACAAGTTACTTGCGACTTGTCCTTTGCTGCAATAGGCACAACATTGCTTCCAGTCCTCGGGGCAGTGTTGGTGTTGGCGGTAGCATTGTTGTTGTTGAACTTGGGTGGGGCATGGTTGAAATTGCTAGAGTTGCCAGGGTTGTTGTGATTTCCTCCAGGCCTTGGGTTTCCACGGTTGGGATAGGTCAGACGGTTCATAGGGGTCTGTTGGTTCTCGGGGCAAATACTGGAGATGGGTTGGGGCGGTACTTTGGGGTCTGATGGGTTCCTGGTTGATGCATCATGCGACGCTTGCGGTTCTCATTGGCTTGGTTGATCTTTCCTTCCATCTAGATGGCAGAGTCAACAAGGGCTTCGATATCTGCAAAGGGGATACTGACTAACACAGTCTGCATCTCATCGTGCAGACCATTCAGGAATCTTTCCTTCTTGGCTTCGGTGTCGATCTCATCCGGGCCATACCTAGATAATGACAAAAGTTTGTCACGGTATTCCACTACGGTCATCCGTCCTTGCCTCAGTTCTCTGAATTTGTCTCTCATTCTCTTGATCAAACGTGGTGGCACATGGGTTCTGCTGAACTTGACTTTGAATTCCTCCCAGGTCATCATCTGTCCTCCGGTCATTGCACGAACACTGTTCCACCATGCTCTGGCATCTCCGGCTAGATAGTGGGTGGCAAACAAAACTTTCTTGTTAGCTTCCACTCCGGCGACTTCTAGGTTATTTTCCATGGTTTGCAGCCAATCATCAGCGTCTAAGGGCTCTTCCCACTTAGTGAAAACAGGTGGGTTGGTGTTCTGGAAATTCTTGAGCTTAGGTCCATGGTTGTCCTGGTTTCCGTGGCCTTGATTGTTGTGGGTTAGCTGGGCTATTTGTTGAAGGGTGGCTAGATTGGCTTGACGTTCGGCTCTTTCAGCTTCGTGATCAGAAACCAACATTTGCAGGATTTGCAACATCGGGTCCGGGGATGAACCACTTCCTCTGCGTGGCATCTGAAGATTGAGATAGATCATGAGAAAAGAGGGAAATTTCTAAGGTTCAGGGCTTTGAAAAGTTTTTTTAAAGTTTGACTCAGATTTTTTTGCAACTTGCTTTTCATTCATTCATAGCACCCGATACAAACACACACCACAACAAGGTAAACAGATGGTTTTAGGAACCATTCTGGAAACTATGATACAGTGGGACCGAATATTACTCACTACGCTAGTGCTCGAGTCGGTGTAGTCGTCATCCTCATCATCATCGTCGTCATTGATGAAGGCGAAATCCTCCTCATCGGTGAAGAAATCCATAGCCTGATCCTCCAGAAAATCATCATCATCGCTGAGATAGGAGTAGGAGTCTCCATGAAGATTCTCTCCGGCATTCTCCCTTTCTTCCAACTGCATGTCTCTCTCATGGATGGTCTCCTCCAAAGACGAGATACGGTGGCGAAGACGGGCAATGATGCATTCCTTCTTATCGAGATGACGGCGGCGAGACTTGTGATCCTTTGCTAGCATGGCGACGGTCTGATCCTTCGTCTTGATAATGGCATACTTGTGGTTGGAGTAGTCACGGCAATTATCCAACTCCTGCTGACGATCGTACATCATGAAGCTAAGGTGGTCCAACTGAGTCTTCAACTCGTGGTGGTATGGGGCTTCCAGTGGCTATCCATTAGCATCACGCCTTGGACAAAACTCAAAGCGAGTACCCTTGATCTGGTTGATACTCTGCCCACACAAATGGGCAAGAGCTTCCTGCATGGCCCTGGCAAGTCCATCGAGCCAGTTGTTCTCTCTTAAGGTAAACTGAATTCCCTCGGCAGTGGGAGGTTCAATCTTTCCTCTGAGACTTGCAACAATTATCCACTACAGATCTTCTCCTCCTTGATCATTGAGCTGAGCTCCGAAGAACTCAGGGTGCGGACGCTCCAGAAGTTCCGAAAGCTGGTCCAAATCCCTCTCAAATATAAGGTCTCCTCCATTTCCCAACTGGTAAAACTTGCTGTAATTCATGTCCATCTAAAAGAATATAAGATGAGTAAGTTAGTAGAGTGATCAAGTGTGTAAAATTTTATGTATTTTGCAAGAGTTTTTGAGGAACATGAATTTTCATGAAAGAATCAAGGTGATAAGAATGGGCATAAGTTTTTGTAAATATTTGCTTTCTTTGGTTTTGAAACTAAATTTTTGATTCCAAACGTCCAATCTAACTAGGGTCTCCTATGGTCAGGATGACTCTAATACCAACTTGTCAACACCCGGATTTTTAATCCCAGATGCCTGTTATGGAATACATCGCAATCCCAGGATTACCATTTTTGCGAGACATAACAGAATTGGATACCGCAGTACATCATCCATTACAAACCATACATAAGGTCTTACACAAATAAGGATCTCATGATCCAGTTCTTAATACAACTCAAGCAGCGGAAATACGTAATAATAACGGTAGAGTAGGCGAAGCTCCATCTTCGGGGTCACAGGCAATGCTGACGATGGGAGATGATCCTAGTTGTCGTAACCTTCCTGGGGTCCATCCTCCAGGTACTTCTCTTCATAGTATGGCCACGGGAATAGCCAGGGACAAAGCCATGAGTACTCTTTAAGTACTCGCAAACTAATACTAACAAGTGAAGGGGGTTTTTGTAGTAGGACACTAAGCTCTAGGGTTGTTTTGCAAAAATCCATATTTACATCTACTAAGTTCAGAAGCAAGAGAAAGCTAGTAAAATTTTATAACACCTAAGTGGGAACTTGAATTTCATATCACAACTCTGTTGTGGTCAAGTCAAAGTCTCAGTTCGTTTCAGAAAGTCATTTTGAAAACATCTGACGGGGGAACAGTATGGCCACTCCAACTGTCCATAACCGCGGACACGGCTATTCGAATAGTTTGACACTCTGCAGAGATTGTACACTTTCACCACAACATTCGATACATCCGTCAGGAACAAATCCTGAATTCACTATACTTAGTATGCGGATAATCAATCCTAACCTTTCAATTACACGCCCTAGTATAAGCACCTCTCCTGTGAGTTTGGCCTCTCAACCATGACCAACTGTCATCTTGGGTACTGCACATGTGGAGAATCTTCACAAGGTAGCCTCAGCTCAGACCTTGGTCGTGAGGGAACCAATACTAAGGTATATAAGCTTCCAGTCAAGCCCTACCCAATTCTCGGGTATTGTGGTGGTCCGGTAAAATTGGAATGGTATCGCATCCAGACAACCATCAGTTTTATAAAGGGCTAAGGCTCATTCCTCAACATTTTCATCACCATAAATCATCTGGTGTTCAGAAACACATGACCAAAACATTTCAATAGAATGATCCATCATTCCAAGTTTTTCATAACCATTTTTCCACCAAGTATTCCCATCTAAGTTGATCAGGTTTTATGCTTAGCACTAGCATCTACAAGTGGGGGTAAGTACTAATGAGGGGTGGTAAACTAGTGGAGTTTAACTAAGTTCAATCTCATGCCTTAGGATGACATAAAGATTATCTAGCTTAGGCCAAATTTTATGCTCTTTATGCAACCATCAATTATCTTTCTAGTATCTACAATTCACTTAAGTAAGCTCTAAGTACTAGCTTTGATAAAGAAATAAAGTATAAAGCTTGTAAGTAAAACTAGGATTTGTTTATCAAGTGGTTATGATCATATATGCTTAAGGCATATAGTTGGCATGGTAACAAGAAAGTATTTGCTTTCATAGGTATAGTATCTGGCAAGTTAGCTTGCACAAGTATCAGTATAAGCTTGCTAAGTTAATAGCTTGCAAGTATGGGCTTGCATAGGTCAACTTGATTAGTAAGGCTTGCCTTGTGCAGAGCAGTGGTTGAAGTTCTCCTCGGCTTCTTCGTAGTATCCTCCTTCCTCCTCGTATCCTTGGTCGGTACTAGCGTCTATGAATAAATACGAGGTACACAATAACCAAATAATACTTAACTACTTTCAATCATCACACAAAAGGGTCCTATAGATGATATAGCATCATCACTAACATTACAAGATTAAAGCTTGGTTTAATTTCTTTTATTTTTTTAGAAAAGTAGTTTCTACTCATTGAAAAACTACTTAAGATTTAATATTCTCCAAACCAAACATGGGATCATGTTGACACATGTCATCACCACACATTTCAGTATATGGGAATTTGATTTAAAGTGGTGTCACAATTTAATAAGGTTTAACCTTTTATTTTACTTAAATAAAGTGACTAGAAATGTCTATGTGGCATTCTTTTATTACTTGAACATTATTTCTGTAAGTAAACCCAAATGTTTTTACATATTCTGAAAGGTATGATCAAATGTGATTTTTGAGAGTTGGAATCAACTCAAAAGCTATTATGGTTTAAATTTGAAAAATGTTTGAATGCAGAAAAGGCTCTGCCTTGTTATTTTTACCAAGGTTGATCTATAGATTCAAATGATTTGAATCCAACGGGCTTGGATTAAGCATTTCAATATCTTTCTAACAAAATTGGTTTCTTTCAATTTGGTTCACTGAATCGAGCTGGGTTGATTTTTGAAACTAGGTTTAGAACTGTGTTTGAATTAAAATGGAAAAAGTTAAATTCAAACGACTGGGCTGCGCGGAAAACGATAATGGGCCGGCCCGGTGTCACTCTGCGGCACGGGGCTCAACTGAAAGGGGGGTTCCACCAGTCAGTGGCTCTTTAAACGCGAAGCGGTACGGGGCAATCTCATCCGCACGATGTAAGCCTAATCGAACGGTTGCTACTCATCGTCCACGTCGGGCGGCGCCGGCGAGACATAAACCTAACGCGGCAGGTGGGGGTCGTCGGGGGTCACCGGGGCTCAGGCGAGGGTCGGCGAGGCTGGCGAATGACAAAGTCAACGACGGCGAACCTCCCGGTACCGGCAGCTTCTCCTGGGGTGGAAGAAATCGACGGCGCCCTTCTTCTCCAGAGGCGGCCTGCTCCGGACAAATTCTGGCGATGCGCTGCTCGCCTTGCTCCGGAAACGGGGTGGAACGATCAGTGAGGAGAGGGGAGCGAGATGGTGTGAAGAGTTTGAGCGGGGGAGGCCTCTATTTATAGTCTCGATGACGAGACCGAACGGGATGGGCAGGCGACGGTGGCGACATGGCTACGGGCTGCTAGAGGCATGGCCGACGGTGGCGATCGATCAGTGGTCTCCTGGAGATGCTCTATGGCTTTAATGCGCGTGTAGAGGATGTGGAAAACGGTCTGGAACATGTGATGCTCTGCACGGCAGAGGCGACATCTTCGACGGCGAGCGGTGGCTGTGAGGCATGGGGCGGTGAACGGGGATGTTTGGCGGTCTCCTAGTATGGTGGTGATCGTGTATGCACGCGGCAAGGGCGGCACGCGGTCTGTGGGCGTGTGTCGAGGATGGCGCTCTGGCGCACACTCGACATGGTTGACAGAGGCACGGGCGCGTCGTTCCTGGGTGGCCTAGTCGATGTCTTCGAGGCAGGGCTGGTCGAGAGGGGCGGGTGAGGCATGGGTGATCTCCCAGACAAGGTTGGCACGGCTAGTTCCTCTCCTAGCTTGCTGTCTACACTGGGGTGGCATGGGTGGCTTCGGCTGTTCACCATTGATGACATTGCCAAGCTTACAGTGGTGCTAGATGTTTACAAATGAGCTAGATGATCTACTAAAGCCTAGTTGTAACCAGAGAGGGAACAAGTTAGGCTCAAATCACTGCTCCAAATAGTGTTTGGATTTTATTTGATTTGCATCTGCAAGGTGTTTGATGAAATGGCCGCATGAATTCAAGTTTTGAATTTTGAAAAGATTTTTGGTGGGTGTGCTAGGTAGGTTCTGGTGAGTCTGTAGATGCTTGGGTTTTGAAAGTTGAGCTTGTTTGAGTGGTTTTTGAAAAAGTGGGATCTTCCCATATGATAAAGATTCAATTTTAAACTGTCATTTAAACTATGCATTTGAATGTTTCTGGATGATCACAAGGTGGGCCTTGATACTTTGTTATGCGTACTATCAAGGGGTGCAAAGATCCAAACAAGTTTCTGTTAAGTTCTGAAAGTTAGAGATAGCCAAAGTAGGCATGGGAGTTAAATTGGTCAAAATGACCATTCCCTTATTTTATTTGTTTTGATTTATTTGTCTTTGGGAAAAGTGTGAGGATTGTTTAGATGATGTTTATTTCATATAAGAATCCTTTTACAAGCAAAGAAACACATAAACAAGGCAATTCAAAAGAATTCAAAACGGGATGCATACACACATGCATGCTTTCATATTTTTATTTAGAAAAGTTTTTGTTAACCCTAATTTTGATGCATAGAGTTTGATGATTCTAGTTTAATATTTTTGGGATGTTACATTTATACTCTACTTTCTAATTACTCCTTCAATGGTAAGGTTCCAAAGAAACTTGGTGATCCAGGTATACCAAAGACTCCTTGCTCCATTAAGAATAATTATGTTAGAACCGCTTTATGTGATTTGGGAGCTGGAGTTAGTGTTATGCCTTTTTATCTGTATAAGCGACTCCAGCTAGAAAAGTTGATACCAACTGATATATCATTGCAATTGGCTGATAAGTCAACTACTATTCCTGTTGGTATATGTGAGGATGTTCATGTTCAAGTTGCTCATAATTGCATGGTTCTAACTGATTTTGTTGTGCTTGAAATGCCTGAAGATGATAATATGTCTATTATTCTTGGGAGACCTTTTCTTAATACTGCAGGTGTTATCATCAATTATAATCAAGGAAAAATAACATTCAATATTAATGACAAAGAGCACACTGTCTATTTCCCCAAGAAGGTTCTTAAGAGCTATTGCCTGAATTCCATTCAAAATATTGAAGGCATCAGGTTAGAGAAATATATTGTCCCATTCCACAAGAAAATTTTGAAACTATTATGATTGGGACCACTGCTACCAAGTATGAGGTAATATAATCACCTTGTGGAATGCAAAGTTTTGTTTCATATAAGATTGTTTTGGTAACAATACTTGATCAACCTTGTTAACAAAAGGATTTTAATGAACAAAACAATGTTTCCACTATGGTTATACTTGCTTTCTTTTACTTTTCTCCTTCCTAGTCTTTTCTCTAGCTTTAGTTCTGCTAGTTGTTTGCTTGTTTGAGTTTCTTAGAGCTCATGTATTTTGGCTTTTGGTTTGCTTTTGCTTCTTCTGAAAAAACTGTTTCTGCGAGAAAATCAATTTTCATACCCTGAAAATTGGCCAAAAATAAAGTTTCCTGAAAAATCCCAGAAAATTCAAAATAAAATTTTCCTTGATAAAAGGGGCAGAGTGGCACTTGAGATGACCCAGGAGGCCACCCCTAGGCCCCACACCCATGGTAGGCGCGGCCTACCTAGGGATGGCGCCTAGGGGAGGTCTTGCCCACCTGGGCCCCTCCAGGCTGCCTCCTCAAGCCACCTTCTTTATCTCTCCCGAAAAACACCAGAAAACTTGATCAAGATCGAGTTCTTGTTGTTCTTGCTCGTGATTTTCGATCTCCTTGTTCAGCCTACCTCAAGTGCTGATTTTTGGAGGGTTTGCTCCTTGGTATGTGCCTCCTCCACTTGTCCAATTAGATTTGTGATTGGTAGATTGTATTTTGAGTATTTTGCTGCTGTAGGTGACAGGTTGTTTGAGATTGCATGCTTTTTCTATGCTTAGAAACTTTGTTTTGATGCATGTGTAGTCCTCTAGCAAGTTCCTATAGTAGTTTCTCATCATTTATCAAGTTAGAAATCACTTGGTTTGATGGTTGTCTAAAAATTTCAGAATAGGGAAGTCATGGACCACCACACCTTCGGTGACATTTTTGAGAGTGATGCACCTAGAAGGGAAAGGCTCCCAAGGTCATCTACCAGCTCCATACCCTCATACAATCAGGATATCATCACTCCGCGGTTTGGTGACGAGGGAGATGAAGGGGATGCACACCCCTCCACCTTTCCTTGTCAAACCTTCTTGCGAGCTGCTGGGATTCTTAATGATTTCATGGCTTTGATTGAGAGGGCTGGTCTAACAAGTTTCTTGCAGGATGAGAGTGCACAATATGCTTTACTTACTAAAACATTTGTGGAGAGTTTCTCCTTCACCAATAGTTTGTTCAATCCTTCTGTGTCTGTCAGACTTTATGGCAGGGCTCATTCTATGTCTTTGAAGAAATTTTGCAAGGCCCTGGGACTTGGTACAAATGGGTCATCAAAGAAGATTACATCTCTTCAAACTGATCTGTTAGAGCTTTACCGAGGAATAACTAATGATGACGACCGCAGAGCTCAACGAGGGAAGATAAAGAACATTCAACTTCCAGCCATCAGGTACTTTACCTACTATCTTACCACCAGTGTTCTTGGTAGGGAGAACACTAGTAACATATCCAACTATCAATTGGCCTTCTTAGCTGATGCGCTCTATGCTGAGGATAAGTATAGTCTTGATTCCCTAATTGCTCGTCGTTTAGCTGCTAAGGGACCCATTTATGGGGGAATGATTGTTGCTCGTATCGCTGCTGCATTGGACATTGCTGTTGATCCACATGATACAGTTTTGGCTCCTCTTAGGCTTGATCTTGTTACCATGAAGGCGCACCACTTTGTCACCTCTATCTCTACTCTAGAGAACTTGGTTTATAGAATGTTGTTTACTGACGGGGAAGAGAGAGAGATCCCTCTACCCCAAACCACTTTGCTCAGTATTTCTCAGGGACCTTGGTCACGCATGAAGGGGGAGATGGAGGACAAGCTGCGCTCTCTCAACTTCCATGGGCACTATCAGGAGGAAGTGCCCTCATATGACCCCGCGTTACACTATATAGGGGAGGCCTCGAGCTCGTACTAGGACGAGGGACCTTCCTCGACATACTATGGAGGTGCATCTACTTGGGCACCATGGGATTGAGCCCCACTTAGGCCAAAATCATAAGCTTGGGGGGAGGTACACCGACATCATACTCATATATATATCATGTTCGGTCGGTTCTTTGTACATCCATTATTTTTTCTTTCTTTTTGGTTTTTGTTGCTTCTTTCTAAAAACCCAAAAATATTTTTGTTGTTTCTCTTGGTTTGTTTCTTTGTTTATTTTCTTTGGTTTTCCATAAAAGAAAAATCCAAAAAGATTTTGCTTTGTTTGGTTTGCTTTGTTTTTGTTTGGTTTTTCTTTGTTTGCTTGTTTCTAAAAAATCGAAAACACCAAAAATATTTGTTGTTCTTCATTGGTTTTGTGAGTTATTTTCAGGGTTCAGCCGTCCTCAGTGGATTTTGGTTTCATGTTAATTATTTGAGTCACACAAGTGAAGTGCAATAATGAAGATTAAGACAACTTGAGGTGTGGTAAGAGACTGGTAACGAACTCTATTTGTTTCATTTTTGTACATATACTCATCATTGTGAGCATACCACTACTAGGAAAACGGCTATAGGTAATCCACACTTCTGTGGCGCACTTGCTAGTGGTGCCCCACGGGTAAAATAGGCGTGGCGCACTGCCCATAGGTGCCCTACAGCTAACTATCGTAAGCGTGGCGCACATGGGGGTGGTGCGCCAAGGCTATGTGTGGGCCAGGGCACATGTGGCCACAGCACACATACCAGTAGCGCACTAGGTCAAGGTGCGCTGCAGACGTGTCACTTATCCGTAGCGCACCTTGACCTAGTGCGCTACGGGCATGTGTGCTGTAGCAGCCGGGTCAACTTAGCCGTAGGGCACTCTGCCCTAGTGCCCTACGACTAAGTGGCCTACACCAACTCCACCCCCCGGATTGCCTTTTTATGTTTTGCATAAAATAAAATAAAATAATAAACACTTCAAAAAATAAAATCCTTTCATCTTTAGGTAGGTACTGTGGTATAGTTTATAGGAAAATTAACAAATGTGAGTTTCCACTTTTTCTGCAAAAAAAAGTCATGCCACGGTAATATGGCCGTAACTTTTGCATACGATGTCAAAAAAATCGTATAATATACCAAAATGACGAGAACGAGATTTCGCATCCGTTCGCAACCACCTTTAGTTGTTTAGCGATTATTTAGATTTTCAAAATTCGAACAGAGTAAAAAGTTACGGTCAAAAGACCATTTTTCCTCCAGAAAAAATAAAATAAAGGGCAACTTACCCGTAGCGCACCACCACCTAGTGCGCTACGAGTAAGTTGGGCAGGATTCAAAATTTGAATCCCCACCCCGCCCACCTACCTTTTCCTTTCCCATTTTCCCTCTCCCTTTTCCTTCTCCCTTCTCCTTCTTCCTTCTCCGTTCTCCTTCTTCCTTCTTCCTTCTTCCTTCTCCTTCTCCTTCTCCTTCTCCTTCTCCTCCTTCCCCTTCTCCTCTCCTTGCAGTGACGGTGCGATGGCGGCCTCCTCCTCTCCTTGCAGTGACGGTGGCGTGGCGGCGGCGCAACGGCGGCCTCCTCCTCTCCTTGAGGTGACGGTGGCGCGGCGGCGGCGCAACAGCGGCCTCCTCCTCTCCTTGAAATGATAGCGGAGTGACGGCGGCATCCTTCTCCTCACCGACCTTCCTTCCTCCTTATCTTCCTCCATCTCTTCCTACCTCCCTCTCTTCCTACCTTCCTTTCTCCAACCACACCATTCCTACCACCTTGACGCCGGCGAGTACTAGAGCGGCCACGGCCTCCCGCACCTCCCTGCGGTGGTAGGTCGTGGCCCCGGCCATGCTCCGGCGAGGTGACACGATGGCGGCGATGCACGAACCCGATTGCTTTTGCAATACAAAACGAGGGTGTTTTTTGCATTTTTTTTGTTTTTTTGAAAAATACATCCGTATTACCCGTGGCGCACCTGGTTGGCGCCATGCCTATCTCGAGATAACCGTGGCACCGGGAAGTGCGCCACGCTAGAGATAGCCATAGCCTTGAGGCGCACTCCTGGTGCGCCACAGATGCCCTTTTCAGGTGCTCCACGAATGGCCATTTTCCTAGTAGTGTGCTTAGCCTGTTTGTGTAAGGTGTATGTCATTATGGATGCTTAGTAGTTCTTGATTGTCTATGATCATCTCCATCTTGTTAATAGTTTGTAGCATGTCATATGAATCTTTTCTTGCATTGTTTTATTCATACTTTGGTATGATATTATGGTATCTTCCTCTGACTGTTCATGTGAATCGACTTGGCACATGCTCACGCATGCATATGACTAATCGATAGTTAGTAAGCCTCGATGATTTATTTTGCCTCAGAGTTCTTGTATCACTTTCAGGCCATAATTAGTCATGTTTTGTTGCAAGCATGGTTATGACAGTTATTGCTCTCTCGTTTGTCGCTCCCTCTCTATTGCTACACTTCACTTGCACTGAGTATGTGCTCTACCTGTGCTTCCAACTCCCCAAAACCAATATTGCCAGCTGTGTCCACCATACCTATCTATTAGCATCATTTGCTATTTCAGTGCATATTCAATATGCCTTGTTTTCTTCCAAAATAAAATGTTTGCCTGTTTTGAGAAAGTTAGTTAGTAAAGCTCTCATGAACTTGATGGCACACTTTATTCCTTGCGCTTAATAATTGTGAACCATTGTGACTAGTCTATGAAAGTTATATGCTTGCTTATTATATGCTGGGAGTCAGCGGAACCGTGCTGTCATGGGGAACGCTTTCAACACCTGTTGGATATCTCAATCAGTTGATACTTTGCTCTTTTGTTTACGGATGTCGACGATGTGAAATAAAAGTAGAGGTTGTTAGTTCATGGAGTTTATACATTGTGTTAGAGAAATGCCTGGGCCGCTAGCATAAGCCATGCTTAATCATGGTGGAAACTTGCAGCATCACTATAATGAGCATCTATGAAGCGTCCTCAATAAAAAGTTATGCATATGGTAAATAAAAAGATTGCTGAGATTCTCATTGTCTGCTTGCCTTGTCATTTTGGTTATGGGAAAGCTCATGTACCATATGCAAGGGGTACTCCGTTGGCGGTTCTCGATGATATGCATGTATTTACAATGACAAGAAATTTCAAGTGACCAAAGTTGAGTAGCATGCGGAGCGACCCTCATACTCAAGGGACTTGGGATTTTCAGCCTATGGTCTGTCAAGCATATGATTCAGAGTGGACCTCACTTTCACTTTAACCACATGAATATGCCTATGATAGGGGTAATGAGATCTCAAAGCTAATGAGTACCTTCCTTTCAGCATTAGGAAGCCTTTCAAACCTTCACAAAATAGTTTTCACAACTTTGTTGAGTCACCACTTATTCTATGAGCACTTTCTTGAGAGCATAGTTGTCATTTTTGTGTTTGTTCCAAAACTTGGTTAATTATGTCATGACTTTGATGATTGTATCTCTGATATCTTTATCTCTAGTCTTCATATGAACTTCAGAGGAGCCTTGGCATTTATATTGTGCTTTTCAAACAAAGGAAAGCGAGATACCACTCTATAATACCTTATTATGAGCATTGCAATGTTGCTGATGTTTATGTTCCATGCTACTTATTATTATTGAGTTGGTTTCTTTTCATAGCTAGCAATGACTATTGAGTAGACTTAGTTTCATACTTCTTATTATGAATTGTCTAAGAATCTACTCCTGTGCTGAGAATATTAACATCATATGAAGCAAATTGTTCGTGAAAGTTCTTTTATCGCACTCAGTTTTCAACTGAATTGCTTGAGGACAAGCAATAAGCTAAGCTTGGGGGGAGTTGATACGTCCAAAACGTATCTACTTTCTCGAACACTTTGCTATTGTTTTTTTCCAAACTTGTGTGATTTGGATACAACTAACACAGACTGACGCTATTTTCAGCAGAATTACCTTCGTGTCTTGTTTTTGTACAGAAAATGAACTATCAGGAAAAATCCCGGAAAATATGCCAAAAACTATTTCTCACCAGAAGATCCACGGGGCCAGAAGGGGAGACAGAGAGGAGGCCTTGGTGGCCCAGACCAACCCCAGGCGCGGGCCCACTGACCCCGCGCCTGGGGGAGGTCTGGCCACCCCAGGCAACTCCTCGGCCTCATCCGCACCTATAAGTTGCCTTCTGACCTAAAAATAGAGGGGGTTCGATAGTTTTCTAGAAAGAGTTCCGCTCCGCCGCCGCCACCAGAAACCAAGATTCGGATCCAGAAACTCCATTCTGGCACCCTGCCGGGACGGGGAATTCGGAGAGGATCATCGCCAACGCATCTCCATCAACCACCGATGTTTCCCTCATCCATGAATGAGTAATCCCTCGTTGTAGGCTTGGGGATGGTAGGGATTTGATGAGTTCTATCATGTAATCGAATCAGATCTATTAGGGGCATAGTGCCTAGTATCTCTATTAGTGCTATTTGACTTTTTGCAACTTGTTGTGCTTAATGCTTGTCACTAGGGCCCGAGTGCCATGATCTCAGATCTGAACTTATTATTGAATCATTATGATAGTATTGTTTATGATCTTATCTGCAAGTTGTGTACACATATCATTGTACGGATCCAAAGGCCCCAAAGTGACAATAATTGGGACAACCGGAGGGGATGGCTGTGGTGTGAGGATCACATGTGTTCACGGAGTGTTAATGCTTTGCTCCGGTGCTCTATTAAAAGGAGCACCTTAATTTCCAGTAGTTCCCTAGAGGCCCCGCTGCCACGGGTTGGCTGGACAGAAGATGTTGTGCAAGTTCTCATTGCGAGCATGTATGACTATATTTGGAGCACATGCCTAGGATTGTTTAGTACTTGGATGCTTGTTATTATTTATCTGCAATGCCCTAGATCTTGAAGTTACATGTTTATACTTGTCCATGCAACACCCGTCCATCCATCCCTATCCTACTGTTACCGTTACTGTTACTATTGCTACTATTTCACTGTTGCTGTTGCTACTACAAATTGTTGCTACTGATAAACTTCTGTGAGCAAGAACTATTTCCAGGTGCAGCTGAACTGACAACTCAGTTGTTAAGGCTTGCAAGTATTCTTTGGCTCCCCTTGTGTCGAATCAATAAATTGGGTAATACTACCCGCGAAGACTGTTGAGATCCCCTATACTTGTGGGTCATTAAGGCACAAGATGATGCTTCTCAGGCAGAACTGGAGGAAGCGCAACGAGATGACGTAGAGAAAGTGCTACATGTGAAGGAAAACAGTGATGCGCATGTGGAGGGAAATGTCTATAAGAAGCAATTGGTTGAGGACGTGGACGTGCCGGCGGGGATAGGGGGCGAAAAGAAACAAAATGGTAAGTCGGAGCAGAAGGGAAACAATAATAACGGAGTTGAGTTTGAATATAAAGAAGTTGTTGGGGTAATTGAGTATGTTCTTGAGGATCTTTCAGCTAGCTGTAGGAGAAACAATAAATTTCTATCAATTTTGTCTTTGTAAGATTCTCTAGACAAAAGGTAAGCTTGAAACTAGTTTTACTTGGAATTTTGATCATTTTTGTTTCTGTCCTCATCAACTGTTGTTTAGTGCAGCGCGGTATTGAACAGTAATAAGAGGAGCAGAGAGAAGCTGGCACAGTAACGTCATTTCTTAAATTTTCATTGAAATTTATTTATATCTGGTGCTTGTAACGGGTATGTGATGTGTGGTGTGGATCATATTCTAGGTTGTTAAATAGTATATTAATTTTTAAACCGATTATCCGTAAACAATAATAATGGATTTTTAACCATTCAACGACCAAAATTATGGCCGTGACATGGAGTTGGTGAGGCTCACCTCCCTTGTATTCCCATCTCAAACAACATGACACGCGCCTCTCCTTCTCCTCTTGCACACTCCAAAATAATGACTATGCCATCAAGTGTTGGGAGGAGAGACATTGTACCGTCCCATCAGCCTTGCCTCGTCTTTGTCAGCGATGTCTGATGCTCGCATCAGCTACCTCAGGGGCATTGATGCTCTACTCGGTCCCGCTCATTTTCCATGTTTCATCTCTAGCAATGGCAACTTCATCCACATGGTCCTACTAGAGCTGTCGCGATGGCTGCGGTGGTGCCGCCGGATTATCTGGAGGTGGCCGTGGCCGAGAAGCCGACGCTGGCTTTGGTGCCGGTGTCTAACACACTTAGAACTTGGCCATTCTATCCGAAGAGGTCATTAAGCTACCATACATATTTTAAATTTAGGCTCCAGTGACCCTAATCGACTATGTCGCTCCCGTTTTGTTCGTCGTGCACGATGTCCTCCGCATTGCCTTCTACCTCTTCCGAGTCTAAATCGATGAGAACGAGCCTAGTTGCATTCCTCTTCACGAGTTCTGCACAACGCGACACATCGATAACGGTGGAGGGTGTACGCCCAGGAACTGCTCAGAAGCGCTGCCTCCCTTCGGGGTTGCGCAGATCCGGGTGGATCTCCTGATGGTAAGCTCTGCAAAGCCAAAGCTACGCCTCTCTCTTCTTCTTGAAGCGCCTTGGCTAGTACGCTCTGGCGCGCACATATTGGTCCATTTTCCTCTTCCGATCCGGCAGCTGTCTGCATCGCTCCTCGATCTGCCTTGACAACGCGATGCTGCGCAAGATCGGCGCCACGGGCACCCCGTCATAGATGAGCTCGTAGCCGGCCGGTAGCCTCGCTAGCAGCGGCACAAGTATGTTGTAGTGGGCGAACAACTCGGGCTCGTGCAAGCTGAGACGGGGCCTCTCCATGGCGAGGCGCCATTTCTTCGGGTAGGATTCGACGCTTGTGCTGACACGAGTTGTAGGGAACGAACGGGATTTGAGCTTCAGCCACATGGTAGCGGTTATAAAGTCAAGGAGGTTGGCCCACTGGTGGTTGCACGGACCAATAGGGAGGCAAAAATGCCTACTCGCAGATTCCTCTAGCAAAGGACGATCCTTATTGTCCATTCTCCGCAATCCAACGGTGCCTAACAATTGGGACGCAGAATCAACCTGGCCCCATAGGGGTCTTCTAGAAGACCCTAACAATAGGAATAGTTTCTTCAAGGTTAACGAGCTAGTTAACGTGGTTTATCCTAGGTTTGACCAGATTTCAAAAAATCATAAGTATTTCACAATCATGTGTGGAAATTGCCTCGGGCCCCTAGGCACGCCCTAATCTTGCACCTCCTTTCTGAAAACACCGTTTTTTCGTGTTTAGAAAATGGAAAGTCAAGATTTCTCCAAATGACCATGAAATATCTAGTTGGAGAAGTCGCTTGCGATGGCGAGAGGGAGCTAGGTGTCGGGTTTGGGCTCAATCCATGTAGTGGTTCCATGTTGTGGGCATCAAGGGGGAAATCTAGGGTTGGAAGCCATGTTAGCTCACACTCGATAGACATCCTAGTGGTGCCTTGGGTGCCAAAGGACAAGGTATGCCTTCCTTATGATGTTATGAGGGAATTGGGTCACATGTAATGGCTTCAGGAGCTTTTTTCACATTTTTTTATTTTTTTAGATTTTGTTTGGTGCTACCCAAAAAAATGGCGAAACCCGCCGATGGCCGCGGTAACGTAACGGTCGGTGTAATCTTGAACCTAGGCATGCATCCAGCCAAGGTACCCCATGGGTCACCCCAAACCATTTTTCCCTGAACATTGAGAGTGTCTTATAGGGTACATATACAGTTAGAAACCGCATTTACCGTGACATAACTCAAAAAAATACAGTATATGCTTGCACCACGAGATAATTACCCACCTCCCGGTAATGGTCATGCACCATGGTGTAGCATGCGTGAAAATTACCTCGGGCCCCTGGGCGCACCCTATCTTGCACCTCCTTCGAGAAAACACCGGTTTTTCGGGTTCAGAAAATGGGAAGTCAAGGTTTCTCCAAATGACCACGAAATCTCTAGTTGGAGAAGTCGCTTGCGATGCTGAGAGGGAGCTAGGTTCCGGGTTCGGACTCAATCCATGGTGTTGTTCCACGTTCTGGGCAATGAGGGGGGGGAATCTAGGGCTGGAAGTCATGTTAACTCACACTCGATAGACATCCTAGTCGTGCCTTGGGTGCCAAAGGACCTGGTATGTCTTGCTTATGATTTTATGAGGGCAGTGGGTCACATGCAAGGGCTCTAGGAGCTGTTTTCACTTTTTTTTATTTTTAGATTTTGTTTGGTGCTGCCCAAAAAAATGGCGAAACCCGCTGGTGGCTGCAGCAACGCAACGGTCGGTGCAATCTTGGATCCAGGCATGCATCCAGCCTAGGTACCCCATGGGGAACCCCAAACCATTTTTCCCTAAAAATTGAGAGTGTCTTATAGGGTACATACAGTTAGAAACCACATTTACCGGGCCGTAACTCAAAAAAAAAACAGTATATTCTTGCACCACGAGATAAATACCAACCTCCCGGGAATGGCCATGCACCATGGTGTATCATGCGTGGAAATTTCCTCGGGCCGCTAGGCGCACCCTAATCTTGCACTTCCTTTGGGAAAACACTGGTTTTTCAGGTTCGGAAAATGGAAAGTCAAGGTTTCTCCAAATGACCACGAAAACTTTAGTTGGAGAAGTCGCTTGTGATGCCGAGAGGGAGCTAGGTACCGTGTTTGGGCTCAATCCATGGAGTGGTTCCATGTTTTCGGCAGCGAGGGGGGGATCTAGGGTTGGAAGCCATGTTAAATCATACACGATCGACATCCTGGTGGTGCCTTGGGTGCCAAAGGACATGGTATGCCTTGCTTATGATTTTATGACGGTAGTGGGTCACATGCAAGGGCTCCAAGAGTTGTTTTCATATATTGTTTATTTTTTTAGATTTTGTTTGGTGTTGCCCAAAAAATGGTGAAACCCGCCAGCGGCCACGACAATGCAACCGTCGGTGCAATCTTGGACCCAGGTATGCATCCAGCCTAGGTACCCCATGGGGCACCCCAAACCATTTTTCCCTGAAAATTGAGAGTCTCTTATAGGGTACATACAGTTAGAAACCGCATTTGCTATACCGTAACTCAAAAAAAATATAGTATATGTTTGCACCATGAGATAAATACCCACCGCCCGGGGATGGCCATGCACCATGGTGTGGTATGCGTGGAAATTGCCTCGGGCCCCTAGGTGCGCCCTAATCTTGCACCTCCTTTGGGAAAACACCGTTTTTTCGAGTTCAGAAAATAGAAATTCAAGTTTTCTCCAAATGACCAAAAATTCTCTAGTTGGAGAAGTCGCTTGTGATGCCGAGAGGGACCTAGGTGCTGGGTTTGGGCTCAATCCATGAAGTAGTTCCATGTTCTGGGCAGCAAGAGGGGGAATCTAGGGTTGGAAGCCATGTTAACTCACAGTCGATAGACATCCTAGTGGTGCCTTGGGTGCCAAAGGACCTTGTATGCCTTTCTTATGATTTTATGAGGATAGTGGGTCACATGCAAGGGATCCAGGAGCTGTTTTCACAATTTTTAGATTTTTTTGGTGCTGCCCAAAAAAGGCGAAACCCGCCGGCGGCCGTGGCAAAGCAACAGTCGGTGCAACCTTGGACCCAGGCATTCATCCAGCCTAGGTACCCCAAGGGGCACCCCAAACCATTTTCCCTGAAAATTGAGAGTGTCTTATAGGGTACATATAGTTAGAAACTGCCGCACTCACTTTAAATAGGGCACCATGTAAATCCGTTCAAACGACACCGTATGAATTATGGTTTGGGAAGAAACCTAAATTGTCGTTCCTTAAAGTTTGAGGTTGCGAAGCTTATCTAAATAATTTACAGCCCGACAAGCTTGACCCCAATGGGGAAAATGCATCTTCATAGGATACCCGAAGGAAACTATTGGGTATACCTTCTATCATAGATTCGAAGGAAAAATCTTCGTTGCCAAGAATGAATCCTTTCTAGAGAAGAAGTTTCTCTCGAAATAAGTCACTGGAAGGAAAGTAGAACTCGACAAGTTTGTCGAACCTTCTCTTAGATTTGAGAGTAGTGCAGCACCAGAAGAATTTCCTATGGCGCCTACACCAGTAAGAGAGGAAATTAATGATGGTAATCATGAAACTTCGATCAAAGTTACTACGGAACCTCGTAGGTCGACGAGGACTCATATCACTCCCAATTGGTATGATCCTGCTATGAGTGTCATGTTGTTGGACAACACCGATGACCCTGCGACATATGAGGAAGCGATGATGAGCCTAGATTCCAATAAATGGCAAGAAGCCTTGAAATCCGAGATTGGATCCATGTACGAAAACCAAGTATGGACTTTGGTGGACTTACCGGATGGCCAGAAGGCTGTCGAGAACAAATGGATTTTCAAGAAGAAAACAGATGCTGATGGTAATGTAACCATATATAAAGCTCGACTTGTCGCAAAAGGGTTTCGACAAATTAAGGAGTTGTCTATGATGAGACTTTATCACCGGTAGCGAAGCTAAAGTCTGTGAGGATTTTGTTAGCAATCGCTGCATATTACGATTATGAGATATGGCAGATGGATGCCAAAACAATGTTCCTCAATGGAGACATTGATGAAGAGTTGTATATGGTACAACCCAAAGGTTTTGTTGATCCTAAGGATGCTAACAAGGTATGCAAACTTCAACGGTCCATTTATGGATTCAAGCAAGCATCCCGAAGTTGGAATCAACATTTTGATAAGGTGATCAAAAGTTTTGGTTTTATACAAACTCATGGAGAAGCTTGTATTTTCATGAAAGTGAGTGGGATATATGTAGCATTCCTAGTACTATATGTGGACGACATATTGTTGATTAGGAATGATGTAGACCTTAAAAGTGTCAAAGATTATTTGAATAATAGTTTTTCAATGAAGGATCTTGGCGAAGCTGCTTACATATTAAGCATAAAGATTTATAGAGATAGATCGAGACGCCTAATATCGCTTTCACAAAGTACATATTTGGACAAAGTTCTAAAGAGGTTTCGAATGGAAGATAGCAAGAAAGGGTTCTTTCCCATGTTGCCCAATACGACCTTGAGTAAAACTCAAAGTCCCGCTACGGCAGAAGATAGAAAGAGGATGAGTAAGACTCCCTATGCCTCAGCCATAGGATCTATCATGTATGCCATGCTATGTACTAGACCCGACATTGGATATGTTGTTAGTTTGATTAGCAGATATCAAAGTGATCTAGGGGTGGATCATTGGACAGTAGTCAAAAACATCCTTAATTACTTGAGAAGAAATAAGGATATGGTTCTTTCTTATGGAGGTGATGAATAACTCGTTGTTAATGGTTTCACGGATGCTAGTTGGAACACTGATTCGGATGATTATAAATATCAATTTGGATATGTATTTACTTTGAATGGTGCAACAGTGAGCTAGAGGAGTGCAAAGCAAAGCGTTGTGGCGAGATCTTTAACTGAATCGGAATACATAGGTGCTTTAGAGTCTTCACAAGAGGCAATATGGATGAAGGAGTTCATTACGGAGCTTGGTGTGGTTCCCAGTGCACTGGACCCAATGTCTATCTACTATGATAACATGGGCGCCATAGCTAATGTGCAGGAGCCAAGGTCACACAAGAAACTGAAGCATATAAAGCTACATTTTCACGCTATTCGAGAGCATGTCCGAGATGGTGACATAAAGATTTGCACAGTACACACATATCTGAATATGGCGGATCCGTTGACTAAACCTCTCCCAAGGGCAAAACATGACCAGCACCAAACCGATATTGGTGTTCGGTATATTACCATGTAATCTAGATTATTGACTCTAGTACAAGTGGGAGACTATTGGAGATATGCCCAAGAGGCAAAAATAAAACTATATTATTATATCTTTTTTATTTATGATAAATGTTTGCCTTCATGCTATAGGTGTATTAACCAGAGACAATAATACCTGCATGATTTGTGAACTTGTTAGAGTCCCTAGTAAAGCCTCTTTATAATACTAGATTGTTGGTTGATAGATGATCATGGTTTCCTGATCATGAACATTGACATGTTATTAAAAACAAGATCATATCATTAGGATAATGGTGTGATGGACATACTCCTATAGATAAGCGTAGCATAAAGATCAAGTCATTTTAATAGTTTGTTTGCTATAAGCTTTTAGATACATAGTAACCTAAATCCTTCGACCATGAGATCATGTTCAATCACCATCACTGGATGGATGCTTTGATGACGTCAAACACCATGTCGTAAGTAGGTGGTTATAAAGGTGGCATTGAGTGTTTGGAAAGTATGTGTTGAGGCACATGGATCAAGAGTGGGATATGTCCATCCATATGACGAATAGATATACTCTGGGCTCTCTCGGTGGAATTTCATCCAATTAACTTGAAAGCATGTGACTGGTTCACAAGGGATCACATATCATAGGAACGAGTAAATAGTACTTATCGGTAACGAGGTTGAACTAGGTATGCAGAGATACCGACGATCAGACCTCGGATAAGTAAAGTATGGCGAGACAAAGGGAAATTGGCATTGTATGTAAATGGTTCATTCGATCACAAAGTAATCATAGAAATATGTGGGAGCCATATGAATTTATAGATTCTTCTTTTGGTTATTGATCGGAGAAGAGTCTCGGTCATGTATGCATAATTCACGAACCGTAGGGAGACACACTTAAGGATTCGATGTTGTTTAGTAGATATGGAATGTGAGTAAGAAGACCGAATTTTGTTCGGAATCTTGGATGGGATCCAGGATATCATGAGGAGATCCAGAATGGTCCGGAGAATAAGATTCGTATAAGGAAAGTCCAATTCCAAAGTTCGGGAATGGTTCCGGTGTTTTCACCGGAATGTTCTAGAAGGGTCTAGAAGATTCACCGATCTGGAAGGGGAAGAGTACATGGATGTGTCATGACAAAGTGGAATGATTGCATTGTCTCCTAGGTCACTTGGCTGTACGCTTGGAAGAGAGAAATCAAACTCAAGTTTGAAAGACAAAAAGGCAGTTTGAAAAGTCAAACTGGGACAATGGTTTCCTGGCGGAGTGAGGAGAGGAAACCTCCTCTCCCTCCATCGCCGGCCAAGGAGAGGGAGTTGGGGAGGACTCGGCCTCCCCCTCCCCAAACATCCTATCCCTCCCATAAAAGGAGGGGAGGGTCTTCCCCTCTCCACACAACCAAAACCCTAGCCCCAAGCCGCCGCCGTCCTAGCGACGCCGCCGCCGGCCACCACCACCTCCTCCCCTCGTCCTCTAACACTAGTTGCTGAGGATCCCCTCTACTTGATCTTCTCTCTTCGTCTTAGGCGAAGCCCTGTAGGATCTCCCCTCTAAACTCCAACACCACGCCTTAATGGTGTCGGAATTGCGAGGAGAGAGCTACAACCTCCACTGCCTGCTGGAACAAGGGAGAGGAATTTCTTCATCGAGTACCGAACGTGTGACCGACATGCGATCTTGAGATAGGCAAGTGAACGACTAGATCACCCATGAGAATCTGCTCTCGTTAACCGCTTTGGAATCTTCAAGGGTGAGTACTCTATCGACTCGTTGCTACAATCTAGTAGATAAAATCATCCTTGTGTGTGTTCATGCGATAGAATTTTTTTGTTTTCCATGCTACGAACCCCTACACTACAAATTGTCGATCTTTTGAATAACCTTCCCTCCCGATGTTTGGGAAGCAAGTGAAAATTTTGAAACCCAAAAAGTTTAATTTTTTTCCTCCAAGGACCTAAGTGGTTTCCTTCCTATGTACTACCCCTCCTACTCCACACCAACAAGGCTGTCGAACACGCCAGATAAACAGAGTCGCCCTCTCAAAAAGAAGAAAGAGAAAAAGATCCAACATACCAAGGCACACATGCGCAGCTCCAAGCTGTGGACAAGGGAGATATTAGCCGGGCCAGTGCACGAGGGGAGAGGGTTGGAGACATGAGAGGTATTGAAGGAGAGAGAAAACACACCCTTTTTCGTGCATAGGTCCTGAAATTTACTACTAGTAGAGTGTACACAGGCGGCAAGACTACCTCGTGTCAGGAACCCATCATAACTTTGCTCTTCGCTGCTTCTCTCTTACCCTACCTACATTTTATTCTCTTTGCATGTACAACGCGTGGACAGGGGTGAGCATATATCTACTACGAGTAAGGGAATCGACTATGTTTTCCATAAGAAAAAAAGTAGACACGATGGATTTACATACACATAGTGGAAGCTATCCACAAGCTATAAACTTTAAGGGTCACCCTAAACTCATGGGTAGTCCATAAGCATTAAAATATTGATATCTAGTACGGATAGCAATAGAAAAAAAATTTAATCACAAGACTACGAGAGTGTAGGTCTTACATGTGGGTCCTATCTTATGGACAAGTTTGACTAGGTACATTGTGGTGCAATCAACTAGCTTGGTATTATCAACTGGGTCACATCTTAAAGGTAGGTTTGGCATAGTATTTTTACATCTTGGTCATGCACTGCCAAGTAGGGCGCATTATTTGATTTTTCCTTTTGACACATCTGCCTTGTACTCCCCTTGCCACCACGCTAGACTCGATTTTTTGCGAAATTCCACCAATCTATTAATAATGATCAACAACCGTATAAAGAGACCCCAAAGTAAGTTTCTCTTACACACCGTATTTCCTCAACAATTTGCATGCATAATATATTCCCGTTCTTCGATTTCCCCTCTATTTTGAGCTATATTATTTACATAGAAGAACAGCTTGACCTAATTTCGTTAAAATATATAAAGTAATTTAAGTGTACCAAGTTAGATAGTAATATTGAAAAATCTGTCTAAAAACTTGGGAATTGCAAGAAAGCAAGGTCCACTTTGTATGAAAATTGGGGAGGTGGAATTTTCTTTTAACTGATGCGGGTCCCGTGGGAGAAGTGAGCATCAGTTAACACAGTCAGTGGAAGTACAGGTTGCATCGAGGACCTTAAAAAATGAAAATGACATCCAAGTCCATAACTTGGAAAATTGAGAGTGTTCTTTCCTGATAGTTGGAAACTCACACCGATGGCATTGTTTACTAAAAGAAGATGTACCCATCTACCTCTGAAATAATATTTAAGTTGAGAGCAATTTATCGCTCTTACTCGTAGCTCAAGTCTAACCTAATTTTATTAAATTGTCAAGATGAAAAATCTTAGCAAGAAGTTGAAACTATTTTCAAAACTCACAGTGGTGGTTTGTGATATATTAAATGACCCCCTGATGGTTACCTCCCAAAAAATCAAAAAACTGTCAAAGCAACCTACAATTTTCCTATAGTTCAAATTTGACCTAATTTCGATAAATCGACATAAAGTCATTCAAGTGGGCAGAGTTAGTAAGGATGAAGTTTCAAAACTAATGAAACATGAGAATCATAAGTAGTACAACATGTCGGTAAAATATATATGAATAAAATCTTGGCTTGTGGCATTTTTAGATCCAATATTCTTGAAACTTTCTTTACAGGACCAATCTCGTCATCACTCGGAAAATTGAGAGTGTTCTTTCCTGATATTTGGAAACTAACACTGACGATATAGTTTACTCAAAGAAGATGCACCCATCTACCTTCGAAAATAAAGTTAATTCAAGAGCAATCTATCGCGCTTACTCGTACCAGAAGTTTGACCTAATTTCGATAAGTTGTCAAGATAAAAAATCCTAGCAAGAAGTTGAACCTGTTTTCAAAAATCTCAGTGGTGGTTCGTGATTTACTAAATGACCACGCCCCACATGGTTACCTCAAAAATCGCAATACTTTCAAAGCATCCTACAATTTTCCTGTAATTCAAGATTGACATAATTTCGATAAATTGGCATAAAGTCATTCAAGTGGGAAGATTTAGCTAGGCCGAAGTTTGAAAAATCATAGAACATGGGAATCGTAAGTACAACATGTCGGTCCACTATACATATTTGAAAAGTCTGCTTATGGCATTCGGATCCATATTCTTCAGACTTTCTTTACGGAAAGGAACAATCTCGTCATCACTCGGAAAATTAAGAATGTTATTTCCTGATAGTTGTAAACTCACACCGACGACATTTTTTACTAAAAGAATATGCACCCATCTACCTTCGAAAAGACAATTAGTAATTAAAGAGAAATCTATCACGCTTATTATCAGCTCGAGTTTGACCTAATTTCGTTAAATTATCAAGGTGCAAAATTTTAGCAAGACGTTGAACCTGTTTTCAAAACTCTCCGTGATGTATTAAATGCCCCCCGATGGTTACCTAGAAAAAATCGCAAAACTTTCAAACCAAACCTACAATTTTATTGTAGTTCAAATTTTACCTAATTTCGATAAGTCAGCATAAAGTCATTCAAGTGGGTAGAGTTAGCTAGGACGAAGTTTGAAAACTCATAAAATTAAACATAGGAATCGTAAGTGAAACATTTTGGTCCACTTAATATGTCTGGAAGTTTGGCTTCTGGCATTCAGATCCATATTCTTCGGACTTTTTTTATGGAAAATAATAATCTCGTCATTAGTCGAGAAATTGAGAATGTGCTTTCCTCATAGTTGGAAACTCACACTGATGACATTTTTTACTATAAGAAGATGCACCCATTTAACTCCGACAAGACATTTAATTCAAGAGCAATCTACCTCGTTACTTGTAGCTCAAGTTTGACCTAATTTCATTAAATCAGCAAGAAGTTAGTAAAGTGTGCGAAGTTAGGTAGGAAGCTTCAAAAATCGAATTATATAATTGGGAGGGTTGCATTTTCTTCTAGCTTTGGTAGGTCCCATAGGAGCGAGGTGCTTTAGTTAACACGGTCTGTGGAAGTACAAGTTACATCGAGGACCTCATAAAAATGAAAATTACAGCCAAGTCCATGCATTTAGCACACGGTCCTTAGAACTAAACAATGAAGTGTGTTTTCAGATTTGCGCATACTAGCATTCATTGTGCTAAAGTGTATCAATAGAATCTTCTTGATGCTAAGAATGGAAAAAGTCCCAACGGTTAGCAATGTTTGGATTTGCTAGCCTTGATCCAACGATCCATTATCAAAGTTATCCGTACACTATATAGTGGTATGGTATTGTAAGAGATCAACAATATAAGGATAAGATAAGAAGTACTACTGCGAACTGTCGACCTTTTGAAAAAACTTCCCACCAGATGTTTGGGAAGCAAGTGAAAATTTCGAAAACGGAAAATTTTCAATTTTTTGCCGCCAAGGACAGAAGTGGTTTCTTTTCTATGTACTACTCCTCCTACTCCACACTAACACGGCTGCCAAACACGCCAGAGAAGCAGAGCCGTCCTCTCAAAAAAGAAAAAGAAAAAGAGCCTCCGTACCAAGGCATACGTGCGCAGCGCCACGCAGTGGACGAGGGAGAGATAAGCCGGGCCGGTGTGCGAGGGGCGTGGGGTGGAGACATGAGAGGCATTAAAGGAGAGAGAAAACACACCCCTTTTTGTACATAGGTCCTGAAATTTACTACTTGTAGATTGTATACAGGCGGAAGGAGTACCTCATGTCAGGAACCCATCATAACTTTGTTCTTCGATGCTTCCCTATTCTCCTGCCTACGTTTTATTCTCTCTACACGTACAACATGTGGACATATGTGAGCATATGTCTACTACGAGTAAGAGCATCCAGTATGTTTTCCATAAGTAAAAAAGTAGTCGTGATGGATTTCCATATACATAGTGGAAGATATCCACAAGATAAAACCCTTAAGGGTCACCCTAAGATCATGGGTAGTCCATAAGCATTAATATATATATATATCTAGTACACATAGCAATAGAAAACAAATTTTAATTACAAGACTACGAGAGGGTACCTCTGACATGTGGGTCATATCTTATGGACAAGGTTGACTAGATACACCGTGGTCTAATCAACTAGCTTGGTATTAGCAAGTGGGTCCCATCTTCAAGATAGGTTTGGCCATATACATAGGTGATTCCCTAAGCTCTACCATTTAGACAGTGTCTATACGAGACAATTCATGGGACCTACTAAACCTAAGATGCTAACTTTTGCATAGTAGTTTTACATCTTAGTCATACACTGCCAAGTGGGGCCCATTGATACGTCCAATTTGCATCACCATTCTATATCATAATTTGCCTCTATTCATTGATATATTTCTTATTAAGAGGTGTTACTTATGTCTTTTCCTCTGTTTTTGCATGTTGGATGATCCTTGGAGGATGAACTTCCAGAGTCAGGATTCTGATAGAAAAAGAGGTGTTTTGATGCAATATCACGAAGATTATAAAAATACCAGAAAAATTATGGAAAATAATATTTTCCTAGAAGACGAAGAAAGCTAGAAGGGGAGGCGGAGATGGGCCACAGGAGGCCCACACCCCCCAGGCGCGAGCCACCCCTTGGCCGCTCCTATAGGGGGTGTGGCCCACCTGGCCCACCTCTGGCTCCACCCTCTCTCCAATATCTTCTCCTCGAAACCCTAAAACAGGGGGAGGGACCATAGAAAGATTTCACCACCTCTGTGGGGCGGAAAACACACAGAGAGAAAGAGCTCTCCAGCAGACAGATTTCTGTCGGGAAATTCCTTCCCTGGAGAGGGGAGATCATCTCCACCAGCACCATCATCACCACTCCATCCCGCTGTAAGAGTTGTGTTGAATACTTGCATATTTATTAGGGGAAACTTTCCTGGTGTTGATTACTATTGTAGTTGAGGCTTGTGAGTGGAACCATTGGATTATTGTTTATGTTCAGATTGTTAGTCATCACCATATCATCTTTGATCTTGATCCATATGATGTCTTGTGAGTAGTTCGTTTAGTTCTTGAGGACATGGGAGATGTCATGTTGATAGTAGTGGATTTGTGTTGAGATATTATTCAATCATTTAGTATTTAAGTTGTGGTGCTATTCTTATAGTGGTGTCATGTGAACATCGACTACATGATACTTCACCATTTATGGACCTAGGGGAATGCATTGTGTATTTGGCTACTAATTGTGGGGTTGCCAGAGCGACAGAAACCTGAACCCCCGTTAGGACACCATTGCACAAGGGAGTGTAGGATCTCAGAGTTTAAGGCTATGGTTAGGTTTATATCTTAATTGCTTTAGTATAGTTGCAGATGCTTGCAGGGGGTTTAATCAAAAGTATGTATTAGTCCAAGTAAGGTCGGTACATTAGCATAGGTTCACCCACACAACACTTACAACACCAAAGAAGACTACTCAGCTATTTGAAGGGAAAGCACTTGACAAAATTCCCATCTGTCCTTGAGAACGTTTGGTCCTTATAAGTATTTCCACCGGCTTGTCCTTTGCTAAGAAAGGATTGGGTCACTTGCTGCAGTTGTTCGTTGTGTTTATTACTTGCACTTTGTTTCTTTGCTTAATCAGAAAACCCCTAAAAATCCGTTTGCTAAGTATTTACAGAGATTTCCTACTCCATACCACTAGTCAACACCTTCTTCTCCTTGTTGGGTTCGACACTCCTATTTATTGAAAGTACTACGATAGACCCCCTATACATGTGGGTCATCAAGACTATTTTCTGGTGTGGTTGCCGAGGAGTGAAGCGCTATTGAAGAGTTGAACTGGTAATGGAAACTTCTACTGTGAGTATTTCTTTTTATTTCTGTTTGTTACTTTGTTTCCAATATGGATAACCCACTTGGGTTTCTATTTGGGAAAACTACTACCACTGTTAGGGTAGTAGATGGACCACCACCTGTTGAGATAGATCCTTTTAAGATACCTTCAAGTATTGTTGATCGTGTTATAGATAATTATTATTTAGGGGATGTAACTGTCCACCCTGGTGATCATTTGCTTTTTATCCATGAATTATGCGGGTTATTTAAGTGTGCAGGTATCACAACTGAATAGGTGAATAAGAAGTTACTCTCTATATCCTTGAAAGGGTGAGCTGAAGAATGGTATAAGTTGCTGAAGAATGGGCGATCCATGGAATGGGAGGAAATAGTACCTCTCTTTTATTCTAAATTTTATCCTCCCAGTGAAATTCATAAGGATATGAATCTGATATATAACTTTTGGCCTCGTGATGGAGAGGGTACAACTCAAGCTTGGGGGAGGTTGAAGTTACTAATGCTTAAATGTCCTATTCATGAACTCCCTGACAATATTATTATCAATAACTTTTATGCTAGGCTTTATCTTCATGATAAAGATTTACTAGATGCTTCTTGTGCTGGATCATTCACACGTATGAAGGAAGAAGCTAAATGGGATATCCTATACCGTATTCAAGAGAACACTAAAGCTTGGGAGAATCACAAAGGAAGAAAGTCAGGTATAAACTATGATTATGAATGCATAAAATCTTTTATAGGAACTAATGACTTCCTTGATATTAGTAATGAGTATGGTCTTGACTCCCAAAGTATTTCCAATTGTTTTAAGGCTTTTGCCTCTTACATAGGAATTCCTAAAAAGAAGTGGAATAAGTACCATGCACCTTATAAAGATGTTGTTAGTCATGTTCATGTTAGAAGCACTGAAGTTTGTACTATTGATCATATTTTTCCTGAACCTTATGTTGAGAAAATATCTTTCCCAGCTAAGGTAAAGGAGTATTCTATGATGATTAGTGCGAATAACAAAGGTACAAAGAAAACTATGGAACCTGATGAGCAAATGAATACTGAACCTGTGGTAGCTATTGTGAAAGATCTTGTCACTAGAAATATAGGGGATGAGCACATTGTCTTCTGTGAAGACGCTTCTAATATTGTTCTCATCCTAGTAAAGCTGGAAAATCTAGTGTCCCTGTGCTTTCTATTAGAATTGGTGATCATTGCTACTATGGTTTATGTGATATTGGTGCTAGTTCATTTGCATTAGTTTTGAAATTTTTTATTTGAGCAACAAAAGGTTTTCGAAAAAACCAATCTTTACCTGCTGGTCTGTTTTGACAGATTTCTGTCATCATTTGCATTTGCCTCTTATATTGATTCCATTTCAAATTCTTTTGGCTTTTTGGAAAGGAGTTGCTATAGTATCTTTTGTTTTGATAGATTTCAGTTTAAGTGTGAACCTAAAGGTTTGTTGTTTTTTCATACACTAATGTTGCTGTCACATACCAAAATTCTCCTAATTTTGGAATGTGAAATAAATAAAATAAGTTTGATTGATTGTTTGACTTGATTGAAAATTTTCAAAGAAAAGAAACTTTTGAATTGAAAACCCTCTCAACCTTGATTTCAAAACCTTATATTCTTTGGTTATGACCTAAGTAGCCATATAGGCAAAAGGGCATGGATTGATTATGGATTGTAGAGTTGGTGTGCAAGATTTCAAAATTCAAAATCATTAAGCATGCATGACCATCATTGCATATAAACCCTAAGAAAAATTTAGTATTGCCTAAAAGAAAAATCAAAACCCTAAATGGGATTTTCCCATTCTAAGTACAACCCTTGAGCTATGGATTTGTCCATAGTAACAATTAAGCAATAGAATTCATAAATGATGTATACCTACAGATATCAATTTTAGAAAACAACAGAAATTTATTTGAGTCATTTTGCTGCTATAATACAAAAGTTATGTTTAATATAAGAAATAATAGTAATGCCCTGTTGGCAAACAAAATATTTATTGGTTGGAAAATTATAAACATACATAACTAATGTAGTTAATGTGCTAAAATGATCAGGATGATTTTACCAATTTTTAGAAATTTGAATGGACTAATTTGGAGCCCTAAAACAAAGGTTATAAAAGAAAACAGAAAAAGAATAAAAGAAAAAGACTACAGAAAAAAAGGGAAACAAACTAACCTAACCGGACCAGCCCTAGCCGGCCCATCCCTACCCTACCGCGCGTGCAGCGGCAAAGCAGCACAACACAGCCCAGCATCAGCCCACCAGGCAACCACGGCCGGCCCACCCGCAGATCCCCTCTCCCCTCTCTCCCGCTGACAGATGGCCCCACCTCTGCTTCTTCCACCTCCGGCCGAAGACCAGGAACCCCACGAGTTCATCTCCACCGAACAAAATCCCGCAAGATCTGCTCCGATTCGGTTCCAATCCGACCCCACCTGCACGTAAAACTCCTCATATAAGACCCCTGCTTCGATCTCCTCCGATTTTTCCTCTTTTCCCAAACCCTAGCACCGCTCAGATCGAATCCGATCTTGCCTCTGCGTCGCCGCCACCATTGAAGCCAGACGAGGTCGATGTCAACGTCCCCGAGCACCCCGCTGCCTCCTTTGCCCCTAACCTCTCCCTCTCGCTGCGATGCTTCGCCCTGACCTCCTTCCTTTTTCCACATGAGCACTGCAGAGCCTGCACGCACTCGCCGGAGCTCCACTGTCGCTGCTGACCTCCGTCCTCTCGTAGTCGTCGCTACGGGAAGCGAAGGAAGACGTCGACTATGCCATCCTCCTCCCCGTCCTCTCCTACGTCCCGTGGTGTTATTCCCCGTCACCGTTGACCACCGGAGCAGCATCGAAGACCACCGTCTATGCCGCCAGCCACCATCTACCGCCGCCACTGACGTCATCCCCGGCGAGGGCCTGCGCAACCTTCTGCTCCCAACCGTCGGATCTGATCTGGACGTCCCTGATTAGACCAAGCTTGAACCGGTACGGGCCAACCGTGTGGCGCCACGTCGCTGTCCACGTCGTCGCCGCGTCACTCGCCCGGGTCAGCAGCCACGTCGATGCCAGTCAGCAGGTCAGCGCCCAGTCACTGTCCACGTAGCAAAGCATATTCCCTTTTAAATTGAAATTGATTTAAATAGGCAGAATTTTGGGCAATCTTGTAAAATTCATATAAAATCGAATACATGTCCAAAAATTATAAATAATATATCGTTGGATTTCTAAAATTGTGTAGAACATTATTACGAGATTAGATCTAATATTTACAGTACATATTTACTGTAACAAATTAAATAGTTTAATGGACATTTTGGACTAAATAAATCATAATAAATTATTTGTTGATCCAAAAAATACAAATAAAGTATATATGGATTCATAATTTCATATACGACATTAATATACGGTTAGATACAATTTTTGAAATATAAAAATTGTTGTATTAATTTAATTACTTTTAATGGCTATTTAAATTATTAAATTCATAATAAATTATTTATAGATCAGAAAAATATAAATAATATGTGTATGGTTTCCCAATTTCTCGTAGAATATAGATCTGGTCTTAGACATAATTTTTGTTGAAGTAATATTTTAAATGAATTAAACTCCATTAAATGGTAATTAAATCATAGAAAAAGATCTATAACTCCGATTAGGGTAAATCCAACGCCTACTGGTTCGTATTAATGTGCTCTATCCAGTAAACCCAAGAAACAAATTTAATTCAACAGTTAGAACAGGCGTTACAACAGAACTATCAAAACCCTTAAGTAATTATTAATAACAAGTACCCTATTGCTTTAACTGATCTCATACATGCATCATATGATCTATTAATGCTTAGATAACTAAATGTAAGCATTGTAACATATTAAACCATCATACATGTTTTTGATCATCCTTGTTGTGTTTGCTATGTTTGCAATTGTTTTGATGGGAACTACCTTGTCCTCGTATTAGATTATTCGGAGAGTGCGATTGCCGCGGAGAAATACAATCAACACCCATATTATCAACATAAGGCAAGTTACACCACTTGTTCATATTTTGTCCCAGTTTTGACTATGCATGTGATCTCCAAAATTCTGTAGTATGCATGTGTAGGATGTTCTAGTAGAATTTCTCCTTAATATTATTTTGCAAGTGCGATGGTTTTGTAGTATGCCATGAGTAGCTCTATACTTAGGATTTTCCCTCCTAATAGGTTCCCCCCTGTTTTTGCTAAGTATTGCTTGCTATGCTATATATACAAAGTATCGTTGGGGGGGTTCGAAAGACAAAGAATTTTTCTAAGTATAAAGGCTCTCTAGAGCAAACTTTTCTTCTCAAATCCACTTTAAAATAAAACTAAGTTTTCTTCTGGGCGGAAAGGTTGTCGGGACAACGAGTGAGATTTTGGTGGAGGAAGGCCGCCCAGGAATCAAAGAAGTCTTCCATGTTTCAGAATTCAGAAGCTTCCAGTGCAACCACAATACATTATGGGCTCTGTCTTGGCCTAGTACTTAGTGGGAAATCTCACCTGGGTACCAACATTTGGAGGTTCTTGGCACGGTTGGATCCAGAAGGTAGAGGGGCTACTAAGGGAAAGCCTCGCCATGGTCTTGTCTGTAAAAGGACTTGATCGTGGATTGTGGGTAAAGTGCACAAACTCTCGAGAGTATTGCAATCTGATCGATCAGCCGTGTTCACGGAAACAGAACAACATTGAGCATCTGAAGGATGGAGCCTCTGAAGGATCTTCCTCTCTCTTTTCTAAAACAAAGTTTTGAAACCCCATGGCGTGCGTAATATCGCCAATGGGTGGGATTTTGGGAACTTGGTGCATAATATCCAAGTGTCACTTGGTGTGTAATATCCAAGTGTTTGGTTGTTTGGACACTTGGTGAGTAATATCCTCGTGTGCCATTTGACCCTATTTTATCTAAGCAAATGTTTACAAAGTAGGGTAAAACTCTCTCTTCTTCTTTTTTCTCCATACTTAGTGAAAATTAGCTTTATGCAAATGAACTCCAAAGCCTAAACTAGCCTTGCATGTAGAGTTAGTCTTTCCTTCCTTGGTGTAATTTGCCAATACATTCAAAGTATTGACCAACTTGTTTGGCTGCACGTTTCATGTGCAGAATTTGGAGATCGTTGAAAGGTGCGCTAGGATCGCGGGTCTTCACTCAACCTGCCTGTGGCATTGATGGGACTCCAAGTTGTATTTATATCGCTTCTATTGTAATAATGTAAACTCTAGATTATTCGATTCATGTAATAAAGACTTGTGGTTTAACATGATATTACATCGATTGTGAGTGCTAGCTATTGATCCAGGGACTAGCATGTTAATCATAGGGATAGGATCTTACTTGATCCGAGGTCACTACAGATGGTATCAGAGCATAAGTTGACTGTAGATCGTGACCCTAGACATGGAAAAACCTTAGGACAATATTTTCTAAGTTATTTAAAAAAACTCTCATACTTCTCATCATATACCTTTGGGGTTTTAAATTTCTTAAGTCTCTTCTTTTCAACATTAGAAAATGACCACTACACACTTGAAGAAGAAACTTTCTCAAGATTACCTTTTCAAAGAAGATCATCTCAATGTTTCGATTAAGTCAGGACTTGAAGCCCTCCATGAAAGATGTTCCAAGACTAAAGCTACGAGATTAAAGACTTAAAAGGCCTTAAGTCAATGTTATTAACTAAAGAACTCGAAAGATTGAAGATTATGAAGAACATGAAGACTATCAATAGAACGAAGACTTTTGGAGACTCGAAGCCTCGAAGATTTCAAGTGACCTATTAGGAACCAAACCCGAATAAGATTTCGATAAATATAGATGCGACAAATTGTTTGCTATCTTGTATGGTTTATTACCATAGCTAATGAAAACCTATTTTCTAAATAATTTTCTTGTATGGGTTATTCTTCTTCTTTCCATACTCCATTCGTTCCTACTCTAAACCTTGGTCAACTCGACGGATGGACCATATCAATAAGGAGGACAAGGAACTCAACTCCACCAGGCGTAAGAGCAACGCCGATGCAAAGAAGTGGATGCTCCAGGTTGAAGAAAGAATGAAGGATGCCAACATTAAAGTCAACAGAATGCTTCATTATGGCACCCAATTCCTAAAGGACGATGCTGCAACCTAGTGGGAGATGCAACACACCATTGATGATCATCAAGGGGTTATATCTTAGGAAAAAAAGTTAAAGAGGTTCTACTACAATCTCGTCTCGTCACTCGTATACCAAAAACCCAAGAAGTTGAAGTCCCAAAACATTTAGCTTGCACGATCTATGGAGAAATAGGACATATCACCAAGGAGCATCATGATCAGCGCCCCTACTGTGAAGGAAGGCACCCATCAGAAGAATGTCCCACCTCTCAAGTTACATGCTTCCTGTGCGAAGGGACCAATCACAACCCCGCTCAATGCACCTCTACCCGGTGGTACATCAACTGAATCAGCAAGTCAGAGATGGAATGCGCCAATACCTCATGAAGCTCTGCGAGGACACGATAAAGACAAGGGATGGATTCAAGACTCTAGACACCGCACCCTAATTCATCACTTCGCAATACTCGACATATGAAAGGAATGCCCATTTTCCCCAAACTGGCTGAAGGAAACGATCAAGGCTTCCAAATGTTGAGGTAGAGCATGAAGAACCACAAGACGGGATGTCCTTGCCAAAAAGGAGGAAGGATATAAGCAAATTCCTATGCTTGCAGTGTCACAATCCTAGGCATTATGCTGATAATTGTCCAAAACATGTGAATGTAGCTAGAAAGGATAAAAACGACGATGGTAATAGTAATAGAGGCAGTAGCGTGAAGAAGCCCAAGAAAGATTCTAGCCAAGTGACATGCTATATGTATGGTGAAACAGTGCATTACGCGTTAGATTGTCCTCGGAAAAGGAAGAATGGTTGTGGCAAAGGAAATGCCAAAGAAAAGAAGCCCAATCCGTCCATCAAGCTACGACGAATTATGTTAGTGTGAATGGATCTTATAAATCAACAATCCACACCGGACCCATCAGAAGAACCTAACAAATACAATGTTTTAAGGGTGGTAGTACCCTAGTGTGAACCAAACCTATTTCTTGCTAGCTTTCTCGAATCTCGAGGACGAGATTCCTTTTAAGGGTGGTAGTCTATCACATCCCAAAATTCTCCTAATTTTGGAATGTGAAATAAATAAAATAAGTTTGATTGATTGTTTGACTTGGTTGAAAATTTTCAAAGAAAAGAAACTTTTGAATTGAAAACCCTCTCAACCTTGATTTCAAAACCTTATATTCTTTGGTTATGACCTAAGTAGCCATATAGGCAAAAGGGCATGGATTGATTATGGATTGTAGAGTTGGTGTGCAAGATTTCAAAATTCAAAATCATTAAGCATGCATGACCATCATTGCATATAAACCCTAAGAAAAATTTAGTATTGCCTAAAAGAAAAATCAAAACCCTAAATGGGATTTTCCCATTCTAAGTACAACCCTTGAGCTATGGATTTTTCCATATTAACAATTAAGCAATAGAATTCATAAATGATGTATACCTACAGATATCAATTTTAGAAAACAACAGAAATTTATTTGAGTCATTTTGCTGCTATAATACAAAAGTTATGTTTAATATAAGAAATAATAGTAATGCCCTGTTGGCAAACAAAGTATTTATTGGTTGGCAAATTATAAACATACATAACTAATGTACTTAATGTGCTAAAATGATCAGGATGATTTTACCAATTTTTATAAATTTGAATGGACTAACTTGGAGCCCTCAAACAAAAGTTATAAAAGAAAACAGAAAAAGAATAAAAGAAAAAGACTACAGAAAAAAAGGGAAACAAACTAACCTAACCGGACCAGCCCTAGATGGCCCATCCCTACCCTACTGCGCATGCAGCGGCAAAGCAGCACAGCGCAGCCCAGCATCAGCCCACCAGGCAACCACCGCCGGCCCGCCCGCAAATCCCCTCTCCCCTCTCTCCCGCTAACAGATGGCCCCACCTCTGCTTCTTCCACCTCCGGCCGAAGACCAGGAACCCCACGAGTTCATCTCCACCGAACAAAATCCCGCAAAATCTGCTCCGATTCGGTTCCAATCCAACCCCACCTGCACGTAAAACTCCTCATATAAGACCCCTGCTTCGATCTCCTCCGATTTTTCCTCTTTTCCCAAACCCTAGCACCGCTCCAGATCGAATCTGATCTTGCCTCTGCGTCGCTGCCGCCATTGAAGCCAGACGAGGTCGATGTCAACGTCCCCGAACACCCCGCTGCTTCCTTTTGCCCCTAACCTCTCCCTCTCACTGCGATGCTTCGCCCTGACCTCCTTCCTTTTTCCGCAGGAGCACTGAAGATCCTGCACGCACTCGCTGGAGCTCCACTATCGCTACTGACCTCCGTCCTCTCGCAGTCGTCGCTACAGGAAGCGAAGGAAGAGGTCGACTACGCCATCCTCCTCCCCGTCCTCTCCTCCGTCCCTTTCCCCGTTGTAGAGGTCCCAACCTTTAATAAGGTAGAGATCCCTGTGATTGCAATGCTAGTCCCTGGATCAATAGCTAGCATCCACAGTTAAGATGTAATATCAAGAAACAAAGGTCATAATACAACTTTATAACCCGGAATAAAATAATTTATTACATCTTACATAGCTCATTTGGCTATCTCATTACAATGCAGCAGAATATAACAATATAGCATGGAGTCCTTCATCTTCGAAGTGCCACAGGCAAACATGTTGGTTGTAGACTTGTAATCCTAATCAATAAACTTCACTAACACCAAACCAACCTGCAACATTACAAGTTACAGCCACAAGGGTCAATACATTTGAATTGTATTGGCAAGTTTCACTACTATGTAGAAATAAGTGGATCGTATCATTACATGCATATTTGGCTAAGTAGGGTTTAGGCTCATTTGCAGAAAGCAATATAATGTATCCTATCTTTTCGAAATAGTTTTGATCTTTTGTCAAAATCTTTCTGATCTCCTTGGAAAACTCCAAGTGCTTCAAGTCTCTTGTTGTCACTTTTCAAGTTTTACTCACTACTAGGAAAATGGCTATAGGTAATCAGCACATCCGTGGCTCACATGGTTGAAGTGCTCCACGGTTAAAACAGGCGTGGCTCACCTGTGGGCAGTGCCCTACTAGTAACTAGAACAACCGTGGCGCACATGACAATAGTGCGCCACAGATGTGTGTGGGCCAGGGCCCTGTTGGCCGCACGCCAAACATCTGTAGCGCACTATAGTAATGTGCGCCACAGTTGTTAGTGTCATCTGTGGCGCACATGGGGGGGGGGTGCGATACGCCTAAGCGCACGCCCCCTCTGCTGCGAAATGGCCACAAACATCTGTGGCGCTTTTCGGCCTAATCACTGTGGCGCACATGGCATGGTGCACCACAGATGTTTGTACTCCCAATGGCGCCTTTGGGGCTGTGATGCCACGGATTTTAGGAGGACAGCTCTTTATGTGCACATGTGTGACCACATCCCACCACCCCACACTTCACTTTCCCCTTCTTCTTCCTCCTTAGATCTAGTCGAGATCTTCTCCTTCCCACCTCAATTTCTCCACCCATTCACCATTTTTAGCATGTAAAACGTGCTTTGGATGTTACATAAGTAATAGAGGAGGTCTCCGGTCTCTCATCTCCTTCTCCGGTCGACGCGCGCACCTCTCCTTTCCATCTTTCTCGTGATCGGTCTCTCATCTCGGTAAGTTGTCCATGTAAGGATGTGTTCATGTGTATATGGATGATGTGCTCATATGTATGTAGATGATCGATGCTCATGATGTGTGTATGTGGAGAGGATGGTCATATGTGTGTGTATATGGAGAGTATCGATGATGCTCATGCATGTGTGTATGGAGAGGATAATGATATGTTCATGTGTGTATGGATCGGTCTCTCTCTCTCTCTTGTGTTTTTATGTGAACAAGTTGCCATTTGTTTTGCCAAAATGTTGATTCATTTCCATTTTGGCAAGACTGGCATTTCGCAAAGGTCCTAATTTTAGGATAGGTCATGCCGAAATTTTCTATCGACCATTGCATGCATGCATTCATTATGTGGTTCTAATAGACTTCAAAATTGTACCGTGTACACCGTGCAGGCAAAAATGGTCCGCATAATGAGCGAAGGCATTGTGGCTAGATTTTTAAAATGTGCGACGGCCGACATGATACGAAATAACAAGACAGATATAAGATGTACGTGCAGAAGATGCAAACTCAACTGGGTGATCGACCCAGTTCGGAATCTGAAGCCTGCTCCACCATGGTTTCATGGATGGATACACTCGTTGGATAAGCGATGACGTAGATGATGGAGACGGTGAAGGTGGCCAACATGACGATGATCATCATCACGGCGAGATGATGAAGAGTCTCCTGGAGATGGTGAAGGTGCGGAAGCAGACCGGGATGATGATGATCTAGATGCCAGAGGAGCAGACAACGATGGAACAACGTCAGGCTGGGTGCGGGACCCTTATGTGCAAGAGCTGCTTCTCAAGCAGACAAGTAACGCCAGGGCTGCCGCTAGAGAGAAAGCCAAGCTTGAGCAACTTGAGAAAGACGCGGTTACTCCATTGTATGAAGGATGCAGTCTGATGATACCGGTTGAATGTAACGCTCAAGGCTATGGAGATGAAGGCAAAGCACAAATTGAGCGACGAAGCTTCGACGATATGATGGCATTCGCACGATCGTCTCCGGAGGGAACACATGTCCAACTAGTATCGAGGATGCCAAGAAAATCGTCTGTCCTCTCGATCTACCGCACGTTAGATATCACGTATGCATCAACGATTGCATCATTTATCGGGGCAAGGACGCGGATAAAACCACATGTACGGTGTGCGGCGTGAGTCGATACAAGAAAGGGAAGAAAGCACCTCGAAAAGTGGTATGGTACTTTCCTATCACTCCTCGTCTACAGCGCTATTTCGCGGACCCTAAGGAAGCGAAGCTCATGCGATGGCATGCGGAAAGGAAGAAGCCAGGAGATGATGATGACCCCGAAAAGGATGAGCTGCTGACGCACCCTTCAGATGCTAGCCAGTGGAAAGCATTGGACCTCGAATTCCCAGAATTCGGTGGAGATTCGAGGAACATCAGGCTTGGTGCAAGCACCGATGGACTCAATCCGTTCGGTAGCCAGAGCAGCACGCACAGCACTTGTCCCGTGTTTGTATGGATGTACAACCTACCTCCATGGTTGTGCATGAATAAGAAGTACATACAAATGAGTATGCTAATTCAAGGGCCGAAACAACCTGGTACCGACATCAATCTGTATCTCGGGCTGTTGAAAGAGGAGCTAGCCACGTTATGGGAATCTGGAGCCAATACTTACGACGTCATCGCACAAGATTATTTCACTATGAGAGCCGCGTTGGTCACTACGGTGCAAGACTATCTAGGTTGCGGGTATATCTCGGGGTATGCTTGGGTATCCGGAAGGAGCTTCACGGAGGACGCACTACTCCTGATGATCAGGAAGATGACGATGATCATGAGTCGGAGATGACACAAGGTCGTTGGAAGGGTAAAAAGTTCAAGAAGAACGAATATTACTGCCCTCCTTCTTGCTTCACTCTAAGCCAGGATGAGATCAAACAGTTTTTCAAGTGCCTTCTAGGAGTCAAATTTCCTTACGGCTACGCGGTCAAGATAAGCAGATACCTAGACGGCAGCGACGAGGTTCAATGGCATGAAGTCTCACGGATGCCGTGCTAATGACGCAGGTACTTCCGGTCGCACTAAGAGGGATAATGGACGAGCACGTCCGTGAAACGTTATTTGGCCTATGCAAGTTTTTCGACGTCATCTCTAGGAAGTCGATTGGCGTGAATCAGCTCGGAAGGCTACAGGAGGAGATCGTGGTGATACTATGTGAGCTTGAGGTCTACTTCCCACCCGCATTCTTCGACATTATGGTGCATCTTCTGGTCCATGTCGTGGAGGACATCGTACAACTCGGGCCGATGTTCCTCCGCAGCATGATGGCGTTCGAAAGGATGAACGGACACATCAAAGGATACGTTCACAACAGGTCCCGTCCAGAGGGAAGCATAGCCAAGGGCTTTCTGGCCGAAGAGTGCATCTCTTTTCGCATCGAAGTATCTAGACATCGAGAACCCTGTCGGTCTTCCCGTCAACAGACACCTTGGCAAGCTCGACGGATCTGGTCACCGAGAGGGTCGTCGCATACTGCATGCAGACTTTGATTTTCGATGCGCAGACTTTGATCGAGCAAACCTCGTCGTGCTACAACATTTAGAACTGGTCGATCCTTGGGTACAGAAGCACAAAAGGTTAATCGAGAAGAAGTACAGTGACCGGGGCATACAGAGGACGCAGGGAGAAATAATCAAAGAGCACAACTCAGATTTCACGCGTTGGTGTAGCGGACGCTCCTTGATAATCCCCGCGCCGCATTCTTCCGACACGGAAAGATCATATTCACCTTGTCGCAGGACCGATGCAAAACCTGGTGACCTATCAGCGTATGATATCAACGGCTACACATTCTACACGGAGGAAAAGGACAATAAGTGTGATTATCGAACTCAGCGTAACGCCGAATTCTACACCGATGACAACGTGAAGGAAAGATTCTCGGAAGAATCGAGGAGATCTGGAGCTCGACTACTGTGGAGTTATGGTGCCGATGTTCCGTGTGAGATGGGAAAAGTGCGTCGAATGAGAAGACCGGTATTTCTAAACCATGGTTTTACCCGGCAGCCAAATCCAAGGCTGTCGGTGCAAACGTGGCCGCGAAAAATGAACCGTGGGTACTGGCTACCAAAGTGGACCAATGTTTTTTCATTACCGACCCGACAAAGCCTAGCCGTGTTGTCGTGAGGAGAGGAAAAAGAAACATCATCAGAATGGATGGAGTCGCCAACGAGCAAGACTTCGACCAGTATGGCAATCCAAAGATTGAAGATGACGATGACTATGATGCAGCAACATACATCACAAGAAGAAAAAGGACAACCCTACCCAAAAAGGTAGCCCGTTCGAAAGAAGAAACATTAAAGTGCCGGGGCTAAATTATTCAACCGCGACAAAGAAGGGAAAAAAGATTGTAAAACGCTAGCTCAAAAAATATTGTAAAACGCGTGGTCGAAAAAGATTGTAATATTCATGGACAAATTATTATGAAATTTAGTTATACTTTAAATCATATTTGTACCACTTTTATGACATATATTATCACTTTTGGGCATTTTTGGAATATTTAAAAGTATTTTAAAATCAAAATAAAACTTCTATGGCATATATCACCACTTTTGGGCATTTTTTGGAATATTTAAAAGTATTTTTAAAATAAAAAAAAATATTGGGGCACCAAGATTCGAACCTGGGTGCTCTCAGGTTTAGAATAGAGTAGTGGGCAGAACCAATGGGATAGGCTAGTATAGTTGTTAGCTAGTGGGGCTGTAGTTCTCTTATGCAGTAGTTAGAAGCCGATAGGCGTAGCGCACTAGCCCATAGTGCGCTACAGATATCCGTAGCGCACTATGGCTCAGTGCGCTATGCCTAAGTGGCTTTATCCACACGTGGCGCCTGACCCCCTCTCTCATCCCCATCTCTCCATCTCTCAGCCCGAGCACGATCCGCCGCTGCCGCTGCTCTCAATCCGCCGCCGCTGTGTCTGAGGAGGAGGAGGCCTGCCCGCGCCCGAGGAGGAGGAGGTCCGCCCGTGTCTGAGGAGGAGGTCCGCCCGCGTCTCAGGAGGAGGCCCGTGTCCGAGGAGGAGCAGCCGCCGCGTCTCAGGAGGTGGAGGCCGCCGTCGTCACGCCTCACATCCGCCTGCCGTCGTCGCCTGGTCGAGGTGGCGTCGCCTCCTCTCTCCCTCTCTCCCTATCTCTCCCTCTCTCCCCTCTCTCCCTCTGAAATTCACTCACCTTGTCCTCATCTTTTTTATCAACACAATCTCAGTCTAGTAATACAATTTTCACTACTAGATAGCATCAGCAAATCAGACTTATGGATAAACAAATGGCAAAATGGAATGATGGGAAAGACCAGTGGGTTGGGTGAGAGGGAAAATGGAGGATGCAATCATGGGATACAGTCAAGAGTTGGTGATTACGCATTGGCGCATTATTATGGTTTTTCAGGATATTTGCGATTGTGAGGCCATCATCGAGTGTGCGTAGCTATCACTGAGTAAAATAACAGAAAAAGCTTTACGCTTCAGCCTTTCTGGTGTTGTTGATTATAATTATCTAGGAAACAGTCCTGGCGATGGAACCAGCAGTGCTGTCTATTGGGCACCTAACTTAACTAGCCTGAACCGTAGGACCGTATGATAAGTACTTGTGTGAAGGTGAAGTCACGGTACAGGAGAGAGTACCAACCTGATCGCTCTGTCCTGGTCATGAGTTCATCATCAGCTCACTGTTGTCAGGTTAAAAAAACTCAAGAACAAACACAATGGAAAACAAATTGTTAGAGAACTACTCAGCAGAAGCAATAAGTTTTTTTTAGAATTTAGCAATCAGCATTTTGCTAAAAGAAGAAGAAGCAACAACTGTTTCTTTCTTTCTTTCTTTCTTTCATCTGGGAAGTTTTGTTTTTATTTTGGGCTAGGACATGCTTCGAAACGAAGGCACTTGATCGACAGAGATAATAAGAAAAAGAAAAGGATAGTTCAATTCACAGGTGCATATCATCATCATCTAGTAATCTGTGTCTTGGACTTGAAGCCTAGACATGTCTCGACAATCCTTTTGGGAAAGGATTAGTTAGGGAGGGAGGCCTACATGCATGTCCCTAAAATGATCTTTTCCTTCTTCTCCTGTGATAAAATTCCAATCTAAGAAAGGCCAGGACCAATGCAGCGAGCACCAACCAGAACCTAGGCCACCCCATCTACCCTTACCTCAGCGATCCGATGCGGCGCACACGGGCGAGACCCCTACCCTTGTTGCCTGACACAAGTCATCTTATTTTGTATCTGGTTGTGTATTATAACTGTTTATATTGGCACTGGGTATAGACTGATCATAATGTAAATATTGATAGTGGTTATCCTTGCCCGTTCTTAGTTGCTAGACTCTTAGCTGTAGTGATTTGAGAGATAAGTTTGTTTCTTGTTCTGCTCCGATCTAGCAAGAAGGGTTTTCTAGAGTAATATGTCAGTAACATTCTTGTGTCATTAATTGTGAAGTTGTCATCATGTGTTATCATATCTTATTTTATGGGAAAAGTTGTATTTTTCATTTGAGATCATATATATGATGGTGGACACCTTTGCTCTCCCTACAATCAGAAGCACTTGTTGAATCGGTGTTTCTCTATCTCTTGATATATATATTCTGTGTGATTATGGAAAAGATGTATTCATCGAGGATGGTACTGTGTTGCATCATGTTGTATTGACATAGATGGGGCACTGTCCAGGATGCGGTGTGTTGTAATCTAGACAAGGAGGAATAGTTACCACTATGCCAATGTAGTAGTAAATTCATCAATTCTTGTCACGGTTAATGAAACATGTATGCTTGGGTTTTAGTTGCTGCTGTCAATTTCTTGGGTTTTATTTGCTGCTATCAATTATTTATTTGTAGTAAAATGGAATTTGATGTCATTTTCTTGCTATCAGTTCCTTGCTGTCATTTTCTTGCTTGCTATCATTTGTGCTTCTAAGTTAGATGTTGTAGGATTGCAGCAAATGACAACAAGCATTAAAGTGCAATTGGTTATGAAGCACTTGAAATTGTGCTTGTGCTTGTATATGAAGCACTTTATTATGTGTGTATGCAGGTTCTTGTATGAAATGAGTCCCGATTCTTGCCGGAATGTTGATTAACTTCCGTTTTCGTAAATCGGGCACTCCTAGTTTAAGAAAATTAGCAAAGGTCATGCCGGATTTTTCCGTGCATTTAACCAATTATTTGTTTTTTATTAGTGAAAAGATGTGTGACAACGACGAGGCTGGATGTTCTAAGCGCATCAGCGCTGAAGGAGAACTCAGACCTCCAAATAAACAATTGACATTCTGGGAGGCGGCCCAACGGCTAGAAGACGATGAAGAATACCATCCTTCGGAGAGCGAGGATGATGAGATGGAAGACGTGGAGGAAGAAGCCAAAGGAACGGCGGACGATGAAACCACTGATGGCGGCGAGGGCACAGGGAGTGGTAGCAATCCTCCTAAGAAGAAGAAGAAGCCGAAGGACCGGCGCCCGAACACGGTCGGCACGGCCAGGGAGGAAATTACCGAAGTGAGCCCATCAGGGGTTCCTTTGCAGCCCGCCCTTGTCGTCAAAGGGTACGGTGGGCAAGTGGCGGCGATCACCCGGACAACCATCTCGATCAACACCGAGAATCTCCGGCATAAAGATAATGGCCACTTGCGCACACTCCTCTTCGAGAAGCTGCCATAAGATACAAGTTCCCGCTAAGTATCGAACACAAATTATCATGGGAAGCGTAAACAAATCCGCCCTCACAAAGATGAGCACCGCCTGCCAGCCGGAGAACCGGATAAAGAAGAAGATGTAGAACGATGGCACAAGTCTCGAGGAGATCCAGAAGATTGACCCGTTGATCACCAAAGATCAGTTGCGGGAGTTCAAGGAGAGGTGTGACTCCGAAGAGCCTGCCAATAGTAATCGGGGAAAGGTGCTGCAGGCGATGAATATAGTTCATCACCATCTCGGATCTGGTGGATACAGAACCACGGAGGCCAAATGGAATAAGGAGGACGAAGAGTATAGATCCAAGGGGATAGAAAACCCCTTTGCTAAATTCAACCCGGCAGTTCGAAACTTCATCGAGGCCCGTTACCATGTGGACCCAAAACCAAACAACTCACCACGGATCCTGCGGTGAAGGAATTGAGGAAATTGTGGTAAGTATAATCTAATTACAGCGGATCAACACGATTGCAATCTAATCGATGATCTAAATAATTCATCACTTTTTCTTCGCGGGAGGAGGAAATTGTTGCTAGTCATGGATCCTGTGGTTCCTCATCCCTGTGGGTCGACGGCCACCGGTGGGATAACCCTTTTAACAGGCGATGAACCGGGCCAAGAAAATAGAGCGATTCTGAAGAAGCCGTCGTCGGCTGGCCGTCTAGCGACCTCGGGGTAAGAATTGGGTGGATCATTTTGGTCCACCGCCGAGGACGCATGTGGCACCGTCGGGAAGGAGCGAGGAGGAAAACTGAGAGGTTCAAGAACTTAAGACACAAGTGGCGCGGATCCCACAGATCGTCCAAGACAACCTGGCAATCACCCTCACGTCCTTCCTGCCTACCTTGGTGGAGTCAATAGCGGCGGAGTGCGGGTGGTCGAGTAGGGCCGTGCCGATTCCAAGCATGGTCGACCACTCGAACAACGCGCACCGAATCAAATCCGAACTATGTGTTCGTGACTCCGCCCTTCTAGCACTGTGCCGCAAGTGTTGGTGACTCCCCTTCCATCACCGCGTGCGGAGTACATGTTGGTGCCCGCCATCGTCGCGGCGGCACCGGAGCTCCAAGCACCCGTCGGTAGGGAGAATACACCGGCGGCCAGCACCGCGCCATCAAGCAGCCCTTCCGTCTCTTGCACGCCCGTCGCCGTATGCGGTGCGTCGACATTAGCCGATCTCGACGCCATCACGGTAAACAAATTGCTTTAATTACCGCCTTTCATGCCATCTATTACTCTTATGGCATCTCGCTCTGACGACGCCGTACATGTTTTCCGCAGACGGATGTTCCTTGCACTCTCTTATGCTACGTGAACAACGGTGAGGATGTTGCCAAGGGTACCATCGTTCAACCCTTGCAGCGCATGTTCCACTCAAAGCCGATGCCAGATAGCGTGCACAGGGTTAAAATTAGTCGGGTGCTAAGGGGCTGCGACGACCTGGAACCTCCCATTCAATCCCCAAGAGCGGATGAAGAAGAGCCGTCTATCCTCAGAACTTGCTTCGGCTTATTCTTGCTATGGCCAAAGAGCATGATCCGTTTGGGGACGGCGGGGGCCATCACGCCACAGACAACAGCACCGCCTGTCGTGCCAGCGACAAGCGGTGGCAAACCGCCCTGTTTGTCACCTCCACGCGGTGGGTCGGATGATCATGTTGATGATATGCACATGGCGCGAGGATCCGCCGAGACAACGAAGACTGGAATGATCACTTCTTCAGCACTCGGTTTGGCAAGAAGACCTAGCTGGTGGCCCCACAGAGAAAGCCACTATCACCAAGCGTCATTTAGTTCTCGAGACGCCTCAGCTTGCGCCTTCTGAGCCAGCTGATACAACCAACCGCCCTTTATTCTAAGCCTGACACACTACATAGGGCGGCGGTGCTTAGATTGCGGTGCCCACTCTCCAAAAGAAAAAAAGGGCAGGAAAAGAAAATCTAGCAGCTCGAGCCAGCCGGTGGCGTCAACAACTGCGAATCCGATCAGGTTTCGGGACGGGCCACCAAGACCCGAGGGAATTATGTGGAGGATTCATGTGGCGGGTGAGCCCATGCTACCTAAGAATTTGCGGAAGCTCGCCGATTCGAATCAGAGTGTGCATGACGGCGTGTTGACGATAGAGAGACGCCTTCTATCGGAGAAAGATCCGTCGCACCCGGTATTCGTGGTTAAGGTGCCACCAGGCTTGGGCTTCGTCGACAATGCCCCTGCGGATCTGTTCTTCCTGCGGTTCGACGACATCTTCAATATGTTCCACCTATACCGCTGCACTATACCATGGTGCATGCTTTTCTCAGCCCGCCATGCAGATCATTAGAGAGAACACACGGGCATCGCTATAGTGGACCCCTACTACATGCGTGGCTGCTTGGGTTCCCCGAACAACGTATCGTGGCCTCGTACCTAAAAAGAATCCTCGTGGCGAACAAGACAAAGGAATACATTCTCGTGCCTTACTTTCCCGAGTAAGTCGTTATTCACTCGCCACCGTCGATTGGCTTTATTAGATCATCATCATTCTTTTTCCAACACATTCCATTTGAATTTTTTTGTGAGATGAACACTTTGCGCTCATCTCCTTATCGCGAAGCATTCCCACGCCACGTATTTCGACTCGGGGAGTCTAGAAAAGAAGAAAAACTACGACAAGATCAAGGAAGTTCTGGATGATGCTCTCACTGGCTTTGCCTCGACAGAAGGCACCACCTTCGTGCGTACGAAGGTCAAGTTCGGCAGGCACGTCTTCAAGCACGTAACGGAGTTCCCCTGCATGAAGCAACCGGAAAACAGTAAGAAGGAAGCCTACTACGCACTCCATCACATGAGGGCGTTCCTACTTGACCAGCAAAATTCTATGCTGCCAGATCATCTCAAACAGTGGGCCGAAGCAAAGGCCAAGATCAATGATTCGGATATTAGACAAGAGATGTATCGCATCCAGCAGCAGTTTGGGGCAATCATCTTTCGTGATGTCATGACTTGGGGATCTTCTTGAGGAAATATCGAATAACCGTGACATAGAAGATCGCCTAGAGATGCAGGGTGACTATAGGAAGTTCATGACGAGACAGGGCGTCCTCCCATTCCCTAAGCCGAGCCAGAAGGCTTGATGTTGGCCTAGTTGTAGTTACAAACTATAGATGACCTTTGTGTGTGTGTGTGGACAAGTATACTTATCTTATTAGGTTTATGAATCATCGCTTACTTATTTTGATTATTATTATTATATATCAATCAATGCTTGGTTTTTTTGCTTACTCTTTGGTCCTTTGCTCAATTTGGTCCTTCTTTTTTTCCTTACTCTTTTTTCGAGAATAATGCCGATGATTGAAATGTCGTGGCACACTATATATGTGAATGTGCTACGATGGGATTGTGAGCCTTGTGATATGCACAAGTCCAGGTCTTGTGCATCCTACTTGGCTCACCGTTCCATCGTAGCATATTCCTGTGTCCAACGACCTATGTATATATATGAGGCATTCTTTTCGAGTTATTTTTGTCTTTTTCGAGAATAATGCCGATGATTGAAATGTCGTGGCACAATGTATATGTGAATGTGCTATGATGGGATTGTGAGCCTTGTGATATGCACAAGTCCAGGTCTTATGCATCCTACTTGGCTCACGGTTCCATCATAGCATATTCCTGTGTCCAACGACCTAGCTAGTTATATACGAGGCATTCTTTTCGAGCTACTTTGTCTTTTTCGAGAATAATGCCGATGATTGAAATGTCGTGGCACACTATATATGTGAATGTGCTATGATGGGATTGTACGCCTTGTGCTATGCACAAGTCCAGGTGTTGTGCATCCTACTTGGCGTACGGTTCCATCGTAGCATATTCCTGTGTCCAACGACCTAGCTAGTTATATATGAGGCATTCTTTTCGAGCTACTTTGGTCTTCTTAGAGAATAGTGCCGATGATTGAAATGTCATGGCACACTATATATGTGAATGTGCTACGATGGGATTGTTCGCCTTCTGCTATGCACAGGTCCAGGTGTTGTGCATCCTACTTGGCGAACGGTTCCATCGTAGCATATTCCTGTGTCCAACGACCTATGTATATATATGAAGTATGCTTTTTGAGTTACTTTGGTCTTTTTCGAGAATAATGCCGATGATTGAAATGTCATGGCACGCTATATGTGAATGTGCTGCAATGGGATTGTTCGCCTTGTGCTATGCACAGGTCCAGGTGTTGTGCATCCTACTTGGCAAACAGTTCCATCGTAGCATATTCCTGTGTCGAACAACCTAGTTATATATGAGGCATGCTTTCTGAGTTTGGTCTTTTTGATTTAGGAGTACTTTCTATAAGTGTATCTTCATATGCGACTTTAATTATATATGTTTTTTTTCAATAATCAGTTAATTATTATTGTCAACTTATAGATGACGTGGTACGTCGTGTACAAGGGACGGGTTCCCGGAGTCTACGATGATTGGGAAGACTGCCGGAGACAGGTGCACCGTTTCAGCGGCAATAGCTACAAAGGGTACAACACTATGGCGGAGGCGGAAGCTAGATACACGCGCTATCTAGCGGGAGTTAGGACAAGGAACCGGATGAAGACCTACACCTTCGTTGCGGCGGTGATCATGCTTATATTCTTTGGTTATTTATCCCACGTTTGTGTCTAGCTAGCTAGTTTAGATGTCTAGGCGAGCTTCCGAGCTCTAACTTGTTCGATCGACACATGTATTCGCATGTCACCAACTACTACTTTGTAACATGATCGAAACAATGTAACTTAGACTATGTATTCATGTATGAGACTTATCTATATGTATTTGTTTCAATCTTGTTTTTCATATTGAGTATTTATATATATAATTGTATCTCTTGTATCTGTGTGTGTATATCTGCTGTCATATTGTATATAATCTGTATTGCATATAATCTGGCTCGGAAATTTAAAAAACAAAAAAATACATCTGTGGCGCACATGGTCTACCTTCTGTGGCGCACTACACCTAAAGCGCACTATGGAAGCTTAGTGGCGCACTAGGTAGTGCGCCACAGAAGATCCTAGGGGTAGCGCACCAGCCCAAACATCTGTGGCGCACTAGCAGGTGCGCTACGCCTGTCTCTACACAACCGTGGCGCACTAGGCAGTGCGCCACGGCTGAGAGATAGCCGTAGCGCAAGGCTAGTGCGCCACGGATGATGTTTCCAGCTGCGCCACTAAAGGCCATTTTCCTAGTAGTGACTTTTAGAAATTGGAATGTCGAGATCTCCCATAGCTTCAGGCCTTAGTTTCTCAATATTGTCCATAACCGGGGACACGGCTAATACTTAGATTTTTATCTTCTACAGAAGTTGTACACTTTACCCACATGACACAATCTCATCTTGTTGCCACCAGTGGCCGCTGGATAAGTACTCACCAAGATGGAGTACTGGCAGATTGAGAATGTGACGAAGTCTTTCCATAGGAGTCCTCCCATACACAATGCTAGCTTGTCTACCAGGCACCAATATAGGGTTTCAAGTTCCCTCATTCTAGTAACCTGAAGAGGCCAATGCATGGGGCTTCCACTATGTAGTTGACTAAGCCAGTGCCCATTTAGCATGTGGCTGTACATGGAAGCCACTGTACGAGAAACATGTTCAATCTCTAAGTCCCTAGGTGGTTTTCTTCTAGTGCACAACAAAAATAAATTGCCATATAAACATGGTTCCTCTTGTTGCCACCTTGTCAAAAACTTGATTATCCTTGTCCACCCAGGTGGTTGATTGAGTACTTGTTTTATTATATAAAACATAAGTCTTTTCAATACTTCATATAATCTCAACATGTATCCCTTCTCAATATATATAGCAGGGCTAAGCATATTACAACTACATTGTTTTCACTAAGGAATATATAAGGGTATCCTATTAGGATTTAGCATAGCAAATATAGTAGACCTCCTCATGCATGTTTCAAAATCCACTAAGTGTAATGAAAATAGTAGGACTTGGATGATAGTGTCACTTGCCTTTTTGGTAGAGAATGATGGTTCACTTCTTGTTCTTGCCAATATCACACTCCTCTAATTCCACAATTCAATCAAGCAAACACAATTTCAACTAGCATTCCAACCAATATTCAAACAATCTATCACACATAAAATAATAGAAGCAAAGTCATGCATGCAAGCATGCAAAAGATAGTTTTATTTGCAAAGGTGGTTTCTACTAGGCTCTAAACATTGTAAGGTTCAAAGTGGTCATTTTCTAAAATGGCAAGACCATTTGCAAAAGGGTTTTATCTAAAAACCATTTTTAAATCAATCATTATTTTATGTGGTTGAAAATGCTTTTAGCAAAGCAATATTCTTCTAAAGGGTTCACCAAATACATTTTAATTCTCAAAACTTGGTGTTTAGGGTCAGAAAGTTTGAATCAAATCAATTCCCAAAGGTTTTACTCAAAAATCATTTCCATATCAAAATCAATGTTTTTATTTGACTAGAAATGAGCTAATTCAATTATTCAATCCTAAATTTCACAAAATACATTTTTAAATCCATAAGTTGTTTCCTAGGGTCAGTAGGTTCAAAACAACCCATTTTGCAAAGATTTCAACCCAAAAATCATTTTGGAATAAATTTTATATCCTAAACAAGCATACACAAGTTTCTGCAAAAACAAACATTTTACCAGAAGCTTTTTACTAAACCAAGTGCATGGTTGGCTAGGGCTTGTTTTTCTGAATCCATTGATATAAAATTTGCAAAAATTGGACGTGTGGTTTGAAAGTTATGGAATTTACAAGTTTGCATATAAATCAGATTCTAAATTCTGTTTTAAACAGATCCAGTGCCACGCGGCGTGTTTCTACTGGCCGGTACCGGTTCGCACGGATCGGCCTCTGTGAGGCGTTGGATCTAAACAGATCACGTGGCGCAGATCAACTCGTACCCCTTCAGTAAGTGATATGTTACTACGCGTCGGATTGAAATCTAACGGTGTAGATTCATGCGACCAAATACTGGCGGCGCTGCGCGGCGACTGGCGGCGGCGACGCTCGGCTAGTGGTGATGCGGCGGCTACAGGAAGAGAGGGAGCGGGGGAGAGGGCTCACCGTGCTCGCACGGTCGAGGTGAAGCTCAAGGTGGCGCTGGCTTGGCGAGGGGCGCTCGGGGCTGCAGCCAATTCCTCGCCGGAGTAGCTGCGAGCGGCAGGTGGTTCTGTTTGACGACGGGGGCGACGTTGCGGTTCACCCCAAGGCAAAACAAAGGCACGGTCAGATGCGTACAGTCCTGGGGATCTTAGGAGTATCAATAGGAAGGCTCGGGGTGGTCGGCTCTTACCAGGAAAGCTCGTCGGAGGCGAGACAGACGGCGGTGGCGAGTTGAGGTCGTCCTTGCCGACGCTAGGGAAGGTACGACTGGAGGTGGAGGACAAGCTTGTGTGTAGTGGAAGGCGAGGGGCAGCGAGGTATGGCCGGAATTCACTGGAGAAGCTCGTCGGAGCAGTGGAGGTGCAAGGGGAATTCAGGGCAGCCTATGGGCAGAGGGAAGGAGCTGTCTGGGGGAAAAGAGAGAGGGGAGAGGGGCGATTTAATGGGCGTAGTCACTGCGAGGAATTAAGGACGTCTTCAATGCGTATTCATCGCCGGAATTATTCGGCTACAATGGCAGGGCGAGTTCACCGCGGGGAGGAAGAAGGTGACGTGGGCGTGGGGTCGTCTAGCAGTGAGAGAGAAGGGTGCAGTGGGGTCCTGCTGTCTGCGACTCTGCGGGTGTGAGTTCGAGTCGAAAACGATTCACGCGTGGGGGGTTTAATTGGGCTGGGCTGCTGGGCCTGCTTAGTTGGGTTGCTGTTTGTTTCATTTTTTTATACTGATTGCCTTTCTTTTTCTATTTGATTTTCTGTTTTGAAATTCAATCAAACAATTCAAACCACAAATGGAATCAAACTACCACCAAACTTTGCACTATTTTTTTGTTCTGTTTAACAACATAATTCAAAGTCCAAAATAAAATAATATTTTTATTCTTTTTAGGATCCATTAATAATTAAATAACTAGACCTTAGTCATTAATTCAAATAGGATTTGTTTTATTTAAAATCTCCATTTGAAATCTAAATAATATCAATACCATTTCAGTAGGTTTTATTTAAAAATACAAAACACTTGGAAATCTTGTTTAAAATATTATATCAAGTTTTAGTGTTTATTTAAAATGGAAAAGCCTTTACTTTAAAATTGGGTATTAATACATCCTCATTATTTTATTTAAATAGACCTTTATTCTTTTAATCAAAACAAAATATTTTGTTTTCAAAATCTTGGTCAAGATTTAATTTGGCTCTAATAAAATAATCCTTATTATTAATTTCTACCTTTTCATTTGAAAACCAAATCTTTTATTAAAAGATCCAAAAATAGTATTTCTAATTATTTAAACTTTCCCTTTATTAATTGTTTACCTTTTTAAATCCCTTTAGGATTTATTTGATCAAAAATAGGTTCGAAGGTTTCCAATTGGAATCAAATAGTTTCTTCTCACCCTGAAAATCAACAAAGTTTTATTTTATTTATTTATTTTTCACATATCAAGATTTGGAAAATCTTGGGATGTGACAGGCTACCACCCTTAAAATAAATCTCGTCCCGAGATTTGGGAAGGCTAGGGTTACAAGTTGGCTCAAAGTATCTAGGGTACTACCACCCTAAAATTTTACATCTAGATTACATCTTGGCTTGCTTGGGATCTTGGGGAAACTTCTCTGGACAAACATCTGCATAGTGTCCCTTGTTTCCACACTTGAAACATGTGACAAGGCTGAGATCCTTCATAGGCTTGTTTATCTTGTGCTTCATCTTTTCTGGACAGTTGCTTGCATAATGTCCTTGGTTACCACAGTTGTAACATGTGATAAGATTGAGTTCATCACGTATCTTTAGTGTACAAGTTGCTACATAATGGCCTAGTTCTTTGCAGTTGTTGCACCATACTTGTCCAATCTCCTTATACTTATTCTTCTCTGGACATTCACTGGCATAATGTCCCATTTCTTTACAATGATTACATTGCACATGGCTTTTGTCCTTCTTTTTCTTGGGTTTCTCCAAAGCTAGGAGTGCTTCTAGTTCATGTTCTTCATATGTTATCTCATAGGTAGGAATGTCTACTGGTTTCTTTGACCTTCTATTGCTCCTTGGATAATTCATATTCCTCTTCTTTGGTCCTTTAAATTGGGTCATATTGCATGGAGGTACAAGCGGAGATTTTCCTTTGTCCTCATCCTTCTTGGTAGACTTGGCTCTCTCATGGTAATATGAATTTAGTTGTTGCACTCCACCTTGTTTCATTTGTACAACTATGGAATAGATGGGGCATTGGATAGGGACATGATTATTTCCTTCACATAAGTAACAAGTAGCTTGAGATGTGGGGCATTGGTTAATTGGATGTTTCTCTTCACAATTGGGGCATTGATCTCCATGCTCCTTGGAAGTGTGATCCCTGTCTCCACAAATATTGCAAGCTTGGGCTCCTTCTAGAATAACATCTCTGTCATCCTTGTTGTCACAAACTTCTTTGGAAGAGTTGCTTTCCATGTTGATCATTTGATCTGTCACCTTATGCAACAATTGGGCTTGGGTTTCAAAAAACCTTTGCATGGTTGGATCTTCCCCACTGGTGTTGGCTATGAATTGAGCTGTCACTTGGTTCAGCTGGTTTTGGGTTGCTATGAGTTCTCTCATGTTGTCCTCTTGGTTGTTGTTGTTGTCATCAACCTTTATGTTGGAGTCTCTTGGAGTAGTCATCTGTTTGGGTTGAATTGAGATTAGAATAGGCAAAATATCTCTAAGGAAATAATTCTAATCACACACTTCACAATTCACACAAACAATGTGCAAGCAATCACAAACAAACACTCTTTTCAAACACAAGTTTCCAAGCATATTCTTAGGCAACCAAAAATATTTTTGTTACACCACATAAGTTGGTGGGTTTGACTTAAACAAAATATGGTGGTCCATCTATATGGTTCACTTGTGATCTTTCCATCCTTCTTGGTTGATTCTTCTTGAATGAGATCTTTTATTCTTGAGAAAATCCTTGGTCACAAAACTTCAAAGGTGATGATGGCTCCTTCTAATTTGTGTTTCCTTAGTCTCCAAATCTTGAGCAAGATTTCTTGTCTCACTTGTCCTTAGTGATATCCAAGGTTGAAGTCCTTGGTGAAAATGCTGAATATGTTGAAGTCATTAGAGTTGAAGATGTTGAAGTCATTAGAGTTGATGAAGTCCTTTGCACATGGTGAAGTCTTTGGCCAGGGAAAGGCTTTATCCTTCAAGTAGAAATAGAAGAGATGTAGAATCAAAACCAAAATGGTTGAGGAAAGAGTTTACAAGATTGTTTGTAAATAAGTTTTGGAACAAATACAACTCCTATTTTTCTAAGGGTTTTTTGTCCAATCCTAGGGTTACAAATCCTACAGGCAACACAATGCTCTGATACCATCTGTAGAGGTCCCAACCTTTAATAAGGTAGAGATCCCTGTGATTGCAATGCTAGTCCCTGGATCAATAGCTAGCATCCACAGTTAAGATGTAATATCAAGAAACAAAGGTCATAATACAACTTTATAACCAGGAATAAAATAATTTATTACATCTTACATAGCTCATTTGGCTATCTCATTACAATGCAGCAGAATATAACAATATAGCATGGAGTCCTTCATCTTCAAAGTGCCACAGGCAAACATGTTGGTTGTAGACTTGTAATCATAATCAATAAACTTCACTAACACCAAACCAACCTGCAACATTACAAGTTACAGCCACCAGGGTCAATACATTTGAATTATATTGGCAAGTTTCACTACTATGTAGAAATAAGTGGATCCTATCATTACATGCATATTTGGCTAAGTAGGGTTTAGGCTCATTTGCAGAAAGCAATATAATTTATCCTATCTTTTCGAAATAGTTTTGATCTTTTGTCAAAATCTTTCTGATCTCCTTGGAAAACTCCAAGTGCTTCAAGTATCTTGTTGTCACTTTTCAAGTTTTACTTTTAGAAATTGGAATGTCGAGATCTCCCACAGCTTCAGGCCTTAGTTGCTCAATATTGTCCATAACCGGGGACACGGCTAAGTACTTAGATTTTTATCTTCTGCAGAAGTTGTACACTTTACCCACATGACACAATCTCATCTTGTTGCCACCAGTGGCCGCTGGATAAGTACTCACCAAGATGGAGTACTGGCAGATTGAGAATGTGACGAAGTCTTTCCATAGGAGTCCTCCCATACACAATGCTAGCTTGTCTACCAGGCACCAATGTAGGGTTTCAAGTTCCCTCATTCTAGTAACCTAAAGAGGCCAATGCATGGGGCTTTCACTATGTAGTTGACTAAGCCAGTGCCCATTTAGCATGTGGCTGTACACGGAAGCCACTGTACGAGAAACATGTTCAATCTCTAAGTCCCTAGGTGGTTTTCTTCTAGTGCACAACAAAAAGAAATTGTCATATAAACATGGTTCCTCTTGTTGCCACCTTGTCCAAAACTTGAGTATCCTTGTCCACCCAGGTGGTTCATTGAGTACTTGTTTTATTATATAAAACATAAGTCTTTTCAATACTTCATATAATCTCAACATGTATCCCTTCTCAATATATATAGCAGGGCTAAGCATATTACAACTACATTATTTTCACTAAGGAATATATAAGGGTATCCTATTAGGATTTAGCATAGCAAATATAGTAGACCTCCTCATGCATGTTTCAAAATCCACTAAGTGTAATGAAAATAGTAGGACTTGGATGATAGTGTCACTTGCCTTTTTGGTAGAGAATGATCGTTCACTTCTTGTTCTTGCCAATATCACACTCCTATAATTCCACTACAATTCAATCAAGCAAACACAATTTCAACTAGCATTCCAACCAATATTCAAACAATCTATCACACATAAAATAATAGAAGCAAAGTCATGCATGCAAGCATGCAAAAGATAGTTTTATTTGCAAAGGTGGTTTCTACTAGGCTCTAAACATTGTAAGGTTCAAAGTGGTCATTTTCTAAAGTGGCAACACCATTTGCAAAAGGGTTTTATCTAAAAACCATTTTTAAATCAATCATTATTTTATGTGGATGAAAATGCTTTTAGCAAAGCAATATTCTTCTAAAGGGTTCACCAAATATATTTTAATTATCAAAACTTGGTGTTTAGGGTCAGAAAGTTTGAATCAAATTAATTCCCAAAGGTTTTACTCAAAAATCATTTCCATATCAAAATCAATGTTTTTATTTGACTAGAAATGAGCTAATTCAATTATTCAATCCTAAATTTCACAAAATACATTTTTAAATCCATAAGTTGTTTCCTAGGGTCAGTAGGTTCACAACAAACCATTTTGCAAAGATTTCAACCCAAAAATCATTTTGGAATAAATTTTATATCCTAAACAAGCATAGACAAGTTTCTGCAAAAACAAACATTTTACCAGAAGCTTTTTACTAAACCAAGTGCATGGTTGGCTAGGGCTTGTTTTTATGAATCCATTGATATAAAATTTATAAAAAATGGACGTGTGGTTTGAAAGTTATGGAATTTACAAGTTTGCATATAAATCAGATTCTAAATTCTGTTTTAAACAGATCCAGTGCCACGCGGCGTGTTTCTACTGGCCGGTACCGGTTCGCACGGATCAGCCTCTGTGAGGCGTTGGATCTAAACAGATCGCGCGGCACAGATCAACTCGTACCCCTTCAGTAAGTGATATGTTACTACGCGTCGGATTGAAATCTAACGGTGCAGATTCATGCGAGCAAATAGTGGCGGCGTTGCGCGGCGACTGGCGGCGGCGACACTCGGCTAGCGGTGCCACGGCGGCTACAGGAAGAGAGGGAGCGGGGGAGAGGGCTCACCATGCTCGCGCGGTCGAGGTGAAGCTCAAGGTGGCGCTGGCTTGGCGAGGGGCGCTCGGGGCTGCAGCCAATTCCTCGCCGGAGTAGCTGCGAGCGGCAGGTGGTTCTGTTTGACGACGGGGGCGACGTTGCGGTTCACCCCAAGGAAAAACAAAGGCACGGTCAGATGCGTACAGTCCTAGGGATCTTAGGAGTATCAATAGGAAGGCTCGGGGTGGTCGGCTCTTACCAGGAAAGCTCATCGGAGGCGAGACAGACGGCGGTGGCGAGTTGAGGTCGTCCTTGCGGACGCTAGGGAACACGCGCGGGCGAGTGGAACACACGGGAAGGTACGCCTGGAGGTGGAGGACAAGCTTGTGTGCAGTGGAAGGCGAGGGGCGGCGAGGTATGGCCGGAATTCACTGGATAAGCTCGTCAGAGTAGTGGCAGTGCAAGGGGAATTCAGGGCAGCCTATGGGCAGAGGGAAGGAGCTGTCTGGGGGAAAAGAGAGAGGGGAGAGGGGCGATTTAACGGGCGTAGTCACTGCGAGGAATTAAGGCCGTCTTCAACGCGTATTCATCGCCGAAATTACTCGGCTGCAACGGCAGGGCGAGTTCACCGCGGGGAGGAAGAACGTGATGTGGGCGTGGGGTCGTCTGGCAGTGAGAGAGAGAAGGGTGCGGTGGGGCCATGCTGTCTGCGACTCTGCGGGTGTGAGTTCGAGTCAAAAACGATTCGCGCGTGGGGGGTTTAATTGGGCTGGAGCTGGGTGCTGGGCCTGCTTAGTTGGGTTGCTGTTTGTTTTATTTTTTTATATTGATTGCCTTTTTCTTTTTCTATTTGATTTTCTGTTTTGAAATTCAATCAAACAATGCAAAGCACAAATGGAATCAAACTACCACCAAACTTTGCATTATTTTTTTTGTTTTGTTTAACAACATAATTCAAAGTCCAAAATAAAATAATATTTTTATTCTTTTTAGCATCCATTAATAATTAAATAACTAGACCTTAGTCACTAATTCAAATAGGATTTGTTTTATTTAAAATCTCCATTTGAAATCTAAATAATATCAATACCATTTCAGTAGGTTTTATTTGAAAATACAAAACACTTGGAAATCTTGTTTAAAATATTATATCAAGTTTTAGTGTTTATTTAAAATGGAAAAGCCTTTACTTTAAAATTGGGTATTAATAAATCCTCATTATTTTATTTAAATAGACCTTTATTCTTTTAACAAAAACAAAATATTTTGTTTTCAAAATCTTGGTCAAGATTTAATTTGGCTCTAATAAAATAATCCTTATTATTAATTTCTACCTTTTCATTTGGAAACCAAATCTTTTATTAAAAGATCCAAAAATAGTATTTCTAATTATTTAAAATTTCCCTTTATTAATTGTTTACCTTTTTAAATCCCTTTAGGATTTATTTGATCAAAAATAGGTTTGAAGGTTTCCAATTGGAATCAAAAAGTTTCTTCTCACCCTGAAAATCAACAAAGTTTTATTTTATTTATTTATTTTTCACATATCAAGATTTGGAAAATCTTGGGTTGTGACACCCGTCACCGTTGACCACCGGAGCGGCATCGAAGACCACCGTCTATGCCACCAGCCACCATCTACCGCCGCCACTAACGTCATCCCCGGCGAGGGCCTGCGCAACCTTCTGCTCCCAACCGTCGGATCTGATCTGGACATCCCTGATTAGACCAAGCTTGAACCGGTACGGGCCAACCGTGTGGCGCCACGTCGCTGTCCATGTTGTCGCCGCGTCACTCGCCCGGGTCAGCAGCCACGTCGATGCCAGTCAGCAGGTCAGCGCCCAGTCACTGTCCACGTAGCAAAGCATATTCCAATTTAAATTGAAATTGATTTAAATAGGCAGAATTTTGGGCAATCTTGTAAAATTCATATAAAAACGAATACATGTCCAAAAAATATAAATAATATATCGTTGGATTCCTAAAATTGTGTAGAACATTATTACGAGATTAGATCTAATATTTACAGTACATATTTACTGTAAAAAATTTAATAGTTTAATGGACATTTTGGACTAAATAAATCATAGTAAATTATTTGTAGATCCAAAAAATACAAATAAAGTATATATGGATTCATAATTTCATATACGACATTAATATACGGTTAGATACAATTTTTGAAATATAAAAATTGTTGTATTAATTTAATTACTTTTAATGGCTATTTAAATTATTAAATTCATAATAAATTATTTATAGATCAGAAAAATATAAATAATATGTGTATGGGGGGGTTCGAAAGACAAAGAATTTTTCTAAGTATAAAGGCTCTCTAGAGCAAACTTTTCTTCTCAAGTCCACTTCAAAATAAAACTAAGTTTTCTTCTGGGCGGAAAGGTTGTCGGGACAACGAGTGAGATTTTGGTGGAGGAAGGCCGCCCAGGAATCAAAGAAGTCTGCCATGTTTCAGAATTCAGAAGCTTCCAGTGCAACCACAATACATTATGGGCTCTGTCTTGGCCTAGTACTTAGTGGGAAATCTCACCTGGGTACCAACATTTGGAGGTTCTTGGCACGGTTGGATCCAGAAGGTAGAGGGGCTACTAAGGGAAAGCCTCGCCATGGTCTTGTCTGTAAAAGGACTTGATCGTGAATTGTGGGTAAAGTGCACAAACTCTCGAGAGTATTGCAATCTGATCGATCAGCCGTGTTCACGGAAACAGAACAACATTGAGCATCTGAAGGATGGAGCCTCTGAAGGATCTTCCTCTCTCTTTTCTAAAACAAAGTTTTGAAACCCCATGGCGTGCGTAATATCACCAATGGGTGGGATTTTGGGAACTTGGTGCGTAATATCCAAGTGTCACTTGGTGCGTAATATCCAAGTGTTTGGTTGTTTGGACACTTGGTGAGTAATATCCTCGTGTGCCATTCGACCCTATTTTTTCTAAGCAAATGTTTACAAAGTAGGGTAAAACTCTCTCTTCTTCTTTTTTCTCCATACTTAGTGAAAATTAGCTTTATGCAAATGAACTCCAAAGCCTAAACTATCCTTGCATGTAGAGTTAGTCTTTCCTTCCTTGGTGTAATTTGCCAATACATTCAAAGTATTGACCAACTTGTTTGGCTGCACGTTTCATGTGCAGAATTTGGAGATCGTTGAAAGGTGCGCTAGGATCGCGGGTCTTCACTCAACCTGCCTGTGGCATTGATGGGACTCCAAGTTGTATTTATATCGCTTCTGTTGTAAAAATGTAAACTCTGGATTATTCGATTCATGTAATAAAGACTTGTGTTTTAACATGATATTACATCGACTGTGAGTGCTAGCTATTGATCCAGGGACTAGCATGTTAATCACAGGGACTTAGGATCTTACTTGATCCGAGGTCACTACAGATGGTATCAGAGCATAAGTTGACTGTAGATCGTGACCCTAGACATGGAAAAACCTTAGGACAATATTTTCTAAGTTATATAAAAAACTCTCATACTTCTCATCATCTACCTTTGGGGTTTTAAAATTTCTTAAGTATCTTCTTTTCAACATTCGAAAATGACCACTACACACTTCAAGAAGAAACTTTCTCAAGATTACCTTTTCAAAGAAGATCATCTCAATGTTTCGATTAAGTCAGTACTTGAAGCCCTCCATGAAAGATGTTCCAAGACTAAAGCTACGAGATTAAAGACTTAAAAGGCCTTAAGTCAATGTTATTAACTAAAGAACTCGAAAGATTGAAGATTATGAAGAACATGAAGACTATCAAGAGGAACGCTTTCAACACTTATGGATACATTGAAGAGTTTTGCAGCATAGTAAATCAGAGTTTTTCTACGGATGCGAACGGGAAAGCCAAGATCTAATCTAGGAGATGCAAACAACGAGGGGGATTAGATGAGATCTTCATACCCTTGAAGATTCGCACAGCGGAATGTTCGACGAAACGTGGGTGATGTAGTCGTACTCGCTTTTCCTCCTCGCGGTCCGATCCGATCTAACACCGCAAGTGGCGATGCCTCCGAGAGATGCACACGTGCGACACCTCGACGTATCCTCCTTCCTCGGTCCAGAAGTATGGTGGAGAGACGGATTGGATCTACAACGCGACGGAGCGGTGCAAGTGGTGGAGAGTTTCTGCAGCAGGGCTTCGCCTACGTGCAGTCGGGAGGGAGAGAGAGAGGAGGGCAGCAGGGCGGCTAGGGTTGGGAGGAGGTGTAGGAGGGGGTGCGCCCCCATCCCTCTTTATATAGAGGGGTGGGCGGCCAGCCCTTTCCCCTCCCCCAAGCCCTAGGGCCGGCGGCCAAGGAGGGAGGAGTGGGGGGCAAGTTCCCCCCCTCTTCTAGAAGCTCCCATAGGGTTTCCCCTAGGTTTGGCCGGCTGGGCCCTATGGGGCCTTGTGCCCCTGGCCCAATGCGGCCAGGGCACTCCCTCATAGGCCCATGCCCCCTCCAGGCAGGTGGGGCCACGTTGGTCCCCTTCCGGAAGGTTCTAGAAGCTTCCGGTACAATACCGATTAACCCGAAACAATTCCGAACTCCAAAAACTGCATTGCCTTATATGAATCTTATTCTTCGGACCATTCCGGAACCTCTCGTGATGTCCCGGATCCCATCCGAGACTCTGAACAAAAACTCATAAACCAATTATCCAATCTATCCTAGCGTCAAGACACGTTAAGTGTGTGACCGTTCGGGTTCGAGAATATGTAGACATGATCTTCTATCAATAATCAACAGCGGGGTCTGGAAACCCATATTGACTCCCACACATTCATCGATGATCATATCGGATGAACCACGATGCCAGGATTCAATCAATCCCATATATATATTCCCTTCGTCTCGCGATATTTTACTTGCCCGAGATTTGATCATCGGTACCGTCATACCTAGTTGAATCTCGGTCACAGCAAGTACTTTACTCGTTCCTGTTGGAGATATGCCCTAGAGGCAATAATAAATATAGTTATTATTATATCTTTGTGTTTATGATAAATGTTTACATTCATGCTATAACAGTATTAATAAGGAAACATTAATACTTGTGTGATTTGTAAACTAAAATAGAGTCCATAGTAAAGCCTCTTTATAATACTAGCTTGTTGGTTAATAAATGATTGTGGTTTCCCTATCATGAACATTGAGATGTGTAACATCCCAAAAATACCAAACCTAGATCATCAAACACTAATCATCAAGATTAGGGTTAACAAAAACTTTTCTAAATAAACTCATGAATGCATGCATATGTGTATGCATGAATTTTGAATTTCTTTAAAAACCACCTTGTTTGTGTGATCCATTTCTTGTAAAATGTTTCTTAGATGAAATGAGCATCATATAAAACATTTCCCAGACTTTTCCTAAAGACAAGAAAATCAAAACAAATATATTAAGTGAATGGTCATTTTGACCAATTTAACTCCCATGCCTACTTTGGCTGTCTCAAACTTTCAGAACCTATCAGAAACTTTTTTGGATCTTTGCACCCCTTGAATGTACTCATAACAGAGTATCAAGGCCCACTTTGTGATCATCCAGAAACTTTCAAATGCATAGTTTAAATGACAATTCAAAATTGAATCTTCTTCATATGGGAAGATCCCACTTTTTCAAAACCCACTCAAACAAGCTCAACTTTCAAAACCCAAGCATCTGCAGACTCACCAGCACCAATCTAGCAAACTTACCAAAATTCATTTCAAAATTCAAAACTTGATTTCATGCGGCCATTTCATCAAACAGGTTGCAGACACAAATCAAACAAAACACCAAACACTATAGTGTACAGTGATTCTTGCCTAACTTGTTCCCTAATTAGCTCACACACAACTCAGTAGATCATATAGAAAGATTATCCCAACACTAGCACCCCTGTGAGCTTGCCATTGTCATTAATGGTGAACAGCCGAGCACCTCAATGCCACCCCATAGTCGACAGCAGGCTAGAGGAAGAACTAGCCGTGCCAACCTTGTCTGGGAGGCAGCCCGTCACCGCCACTTTGTCCCAGCATAGCGTTGCCAAGCCCTGACCCACGCACTGGCGCGCCATGCACTATGAGCATGCGCCAGCTCCACCTCGACCAGCGTCCGCCCTCACCGCGCACACGATCACCACCGACCAGAGACCGCGAGACATCCCGTATGCCGCCCGTGCCATACATCCTTGCCCGCCGTCGAAGCGCCCGCCTGCCTTGCGAGCACCGGCCGTCAGACCAAACCACACCCCATGCCTGCGACCATGTCATTGAGCACCGTCGAGACCTGACCCGTCCCCTACCCTTGCCCATTCCATTAGCGCTTTAGCATGCGCCCCGACGAGCTCACCGTGCGCCCCGACGGTCCCCTCGCTCGACTATAAATAGAGGCCACCCCCGCATGATTTCTTCACACCATCTCACTCCCCTCTCCTCACTGATCGTTCCACACCATTCCCAGAGCAAGGCGAGCACCACCTCGCCGGAATTTCACTGGAGCCTGCCGCTGCCGGAGAAGAAGGGAACCAGCGATTGGAGCCGCCCCAGGAGAAGCCACCGGTTCCAGGAGGTTCGCCGTCGTCGACTTCGTCGTTCGCCCGCCTCGCCGACCCTCGCCCGTACCCTGGTGAGCCCCCAGCGACCCGCACTGGCCGCGCTAGGTTTCGTTCTCGCCGGAGCTGTCTCGCATCGACGATGACCCTCAACCGTTGGATTAGAACTAGATCGAACGATCCACGTTGCCCCATACCGCTTCGCCCAGCCCCGTGTCACTGACGAGTGGGGACACCCACTTAAGCAGCCAGCAGAGCCACTGTGTAGCAGGCCGACGTTAAAATTTCCCGCGCAGCCCAGCAATTCAAATTAAACCTTTTCTTTTTAAATTCAAACACACTTCTGTACCCAACTTCAAATATCAACCCAGATTGATTTAGTGCACCAAATTGGATGAAACCAATTTTGTTGGAAAGGTCTGTCAATGCTTAATCCAAGCCCGTTGGATTAAAGTCATTTGGATCTGTAGATCACCCATAGTAAAAATAACAAGGCAGAAGCTTTTCTGCATTCAAACATTTTTCAAATTTAAACCATAAAAGCTTTTGAGTTGATTCCAACTCTCAAAAATCACATTTAACCATACCTTTCAGAATATATAAAAATATAAAGGTTTACTTGCAGAAATAATGTTCAAGTAAAGAATGCTTCATAAGCATTTCTAGCCACTTTAATTAATTAAAATAAAAGGGTAAAACCTTATTAAATTGTGACACCACTTTAAGTCACATTCCCATGGACTACAATATGTGGTGATGACATGTGTCAACATTATCCCATATTTGGTTTGGAGAATATTAAACCTTAAGTAGTTTTTCAATGAGTAGAAATTACTTTTCTAAAAATAAAAGATTTAAACCAAGCTTTAACCTTGTAATGTTAGAGATGATGCTAGATCATCTATAGGACCCTTGTGTGTGATGAGTGCAAGTAGATAAGTATTGTTTGGTGATTGTGTACCTCGTATTTATTCATAGATGTTAGTACCGACCAAGGATACGAGGAGGAAGGAGGATACTACGAAGAAGAAGCCGAGGAGAACTTCAACCACTGCTCTGCACAAGGCAAGCCTAATACTACTAGTGAATGTGCAAGATTATACTGATATTGATGCAAGATGATACTATATCTGTGCAAGCCTTACTAAACAAGTTGACCTATGCAAGCTAATCCTTGCCAGATACCCTACTGTTGCCACAAATCCATACTTGTGATATGACTACTATATGCCTTAAGCATATGAGATCATACCCACCTGTTAAACCAATCCTAGTTTTATGGCAAGTTTCTTACTTTATTTCTTTATCAAAGCTTACTTAGAGTCTACCTAAGAGTTTGGTAGATACCAGAGTTGTCTTTGAAGGTTGCATAAAGAGCATAAAATTTGGCCTAAGCTAGAAACCTTGATATCAGCCTGAGACATAAGGTTGTACTTAGTAAAACTCCACTAGTTACCACCCCTCATTAGTACTACCCTCACCTGTAGATGCTAGTGCTAAGCATAAAACTTGATCAACTTTTAGATGGAAATACTTGGTGGAAAAATGGTTATGAAAACCTTGGAATGATGGATCATTCTATGGAAATGTTTTGGACATGTGTGTCCAAACACTTGATGATTTTGGTGAGGAAAATGTTGAGGCATGAGCCTTAGCCCTTTATAAAACTGATGGTTGTCTGGATGCGATACCATTCCAATTTTATCGTACAACCACAATACCTGAATATTGGGTAGGGCTTGACTAGAAACTTGTATTACTTAGTATTAGTTCCCTCACGGCCAAGGTCTGCGCTGAGGCTACCTTGTGAAGATTGTCCACCTGTGCAGTACCCAAGATGACAGTTGGTCATGGTTGGGAGGCCAAACTCACAGGAGAGGTGCTTACACTAGGGCGTGTAATTGAAAGGTTAGGATTGATTATCCGCATACTGAGTATGGTGAATTCAGGATTTGTTCCTGACGGATGAATCGAATGTTGTGGTGAAAGTGTACAATCTCTGCAGAGTGTCAAACTATTGAATAGCGCGTCATGATTATGGACGATTAAGTGGCCATCTTGTTCCCCGTCAGACTTTTCAAAATGACTTCTGAAATGAATTGAGACTTTGACTTGACCACAACAAAGTTGTGACCTGAATTACAAGATCCCACTTAGGAGTTATAAAATTGTGACTAGCTTTGGAACTTAGTAGAGATAAACCTGGCTTTTTGCAAAACAACCCTAGATCCTAGTGTCCTATTATCCAAAAACCCCCTTACTTGTTAGTTTTAGTTTGCGAGTACTTAAAGAGTACTCATGGCTTTGTCCCTGGCTATTCCCATGGCCAGACTATGAAGAGGAGTACCTGGAAGATGGACCCCAGGAAGGTTACGACAACTAGGATCATCTCCCATCGTCAGCATTGCCTGTGACCCCGAAGATGGAGCTTCGCCTATGCTGTCGTTATTATTACGTATTCCGCTGCTTGAAGTTGTATTAAGAACTGGATCATGAGATCCCTATTTGTGTGAGAACTTATGTATCGTTTGTAATGGATGAAGTACTATGGTATCCAATTCTGTTATGTCTCGCAAAAATGGTAATCCTGGGATTGCGATGTATGGCATAACAGGCATCTAGGATTGAAAAATCCGGGTGTTGACAAGTTGGTATCAGAGCCATCCTGACCATAGGAGACCCTAGTTAGATTGGACGTTGAACCAAAAACTTAGTTTCAAAACCAAAGAACAAAAATATTTACGAAAACTTATTCTCATTCTTACCTCTTTAATTCTTTAATAAAACTTCATGTTCCTCAAAAACTCTTGCAAAATACATAAAATTTTGACACACTTGATCACTCTGCTAATCTACTCATCCTCTATTTTTATAGATGGACGTGAAGTACAACAAGTTTTATCAGTTGGGGAATGGAGGAGACCTTATCTTTGAGAGGGATCTGGATCAGCTTTGAACTTGGGCGTCCACTCCCCGAGTTCTTCGGAGCTCAGCTCAATGATCAAGTAGGAGAAGATCTGCAGTGGCTAATTGTTGCAAGTCTCCGAGGAAAGATTGAACCTCCCACTGCGGAGGGAATTCAGTTTACCTTGAGGGAAAACAACTGGCTCGATGGACTTGCCAGAGCAATGCAGGAAGCTCTTTCCCGTCTGTGTGGGCAGAGCATCAATCAGATCAAGGGTACTCGCTTTGAGTTTTTCCCAAGGCGTGATGCAAATGGCCAACCATTGGACGCCCCATACCACCCCGAGCTGAAGACTCAATTGGACCACCTTAGCTTCATGATGTATGATCGTCAGCAGGAGTTGGACAACTGCCGTGACTATTGCAACCACAAGTCTGCCATCATCAAGACGAAGGACCAGACCATCGCCATGCTAGCAAAGGATCGCAAGTCTCGCTGCCGTCAGCTCAACAATAAGGAGCGCATTATTGCCCATCTTCGCCATCACATCTCATATCTGGAAGAGACCATCCACGAGAGAGACAAGCAGTTAGAGGAAAGGGAGAATGCCGGAGAGGATCTTCGTGGAGACCCTTACTCCTACCTCAACGATGACGATGATTTTCTGGAGGATCAGGCCATGGAGTTCTTCACCGATGAGGATGATTTCGCCTTCATCGACGATGATGATGAAGCCATAGACTCCAAGGAGTAGTAGCACTAAGCACTAGCATAGTGAGTAGTAGTCGGTCCCACTGTATCGTAGTTTCCAGAATGGTTCTTAAAACCATCTGTTTTTCCTTGCTGTGGTGTGCGTTGTATCGAGTGAATGAATGAATGAAAAAGCAAGTTGCTAGAAAAACCTGAGTCAAACTCTAAAAACTTTTCAAAAACCCAAAACCTTAGCAATTTCCCTCTTTCCTCATAATCTATATCAATCTTCAGATGCCACGTGGAGGAAGTGGTTCAGCCCCGGACCCGATGTTGCAGATCTTGCAAATGTTGACTTCTGACCGCGAAGCTGAAAGAGCGGAACGTTAAGCCAACCTAGCTACTCTGCAACTGATAGCCCAGCTAGCCCACAACAACCAAGGCCATGGAAATCAGGATAACCACAGATCTAAGCTCAAGAATTTCCAGAATACCATCCCACCCGTTTGATCAAGAGAATGAGAGACGAGTTCAGGGAGTTGAAGCAAGGAAGGATGACTGTAGTGGAATACCGTGACAAATTTTTGTCATTAGCTAGGTATGCCCCGGACGAGATAGACACCGAAGCCAAGAAGAAAGAAAGATTCCTGAATGGTCTGCATGAAGAGATGCAGACAGTGTTAGTCAATATCCCCTTTGTTCATATTGAAGCCCTTGTCGATTCTGCTATCCAGATGGAAGGAAAGATCAACCAGGCCAATGAGAACCGCAAGCGTCGTATGATGCATCAACCAGGAACCCATCAGACCCCAAAGTATCGCCCCAACCCATCTCCAGGATTTGCCCCAAGAACCAACAGACCCCCTATGACCCGTCCAACCTATCCCAATCGTGGAAACCCTAGACCCGAAGGAAATCACAACAACCCCGGCAACTCTAGCAATTTCACCCGTGCCCCACCCAAGTTCAACACCAACAATGCTACCGCCAATCCCAACACTGCCCCGAGGACTGGAAGCAATGCCTGCTGTCGCGCTAAGGACAAGTCACAAGTGACCTGTTATGTTGTGGAAATAAAGGCCACTATTCCAAGTGCCCCAACAAGAAGAATGCTAAAGCCCTAATGCCAATGCCCCAGCTCAGCAGCGTCGTGTCCCGACCGGGGAGAAGATTTGCCCAGAATTCACTCAACCGCAATGGCCGTCTTTTTCTCATGCATCTTTGAAGAAGCTCGAAGCGCCCAGACGTCGTCTTTGGGTATGTTTTCTGTTAATTCAGTACTTGCAAGAGTGTTGTTTGATTCTGGTGCATCGCATTCATTTGTCACCGAAGAATTTGCCTGCACTAGTAAAATTCAACCAACCAAATTGAAGCATTGTTTGATTGTACAAATCCCCGGATCAACCACCAAGGCTAGACAAATTTGCAAGGCCGTCCCTATCCGAATCCATGGCATAGATTTTTATGCTAATCTAATAGTACTCGGAACTAAAGGTTTGGAAGTAGTACTAGGAATGGATTGGATGTCTAAACATAAAGGATTGATTGACTGTGCCAAGAAAGCCATCACCATGACCAGTACCATCGGAATATCAGTCGAGCATATATCTGAAACCTTACCTCGCCAATTCAAGTGTAACAAGAGTCTAGCCCAACCTACCATTGACCAAGTTCGGATAGTCTGCGAATACCCGATGTATTTCAGATGTTTTGCCCGGTATGCCCCCAGATCGGGATATCGAGTTTATCATCGAACTAATCCCCGGAACAGGACCCATAGCCCAGAGACCCTATAGTATGAACCCGTCAGAACTAGAAGAACTGAAGAAGCAACTGGATTCCATGTTGGAAATCGGATTGATTCAACCAAGTGCGTCCCCATGGAGATCACCTGTCTTGTTTGTGGACAAGAAGGATGGAGGTAACCGTTTGTGTACGGATTATCGAAAGTTGAATGATGTCACCATCAAGAACAAGTACCCCTTGCCTAAGATAGAAGATTTGTTTGATCAGTTGACCGGTGCCTGTGTTTTCTAAGATTGATCTTAGGATGGCTATCATCAACTCAAGATTCGTCTGAGAAGATATTCAAAGACTGCCTTTACCACGGATATGGATTGTATGAGTATCTGATCATGTCTTTCGGACTAACCAATGCCCCCGCTTATTTCATGAACCTCATGAATAAGATTTTTATGGACTTCCTGGATAAGTTTGTTGTTGTTTTCATCGATGACATTCTGATTTATTCCAAATCAGAAGAAGAACATGAGCTACACCTAAGGACCATTCTTGGAACCCTTAGAGAGAATCAGCTGTATGCAAAATTTAGCAAATGTGAATTCTGGTTACAGGAGGTAGGATTCCTCGGTCACATTGTATCAGCCGGAGGAATTGCCGTTGACCCTGCCAAAGTGAAAGATGTAGAAGATTGGCAAGCCCCAACCACTCAAACCCAAGTTCGTGCTTTTCTCGGATTGGCGGGATATTACCGCAAATTTGTAGAAGGATTCTCTAGTATCGCCAGACCCATGACCCAATTGCTGAAGAAGGACAAGAAGTTTGAGTGGACCGACAAATGTGAAGCTAGTTTTCAAGAACTCAAAAGGAGATTGATTTCATGCCCAATCTTGATCATGCTGGATATCACGAAGCCCTTCGATTGTTCTCGGATGTGTGCTAATGCAAGAAGGCAAAGTTATCTCCTATCTCTCGCGACAATTGAAGCAACACGAGCAAAATTACCCAACCCATGACCTCGAACTCGCAGCCGTAGTTCTAGCCCTAAAGACATGGAGACATTACCTGATGGGAAATTGTTGTGAGATTTATTCGGATCACAAGAGCCTAAAGTATATATTCACTCAGAAGGAGCTGAATATGAGGCAGAGAAGATGGATTGAGCTAATCAAGGATTATGACCTGGACATTCACTATCACCCTGGTAAAGCCAATGTGGTAGCAGATGCCCTTAGCAGATTGCCGTGCCGCTTGAACTCCATGATTTTGAAGGAGCAACCAAGTTTGCACAAGGAGATGGAAGATTTTCGAATGGAATTAATAAGTGAAGGATTTTTTGCTAGCATAGAACTTCAGCCCACTTTGATCAGTCAGATTAAAGAGGCGCAGAAAGGAAATGCTAGTATCGACGGAATCAAGCGTCGTATCGGTACAGGCAAAGTACCCGGATTCACCGAGGACGAAGAAGGAGTTCTGTGGTACAAAGGACGCCTTTGGGTACCAGCAGATTCAGAGTTGAAAGAAGTTATCTTGAAGGAGGATCATGATACTCTTTATTCTATCCATCCCGGAGGAACGAAGATGTATCAAGATTTTAAAGAGCAATTTTGGTGGCATAAGATGAAGAGAGAAATCGGAAGTTATATCGCCAAGTGTGATATATGTCGGTAGTCAAGCGGGACATCAAAGACCAGGATTGTTGCAACCTTTGCAAATTCCGGAATGGAAATGGGATTACAGAGGAATGGACTTTATCACTGGACTACCTACTTCTAGTAGGGGAAATGACTCTATTTGGGTCAAAGTGGACAGATTGTCCAAAGTCGCCCATTTCTTGCCCGTCAAAACCACCTATCAGAGTTCGAAGCTAGCAGAGTTGTACATCGCTAGAATCGTTAGTTTGCACAGAGTCCCCAAGAACATCGTATCGGATCGAGGAACTTAGTTTACCTCGAGATTCTGGAAGAAAGTCCAAGAAGGTTTAGGAACTCGCCTAGATTTCAGTACCGCGTATCACCCTCAGACCGATGGACAAACGAAGCGAGTAAACCAAATACTCGAAGATATGCTGAGAGCATGTGTGTTAGAATATGGATCCAAGTGGGAAGACTGTCTGCCGTTTGCAGAATTTTCATACAACAACAGTTACCAAGCCAGTTTGCAAATGGCCCCATTTGAATTCATGTACGGAAGAAAGTGCCGCACCCCTTTGAACTGGTCGGAAGTAGGAGAGAGTCAGATTTTCGGACCCGACATTCTACGAGAAGCCAAAGAGAAGGTTCACAAGATTCGTGAGCACCTCAAGACCGCCCAATCCCGACAGAAGAGTTATGCCGACAAGAGATGTCGAGACCTCGCCTTCATCATCAGAGATTTTGTTTATCTGAAAGTGTCGCCATTAAAGGGAATGCAGCGTTTCCAACTCAAAGGAAAGTTAGCCCCCAGATATATCGGACCTTTCAAAATTTTGAACCGTCGAGGAGAAGTATCTTACCAACTGGAACTACCTGAAGAGATGTCAGCTGTGCATAATGTGTTCCATATCTCGTTACTTCGCAAATGTCTCGAAGTCCCCGAGAAGACCGAAGTGTTCAAGAATATCGATCACCAGACCATAGAGATCAACGATGACCTAACCTATCCTGAAGTACCCATCCGTATATTGGAAGAAGCCTTTTGAACTACCAGAACCCGAAGCATCAAGTTTCTCAAGATTCATGGAGCAACCACACAGAAGAGGAAGCTACATGGGAGCGCGAAGATCACATCAGGATGGAGTTTCCAGATCTCTTCAAATCCTAGGTAATCTTTTCGTCCTTTTTCAAATCTCGGGACGAGATTTTGTTTAAGGGGGGAAGGTTTGTAACATCCCAAAAATACCAAACCTAGATCATCAAACACTAATCATCAAGATTAGGGTTAACAAAAACTTTTCTAAATAAACTCATGAATGCATGCATATGTGTATGCATGGATTTTGAATTTCTTTAAAAACCACCTTGTTTGTGTGATCCATTGCTTGTAAAATGTTTCTTAGATGAAATGAGCATCATCTAAAACATTTCCCACACTTTTACTAAAGACAAGTAAATCAAAACAAATATATTAAGTGAATGGTCATTTTGACCAACTTAACTCCCATGCCTACTTTGGCTGTCTCAAACTTTCAGAACCTATCAGAAACTTTTTTGGATCTTTGCACCCCTTGAATGTACTCATAACAGAGTATCAAGGCCCACTTTGTGATCATCCAGAAACTTTCAAATGCATAGTTTAAATGACAATTCAAAATTGAATCTTCTTCATATGGGAAGATCCCACTTTTTCAAAACCCACTCAAACAAGCTCAACTTTCAAAACCCAAGCATCTGCAGACTCACCAGCACCAATCTAGCAAACTCACCAAAATTCATTTCAAAATTCAAAACTTGATTTCATGCGGCCATTTCATCAAACAGGTTGCAGACACAAATCAAACAAAACATCAAACACTATAGTATGCAGTGATTCTTGCCTAACTTGTTCCCTAGTTAGCTCACACACAACTCAGTAGATCATATAGAAAGATTAGCCCAACACTAGCACCCCTATGAGCTTGCCATTGTCATTAATGGTGAACAACCGAGAACCTCAATGCCACCCCATAGTCGACAGCAGGCTAGAGGAAGAACTAGCCGTGCAAACCTTGTTTGGGAGGCAGCCCACCGTCCACCGCCACCCACTGTCCCAGCATGGCGTTGCCAAGCCACGACCACGCAGCGCACAAGCCGCGCCCAGACCATGCCGAGCGTGCGCCAGAGCGCCACCCTTGACCAGCGTCCACAGACGGCGCGCCGCCCTCACCGCGCGCACACACGATCACCACCGACCCAGGAGACCGCCAGACATCCCCGTTTGCCGTCCCGTGCCATACAGCCACCGCCCGCCGTCGAAGACGCCGCCTACAGAAAGCACGCCGTTCCAGACCAAACCACACCGCCCCATGCCTCACGACCATGTCATTGAGCATCGCCAGGAGACACAACACCGTCCCCTACCCTTGCCCATGCCATTAGCCGCCTATAACGTCGCCCCCAACGATCTCACCGTGCGCCCCGACGGTCCCCTTGCTCGACTATAAATAGAGGCCACCCCCGCACGATTTCTTCACACCATCTCACTCCCCTCTCCTCACTGATCGTGCCACACCATTCCCAGAGCAAGGCGAGCACCACCTCGCCGGAATTTCACTGAGCTGCATTGCCGGAGAAGAAGGGAACCAGCAATTGGAGCCGCCCAGGAGAAGCCACCGGTACCAGGAGGTTCGCCGTCGTCGAATTCGTCGTTCGCCCGCCTCGCCGACCCTCGCCCGTACCCCCGTGAGCCCCCAGCGACCCTCACTGGCCGCGCTAGGTTTCGTTCTCGCCGGAGCTGTCTCGCGTCGATGATGACCCTCAGCCGTTGGATTAGAACTAGATCGAACGATCCACGTTGCCCCATACCGCTTCGCCCAGCCCCGTGTCACTGACGAGTGGGGACACCCACTTAAGCAGCCCACGGGAGCCCTGTGCTTAGCAGGCCGGCCCGTTAGAATTTCCCGCGCAGCCCAGCAATTCAAATTAAACCTTTTCTTTTTAAATTCAAACACACTTCTGTACCCAACTTCAAAAATCAACCCAGATCGATTTAGTGCACCAAATTGGATGAAACCAATTTTGTTGGAAAGTTCTATGAATGCTTAATCCAAGCCCGTTGGATTCAAGTTATTTGGATCTGTAGATCACCCATAGTAAAAATAACAAGGCAGAAGCTTTTCTGCATTCAAACATTTTTCAAATTTAAACCATAAAAGCTTTTGAGTTGATTCCAACTCTCAAAAATCACATTTAACCATACCTTTCAGAATATATAAAAATATATAGGTTTACTTGCAGAAATAATGTTCAAGTAATAAAAGAATGCTTCATAAGCATTTCTAGCCACTTTAATTAATTAAAATAAAAGGGTAAAACCTTATTAAATTGTGACACCACTTTAAATCACATTCCCATGGACTACAATATGTGGTGATGACATGTGTCAACATGATCCCATATTTGGTTTGGAGAATATTAAACCTTAAGTAGTTTTTCAATGAGTAGAAATTACTTTTCTAAAAATAAAAGATTTAAACCAAGCTTTAACCTTGTAATGTTAGAGATGATGCTAGATCATCTATAGGACCCTTGTGTGTGATGAGTGCAAGTAGATAAGTATTGTTTGGTGATTGTGTACCTCGTATTTATTCATAGACGCTAGTACCGACCAAGGATACGAGGAGGAAGGAGGATACTATGAAGAAGAAGCCGAGGAGAACTTCAACCACTGCTCTGCACAAGGCAAGCCTAATACTACTAGTGAATGTGCAAGCTTATACTGATATTGATGCAAGATGATACTATATCTGTGCAAGCCTTACTAAACAAGTTGACCTATGCAAGCTAATCCTTGCCAGATACCCTACTGTTGCCACAAATCCATACTTGTGATATGACTACTATATGCCTTAAGCATATGAGATCATACCCACTTGTTAAACCAATCCTAGTTTTATGGCAAGTTTCTTACTTTATTTCTTTATCAAAGCTTACTTAGAGTCTACCTAAGAGTTTGGTAGATACCAGACAGTTGTGCTGAAGGTTGCATAAAATTTGGCCTAAGCTAGAAACCTTGATATCGGCCTGAGACATAAGGTTGTACTTAGTAAAACTCCACTAGTTACCACCCCTCATTAGTACTACCCTCACCTGTAGATGCTAGTGCTAAGCATAAAAATTGATCAACTTTTAGATGGAAATACTTGGTGGAAAAATGGTTATGAAAACCTTGGAATGATGGATCATTCTATGGAAATGTTTTGGACATGTGTGTCCAAACACTTGATGATTTTGGTGATGAAAATGTTGAGGCATGAGCCTTAGCCCTTTATAAAACTGATGGTTGTCTGGATGCGATACCATTCCAATTTTATCGTACAACCACAATACCCGAATATTGGGTAGGGCTTTACTGGAAACTTATATTCCTTAGTATTAGTTCCCTCATGGCCAAGGTCTGAGCTGAGGCTACCTTGTGAAGATTGTCCACCTGTGCAGTACCCAAGATGACAGTTGGTCATGGTTGGGAGGCCAAACTCACAGGAGAGGTGCTTATACTAGGGCGTGTAATTGAAAGGTTAGGATTGATTATCCGCATACAGTATGGTGAATTCAGGATTTGTTCTGACGGATGTATCGAATGTTGTGGTGAAAGTGTACAATCTCTGCAGTGTCAAACTATTGAATAGCAGCGTCATGATTATGGACAGTTGGAGTGGCCATACTGTTCCCCCGTCAGACTTTTCAAAATGACTTCTGAAATGAATTGAGACTTTGACTTGACCACAACAGAGTTGTGACCTGAATTACAAGATCCCACTTAGGAGTTATAAAATTGTGACTAGCTTTGGAACTTAGTAGAGATAAACCTGGCTTTTTGCAAAACAACCCTAGAGCCTAGTGTCCTATTATCCAAAAACCCCCTTACTTGTTAGTTTTAGTTTGCGAGTACTTAAAGAGTACTCATGGCTTTGTCCACGGCTATTCCCATGGCGGACTATGAAGAGGAGTACCTGGAAGATGGACCCCAGGAAGGTTACGACAACTAGGATCATCTCCCATCGTCAGCATTGCCTGTGACCCCGAAGATGGAGCTTCGCCTACGCTACCGTTATTATTACGTATTCCGCTGCTTGAAGTTGTATTAATAACTGGATCATGAGATCCCTATTTGTGTGAGAACTTATGTATCGTTTGTAATGGATGAAGTACTATGGTATCCAATTCTGTTATGTCTCACAAAAATGGTAATCCTGGGATTGCGATGTATGGCATAACAGGCATCTAGGATTGAAAAATCCGGGTGTTGACAAGATGTTATTAACAACAAGATCATATCGTTAGGAGAATGATATGGTGGACATACTCCTATAGATAAGCGTAGCATAAAGATCAAGTCATTTTAAATAGTTCAATTGCTATATGCTTTCTGATACATAGTAACCTAATTCCTTCGACCATGAGATCATGCATATCACCTTCACCGGAAGGATGCTTTGAAGACATCAAACACCACACCGTAACTGGGTGGCTATAAAGGTGGCATTGAGTGTTCGGAAAGTATTGGTTGAGACACATGGATCAAGAGTAGGATTTGTCCATCCATATGACAGATAGATATACTCTGGGCCCTCTCGGTGGAATGTCATCCAATTAGCTTGCAAGCATGTGACTAGCTCACAAGGGATCACATATCATGGGAACGAGAAAACAGTACTTATCAGTAACGAGGTTGAACTAGGTATGCAGAGATACCGACGATCATAACCTCGGATAAGTAAACTATCGTGAGACAAAGGAAAATTGGTATCGTATGTAAGTGGTTCATTCGATCGCTAAGTAATCGTTGAAATATGTGGGAGCCATATGAATTTCCAGATTCCTCTATTGGTTATTGTTCGGAGAAGTGTCTTGATCATGTCCGCATAATTCACGAACCATAGGGAGACACACTTAAGGATTCGACGTTGTTTGAGTTGTTATGGAATGATGAGTAAGAGACCGAATGTTATTCGAAGTCTCGGATGGGATCCGGGATATCACAAGGAGATCCGTAATGGTCCGGAGAATAAGATTCATATAAGGAAAGTCCTGTTTCGGGGTTGGAGAATGGTTCTGGTGTTTTCATCGGGAATGTTCTAGAAGGTTCCGGAATGTCCGGCACTCCGGAGGGGAAGGGTACATGAATGTGTCATATCAAGTTGGAATGATTGCATCATGTACTAGGTGTCATCGCTGAACAAAATAAAGGGTTTAATCAAATCCTAGTTTGAAAAGTCAAACGCCAATTTGAAAAGTCAAACGGCTATTTTGGAAGGTGGAGGGGAAGTAGGAAACCTACTTGGGGAGGAGTTCCTCCCCTCCACCGCCGGCCCACTTGGGATCCGAGTTGGGGAGGGACTCCCCTCCCCTTGGCCGGCGCCTCCCACCTATAAAAGGAGGGGCAGGGCTACCCCTCCTAGCACACAAGTTGCCCTCCTCTAAACCTAAACCCTAGCCGCCGCCGCCCACCATAGCCGCCGCCTAGGGTTTCCCTCCTAGCCGCCGACTTGGGCTGCCCCAAGCCCTAGCCGCCAGCCCTAGAACCTCCTCCTTGGTGTGTCTAAACCCTAGATCGCCGAGGAGCTCTCTCGTAGTCCACCATACTCGCTCCGGCTTAAGGCGAAGCCCTGCGATATCTCCCCTCTACTTCCGGTACCACGCCGTTGTGCTGCCGGAATCGCGAGGAGAGTGCTACAACCTCCATTTCTGCTGGAACAAGGAGAGGAAGGTCTTCGTCAGTACCGAGCGATGTGACCGATTGGGAGTGCTGCCGAGCATGGCCGGAAGGATCGTCTACGCGATCTTGAGATTAGGAAGAGTACGACTACATCACCCACAAGAATCCGCTCTCGTTAAACACTTTGGAATCTTCGAGGGTGAGTTATTCCATCGACTCGTTGCTACAATCTAGTAGATAGATCTTGGCATGTTTGTTTGTATGCGGTAGAATTTTTTTGTTTTCCATGCTACGAAACCCTACAGTGGTATTAGAGCCGTGTCTATTTGTAGATCTGTTGCACGAGTAAAACACGATGGTCATTCTGGGTGTTGATGCTTTTATTGTCGATTGCTTCTTATGTACTTTGCATCTTGCGGGATGTTGGGATGAAGCGGCTCGGGCTAACCTTACATGACATCGTTCATGAGACTTGCTCCACGCTTGACATGCAACTTGTATTGCATAAGTGGCTTTGCGGGTGCCTGTTTCTCCCAGCATAGTTCAGATTCAATTTATGACGGGTGATTGTCAATAGTAGTATCAATGTTGTGGTTCTTGTTCGTAAGTTAGAACGACACTTATTGAAAGCCCCAAACCACGTAAAACATGCAAAGAAAGTAGAGGCGTCTAACTTTGTTTTGCAGGGGTGTGCTGTGATGTGATATGGCCATGATTGTGATTATATTTGATGTATGCAATGTTCCTTATTGTAAGTTGGCAACCGGCAGGAGCCATATGGTTGTATTTAATTATGTTAAGACCCGCGAGTCTATTCAAAGTAGTTGTAATAGTTGAAGCCGGTGGACGACAACCATGGATAAGCGTCATTGACCTTGATGAAATGCCGGTGATGATGGAGATCATGTTCGTGCTTGAAGATGGAGATCAGAAGCACAAAGAAGAAAGGCCATATCATATCACATATTATGAATTGCATGTGATGTTAATCCTTTATGCATCTTGTATTGCTTAGTTAACAATGGTAGCATTATAAGATGATCCCTCATGCACATGAATTTAAAGTTATAAAGTGTTCACCCTTAGTTAGCACCGTTGCTAAAGCTTGTTGTTTCGAAGCACCACGTGATGATCGGGTGTGTTAGATTCCGCAAGTGTATACAACGTGAGAAAGCCAGATTTGCTCATGCGGAAACTAAGGTTTGATCTTGATGAGCCTAGCATGTACAGACATGGTCTCGGAACACGGATCACCGAAAGGTAAAGCATGAATCATATAGTAGATATGATGAACATGTCGATTGTTCGCCATTGAAACTATATCAACTCTCGTGATGATCTGTGTTGATGTAGTGGACTTGGTTCGTGTGATCACTAAAACAATGTGAGGGATATTGTTTTGAGTGGGAGTTCACCTAGATTAATTTAACTATTAATTAGAACTCAATTTGTCATAAACTTAGTCTAAACTATTGCAAATATGTTGAGGATCAGTTGTGGCCCCTACCATCAATTTTAATGCATTCCTAGAGAAAGAAAAGTTGAAAAACAATGGAAGCAACTTCGTGGATTGGTTCCGCAATTTGAGGATTGTCCTCACAGCTGGTAATTTGACCTATGTGCTGGATGCACCGCTGGGTGACCCACCTGCAGCTACTTCTACCGATGAAGTAAAGAATGTTTACCTCGCTCGGAAGACTCAGTACTCCACAGTTCAGTGTGCTATCTTGTATGGTTTAGAATCGGAGCTTCAGAAAAGGTTTGAGAATTGCGACCCACATGATATTGTCCGTGATCTCAACTTGATCTTTGAGACTCACGCGGCGATTGAGAGCTATGAGGCTTCTGAAAAGTTCTTTAACTGCAAGATGGAAGAGGGCAACTCCGTCAGTGAGCATGTTCTTAAGATGTCTGTGCACGCAAACAAACTTCAAAGCTTGGGTATAGTGATTCCTAATGCTTTGGGGATTTACCGTGTCCTCCAATCACTACCACCAAGTTACAAGAACTTTGTGATGAACTACAATATGCAAAACATGAACAAGCAGTTGCCAGAACTCTTTTCCATGTTGAAATCTACAGAAGTGGAGATCAAGAAATAGCACCAAGTGTTGATCGTCAATAAGACCACCAAATTCAAGAAAGGCAAGTCTAAGCAAAAGGGACACTTCAAGAAGGGTGGTAAGAAAGTTACCGCACCGACGAAGAAGACCAAGGCTGGACCTAAGCACGTCTTGAGTGCTTTTTTGCAAGGGAGAAGGTCCTTTGGAAGTGGAATTGCCCAAAGTACTTGGCGGATTTGAAGAACGGCAACATCAAGAAGAAAGGTATATCCGATATACATGTTATTGATGTGTATCTCACTAGTACTCGTAGTAGTGCACAGGTATTTGATCTTGGTTCGGTTGCTCGTATTTGTAACTTTCGAAGCAGTCTTTGCGAATAAACGGAAGCTAGCGAAGAACGAGGTGACGATGCGCGTGGGAAACGGATCAAAGGTTGATGTGATCGCGGTCGGCACGCTACCCCTTCATCTACCATCGGGATTAATTTTATACTTAAATAATTGTTATTTGGTGCCTGCGTTAAGCATGAACATTATATCGGGATCTTGTTTATTGCGAGACGGTTACTTGTTTAAGTCCGAGAATAATGGTTGTTCGATTTATATGAGTAATATGTTTTATGCACATGCACCTTTGATAGATGGTCTATTCTTATTGAATCTCGATAGTGGAAATACACATATTAATAACATTGAGGCTAAACGTTTGAAATCGAGCGATAACTCGACCTATATGTGGCACTGTCGTCTTGGTCACATTGGAGTGAAGCGTATGAAGAAACTCCATTCCGATGGACTTCTTGAATCACTTGATTTCGAATCACTTGAAAGATGCGAAGCATGTCTGATGGGTAAAATGACTAAGACTCCATTTTCTGGTATGATGGAGTGAGCTACTGACTTATTGGAAATCATACATACCGATGTGTGTGGTCCAATGAGTGTAGCATCGCGTGGTGGTTATCGTTATGTTCTTACCTTCACGGATGACTTGAGTAGATATGGGTATATCTATTTCATGAAACATAAGTCCGAAACTTTCGAGAAGTTTAAGGAATTTCAAAGTGAGGTAGAGAATCAACGTAAAAAGAAGATTAAATTTCTACGTTCTGATTGTGGAGGTGAATATTTAAGTTACGAGTTTGGCGAGCATTTGAAGAAATGCGGAATACTTTCACAATTGACACCGCCGGGAACACCACAGCGTAATGGTGTGTCCGAACGTCGTAATCGAACTCTCTTAGATATGGTTCGTTCTATGATGTCACTTACAAATTTACCGCTATCATTTTGGGGTTATGCATTAGAAACAGCCGCATTCTTTAAATAGGGCACCATCTAAATCCGTTGAAACGACACCGTATGAATTATGGTTTGGGAAGAAACCTAAATTGTCGTTCCTTAAAGTTTGGGGTTGCGAAGCCTATGTAAAGAAGTTACAGCCGGACAAGCTAAAACCCAAAGCGGAAAAATGCGTCTTCATAGGATACCCGAAGGAAACTATTGGGTATACCTTCTATCATAGATCCGAAGGAAAAATCTTCGTTTCCAAGAATGGATCCTTTCTAGAGAAGGAATTTCTCTCGAAAGAAGTGACTGGAAGAAAAGTAGAACTCGACGAGGTTGTCGAACCTTCTCTCGAACATCCGAGTAGCGCAACGCCGGAAGAAGTTCATGTGGTGCCTGCACCAATAAGAGAGGAAGCTAATGATGATGATCATGAAACTTCGGTTGTAGTTGCTACAGAGCCTCGCAGGTCAACGAGAACTCGTACCACTCCTGATTGGTATGATCCCGTTATGAATGTCATGTTGGTGGACAACACCGATGACCTTGCGACATATGAGGAAGTGATGATGAGCCCAGATTCCAATAAATGGCAGGAAGCCATGAAATCCTAGATTGGATCCATGTACGAAAACCAAGTATGGACTTTGGTGGACTTACCAGATGGCCGGAAGACTGTCGAGAACAAATGGATTTTCAAGAAGAAAACAGATGCTGATGGTAATGTTACTGTCTATAAAGCTCGACTTGTCGCAAAAGGGTTTCGACAAATTTAAGGAGTTGACTACGATGATACTTTCTCACCTGTAGCGAAGCTAAAGTCTGTGAGGATTATGTTAGCAATCGCTGCATATTATGATTATGAGATATGGCAGATGGATGTCAAAACAACATTCCTCAATGGAGACATTGATGAAGAGTTGTATATGATGCAACCCAAAGGTTTTGTCGATCCTAAAGATGCTAACAAGGTATGCAAACTTCAACGGTCCATCTATGGATTGAAGCAAGCATCCCGAAGTTGGAATCAACATTTTGATAAGGTTATCAAAAGTTTTGGTTTTATACAAACTTATGGAGAAGCTTGTATTTACAAGAAAGTGAGTGGGAGCTCTATAGCATTCTTAATACTATATGTAGATGACATATTGTTGATTGGGAATGATGTATACCTTCTTAATAGTGTCAAGGAATATTTGAATAATAGTTTTTCAATGAAGGATCTTGGCGAAGCAGCTTACATATATGGCATAAAGATTTATAGAGATAGATCGAGACGCCTAATATCATTGTCACAAAGTACATATTTGGACAAAGTTCTAAAGAGGTTTGGAATGGAAGATAGCAAGAAAGGGTTCTTGCCCATGTTGCCCAATACGACCTTGAGTAAAACTCAAAGTCCGACAACGGCAGAAGATAGAGAAAGGATGAGTAAGACTCCCTATGCCTCAGCCATAGGATCTCTAATGTATGCCATGCTATGTACTAGACCCGACATTGCATATGCTGTTAGTTTAACTAGCAGATATCAAAGTAATCCAGGAGTGGATCATTGGACAGTGGTCAAAAACATCCTTAAGTACTTGAGAAGAACTAAGGATATGGTTCTTTCTTATGGAGGTGATGAACAGCTCGTTGTTAATGGTTACACCGATGCTAGTTGGAACACCGATCCGGATGATTCTAAATCACAATCCGGATACGTATTTACTTTGAATGGTGCAGCAGTTAGCTGGAGGAGTGCAAAGCAAAGCGTTGTGGCGAGATCTTCAACTGAATCGGAATACATGGCTGCTTCGGAGGCTTCACAAGAAGCGATATAGATGAAAGAGTTAATTACAGAGCTGGGTGTGGTTCCAAGTGCGCTGGACCCAATGTCTATCTACTGTGATAACATGGGCGCCATAGCCAATGCGCAAGAACCAAGGTCACACAAGAAGCTGAAGCATATCAAGATACGTTTTCACGCTATTCGAGAACATGTCCAAGATGGGGACATAAATATTTGCAAAGTACACACAGATCTGAATGTGGCAGATCCGTTGACTAAACCTCTCCCGAGGGCAAAACATGACCAACACAAAACTGCCATGGGTGTTCGGTACATTACCATGTAATTTAGATTAGATGACTCTAGTGCAAGTGGGAGACTGTTGGAGATATGCCCTAGAGGCAATAATAAATATAGTTATTATTATATCTTTGTGTTTATGATAAATGTTTACATTCATGCTATAATAGTATTAACAAGGAAACATTAATACCTGTGTGATTTGTAAACTAAAATAGAGTCCCTAGTAAAGCCTCTTTATAATACTAGCTTGTTGGTTAATAAATGATTGTGGTTTCCCTATCATGAACATTGAGATGTTATTAACAACAAGATCATATCGTTAGGAGAATGATATGGTGGACATACTCCTATAGATATGCGTAGCATAAAGATCAAGTCATTTTAAATAGTTCAATTGCTATATGCTTTATGATACATAGTAACCTAATTCCTTCGACCATGAGATCATGCATATCACCTTCACCGGAAGGATGCTTTGATGACATCAAACACCACACCGTAACTGGGTGGCTATAAAGGTGGCATTGAGTGTTCGGAAAGTATTGGTTGAGACACATGGATCAAGAGTGGGATTTGTCCATCCATATGACGGATAGATATACTCTAGGCCCTCTCGGTGGACTGTCATCCAATTAGCTTGCGAGCATGTGACTGGCTCACAAGGGATCACATATCACGGGAACAAGAAAAGAGTACTTATCAGTAACGAGGTTGAACTAGGTATGCAGAGATACCGACGATCATAACCTCGGATAAGTAAACTATCGTGAGACAAAGGGAAATTGGTATCGTATGTAAGTGGTTCATTCGATCGCTAAGTAATCGTTGAAATATGTGGGAGCCAAATGAATTTCCATATTCCTCTATTGGTTATTGTTCGGAGAAGTGTCTCGATCATGTCCGCATAATTCACGAACCGTAGGGAGACACACTTAAGGATTCGACGTTGTTTGAGTAGTTATGGAATGATGACTAAGAGACCTAATGTTATTCGGAGTCTCGGATGGGATCCGGGATATCACGAGGAGATCCGGAATGGTCCGGAGAATAAGATTCATATAAGGAAAGTCCTGTTTCGGGGTTGGAGAATGGTTCCGGTGTTTTCATCGGGAATGTTCTAGAAGGTTCGAATGTCCAAGCACTCGGAGGAAGGGTACATGAATGTGTCATATCAAGTTGGAATGATTGCATCATGTACTAGGTTTCATCGCTGAACAAAATAAAGGGTTTAATCAAATCCTAGTTTGAAAAGTCAAACGCCAATTTGAAAAGTCAAACGGCTATTTTGGAAGGTGGAGGGGAAGTAGGAAACCTACTTGGGGAAGAGTTCCTCCCCTCCACCGCCGGCCCACTTGGGATCCGAGTTGGGGAGGGACTCCCCTCCCCTTGGCCGGCGCCTCCCACCTATAAAAGGAGGGGCAGGGCTGCCCCTCCTAGCACACAAGTTGCCCCCCTCTAAACCTAAACCCTAGCCGCCACCGCCCACCATAGCCGCCGCTGCCTAGGGTTTCTCCCCTAGCCGCCGACTTGGGCTGCCCCAAGCCCTAGCCGCCGGCCCTAGAACCTCCTCCTTGGTGTGTCTAAACCCTAGATCGCCGAGGAGCTCTCTCATAGTCCACCATACTCGCTCCGGCTTAAGGCGAAGCCCTGCGAGATCTCCCCTCTATTTCCGGTACCACGTCGTTGTGCTGCCGGAATCGCGAGGAGAGTGCTACAACCTCCGCTGCCTGCTGGAACAAGGGAGAGGAAGGTCTTCGTCGAGTACCGAACGTGTGACCGACTGCGGGAGTGCTGCCGGAACGCAGCGCCGGAAGGATCGTCTACGCGATCTTGAGATCGGGAAGAGTACGACTACATCACCCACGAGAATCTGCTCTCGTTAAACACTTTGGAATGTTCGAGGGTGAGTTATTCCATCGACTCGTTGCTACAATCTAGTAGATAGATCTTGGCTTGTTTGTTTGTATGCGGTAGAAATTTTTTGTTTTCCATGCTATGAAATCCTACAGTTCCGTAATCCGATATCACATTGTGATTAACTCCTTAACCACATGCTTGCAAGCAGTGTTGATATCGATTACCGAGTGGGCCCGAAGTATATCTCTTCGACTTGGGAGAGACAAATCCCATCTCGATACATACAACCCAACAGGTACTTTCCGATCACCTGAGATACACCTTTATGATCACCCTCTCATAGGATGACATTTGATGACCTCAAAGCTTTCTTCCGATACCAGGGAGTTGTATTATCTCATGGTCTAAGGAATACAATATTTGACATAAGAAAAGCTTCGTAAAGATGAACACGATGACACGATCTAATTGCTTCGCTTAGTTTGGGTCTGTCCATCATATCATTCTACCAATGATATGATCTCATTATTAATCGACAACTCATGTCTATGGTTAGGAAACCTTAACCATCACTAAACAATGAGCTAGTCCATAGAGGCATGCTAGGGACACGGTGTTGTTTACAAACCACATAAGTATTAAAGTTTCTGCTTAATACAATTCTAGCATGGAATATAAACTTTATCATGAACAAGAATTATAATAATATCTTTATTATTGCCTATAGGGCATAATTCCAATAGTCTCCCACTTGCACTAGACTCAATAATCTAGTTTACATTTGGCAACAATCTCACACCCATGGCACTAAGGTGCTGATCATGTTTTACACGTGGAAGGGGTTTAGTCAATGGATCTGCGACATTCAGATCTGTATGTACTTTGCTAATCTTCAGATCTCCATCTGCTATATAATCTCGGATTATATGAAACTTGCGGTTGATATGCTTGGTCTTTGGATGATATATTGGTTCCTTAGCGAGTGCTATGGCGCTAGTGTTGTCACACAATATCTCTAGTGGGTCCAATGCACTTGGAACCACGCCAAGCTCAGTGATGAAGTTCCTGATCCAAACTCCTTCACTTGACGCTTCTACAGCAGCCATGTATTCCGCTTCTACTGTAGATCCCGCGATCATGCTTTGCTTGCAGCTTCTCCAGCTCACAGCTACTCCATTAAAAATATAAACGTATCCTGTCTGAGATTTAGAATCATCCTTGTCGGTGTCGAAACTAGCGTCGATGTAACCCTTTACGACGAGTTGTTCATCACCTCCATAGACTAAGAACATTTCTTTAGTCCTATTTAGGTACTTTAGGATGTTCTTCACGGCTGTCCAGTGTTCCACTCCTGGATCACTTTGATATCTGCTCGTCAAACTAAGAGCATTGGACACATTCGGTCTAGTACACAGCATGGCATACATGATAGAACCTATGGCCGAGGCATAAGGCACTTTGCTCATAGCTTCCCTATCATTTACAGAAGGACACCGAGCCTTGCTCAATATCTTACCGACAACATAGGCAATTGAACCTTTCTTTGCCTTATCCATTCTGAACCTTTTCAGAACTTTGTCTAGGTATGTACTTTGGCTTAAAGCTATCAGGCGTCTTTGTCTATCTCTATAGATTTTGATGCCCAATATATAAGCAGCTTCACCTAGGTCTTTCATTGAAAAACACTTGTTCAAATAACTCTTCACATCGTTAAGCATGTTAATGTCATTTCCAATAATCAATATGTCATCCACATATAGTACCAGAAATGTCACCGAGCTCCCACTCACTTTCTTGTAGATACAAGCTTCATAGCAATTTGGAACAAATCCAAAGCTCTTGATCACTTGATCAAAACGAAGGTTCCAACTCCGAGATGCTTGCTTTAGTACATAAATGGAACGCTGAAGTTTGCATACTTTATCAGCATCCTTAGGATTGACAAAACCTTCGGGTTGCATCATATACAACTCTTCATCAATGTTGCCATTGAGGAACGCAGTCTTGACATCCATCTGCCATATTTCATAATCATGAAACGCAGCAATTGCTAATAAAATCCGAATGGACTTAAACATCACTACAGGAGATAAAGTCTCATCATAGTCAACACCTTGAACTTGTCGAAAACCTTTCGCGACAAGACGTGCTTTATAGACGGTAACATTACCATCCGCGTCCGTTTTCTTCTTGAAAATCCATTTGCACTCAACGGCCTTCCGGTCGCTAGGAGGGTCCACCAAAGTCCATACTTGGTTTTCGCTCATGGATCCCAATTCGGATTTCATGGCCTCTAGCCATTTCTCAGAGTCTGGGCTCATCATCGCTTCCTCATAGTTCGTAGGTTCACTGTCTTCTACCAACAAGACAGTCAAGACAGGGTTGCCATACCACTCAGGAGGGGCACATGACCTTGTCGACCTGCGAGATTCAGTAGCAGCATCGTCTGAAGCTTCATGATCCTTGTCATTAGCTTCCTCCATTGTTGGTGCAGGCGGCACTGGAAAAATTTCAGGTGCTGCGCTACTCTCCAACTCAAGAGAAGGTTCAACAACCTAGTCTAGCTCTACTTTCCTCCCACTCACTTCTTTCGAGAGAAACTCCTTCTCAAGAAAGGAACCGTTCTTTGCGACAAACACTTTGCCTTCGGTTCTGTGATAGAAGGTATACCCAATAGTTTACTTAGGGTATCCTATGAAGACGCATTTATCCGCTTTGGGTTCAAGCTTGTCCGGCATCAACTTCTTGACGTAGGCTTCGCGTCCCCAAACTTTAAGAAACGACAACTTAGGTTTAGCACCAAACCACAGTTCATACGGTGTCGTCTCAACGGATTTAGATGGTGCCCTATTTAAAGTGAATGCAGCGGTTTCTAATGCATAACCCCAAAATGATAACGGCAAATCAGTAAGAGACATCATTGATCGGACAATATCTAATAGAGTTTGATTCCGGCGTTTAGACACACCATTGCGCTGTGGTGTTCCGGGTGGCGTGAGTTGCGAAACGATTCCGCTAGCTTTAAGATGCGTGAGAAAATCATAACTCAAATATTCACCTCCACGATCGGATCGTAGAAACTTAATTTTTATGTTACGATGGTTCTCCACTTCATTCTGAAATTCTTTGAACTTTTCAAACGTTTCAGATTTATGTTTCATCAAATAGATATACCCATATCTACTTAAGTCATCGGTAAAAGTGAGAAAGTAGCGATATCCACCGCGCGTTGAAACACTCATCGATCCGCATACATCGGTATGTATGATTTCCACCAAATCTGTTGCTCGCTCCATTATTCCGGAGAACGGGGTTTTGATCATCTTGCCCATAAGGCATGGTTCGCATGTGTCAAATGATTGAAAATCAAGAGACTCCAAAAGTCCATCAGAATGGAGTTTCTTCATGCGCTTTACTCCAATATGACCTAGACGACAGTGCCACAAATAAGTAGTATTATCACTATCTAGTTTGCATCTCTTAGCCTCAATGTTATGGATGTGTGTTTCATCCCTTTCGAGATTCAGAAGAAATAAACCATTCACAACAGGTGCATGACCATAAAAGATGTTACTCATATAAATAGAACAACCATTATTCTCCGATTTAAATGAATAACCGTCTTGCAATAACACGATCCAGAAATAATGTTCATGCTCAATGCAGGCACATAATAACACTTATTAAGGTTTAAAACTAATCCCGAAGGTAAAACTAAGGAGAGCGTGCCGACGGCCATCACATAAACTCTTGATCCGTTGCTAACGCGCATTGTCACCTCATCCCTCGCAAGCCGCGTCTATTCCGTAGCTCCTGTTTCGAGTTACAAATATTAGCAAACTGAACCAGTATCAAATACCCAGGCACTACAACGAGGGCTAGTAAGGAAAACATCAATAACATGTATATCAAATATACCTTTGATGGTGCCAGCCTTCTTGTACGCTAAGTACTTCGGACAGTTGCGCTTCTAGTGACCCTTGTCCTTGCAATAGAAGCACTCAGTGTCCGGCTTGGGTCCATACTTGAGCTTCTTCTTAGCAGGGGCAACGCGCTTGCCGCCGCCTTTCCTGAAGGGCTTCTTTGCACCCTTACCTTTCTTGAAGGTGGGGGCTTGTTGACCATCAACACATGATTATCCTTTTTGATGTCCACCTCCGCAGCCTTCAGCTTTACGAAGAGCTCGGTGATCGTATCAGTGGAACCAATCTGATTGTGAGTCACTACAAAACTTTTGTAGCTGGGAGGGAGTGATTGCAGAACCCTGTCAATCTTGAGCTCCACTAGAATCTTGCAGTCCAGTTGCTCAAGGCGTTGAGTGTAGCCCGACATCTTTATGGCGTGCTCACTAACGGAACTCCCTTCCTCCATCTTGCAGTTAAAGAATTTCTCAGAGCTCTCATATCTCTCAAAACGGGCCTGAGTCTGAAACATGGTTTTCAGCTCCTCAAGAATCTCAAAGGGCCCGGGATAGTCTTCAAAACGATTTTGAAGGTCCGATTCCATAGCAAACAACATGGTGCTCTTAATCACACCATAATCATCTTTCTTGTTGATAGACATCTTTCTCATCGGCGGCGCATCTCTAGGGCGTCACCTAGCGCATTTTCAAGGACATAGTCCTTTTGACCGCTAGAGAGAATGATTCTCAGATTGCGGAACCAGTTGGTGAAGTTAGACCCATTGTTTCTAAGCTTTTATTTCTCAGCAAAAACGTTGAAGTTGAAGTTGTACTTAGCCATTTGATCTACAATATTTGCTAGTACAATTTAGACTATGTTCATGATAACTAGTTCAACTTTTAATCAAATTACTAGATGAACTCCCACTAAATTCAACATCCCTCAAGTTGTTTAGTGAACATGATACAAATTCACCACACCTATTCTGATCTTCATGAGAAGAGATGTGGCTTCAATGGTGGACAACGAAGTGTCGATCATATCATTCATATGACTCATGCTTAACCTTTCGGTTCATGTGTTCCGAGGCCATGTCTGTACATGCTAGGCTCGTCAAGTAAAACCCAAGTATTTCCGCGTGTGCAAAACTGGCTTGCACCCGTTGTATGTGAACGTCGAGTCTATAGCACCCGATCATCACGTGATGCTTGGACACGACGAACTTTAGCAACGGTGCATACATGGGGAGAACACAGTTTTATCTTGATATTTAAGTGAGGAATCATCTTATAATGCTACCGTCGCGATCTAAGCATAATAAGATACATAAAAGGATAAACATCACATGCATATAACTTTATGTGAGATCTCCATCTTGTGCGTGTCGGCATGATCTCCATCACTCCACCATGATTGCCTCCACCACGAATAGCAACTACAACTATTGCTAACTACTTAGCGATAAAGTGAAACTATTACATGGCGTATAAGAAGTTGACACACAGGTCATACACAATTATAAAGACAACCATATGGCTCCTGCCGGTTGTGTACTCATCGACATGCAAGTCGTGAAACATTACAAAACATGATCATTCCATACAACATACACATCACATCTTGGGCCATACCATATCACAGAAGACACTCCCTGCAAAAACAAGTTAGACGCCTCTACTTTGTTGTTGCATGTTTTACGTGGCTTATGGGAGTAGCAAGCTAAGAACGATTCTTATCTACGGAAAGCCACAACGGTGATATTATGGTTTCCAAACTCCGGTGTAAATCCCATGACAACTATAGTGAGAGAAACTGGCATTCACCAGCCGCATGTGTGGAACAAGCCACACGTCAAGTCTTGAGCGGTCTCATGACGACATCGCGTAAGGTTGGCCTGGACCGCTTCAATCTCACTATCCCGCGTCATAAGAAGAACACAAACAAGAGGCTTGCAACAGAAAACATCAACGCCCGCAACAACCATGTTGCGTTCTACTCGTGAAACACATCTACGCATAGATTGTAGAGGGAGTGTCCCAACCTTTATTAACATAAGGTGGTGTCCCCTGTGTTTACAATGCTAGTCCCTGGATCAATAGCTAGCATCCACAGTTTTAGATGTAATATCAAGACACAAGGGTCATAATATAACTTTATAACCAGGAATAACATAATTTTATTACATCTTATATAGCTCTTTTGGCTATTACATTACATTGCAGCGGAATAACTATAAGCATGGGGTCCTTCATCTTCACAGTGCCACAGGCAAATGTTGGTTGTAGACTTTGTAATCCTAATCAGTCAATCTTCACTAAAATTAATCAAACCTGCAACATTACAAGTTACAGCCACAAGGGTCAATACATTTGAATTGTATTGGCAAGTTTCACTACTATGTTGAATATAAGTGGATCCTAACATTAGATGCACATTTGGCTAAGTAGGGTTTTAGGCTCATTTGCATAAAGCAATAGTTTATCCTATCTTTCAAATGGTTTTGGTCCTTTGACAAAACTTTGAAAACTTCTTGGTAAAGCCCAAGGGTTTAAGTTATTAACAAAATCTCATTGAACTCCTTGGTAACCCCAAGTGTTCAAGTCTTCAACAAAATCTCTTGAGTTCCTTGGTAACCCCAAGTACATCAAGTTTTAACCAAATCTCTTGAGCTCCTTGGTAACCCCAAGTACATCAAGTTTTATCAAAATATCTTGAGCTCCTTGGTACCCCCAAGTGCATCAAGTTTTTATTTTAGAAATTGGAATGTCGAGATTTCCCATAGCTTCAAACTTTAGTTGCTCAGTATGTTCCATAACTGGGGACACGGCTAAGTACTTAGATTTTATTATCTTCTGCAGAAGTTGCACACTTTACCCACATGTCACAATCCCATCCTTGTGCCACCAGTGGCCACTGGATTAGTTCTCACCAAGATGGAGTACTGGCAGATTGAGAATGTGACGAAGTCTTTCCAAAGGGTCCTCCCATACATCATTGCTAGCTTGTCTTCAGCACCCATGTAGGATTCCAGGTCCCCATGTCTAGTTAACTGAAGACAATGCATGGGTCTTCCCAATGTAGTTGACTAAGCCAGAGCCATAAATAGCATGTGGTTGCACACGAAAGCCACAATTGGAGAAACATGTTCAATCTCTAAGTTTCCTGGGTGGTTTCCTTTGGAGCACAACACAAAGAGATTGCCATAGACATGGTTCCTTTTGTTGCCACCTTCTCCAAAACTCAAAGTATCCTTGGCCACCCAGGTGGTTCATTGAGTCCTTGTTTTATTATTTAAAATCACAAGTCCTTTTCTCAACTTCATAAAATCTCAACATGTATCTCTTTTCAAAATATAGCATGGCTAAGCATGTAACAACTACAATATTTTCACTAAGGAGTGTATAGGGAATCCTATTAGGATTTAGCATAGCATAAGTATAAAATTCTTTTCATGCATGTTTTCAAAATCCACTAAGTATAATGAAAATAGTAGGACTTTTAGATGATAGTGTAACTTGCCTTTTGGTAGGGAATGTTGGTTCACTCCTTGATCTTGCTAGTCTCACACTTTTCTAACTTCACTACAATCAATCAAGCAAACACAAAATCAACTAGCATTCCAAACCAATAATCAATCAAACAATTTCACACACATAAAACAATGGAATTCTAAGTCATGCATGTAAGCATGCAAAGGATGGTTCTATTTGCAAAGATGGTCTCCACTAGGCTTCTAAACTTTGTAAGGTCCAAAGTGGTCATTTACCAAAATGGCAAAGTCATTTGAAAAAGGGTTTTATTCATAAACCATTTTCAAATCCTTTCATCATTTTATGTGGTGGAAAATATTTTTATCAAAGCAACAACTCTAGATTGTTCACCAATAAGTTGTTGTTTCTCAAAACTTGGTGTTTAGGGTCAGTAGGTTTGATCCAAAACATTTTCCCAAAGTTTTTACTCCAAAAACATTTTCATAATAAAACCATTATTTTTATTTGGCTAGAAATGAGCTAAATCAAATTTTCCATCCTAAACTTCACCAAATCCATTTTCAAAACCATGGGTTGGTTCCTAGGGTTAGTAAGTTCACAACAAACCATTTTGCCAAGGTTTCAAACTCAAAAACATTTTTGCATCATTTTCCTACTCTAAACAAGCATACAAATGTTTCTGTAAAAACAATCCATCTAACAGTTACTATTTACTAAACCAAAGGCATGGTTGGCTAGGGCTTGTTCCACTGATTCCAATGATATCAAATTTGCAAATTTTGGACGTGTGGATCAAAAGTTACAAAGGTTTGAAAATCACAAACAAATCTGTTTTCAAAATCCTGTTTTTAAACAAAAGCGGTACGCAGCGTCAACGCCTTGGCTGGTACCGGTTCGGCCGGATCGGCTCTGCGGCGCGTTGGATCTAATTAGATCGCACGGTCCTAATCGCGTACCCCTTCGGTGCTAAGTGATCTAATCGTGAGCGTCAGATCTCGATCCTACGGTGCTGGTCTGCTTGACCATATCACGGCCGGGCGCCGACGGTGGCTAAGCGGCAGCCTGACGAAGCGGTGGCACTACGGCGGTTACAGGAAGCGAGAGGAGTAGGGGAGATGCTCACCAGAATCGCGAGGATGTGGTGATGCTCAACGTGTGGTCGACGTGGCAGGGGGCGCACGGGAACGATGGCGATTGCTCGTCGGAGACGTCGTCGGCGTCGGGCTTGGTCAGGTGTCGTCGAGGACGGCGCTATGGGTCACTTGGAGACAAACGAAACTCACAGTCAGACACGCAAAGACACGGCGAAGTGCGTGAAGGTGTGTGCGGGCGGTGGATTCTACAGGGAACTTCATCTCGGAGTAGAAAACGAGCGCGGGCCTTCGCCGGGCTTGTCGTCGGCTCGGGCGCCCGCGGTTGAGCGGAGTACTTGGGAGATGCGCCAAGGAGTGGTGAGTGTGTGTGCGTGGTCAACGAGACAAGGGGCAGCGCTGAGTCGCCGGAATTGGCACTGGAGCGTCGTCGGAACAGAGAGTGTGCCAAGCCAAATTGAGGCAGCCTCGGGGCAGAGAGGGAGTGGCGTGTGAGGGGAAAGGAGGAGAAGACGCAGGCGTTTAATAGCGTGCAGTCACGGCGAGGTTAAGGCGCGGCATTACTGCGAATTGAAGCCGCGACATCAACGGCAGGAAAAGGCCAGCGTGGTCGTCGCGAGGAAGAAGGTGAGCTGGAAAAGTGGGGTCTGCTGGTCAGCGATGAATGAGAGGGAGAAGGGGTCCACCAGTCATTGACTGCACGGGTCGGTAAGTTGGTGCCAAGCGTTTTCTTCGGGAGGGGGAGCTGGGCTGGTTTGCTGGGCTTGTGGGCTTGGCCGGCTGGGCTAGGTCCTAATCCATTTTTTTCTTCCTGAAACCTTTTTCCTTTTCTAATTCTTTTTCTGTTTTTGAAATTCAAACAAACAAACAACCTTCAAATCAATTCAAACAATCATCAAACTTTGCAACTATGAATTTGGTTCTGTTCAGTAACACAAACCAAAATTCCAATACAAAAATAATAATTTTTATTTTAGGTCATTATTAATTAAATAAAAAGACCATTGTTATTTAAAACAAATAGGATTTGTTTTATTTAAATACTCCTTTTGCAATCTAAATATTTCCAAAACCAAAACAGTAGGTTTTATTTGGGAATATAAAATACCTGGAAAACTTATTTTAAGTAAATAAATAAGTTTTGATGTTTTGGAAATAGTAAAACCTTTATTATTAATAAAACTTGGATATTAAATCCTTTTTATTTATTTTAACAAATTTTTATTTATTTTCCCAAATAGAAATATTTTGTTTTTAAAGATTTGGCCAAGTTTTAATTTGGCTTTGTAAAATAATTTCTTATTTTAAAATCCTTCCTTTTCTTTTGGAAACTAAATCCTTTTATTTAAAAGATTCAAAATAGTAATTTTAAATATTTTTATTTTCCTTCAATAAATGTTTTATCTTTTTAAATCCCTTTAGGATTTTATTTGATCCAACTTGGTTTGAAGTTCCAATTGAATTCAAAAAGTTTCTTCTGGCCCTGAAAATCAAACAAAGTTTTAATTTATTCATTTATTTTTCACATTACAAGATTTGGAAAATCTTGGGATGTGACAGGCTACCACCCTTAAAATAAATCTCGTCCAGAGATTTGGGAAGGCTAGGGTTACAAGTAGGCTCAAACAACTAGGGTACTACCACCCTTAAAAATTTTCAAACAAAAATTACATATTGTCCTTCTTGGGATCCTGGGAAAACTTCTCTAGGCAAACATTTGCATTGTGTCCTTAGTTTCCATGCTTGACTCATGGGCCAAGGTTGAGTTTCTCCATAGGCTTGTTCAACTTGTTCTTCATCTTTTCTGGACAGTTGCTTGCATAATGTCCTGGGTTCTTGCAATTGAAACAGTGGATGTCCTTGAGTTCTTTACGTGGCTCTTGTGGACAAGTTGCTACATAATGGCCTAGTTCTTTGCAGTTGTTGCACACTACTTGGCCAATCTCCTTATTCTTCGGGTTCTCTGGGCATTCACTAGAATAGTGTCCCATTTCTTTGCATTTATGACATTGCACATGGCTTTTGTCCTTCTTTTGCTTTTTGGGTTTCTTTGATCCTTTGAACTGGGTTGTCTTGTTTGGAGGTATAAGTGGTCCTTTTCCTTTGCCATCAACTTTCTTGGTAGACTTGGATCCTTCTTGTTTCCTTTGTTCCATAATGGAGTAGATGGGGCATTGGATAGGAGTATGATTGTTTCCTTCACATAGGTAGCAAGTAGCTTGAGAGGTAGCACATTGTCCAACAGGATGTTTCTCTTCACAGTTGGGGCATTGATCTCCATGCTCCTTGGAAGTATGATCCTTGTCTCCACAAATAATGCAAGCTGGGGCTCCATCTAGAATAACATTTTTGTCATCTTTGTTGTCATAAATTTTCTTGGAATAGTTTTCTTCCATCTTGATCATTTGATCAGTCACCTTAAGCATCAGTTGGCCTTGAGTTTCCAAAAATCCTTGTAGTGTTGGATCTTCTCCACTAGTGTTAGCTATGAATTGAGCTGTCACTTGGTTCAACTGGTGTTGAGTTGCTATGAGCTCTTTCATGCTGTCCTCTTGGTTGGTGTTGGTGTCATCAACCTTGATGTTGGAGTCTCTTGGAGTAGTCATCTGTTTGGGTTGAAGGAAGATTAGAATAGGCAAAAGATTTTTCTAAGTAATCAATTCTAATCACACACCTCACAATTCACACAAGCAATGTGCATGCAATCACAAACCAAACATTTCACTCAAACACAAAGTTCTAGCACATACTTAGGCAACACAATATATTTGTTACACCTCATAAGTTGATGTGGTTGACTTAACCAAAATATGGTGGTCCATCTATATGGTTCACTTGTGATCTTTCCATCATTCTTAGTTGTTTCTTCTTTACATGGGATCATGGTTTCTTTGGGAAAAACTCCTTGGTCACTAAACTTCAAGTGATGTGGCTCCTTCTAACTTTTGCATTCTCTCAGTCTCTAAATCTTGAGCAAGGTCTCCTTGTCTCACATGTAGTCCTTAGTGATATCTAAGTTGGAAGTCCTTGGTGAACATGCTGAAGATGTTGAAGTCATTAGAGTTGAAGAAGTTGAAGTCATTAGAGTTGAAAGTGTTGGAGAAGTCCTTTGCACATGGTGAAGTCTTGGGCCATGGGGTAGGTTTTTCCATCAAGTTTGAAATAGAAGAGATGTAGAGTTGAAACCAAAATGGTTGAGGAAAGAGTTTACAAGTTTGTTTGTAAATAAGTTTTTGGAACAAGTACAAATCCTATTTTTCTAAGGGTTTTTGTCCAATCCTAGGTTTACAAATCCTACAGGCAACACAATGCTCTGAGACCATCTGTAGAGGGAGTGTCCCAACCTTTATTAACATAAGGTGGTGTCCCCTGTGTTTACAATGCTAGTCCCTGGATCAATAGCTAGCATCCACAATTTTAGATGTAATATCAAGAAACAAGGGTCATAATATAACTTTATAACCAGGAATAACATAATTTTATTACATCTTACATAGCTCTTTTGTCTATTACATTACATTGCAGCGGAATAACTATAAGCATGGGGTCCTTCATCTTCATAGTGCCACAGGCAAATTTTGGTTGTAGACTTTGTAATCCTAATCAGTCAATCTTCACTAAAATCAATCAAACCTGCAACAATTACAAGTTACAGCCACAAGGGTCAATACATTTGAATTGTATTGGCAAGTTTCACTACTATGTTGAATATAAGTGGATCCTAACATTACATGCACATTTGGCTAAGTAGGGTTTTAGGCTCATTTGCATAAAGCAATAGTTTATCCTATCTTTCAAATGGTTTTGGTCCTTTGACAAAACTTTGAAAACTTCTTGGTAAAGCCCAAGGGTTTAAGTTATTAACAAAATCTCCTTGAACTCCTTGGTAACCCCAAGTGTTCAAGTCTTCAACAAAATCTCTTGAGTTCCTTGGTAACCCCAAGTACATCAAGTTTTAACCAAATCTCTTGAGCTCCTTGGTAACCCCAAGTACATCAAGTTTTATCAAAATCCCTTGAGCTCCTTGGTACCCCCAAGTGCATCAAGTTTTTATTTTAGAAATTGGAATGTCGAGATTTCCCATAGCTTCAAACTTTAGTTGCTCAGTATTGTCCATAACCGGGGACACGGCTAAGTACTTAGATTTTATTATCTTCTGCAGAAGTTGCACACTTTACCCACATGTCACAATCCCATCCTTGTGCCACCAGTGGCCATTGGATTAGTGCTCACCAAGATGGAGTACTGGCAGATTGAGAATGTGACGAAGTCTTTCCAAAGGGTCCTCCCATACACCATTGCTAGCTTGTCTTCAGCACCCATGTAGGATTCCAGGTCCCCATGTCTAGTTAACTAAAGACAATGCATGGGTCTTCCCAATGTAGTTGACTAATCCAGAGCCATAAATAGCACGTGGTTGCACACGAAAGCCACAATTGGAGAAACATGTTCAATCTCTAAGTTTCCTGGGTGGTTTCCTTTGGATCACAACACAAAGAGATTGCCATAGACATGGTTCCTTTTGTTGCCACCTTCTCCAAAACTCAAAGTATCCTTGGCCACCCAGGTGGTTCATTGAGTCCTTGTTTTATTATTTAAAATCACAAGTCCTTTTCTCAACTTCATAAAATCTCAACATGTATCTCTTTTCAAAATATAGCATGGCTAAGCATGTAACAACTACAATATTTTCACTAAGGAGTGTATAGGGAATCCTATTAGGATTTAGCATAGCATAAGTATAAAATTCTTTTCATGCATGTTTTCAAAATCCACTAAGTATAATGAAAATAGTAGGACTTTTAGATGATAGTGTAACTTTCCTTTTGGTAGGGAATGTTGGTTCACTCCTTGATATTGCTAGTCTCACACTTTTCTAACTTCACTACAATCAATCAAGCAAACACAAAATCAACTAGCATTCCAAACCAATAATCAATCAAACAATTTCACACACATAAAACAATAGAATTCTAAGTCATGCATGTAAGCATGCAAAGGATGGTTCTATTTGCAAATATGGTCTCCACTAGGCTTCTAAACTTTGTAAGGTCCAAAGTGGTCATTTACCAAAATGGCAAAGTCATTTGAAAAAGGGTTTTATTCATAAACCATTTTCAAATCCTTTCATCATTTTATGTGGTGGAAAATATTTTTATCAAAGCAACAACTCTAGATTGTTCACCAAAAGGTTGTTGTTTCTCAAAACTTGGTGTTTAGGGTCAGTAGGTTTGATCCAAAACATTTTCCCAAAGTTTTTACTCCAAAAACATTTTCATAATAAAACCATTATTTTTATTTGGCTAGAAATGAGCTAAATCAAATTTTCCATCCTAAACTTCACCAAATCCATTTTGAAAACCATGGGTTGGTTCCTAGGGTCAGTAAGTTCACAACAAACCATTTTGCCAAGGTTTCAAACTCAAAAACATTTTTGCATCATTTTCCTACTCTAAACAAGCATACAAATGTTTCTGTAAAAAACAATCCATCTAACAGTTACTATTTACTAAACCAAAGGCATGGTTGGCTAGGGCTTGTTCCACTGATTCCAATGATATCAAATTTGCAAATTTTGAACGTGTGGATCAAAAGTTACAAAGGTTTGAAAATCACAAACAAATCTGTTTTCAAAATCCTGTTTTTAAACAAAATTGGCCACGCGTCGCAACGCTACTGGCTGGTACCGGTTCGGCCGGATCGGCTCTGCGGCGCGTTGGATCTAATTAGATCGCACGGTCCTAATCGCGTACCCCTTCGGTGCTAAGTGATCTAATCGTGAGCGTCAGATCTCGATCTCTGATGCTGATGCCTTGACCATATCGCGGCGCCGGCGGTGGCTAAGCGGCGGCGCCAAAGCGGTGGCACTACGGCGGTTACAGGAAGCGAGAGGAGTAGGGGAGATGCTCACCAGAATCGCGAGGATGTGGTGATGCTCAACGTGTGGTCGACGTGGCAGGGGGCGCACGGGAACGATGGCGATTGCTCGTCGGAGACGTCGTCGGCGTCGGGCTTGGTCAGGTGTCGTCGAGGACGGCGCTATGGGTCACTTGGAGACAAACGAAACTCACAGTCAGACACGCAAAGACACGGCGAAGGTGTGTGCGTGAACGAGAGGGGTCGGGGCGGTCGGATTCTACCTGGGGAACTCGCCGGAGTAGAAGACAGACGCGGCGGCGCTCGGAGGCTTGTCGTAGTCGACGCTCTGGGGCGCCCGCGGTTGAACGGAGGGTACTGGGAGATGCGCCAAGGAGTGGTGAGTGTGTGTGCGTGGTCAACGAGACAAGGGGCAGCGCTGAGTCGCCGGAATTGGCACTGGAGCGTCGTCGGAACAGAGAGTGTGCCAAGCCAAATTGAGGCAGCCTCGGGGCAGAGAGGGAGTGGCGTGTGAGGGGAAAGGAGGAGAAGACGCAGGCGTTTAATAGCGTCAGATCCGGCGAGAGGTTAAGGCGGCAGACATTGCGAATTGAAGCCGCGACATCAACGGCAGGAAAAGGCCAGCGTGGTCGTCGCGAGGAAGAAGGTGAGCTGGAAAAGTGGGGTCTGCTGGTCAGCGATGAATGAGAGGGAGAAGGGGTCCACCAGTCATTGACTGCACGGGTCGGTAAGTTGGTGCCAAGCGTTTTCTTCGGGAGGGGGAGCTGGGCTGGTTTGCTGGGCTTGTGGGCTTGGCCGGCTGGGCTAGGTCCTAATCCATTTTTTTCTTCCTGAAACCTTTTTCCTTTTCTAATTCTTTTTCTGTTTTTGAAATTCAAACAAACAAACAACCTTCAAATCAATTCAAACAATCATCAAACTTTGCAACTATGAATTTGGTTCTGTTCAGTAACACAAACCAAAATTCCAATACAAAAATAATAATTTTTATTTTAGGTCATTATTAATTAAATAAAAAGACCATTGTTATTTAAAACAAATAGGATTTGTTTTATTTAAATACTCCTTTTGCAATCTAAATATTTCCAAAACCAAAACAGTAGGTTTTATTTGGGAATATAAAATACCTGGAAAACTTATTTTAAGTAAATAAATAAGTTTTGATGTTTTGGAAATAGTAAAACCTTTATTATTAATAAAACTTGGATATTAAATCCTTTTTATTTATTTTAACAAATTTTTATTTATTTTCCCAAATAGAAATATTTTGTTTTTAAAGATTTGGCCAAGTTTTAATTTGGCTTTGTAAAATAATTTCTTATTTTAAAATCCTTCCTTTTCTTTTGGAAACTAAATCCTTTTATTTAAAAGATTCAAAATAGTAATTTTAAATATTTTTATTTTCCTTCAATAAATGTTTTATCTTTTTAAATCCCTTTAGGATTTTATTTGATCCAACTTGGTTTGAAGTTCCAATTGAATTCAAAAAGTTTCTTCTGGCCCTGAAAATCAAACAAAGTTTTAATTTATTCATTTATTTTTCACATTACAAGATTTGGAAAATCTTGGGATGTGACATAGATCTAGCTCTGATACCACTGAAGGGTTTCGCAGCATAGTAAATCAGAGTTTTTCTACGGATGCGAATGGGAAAGCCAAGACCTATCTAGGAGATGCAAACAACGAGGGGGATTAGATGAGATCTTCATACCCTTGAAGATTCGCACAGCGGAACGTTCGACGGAACATGGGTGATGTAGTCGTACTCGCTTCTCCTCCTCGCGATCCGATCCGATCTAACACCGCAAGTGGCGATGCCTCCGAGAGATGCACACGTGCGGCACCTCGACGTCTCCTCCTTACTCGGTCCAGCAAGTATGGTGGAGAGACGGATTGGATCTACAACGCGACGGTGCGGTGGAAGTGGTGGAGAGTTTCTGCAGCAGGGCTTCGCCTATGTGCAGTCGGGAGGGAGAGAGAGAGGAGGGAAGCATGGCGGCTAGGGTTGTGGAGGAGGTGTAGGAGGGTGTGTGCCCCCATCCCTCTTTATATAGAGGGGTGGGTGGCCAGCCCTTTCCCCTCCCCCAAGCCCTAGGGCCGGCGGCCAAGGAGGGAGGAGTGGGGGGCAAGTTTCCCCCCCTTCTAGAAGCTCCCCTAGGGTTTCCCCTAGGTTTGGCCGGCTGGGCCCTATGGGGCCTTGTGCCCCTGGCCCAATGCGGCCAGAGCACTCCCTCATAGGCCCATGCCCCCTCCCGGCAGGTGGGGCCACGTTGGTGCCCTTCCGGAAGGTTCTAGAAGCTTCCGGTATAATACCGATTAACCCGAAACAATTCCGAACTCGAAAAACTGCATTGCCTTATATGAATCTTATTCTCCGAACCATTCCGGAACCTCTCGTGATGTCCCGGATCCCATCCGAGACTCCGAACAAAAACTCATAAACCAATTATCCAATCTATCCTAGCGTCGAGACACGTTATGTGTGTGACCCTTCGGGTTCGAGAATATGTAGACATGATCCTCTATCAATAATCAACAGCGGGGTATGGAAACCCATATTGACTCCCACACATTCATCGATGATCATATCGGATGAACCACGATGCCAGGATTCAATCAATCCCATATATATATTCCCTTCGTCTCGCGATATTTTACTTGCCCGAGATTTGATGGTCGGTACCATCATACCTAGTTCAATCTCGTTCACAGCAAGTACTTTACTCGTTCCGTAATCCGATATCACTTTGTGATTAATTCCTTAACCACTTGCTTGCAAGCGGTGTTGATATCAATTACCGAGTGGGCCTGAAGTATATCTCTCTGACTTGGGAGGGACAAATCCCATCTCGATACATACAACCCAACAGGTACTTTCCGATCACCTGAGAGACACCTTTATGATCACCCTCTCATAGGATGACGTTTGATGACCTCAAAGCTTTTTTCTGATACCAGGGAGTTGTATTATCTCATGGTCTAAGGAATACAATATTTGACATAAGAAAAGCTTCGCAAAGATGAACACGATGACACGATCTAATTGCTTCGCTTAGTTTGGGTTCGTCCATCATATCATTCTCCCAATGATATGATCTCATTATTAATCGACAACTCATGTCTATGGTTAGGAAACCTTAACCATCATTAATCAATGAGCTAGTCCATAGAGGCATGCTAGGGACACGGTGTTGTTTACAAACCACACAAGTATTAAAGTTTCCGCTTAATACAATTCTAGCATGGAATATAAATTTTTTATCATGAACAAGACTTATAATAATAACATCTTTATTATTGCCTCTAGGGCATAATTCCAACATACATATCCAGTTGATATCATGCTCTTTTCTTTGCGGATGTCGTCGGTGTGAAATAAAAGGGGAGCTTGTAAGTACATGGAGTTATGTATGTGTGTTAGAGAAACGCCTGGGCCGCTAGCCTAAGACATGCCTAATCATGGTGGAAACTTGCAGCATAACCATAGTGAGAAATCTTTGAAGCATCCTCAATAAAAACCTATGCAAATAGCAAATAAAAAGATCGCTGAGATGCTCACTATTTGCTTCCCTTGTCATTTTGATTATGGGATAGCTCCTGTATCATGTGCAAGGGGTACCCCATTGGCGGTTCTTTATGATACACATGTACTTACAATGACAAGAACTTACTGGTAACTAAAGTTGAGTAGCATGAGGAGCGGACCTCGTACTCAAGGGACATGAGATTTCCAACTTATATTTCGTCAAGCATATACTCCATCCTTGTTTACTTTAACCTTAATCACCTCAAGATGCTTATGATAGGGGCAATGAGGGCTCAAAGCTAGTAAGTACCATAATCTTTTAGAAGCTCTTTATGAACTTGAAATCCCTCCTTCCCTTTATGAAGGGCCTTTCTCCTATTTCTAAGTCGAGTCAATAAACCTACTTCCTCTCTATCTCTAGCAAGCATTTTGAGTTGTTGTGTTTCAAGCATTCATATAATGATTTATTCAATCATGTTCTTTATCTTCCTTCTTTGCACAAGATTATTACCTATTGAGTATTACTTTGAAAGCCATCATTGTGAAAAACCTTTTATGTTTGAGCAAAGAGTATTCCTGCTGTAAAACTTCTTCAAAAGCTTTTTGTGAAACTGTTTGCCAGCTGTTCTCTGACAAAGAACAAAGTTTGCCAATCCCAATTATGATTTGACCTTTATGCATCTTTATTCTGACTCATGTACTTGTTGCAATATAAGTTATATAATGGTGAGTTGCTTTCTTCTATGAGTTGTGTAATGGTAAGTGTGATGCTTCTTGTTCGTATTATTTTATCAACACTTCACTCCATAAACCTGTGGACATGTTTACTGAGCTCAGTTTTCGCTTGGGGACAAGCGAAGGTCTAAGCTTGAGGGGAGTTGATACGTCCAATTTGCATCACCATTCTATATCGTAATTTGCCTCTATTCATTGATATATTTCTTATTAAGAGGTATTACTTATGTATTTTCCTCTGTTTTTGCATGTTGGATGATTCTTGGATGATGAACTGCCGGAGTCAGGATCCAGATTGAAAAAGAGGTGTTTTGATGCAATTTCGCAAAGATCAGAAAAATACCAGAAAAATTATGGAAAATCATATTTTCCTAGAAGACAAAGAAAGGCAGAAGGGGAGGTGGAGATGGGACATAGGAGGTCCACACCCCCTAGGCGCGGGCCACCCCTTGGCCTCGCCTACAGGGGGTGTGGACCACCTGGCCCACCTCTGGCTCTGCCCTCTCGCCTATATCTTCTCCTCGAAACACTAAAATAGGGGGAGGCACCACAAAAAGATTCCATCACCTCTACGGGGCGGAAAACACCGAGAGAGAAAGAGCTCTCCGGCAGACAGATTTCTGTCGGGGTAATTCCTTCCTTAAGAGGGGAGATCATCTCCACCAACACCATCATCACCACTCCATCCCGCTGTAACAATTGTGTTTAATACTTGCATAGTTATGAGGGGAAACTTTCATGTTGTTAATTACTATTGTAGTTGATGCTTGTGAGTGGAAGCATTGGATTATTGTTTATGTTCAGATTATTATTCATCACCATCTCATCTTTGATCTTGATCCATATGATGTCTTGTGAGTAATTCGTTTAGTTCTTGAGGACATGGGAGAAGTCATGTTGTTAGTAGTGGATTTGTGTTGAGATATTATTCAATGGTTTAGTATTTAAGTTGTGGTGCTATTCTTCTAGTGGTGTCATGTGAACGTCGACTACATGATACTTCACCATTTATGGGCCTAGGGGAATGCATTGTGTATTTGGCTACTAATTGTGGGGTTGCCGGAGTGACAGAAACCTGAACCCCCGTTAGGACACCATTGCACAAGGGAATGTAGGATCTCGGAGTTCAAGGCTATGGTTAGGTTTATATCTTAATTGCTTTCCTGTAGTTGCGGATGCTTTCAGGGGGTTTAATCACAAGTATGTATTAGTCCAAGTAAGGTCAGTACATTAGCACAGGTTCACCCACACAACACTTACAACACCAAAGAAGACTACTCAACTATTTGAAGAGAAAGCACATGACAGAATTCCCATGTGTCCTCGAGAACGTTTGGTCCTTATAAGTATTTCCACCGGTTTGTCCTTTGCTAAGAAAGGATTGGGCCACTTGCTGCAGTTGTTCGTTGTCTTTATTACTTGCACTTTGTTTCTTTGCTTAATCAGAAAACCCCTAAAAATCTGTTTGCTAAGTATTTACAGAGATTTCCTGCTCCATACCACTAGACAACACCTTCTCCTCCTCATTGGGATCGACACTCCTATTTATCAAAAGTACTACGATACACCCCCTATACTTGTGGGTCATCACCCATTATTTTCTTTTTTTTCCTTTAGACACCTTTGCCATATACTCCCCTCGCCACCATGCTGGACTCGATTTTTTTGGCGAAATTCCACCGATCTATCAATAATGATCAACAACCGTATAAAGAGACCCAAAGGTAAGTTTCTCTTACACACTGTATTTCCTCAACAATTTGCATGCATAATCTATTCCGTTCTTCAATTTTCCCCTCTATTTTGAGCTATATTGTTTACATAAAATAAAAAATTTACCTAATTTCGTTAAATGTACATAAAGTCATTCAAGTGTACCAAGCTAGCTAGTAATCTTGAAAAATCCGTGTAAAAACTTGGGAATTATAAGAAAGCAAGGTCCAATTTGTATGAAGCTTGGGGTGGTGGCATTTTCTTTTAGCTAACGCAGATTCCGTGGGAGAAGTGAGCTTAGTTAACACGGTCAGTGGAAGAACAGGTTGCATCAAGGACCTTATGGAAAATGAAAATGAAATCCAAGCCCATCACTTGGAAAATTGAGAGTGTTCTTTCCTGATAGTTGGAAACTGATACCGATGGCATTGTTTAATAAAATAAGATGTACCCATCTATCTTTGAAATGATATTTAATTATAGAGAAATCTATCATGCTTACTGGTAGGTCAAGTTTGACCTAATTTCGTTAAATTGTCAAGATGCAAAATATTAGCAAGAAGTTGAACCTATTTTTAAAACTCTCAGTGGTGGTTTGTGATATATTAAATGACCCCCCCCAATGGTTACCTCCCAAAAAATCACAAAACTTTCTAAGCAACCTACAATTTTCCTGTAGTTCAAATTTGACCTAATTTCGATAAATCGGCATAAAGTCAGTCAAGTGGACAGAGTTATCAAGGAAGAAGTTTCAAAACTCATGAAACATGGGAATCATAAGTAGTACAACATGTCGGTCCAATATATATGTATGAAAGCTTGGCTTGTGGCATATTCAGATCCAATATTCTTTGGACTTTCTTTATAGAAAGGAACAATCTCGTCATCACTCGGAAAATTGAGAATGTTCTTTCCTGATAGTTGGAAACTCACACCAACGACATTGTGTACTAAAATAAGATGCACCCATATACCTTCGAAAAGAAAGTTAATTCAACAGCAATTTATCACGTTTACTTGTACCTAAAGTTTGACCTAATTTCGTTAACTTGTCAAGATGAAAAATCTTAGCAAGCAGTTGAACCGGTTTTCAAAACTCTCGGTGGTGGTTCATGATATATTAAATGACCCTGCCCGTGATGGTTTCCTTGAAAAATCACAAAACTTTCAAAGCAATCTACAATTTTCCTGTAGTTCAAGATTGACCGATAAATTGGCATAAATTCATTCAAGTGGGCAGAGTTAGCTAGGCCAAAGTTTGAAAAATCATAAAACATGGAAATCATAAGTATAACATGTTGGTCCACTATAAATATTTGAAAGGTCTGCTTATGGCATTCAAATCCATATTCTTCAGACTTTCTTTATGGAAAAGAACAATCTCCTCATCACTCGAAAAATTAAGATTGTTCTTTACTAATAGTTGGAAACTCACACTGATGCCATTATTTACTAAATGAAGATGCACCCATCTACCTTTGAAAAGACAATTATTAATTCAAGGGAAATCTATCGCGCTTACTATTAGCTTCGAGTTTGACCTAATTTTGTTAAATTATCAAGATGCAAAATTTTAGCAAGATGTTGAACCTATTGTCAAAACAATCAGTGGTGGTTTGTGATATATCAAATCCCCCCCGATGGTTACCTCAAAAAAATTGAAAAACCTTCAAACCAAACCTCGAATTTTCCTGTAGTTCAAATTTGTCCAAATTTAGATAAGTAGGCATAAATCATTCAAGTGGGTAGAGTTAGCTAGGAAGAAGTTTGAAAACTCATAAATTAAACATAGGAATCATAAGTGAAACATGTTGGTCCATTTAATATGTCTGGAATCTTGGCTTGTGGCATTCATATCCATATTCTTCGTAGTTTCTTTACGAGAAAGAACAATCTTGTCATTACTCTAGAAGTTGAGAATGTTCTTTCCTCATAGTTGGAAACTCACATTGACGACATTGTTTACTACAATAAGATGCACCCATCTACCTCCAAAAATACATTTAATTCAAGAGAAATCTACCTCGTTACTTGTAGCTCAAGTTTGACCTAATTTATTTAAATCGGCAAGAAGTCAGTGAACTGTGTGAAGTTAGCTAGGAAGATTCAAGAATCGAATTTTAATAATTGGGAGGGTTGCATTTTCTTCTAACTGTGGTAGGTCCCGTAGGAGCGAGGTGCTTCACTTAACACGGTCGGTGGAAGTAGAAGTTACATCGAGGACCTCGTAAAAATGAAAATTACATCCAAGTCCATGCATTTAGCACAAGGTCCCTAGAACTAAGAACTGAAGTGTGTTTTCAGGTTTGCGCATACTAGCGTTCATTGTGCTAAAGTATCAATAGAATCTTATAGATTCTAAGAATGGAAAAAAGGTCCAACGGTTAGCAATGTTTGGATTTGGCGTCCTTTATCCAATGGTCCATGTTAAGTGGTATGGTATTGTAAGAGATAAGAAAAGATAAAGATAAGATAAGAAGTACTACTGTGAATTGCCGATATTTTGACTAACCTTCCCTCCCGATGTTTGGGAAGCAAGTGAAAAATTTGAAACCAGAAAAGTTTCAATTTTTTGCTGCCAAGGACAAAAGTGGTTTCCTTCATATGCACTATTCCTCCTACTCCACACCAACGCGGTTGCCGAACACGCCAGCGAAACAAAGTCGCCATCTCCAAAAGAAAAGAAATAGAGCTGCCGTACCAACACACACGTGTGTAGCACGACGCTGTGGATGAGGGAGAGGTTAGCCGGGCCGATGCGCGAGCGGATAGGGGTGGATACATGAGAGGCATTAAAGGAGAGAGAAAATAGACCCTTTTTTAATGCATAGATCCTGGAATTTACTACTAGTAGAGTGTACACAGGCGGCAGGAGTACCTCGTGTCAAGAACCCATCATAACTTTGCTCTTCGCTGCTTCCCTCTTCCCCTGCCTACATTTTATTTGTACGCATGTACAACTCGTGGACATAGGTGATCATATGTTTACTATGAGTAAGGGCATCCATAAGGAAAAAAAGTAGTTGTGATGGATTTCCATATACATAGTGGAAGCTATCCACAATCTAAAAACCTTAAGGGTCATCCTAAGCTCATGGGTAGTCCATAAGCATTAAAATATTGATATCTAGTACACATAGCAATATAAGACAAATTTTAATCACAAGACTACAAAGGGTATCTCTTACATGTGGGTCCTATCTTATGGACAAGTTTGACTCGATACATTGTGGTTCAATGAACTTGCTTGGTATTAGCAAGTGGGTCCCGTCTTAAAGACAATATCTATATGATACAATATGTGGGCCCTACGAAACTAAAGATGCTAACTTTTGCATAGTAGTTTTACATCTTTGTCATACACTGCCAAGTGGGGCCCATTATTTGCTTTTTTTCCTTTAGACACCTATGCCTTGTACTCCCCTCGCCATCGTTCTAGACTCAATTATGTTTTTGTGAAATTCCACCAATCTAATAACAATGATCAACAACCATATAAAGAGACCAAAAAGTAAGTTGCTCTTACACACCGTATTTCCTCAACAATTTGCATTAATAATCTATTCCCGTTCTTTGATATTCCCCTCTATTTTGAGCTATATTCTTAATATAGAAGAACAATTTAACCTAATTTCATTAAATCTTTATAAAGTCATTTAAGTGTACCAAGTTAGCTAGTAATCTTGAAAAATCCGTCTAAAAAATTTCGAATTGTAAGAAAGCAAGGTCCACTTTGTATGAAAATTGGGGCGGTGGCATTTTAATATAACTGATGCGGGTCCTGTTGGAGAAAATTGAGAGAGTTCTTTCCTGATTGTTGGAAACTCACACAAACTGTGCAAGTACAGGTTGCATTTTAATATAACTGATGCGGGTTCTGTTAACACGGTCAGTGCAAGTACAGGTTGCATCAAGGACCTTATAGAAAATGAAAATGACATCCAAGTCCATCACTGGGAAAATTGAGAGTGTTCTTTCCTGATTGTTGGAAACTCACACCAATGACATTGTTTACTAAAATAAGATGTACCCATATACCTCTGAAATAATATTTAATTCGAGAGCAATCTATCGCACTTACTCGTACCTCAAGTTTGACCTAATTTCGTTAAATTGTCAAGATGCAAAATCTTAGCAAGAAGGTGAACCTTTTTTCAAAACACTCAGTGGTGGTTTGTGATATATTAAATGACCCCCCGATGGTTACCTCCCAAAAAACCCCAAAACTTTGAAAGCAAGCTCAAATTTTCATGTAGTTCAAATTTGACCTAATTTTGATAAATCGGCATAAATTCATTCCAGTGGGCAGAGTTATCTAGGTTGAATATTTAAAAATCATAAAACATGGGAATCATAAGTGTAGCATGTCGTTCCACTATAAATATTTGAAAGGTCTTCTTATGACATTTAGATCCATATTCTTCAGACTTTCTTTACGAAAAGGAACAATCTCGTCATCACTCAGAAAATTAAGAATGTTCTTTCTTGATAGTTGGATACTCACAACGATGGCATTGTTTACTAAAAATAAGTTGCTCCCATCTACATTTGAAAAGAAAATTCATAATTCTAGAGATCGCGCTTACTAGTAGCTCGAGATTGACCTAATTTTGTTAAATTGTCAAGATGCAAAAAGTTGAACCTGTTGCAAAACTCTCGGTGGTGGTTTGTGATATATTAAATAACACCCATATACCTTCGATAATACAATTAATTCAAGATCAATCTATCACCCAAAAGTGTAAAGAGCAATCTTTTAACAATGACAACAATCTTATAAAGAGGCCCAAAAGTAAGTTGCTCTTAGACAACCTATTTAGTCAACAATGTTCATGCATAATTTCTTCTTGTTCTTCAATTTTCCCCTCTATTTTGAGCTATTTTCTTTACATAAAAGAACAATTTGACCTAATTTCGTTAAATCAACTTAAAGTCATTTAAGTGTACCATGTTAGTTAGTAATCTTTATAAATCTGACTAAAATCTTGGGAATTGTAAAAAGGCATGCTCCACTTTGTATGAAAATTGGGGTGGTGGCATTTTGTTTTATCTAACGTGAGTCCCGCAGGAGTAGCGTGCTTCAGTTAACACGGTCGATGGAAGTACAAGTTGTGCATCTAGTATCTTAGAAAATGAAAATGACATCCAAGTCCATACAATTATCACAAAGTTGTCACATCCCAAAAAATTTCAAATTTTAAAATGTGAAAAATAAATAAACAAAAGAAATAATTGTTGAAATTTAGGGTGAAAAGAAACATTTTGCTTCTAAATGGAAACATCAAAACCTTTCTTGATCAAATTTAGATGAAAAGGGAATCCAACAAAATTTCAAACAAGTGGAATGCATTCATCAATGAGTGTATCTTGAAATTTAAACACTTGGAAAAAGTTAAATCAAAATCCCAAAACTTAATGAAAGAAAATCATTTCCAAGATCTCTCTAAGACTATGGATTTGATCCATATAAAAATTTGTCAACACACATTTATAAAATAATCAAAAATGATAAATAAAAATGTTATAAAACCATAGAAATTGGTTTCATTTAATTTGGAACCTTGGATAAAAACTTATGAATTTAATAAGATAAAGAGATTTAATTTCCAAGGCTAATAAATCCCCTATCTAAAAATAAATTCTTGAGAAAATAAATTCTAAAGGGATTTAAAAAGATAAACAAATATTAAATAAACTTATACAAATTGGAATCACCAATTTTGGATGTTTAAATAAAAAAATACGGATTTTATGAGGCAAAGAAAGAAATAAATAAATAAGGAATATTTAAAAGCCAAATTAAATCTTGGACAAATCCATAAGCAAATGGAATAAAGATAATCCAAATAAAATAAAGGGATAAAGAATATTCAAATAAAAGTATATGGGATTAACCCATATTCTAATTATATTTAAATGAAGTTAAAATCCCTAAGGTAAATGATTAATTAGATCATGAGAAAATAATAAATTGGAATTTACCAAAGTGGATTAAAAGTTATCCAAATAACTTAAAAAGAATAATTAAAAAGATTAATATTAATTGGAACCATATTTAAAATCCTATTTAATAAAGACAAAATGTCTATTTAAAATAAATAATAAACCCTAAGGGAATAAAAGAAATTATTGTAAAATGGATTTTATAATACATAAATAAACATATTAAAAACCTACTAATTATTTGGAGAGGATTTTAAAAAGAAACCTGAAATCAAAATTGTGTTTGAATTTGAAAAAGGAAAAAGAACAGAAGAAAAAATGATGAAAACAAAGCAGCCCACTAACCTACCCAGCCAACAGGCCCATCTGGCCCAACTAGAAGCCCACCTCCATCTCCCCCGCGAGCCTCTTGCTCACTCTCGCCCATACCCTCTCAGTAACTGACAAACCAACCCCGCATGAAACCCCTCACATGTCTGACTAACTAGCCCCACCGCCAGGTCATCGTTGTCCTCACCCACCCCCACGACCTGTTCCTCCCCTGGCTGTTACTGCCGTTTAATCTCCGCTTAAAATTCGTCTTAATGCCGCGCTAACTCCTCTCCGTAATCATGCCCTCATAAGTGCCCCTGTCCCCTCTATCTTTCCCCTCACTCGCCGCTCCCTCTCTGCCACCTGGCTACGCCAATTTCACTCGAAACCCCCACTGTCTCCGACGTGTTCCTCGGCCAATTCCAGCGACACCCGACCTCCCCACTGCCCCCAGAGCAAACGAGTCTGATCCCCACCATCCTACGCATCTCCCAGTACCTCCCTTTCGCCCGCGCGTGCCCCAAAGCATCGGCAACCACGACGTCTGAGCGCCAGCGTGAACCACTTGAACTCCGGCGACCCCTACTGGTATTCTCTGACTGCGCCTTTCCCTCTAGTTGATACTTCGGTACTCGCAACTTCCCAACGCGTCTAATTGCACCACGGATTTGTCTTAGCTCACACCGTAGCGTCGCCTCCGTCATCGACAGTGAGCGCCCGCCGCTAGGACTCCGAGTGCCCCTGCCTCCCCACGAGCATGTTGAGCATCAGTACTCCAAAGTGAACCTGGTGAGCATCTCCTCCCTCTCCCTCGCTTCATGCTTTGGCTGGACCACCGCAGCCCGAGCGCGCCGCCCCTCGTCATTGCCCAGCGCCTCCAGATGATGGTTAGAGCAGCGCGAGACATTGGATGTAGATCGTAAGGACGCGATAGAATCACTTAAACGAAGGGGTATGTTTCTTCTATGCCGCACGATTTTCTTTAGATCCAACAGACCACATTGCATGATCCAGACGAACCGGTATTGTCCAATAAGAATAGGACACGTAGCCTAGACTCTGTTTTTAAAATTCTTAACTTTTAGATGAATGATTTTGTAAAATTCTTAACTTTTAATCAACACGTCCAAATTTTGCAAATTTTATATCATTGGAATCAAGAAAAAGAAACCTTTGCAACCATGCCCTTAGTTTAGCATTTTTCTACTAGAAAATTGATTGTTTTTGCAGAAACTTGTTTAGGCCTATTTTGGTTATAAAATTTATTCTAAAAATGTTTTTAGGGAAAAATCTTTTAAAAATGGTTTGTTTTAAACCTACTGACCATAAAAACCAACTTTTGGATTTAAAAATATATTTTGTGACACTAAGAATTATTCCTTTGAATAAAAAGCTTTTCTAGTAAAATAAAAATGGTGCTTGATTTAAAAATAATTTTTGAGTGAAACCTTTTGAAAATGGATTTGTTTTAAACACTTTGACCATAAACACTAACATTTGTGTTTAAAAATATATTTGGCTAAACACTACAAAATATTACTTTGATTTAAATCATTTGTAACAAAACAAAAATGATTTAAATGGCCCATTTTCACTAACTTGATTTTAAATGGCTTTGCCACTTTCAAAAATGACTAATAGATGTTTTAAAATGTTTATAGCCTATTAGAAACCACCTTTCCAAATAAAACAATCTTTTGCATTCTTGCATGCATTGTTTTGTTTCTTTATTTTATGTGATGAATTGTTTGAATGCTAGTTTGAATATTTCCTTGCTTGATTGAATTGTAGTGACCTTTGAGGAGTGTGACTATTGCAAGATCAAGGAGTGAACCTATATTCTCTACTAAAAAGGCAAGTTGAACTATCATCCATGTCCTACTATTTTCATTATACTTAGTGGAATTTTTGTAGTATGCATGATAGGGCTACTATGTTACTATGCTATGCTATGTCCTATATAGGATATCCTTTAGAATTTACATAGTTGTAGTATGCTTAGTCCTGCTATAGTTTCGGGGTGGAATATCATGTTATGATTATATGAAGTGTTGGACACTATATGTTTTATATAACAAAACAAGTACTCAATGAATCACCTGGGTGGAATGTGGATACTCAGTTGTGAATAAGGTGGCAATGAAGGGAACCAAATCTATGGCTATCTTTCTCGTGTGTGCACTGAATAATACCACCTAGGGACTTAGATATTGAACATGTTTCTTGTATAGTGGCTTCCGTGTACAGCCACATGCTAAATGGGTTGTGGCTTAGTCAATTACATAGTGGAAGACCCTTGCATCGGTACCTATTCAGGTTAACTAGAATTGTGTATTGGAAATATATCGTTACATTGGTGCCTGGTAGACGTTCTAGCATTATGTATTGGGAGGACCTCTATGGAAAGACTTCGTCACATTCTCGATCTACCGGTACTCCATTTGTGTGTACTTATCCAGCGGCCACTGGTGGCGTCAACACAAGATTGTGTCATGTGGGTAAAGTGTACAACTTCTGCAGAAGAAAAAATTCTAAGTACTTAGCTGTGTCCCGAGTTACAGAAAACTCTGAGCAACTAAGGACTGAAGCTATGGAAGATCTCGACATTCCAATTTCTCAAAGTAAAACTTGATGGTGTCAACAAGGGATTAAAAGCACTTGGAGTTTTCCAAGGAGTTCAGAAAGATTGATAAAAGATCAAAACTATTTTGAAAAGATAGTATAAAACCATATTGCTTTCTGCAAATGAGCCTAAACCCTACTTAGCCAAATTTGCATATATTGATAGGTTCCAACTTATTTTCACATAGTAGTGAAACTTGCCAATACAATTCAAAAGTATTGACCCTTGTGGCTGTAACTTATTATGTTGCAGGTTTGTTTGATGTTAGTGAAGTGTGTTGAATAGGATTACAAGTCTACACCCAACATAACTGCCTATGGCATTTTAAAGATGAAGGACTCCATGCTATATAGTTATTTTTGCTGCATTTTGATAAGATACCCAAATGAGCTATGTAAGATGTAATGAATTATTTTATTCCTGGTTATAAAGTTGTATTATGACCTTTGTTTCTTGATATTACATCTTAAACTGTGGATGCTAGCTATTGATCCAGGGACTAGCATTGTAAACACATGGATCTCTACCTTATCAGGTTGGGACCTCTACATATGGTATCAGAGCACTGTGTTGCCTGTAGGATTGTAACCCTAGGATTGGACAAAACCCCTTCAAAAAATAGGAGTTGTATTTGTTCAAAAACTTATTTACAAACAATCTTGTAAACTCTTTCCTCAACCTTTTGGTTTTGATTCTACATCTCTTCCTTTTCAACTTGATGGACAAGGCCTCCACCATGAGCAACAAATTCACCAACACTAGTGACTTCAACTTTAGTTTCACCAAGGACTTCAACTTAGACATCACTAAGGACTACAAATGAGACCCAAGAGACATTAGGTTGCATGGATCATACCAACCTATGTGGTATGACTATACTAGTTAAACTCATAAGTTGTGAAGTGATTAGTTCCTTGTTGATTGTTTGATTGAACTTGTTTGTTTTGGGTTTTGTGTTAGAACTTCTTTATATCTATCTATCATTACTTATCCCTATTAAACCAACAGATGCCTCCCTATCATGCCAACCCAACCAAAACAACAACAATAACATCACTCCCGAGATGCAGCAGTTGATCACAGCTCAAGCTCAACTGATGCAGACGACGATGCAGTTTATGCAAAATAAGAATCAGAATAACAATAACAATAACAACAATCAGAACAATCCTCCAGCATTTGACATGCTCACCAGATTTCTGAACTTGAAGCCTGCAAAGTTCTCGGGAACTACTGATCCAATGGTACCCAATGACTAGCTACGTTCGGTGAACAAGGACTTAGTGACTGTTGGCTGACCCGATAAGGAAAAAGTTAGGTTTGCAGCACATCTGCTCGAAGGACCAGCAACAACATGGTGGGACAACTTTCAGATCACCACTCCCCTTGAGGATGTGACTTGGGCTATTTTTGAGGATGGATTCTGTACAACTCACATCTCATCCGGAGTGATGAAGAAAAAGGAGTTCCACAACCTGAAACAGCGTCACCATAGTGTGGCTGAGTACATCGAGGAGTTCAACAATCTGGTGCGCTATGCACCGGATGAAGTGGATACTGATGCTAAGAGGAAAGAGAAATTCCTCGAAGGACTTAATGATGAGTTGAACCTGCAGCTGTCTGTTGCCTTTTCTCCAACTTATCAATCACTCTGTGGCAAAGCCACCATCTTGGAAAACAAGATGAAGCAAGTTGAGAACAAAAAGAGGAAGCATAGCATTGACAAATATCACTTAGGATCATCATAAAAGAAGTGTTCATTTAAAAAGAGCAATGGAGATTCTGGACCACATCAGCATGAAGGAAATGGACACACACATCATCATCACAAGAATCACCACAACAACAATGGAAGTGGTAATAATAATGGGAATAATACTGACAATGGAGATAACCTTGGTCAGAACCAACATGGCAATCCTAGGAAGAAAGACATTAGCCAGTTGCAGTGCTATAATTGTAAGGAACTTGGACACTATGCATCAGACTGTCCTGAGAAGAAAAAGAATAAGGATGCTAGAAACTCCAATGGAAGCGATTCCAATGTGGCCCAGAAAGGACATGTGAACCACATCAACATGTATGGAACCCTTGAAGAATTAGATGATGTGGATGATAAGATTTAGTTAACTCAGTTGAGGCACATAAGGATCCCATGTTTGTATGTCAATTATTGAACCCATAGTCAGGTGAACCATCAATGTAACCCTAAAAAATTTTCTTTTAAGGGTGGTAATACCCTAGTTGTCTTGAAGCCAACTTGTAACCTCTATCCTTCCCAAATATCGGGAAGAGATTTATTTTAAGGGTGTTAGACTGTCACATACCAAAATTTTACAAATTTTGAAATAAACAAAAGAAATAATTGTTGAAATTTAGGGTGCAAAGAAACTTTTTGCTTCTAAATGGAAACATCAAAACCTTTCTTGAACAAATTTAAATGAAAAGGGAATCCAACAAAATTTCAAACAAGTGAAATTCATTAATCAATGAGTGTATCTTGAAATTTAAACACTTGGAAAAGTTAAATCAAAATCCCAAATCTTAATGAAAGAAAATCATTTCCAAGATCTCTCTAAGACTATGGATTTTATCCATATAAAAATATGTGAACAAACATTTATAAATGATCAAATATGATAAATAAAAATATTACAAAACCATAGAAATTGGTTATTTAATTTGGAACCTTGGATAAAAACTTATGAATTTAATAAGATAAAGGGAATTAATTTCCAAGGCTAATAAATCCCCTATCTAAAAATCCATACCAAATCTTGAGCAAATAAATCCTAAAGGTATTTAAAAATATAAAGAAATATTAAATAAAATTATACAAATTGGAATCACCAATTTTGGATGTTTAAATAAAATGATATGGATTTTATAAGGCAAAGAAATAAATAAATAAGGAATATTTAAAAGCCAAATTAAATCTTGGCCAAATCCATAAGAAAATGGAATAAAGATAATCCAAATAAAATAAAGGGATAAAGAATATTCAAATAAAAGTATATGGGATTAAACTATATTCTTAATTATATTTAAATGAAGATAAAATCCCTAAGGTAAATGATTAATTAGATCATGAGAAAATAATAAATTGGAATTTACCAAAGTGGATTAAAAGTTATCCAAATAACTCAAAAAGAATAAATGAATAATTAAAAAGATTAATATGGATTGGAACCATATTTAAAATCCTATTTCATAAAGACAAAATGTCTATTTAAAATAAATAATAAACCCTAAGGGAGTACAATAAATTATTCTAAAATGGACTTTATAATACATAAATAAATAGATTAAAAACCTACTAATTATTTGGAAAAGATTTGAAAAAGAATGTTTGAATTTGAAAACAGAAAAACAGAAAAGAAAAAGGAAAAAGAATCATAAGAAAAAAATGATGAAAACAAAGCAGCCCACTAACCTACCCAGCCAACAGGCCCATCTGGCCCAACTAGCAGCCCACCTCCATCTCCCCCGCGAGCCCATTTCTCACTCTCGCCTATACCCTCTCACTCACTGACAAAATGACCTCGAATGAAACCCCTCACCTCTCTGACTAACCAGCCCCACCGCCAGGTCATCGTCGTCCTTACCCACCCCCACGACCTGTTCCTCCACCGGCTGTTACTGCCGTTTAATCTATGCTTAATATTCGTCTTAATGCCACGCTAACGCCACCCCATAATCACGCCCTCATAAGCGCCCCTGTCCCCTCTATATTTGCCCTCACTGGCCGCTCCCTCTCTGCCACCGAGCTGCCCCAATTTCACTCGAAACCCCCACTGTCTCCGACGTGTTCCTCTGCCGATTCGAGCGACACTCGACCTCCCCAATGCCCCCAGAGAAAACGAGTCTGATCCCCTGCCTCTTGTGCATCTCCCAGTACCTCCCTTTCACCCGCGCGTGCCCAAAAGCGACGGCAACCATGACGTCTGAGCGCCACCGTGAACCACTTCAACTCTGGCGACCCCTACTGGTATACTCTGACTACGCCTTTCCCTCTAGTTGATACTCCGGTACTCGCAACTTTCCTATGTATCTAGCTGCACCACTAATTTGTCTTAGCTCGCACCATAGCGTCGCCTCCATCATCGACAGTGAGCGCCCGCAGTAAGGACCATCTCCGGCGAGGAATCGCTAGTGGCTCCGAGCGCCCCTGCCTCCCCACTAGCACGTTGAGCATCAGTACTCCATAGTGAACCTGCTGAGCATCTCCTCCCTCTCCCTCGCTTCCTTCTTTGGCCAGACCACCGCAGCCCGAGCGTGCCGCCGCTCGTCGTTGTCCAGCGCCGCCAGTTGATGGTTAGAGCAGCGCGAGCCGTTGGATGTAGATCATAAGGACACGATAGAATCACTTAAACGAAGGGGTATGTTTTTGTGCCGCATGATTTTATTTAGATCCAACGATCCACACTGCACGATCCAAACAAACCGGTATTGTCCAATAAGAATAGGACATGTAGCCCAGACTCTGTTTTTAAAACAGAAACATTTCTATTAGATGAATGATTTTGTAAAATTCATAACTTTTAATCTACACGTCCAAATTTAGCATTTTATTTTAGCATTTTGTATCATTAGAATCAGGAAAAATAAACCTACCCAACCATGCCCTTAGTTTAGCATTTTGCTTCTATAAAATTGATTGTTTTTGTGGAAACTTGTTTAGGCCTATTTTGGTTATAAAATTGATTCTAAAAATGTTTTTAGGGAACAATCTTTTGCAAATGGTTTGCTTTGAACCTACTGACCATAAAAACCTAATTTTTTATTTAAAAATATATTTTGTGACACTAAGAATTATTCCTTTGAATAAAAAGCTTTTCTAGTAAAATAAAAATGGTGCCTGATTTAAAAATGGATTTTTGAGTGAAACCTTTTGAAAATGGATTTTTTAAACACTTTGACCATAAAAACTAACATTTGTGTTTAAAAATATATTTGGCTAAACACTAAAAAATATTACTTTGATTTAAATCATTTCTAGCAAAACAAAAATGATTTAAATGGCCCATTTTCACTAACTTGATTTTAAATGGCTTTGCCACTTTTATAAATGACCAATAGGTGTTTTAAAATGTTTATAGCCTATTAGAAACCACCTTTCCAAATAAAACAATATTTTGCATGCTTGCATGCATTGTTCTGTTTCTTTATTTTATGTGATGAATTGTTTGAATGATAGTTTGAATATTTGCTTGCTTGATTGAATTGAAGTGAACTTTGAAGAGTGTGACTATTGCAAGATCAAAAAGTGAACCTATATTCTCTACTAAACAGTCAAGTGGAACTATCATCCATGTCCTACTATTTTCATTATACTTAGTGGAATTTTTGTAGTATGCATGATAGGACTACTATGTTACTATGCTATGTTATGTCCTATATAGGATATCCTTTAGACTTTACATAGTGAAAACATCATAAGTTTTAGTATGCTTAGTCCTGCTATAGTTTCAGGGTGGAATATCATGTTATGATTATATGAAGTGTTGGAAAAATATATGTTTTATATAAAAAACAAGTACTCAATGAATCACCTGGATTGAATGTGGATACCCAGTTGTGAATAAGGTGGCAACAAAGCGAACCAAATATATGGCTATCTTTTTCGTGTGTTCACTAGAAGAATACCACCCAGGGACTTAGAGATTGAACATGTTTCTCGCACAATGGCTTCCATGTACAGCCACATGCTAAATGGGCTCTAGCTTAGTCAATTACATAGTGGAAGACCCTTGCATTGGTACCTATTCAGGTTAACTAGAATTGTGTATTGGAAGTATATCATTACATTGGTGCCTGGTAGACTTTCTAGCATTATGTATTGGGAGGACTTCTATGGAAAGACTTTGTCACATTCTCAATCTGCCGGTACTCCATTTGGTGTGTACTTATCTAGCGGCCACTGGTGGCGTCAAGACGAGATTGTGCCATGTGGGTAAAGTGTACAACTTCTGTAGAAGATCAAATTCTAAGTACTTAGCCGTGTCCCCGATTACGGACAACTCTGAGAAACTAAGGCCTGAACCTATGGAAGATCTTGATATTCCAATTTGTCAAAGTAAAACTTGATGGTGTCAACAAGGGATTAAAAGCACTTGGAGTTTGCCAAGGAGTTCAGAAAGATTGGTAAAAGATCAAAACTATTTTGAAAAGATAGGATAAAACCATATTGCTTTTTGCAAATGAGCCTAAACCCTACTTAGCCAAATTTGCATATATTGATAGGTTCCAACTTATTTCCACATAGTAGTGAAACTTGCCAATACAATTCAAATGTATTGACCCTTGGTGCTGTAACTTATTATGTTGCAGGTTTGTTTGATGTTAGTGAAGTGTGTTGAATAGGATTACAAGTCTACAACCAACATGACTTCCTGTGCCATTTTGAAGATGAAGGACTCCATGCTATATAGTTGTTTTTGCTGCATTGTGATAAGATAGTCAAATGAGCTATGTAAGATATAATGAATTATTTTATTCCTGGTTATAAAGTTGTATTATGACCTTTGTTTCTTGAAATTACATCTTAAACTGTGGATGCTAGCTATTGATCCAGGGACTAGCATTGTAAACACATGGATCTATACCTTATCAGGTTGGGACCTCTACAAAAGGACACTGAAATTAATTAAGCAAGGTAAAGCAGTTAGGTATGGCTATTTCTCCACCAAGAAGCTGAGCCATACCCTTCGGCTAACAACTTAGTTCCTGAGTCGCCCGATGTGGATGGCGACAACCTGATTGGCAGGCGTACGACCGGATATTGGAGCAGGTGGAAATACGAGCTAACAATCTTTTCAATTTTGCTCTAGAAGCAGATGAAACCCTGACAAAAATTCAAGATTCTCCACGCCCATATAGTCATGATCCTGCAAAAAATGAGGAAATATGTAAACCATATTGACTTCTCTACTTTCATTTTGGAAGAGTTTGGGATTTCTTGTGAGGATGACGTTTGATAAGTCACGTACTAAAACTTGTTTGTTTTGTTCTATTGGTGATATTTGATGTACTATCATGACATAATAGATGTTGGACCTGGTTTTATTTGACGATATTTGTCAATAGAAGTCATCTTATTCTAACTTGTGGTGGTTTTTTATTTTCCAATTTTTTTCCTTCTGAGATCTTTTAATGATGATGTCAATGCCAATTGTGAGTGCTTTGTAAGAGCAAGTCTATCAAGCCCCCAATAGCCACCCCGATAGGAAGTATAGGGACAGAGAGTGAAAAACAAACCTCCAATAGCTCCTCTAGACACGTCTTCGACGAATCCGTGCCCCCAACCCATCCCTCCTTCTCCCCTATGTATTGGGAGAGTGTAGGCCTCCCCTATATGTTGTCTCTATGTGGATGCGTGAGTTGTCGGGTAAAAAAACCTGATAAATTGGGCCCTCCTCTATTAAAATATATGTGGTTATGATATAGGGGAGATAGTTTAGGGTAGCTGCTGGAGGTAAGAAAAATTTAAGGGAAGAATCTTTTCAGGGAAGGCCCCTACATATCTTTCCAATATATCATGTACGAAGAACTTTGAATATTGACCGTTGGATCAAGACTTGTGAAACCCAACAATTACAACCGTCAGATCATCTTTTCCATTCTATTAGCATTTTCTAGAAGATAATATTGATAGTGTTTAGCACAATGAAGGCTATGCACAAACCTCAAAACAAACTTCTCCATCGTTCTATAATCTTATCCAGACCATTTTACCAAAATTGACATGTTTTTAGTAAATTTCCATACTAACAATTTATTTCAAGAATTTAGCCAGTAAGATTGAATAGGTTTATCCATCAAATTTGTATTATCCCTTTGTAATGCAAAGATTGATTGGCCAAGATGCATCCAATATACGGAGTACAAAAAATGGACACGGTACCAGCAACTATGACTATGCAAGTAATAAAAAGAAACTACGGCTGTGACGTTGGTCATCTTGTTTGAAAGACGGCAGATGTCTATCAACTCATTAAATGCTCGAAAGCTTATAGGCGTCTAGGTCTATCTGTCGGGGACAACATCCCTAAGTGGGAGTGGGAGTATCCTTAGAAGCTTCAGCTTCAAAATTGTGAGAGAGTGCCGAAATATTCCGTCCATCCATTCAAACACCCCGCTCATTCATTCAAACATCCAACACCAAACATACTTCACCTTTTTTTAGAATGCAAAATTCCTCTTCATTCCCTGCTCTAGAAACAAGAACCCGAGGAGCACTGCAATAATAGAGGGATATAGGTGGTAATTTTATGTTCTTCCATGTGCATCACCACATCGACGTGGTTCCCTGCCCTTCTTCAATAAGTATAGTTACCTACCCGCCCACTACGGCCTTACACTGACTTTGTGGACCCATTATGCAAGTGACCTGCATGTTAGTGACCTAGAATTACGGGAAGTAGAGATTCCCATCGTTTGCAGTTCAAATTTCGAACATTTTTCGCTAAATAGAGGTAAAATCATTTAACTCAGGGAAACTGGCTTGGAGAATTGAAAATTTTATGAAACTTTGGCATCATTCGCCAAATAACTCATACTTTGTGATAAAGTTGGCGTGGTGATAAAATTGGTAACGCCATTCTATTCCACAAATATAACCATAAAGTTTGAACATTATTGAAAATTCCTGAAACCCTAAACCCCTAAACCTTAAAACCCTAAGGGCCTGTTTGGTTCAAAGGATTTTCAAAGGAATTCTATAAGATTTCAATCCATAGGATTTTTTCCAATAGGGTGTGTTTGATTCGAAGGAGTAAATCCTACAAAATTCGTATGCACTGCTTTCCTACACTACAATCCTATAGTATTTCTAACAAGAGGTGAGACCTCATGGAAAAATTCTGATGTGTCTATGAAAACTATGAGATGTACCTAAACCCTCTAAAATTTCATGTGTTTTTCCTCTGGTGCAATCAAACAGCTTATCTTACCGATTCCTGCATTTTTATTCCTATAGGATTCTGAATGTCATGCCATTCTATTCCTTTACTTTTCCTATCCCCATGTTTTAGAAATCCTTTGAATCAAACAAGACCTAAACACTTTGAATCACAGGAAAAGAAAAGGAATTCAAACATGATGTTAGGGTGACTAGAAATTTTACTACAAAATAGAGAGCGGAAGAATCCTTTGAAGAAATTACTAAGGATTGTAATCCTTTGAATCAAACGACCAACATAGGTATATTTCCTAACGGACAAAATCCTTCACAAATCGTCTGAAATTCCTTTGAATCAAACAAGCCCTAAACCCCTAAATACTAAACCCTAAACCCTTAGCCCCTCAACCCATAATTAAACCCTAACCTAGCAGGTATCATGCACTTATAGATCCACATTTGAGATACATTTAGTAAATTGAGGTAACGACATTCTATTCTACGAATATTACCATAAAGTTTGAACATTATTGAAAAATCTTGAAACCCTAAACCCTAAACACCTAAAGCCTAAAACCCTAAACATTACCCCTATACCCTGACCAAGCAAGTATCATGCACTTAAAGATAAAATTTGAGATACTTTTATTAATATAAATTGGGTAACGCCATTCTGTTCCACGAATATGAGCATAAAGCTTGAACATTATTGAAAATTCCCTAAACCTCTAAACCCTAAACCTTAAAACCCCCAAACCCTAAACCCCTAAAACACCCTGACAAAGTAGGTATCATCTCCTTATAGATCAACATTTGTGATATACTTTCATTAAATTATGCTAACGGCATTCTATTCCACGAATATAAGCATATAGCTTGAACATTATTGACAATGATGTAAAACTTAAACCCTAAACCCTAAAATTAAACCCAGAACACTAAACTCCTCAATCCTGACCAAAAAATGGATATCATGCACACTTACAAATCAATTTTTGAGAAACTTTATCTAAATTGGGTAACTCCATTCTATTACATGAAAATAGGCATACAAATCGAACATTATTGAAAATTCCCTAAATCATAACCCCCTAAAACCTAAACTCCAATCCCTATACCCCTAAACCCTAAAAACCATAAACCCTCAACACCTAAACCCTAACCAAGCAGGTATCATGCACTTATATATCAAAATTTGAGATACTTTCATTAAATTGTTCCTAAGTCATTCTATTCCATAAATATAAGCATCAGGATCAAACTTTATTGAAAATTCCCGAAACCCTAAACTCATAAAACATAAAACCCTAAACCCTAAAACCCAAAACACTAGACCCCTAAACCTCACCAACAAGCCCCTATCATGCACACTTGTAGATCAAATTTTGAGATACTTTTATTAAATTGGGTAATGCCATTCTATTCGACGGATATATGCATAAAGCTTGAACATTATTGAAAATTCACTAAACCCTAAAACCTAAACCTTAAACCCACATACACCCTAATGAAGCAGGTATCATGCACTTATACATCAAAATTTGAGATACTTTCATTAAATTGTGGTAATGCTATTATATTCCATGAATATAAGCATAAAGTTGGAAAATTATTGAAAATTCCCTAAACCCCAAACCCCTAAAACCCAAACCCTAAATTCCTACCTTATCTTACCACTATATAGTGTACGATTAACTTTCAATATTGACCCTGGATTATGGCTCGTGAATCCCAACATTGCCAGCCGTTAGATCTTCTTTTCCATTTTATTAGCATCTTCTAGAATATACTATTGATAGTCTTTAGCAAAATGAACGCTATGCATAAAACTCAAAACACCACAATCTTCTCCATCGTTCTAGAATTAATATTCTCCCTCATTTCTCTAGACCATGTTACCAAGATTTTCAAGTATTAGGTATAGCTAATAATAAATGTTGACTTGTACATGATACAAACTACAAGGACCAAATATACAACCATAATTTATACATATTTTAAATTTTGTGAGCTTTACCTATTATATAATGTTAGCACTATATATAGTGTATGAATAACTTTGGTTGAACTTTGACTGTTGGATCAGATTGACTAGCACATCCCACCTTTGCAAACTGTTGGATCTTCTATCCATTCTAGCATCTAGAAGATTCTCTATTGATAATTTTTAGCATAATGATCTCTATGCACAAATGTCACAACACACTTCTCAATAATTCTGGAATCTTCTTCGTCATTTTTCTATAGCATATATGTCGAGTATTAGGTAGGTAATAGGTTGATTTTTACACGATAAAAAGTTCAAGAACCAAATATACACCTAATACTTTATGGATGACACTCAAAATTATAATTATTTTTGAGCCTCGCCTATTATAGTTATATATAAAAATGATATGTCATACTTCTATTATCCGATTCTCACGTGTGCAAGGAACATGCAACTTACTCGTCACTATATAAAGTACGAATGACTTTGAACTTTGACTCTTTGATGAATATTGGGAAATCCAAAAACTGCTAAAAATTGGATCTTATCCATTGTAGCATCTAGAATATCCCATTGATACTCACATGCAAGGCACGTGGCGACTTACTAGTACATATATAGGGGTGCTACTGGACTTGCTCTAAGCATGTATCTGGTAGTAAACCAAAAAAAATAGTTATAGATTGTGGAATTTCATGTCGATGTTTGAATTCTAGAACTTGATGTCATTTATAATGGTAGGCTTCTACCACCTAGAACATTTTATACCAAGCAATTAATTGTATCAGACAAATATAAAACTTGTAGGAAACTGAGAAACGCGAGGTGGAATCCTCAATCGTGTGGTTGTCAGCGGGGTTTTTCCACACAAAAAAGCAGGGTTCACAAAAAAATATATAAGGGCAAAAGTTAGTTTCGAGGAAGCCCTTCCTCAACCACATCGAGACATCTTCTCCGTCTGGCCACTCTCCCTCGACCGGACCTTCACTGTGGCTCCGCCATTGATCACCACTGCACCACCATTCGCTGGTATGTACGTCCCCAACCTCCAGCGATTACATTCTTTCTGATGGATAGAATACATTTATTTTGCGCATTGTGAAGTAAATAAGCTGGTGGCATTTCCAGGAAATGGAATTAGCGTCAACGGATGCTTTTGCTGCATCGGTGGACGCTTGTAAAGTAGAGGAGGATGCCGAGGCCGATGCTTGTACTTCATCGGAATCTTTGGCAGTGTTGAGTGATGCTTGGAAAGCGGTGGAGGCACAGTAGAAATCCTCGTCGGCTGCTGTTGGATCAAATTTGGCTATGTTGGCTTCCACTGCAAAAGTGACAGTTGTGTGGGATTCTAGGAATACATCAGCCCGTGGTCGTGCTTGTTCAGCGTCAACGGTTGTGGCTTGTCATTCGTCAGCGACGCATGCTCCATCTGCTCAGAACTCATTGACCCCTTTGTAAGTTCTGTGTTGGATGTTGTCTCCCTCTTTTATGTATTTCCCTCCGGGTTTTTTGGGATGTAGTGGAATTAGTTTAAACTACTAGTACTGGGAACATAAAAACTATTTAATACCAAACTAGCGATCCGAATGGGATAAAACTTTCACAGGATTCAAACCTAGGCACCTATGATTTACTGATTTTTTGTCAATTTTTTCGAATAGTTTTACTTTGTAGTTTAAAATCTGAACTACTGACATACCTTGAATCTAAGATGGAAGGTGGATCTTGGGGCAAGTCACAGTGAGACCTGGGTCGACCAAGTCACTGAAGTGCGTCTGTTTTTTCTCCCCTTATTTATGATAAAACGAGAAAATTCATGTGGGGGCCTTTCTGTCCTCCTCGGTGACCTTTGAAAAAATGTTCTTCATTCCCTTGACCCTGTGCTGACATGGTGAAGCATTTTGTTGCTTTTGTACTAATCTAGTTGATTCCTTGCGTTTTTAGATATTTTATTGACACATTCCGCTTTTAGGTAGTTCTTCGGATCTGTGTAGTTTATGAAATTTTGATGATAAATTTTCCTGTCAAATTATATGATGCATTGTGGTGTTTACTTAATTCTTTTTTAGTGTTGTGCATTGTACCTTGTGCAGTTTACTTGATTCCGTTGATGCACTTGTGCTATTTGCATCATCCTACTAGCTTCAAGTGGAAGAACATATGAAACAATCAACGACTTGCCAAGCGATGTAGTCGGTCAGATTCTTTTCCGGCTTCCTTCACACCCATCCTGCATACTGAGGGCATTAGTCGCCCAAAAATATTAGATAGACTTCATGGGAAGCAATGATTTCAAAAAGCTAACCCTCTAACACAACAGAGGAATGCCGTTAATTGGATTTTTCACCAATAGCTCTGAGGATGCTCGATTCATAAAAGATCATAATATTGACCAAGGAATATTCCATAAGCTGAACAGCCTAGTGGAAGTACATAAAGCCTTCAAACCATAAGTACTAGGATGTCGCAATGGTAGGGTGCTACTTCATTGTCCGTAAGGGTACAACATGATAATGTCCTGGGATCTAATCAGTGAAAGTGAAACAGTGATACCAAAACCACCAATTTGGCGGAAACGTGTGTATGATAGCGGGACAATTCTCTGTTCGAGAAACCATGTGTCGTGGGAATGGCCACAACATATGATATCAGGGGTAGAGAGTAGTAGGATTTGGGGCAAGAGCGGACAGCCATCTGCAGAGCAAGATGAGGGCAAAGACACAGGGATTTACCCAGGTTTTCCCCTGGAGGGTAAAGACCTACTCCTGTTAGATTGTATTATTGCTTGATTCCAATGGTGGCGAGCTAGGCGGCTAGGCAGCGAGTCCATGGGGTGTATGATGGAACGTAAGTACAGAAAGTACCCTAGGGAGGTTTATATAGGGGGTACCTCGCTAGGGTTTACAGATATACACCATAATTAATTAAGGACTCGGAGGATTTTACCTAATCCTACTGGGCCTAACTATGCTTCTGGGCCTCCATCTTCCAGTCACCAGGCTCCATTTTAGTCATTATCCAGTAACTGTCCTGCAAGCCCACTCGCAAAGGGGTTGGTCTAGTCGGAAACGTCCTGCTGGGTATACCCCATTTGGCATATCCCCATCAGTAGTACCCGAGGCCAGCGTTAGTTCAACACAGGTGTTCTTTGGCAGCCGGAGTTGGTGGGTCCAATTTGGACGCCCAGTCGAATCGGTGGTGGACTCCCTCAATCAAGGAAGGGATCTCTTTTGTGTGCATTCCATTGCAGCATTGACGACCGGTCGAATCGCAACATTGGCGAGTGGGTAGGCGAGTCGAGTGAGTGGAGTTAGACCGTCAGCTTGGTCAACCTAGCCATTGAGTAATCTAAAGGTAATATTGGCGTAATTATCTTGAGGTAACAGTTCCCACTACTAGGAAAAAGGCTGTTCGTGGCGCACCTGAAAAGCCCATCCATGGCGCACTAGTGGTGCGCCACTAGGCATACGCTGCGGCTAAAAAGTGCCCGTAGCGCTACAGTTATATGAGGATAGGCATAGCGCACTACCAGGTGCGCCACGGGTAGGGGTACAGGTTCTCCACGGATGTGTTTTTCAAAAAATAAAAAAATACATATAACACCCTCGTTTTGAATTGCAAAAGCAATCGGGTCCAGAAATCACCGCCGTCGCGTCGCCTCGCCGGAGCAGTGGTCGTGGCCACGACCTACCACCACAGGGATGTGTGGGAGGCCGTGGCCGTGCTAGTCCTCGTCGGTGTCGAGGCAATAGGAGGAGGTATGGTCGGAGAAGACGGTCGGAGTTGCGATGGAGGTGCAGTCGGAGGTGGACGGAGGTATGGTCGGAGGAGGTGGTAGCGGCGGCGGCTGGAGGACGTGTGGTCGGAGGAGGCAACGATGACTGCTAAAGGAGATGGTTACCCATGATCGTCCTTGGTCGGCGGAGGCCGAAGTGAGGAGAAGGAGAAGAGGAAGGAAGAGAAGAGTAAGAGAAGAAGAGAGGGAGTAAGGAAGAGAAGACAAAGAGAAGAGGAAGCGAAGAAGAGAGGGAGGAAGGAAGAGAAGAGGAAGGAAGATAACAAGAGAGGGACGAAGAGAAGAGGAAGAGAAGAATATAGTGAGGAAGGAAGAGAAGAGGAAGGAAGAGAGGGAGAGAGGTAGGTAGGTGGGAGGGGTGGTGATTCGAATTTCGAATCCCGCCCAACTTACTCGTGGCACACTAGGTGGTAGTGCGCTACGGGTAAGTTGCCTCAATTTTTTTTCTGCAGCAAAAAATCTTGTTTTTGCCATAACTTTTTACTCTTTTCGAATTTTGATATTCTAAAGAATCGCTAAACAACTTCTGGTCATTTTGGTATATTATACGTTTTTTTCGACATCGTATGCAAAAGTTACGACCATTTTACCGTGGCATGACTTTTTTTTGCAGAAAAAGTCGAAATTCATGTTTGTTAATTTTCCTAGAAACTAGACCACATTATCAACCTAAATATGAAAGGATTTTATTTTTTGAAGTGTTTTTTTTTGCAAAGCTAAAAAGGCGATCCATAGGGGGGTGAAGTTGGTGTAGGCCACTTAGCCGTAGGGCACTAGGGCAGAGTGCCCTACGACTAAGTTGACCCAGCTGGTGCAGCACACATACCCATAGTGCACTAGGTCGAGGTGCGCTACGACTAAGTTTCACATCCGTAGCACACCTTGACATAGTGCGCTACGGGTATGTGTGTTGCGGCCACCTGTGCCCTGGCCCACACATAGCCTTGGCGCACCACCCCCATGTGCGCCACGCTTACGACAGTTAGCCGTAGGGCACCTGCGAGCAGTGGGCCACGCCTATTTTATCAGTGGGGCACCACTAGCACGTGCGCCACAGATGTGTGGTTTACCTATATCCATTTTCCTAGTAGTGTCCTCGGAGATTGACGGGAAGCGTCCCTTTATAAGGAGAGTGACACGGGGAGCTGTGAACCTCCTTCGCATTTCTCCACCCCTATGCACATTTAGCCTTTCACCTTCTCCCGATCCAGAATTTCCAGACCGAGTGAGTCTTGTTCTCCCTGATGGCGCCTCCAAAGGATCTGTGGGGAAAATCCAAGTGCACTGCGGTCTCCCTAAAATCATTCCAGGACGTGGGGATCCTCTGCAAGGGGAAGTGGCAAATTCCTGCACACGGGGAGACGGTGCCCAAGCCCCTCCCCGGAGATTTCATCTGTTTCCAGAGCCACCTAGAGAGGGGGATCAGCTTCCCCACATCGATCTTCTTCCGGCAGTTCTGCATGTATTACGCGATCAAACCATCGGATCTGGGGCCGCATGGCATCGAGAAGCTCGCCATCTTTGTGGCCTTCTACCAATGCTATTTGGGGTGCCGCCCCTACTTTCCCCTATGGTTGGAGTTGTTCCATGGCCGCATCAGCCGTGAAGGGGCAGGCGACCCAATTGTGGCGGTGGGCAGAGTCACCTCTAGCTGGAAACCAAGTCCCCGTTTGTGAAGCTCGTGCTACCGAAGAAGTCCGAGAATGAGTGGAAGAAGAACTAGTTCTATCTGATTAAGTTGACATCTGATGGCGAGGTGTCTCTCCCGATGTACACCGCTGAAAGGAGTGAGCCGTGCCGGCTGTTAACTACCAAGCTCTCCGACGACCAGAGTATAGTCGTGGACGAGATGTTGACCCAGACCTAGACGCTGAAGAAGGAGGGCCTAGAGACCATCAACTTGTATAACTGTTGGCTCGGGCGGCGGCTGGTGCCGCTGACCACCCGAACCCACTGGATGTACTAGTACAGTGGCAAGGACGACTTTCCAAAGGCAGAGTACACCAACCCGAAGGTCGGGATTGGTCCGTATACTTCCACCAGGAAGCGCCACGCTCCCACAGTAAGTATCTTTCCTTATCTTGATTTTGTAGTCGCAGTTCTGCAGTTGCGGTCTTTTGTGTTTATGCTGATCAAGTCGCCATTCTCTATCAGCTGTTTCAAGTCCTGGAGAATTGGCTTCCTCCTCACGATGACACGATTCCTAGAGAGCTCGGAGAGGACGAGGAAGAGTCCTCTGACAATGAAGAGAGGTGGCGGAGGTCACCGCGCCCGCGCCTGTGGCTCGAAAAACCCACGGGAAGAAGTAGCATGAAATTGAGGCGAGTCGGAGCCTCGAAGAGAGCAACAACAGTGAAGATGAAATGCAGGAGCACAGCTCACGGCGCATGGCTATGCCGGCAAAGCCCGTGCGGAATCCTAATTCGCCCGCGAAGAAGGCAGCGTTGCCGCCTAGGTCAGCGACAATTTTTGAATCGAACGAAGAGTCTCATGACGCGGAGACTGAGGTCTCGACCAAGATTTCGGAGGACCCAGCTCCGATGAAGGGATCGGAGGCTGAGGCCATGGTGGAGGCCATGATTCCACTCGCGGCGATCCCACCTCCGTTCTCGGTTATTCCGGAGCAAGGGCTGCCGTGGCTACATGGTCGATATCCTCGCCACAGAAGGGGGCGCTTGCATCACCCATGACGGAGGTTCCTATGGCTGTGGCCTTGGCATCGAATAAACCCGCTGTATCCTGGGTCGCGAGTATGCTGGAGAAGGGTCTCACTCGCAGGTTAGACCCGGAGTTGGAGAATCCTACTCACATCAACAGTGGTCTGCGCTTCCTCCCCGTCTCCAAGTAATATTGCATTGGGTGGCTCGTGGTAATCTCGGGGCCTTTTGGCGGATCACTGGTCGTGTCATTTTTACAGGATCGGTGCCAAGAAGATTGGTCATCCTTCGGTGGCTAAGGTTCCGCCGGTCGCCACCGGAGGGGAGCCTACCCTTCCAAGAAGAGGAAAGGCGATGCGACCGAGGCGCCAGTCGAAGGCATGGAGAAGAAGAAGAAAGAGGACGACTCCACTACTACGACGAAAGATTTAGTCGAACGGACAGTCGAAGCCGCCATCACTTTGGAGGCAGTTGCGAGCCTTTGGAGGCGTCGGTGCCTACGCCCAGTGTTCTAACAGAGACGACTATGATGTTCCCTTGCTTCGTGGCGAGAGCCTGCATGGCTACTGGAACACAGTCGCCTCAGGTTCCAGAGGTTGTAGATGGTGATGCCGGGCAGCGACGCGAGCGTACGTTGTTTGTGTTGCCATTGGTGGATGCCGTCAAGCTTCAAACCATGTTAGGTGCTACCATCCAGGTGTGTCCAGTCCCCGAGTATCTAGTCACTAAATTTCAGTGGCTAGATTCTTAGAACTTATAGTCGCCCAATCCCCAAGTATCTAGTCGCTGAATTTCAGCGGCTGGATACTAGGAACTTTTAGTCGCCTAGTCCCTGAGTGTCTAGTCGCTGAATTTCAGCGGCTAGATAGTTATAGCTTCTTTCATTGATCATATTTGGTTTTCTATATTTAGTGTCTGTACCGAGAGTCGGCCGATCGGCAGGCTGCAAAGGAGCGTCTGGAACGCGACCTATGGCTCACGCAGGAGGCCAATCAGCAATTGTAGGCGACTGCAGGTGAGTCGATTTTGACTTGATGAATTAGTGCCTTTGTTTTGCAAAGTTTTCACTATAATATTCTTTTAGAGGATCGCTCCGCCTTGATCGCCAAGGCCCGTGAAGGTTATGTTCTAGCTGCCGAGCTGGAGACTTCGAAAGCATCATTGGCCATAGCAGAGGACTGAATCGCCTTCCTGAGAAGGAGCTAGAGGCCGCAAAGGCGTCGATGGTCTCTTCTGAGGAGAGGGCCAAGGCCACGATTGTCACGGCAAATGCCGAGCGAAAGGTCTCCGACTCGCTCATCGCTGGTTTGCAGGACCAACTATCGGCCCTAGAGAAATTCGTCACAGAGCACTGCCCCACACTTATTGGTGAGTTCCCTTCTCCTTTGCTTTCTTTTGGTGTTCGCGGGCGAGTCCCTGATGACCCACAAGTATAGGGGGTGTATCGTAGTACTTTTGATAAATAGGAGTGTCAATCCCAACGAGGAGCAGAAGGTGTTGACTAGTGGTATGGAGCAGGAGATCTCTATAAATACTTAGCAAACGGATTTTTAGGGGTTTTCTGATAAAGCAAGGAAATAAAGTGCAAGTAAATAAAGACAACAAATAATTGTAGCAAGTGGCCCAATCCTTTCTTAGCAAAGGATAAGCCGTAGGAAATACTTATGAGGACCAAATGTTCTCGAGGACACATGGGAATACTATCAAGTGCTTTCGTTTCATATAGCTAATTAATCTTCTTATGTTTTATAAGTGCTGTGTGGGTGAACCTGTGCTAATGTACCGACCTTACTTGGACTAATTCATACTTGTGATTAAACCCCTTGCAAGCATACAAAACTACAAGAAATCAATTAAGATAAAAATCTAACCGCAACCTTAAACTCTGAGATCCTACACTCCATTGTGCAAAGGTTTCCTAAGGGGGTTCAGGTTTCTGTCACTCCGGCAACCCCACAATTAGTATCCAAATACACAGTGCATTCCCCTAGGTGCATAAATGGTGAAGTATCATGTAGTATACGTTCACATGACACCACTAGAAGAATAGCACCATGATGACCCACAAGTATAGGGGATCGCAACAGTGTTCGCGGGTAGTATTATCCAATTTATTGATTCGACACAAGGGGAGCCAAAGAATACTTGCAACCCTTAACAGCGAAGTTGTCAGTTCAGTTGCACCTGGAAATAGTTCTTTCTCACAGAAGTTTATCAGTAGTAACAGTTTGGTAGTAGCAACAACAGCAGTAATAGGAACAGTGAAATAGGAGCAATAGTAACAGTAACGGTAACAGTAGGATTCGAGTGCGGTAGGCATAGGGATGGATGGATGGGCGTTGCATGGAAGAGTATAAACATGTAACTTCAAGGTCTAGGGCATTGCATATAAATAATAACAAGCATCCAAGTACTAAACAATCCTATGCATGTGCTCCAAATATAGTCATATGTGCTCGCAATGAGAACTTGCACAACATCTTCTGTCTAGCCAGCCCATGGCAGCGGGGCCTCTAGGGAACTACTGGAAATTAAGGTGCTCCTTTTAATAGAGAATCGGAGCAAAGCATTAACACTCCATGAACACATGTGATCCTCACACCGCAGCCATCCCCTCCAGTTGTCCCAATTATTGTCACTTTGGGGCCTTTGGATGCGAACAATGATATGTGTACACAACTTGCAGATAAGATCACAAACAATACTACCATAATGATTCAATAATAAGTTCAGATCTGAGATCATGGTACTCGGGCCCTAGTGACAAGCATTAAGCACAACAAGTTGCAACAAAGTCAAATAGCACTAATAGAGATACTAGGCACTATGCCCTAACAGATCTTATTCGATTAAATGGTAGATCTCATCCAATCCCTACCATCCCCAAGACTACAGCGGGGGATTACTCACTCATGGATGAGGGAAACATCGGTGGTTGATGGAGATGCGTTGGTGATGATGATGGCGACGATCCTCTCCAAATTCCCCGTCCCGGCAGGTTGCCAGAACGGAGTTTCTGGATCCGAATCTTGGTTTTTGGTGGCGGCGGCGGAGCAGAACTCTTTCTGGAAAACTATCGAACCCCCCTGAGTTTTTAGGTCAGAAGGCAACTTATAGGCACGGAGGGAGGCCGAGGAGCTGCCTGGGGTGGCCAAACCCCCTCCAGGCGCGGGGTCAGGTGGGCTCGCGCATGGGATGGGTCTGGGCCCCCCAGGCCTCCTCTCTGTCTCCCCTTCTGGCTTTGTGGATCTTCTGGTGAGAAATAGTTTTTGGCATATTTGCCGGGATTTTTCCTGCTGGTTCATTTTCTGCACAAAAACAAGACACCAAGGTAATTCTGCTCAAAACAGCGTCAGTCCGTGTTAGTTGTATCCAAATCACACAAGTTTAGAGGAGAAATAATAGAAAAGTGTTCGAGAAAGTAGATATTTTTTGGATGTATCAGCTCCCCCAAGATTAGCTTATTGCTTATCCTCAAGCAATTCAGTTGAAAACTGAGTGCGATAAAAGAACTTTCACGAACACTTTGCTTCATATGATGTATATATTCCTAGAACAGGAGTAGATGCTTAGACAATTCATAATAAGGAGTATGCAAGTAAGTTGTCAACACCCGGATTTTTCAATCCTAGATGCCTGTTATGCCATACATCGCAATCCCAGGATTACCATTTTGCGAGACATAACAGAATTGGATACCATAGTACTTCATCCATTACAAACAATACATAAGTTCTCACACAAATAGGGATCTCATGATCCAGTTCTTAATACAACTTCAAGCAGCGGAATACGTAATAATAACGGTAGCGTAGGCGAAGCTCCATCTTCGGGGTCACAGGCAATGCTGACGATGGGAGATGATCCTAGTTGTCGTAACCTTCCTGGGGTCCATGTTCCAGGTACTCCTCTTCATAGTCTGGCCATGGGAATAGCCAGGGACAAAGCCATGAGTACTCTTCAAGTACTCGCAAACTAAAACTAACAAGTAAGGGTTTTTTTGGATAATAGGACACTAGGCTCTAGGGTTGTTTTGCACAAAGCCAGGTTTATCTCTACTAAGTTCGAAAGCTAGTCACAATTTTATAACTCCTAAGTGGGATCTTGTAATTCAGGTCACAACTCTATTGTGGTCAAGTCAAAGTCTCAATTCATTTCAGAAGTCATTTTGAAAAGTCTGATGGGGGAACAGTATGGCCACTCCAACTGTCCATAATCATGACGCTATTCAATAGTTTGACACTCTGCAGAGATTGTACACTTTCACCACAACATTCGATACATCCGTCAGGAACAAATCCTGAATTCACCATACTCAGTATGCGGATAATCAATCCTAACCTTTCAATTACACGCCCTAGTATAAGCACCTCTCCTGTGAGTTTGGCCTCCCAACCATGACCAACTGTCATCTTAGGTACTGCACAGGTGGACAATCTTCACAAGGTAGCCTCAACTCAGACCTTTGCCGTGAGGGAACTAATACTAAGGAATATAAGTTTCCAGTCAAGCCCTACCCAATATTCGGGTATTGTGGTTGTACGATAAAATTGGAATGGTATCGCATCCAGACAACCATCAGTTTTATAAAGGGCTAAGGCTCATGCCTCAACATTTTCATCACCAAAATCATCAAGTGTTTGGAAACACATGTCCAAAACATTTCCATAGAATGATCCATCATTCCAAGGTTTTTATAACCATTTTTCCACCAAGTATTCCCATCTAAAAGTTGATCAAGTTTTATGCTTAGCACTAGCATCTACAGGTGAGGGTAGTACTAATGAGGGGTGGTAACTAGTGGAGTTTTACTAAGTACAACCTTATGTCTCAGGCTGATATCAAGGTTTCTAGCTTAGGCCAAATTTTATGATCTTTATGCAACCTTCAAAGACTGGCCTGGTATCTACCAAACTCTTAGGTAGACTCTAAGTAAGCTTTGATAAAGAAATAAAGTAAGAAACTTGCCATAAAACTAGGATTGGTTTAACAAGTGGGTATGAACTCATATGCTTAAGGCATATAGTAGTCATATCACAAGTATGGATTTGTGGCAACAGTAGGGTATCTGGCAAGGATTAGCTTGCATAGGTCAACTTGTTTAGTAAGGCTTGCACAGATATGGTATCAGCTTGCATCAATATCAGTATAAGCTTACCTTGTGCAGAGCAGTGGTTGAAGTTCTCCTCGGCTTCTTCTTCGTAGTATCCTCCTTCCTCCTCGTATCCTTGGTCGGTACTAGCGTCTATGAATAAATACGAGGTACACAATCACCAAACAATACTTATCTACTTGCACTCATCACACACAAGGGTCCTATAGATGATCTAGCATCATCTCTAACATTACAAGGTTAAAGCTTGGTTTAAATCTTTTATTTTTAGAAAAGTAATTTCTACTCATTGAAAAACTACTTAAGGTTTAATATTCTCCAAACCAAATATGGGATCATGTTGAAACATGTCATCACTACATATTGTAGTCCATGGGAATGTGATTTAAAGTGGTGTCACAATTTAATAAGGTTTTACCCTTTTATTTTAATTAATTAAAGTGGCTAGAAATGCTTATAAAGCATTCTTTTATTACTTGAACATTATTTCTACAAGTAAACCTATATATTTTTATATATTCTGAAAGGTATGGTTAAATGTGATTTTTGAGAGTTGGAATCAACTCAAAAGCTTTTATGGTTTAAATTTGAAAAATGTTTGAATGCAGAAAAGCTTCTGCCTTGTTATTTTTACTATGGGTGATCTACAGATCCAAATGACTTGAATCCAATGGGCTTGGATTAAGCATTCACAAACCTTTCCAACAAAATTGGTTTCTCCCAATTTGGTGCAATGAATCGATCTGGGTTGATTTTTGAAGTTGGGTATAGAAGTGTGTTTGAATTTAAAAAGAAAAGGTTTAATTTGAATTGCTGGGCTGCGCGGGAAATTATAACAGCCCGGCCTGCTAAGCTGGGCTCCTTGGTCGCTTATGGGTGTCCCCACTCGTCGCTGACACGGGCTGGGCGGTATGGGGCAACGTGGATCGTTTGATCTAGTTCTAATCCAACGGCTGAGGGTCATCGTCGATGCGAGACAGCTCTGGCGAGAACGAAGCCTAGCGCGGCCAGTGAGGATCGCTGGGGGCTCACCGGGGTACGGGCGAGGGTCGGCGAGGCGGGCGAACGACGAAGTCGATGACGCCGAACCTCCTGGTACCGGTGGCTTCTCCTGGGCGGCTCCAATCGCTGGTTCCCTTCTTCTCCGTGGCGTGCTCCAGTGAAATTCGGCGGTGGTGCTTGCCTTGGTGCAGGAATGGTGTGGCACGATCGGTGAGGAGAGGGGAGTGAGATGGTGTGAATAAATCATGCGGGTGGCCTCTATTTATAGTCGGCGAGGGACCGTCAGGCGCACGGTGAGATCGTCGGGGGCGACGTTACAGGCGGCTAATGGCATGGGCAAGGGTAGGGGACGGTGCTGTGTCTCCTGGCGATGCTCAACGACATGGTCGCGAGGCATGGGGCGGTGTGGTTTGGTCTGAAATGACCGGTGCTCTGCGCGACAGAGGCGGCGTCTTCGACGGCAGGCGGTGGCTGTATGGCACGGGGCGGCAAACAGGGATGTTTGGCATTCTCCTGGGTCGGTGGTGATCGTGTGTGCGCGCGGTGAGAGCGGCGCACGGTCTGTGGACGCTGGTCGAGGGTGGCCTCTGGCGCACGGTCGGCATGGTTTGGGCGCGGCTTGTGCGCGTGGTCCAGGGCTTGGCAACGCTCGCGGCTGGGACAGTGGGTGGCGGTGGACGGTGGGCTGCCTCCCAGACAAGGTTGGCACGACTAGTTCTTCTTCTAGCCTGCTGTCGACTATGGGGTGGCATTGAGGTGCTCGGTTGTTCACCATTAATGACAATGGCAAGCTCATAGGGGTGCTAGTGTTGGGATAATCTTTCTAGATGATCTACTGAGTTGTGTGTGAGCTAACTAGGGAACAAGTTAGGCAAGAATCACTGCACACTATAGTGTTTGATGTTTTGTTTGATTTGTGTCTGCAACCTGTTTGATGAAATGGCCGCATGAAATCAAGTTTTGAATTTTGAAATGAATTTTGGTGAGTTTGCTAGATTGGTGCTGGTGAGTCTGCAGATGCTTGGGTTTTGAAAGTTGAGCTTGTTTGAGTGGGTTTTGAAAAAGTGGGATCTTCCCATATGAATAAGATTCAATTTTGAATTGTCATTTAAACTATGCATTTGAAAGTTTCTGGATGATCACAAAGTGGGCCTTGATACTCTGTTATGAGTACATTCAAGGGGTGCAAAGATCCAGAAAAGTTTCTGATAGGTTCTGAAGTTTGAGACAGCCAAAGTAGGCATGGGAGTTAAATTGGTCAAAATGACCATTCACTTAATATATTTGTTTTGATTTACTTGTCTTTAGGAAAAGTGTGGGAAATGTTTTAGATGATGCTCATTTCATCTAAGAAACATTTTAAAAGCAATGGATCACACAAACAAGGTGGTTTTTAAAGAAATTCAAAATCCATGCATACACATATGCATGCATTCATGAGTTTATTTAGAAAAGTTTTTGTTAACCCTAATCTTGATGATTAGTGTTTGATGATCTAGGTTTGGTATTTTTGGGATGTTACAAACCTTCCCCCCTTAAACAAAATCTCGTCCCGAGATTTGAAAAAGGACGAAAAGATTACCTAGGATTTGAAGAGATCCGGAAACTTCGTCCTGATGTGATCTTCGCGCTCCCAGGTAGCTTCCTCTTCTGTGTGGTTGCTCCACTGAATCTTGAGAAACTTGATGCTTCGGATTCTGGTAGTTCGAAAGGCTTCTTCCAATAGACAGATGGGTACTTCGGGATAGGTTAGGTCATCGTTGATCTCTATGGTCCGGTGATCGATATTCTTGAACACTTCGGTCTTCTCGGGGATTTCGAGACATTTGCGAAGTAACGAGATATGGAACACATTGTGCACAGCTGACATCTCTTCAGGTAGTTCCAGTTGATAAGATACTTCTCCTCGATGGTTCAAAATTTTGAAAGGTCCGATATATCTGGGGGCTAACTTTCCTTTGAGTTGGAAACGCTGCATTCCCTTCAATGGCGACACTTTCAGATAAACAAAATCTCTGATGTTGAAGGCGAGGTCTCGATGTCTCTTGTCGGCATAACTCTTCTGTCGGGATTGGGCGGTCTTGAGGTGCTCACGAATCTTGTGAACCTTCTCTTCGGCTTCTCGTAGAATGTCGGGTCCGAAAATCTGACTCTCTCCTACTTCCGACTAGTTCAAAGGGGTGCGACACTTCTTCCGTACATGAATTCAAATGGGGCCATTTGCAAACTGGCTTGGTAACTGTTGTTGTATGAAAATTCTGCAAACGGCAGACAGTCTTCCCACTTGGATCCATATTCTAACACACATGCTCTCAGCATATCTTCGAGTATTTGGTTTACTCGCTCCGTTTGTCCATCGGTCTGAGGGTGATACGCGGTACTGAAATCTAGGCGAGTTCCTAAACCTTCTTGGACTTTCTTCCAGAATCTCGAGGTAAACTGAGTTCCTCGATCCGATACGATGTTCTTGGGGACTCCGTGCAAACTAACGATTCTAGCGATGTACAACTCTGCTAGCTTCGAACTCTGATAGGTGGTTTTGACGGGCAAGAAATGGGCGACTTTGGACAATCTGTCCACTATGACCCAAATAGAGTCATTTCCCCTACTAGAAGTAGGTAGTCCAGTGGTAAAGTCCATTCCTACAGAATCCCATTTCCATTCCGGAATTTGCAAAGGTTGCAACAATCCAGCGGGTCTTTGATGTCCTGCCTTGACTCGCTGACATATATCACACTTGGCGATATAACTTCCGATTTCTCACTTCATCTTATGCCACCAAAATTGCTCTTTCAAATCTTGATACATCTTCGTTCCTCCGGGATGGATAGATAAAGAGTATCATGAGCCTCCTTCAAGATAACTTCTTTCAATCATGAATCTTTGGTACACAAAGGCGTCCTTTGTACCACAGAACTCCTTCTTCGTCCTCGGTGAATCCGGGTACTTTGCCTGTACCGATACGACGCTTGATTCCGTCGATACTAGCATTTCCTTTCTGCGCCTCTTTAATCTGACTGATCAAAGTGGGCTGAAGTTCTATGCTAGCCAAAAATCCTTCACTTACTAATTCCATTCGAAAATCTTCCATCTCTTTGTGCAAACTTGGTTGCTCCTTCAAAATCATGGAGTTCAAGCGGCATGGCAATCTGCTAAGGGCATCTGCTACCACATTGGCTTTACCAGGGTGATAGTTAATGTCCAGGTCGTAATCCTTGATTAGCTCAATCCATCTTCTCTGCCTCATATTCAGCCCTTCTGAGTGAATATATACTTTAGGCTCTTGTGATCCGAATAAATCTCACAACGATTTCCCATCAGGTAATGTCTCCATGTCTTTAGGGCTAGAACTACGGCTGCGAGTTCGAGGTCATGGGTTGGGTAATTTTGCTCGTGTTGCTTCAATTGTCGCGAGAGATAGGAGATAACTTTGCCTTCTTGCATTAACACACATCCGAGACCAATCTTGGATGCGTCATAATACACATCGAAGGGCTTCGTGATATCCGACATGATCAAGATTGGGGCTGAAATCAATCTCCTTTTGAGTTCTTGAAAACTCGTTTCACATTTGTCAGTCCATTCAAACTTCTTGTCCTTCTTCAGCAATTGGGTCATGGGTCTGGTGATACTAGAGAATCCTTTTACAAATTTGCGGTAATATCCCGCCAATCCAAGAAAAGCACGAACTTGGGTTTGAGTGGTTGGGGCTTGCCAATCTTCTACATCTTTCACTTTGGCAGGGTCAACGGCAATTCCTCCGGCTGATACAATGTGACCGAGGAATCCTACCTCCTATAACCAGAATTCACATTTGCTAAATTTTGCATACAGCTGATGCTCTCTAAGGGTTCCAATAATGGTCCTTAGGTGTAGCTCATCTTCTTCTTCTGATTTGGAATAAATTAGAATGTCATCGATGAAAACAACGACAAACTTATCCAGGAAGTCCATAAAAATCTTATTCATGAGGTTCATGAAATAAGCGGGGGCATTGGTTAGTCCGAAAGACATGACTGTATACTCATACAATCCATATCTAGTGGTAAAGGCAGTCTTTGGAATATCTTCTGCACGAATCTTGAGTTGATGATAGCCAGTCCTAAGATCAATCTTAGAAAACACCCGGGCAACGGTCAACTGATCAAACAAATCTTCTATCTTAGGCAAGGGGTACTTGTTCTTGATGGTGACATCATTCAACTTTCGATAATCCGTACACAAATGGTTACCTCCATCCTTCTTGTCCACAAACAAGACAGGTGATCTCCATGGGGACGCACTTGGTTGAATCAATCCAATTTCCAACATGGAATCCAGTAGCTTCTTCAGTTCTTCTTGTTCTGACAGGTTCATACTATAGGGTCTCTGGGCTATGGGTCCTGTTCCGGGGATTAGTTCGATGATAAACGCGATATCCCGATCTGGGGGCATACCGGGCAAAACATCTGGAAATACATCGGGGTATTCGCAGACTATCCGAACTTGGTCAATGGTAGGTTGGGCTAGACTTTTGTTACACTTGAATTGGCGAGGTAAGGTTTCAGATATATGCTCGACTGATATTCCGGTGGTACTGGTCATGGTGATGGCTTTCTTGGCACAGTCAATCAATCCTTTATGTTTAGACATCCAATCCATTCCTAGTACTACTTCAAAACCTTTAGTTCCGAGTACTATTATATTAGCATAAAAATCTATGCCATGGATTCGGATAGGGACGGCCTTGCAAATTTGCCTAGCCTTGGTGGTTGATCCGGGGATTTGTACAATCATCACATGCTTCAATTTGGTTGGTTGAATTTTACTAGTGCAGGCAAATTCTTCAGTGACAAATGAATGCGATGCACCAGAATCAAACAACACTCTTGCAAGTACTGAATTAATAGAAAACATACCAAAGACGGCCACGGCGCTTCGAGCTTCTTCAAAGATGCATGAGAAAAAGACGGCCATTGCGGTTGAGTGAATTCCCTGGGGCAAATCTTCTCCCTGGCTGGACATGACGCTGTTGCTGAGCTGGGGCATTGGCATTAGGGGCTGTAGCATTCTTCTTGTTGGGGCACTCGTTGGAATAGTGGCCTTTATTTCCACAGTCATAACAGGTCACTTGTGACTTGTCCTTAGCGGCGACAGGCACAGCATTGCTTCCAGTCCTCGGGGAAGTGTTGGGATTGGCGGTAGCATTGTTGGTGTTGAACTTGGGTGGGGCACGGGTGAAATTGTTAGAGTTGCCGGGGTTGTTGTGATTTCCTCCGGGTCTAGGGTTTCCACGGTTGGGATAGGTTGGACGGGTCATAGGGGGTCTGTTGGTTCTTGGGGCAAATCCTGGAGATGGGTTGGGGCGATACTTTGGGGTCGATGGGTTCTGGTTGATGCATCATCTGACGCTTGTGGTTCTCATTGGCCTGGTTGATCTTTCCTTCCATCTGGATAGCAGAGTCGACAAGGGCTTCAATATCAACAAAGGGATATTGATTAACACATCGCATCTCGTCATGCGGACCATTCAGAATCTTTCTTTCTTCTTGGCTTCGTGTCTATCTCGTCCGGCATACCTATCTAATGACAAAATTTGTCACGGTATTCCACTACGATCATCCTTCCTCGCTTCAGCTCTCGAACTCTCTCATTCTCTTGATCAAACCTGGTGGCACATGGGTTCTGCTAAACTTGACCTTGAATTCCTCCCAGGTCATCATCTGGCCTCCGGTCATTGCACGAACACTGTTCCACCATGCCCTGGCATCTCCAGCTAGATAATGGGTGGCGAACAGGACTTTCTCGTTGGCTTCCACTCCTGCTACTTCTAAGTTATTTTCCATGGTTTGCAGCCAATCATTGGCGTCTAGGGGTTCTTCTGACTTGGTGAAAACGGGTGGGTTGGTATTCTGGAAATTCTTGAGCTTAGATCCGTGGTTATCCTGATTTCCATGGCCTTGGTTGTTGTGGGCTAGCTGGGCTATCTGTTGCAGAGTGGCTAGGTTGGCTTGACGTTCCGCTCTTTCAGCTTCGCGGTTAGAAGTCAACATTTGCAGGATCTGCAACATCGGGACCGGGGCTGAACCACTTCCTCCACGTGGCATCTGAAGATTGATATAGATTATGAGGAAAGAGGGAAATTGCTAAGGTTTTGGGTTTTTGAAAAGTTTTTAGAGTTTGACTCAGGTTTTTCTAGCAACTTGCTTTTTCATTCATTCATTCACTCGATACAACGCACACCACAGCAAGGAAAAACAGATGGTTTTAAGAACCATTCTGGAAACTACGATACAGTGGGACCAACTACTACTCACTATGCTAGTGCTTAGTGCTACTACTCATTGGAGTCTGTGGCTTCATCATCATCGTCGATGAAGGCGAAATCATCCTCATCGGTGAAGAAGTCCATGGCCTGATCATCCAGAAAATCATCGTCATCGCTGAGGTAGGAGTAAGGGTCTCCACGAAGATCCTCTCCGGCATTCTCCCTTTCCTCTAACTGCATGTCTCTCTCGTGGATGGTCTCTTCCAGAGATGAGATGCGATGGCGAAGACGGGCAATAATGCGCTCCTTCTTGTCGAGCTGACGGCGGTGAGACTTGCGATCCTTTGCTAGCATGGCGATCGTCTGGTCCTTCGTCTTGATGATGGCAGACTTGTGGTTGCAATAGTCACGGCAGTTTTCCAACTCCTGTTGACGATCATACATCATGAAGCTAAGGTGGTCCAATTGAGTCTTCAGCTCGGGGTGGTATGGGGCTTCCAATGGTTGGCCATTTGCATCACGCCTTGGGAAAAACTCAAAGCGAGTACCCTTGATCTGATTGATGCTCTGCCCACACAGACGGGAAAGAGCTTCCTGCATTGCTCTGGCAAGTCCATCGAGCCAGTTGTTTTCCCTCAAGGTAAACTGAATTCGCTCCGCAGTGGCATGTTCAATATTTCCTCGGAGACTTGCAACAATTAGCCACTGCAGATCTTCTCCTCCTTGATCATTGAGCTGAGCTCCGAAGAACTCGGGGTGTGGACGCTCCAGAAGTTCTGAAAGCTGATCCAGATCCCTCTCAAAGATAAGGTCTCCTCCATTCATCAACTGATAAAACTTGTTGTACTTCACGTCCATCTATAAAAATAGAGGATGAGTAGATTAGCAGAGTGATCAAGTGTGTCAAAATTTTATGTATTTTGCAAGAGTTTTTGAGGAACATGAAGTTTTATTAAAGAATTAAAGAGGTAAGAATGAGAATAAGTTTTCATAAATATATTTGTTCTTTGGTTTTGAAACTAAGTTTTTGGTTCAACGTTCAATCAAACTAGGGTCTCCTATGGTCAGGATGGCTCTGATACCAACTTGTCAACACCCGGATTTTTCAATCCTAGATGCCTGTTATGCCATACATCGCAATCCCAGGATTACCATTTTTGCGAGACATAACAGAATTGGATACCATAGTACTTCATCCATTACAAACGATACATAAGTTCTCACACAAATAGGGATCTCATGATCCAGTTCTTAATACAACTTCAAGCAGCGGAATACGTAATAATAACGATAGCGTAGGCGAAGCTCCATCTTCGGGGTCACAGGCAATGCTAACAATGGGAGATGATCCTAGTTGTCGTAACCTTCCTGGGGTCCATCTTCCAGGTACTCCTCTTCATAGTCTGGCCATGGGAATAGCCACGGACAAAGCCATGAGTACTCTTTAATTACTCGCAAACTAAAACTAACAAGTAAGGGGGTTTTTGGATAATAGGACACTAGGCTCTAGGGTTGTTTTGCAAAAAGCTAGGTTTATCTCTACTAAGTTCCAAAGCTAGTCACAATTTTATAACTCCTAAGTGGGATCTTGTAATTCAGGTCACAACTCTGTTGTGGTCAAGTCAAAGTCTCAATTCATTTCAGAAGTCATTTTGAAAAGTATGACGGGGGAACAGTATGGCCACTCCAACTGTCCATAATCATGACGCGGCTATTCGAATAGTTTGACACTCTGCAGAGATTGTACACTTTCACCACAACATTCGATACATCCGTCAGGAACAAATCCTGAATTCACCATACTCAGTATGCGGATAATCAATCCTAACCTTTCAATTACACGCCCTAGTATAAGCACCTCTCCTGTGAGTTTGGCCTCCCAACCATGACCAACTGTCATCTTGGGTACTGCACAGGTGGACAATCTTCACAAGGTTGCCTCAGCTCAGACCTTGGCCGTGAGGGAACTAATACTAAGGAATATAAGTTTCCAGTCAAGCCCTACCCAATATTCGGTATTGTGGTTTATGCGATAAAATTGGAATGGTATCGCATCCGCATACAACCATCAGTTTTATAAAGGGCTAAGGCTCATGCCTCAACATTTTCATCACCAAAATCATCAAGTGTTTGGAAACACATGTCCAAAACATTTCCATAGAATGATCCATCATTCCAAGGTTTTCATAACCATTTTTCCACCAAGTATTCCCATCTAAAAGTTGATCAAGTTTTATGCTTAGCACTAGCATCTACAGGTGAGGGTAGTACTAATGAGGGGTGGTAACTAGTGGAGTTTTACTAAGTACATCCTTATGTCTCAGGCTGATATCAAGGTTTCTAGCTTAGGCCAAATTTTATGCTCTTTATGCAACCTTCAGCACAACTGTCTGGTATCTACCAAACTCTTAGGTAGACTCTAAGTAAGCTTTGATAAAGAAATAAAGTAAGAAACTTGTCATAAAACTAGGATTGGTTTAACAAGTGGGTATGATCTCATATGCTTAAGGCATATAGTAGTCATATCACAAGTATGGATTTGTGGCAACAGTAGGGTATCTAGCAAGGATTAGCTTGCATAGGTCAACTTGTTTAGTAAGGCTTGCACAAATATGGTATCAGCTTGCATCAATATTAGTATAAGCTTGCCTTGTGCAGAGCAGTGGTTGAAGTTCTCCTCGGCTTCTTCTTCGTAGTATCCTCCTTCCTCCCCGTATCGTTGGTCGGTACTAGCGTCTATGAATAAATACGAGGTACACAATCACCAAACAATACTTATCTACTTGCACTCATCACACACAAGGGTCCTATAGATGATCTAGCATCATCTCTAACATTACAAGGTTAAAGCTTGGTTTAAATCTTTTATTTTTAGAAAAGTAATTTCTACTCATTGAAAAACTACTTAAGGTTTAATATTCTCCAAACCAAATATGGGATCATGTTGACACATGTCATCACCACATATTGTAGTCCATGGGAATGTGATTTAAAGTGGTGTCACAATTTAATAAGGTTTTACCCTTTTATTTTAATTAATTAAAGGTTTACCCTATATATTTTTATATATTCTGAAAGGCATGGTTAAATGTGATTTTTGAGAGTTGGAATCAACTCAAAAGCTTTTATGGTTTAAATTTGAAAAATGTTTGAATGCAGAAAATCTTCTGCCTTGTTATTTTTACTGTGGGTGATCTACAGATCCAAATGACTTGAATCAAATGGGCTTGGATTAAGCATTCATAGACCTTTCCAACAAAATTGGTTTCATCCAATTTGGTGCACTGAATCGATCTGGGTTGATTTTTGAAGTTGGGTACAGAAGTGTGTTTGAATTTAAAAAGAAAAGGTTTAATTTGAATTGCTGGGCTACGCGGGAAATTCTAACGGGCCGGCCTGCTAAGCACAGGGCTCCCGCGGGATGCTTAAGTGGGTGTCCCCACTCGTCAGTGACATGGGGCTGGGCGAAGCGGTATGGGGCAACGTGGATCGTTCGATCTAGTTCTAATCCAATGGCTGAGGGTCATCGTCGACGCGAGACAGCTCCGGCGAGAACGAAACCTAGCGCGGCCAGTGAGGGTCGCTGGGGGCTCACCGGGGTACGAGCGAGGGTCGGCGAGGCGGGCGAACGACGAAGTCGACGACGGCGAACCTCCTGGTACCGGTGGCTTCTCCTGGGGCGGCTCCAATCGCTGGTTCCCTTCTTCTCCGGCAGCGGCAGGCTCCAGTGAAATTCCGGCGAGGTGGTGCTCGCCTTGCTCTGGGAATGGTGTGGCTTGATCAGTGAGGAGAGGGGAGTGAGATGGTGTGAAGAAATCATGCGGGGGTGGCCTCTATTTATAGTCGAGCGAGGGGACCGTCGGGGCGCACGGTGCGCTCGTCGGGGGCGACGTTACAGGCGGCTAATGGCATGGGCAAGGGTAGGGGACGGCGCTGTGTCTCCTGGCGATGCTCAACGACATGGTCGCGAGGCATGGGGCGGTGTGGTTTGGTCTGGAACGGCCGGTGCTCTGCGCGGCAGAGGCGGCGTCTTCGACGGCGGGCGGTGGCTGTATGGCACGGGGCGGCAAACGGGGATGTCTGGCGGTCTCCTGGGTCGGTGGTGATCGTGTGTGCGCGCGGTGAGGGAGGCGCGCGGTTTGTGGATGCTGGTCGAGGGTGGCGCTCTAGCGCACGCTCATCATGGTCTGGGCACGGCTTGTGCGCGTGGTCCAGGGCTTGGCAACGCTCGCGGCTGGGACAGTGGGTGGCGGTGGACGGTGGGCTGCCTCCCAGACAAGGTTGGCATGGATAGTTCTTCTTCTAGCCTGCTATCGACTATGGGGTGGCATTGAGGTGCTCGGCTGTTCACCATTAATGACAATGGCAAGCTCACAGGGGTGCTAGTGTTGGGCTAATCTTTCTAGATGATCTACTGAGTTGTGTGTGAGCTAACTAAGGAACAAGTTAGGCAAGAATCACTGCACACTATAGTGTTTGATGTTTTGTTTGATTTGTGTCTACAACCTGTTTGATGAAATGGCCGCATGAAATCAAGTTTTGAATTTTGAAATAAATTTTGGTGAGTTTGCTAGATTGGTGCTGGTGAGTCTGCAGATGCTTGGGTTTTGAAAGTTGAGCTTGTTTGAGTGGGTTTTGAAAAAGTGGGATCTTCCCATATGAAGAAGATTCAATTTTGAATTGTCATTTAAACTATGCATTTTAAAGTTTTTGGATGATCACAAAGTGGGCCTTGATACTCTGTTATGAGTACATTCAAGGGGTGCAAAGATCCAGAAAAGTTTTTGATAGGTTCTGAAGTTTGAGACAACCAAAGTAGGCATGGAGTTAAATTGGTCAAAATGACCATTCACTTAATATATTTGTTTTGATTTACTTGTCTTTAGGAAAAGTGTGGGAAATGTTTTAGATGATGCTCATTTCATCTAAGAAACATTTTACAAGCAATGGATCACACAAACAAGGTGGTTTTTAAAGAAATTCAAAATCCATGCATACACATATGCATGCATTCATGAGTTTATTTAGAAAAGTTTTTGTTAACCCTAATCTTGATGATTAGTGTTTGATGATCTAGGTTTGGTATTTTTAGGATGTTACATAAGTCTACTCAATAGTCATTGCAAGCTATGAAGAGAAACCAACTCAATAATAATAATTAGCATGAAACATAAACATAAGCAACATTGCAATGCTCATAATAAGGTATGATAGAGTGGTATCTCACTTGCCTTTGTTTGAAGAGCACAATATAAATGCAAAGGCACCTCTGAAGTTCACATGAAGACTAGAAGTAAATATATCAGATATACAAGCATCAAAGTCATGACATAATTAACCAAGTTTTGGAACAAACACAAAAATGACAACTATGCTCTCAAGAAGGTGCTCATAGAATAAGTGGTGACTCAAAAAATTTGTGAAAACGGTTTTGTGCAGGTTTGAAAGGCTTCCCAATGCTGAAAGGAAGGTACACATTAGCTTTGAGCTCTCATTGCCCCTATAATAGGCATCTTCATGTGGTTAAGGTTAAAGTGAGGTACACTCTGAATCATATGCTTGATAGACCATAGACTGGAAATCCCAAGTCCCTTGAGTACGAGGGTCGCTCCGCATGCTACTCAACTTTGGTCACCTGAAAGTTCTTGTCATTGTAAATACATGCATATCATCGAGAACTGCCAACGGGGTACCCCTTGCACATGGTACAGGAGCTTTCCCATAACCAAAATGACAAGGCAAGCAGACAATGAGCATCTCAGCAATCTTTTTATTTACCATATGCATAGCTTTTTATTGATGACGCGTCATAAATGCTCATTATAGTGATGCTGCAAGTTTCCACCATGATTAAGCATGGCTTAGGCTAGCAGCCTAGGAGTTTATCTAACACAATGTATGAACTCCATGAACTAACAACTTCCCCTTTTATTTTACATCGTCGACATCCATAAACAAAAGAGCAAAGTATCAACTAGATGAAATATCCAACAGGTGTTGAAAGCGTTCCCCATGACAACACTGTTCTGCTGACACCCAACATATAATAAGCAAGCATATAACTTTCATGGACTAGTCACAATGGTTTAGTATTATTAAGCGCAAGGAATAAAGTGTGCCATCAAGTTCGTGAGAGCTTTACTAACTAACTTTCTCAAAACAGACAAACATTTTATTTTGTAAGAAAACATGGCATATAGAATATGCACTAAAGTAGAAAATGATGCTAATAGGTAGGTATGGTGGACACAGCTGGCAATATTGGTTTTGGGGAGTTGGAAGCATAGGTAGAGCACATACTCAGTGCAAGTGAAGGCTATCAATAGAGAGGGAGCGACAAACGAGAGAGCAATAACTGTCATAATCATGCTTGCAACAAAACAGGACTAATTATGACATGAAAGTGATACAAGAACTCTAAGGCAAAATAAATCATCGAGGTTTACTAACTATTGATTAGTCATATGCATGCGTGAGCATGTACCAAGTCGATTCACATGAGCAGGCAGAGGAGGATACCACAATATCATACCAAAGTATGAATAAAACAATGCAAGCAAACATTCATATGGCATGCTACAAACTATTAGCAAGCTGGAGCTAATCATAGACAAGCAAGAACTACTAAGCATTCATAATGACATACACCTTACACAAACAGGCTAAGCATGTTCACAATGATGAGTATATGTACAAAAATGAAACAAATATAGTTTGTTACCAGCCTCTTACCACACCTCGAGTTGTCTTAATCTTCATTATTGCCCTTCACTTGTGTGACTTGAATAATTAACATGAAACCAAAACCACTTAGGACGGCTGAACCCTGCAAAGAACTCACAAAACCAAAGAAGAACAACAAATATTTTTGGTGTTTTCGATTTTTTAGAAACAAGCAAACAAAGAAAAACCAAACAAAAACAAAGCAAGATCTTTTTGGATTTTTCTGTTTTAAGTCAAACCAAGGCAAAGAAATAAAGAAACAAACCAAGAGAAACAAAGAAAATATTTTTGGTATTTTTGGGTTTTTAGAAAGAAGCAGCAAAAACCAAAAAGAAAGCGAAAACAATGGATATACAAAGAACCGACCAAACATGATATATATATATATGAGTGTGACGTCGGTATACCTCCCCCCAAGCTTAGGCTTTTGGCCTAAGTGGGGCTCAATCCCATGGTGCCCAAGTAGTTGCACCTCCATAGTATGTCGAGGAAGCTCCCTCATCCTGGTACGAGCTTGAGGCCTCCCCTGTATAGTGTATCGCAGGGTCATATGCGGGCACTTCCTCCTGATAGTGACCGTGGAAGTTGAGAGAGCGCAACTTGTCATCCATCTTCGCCTTCGTGCGCGACCAAGGTGCCTGAGAAATACTGAAAAAAGTGGTTTGGGGTAGAGGGATTTCGCTGTCTCTTCCCCGTCAGTAAACAACATTCTATAAACCAAGTTTTCAAGAGTAGAGCTAGAGGTGACAAAGTGGTGCGCCTTCATGGCAGTAACATTAAGCCTCAGAGGAACCAAAACTGTATCATGTGGATCAACAGCAATGTACAAGGTAGCAGCAATACGAGTAGCAATAATTCCCCCATAAATGGGTCCCTTAGCAGCTAAACGACGAGCAATGAGGGAGCCAAGATTATACTTATCCTCACCATAGAGTGCAGCAGCTAAGAAGGCCAATTGATAGTTGGAGATATTACTAGTGTTCTCCCTACCAAGAACACTTGTGGTAAGATAGTAGGCAAAGTACATGATGGCTGCAAGGTGAATATTCTTTGTCTTCCCTCGTTGAGCTCTACGGTCATCATCATTGGTTATTCCTCGGTAAAGCTCCAACAAATCAGCTGGAAGAGCTGGAATCTTCTTTCATGACCCAGTTGTACCAAGTCCCAGGGCCTTGCAAAATTTCTTCAAAGACATAGAATGCGGTGACCCAGCATACCACTGCATGTGTAGTACACTATAGTCGTTGACATGACATCCACAGAACACTGTTCCATAAATATCACATCCCTCAGAGTGGTAAAACAGAAACATTGTGGGTCCATATTACAAAAGTAGAGACATTATTATTATTACAATACCGGAAGTTCAAGACTTCCAAAAGATCCAACTTACTAACCAAAATATAAAGTGCTCAACAAAAATTTAAAAGTAACAACTCCGACTAGGAGTGGGGCTCAACAGCTTATTCTATAGAGTTCATGCTGCTCGGCTCCATTAGTTACTACTAACTAGATACTTAAGTGGACTCGTTCTCATCGACACCATAGCGGATATCGTAATCCACTCCTTCAACTCCTCCGGACAGATCAGGCTCCTCGTAGAACACATCTTCTTGACATTCAGCTGCATACATTGACACGTCTTCGGGATCCTCAGAGTCTAAGCAAGGGATCAAAGGAAATAATGAGTAACAGCGTTACCCAACAAGTTCATTATATGCAAGGTGGGAAGTTTGATGCTCTAACTACCACCTCGGATTATAAATCCTTGGCACTATGCAGTTTTTGTAAATCTTTCTTCAAAGATTGATTTTATTCCGAAAAACTATGATAATCAGCCTTCACAGGTTGACCAGAACTTTCATGGAGTTCCTTTCTTGCCACGTTCGTAGCTCCTTCCCGGAACAGGGAGTAACAAGTTACAGTTCTTACACTCTGCAGAGGAGCGTTACTTTACCCATGAGAGATCAACTCCTTGTTGCACAACCAGGCGTACTTTCCTGTCCACAATTCCATGATGTGGGGCCCAGTAGTTGGTCCAAGCCAATCACTGCCCCCTTCGCGACCCCGTATGGCTCCTTGGTGTACACCATGCCCACATAATGAATTACGACAATGGTTTGTACAAACCGTTAGATGCCAAAACTATCGTGGGACGATGAGGGTTCCCACCCATATGCTGCATATCCTCTACAAATTACCAATTAATATGCATGCTACAAGGATAACAGCCACGACCTGCACATCCGGCTTCATGCGAGACGAAGAAGATACAGCTTACTTCTTTGTCCCATTCCAAATCTCATGGCTAACGCGTAATATACGACGCTAGAATCACTGATGTCAGGGTTATTAAGTCCCTACTTGATCATCATTGTTGCAAATAGAACCCTAAGTTCTATTGCTCCATTATATCACCACTTAGGATGATATCTATGATTTCTTTATTTATGAAAATATTATTTTCTTTCTTTTATAACATAAATGATAACACACAATTTGCAAATACTTTGATAAAGACTCTTCAAAGGACATGATCAAGTGATGAACTTGCCTTGTGATGGCAAGGTAGTGAAGTATGATGCTTGCACTGTACCTTGAGCTTCTAGTTCTACATAAACATCATTATTGCCTGGTAAGGACAATATTTAAAGAAGCAAAATGAGTATGCAAGTAATGTAATGCATTATTTAATTCTATATGCATTTTCCCTATATAAGGTGCCTTCTAATAAAGCATTTATAAATATTAATATTTTTTTTATATTTATTGCATATATTGAATTATTTTATTTTATTTCCCTTTTTTTATTTGACTTCTATTGATTTAATAATTCTTTTAGGAATTATTAATTATACATTAAATTTATTACTAAATATTTATTTAGTATTTTTCATAAATACTATAATATTAATAAATAATGAAAGTGATTTTTATTTATTTTTATCATCTTTCAATAAATTTGTAAAATTCCATAAAGAATATATAAATTACAAAATTCTTATAAAAATTTAAATGTCCAAAATTTGATATCTTATTTTATTTGGACAGAGTGGATTATTGTGAATCCAAAGATATTTTGTTTATAATTTTTGGACTTTTATTTTATTTTCTATAATTTTATTGAGGTCAAGGGCATTTTGGTCTTTTCCAATTGATCAAAAAATTTATTAAACAACTTGGGCTGGCCTTTTGGACTTATCGGGCCAGTGTGGCCCAATAGGGCAAGGTCAAAATAGCACCCCGAGGGGTTTTGGTCCACCCAGCCCACTCTCTCTGCCTCCCTCTCTCCCTCAACCTTATCCTCTCCTCCTTTGACCTGACCCTGTGGCCGGCGATGCCACCACCATCGATTCACGCGGCCGTAGGCCGTTCTGGTCGCCGCCGTGGTGCGAGTTTGGGTTGTCGACGATGCTCGTTCGTTTTATCCAATTCGATTTGACTCCGGGGCTTCCCCGTGGCCAGGTCCACCCCGTTCCTGAAACCTAGGGTTAAGGAAATGTGCTGTCATCACCGCCGCGGTCCCGTCTACAGTGGTGTGCTAGGCTCGTGTGCTGCTGGCCGTGGCGAGTGAAGGTTCTGGCGCCCCTGGTGCTCCACTGTTGCGCCAATGGTTCGTCCTCTTCGATTAAATCGTGAGGACCTCGGGTAAGTTATACATGGTCCTTGTTCATGCAATTACCATGAACATCTATGTGTGCATCTAGTGGCTTCTTATGCCTAGTTATTATGTGCTGATTAGGGTTCATAACCCCATGTTGATCATATCCTTGATGCTTTAGATTTAGTGGTGATCATGCTTGAGCATGAAGAATGATTGTTTGATGTGGATCATGATTGGTAGTGGCTTTGATGTTGCTAGTGGCTCGTCAGATTTATTCTAGTGGTGATTCACTATGATCTCATGCTAGTGTTTCTATGGATTCACTGATTGAAAATGTTGTTGATCTGAAAATGGTCTCTACTGTCAGAATGCTTGTACTGATAGTGGTTTCTCTCAGTAGTTGCTTACTGTAATTATAATGATAGGCTTGTTTGAGATTATACACACTGAATATAATCATTACTTGTAATGATCTTTTGTGGATGTATAGATTGATTTAAGGTTTATTCCTGGCACTTAGCTTCAGGAAGATGATATTTATTTGTTGGTGCCTTTATCTGTGGAACCAAGCAAAGATTGGTTTTAGTTCATTAAAAACATGTCCTTGTGATACCATTATGATCTGGCACACAAGTGATGGAGTTTTATTTCTGGGCTTAGCTTGATAATGCTTGTGATTAATACTGGCAAGATAAAATGAAAACCTTTCTTAACGTTCCTGCCTATGATGTTGGTCTAAGGCTCTAGGATTTAATTCCTAGTTAGTTGAGCAATAGTTTGTTTGAAACTTGAAAGATTAGAGGTGCTACTCTCTTTGAGAGATGTGCCCTGATCTGATAAGATCAAATGAAAAATGATCTAAGTTGCAAAAGTAACATTGAACTCAGTGATGTTGGTCTGAGAGTTTAGTTCTTGTGGTTGATCTTGATTTCTTATCCTTATACTTGAAATCTCTAGGATAGATTCACCCCTCTTGGGTGATTATTGAGAGATCATTTCATAAAGCAACACATGCTTTTGTTTAGATAATATGATGAAATCATGTGATGGTTTTATGAGGCTCACCACAAAATTTGATGTTGGTGTAGTAGATTGAGGATGATCTTGATCTTGATCTTGATCTGCTTTTGCTAGGCTCCTGATCTTGATCTTGAGCTTGCCTGCTCCTCCTAGCTCCTGGGCTTGACCTTGCTGTCCACCAGATCCATTCCCCTCCTTATGTCACCATCCTGGTGATGTTTAGGTTGATCTGGGTGGTTTGGTTTGGCTGTTGTTCTTGGTTTGGCTGTTGTCTACACTAGTTGTTCTTGTGTGATGTGTTAGTGGAGTGATGCACTAGTGCTCCCCCCACGGTTGTGCTGTGGTTTTGTGTGATTTGGCTGTGCTTGAGAGGTTGACAGCACACCCTTTGCATGCTGGTGTGTGTCCAGCTTGTGTGCCTGCTATGCACTTGTGGATAGGTTCAGAATTTTTGAACTTACCATTACCAAATTATTTTCACCTGGCCGGTGAATTGGTCCCTCTTGGCTGTCATTTGAATTCTGGCTTTGAATTTATTATTGGTGATACTTGCCCCTTTATAACATTTCTCAATGATGAATTTGTTAAGTGCACTTCACTGACATATCTGAGAGAAATATACTAACACTAATCTTATTTTGTTTCTATTTAGTCTTTGTTTTGCAGGTACAAAGATAAAGTTGAAGATTTAGTGTAGATTTAGATATATGATAGTTAGTATATATACAAATGTAATTTTCTTATTCTTTTGTAATTTTTCTTTTATAATTCTTGTAATCTTTATTTTATTCAATTGTAATAAAGATTATATATTTATTAATAACGAATATTCTTATTCTTTACTCTTTTGTAAATTGTGAAGTTTGGAATAACTTCAGTAGGTTACATTCTTTGTAACTTGTTTATGTATTAATAATATGAAATGAATTTCATATTCAATATTGTTTTTAGATAAGATTTAAGTTATAATACTTATCTCTTAATTAATTTAAGATTCAAATATTATATCTAAATCATTTAAATTATTATTCAAACACTTAAGTTTTAAAATTCAAACTCATTTCAAAACACACATAATTCCTTTAAGATCATATCAAATTTTATAGCAATCCTCCTTTAAGACTAAACCTAATCTCAAAGTAAGAAAGAAACATTGATCACTCAAGGTTTTATTTGGCGAAAATTTTACCCACATTTTCACAAATGAATGAATGCAACAAATCATATTCCTAAATCTACCCTTCGTTAGGTCCTATATACTGGGATGTTACATAGAATGAGCCATGTCATAAATTTTGAAAGACATAGAGGGCATGAACAGGCTGTTAGTAAAGGAGAAACTCTCCACAAATGTTTTAGTAAGCACAGCGTATTGTGCACTCTCATCCTTCATGAAACTTCTTAGACCAGCCCTCTCAATCAAAGTAATGAAATCATTAAGAATCCCAGCAGCTCGCAAGAAAGATTGGCAAGGAAAGGTGGAGGGGTGCGCATCCCCTTCATCTCCCTCGTCACCAAATTGCAGAGTGATGAGATCCTCATTCTATGAGGGTCTAGAGCTGGTAGATGACCTTGGAAGCCTTGCCCTTCTAGGTGCATCACTCTCAAAAATGTCACCAAAGTTGTGGTGGTCCATGACTTCCCTATTCTGAAATTTTTAGACAACCATCAAACCAAGTGATTTCTAAATTGATAAATGATGAGGAACTACTATAGGAACTTGCTAGAGGACTACACATGCATCAAAACAAAGTTTCTAAGCAAAGAACAAGCATGCAAGGTCAAACAACCTGTCACCTATAGCAGCAAAATACTCAAGATACAATCTACCAATCACAAATCTAATTGAACAAGTGGAGGAAGAACATACAAAGGACCAAACCCACCAAAATTCAGCACTTGAGATGGGCTGAACAAGGAGATGGAAAATCGCAAGCAAGAACAGCAAGAACTCGAGCTTGAGAAAGTTTTCCGGTGTTTTTCGGGAGAGAGAAAGAAGGTGGCTTTAAGGAGGCAGCCTAGAGGGCCCCAGGTGGGCCAGGCCCCCCTAGGCGCCACCAGTGGTGGGCCCGTGCCTACCATAGGTTTGGTGGCCTAGGTGGCCCCCTGGGTCAACTCTTGTACCTCTCTGCCCCTTTTTTCGAGGGAAATTTTATTTTGAATTTTCTGGGATTTTTCGGGAAACATTATTTTTGGCCAATTATCAGGGTATGAAAATTGATTTTCTTGCAGAAACAGTTTTTTCAGAAGAAGCAAAAGAAAAACAAAAGCCAAACAACATGATCTCTAAGAAACTCAAACAAGCAAACAACTAACAAAACTAAAGCTAAAGCAAAGGATAGAAAGGAGAAAGGAAAAAGAAAGCAATTATAACGATAGTGGAAACATTATTTTGTTTATTAAAATCCTTTTGTTAACAAGGTTGATCAAGTCTTGTTACCAAAACAATCTTATATGAAACAAAACTTTTCATTCCAAAAGGTGATTATGTTACCTCATACTTGATAGCAATGGTCCCAATCATAATAGTTTCGAAATTTTCTTGTGGAATGGGACAATATATTTCTCCAACCTTAATGCCTTCAATATTTTCAATAGAATTCAGGCAACAACTCTTAACAACCTTCTCGGGGAAATAGACAGTGTGCTCTTTGTCATTAATATTGAATGTTACTTTTACTTGATTACAATTGATGACAGCACCTATAGTATTAAGAAAAGGTCTCCCAAGAATAATAGACATATTATCATCTTCAGGCATTTCAAGCACAACAAAATCAGTTAAGACCATGCAATTATGAGCAACTTGAACAGGAACATCCTCACATATACCAACAGGAATAGTAGTTGACTTATCAGCCATTTGCAAAGAAATATTAGTTGGTATCAACTTTTCTAGTTGGAGTCTCTTATAGAGAGAAAAAGGCATAACACTAACTCTAGCTCCCAAATAACATAAAGCAGTTCTAACATAATTATTCTTAATGGAGCAAGGAATTGTTGGTATACCTAGATCACCAAGTTTCTTTCGAACCTTACCATTGAAGGAGTAATTAGCAAGTAGAGTAGAAATATCCTCATTAGGAATCTTCCTTTTATTAGAGACCTTCATATACTTTGAATAAGGAGGAAACTTAATAGCATCAGTCAAAGGAATTTTCAAGAATAAAGGTTTCATCCACTCACAAAACTTGTTGTAGTGTTCTTCCTCCTTTGACTTGTGTTTCTTACCTTGAAAAGGCATAGGTTTCTACACCCATTGTTCTCTCTCTTTACCATGTTTATTAGCAATAAAATATTCCTTTGTGTACCTAGTGTTCTTAGTGTGCTTCTTAGGTTCTTCTTCACCTTCCTCCTTATCAGGAGACTCATCATTATTACCACTCTCAGTTTCAGCATCAGAGACAGATATACTATTAGGATCTACAACATGTTCAAGTGGTTCCTCAACTTTCTTATGTTTCTTTTTCTTCCTCTTACGAGGACTACCACTATCTTCACCTTGTTCGGAATCCTGCTCTATTATTTTAGGGTGTCCTTCAGGATATAAAGGATCTTGAGTATCTATACCACTCCTAGTTTTAATTCCATAAGCATGTTTATCTCCTGAAGCATTAACTAGCATATCCTTTTGTACCTTAGCAAGTTGATCAAGTTGAGTTTGAACAATTTGAAAGTGTTTACAAAGCATTTTAATATCATTAGAAGTTGTTTCCACAATATCTTTCAACTCATGGATAGCTCTAGATTTTTGCAACAAATGATTATGAACTTGTTTATTAAAATACCCTTTCTTAACAATAAAAGTGTCAAGTTCCTCTAAACATTGATCAGGAGGCTTACCATAAGGAATATCACCTTCATCAAAGTGTTGGAGAGAGTGTACCTTAATAGTAGATGAGTGGGGAATTGCCTTACATAATTCCTCTATAGGAGGTAGAATCTTCACATCTTCAGCTCTAATACCTTTATCCTTTAGACACTTCTTACCTTCCTTCATCACTTCATCATTTAATGCAATGACTCCCCTCTTCTTTGTTGTTGGTGATGGAATTGGTTCAGGAACAACTGGTTCAGGAGTAATAGGCTCAGGTGTATTCAGCTCAGTTGAAGTCCAATCATCATAATTCTTCCTAATCTTGGTCATTAATTCTTCAACATCTGTAGGAGTCCTTTTCCCTGAAAACACAATCAGCAAATCTATCTAGGTATGTCCTAGAATCATTAGTTAGTCCATTATAATAAATATAAAGAAGCTCATTCTTAGGTAATGGACATCCAGGATGTGCATGAACCAAGGCACAAAACCTTGTCCATGACTTGGAAAATTTCTCTTTGTCTCCCTGTTTAAAATCAAAAAGTCTTTACAAAGCAGCATGTCTAGCACCGGGAGGAAAGTATTTATGGAGGAAAGAAGCAATCAAGCAATCAGGGCTATCAATGGAACCAGGAGATAATCTATTAAACCAATCCCTAGCTTCTCCTTTTAGTGAAAAAGGGAAGATATTAACAACAAAGTACTTTCGCATCTTAAAATCATCGTAGAACAAAGCACTCATAGTAGAAAGCTCATTCATATGAGCCACATCACTCTCATTTTCAGTCGCACAAAAAGGTTCTTTATCAACAATATCTAAATAAGACAAATCAAGAGAGAAATCATAGTCTTCATCTTTAATATCTATGGGAGAGGTGGCAAACTTAGGATCAGAGGACAACTTAGGCATAATAGTACGTCTAGCAAGGATCTTGTACTCCAAGGCTCCGGGTACGATGGTGACTCCACCGTAGCCTTCCTTTATCCGGCATGGGCCTCCCTTCTAGATCCATCTAACTGGGCTGCCCAGCAGGCCATGGGCCATGCTACCAACCGTGGGCCACCCGGGTTATCCGGATAAGGGACATGCTATGAGGATACCCATATAGCATATCCCCAACAGTAGCCCCCGGAGAACTCCGAGATCTTGTGCCGTCTTGCCTCTTCATGTTGAATGCTCCGTCTAGATGAATGTCGGAAAATCGTCAAGCAACATCTTGTAGTCCTCCCAAAGAACCCTGCAAGGTTTTATCCGTCTTCAATTTGTAAGTCAGAGAATTGCTGAATCTTCCATCGTACTCTTCCGTAGCCGGACTGGATCCGTCCATACCGGAATCTTCTGATGTGATGGTTCATCTGCCTATGTCAGCTAGGGTGACGTAGACATAGGTCAGCAACGCCTCGTAACTCACACATGCAGAGAATGCAATCATGTCCACTTTTCCCGCGCGAGCGACACAAACCGTTGGCGGCGACGGTTGGTACGTGGTGAAATTTCTGCGCACATCTCCGCACACGTCCCCTACGCGGCAACCATTTGATCAAGCTGCATGAATCTTGATGCTGGAGATCATATATAGTAACTGTGGTAGAAAATTTACTTTTTCACCTCATTCTCCCTGCACCTTCTTCTTCCTCAGGCAAGCGTCTCCTCGAGCTGTCCGCGCCACGCACGAAAAACCCTAACTCCCAATCTCACCAGTCACCTCCGAACGCACCCAATGGCTAGCAGCAGCTCCTCCCCTTCGATGGCGGCGTCCGGTGAAGCCGCGGCGAAGCCGGCGAGCTTCGTCGTCGTGCCCCCAGAGGGCCTGGTCATCCCCAGGTCTGCGGTGGTCGAGGCCACCGGCGGCTACCATAATCCAGCGGCGCCGGAGATGATGGAAGAGGAGTACGACTCGCAGGAGAGACGACTGGCGCGGTTCAGACATCACGGACTCGTAGGAGAGACAACTGGATCGAAGGTTACCTCCCCGCGATGGAGGGGCTCGCCTGGCGGGCGGCACCGGCCGACGAGGTCACACCTTCTCCCCATGCCGGAGAAAAGGTGTACCTCAAAGCGTAGTTGGTATGCGTCGTCTCCCTGCCCATCTCTAATTTCTTCCTCACTGTATTGAATCATTACTGAGTATAGCCAAAGAACCTTTCTCCCAATAGTATCCTAGCGCTTAGAATTACGCGGCGCTTTGCGAGGGTTACTTAGGGATTAAGCCTAGGCTAGATCTCTTCATATATTTCTTCATTGTCAAGCACGAAGCCGGAGCCAGTAAGGACGAACTTAGAAATTGTGGCACCATTAGCTTCAAGATACGGCCTGGACGGCGCTTCCCCGACATCGTCGGCCACGAGTCCTACAAGAACTGGTAGCGTACTTACTTCTATGGCCCAGATATCCCTCTGGCTGGCCGAGAAGTAACGTACCCAGATTTTGTCGATGGATCAGCCGCCGAAACTTCGACATGGAGATCCTAGGCCTCCCTTCCCTCCGACATCGATGCTTCCCGCGCTATAAGGCAGATAGAGTGGTTCATAGAGACGGGTTTGACCGGACTGGACCTAGCCATGTGTTGGTTCATCAGGCGGATCCAGCCTTTGTAGCACCTCTGGAAGCTGATGCACGAGTATTCCAATGATAGAAGGGATAGCCTCCGCATCTCCGTGGATAACTTCTCGAGCGACTCCGTCAAGCTTCGCCTCAAGGACATCGTCAAGGTGAAGGACAAGAAGCGTGGCTTCATCATCACCTACGACATGTTCGTAGAGAGCAAGTGCCCAAAGGTAATTGTTTATTTTCCGTGTATGACATATACTCCAGTTCTTCCGTCTAGACTTTACCATCTCATCTAACACGGTGGTCCTTCACCTTAACAGCTTAGCGACATAGATGAGGACAACATGGCTCCTCAAATCTATTATCCAAAGATGAAGGAAGTCACTGTCGTGTCCGATGACGATGCTCCGTTGGCGCGAAAGCGGAAGAGCTCCACCTCTGATGCTGCCGACGGAGGCAAGAAGAAGAAGACGGAGGGTGGAGCCTCCAAAAAGACTACCGCCGCCCTGGAGGCGGAGAAAAGAAAGGTTACTGGGATCCCCTTTGCCAAAGCACCCCTCTTATGTAAGCTTCTTTATCTCCGACATTGTCCATTTGTCTGTCTTATTCGTGTACTTATGCATTTTGCACGTTTCAGAAGAAAGCCACGACCAGCTTGAAGAAGACCTCCAAAACTTCGGAGGCTTCTAGAACCATCAAGGATATGCTGCATCGCGACGTATGTCCCCCATTGCCCCTGTCACTCCCATCGTCCAGCCCTTGTCCGCCCCGACAAGCTCACAAGCTAAAGAAGCATCTGGCCCTTCCGCCATGGAAGTGGACTCAGGCGCCTCTACAGAACTCGCTGTTGTCGGCGAATAGGCGACGCAGGAGACTGACGCACACCAAATGGCTGAAGCTCCGGCTAAGGATGCCATCGATAGCGGTAAGGCGGTGGTGGAAGGTGGTACTTCTGCCGAAGGCGACACCCTCGCCCCCAGGAAGACCATAGAGTTCCCGAAGATAGTCTACCCGACACTTATGTCGAGTAGCACTTCTCTGGTTCTTGGTGCGGCGCCGAAATCTCCAACATGGTATCAAGGAGCTTCTCCGGCAAGCAAAAATCCTGGAAGGAAACAGTGTATCCTTCGGCAGGCTGCTGGCTGAGAGTGCTACCAACCTCAAGATCATCGCACTTGTAAGTTATATTTGCCTTTTTGCATTTCATATGAGTATCCCACTGTAGCCCCCAAGGATTTAGACGGAAAACCATAGGTATTTTCGTCTAAATGCTCTAAGAGTGACTAAGCTAGAAAACTTCTCACTGTATCCCCCAAGCATATAGGTGGAAAGAATTATTCCGACTAGATGCTTTAAGAGTATCATACAGATTGTTTATAAATTTCGATACTGTAGCCCCCAAGCTTCTAGTTGTAACTGAATTAGTTCCGACTAGATGCTTAAAGAGAAGCTAAGCATACATCCGAGTTAAAAACTTTATACCGTAGCCCCCAAGCTTCTAATCGAAAACTGAATTAGTTCCGACTAGATGCTTAAAGAAAGACTAAGCATATTGCTAAGTTAAAAAACTCTCGTTGTAGCCCCCCAGCGTCTAGGTGGAATTTTTCCGGCTAGATTCTCCAAGTAGACCAAACAATGTTTAACTTTCTTTTTTTCCATAGAATGAGAATGCTCGGAGGGGCATGGCCAACGACAAGTACCAGAAGATGCGCGCGGACTTGGAAGCTGAAAAGGGTAAAACTGCCTTTCTTCCAGCGTCTGGTTTTCCTTTCTTTTTTCGTACTCCGGCTTGGTCTTGTGCATTCTCCGAGTACTCACTGTGTACTGTCTTTTATCCGACTTGCATAAACCATATTGTCGAGCAATCCAAGCACATTCAGCAGCTGGATAGCAAAAACAAGATCCTCAAGCAGGAGAGGAAGGACATGCTAAAGATACATGAAGAATCAATGAAAGTCCTGCAGGACTCCACCACCGAGGAGATAAACCGCTTGAAGGAAGAAATTGCTATCCTGAAAGAGCAGAAGAAAGCTGCTGATCAGCAAAAGCAACGCCATCATGAAGCGTACAAGCTCCTCCAACAAGAACGGGACTCCATGGCGGAGACTCTCTGGCAGGTTGAGGCCAGCATCTTCAGTAAGAGATTCTCCGTCTTGGATTTATGTAGTCTAGATACTCTAAATTTTTGAACTCATGCACTCCTTTGTCGGGAATTCGCAGCTCCTATGGGTTTAACCCGGTCGCCTCCTCCTCCAAAGGAATGCATGGTCCTTTCCGGCAACTTCATCAACACCGCCATCGCGTAGGCCAAAGAGATTTCCAAGCCCCTCCAGATAAATATCAAGGCATCAGACTTTGTGGCGATGTTCTCGGAGATCCTGCGTCGAGCCCCCGAGCATATCACAAGCTGGAAAGCTTCATGTGCATGGGCTAGTGCAAGGATGGCACTGTCCATGGTCAAGGCACATTACGATAATGCTGACATCGACATGGTAACCTCTAGTATCCCGACGTAGATGACGAACGCCAAAAGATAAACCACGAATCTATCTTGGCGTCACTCGTGGGTTTTGATACGAGAGTTTCCGAGTTGGTCGACGTTAACGTCTTCGTGCCAATGAAAACCATCGAAGGCGGCAACCAAAGCTCCTCCGAGTCCCTCAACACTACCGACTTCGAGGGTGACTCTCCTGCTGCCGATGATGTTGCTTCCAAGTCACCTGCGCCAGAGGAGTAAAAAACAATTTGTAATATTTGTTTCCTCTGTAACTTTTTATGCGGAAAAAATTATGTGTTAACTTAAGGCGGAAAACAGTGGTGTATATCCTTCTACTTAAGAACTATTTCCAGCATGTATATATTTTTTAAGCAAGTGCTGGCTTATCCGTTACTTTGGTTTTTATGCTTTACTTTTCATGAGTCGGAAGACTCGTTGTCGAAACCATGCACTCAGGCAATGATGCCCAATGGAACCATCAATAACATAAGCACAAAATCGCCGAGAAGTGCCAAAAGTCACTACTCCAGAATCCACATAAAAACGACAAAGAACGTGTAGACCAGAAAACTTAAGCTAACGCCCGTAGGCGGATTTTTCACAAGTGCAATTGCAAAGCTTGTGCATAACGGTTTTATATGATCCAAAAATGAACACTAAAGGAGGTAAAAGACTCAGAAATATGAGTGAACCAAAGAGCTTTATTTCATTGATCATATAAGAGGTACACAATTAGATAAAAAATGCTAGGTGTAGAAAGGACGTAGTTATGCTATGTTCCATGGCCGATCAAGCTCCGGGTAGACATCATCCGGGTCACGTCGCTTACGATTATGATCCTCGTTGGGTCTATCCTTCAGTTCACGATTGTCAACGAGGTAGTAAGACCCATTGAGCAGCACCTTGCTTATGATGAACGGTCCTTCCCATGCCAGGATAATTTGTGTGACTTCTTCAGCTTAAGTCGGAGCACCAAATCCCCCTCTTTAAATGAGCGATGCCGAACGCGGCGACTATGGTAGCTGTGTAGCTTCTGCTGGTAGATGGCGGATCTTTGGCATGCCAAAACACGCTTCTCCTCGAGAAGGTCCACATCTAGGCGTCTAGATTCTTCAGCGTCATCTTCGTCGTAGGCGGCAACCCTTGGTGCATCGTGAAGTATGTCGGAAGGTAGGATGGCTTCTGCTCCATATACCATGAAGTAAGGGGTGTAGCTGGTGGATCTGTTGGGTTTAGTTCGTAAACTCCACAGCACGGATGGCAATTCTTCCGCCCAGACTCCAGCTGCTCTATGTAGCGGTGCCTCAAGACGTGGCTTTATTCCCTGCAGAATTAATCCATTGGCTCTCTCAACCTGTCCATTGGATTGTGGATGTGCCACATATGCAAGTTCAAGTCAGATACGCTTCTCCCAACAATATGCCTCCACTTCTCCGAGTGACAAGTTGCTACTATTGTCGGTGATAATGCTATGTGGAGACCAAATCTCACCACCAGATCCCGAACAAACCTAAGGGCACTTGCCCCATCAAGATTTCTAATGGGTTTAGCTTCTATCCATTTAGTGAATTTATCAACTTCTACTAGCAGATGCGTAAACCCACATGGTGTCGTCTGTAATGGTCCCACCAAGTCTAGCGCCCATACTGCAAACAGCCAAGTTATTGGTATTATTCGCAATTCTTCAGCAGGAACATGTGGTTGTCGGGCATAATACTGGCATCCCATGCATGTCTCAACCAGCTTGTCGGCGTCCGCCTTCGCGGTCAACCAGTAGAATCCTTGCCGGAAGGCTTTCGCGATCAATGATCGAGGAGCGGAATGATGCCCGCAATCTCCAAGATGGATTTGACATAGGATTTCAATACCTTCTAGCTGGGAAACACACTTAAGGTATACACCAATAGTTATCCTTTTGTAGAGTTGTCCATTGATTATGGTATAGCCCTTCGCTCAGCATACTATTTGTCGTCTTTCGACTTCATCGTCGGGCAAAGTTCCGTGTTCGAGATATTCCATGAACGGTTTTGTCCAAGCCGGAGGGACCTTTGCCACCATGTGGACGAAAGAGTCAACTCTATCTTGGTTTTTGATGTCTGCTCCCTTCACGGATGGTGTCCGTAGATGCTCTAGGAAAACTCCTGGCGGAATTCGTTTGCGCCCTGATCCAAGCTTTGACAGCAGATCAGCCGCCTCGTTTTGCTCCCTAGGTACATACTTGACCTCGTATCCCAAGAAGCTCCTGGCTATCTCGTCCACTTCGTCTCGATATGCTGCCATCATAGGGTTCCGCGCATTCCAGGTGCCAGCCACCTATTGGGCAACCAAGTCAGAATCTCCACAGCAAACTATGCGCTTGATGCCAATATCCTTGGATACACGTAATCCGTGAATGATTGCTTCATACTCTGCCATGTTGTTCGTAGCCTCGAAGTGGATCTGCAGAACATAGTGTAGCTTGTCACCAGTTGGTGACTGTAGCAGTACACCAGCCCCCGAGCCATTGAGCAGCTTTGATCTGTGAAAGTGCATCACCAAGTACTCTAGTTCCAGCAATGGAGTAGCATCTGGCATCTCCATCCAATCTTCAATGAAATCCGCCAAGGCTTGTGACATGATAGCGTCGCGTCTCTTGTAGGTGGTCTCGAAGGCGGCAAGTTCAATGCCCCACTTCACGACCCTTCCCATGGCATCGCTATTGTTGATAATGTCTGACAGTGGAGTCTTTCTCACCACTATGATTGGGTGCTCCTGAAAGTAATGCCTCAGCTTCCGAGAAGCAAGGAATAATCCATAAGATATCTTCTGGTAGTGCGGGTAACGCTTCTCGGACTCCGTCAAGACCTCACTTACATAGTAAACTGCTCGTTGAACTCCGTACTCATAGCCTGGTTCCTTCCGCTCTACCACGACGATGATGCTGATTACCCGGTTGGTTGCCGCCATGTAAATTAACATGGGCTCACCAGTCTCGGGTGCTGCAAGGATGGGCGCTGAGGAAAGAATCTCCTTGAGCTTCTTCAATGTTGAATCTGCTTCGTAAATTTGTCCGCCTTCTTCAGCAACTTGTATAGAGGCAGAGCCTTCTCTCCAAGTCGGATGACGAACCGACTAACTACTGCAACACAACATGTTAGTCGTTGAATGTCCCTTAGGCATGTCGGACGGTTTATGTGTAAGATGGCCTTGATTTTCTCCGGGTTGACCTCGATTCCACGCTGGGAAATGATGAAGCCCAACAATTTGCCGGCTGGAACCCCGAAGACGCACTTCTTGGGGTTAAGCATCATGTTGTATTTCCGGAGATTATCAAAGGTTTCTTTTAAGTCGTAGATAAAGTCATTTGACTTTTTAGACATCACCGCTATATCGTCCACATAGTCGTGAACGTTCCGACAAATTTGGTCGTGCAGGAAACATTGCATTGTCCGCTGGTACGTAGCACCTGCATTTTTCAGCCCAAAGGGCATAGTAACATAGCAAAACGTGTCGTATGGAGTAGTGAATGAAGTGGCCAATTGGTCCGACTTCCTCATCTTGATCTGGTGGTATCCTGAGTATGCATCGAGAAAATACAAAAGTTCTGAGCCAGCCGTCGAGTCAATGACTTGGTCAATGCGAGGCAAACCAAACGGATCTTTGGGGCATGCTTTGTTCAAGCCGGTGTAATCAGCGCACATTCTTAATTCTTTGGTTCCCTTTTTGGGGACAAGTACAAGATTGGCCACCCATTTGGTGTGAATGACTTCTCGGATAAAACTAGCCTTAAGTAACCTAGCTATCTCTTTTCCTATGGCGCGTCTCTTCCCATCTCCAAAGCATCGTAGAGGTTGCTTCACTGGCTTGCATTTTGGATCAATGTTTAAGCTGTGCTCGGCAAGTTCCTTAGGTATACCTTTCATGTCGGCAGGTTGCCAGGCAAAGATGTCCCTGTTCTCACGGAGGAAATCGACGAGCGCGCTTTCCTATTTGGGGTCCAGGTTCGTCCCAATGGCAGTGGTCATGGAGGCATCGCCTACCACAAGTTCCACCGGCTTGGTCTCGATGGTGGCCTTGAATGCTGGAGCGGAGTCGGAGATCTGTTTCTTCGACGCGGGCATCTCTGAGTCATCGGCCTTGCTCTGGATCTCTTTGAATTCTTCGCTGTAGAGGACAGCTTCCGCGTAGGCTGCTTCATTAATCTCGTAGTCCCTTGCTTTGGTAAAGATTTCGGATACGGTGATGACACCGTTTGGTCCGGGTATCTTGAGTTTGTTGTATACGAAGCATGGCTTGGCCATGAAGGTGTGGAATATGTCGCAGCCGAATATGACGTGGTTCACGCTCTTGGAGGGGACCAAATCAAAGGTCATGTGCTCTTGGCGGTAATTATTAACATCGCTAAAGGAAACCTGAAGTGTGATGCACCCAAGGGACCGAGCCTCCCGACTAGGAACTACGCCGTGGAAAATGGTATTGGCCCGTCTTAGGTTTGCCTCCGTCAAGTTCATCTTCTGCAGTGTATCTAGGTACATGATGTTGATGCTGCTTCCACTATCCACCATACATTTGGTGAACTCAATGCCGTCAATCAAGGGGTTAATGACCATGGCGTATTGGTTCTCCGTAGGGATAAGGTCTGGGTGATCCTTCCTGTCCCAAGTAATTGGAACCTCTGACTAGCGCAGGTATTGGGGAACCGGGGTAGAGTATCCATCAGTATCCTCATAGAGGTCTTTTGTTGTCGGGCGGTGGGGGTGCCAAGGAAAGTGTGGTAAACTGTCGCCTTCTTCTCGAAGGGGTTCTTGCCTTTGCCGTCGCTCTTGGTGGCGTGCTTGGGGTCAACATCCTCGTCCATGTCACTTGAATCCTTCGACTCCTCCTCCTTCTTCTTCCCATTGCCCTTGCCTCGTGGTTTTGTTCTTCCGACTTTGCTTGTAGCCGGACTCCGGGTCCTCCCTGAGGTCATTGACGAACTTGCAGTGTCGATTGGTATGGGTGTCCTTGTAGTTGACATCGAGGAGTACGAGGAACGACATATCGCGGTACTCTTCGTAGGTTTGGGGAACGGGGAGCGCTGCCGAGGTAGTTTCACTTCCTCGCCGCTGCCCACGACCAGCTCCCCGTCCTCGGCCACGTTGTCCGCCATCACCTCGTCCTGCAAAGGTCATGGCGACCATGTCGGGAGTTTGCTTTTCTTCTGGAGCGGTTTTCCGCTTTGTGCTGTTGTTCCTCCGAGCTTGAGTTGGAACGGCCGTTGCCGGCAGAGAGCCGCGAGCGTCGTCGTCGGCAGCTGCGAACTCACTAGCCAACTGAATCATCTGGTTCAAGTAAAGCTGGTGATTGTACTGCAAGCGCTTCAGCTTATGTCGGAGCAACGTGCCCCTTTCCAACCCATCAATGAAGGCGGCCATGGCGGTCTGAGCGTGCACTCCTGCGCAGAAATTTTTCATGTCCAGCCAGCGGGAGAGGTAGGCGCGAGATGTCTCGTCTCTCTCTCTTGCACGCACCGCTGTAGATCGCCAATAGTGTAGGGATGTTTGTACGTACCCTCAAAGTTCTTGGTGAACGCTTCTTGCATGTCCAACCAATTGTAGATGGATTTCTCCGGCAAGTCATCAATCCGTTGACGGGCTGTGCCCGCCAACATCAGTGGGAGGTACTTGACGGCGACGTTGGGATTACCCCCGGCAATCTCTACCTCATTGCCGTAATCCTGCAACCATGTAGCTGGTTTAGCGGTGCCCCGTCATAGGGCTTGATGGTCTTGTCAATCCGGAAACCTTTGGGGTAAGTTGCGGACCGTATCGCAGGTCCAAAGCAATGTGGTCCCAGGTATGGTCCTTCTCGGGCCTCGTGGATCTTATCTATCCGCGAACGTGCATCGTATGGCTCCGGGTTTCTTTTATTCTTGTCAACAGGGCATGGGCTGCGTGAATGACGCTGGCCTCCTCCGCCATGGTGACTGCTAGGTGGCGACGGAGGTGGAGGTGGCGGTGGGTTAGATTTCTTGCTATTACCCTCCTACGACGCCTCACGCCTGTCGCGATTGCTTTCCGGATGCGGAGGGTCATGGCGTGACCTGCTCTTGTGTCCCTTTGCACTCTCCATCATGACGTGTCTTCTCCGCGTTGTCGCGGATGACGATGCCGCTCTGCCTTGGCGGGGGCATATCCGCATGATGGTGAGCCATGGGGTCTTCGCAATGTCGGGGGGAGCGGGGCGGTGGTGATGGGCGACGAGGTTAGGCTTTTTCTCCGTGGTCGGAGGATATGGGGATAGCATCCTTCCTGTTGCATGCATCCCTCCGTCTTCATTCTGATGAACCCATCTAGGACCCGACATCAAGAGGAGATCTGTCCCTTGGCGGCTTATGTTGGCTAGACTGGCAAAATGTGGGGTCAGACTCAAGCCTCTGAGAGGTGGCCTTTTCCTGCTGCTTCACCGCCTTGGCTACTAGGTCATAGACCTGGTCCACCGCCTCTAGTGATCTATCCTGCTCCAGAAGGGTCTTGGCGACGGCGAGGTTGAGGAGACAAGTGGGCATCACATGTCTGCCTTCACTGTCAATGTATGGCTTGGCTTGTGCCAGCTTCGGGGGAGCCCATCCTAGGTTTCACCGTAAACCAGGATCGTTGATGACGCAAGCTAGAGCTTTCTTGGCCTTCTGCTACTGTAGTAGAGTCTTGTACTCGGCCTCCATTGCTCTAGCTTTCACTATGCATTTCTGCGCGTTGACCAAATCTCGATCTAGCTTAGCGCCTTGCTCCGCGATGGCCTGCGCTTCCTCCAGTAGATGCTAGCGCTTCTCGTCAAGCTGGGTCACGTTCCGGATATGAGCTACGGTCAGTGGCTCGACGAGGAGATTATCATACATCACTCTATCAGCTGGAGTAACTTGAGCAGCAGCAGACGTAGATGCCGGAGGTGGCAGGTTTGTGGTGTTGTTGTTGCTCGGGCTGGTGCCGAGTTCCTGTGGCTGTTGCACAGGGTTAGGCGGAGGTGGCATGACCTTTGCGCGATCATTGTCGGCAGCAACAGGTGGTGACGAACACCTCTCGAGAGCTGAAGGCGGAGCTTGTCCAGGTTGATCTTCATCCATCATAGTCCCAATGGTGACGAACACCTCTCGAGACATGACGGTGTTGTCGGCTTGCTCGTCGCGCGTGTACTCCTCCTCCATCTCCTGCATGGTGGAGTCTAGCTCTTCTGGACGGAAGTCTATCTCCTCTGAATTTGCACTGAAGTCGGCGTATAGCGCGTCGATCATAGAGTCGGAGGGTGCCAGGACCTCCTCGATGACGGGGGGTGGAGGTGCAACGACGGCAACGATGACTGGAGGTGGTGGTGCAACTACGGCGATGGCGGCCGGAGGTGGTGGTGGAGGTGGCTGAATCGGAGGGGCTCCATCAATAAGCGCAAGCGCTGTCTGAGCTGCCGCTTCGGCCTCCGCGTAGTTGTTGACGGTGTTCACCATGCCTTTGAAGGTAAGGCGTCCCGAAGCATGTTACCGCCTTAGAGAATGCCGGAAAAGCGTATTGTGGTCCAGTCCTTCCACAAAGTGATACATGGCGTCATCATTGGGGTAGTGGGCCAGATCGGCTCGTATACGGAGCCACATGGCAAGGTAATCGCGGGGGTTTTCGCCCTCTCTCTGAATGCAACGCGTCAGATCGAAGATGGTAACCACGCCGATTTAACTTGGATCTGTTGTCCGTACGCATCGACGGCCACGGACTTGCAGTGATCTTCCACCGTTATATTCTGCACATGGGCGGTTTGGGTGGGCCTTGAATTTTTCCGATCTTTGCCGGCAAACTCCGAGGAGAGATCCGACATCGATCCTTCCACGAACGTATCCTGCCTGAGGCGGTTCGTGCGGGTCTTGATGCTCATCCGACTCCCAGGGAACTAGTGCCTGAGTCGGTTTCGCCAATGAAGAGTTGGATGTCTCTGATAGGAAAGATTGAACACCGCGTAGGGTTCGTCTTTGCCAGGATACAGAACTCGTCGGGGGGGACGATCGGAACGTTGCCGCAAAAGAGAACACGACCGATGGCTATGGTTTCGCCGATTCCCGTGAAGATCTTGGTCCTCGCCCGCTGAAGAGCCTGAAGCGCCTCTTTCCCCACGGTGGGTGCCAACTGTCGTGGTATTGCCGATGAGTAAGCCATGGAAGGGTCCTCACAGTGCGTGTTTCGAGACATGGGGGAAGGCGGATGGTTGACGGGTATGAGGTAACACAGCTTACCCAGGTTTAGATCCCACAACGGTGGTGGAATCCTACTCCTACTATAAATCACTATAATGGCAATACGCCGAGTTACAGGGATTGGTTCGCTATGCGAGGTTATTTGAACTTGTCTATGATAGTGCCCTAAAGGCTCCCATAGGCCCTACTTATATAGTCGCTAGGTCCTAGGGTTACAGGGAAAAGTCCTAGCCGAACAGGTTACAGAGTCCTACACCATCTATTACTAGTCTAGCGTGTCTTGTACTGCAAGGCTCCGAGTACGCTGGTGACTCCATCGTAGCCTTCCTTTATCCGGCATGGGCCTCCCTTCTGGATCCATCTAACTGGGCTGCCCAGAAGGCCATGGGCCATGCTACCAACTGTGGGCCACCCGATTTATCCGGATAAGAGACATGCTATGAGGATACCCATATAGCATATCCCCAACACCTCCTGACCACAACGTTTGAGACACGTGAGCCATGAGCATTGTTGCTTCCTCCGGAATACTTTTCAGGAAGCACAACTTTGCACATATAGCTAAGATTCTTTTAAGCTTATCAAAGTTCTATTGTCCTCCCACTTAACTTTTCACGGAGAATTCCTTCTCAAAGAAACTTGACGTATTTAGCGACAAACACTTTTTGTTTCCGGTGTTATGGAGGAATACTCAATAGTTATTTGAAATAACATACAAAGACATGTTTATTCGACTTTGGTTGCAAACATCTTATTTATGAATAGCATACTAATGTTTAAGAAAGGAAATCTTGGATTTTACCCCAAACCACAACTTTATATGGTGTCATTTGAACGGATCATGATGGAGCTGTTTTTAGTGAAAAAGCGGTAGTCTCTAAAGCTTCTAATCTTTAAAATATAATGGCAGTTTTATGAATTACACCTTTGATCTCACCATGTCAAACAAGGTTTCATTGCATATCTCGATTATTCCATACTCATATGGTATTTCGGGAAACGCTAATCCATGGAACGATTCCTCAAATCTTAGGTGTTATGCTAAAATTATAACTCAAATATTTTTCTTTATGATCCTATCATAAATTTTTTATTTTCTTGTTATATTGAGTTTGCACTTCATCTTGAAATTCTTTGAACTTTTCAAATGTTTCACACTTCATCCTCATTAAGTAAATATTCATATATTCACTCAAACTCTCGGAGAAAGCATATGATGTTTGAAATCCATCGCTCTTGACTACACATAATGGGCTTCATGCATCTATATGTGTAAGTTACAATTATCTCTAAAAAAGTTTCACAAGAGTCATTTGATCAAAATCAAAAGACTCCAAAATTCCATCCACATGGAGTTTCTTCATGTTTTCTTTCCAATATAATTTAAACAGACATGTCACTTCCTAAGTGATCTTTCAATCAATTTGTCTTTTGACATTTTTAGCACTAGTTTTATGGATGTGATTTCTCCAGCGAGATTTGTAAATCATCCATCTTTTATGGATTACAGCAATTATTTGAACAACCCTTTTGTTCTCATAATACCTAATCGAAATAACAATTATTGAAACAAATCTTGAAGGTATGTTTTGATTTCAACGAGAAACATAATAACTCTTTATTTTGTTTTCGATGAATATCATCACATATTCTTTTGCTAGTTACTTGGGCCATTGTAGTTAATGAATTGTGTTGTTTCATATGAAGATTCATACCAACAAATTCAGTACCAAATACTTAATAACCATATTGTTTAACAAGCAAAGAATATAGCCATAACATGTATATCATCTATATACCTAAGCTGAACAATTCTAGTCTTTTCTCTTCTGCCAAATATTTCTTAGATTTCTCTTTCCGTATTTCTTTATCCTTTCAAAAGAATCTATCAACATCAAAAGTGGTGCCATACTCATGACACATAGTCCAAAGCGTGTATAGTTAAATACCAATGTCTTTCGACTTGCACTTTGAAGTAGATCACCATCATCAAATATTTGGTGTTCTTTCAAATTCCATTCTTTAGTAATCTTTTAGTGTAGTAAAATTTTACCTACATCAAATATTCATCATTATCATGGAACTATTCATGATCAAGCAACTTTAGCTTATAACGGTGAATTGCGAGTATACTGTTTCTCTCCAAATCCTTTTGGAGGATTAAGATGACCAGTGTCTCCAACCTTTTGCAAATTCTCATCAAATATGAGAACATGACTTTCGCCATATTATACTCTATCATGTTACAACCAAAACTTCGTTTCAGATATCACAATATCTTTCACACATGATGGTTTCTAAAACAATTCTTTTAGCTCCCTGATAACCTTGATATTAAAACCATCTTTTGAATATAAAGAATCATGTATACAAACATGATATTTATATCTAACACTAGAATTGTTAGTCTTGATGTAATACTAATTATCAAACTTCAAGAAGTAACCAGAACTTACTAAAAGTTTGCAATAGGACTTTTAAACTTTATATTAACACAACAAAAAAAATACGATACCAGTCTGTAAAGTAACTATCCAGAATTCTATAGTTTTATTATCTCAATTATAACTAATCGCAAGGTGGTAAACGGATGCCAATGAATACAACAACTATGCAAATTCACTTTGATTTAATTTATGATGAATAGTGTTCAACTTTTAATCATATTGTTGTTGAACTCCCACTCAAAAAAATATCACTCACATTGTTTTAGTGATTACATGAACCAAATCTACTACACCAAGTCCGATCATCACGTGGCATGATGTAGTTTCAAAGGCGAACAATCATCATGTTCATCATATCATCTATATGACTCATGCTTTACCTTTCTGTATTCCGTGTTCCTAGACCATATCTGTACATGCTAGGCTCGTCAAGATTTAACCTTAGTTTCCGCAGGATCAAATCTGGCTTGCTAACATTATATACACTCACAGAATCTAACACACTTGATCATCACGTGGTGCTTCGAAAGAACGAGCTTTGGCAACAGTGCCTACTAAGGATGAACACTTTATAACTTGAAATTTTGTGAGATGGATCATCTTATATTGCTACTGTCAAGATCTAAGAAATACAAGATGCATAAAATGATTAACATCACATCCAATTCATAATATGTGATATGATATGGACTTTCTTCTTGTGCTTCCGATCTCCATCTTCAAGCACGAACATGATATCCATCATCACCGGCGTGGGGTCAAGGTCAATGGCACCGCTCCATGGCTGTCGTCCACCAGCATCAACTATTACAACTACTTTTAATTATAGACATGCAGGTCTTAACGAATTTAAAAATACAACCATAAGGCTCTTGTCGGTTGCCGACTTACAATAAGGAACATTTCATACATCATATATAATCACAATTATGGCGATATCACATCACAGCACACCCCTACAAAACAAAGTTAGACGCCTCTAATATTCTTTGCATGTTTTACGTGGTTTGGGGCTTTCAATAAGTGTTGTTCTAACTTACGCACAAGAACCACAACGCTGATACTAGTATTGTCAATCACCCGTTGTAAATAGAAACTTCACTGTGTTGGGAGAAACAGGCACCCGCAAAGCCACTTATGCAATAAAAGTTGCATGTCAGGCGTGGAGCAAGTCTCATGAACGATGTCATGTAAGGTGTGACACCCCCGGGATCAGGGCTAAAAAAATCCTAGACCTTAGTCTAACATAAGCTTAACCTTGAGCTCGAGGATATCCAGTGGAGAATCGATATAACAGCAGTGACACTATGAGACAAAAATTTATTACAGCAAGATCATAACTGAGCAGAGAACAAAATTATTACAAGTAGAGGTCACTGACCACAAACATCAAACAACGGAAGGCAAATTATGCTATTAAGTATAGCAAACTTAACAAATGGACTAAGAGGCCTGAAGCATAACGTTGACATCCCAGCCCATAGATTCCAGGATGCCGGTCGGGAACCCTAAGCTACTCGTTGATGACCATGTAGTACCAAACTGATCTTGAAGGAACACTTAATCTGCCAAAAGTATAAACAAAGCAAGGGTGAGTACAGGTTGTACTCCACAAGACTTATGGCTGGTGGAGTTGTTTTACATAAATCCATATTTGTTTATAAAACAAGCGGGATAGGAAGCTCTTCTAATCAGAGTGTTTAAAAAGGGGATAAGAGAACGACATTTCCAATGTATTGATCATCATCTTTTTATATTCACCAAGTCATCACCATCAAACCCTATCTAGGATCACCCCCTCGTACCCATGAGTAAGCATCCTTAAGCACACGTTGATCTGTCATGTTTTACGATTAGGTTAAAGTTCTCTATGATCTTAGAATTCGGTCACCAAGTGTTCATAACCGTGAACACAGCTTTTCGAAAAGATTTAGCCCTACAGGGGTGTACAACTTTACCCACACGTACTAACCAACTCTTAATATCACTAGATAAGCCCTCTTCTTTGGAAGGCCGGCAGAGGGTGGTTAGAAACGACCTTTACCTTGCTTTCGCCAAGACCATGTCTCACGCAATAAGGATGGTTCTGCCATACATCTCGAAGCCGGTCCTTAAAGATGTGAGGAGAGGTTGGTTTACCAGGGGCGCCATCAACCCCAAGCAACCCGGTCCATGCTTCCCTACCTGTTATGAATGCACCTCCTTCACCCCCTCTTTCGAAAACGTTTTCAATGTGTATGTCGAATGGAATGCTCGAACTATGTGACTCATAGAATCTACTAGGCAAGTTAGTCAATCGAGGGGTCCCCATAAAACCCGTGTGGTTGTACACTCGTTTCGGTTCCAAAGGCCAGAACTCGGGTCCTAGTGGTGGTGAGCATGGGACTAGAAAAACCACATCTCACTGTGGCCTCCCAAAAAAGCCTTATCATGTTTAACTCATATCATCTCTGATCTCATCTTATCACGTTCTCCTGTCATACTAGATTCTTTGCATTTGATACATCATCTGGATGATCCAGAACTAACAGCTATGCATGGCTAAGCAAGTCACAGATATAAGCTTTAGCATTGCACACAAGCCAAAACTAGTTATGTTAGGAGTAGTGGATCAGGTAATATAAGCTCAAAGGGAGCAATGCAATAGATAGGATACTCTATCTATCGATAAAAGACCATAGTAGAATCATATGTATCATGGCAGGAATTGAAAAGCTTTTGAAATCAAAGGATTATATCATGGTGGGGCTATGCTTGCCTTTGCTAGTTGATATCCAATAAGCAGAGCTTCGGATATCTGGTACTTGACTCGGTTACAGTTGGTCAAGTATTGTTCATCGATCTTTGATCTTATATGGTGTTGACCTCGGTCTTCAATCTCGATCTCGATCTCGATATCGCATTCTACCGGGAAGAACCAAACACCGGAAAGAGAGGGAAACAATCAACACATGGCAATGATGCAATTCTCAAGCAATTATGATGATTTGACAAGTTAAATTGCATTTAAATAAACCCCTAAAGCATGTTCGACCATTTAGTCGGGGTTCCGAGGGGTGAAAACCCTAACTCAGGAAAACTCCGGAATCACCTATGAGGGGTTACTATCTTCTTCTAATTAAACATGTCTTGAAAGTTTTTGAACAATGCATGTTTATAGCTTAATTAGGTAGAACTCATTTTTATGAACATTTTGATATATTATTTGTATTTTCTGATTTAAAATGAATTAGTTATGATTTTCTCCATTTAAATCCATTTTAAATCATTTTAGGAAATTATAAAACATTTTTGGATTATATTAAATATTTATCCACCTGGTCCCACATCTCATATATTTAATCATTTCAGAAATTAATTTCCAAAAAGAATAAAATCCTGACAGACTGGGCCCACATGTGTTATTTATATATTTCAAAAAATAATTATAAAATAGTTAATAAAAGAGAAAAAGGAGATTACTGTGCCAGCATGACATCATGCTGATGTCAGCAATGGAGGAACCCTCAGGTCGAGCATGGATCCGTTGACCCCGTACTGGATGCTTTGATGCTGGACGCGCGTTGGGCCGTCGCAACTGACCGAATATCGCGACGTCGCTTCCTGAAGGTTACTAGGGCTTTAACTTCGACGACGAATGGTGGAGGCAGACGGCGGTGCTTGGCGTTAGCTAGAACCTAGGCGAGAGAGAGAGGATGGAGAGATCCAGGAGGACGGTGAGCTCACCACGAGCATGATGGAGTTGTCGGGGAAGCTAGGCGAGGTCAAGAAATGGCAAATCGACGCAGACGACTATGGCGGCTGGCGGGACACCGGGCTCGATTCCAGCGAGTAGAGGGCTTCCCCGCTTGCAGTCTTGGGCAGGAAGAATGAGGATAGCAAGGTGAACCTCCTGAGAGGGTGGGCGAGGCTCAGGGTGGACGGAGATGGCGAGGCTCGACGGAGCCTGAGCGGCTAGGGTTTCGGGTTGGGGAACCTGGGGGAGGAAGAGGAGAAACAGGGCACGAATAGGGTTCTTCATGGCGTCCATAGGGTCTTGTTGACATCCGGGGGCAGCGACATGAATCTTGGCATGACAGGAATCGCAACGCCGGCGAGGGGCGGAGGTGCGGGAACACACGTGCTTGCGAGCGGGAGGAAGGCGACGAGAGCAGTGGGCGAAGGGGTACGGGCCGACGGTGGGCTACGGTTTGCTGCGCAAGGCGGCAGGGAGAGAAGGGGAGAAGGAGGGAGGCGAACTGGTGGCACGGCAGATGCCATGGGTATGCTTAAGTTGGGGGCCGAATGGGTGCTTGTGGTCACCGGGGAGGGAGTGCACGATCAGTCATGCACAAAGAACAAGAAGAACTCTCTAGACTTAGCGATTTGATTGATACCAGAAGATTACAAGTGCTCCTTGAGCTGTATGAACTAGGGTTTAGTGCACTATTTCCCTACTTGGTCCAACCCCTTCTACTACTGCTATGCCCTTCCTTATATAGGCAGTGTTAGCTAGCTTATACCCCTTTGGGTTCTAGGGTTTACTGTTTGGATCTTGGTCCCTATAATATGGGTCGGGTCATGGGCTTGCCCTAGGCCCAATGGCCCAGTCCATAAAGCTTGACAGCTAACGGTCTTCTGGTACGCTACTTCCTGTTCCTTTTGACGTCATGCTGTTACTTTGTACGTCAGCGTATGCTTTTGGCATCACCCGGCTCCTTTTTTGTCACCCTGCATTGCCCTTCTCTTTTGACCATGCTTTACCATGGTCCCTCCTGAACCTTACTCGAAAAGGTGCCACACGTCCTACTCGACTCGGCCCTTCCTCGGTAGACTCGGCTCGTTGGTTCCTGCAAGAATCACAACTTTGTCTTATGCGGGCCGACATAGTTTATATGTCGGCCGCTCATGCTTCTCTTACCTGGACGTTCTTACCCGTCCTGGTTCTTTCCTTACTCGGAGCCAACCAAGCTGTGCTATGTTTCACCTCTCGTGACCCTACCGGGGGTTATCCCCCCGACATTAGTCCCCGAAGCTGGTGAGGTCTAGAAGATCAAGCTGTTAGGCGTCTCCAGGTTCCTTTTGTGTGATTGGAACTTAGTTTTTGTCTCTATCTGTCACAATCTTGCCCCTTGCCGGGTCTGTCTGATAGTTTCCGGATCCACTCTTTGACTTCGTGGCTCATTTTTTCCTTGAGCCGAGTCACTTTGACTAATTTCGAGTCATTTTTGGCGCGCTTCAGTCACTGAAAGCTGGTAATCATGATTACTTGCCTCAAATTTTGTTCCAAGCTCTGGCGGCACAGTGACGGTTGCGCAGTTATTCCTCGTCACTGTGGCAGTCCCATCGGCCTACGCCCCTTGTCATTCCTTTCATGACGTGGCACGGGATATTTCGTATATCTCTGGCTACGTGGCGCTTGCTGATTATCTTTCTCGGCCTGGTACACGGCCACACGCTGGCCGCACGGCACATATGGATCCACGACCAGGGTTTTTACTGTCTTTAAGTAGGGGTTGGGGGTTTCCACTTCCCCCATGCCCGTTCAGTTTCCCTTGCCTCTTCTTCTTCCTTGCGCCTGCAAGATCGAATAGCCCCCTTTGCGGTTTCCTCTTCCTCCTGTTCTTGTCCTGCAATTGCTCCTTTTCTCTTTCCATTCCACCACGGGCCCGTGTTCTTCCAAGACACTCCCGACGGTGGAGGAGACTGAGTCTGCAAGGATGATGGACGCTCGTGACGGCGCTGATGGTGCGGAGGAGCAGGAGGTTCCCGCCGGCGAGCGCGGCGGATGGGAAGGCTCGGAGGTCTCCACCGAGGAGGTAGAATGGCTCCGCTCCACCAGGCGCATTCCGCTACAAGTGGATTGCCGTCTTCCTGCCGGTGAGATCTCTCCTAAACCCAAACCTAACGAGCGGGTGGTTTTCCTTTCTCACTTTGAGCGTGGTTTCGCTCTTCCAGTGAGCACCTTCTTCTCCTCATTTCTCTCCACCTTCCATCGGCAAACCCATCATCTTCCTGCCAATGCAATTGGCTCTCTTTCCTGCTTTATCTCTTCTTGTGAGGCTTACCTCGGAATTTGGCCTACAGTTCTTCTGTGGGACAAATATTTTAGATTTAGGGTTCAGGTTGTTCCCCAGCCTGGTGCTCCTCGAGCCAAGAAGAAGCCGACTCGGTGCGGTGCCGCTAGCATCACGCCCAGGAGAGACTCCATATTTCCTCGGGTTGCTGGGCTTGATTCTTGCAACAAGTGGCATAGGACCTTTTTTACGTCAAAAACAGCGGGTCCACCGATAACATCCGGCTCCCCCCTTTCTCGGACGAGGTCCCCAACAAGAAGCTCTGGCAGCTTGACTCGCGCGACCAAGACGCTGCGGTGAACGAGGCTAACGCGATCCTGGAAAGGTTGTTGTCGTCGGATGAAAACTTTCATCTTGCCGACACTGACCTCATGTGTGCATTCATCTCACGCCGGGTAAGCCCCATCCAAGCGAGGAGCCACAAAATGTGCTTCATGAGTGGCTCCCATGATCCCACTCGGCACTCCACTAAGGAGCTCACCCATGACTCCATTGCCCGCCGAGTAAACTCCTTCTTTAAACTGAAATTGGCGGATGATTGGGCTTGGAGTTGTCGTCCGTTCAGCCGGGTCAGGCTTGTCCCCTGGGTAAGTTTTCCGACTCTTTTTCCTTGCCGAGTAGGCTTTAGCTATTTTTCCACTCTCAGTCTAGATTTTGGTTACTCATTCTATTTGTCTTTTGCAGAATCTTGTTCACCAGAAGTCGAGTATGACCTGGAGTGCTTCATGCCCATCCTGCACGCTGCGGCGGCTTCAGCTTTGGGTAAGAGTCAATCTCGCAATCCCTTACAAGATTGGTCTGACAATGATGAGGATGATGATTGTACGCTTTTGGAGGTACATGCCTTATGACCTTAGTCTCCCAACCTATCTGAGTAAGATTGTTATTTACTTATGCAGCTGACCAGGTACATGACACTCCTCCTCTCGCCGTGGGCGGAGTAGGCAAGATCCCCGTCGCCAAGCCGAAGCGACGCGGAGCCTCCTCCAGCACTCAGCCAGTCAAGAAGAGCAAGACCAGCTCGGCAGCTCCTGCTGCCTCTACTGCTGCCACTCTGGTTGAGACCCGCCAAGCCGCTGGGCGCCGAGTCACACGCCAAGTCACCCATGACCCGGTCGTCACCGGGTAAGTTTCTATACTCTGCTTTCTTCATTCTTTATTTTTCGTCCCTGATGTTCTCTTATACATGTCTCGTTGTTTTCAGCGCCGCACCTTTGTCGGCGAACCAGGCTGCTTCTAGCATCGCCTCGCCGCTAAGGCATGCGCCTCCTCCAGCAGATTCGACGGTGCCGAGTACCGTCCGAGTCGAGGCTCCCACTGTTGAGGTTCACGCCTCTCAGTGTCAGTTAGACCCGGTGGGTCATTTGGCTAGCGCCCCTGGTGCTGGCCAGGAACAATTTTCTGATCTTGGTGCTAGTGATTTTGGCGCCGAGAAACTTGCCGCCACCAATTCCTCTAGCATCGTCCCTCAGGCTGGTGCGAATGAACAACTTCCTGATCTTGGAGCCAGCAAAACTGCTGAGCCCAATCATCCGGCTCCACTTTCTTCTCCAAATCCTCCTGCTCGCTCTCCAATTCTATCAAAGGGCTAGACCCAGGCCAAGGCCTCTGGCTCTGCTTGCCCTTTATCCGGAAAATCCACCTCCTCCAAGCAGACAACGCTGGTCTGCGCTCTGGGTTCTGCTCCTCAGATCCGGCCTCCAAAGTTGGCGACAATGGTCTCTTCAACGGGTAAAGGCGGCGAATCTGCGGCTGCCGGGTCAGGTGATGGCTCTAAGGCTGTTACCCTCCATACTTCCGCTGCAGCGACCCGTGCCAATGTGGGAACTACCCTGAAAACGGGTCAAGTTCTCACTCGGACGCTCAGTGGGAAAAGCCTTGGTTCGGATGAGCCTTATGCTTTGGCATGGAATGCAGCTGGTGAGCAGGAGGTTAACACCTGCGCTGGCAAAAAACTGAAGCTGGGCCCTAAGGCCGTCTCTAACATGACCCAGCAGGCCATTACTCTAATGGCCCGCACCAACGAAGTGAATGAGGTAAAGTAACTTCTTACTCGTTTGTATTGTTGAGTATTCCCTTTATACATATCACCTAGTCCCCGAGGTTACTGCCGAGTAAGGAGCTCACTCGTCCGTAAGCTTTCAATAATCACCTAATCTATAAACTTTTCACACCAAGCTTGCATGTTAGAGCCTCGATCTTTAGGCCTCGAGGTTACTGTTGAGTAAGGAACTTACTCGGCTGTAAGCTCTTAAGCTCTTTCATTTCCTTATGCCAAACTCATATGTTAGATCTTCGATCCCTTGCCCTCGAGGTTACTGTCGAGTAAGGAACTTACTCAGCTGTAATCTCTTAAGATTTTTTATTTCCTTATGCCAAATTCATATGTTAGAGCTTCGATCCCTAACCCTCGAGGTTACTGTTGAGTAAGGAACTTACTCGGCTATAAGCTCTTAAGATTTTTAATCGGGCAAGCTGCTTGACTTGAACTTTCCTTACTATCTGTCTTCTTTGTCCAGGTCACGCATAACGAGCGCACCAAGGTGCACCAAGCTCTCATTCTAGCGCATAGCTCGAACTTGCGTAGGAAAAGCTGCAGACTAACACCCAAGGCCAAGGTAATATCCTTAGTCGTCCTTTCTCTATTTGGTGTATTTTTCTTTGGTTCATTTCCTCAATCTTTTCCTGCTCTTTTATCACAGCCTTCGCTCAGTCCACCATCAATGCTCTTCACTCGCAGATCAGCGAGGCCGAAAGTAAGTTTCTTGCCTCATTAATTCGATAGCTGAAGGTTTCTGTTGGTGCTGACAAGTAATATGTTCCGAATAAGCAAAGAAGCACCAAGCCGAACTCCAGAAGGAGGGAGATGAGGTGACTCGGTTGAAGAAGCTGATGGCCGAGACGGAGCAGAAGCACTTGGCCGAGGTGAAGGGGCTGAAGGAGGAGCTTGCCGAGAAGAATGAGAAGCAGGCCGCCAGCACCGGGAAGACCAAGAGGCTGCTTGACGAGGCCGAGTTATCGATCGAGTCGGCAAATCTGAACTTTGACGCCCTCCAAGCCAAGGCCAAAACTTGGCATAGCAAGCTCGCCACCATCAACTTCTTTCTCGGTAGTGAGTTCTTACTCTTTTTGCACTGTGTAGGTTGCTCTGGATTTCTTCCATCCACTTTTGTTATTTTGCTAACTTTTCTCTTTTGCTTACAGGAAATTTCCCTGAGGCCAATATGTTTGCCATTCAAGCCATGATGAAAGTGAGGGCCAAATCTGGTGCTCCAGCCTACGGCGAGGTGTCCATGGAGGAGCTTCTCGAAGCGGTGTCCGAATGGGTCAGGACCCTCAAGTCTTGCGGTGAGGACCTGCTCAAGTCGGCTATTCATGCGTTTTGCATGCTCTGGCTGGATGAAGACCCACCTGAACTCATCGAGGACCGGCTGGATCAATGGCGCGAGTCGGCCGGCCGAGCTACAGCGGACAAGGCTCACTCCTTCGTGCTTTCATGGTACAAGGACATCAACCTTGATGTTCTCGCTCGCATAAGAGGAGATGGAAAATGGCTGAATGATCCGGAGCTAATCAAGAAACGCCAGGAGCAAGCTTACGCCATGATCGAGTATACCATGGTGCATGCTCGGTGCAACGGGCCTAGCTTCCTCGACCTTGGCAACCCGCTCGTCGAAGTTGCTGATGAAGAGGGTGGCGACAGCGAAGCAACCGAGTCAGATGGTCTGGATGACCCGGCCACGGATGCCCCTGACTCAGCCAATGCTCCAAGCAACGCTCCTGGCTCCAAGGGTGCTCCTCCGAGTCCTTCTGCTTCTTAGGTTAACAAATACTTGAACTTTTGATTAGATCCCCGGTATGCTAGGTACAAATGTAACATATATTGCATTTTAAGTTTGATTATGCGCCTTTTGATAGGCTTTATATATTTCCTTATGTTCTGAATGTGAACCATTCAAGGGCAAGTCCCCGAGTTTCATTTTGCCATTTCACTTTTCCTTGACTTTGGCCCCTGTCTACATTTTTCGATGTTCGACATTAGAGTCTCAAAGTACTAAGGATATAGTTAGCGGGTATGAAACTTGGACCACTTGGCCGAGATTGTTCGACACGCAGTATAACGTGACCTGCAGAGAGTTAGGCAAAAACTTAAAGCCGGCTCGTGTTTCTCCTTTGTACTTATCCGACGTTCGTGTTCACACGTCATACATCCTTTTATCTTGCTTGCCATGAAGCCGTGTTTTCAGACAACAGCATAGTCGAAGAGTTGATTTCTTCCGAGTAAACACTACTTGTTCCGAGATAAATTTCAGGTGTCACGCCAGCCGACATAAAATAATTGATAGGGAAAACTTAAGGGGTAGTCCCCGAGTCAGTTTTTCAAATCATACCATTTTATTATTAGCACATAGCCGGCACACACGTTCGACATATGAGAGTTCGAGTGATACATGCATTGCTTCTCCTAAGTATAGAAGGGACGAAGTAGCGCCACATTCCATGGCCTTTTGGTCTCATCTCCTGACCTTTCTGCCTTGTCCTTTTGTGCTTCACGAGCATCTATGCGATAATAGGAATCATTGTGCAATGCTTTGCTTACAATGAATGGACCTTCCCATGGAGGTGATAATTTATGCATTCCCGCTATGCGCTGCACTAGGCATTGCACCATATCCCCTTCTCGAAAAACACGAGGTTGCACTTTCCGGCTATGGTAGCATCGGAGATTCTGTTGATATATAGTGGCTCTGGATAATGCCAGTTCCCTTGCTTCTTCAAGTAAGTCTACTCCATCTTCTCGGACCTCTTTTACCTCGGCTTCCGAGTATTGCCTTATTCTTGGCGAGTCGTGCTCTATGTTGGCAGGCAAAGCTACTTCTGCCCCATACACGAGGAAAAATGGCGTATAACCCGTTGACCGATTCGTTGTTGTCCTTAAGCTCCATAGCACTAAGGGTAGTTCCTCTATCCAACAACCAGGTGACCTCTGGAGTGGTTCCATTAAGAGGGGTTTTATCCCTGACAGAACTAAGCCATTATCCCGTTCAACTTGTCCATTTGATTCTGGATGGGCGATTGATGCTACATCGAGTCTTATCTGGTGTTTCCCGCAAAAACGAGCAAAAGCTCCTTCAGCAAAGTTCGTGCCATTATCAGTGATTACACTGTGGGGGTAACCATATCTGAGGATTATATCCCTTAAGAATGTGACAGCTGTTTTACTGTCCAACTTTTTGATTGGTTTCACTTCTATCCACTTGGTGAACTTATCAATCATGAACAAAATATGAGTCATGCCTCCCCTTGCTGGTTTGAATGGTCCTACCATATCTAGGCACCACACTGCAAAAGGCCAAGTGATTGGTATAGTCTTTAATTCAGACGCTGGTAGATGTGACTTGGATGCATAGTGCTGACAACCACTGCATTTTCCGACTAAATCTTGCGCTTGTGCCAATGCGCTTGGCCAATAGAATCAATGTCGAAATGCTTTGGCCACCAACGCTCTTGATGACGCATGGTGCCCACATTCTCCTTGATGAATATCCAATAAGATCTCTTGGCCTTTCTCTAGAGTGATACAACGCTACAGTACGCTCGTCACGCTTCGCTTGTATAATTCCTTGTTGATTATGGTGTACGCTTTTGCTCTTCGTACTGTTTGCCTTGCCAATGTTTCATCACTCGGCAAGGTCCCATATTTTAAGTAGTCGCATATTGGCTATGCCCATGTTGGTATCAGTGGTTCCGGGTTTGCTTCGGCATCAATGTCCATTGGCTCTGCCGACATATGCTCTGCCGACATGACCTGAGGAGTCCCTGAGTGTGTTTCGATAGCCCCTGAATTGAGCGGATCAGTCCCCGAGTGGTTTGAACCTACCCCTAAGTCGATATCCATTGGTACCACATCTGACTCCTGAATCGCCGGGGTGACCCTGATCGAGTCGGATTCTGGTGACGGCTTGATCGATGGTTTCCTGAGGTGCTCCAGCATTACTCCTGGTGGTATTGCTTGCCGAGATGACCCTAGTTTGGATAGTACATCTACTACCTCATTTTCTGCTCTAGGAACATGATGGAATTCACATCCGTCAAAGTATCCCGGAATTTGTTGCACATGGAAATGATATAATGCCATGCTTGCGTCCAGTGCATCCCAATGTCTAGACACTTGTTGAATCACCATTTGATACCAATTTCCTTGGCCACTTTGGTGCCGTGGACAAGTGCTTCATACTCGGCAATATTGTTGGAAGTAGCAAATGAATATGCAACACATACCTGAGTTGATCCCTCTTTGGAGATGTGAGGACTATCCCGGCGCCCAGACCCATCTTTGTCTTGGACCCGTCAAAATGCATTTTTCAGTAATTCGGATCTGGCAGTGGTGGTTCGTACTGCATTTCCATCCAGTCTACAAAGAAATCTGCAACAACCTGAGACTTTATTGCATCTCGCCTATCATATTGTGGAGTATATGGTGCCAGTTCTATGCCCATTTTGCGACTCGGCTGCTGGCACGTTTTCTGCCCAATATATCCGAGATAGGTGCCTCGCATATTATCCGGATTGGGTTTTCTTGAAAATAATGTTTCAGCTTCTTTGCTGCCATATATACCCCATATGTCATCTTCTGATAATGCGCGTAATTCTGTTTCGAGACAGAGAGCACTTCGCTCTAGTAATAAACGGGTCTTTGGACTGATTTGCCCCCTTCTTCACGTTCAACCGCTATTACTGCACTTACAACTCTGTTGGTTGCGGCGACATAGAGCAACATTGGCTCTTTGTATAGTGGTGATGCTAATATTGGTGTTGTTGCCAAAATTTTCTTTAATTCATGGAAAGCGCTATCAGCTTACTGTGTCCACGTGAATTTGTCTAATTTCATCATTAGTTGATATAGTGGTAGGGATTTTTCATCTAGCCGACTAACAAACCTGCTCAACGAGGCCAGGCATCCAATGAACTTCTGGACATCGTTGAAGGTTTTTGGAAATTCCATTCTTTCGATGGCCCTGATCTTTGTCGAGTTAGCCTCAATTCCTCGGTCGGATACAAGGAATCCGAGTAATTTGCCAGCCGGGACACCAAACGTGCATTTTTTCCGGGTTAAGCTTCATCTGGAATCTTCTCAAGTTGGCGAATGTTTGCCACAAGTCCTCAATTATAGTATGACTTTGTTTGGTTTTTATTACCATGTCATCGATGTATGCTTGAACGTTTTTGCCCAATTGATCTTGTAAGCATTTTTGCATGCATCTTTGATATGTTGCACCTGCATTTGTGAACCCAAATGGCATGGTACGATAGCAATAAGCCCCGCACGGGGTGATAAAAGCTTTCTTTATTTGGTCATCCGGATTCAGTGGTATCTGATGGAATCCTGAATACGCATCCACAAACGACAACAACTCACACCCTACAGTAGAATCTATGACTTGTCGATCTGTGGCAGGGGAAATGGATCTTTTGGACACGCCTTATTGAGGTTCGTGTAATCAATACACATGCGCCATACCACTTCCACGTTCATGTCATCTTTTTTCTTCTCAACCAAAACTGGATTCGATAGCCAATCTGGGTGCAGTACTTCCATCATGAATCCAGCAGCTAAGAGTCTGGCAATCTCGGCAGCTATTACTTTCCTCCTATCTTCGGCGAAGCGGCGAAGGGGTTGCTTCACCGGATTGGCATCTGGACTTACATGAAGAGAGTGCTCAGCCAGCTCCCTCGGAACCCCTTGCAGATCTTGAGTGGACCATGCAAAGATATCCCGATTCTCACGGAGGAAGCTAGTGAGCTCGCTTTTCTATTTGTCCGTGAGGCCAGCCCCAATGGTAACTGTGCACTCTGGGAAAGTCTCATCCACCTGTACCTTCTTGGTTTCTTTGGTACCTTGAAATGACACATTGCCATGCGGGTTGGTTAGTGCCGGCATGGACATTTGTGCTGCTTTGACAAATGCTGCCACTTCCAACATTGGACTCTTTTCTGGTGCTATGACGAGTGACTCGGCTAGTGAAGATCCGGCTGAGGCACAAGCAATGGATATTTTGTAGTCCCCTTCAACTGTAATCACCCCACATGGGCCTGGTAGCTTCATCTTTAAGTAGGCAATGTGGGTAGTAGCCATGAATCTTGCCATAGCCGGCCTACCGAGTAAGGCGTGATATGAGCTGACCAAATCCACTACCTCGAACTCTATGGCCTCAGTGCGACAGTTCTCTCTGTTGCCGAATAAGACGTCGACCCAGATCTTGCCAATTGGCTCACAGGACAATCCTGGCACAATACTGTGCAAAGTGGTCTTAGTCGACTCCAGCATGTTCATGGTAATGCCTAACTTGAGCATAGTATCCTTGTACATGATGTTGATGCTAGTGCCATCATCAATCAACACTTTTGAAAACTTGACATTGATATCTGGGCCCATGAACGTTGGATCCAAAACTAGAGCATATCCTCCTGGGGTTGGCATGACGTTGGGGTGATCTTTTATGCTCCAAGTTATTTCTTGCTCAGACGAATGCATGTACTTGGGAATTGCCGGCATTGTTTCATTCACCTCCATCATCCGTCGCTACTGGCTCTTTTTGTCATTCGGCTCTGTGACGAAGACGACATAACTTTGGTGGTGTTCTCTATACTCATTTCTAGTTCCGTGGCCGACATGAGCGTCGTCACCTCTTGGATTATGCACCTAGTGCACAATTTCTCTTCTTTCTTGATTATGATACCTCTGCTGTTCGCATTACAATCTCTGTTCCCACAGCTTGAGCATTTCCTCCTGTGACTGGTGGAGGGGGAGGTGGTGGAAGCTGCTTATTCGGCGAATCCACTCTATCTCCTTTCTGAAACCAAGTGCATTGTCTTGTGTGATTGGCTGGTTTACTCGGACTAGGCGTGTGAAACTTACACGGCTGGTCCAGCATCATCTCATAGGTATATTTCTGTCAGTTTGATATTGCTTCCTCTGTTCGTATGGCTTTTTTCCATCATTCTTTGGCACCCACTGTTGTTGTGCACTTGTCCTGTGATGCTGGCTACTTCCAGCATCAGGATGATCCTGAATTACGGCCGCAACCTGAGTTGAACGATATCTATAGTCTGTCCTTTTGTATCTTCTCTTGCTCCTGTATTCGGACCTTTCCTGGCGCCTTTGTGACCCGGCAGCGTCATAGTTCTGAGTCTCAGTCATCCCGTCTGCCGACATAAGCAGCGTCTGAGTTGGATCTCCTAACGCATACGAATCAGAAATTCTTATTGTTTCTGCCAGACTTTCCGGCATATCTCTCTGTAACCTTTGCAGAGCACGCTTCCATGTCTACATCCTTGTGCAAACCGAGCGATTGCCTGTGACTCGATTACCCCTTCAGAAGAGTTACGCATCATACACCACCTTGTGAGGAATTCCTTGTCTGTCTCATTTGTTCTATGCTTGCACATCGCCAGTTGTTGCGGGCGATTCGGCCTCTTGTAAGTGCTCGTGAAATTGCTCACAAAAGCGTCTTGAAAATCGATCCAGCTGTTAATGCTTCTGGGTGGCAAATTTTTCAACCATACCCAAGCTGGTCCTTCCAGCATCTGCGGTACATAACGTACTGCCCATCTCAAATTTCCCTACACGATCTTCGCAGCAGTTCCATAATCTATGAGCCAGTCATCTGGCTTTGTACTTCCATCATAGATTTTTGTCCCTCTCGCCAGCTAGAAATTTGGTACTGGTGGATCCTTCATGATCCATGGGCCAAAGCACGGTGGACCCTACGGACCTTGCGATTCAATCATCTCTGCCACCTTTATTCGGTCAAGCTTCAGCCTTGCATCATCCGGCTAAAGGTTCCTGCCTTCGAGTCTAGCTCCCATTGCTTGATATGCGTGATCCAACAATTCATATCCGTCATTAACCATAGCTGCGCAACCATCATTATACTTATTTGCGTTCGGGTCGGCATGCTGTTGAGCTACCTTTCCTGCGCTTTGCTGTCTTCTTTCGGGCTGAGCTGGTGCATTATTCGGCGCTGGATTTCCTCCTCCTTCCGAGTGAGTTCCACGCCTAGCTTGAGGCGCAAAATTTGCCCTCCGTTGTCGTTTCTTTGCCCTGCTTGCCTTTCTCGGCCTGCACTCTCTTGGTTTTCATTTCCTTGGACATTATTCCATCTCGCCCCCTGTGCATGGTCCGGGTTTCCTTGAGCCATCGCCGGATCATAGGTGATCGTCTGCTTGTTCCTTCCAGAATCCACACTTTTTTCTTTTCTCGGTCTAGGCGCCGCTCCGGGTGAGGATGATGTATGCCTTGCTGATCTTGTCGGGACAGGAGTCACCGAGTGACCCAGCTGTGACCTTCCTGCTATACCCGAATTTTCTCTGTAATACGCTTCATTCAGCATGCTAGCTGCTCTTAGTAGTTCATTGACTCGTTCTTGTTGTCTTTTCTTTGCTTCTCCCTCCAAATGGGGTAACTCTACCATTGCTGCTTCTGCTGCTCGCAGATTAGCTGCTGCTGTGTTATATGTTGGCCGCATAGTTGTTTCGTTGCTGTTCTCTGGCGTTATTTTTGATGTTGCATCTGCCAAATCTTCGTTTAGCTCTCGGATCATGATATCCACATCCTGCTGTAACTGCGCTAATTCCTTGGCTTTCTCCAAAACTTTTATCCTAGCCTCCTCCAACTCGGCTTGCACACGTGTTACGTGCTCTTCGCTCTGCCAACTTGTCTACCGCTTCCTGCAGCTCCTTAGCCCTTTTACTCCTATCTATGTTTTCTGGTTTTCCAGTGGCGCCTTTGCCGTTCTTGCAGCACTTGGTGTTTCCTCATGATTTCCTCCCTCAACATTCTCATTCACTAATGGGACTATCGGCGGAGCCACGGGGTTCGGGGCTGTCATCATTACCTCCATGGAGACGAGTTGGTGAAGCTTCCCAGCGACAGGAATCGCTGGCGGATCCGGCGCCAGGACGACGCGCTCCGGATATGCGTGCTCCACGTGCACTGCGACATAGACCTGGTGCTCGCCGAACTTGATGAAGCGACCTCCCCTAGGGAACGACTTGGTCCTGAAGTAGCCCGCGTTGTTGCTGACGAAGTTGAGCGCTCCAAACCTCTGGATGAGGCCGGTGTAGACGCGCTCGCCGGTCTTGGAAATGCTGTTGCCCGTCAAAATGAAGACCCCATCAAGCACCTGCTTCTGCCCCACGGTGGGCGCCAACTGTCATGGTGGTGGGACGGCAGATGCCATGGGTAGGCTTAAGTTGGGGCCGAATGGGTGCTTATGGTCAACGGGGAGGGAGTGCACGGTCGAGCCATGCACGAAAAACAAGAAGAACTCTCCAGACTTAGCGATTTGACTGATACCCGAAGATTACATTTTCTCCTTGAGCTATATGAACTAGGGTTTAGTTCACTAGTTCCCTACTTGGTCCAACCTCCTTCTACTACTCCTATGCCCTTCCTTATATAGGCAGTGCTAGCTAGCTTATACCCCTTTGGGTTCTAGAGTTTACTGTTTGGATCTTGGTCCCTATAATATGGGCTGGGTTATGGGCTTGCCCTAGGCCCAATGGCCCAGTCCATAAAGCTTGACAGCTAACGGTCTTCTGATACGCTGCTTCCTATTCCTTTTGGCGTCATGCTGTTACTTTGTACGTTAGTGTATGCTTTGGGCGTCACCCGACTACTTTTGTGTCACCCGGGGTTGCCCTTATCTTTATACCATGCTTTACCATGGTCCCTCCTGAACCTTACTCAGAAAGGTGCCACACGTCCTACTCGACTCGGCCCTTCCTCGTTACACTCGGCTCGTTGGTTCCTGCAAGAATCACAACTTTGTCTTATGTGGGCCGACATAGTTTATATGTCGGCCGCTCATGCTCCTCTTACCTGGCCGTTCTTACCCAGCCTGGTTCTTTCTTTACTCGGAGCCAACCAAGCTGTGCTATGTTTCACCTCTCGTGACCCTACCGGGGGTTATCCCCCCGACACTGGGCCTGGCTTGCTCTGCTGCTGTTTTTTTATTTCCTAAAGCTTTTCCTTTTTCTGTTTTGATTTCTCTCTTTTGTAAATGAATTTCAAAAATACAAAAGACTTTTTAAAAGTATTGAAATATTGTAGGGGCCCTATTAGTCCTTTTGGGCTCCAAACATTTTGGTACTTTTTCGAAATATTCAAAGCCTTTTGAATTGATTTATGAGAAAGAGGAAACTAGGGTTTAGGGTTTTACATATTACCTTCTTGCATGCATTTTTAAATATGATGCTCATGAATGCACAAACAAATCCTAATTGGTATTTAACTAAAACTAGGCACACGTTTGCACAAACAAATCCTAAGCATCCTTAAGCACACGTTGATCTGCCAATTTTCACGATTAGGTTAAAGTTCTCTATGATCTTAGAATTCGGTCACCAAGTTTTCATAACCGTGAACACGGATTTTCGAAAAGATTAAATCCTGCAGGGGTGTACAACTTTACCCACACGTACTAACCAACTCATAATGCGACTAGATAAGCCCTCTTCCTTCGAAGGCCGGCAGAGGGTTGTTAGACACGACCTATACCTTGCTTTCGTCGATACCATGAGTCACACAATAAGGATGGTTCCGTCGTAACGGGTCAAATCACAAAGCTGGTCCTTAAAGATGCCAGGCAAGGTTGGTTTACCAGGGGCGCCATAACCCCAAGCAACCCGGTCCACGCTTCCCTACCTGTTATGAATGCACCTCCTTCATCTCCTCTTTCAAAAATGTTTTCAATGCGTATGTCAAATGGAATGCCAGATACACGTGACTCATGGAATCTACTTGGCAAGTTAGTCAATCGAGGGGTCCCGACAAACCTCGTGTGGCTGTACGCTCGTCTCGGTTCCAAAGGAAAAAACTTGGGTCCTACTAGTGGCGAGCATGGGACTAGAAAAACCACATCCCACCATGGCCTCCCATACATGCCTTAGCATGTTTAAATCATATCATATCCGATCTCAGCTCATCATGTTCTCCTGTCATACTAGATTCTCTGCATTTGATACATCATCTAGATGAACCAGAACAGACAATTATGCATGGCTAAGCATGACACATATATAAGCTTTAGCAGTGGAGACAAGCCAAACCTAGTTCTGCAAGGAGCATAGGATCAGGTTATTTGATCTCAAAGGTAGTAATGCAATAAATAGGATACTCTATCTATCGATAAAAGACCACAGTAGAATCGTATGCATCATGGAAGGTGACGAGGTTTCGACTCGTCAATGCCCATTGTTATGGACTTGGGTTTTGGAGAAGATGGGGATGCTGGAGATCGTGGAACGGTTAACAGACAAGCAACCAGGGGACACGAGATTTACCCAGGTTCAGGCCCCCGGAGGGAAAACCCTACTCCTGCTTGTCTGCTCTTGATTACGGCGGAACCGAAGGTTACAGATGCGCAGATTCGATCTGGCGTGGAAGTGCGTGTGCGAAAGTATGAGAGAGAGAGATCTAGATCTGTAGATCTATCTATTGGATGTTTCCCGTACGTCTCCCTGTGCATAGGAGTGGCCACAGGGATCGGTGCAGGAGACCATATTCAAGACATGCGAGATTGATCGTCTTGAGGACTTCCGAGTTGGTGCCGATCGATCTCGACAAAAACCGATTTGAACACTGATTGCATCACACACGGGCATGGACGGAACTTGAAAAATCCCCTAGATCTCGTAGATGTTGATGATGAAGTTGTACATGTCTACGCAGACAAATCGATCGGATATGATCCAACCATCCTTGATGATGAAAGAGCCGAAACAAATCTGGCCTCCAGTAGGCGACAAATCGTAGATCGCTTCGGATGGGACCGTCACGATCGCACAATCAGCGCCCCCAATTCCCACAGATGGCGCCAATTGACGAGGTTTCGACTCGTCAATGCCCATTGTTATGAACTTGGGTTTTGGAGAAGATGGGGATGCTGGAGATCGTGGAACGGTTAATGCATAAGCAACAGGGACACGAGATTTACCCAGGTTCAGGCCCCCGGAGGGAAAACCCTACTCCTGCTTGTCTGCTCTTGATTACGGCGGAACCGAAGGTTACAGATGCGCAGATTCGATCTGGCGTGGAAGTGCATGTGCGAAAGTATGAGGGAGAGATCTAGATATGTAGATCTATCATGGAGGTGGAGATCGTAGATCTATCTATTGGGGGGTTATGGCATATGTAGGTCGTGTCCTCCTCGTTGGACCCTCCTAGCCTTTATATATGGGGAGACTAGGTCTCAGGTACTGATACGAGTAGGTTACAAGTTAGATTCGAACTCTAGTCTCGAGGTTTCCTTGTCTTGTGCGCTTGGGACTCCGTGTCCATATGGACTTCGTTCCAGCCGAACCGTCATAGGCGTCATGGACCCGGGCAGGTCGTCGAGTGGGACTTCCGTCGGGCTGAACCAGGTAGGCTAACATCAGGTACTCGTAGGGCATATCCATGTCAGTAGCCCCCGAGTGTTCAGTCGAATCGTAGATTCGGCTGAGGACTCTTCAATCTTTCGGGTGCAGCTGTCTCTGTTTGCTAGAGAATGATTTGAGTGTGTAGGATTGTTGATGCGTGTGTCTGACTCTCCCGACGGATCAGGGTCAGTTAACCGTCTTAGGACAAAACAGCACGATCTTTTTCAGATTCGAGTCCCTCGACTCGAACCCGGAACATATGCTGGCGTAATTTGACTCAGACCACAGAGGACTTACAAGAGTGGAATTTCAGTAAATTTTAAATGATGTACCCAACGCGTCCTTCGGGATTTTTCATCGCGCCTGTTGGTACGGATTCTTACTAGCAGAGCACAGTCGTATGCGTTGCCAGGCCATCAGATGGTATCTGTAGGTCTTATCTTTGCGTTGCAGATGCAGCATCCGAATGTTTCTCACCACGGAGGTGTTTCAGGTGGAAAAGGAGAACGTTTCTCTCTTAGCGTTAATTGGGGCAGAGTTGCCGAAAAGTTTTTTGCATACTGATCCGAAGGATCGCAGTCGAAGAATTCATAGGGTGCGCGACCAGCGCTCCCTACGGGAGTAGCCCCCGAGTGTCTGTTCGAGTCGTAGACTCGAGTAGAAACTTTAATTCAGCCGTTGTTAGCTTCAGGTCCGTAGGACACAATTTTTTTCGGATGCTTGAATCAATCCTCCCTATGGGAGTAGCCCCCGAGTCCGTAGTGGAATCGTAGATTCGACGTAAGACTCGAAGATCTTGTGTGTGCGCGACCAGCGCTCCAATTTGGAGTAGCCCCCGAATGTCTGGCGGAGTCGTAGACTCGGGCAGAAACTCGAGTCTTGTATCATGGAGTTGTAGTAGGATATCTCGTGGACGTACCGCTGACCGGGAAGTACATCGGGTGCGCGACCAGCGCTCCTGATAGGAGTAGCCCCCTAGTGTCTAGTTGAGTCGTAGACTCGAGTGGAGACTCATGCGAGGAGAAAACACTGACCCGAAAGTGCATCGAGTCAGCGTCTCACACATAAGGAGCCAGGAGTAAACGTAGCGGAGTGATGCGGCATTTTAGCCGGAAGGACTCGACATTGCAAATGAAGTCGATGACGTTTCTTCTGTCGGGTGCGGGGCCGGCATCACTCTTGTCGATGATTGATGTGGTCATCCGAGGAATGCTTCGACTCAGGCTTGGCGTCTATTGACATGACTGGCGCTGGTCGACTCCGTTGGAGGACCCGATAGAATAGCTCGATGCACTCAACATCCTTGTAAGCTGCAAAAAACATAAAAAGTTGTGAAGTACTTGTATCTTGTAAAGAATATTTGCATGTCGGCTTGTATAGTAAGATTCTGGTGCCGATCGAGTCGACACTTTTGCACTATATGCTAGGCCTTTTCGTTAGCCTGATTACCCTTAGTCTCAGTACCTTGCCGAGGCACTCGGAGTTCAAGGATTCAACGATCAGGCAGAATCAGCTACTCGGGCTGTCGCGTTCGAGGTGCTCGAGTGCGTGAAGCCGATGGCACATTAGGTTACTCGAAGAGGGCGCAGAAACCGAGTGTTTCGAGTGCAAGTTAAAATTAAAAGAAATCAGCTCTAAGTAGAGGGAAACTTAGCTTTATTGGTAGTTGTCATGGACGAAGTTGATGCGGTAGCGTGTCACGCGGCGGACGTAGTTGACGCGGCGGGTTCCTGGGGTCAATGGCGGCAGTGAGTTCCGCATCCGAAGATTATTGCAATCGAAAATCACATCAGGTCGCCACATCCGAAGGATGCAGCAGGTCACCGCAGCCGAATGCCATAGCGGGTCTCGCGGGAGTCGAAGACCACAGCGGGTTGATAGAGCCAAAGGCCATGGCGGGTTGCTAAGGTTGGAGCTGATGTAGTAGATGCAGTAGACGCAGTTGACGTTGCAGACCGGAGCCAACCTAGTCATTAGATCGCAGGTGGAAGAAGTCATGTGGCGGAGTCATCGTATCTCTACGCCAGGCTGATAAATCCGATGAGAAAAAGGCAGCTCTGATGTGAGCAGGGACTCGCCGAGGCCTCGCTACATCTCGTCTTCATGATCCATCCCTTTTGTACTTCAAGCGGTGGATATCCAGCTAATTTTGTAAAATCGCGGTCGTGCCGTCGAAATACGACGTCGATAACGGGCTCTTCGAGTACAGAAGTACTACGGTCTTCACGCCCGCACGCACGTGCGTCTCGCTTGTGTCACGCAGAAAGATAGGAAACAGCTCTTAATTTGTCGTGTGTATGCTCGTGGCTTCCTTTTTTCTTAATGATTGGACAGGTAACAGATGGCCCTGTATGCATCTGCATGCGTCACACGCATCCATGCTTGGATGTTTCCCGTACGTCTCCCTGTGCATAGGAGTGGCCACAGGGATCGGTGCAGGAGACCATATTCAAGACATGCGAGATTGATCGTCTTGAGGACTTCCGAGTTGGTGCCGATCGATCTCGACAAAAACCGATTTGAACACTGATTGCATCACACACGGGCATGGACGGAACTTGAAAAATCCCCTAGATCTCGTAGATGTTGATGATGAAGTTGTACATGTCTACGCAGACAAATCGATCGGATATGATCCAACCATCCTTGATGATGAAAGAGCCGAAACAAATCTGGCCTCCAGTAGGCGACAAATCGTAGATCGCTTCGGATGGGACCGTCACGATCGCACAATCAGCGCCCCCAATTCCCACAGACGGCGCCAATTGACGAGGTTTCGACTCGTCAATGCCCATTGTTATGAACTTGGGTTTTGGAGAAGATGGGGATGCTGGAGATCGTGGAACGGTTAACAGACAAGCAACCAGGGGACACGAGATTTACCCAGGTTCAGGCCCCCGGAGGGAAAACCCTACTCCTGCTTGTCTGCTCTTGATTACGGCGGAACCGAAGGTTACAGATGCGCAGATTCGATCTGGCGTGGAAGTGCGTGTGCGAAAGTATGAGAGAGAGATCTAGATCTGTAGATCTATCATGGAGGTGGAGATCGTAGATCTATCTATTGGGGGGTTATGGCGTATGTAGGTCGTGTCCTCCTCGTTGGACCCTCCTAGCCTTTATATATGGGGAGACTAGGTCTCAGGTACCCGTCTGGTAGGTTACAAGTTAGATTCGAACTCTAGTCTCGAGGTTTCCTTGTCTTGTGCGCTTGGGACTCCGTGTCCATATGGACTTCGTTCCAGCCGAACCGTCATAGGCGTCATGCACCCGGGCAGGTCGTCGAGTGGGACTTCCGTCGGGCTGAACCAGGTAGGCTAACATCAGGTATCCGTAAGGCATATCCATGTCAGAAGGAATTGAAATGCTTTCGAAATCATAGGATTATATCATGGTGGGTCTATGCTTTATTTCGCTAGTTGATATCCAATAAGCAGAGCTTCGGACATCTGGTACTTGACTTGGTTACAGTTGGTCAAGTATTTTTCAACGATCTTTGATCTTCTATGGTGTTGACCTTGGTCTTTGATCTCGATCTCGATATCGCATTCTACCGGGAAGAACCAAACACCGGAAAGAGAGGGAAACAATAAACACATGGCATTGATGCAATTCTCAAGAAAGTATGATGATGTGACAAGTTAAATTGCATTGAAAGAAACCCTTAAACCATGCTCGACCATTTAATCGGGGTTCCGAGGGGTGAAAACCCTAACTCGAGAAAACTCCGGAATCACCTGTGAGGGGTTACTATGTTCTTGTAATTAAACTTGTATTGAAAGTTGTTTAACAATGCATGGTTATAGCTTAATTAGGTAGAACTCATTTTATGCACATTTTGATATATTATTTGTATTTTTCTGATTTAAAATGAATTAGTTATGATTTTTCTCAATTTAAATCCATTTTAAATCATTTAGGAAATTATAAAACATTGTTGGATTATATTAAATATTTGTCCACTTGGTCCCACATGTCATATATTTAATCATTTCAGAAATTAATTTTTGAAATGAATAAAATCCCGATAGACTAGGCCCATAGGGGTTATTTATATATTTCAGAAAATAATTATAAAACAGTTAATAAAAGAGAAAAGGGAGATTACTGCGCCAGCATGACGTCATGCTGACGTCAGCAATGGAGGAACCCTCAGGTCGAGCACGGATCCGTCAATCCCGTACTCGCCTAGACGCGTGGGTGGGCGCGTTGGACGTGTCTCGTCGCGGGCGACCAGAATATGGTTGCATCGCTTCCTGCAGGTCACTGGAGCTTCAACTGCAACGATGAACAGTGGAGGCAGACGGCAGCACTCGGTGTTAGCTCGAACCAAGGCGAGAGAGAGGATGGAGAGGTCCAGGAGGATGGCGAGCTCACCACGAGCAACATGGAGTGGTCGGGGAAGCCAGGCGAGGTCGAGAAACGGCGAATCGATGCATACGACTACGGCGTCCGGCGGGACATCGGGCCCGATTCCGGCGAGTAGAGGGCTTCCCCGCTTGCATGCTTGGGCAGGAAGAACGAGGATAGCGAGGTGAACCTCCTAAGAGGGTCGGCGAGGCTCAGGGTGGCCGGAGATGGCGAGGCTCGATAGAGCCCGAGGGATAAGATTTCGGGTTGGGGAACCTGGGGGAGGAAGAGGAGAAACAGGGCACGGATAGGGTTCTTCGTGGCATCCAGAGGGTCTAGTAGACATCTGGGGGCGGTGGCACGAATCCTGGCGCGGCGGGTATTGCAACGCCGGCGAGCGGCTGAGGTGCGTGCACGCAGGTGCTTGCGAGCAGGTGGAAGACGATGAGAGTAGTGGGCGAAGGGGTACGAGCCGATGGTGGGCTGCGAACGGGCCGTGCTGGGCTGCGGTTTGCTGCACAGGGCGGTAGGGAGAGAAGGGGAAAGGGAGGGAGGCGAATTGAGCTGGTCCTGGCTTGCTCTGCCACTGTTTTTTTATTTCCTGAAGATTTTCCTTTTTCTTTTTTGATTTCTCTCTTTTGAAAATGAATTTCAAAAATACAAGAGACTTTGTAAAAGTATTAAAATATTGTAGGGGTCCTATTAGTCCTTTTGGTCTCCAAAAATTTTGGTACTTTTTCAAAATATTCAAAACCTTTTGAATTGATTTATGAGAAAGAGGAAACTAGGGTTTAGGGTTTTACATATTCCCTTGTTGCATGCATTTTAAATATGATGCTCATGAAAGCACAAACAAATCCTAATTGGTATTTAACTAAAACTGGAGTGTTACATAAGGTTAGCCCGGGCCGCTTCATCCCACCATCCCGCAAGATGCAAAGTACACAAGAAGCAATCGACAACAAAAGCATAAACGCCCACAATGACCACTGTGTTCTACTCTTGCAATAGATCTATATATAGAAACAACTCTGATACCACTGTAGGGGTTCATAACATTAAAAACAAAAAATTTCTATCGCTTGAACACACACAAGCCAATATCTATCTACTAGATTGTAGCAACGAGTCGATAGAGTACTAACCCTCGAATATCCAAAAGGTTAACAAGAGCAGATTCTCGTGGGTGATGTAGTCTTTCACTTGCCGATTTCAAGATCACATAGATGATCCTTCCGGCGCAGGGTTCTGGCAGCGCTCCCGCAGCCGGTCACACGTACAGTACTCGATGAATACCTTCCTCTCCCTTGTTCTAGCAGGCAACAAAGGTTATAGTTCTCTCCTCGTGATTCCGGCAGCATGATGGGGTGGTGTTTGAAGTAGAGGGGAGATCCCGCAGGGGTTCGCCTAAGCCGGAGCGGGTTATGGTGGAGAAATAGGGTTTCCCGGAGATCTAGGGTTTAGAAGCCGGAGAGGAGGTGGTCGGCGGCAGCGACATGGTGCGGGAGTGGTGCTGAGGCTGGCGGCGTGGCGACGGTGTGGGGATAGGCTGGTTGTGGTGTGTCTTGGGGGTGAACCCCTCCCCTATATTCATGAGAGGGAGGGGCATCTTGGGAGAGGGGAGTTTGAATTCTTCCCCAACTCCCTCTCCTACTAGGCTTGTGGTGGAGGGAGAGAAGGATTCTCTCCTTCCTCTAGCAGGAAACATTGTCCCAGTTTGACTTTTCGAACTTGCCTTTTGACTTTCAATTTGGAGTTTAATTTCTTTCTTTCAAACACCAAACCAAGTGACCTAGGACATTCCACTTAGTCATGACACATTCATGCACCATTCCCCTTCCGATCCGGTGAACCGTCTAGACCCTTCTAGATCATTCCGGTGAAAACACCAAAATCATTCCTAAACTCCAGAATTGGACTTTTCTTATATCAATCTTATTCTGCAGACCATTCTGGATCTCCTCGTGATATCCCAGATCCTATCCGAGGCTCCGAACAGCATTCGGTCTTCCTACTTACTTTCCATATCTACTAAACAACATCGAATCCTTAAGTGTGTCTCCCTATGGTTCATGAATTATGCAAACATGACCAAGACTCTTCTCCGATAAATAACCAATAGAGGAATCTAGAAATTCATATGGCTCCAACATATTTCTATGATTACTTCGTGATCGAATGAACCATTTACATGGGATACCAATTTCCCTTTTTCTCGCGATACTTAAATTATCTGAGGATTGATCGTCGATACCAATGTAAGATCCCTCCTTTGTAAAGGGAAGGATCCCTGTGATTGCAATGCTAGTCCCTGGATCAATGCTAGCATCCACAGTTTAAGATGAAGTACACAGATACAAAGGTCGTTTATTACATTCATTCCAGAGATAAAACATAGTCTTTTACAACTCAGGGCCAAAGGCCTAATACAAGAGTTTATGGAATAATTAAATAAACATAAGTCCTCATCTTCATGTGCCACAGGCAAGCATGTTGAGTGTAGACTCATGACTCCTACTCATCATCGGAGTAACCTGCAACATCACAAGTTACAGCCACAGTGGGTCAATACTTTGGAATAGTATTGGCAAGTGATACCTTAGTAAATTTTAAGTGGACTTTATTACTATATGCATTTTGGCTAAGTGTAGCTTGGCTTGCTTTGCTCAAAATAGGATTTTCCTATTAGTTGAAATCACTAAGTTTTTATTTGTCAAAAACTTCCCAAGAAACCACCAATAGACATTGGGGTCCTTCACCCTTGTTCACCCACAAGTTTTAACTTAGAAGTTGGAGTGATGAGATTCTTGTAGCTTCCATGTCCTGATGCTCAAGTTGTCCATTGCCATGGACTTGGCTAAGTACTTAGATTTTCCATCTGCAGAGGTTGTGCACTTTCCCCACCAGACTTGGTTTCCCAAGACAGGACCTTTCAGAAGCCTTTCCTTAGTCAAATGGACGCGTTCCAACCTATCATTCCCACTACCACCAACTGTCCAAGTGACTAAGTTCTAGCAACCTATATGATCATGGCAGAGCCCATATTGCCAAGTGGTTGCACTGTAAGCTTTCTCAACACTTGGCCTCCAAATCCCTTTGTGCCTGGGTGGCATACCACAAGTGAGATACACAAGCCAAATCCATGGCCTTGTGTAACCACTCAACCAAAAACCACCATTCAAGTCCCATTCCACCCAGGAAGTTCATTGACTTAGTTGTTTTATTAAGAAAAGCATGAGTCCCAAAGGACTTAGAATTATTTCACCATAGCATGTACATACTTTACCAACCCTTGTTTTCTACTAGCTAGGCTAAGCATGGCATAGTAACTTAACTTAGGAAAATTCCCTAGCAATTCTACAATTCTACACTACATAGGATTTCCCAACATAGCATTTGGCAAAAGTAGCATGCAAGACTTAGCAAAATAATTCTAATGCTTATTCAAAATAAAGGGTGGAAATATCATGAAGTATCACTTGCCTTGGTAATGGGGAGAGTAGCACTCTTCAAAATCACAGTCACTAGTAAAATCTACACATAAATTTTGTAGCACACAATTACACACAATTTATATACAAACAAAATTATGTATGCATGCATGCAAGAAAGTGCTAAATGATGATTTGTGAAAACCCATCAAGCAAGTACAAGATACAGAAACATAACTAAGTCAAAGTGTTTGCTAACTAAATTTATTTAGCCCTAAAACAATTTGCTAAACAAAATCTATACTCAAAATGGACCTAAACATGTTTCTGCATACAAAGTAATTTTAACAGTTACTATTTGTTAAACACATTGCAGATTCAGAAAGGCCTTGATTCACTGATTCCAACGGTATAAAATTTGCAAAAATCTAATGTGGGAAACTAAAGTTATAGCCCTTTGAAAATTTGATCTAAATCTGATTTGAATTTCTATTTTTGAATCAGCCCTAGCCACGCGTCACGATATTATCGGCGCTGCATCGTTCGCACCGGATCACCCTTCCGCCGCAGGATCTAAATAAATCGCACGGTCCTGAACGCTGCACTCTTCGCTGATAAGTGATTCTATCATGTCGCTTGGATCTAGATCTAACGCTGAGCTGACGCCGACCATGTCCTTGAGGCGCGCCGGGGCCGAGCGGATCTACGGTGGCGCTAGCGTTTCAGGTCGTGCGCGAGAGGGAGAAGGGTCATACCCGAACCGCAGGAGGCTGCTGATGCTCAAGGTGGCTTTGGTTTGCGAAGGGGCGCGCTGACACGGCGATGATTTCTCGTCGGAGTAGAGTCTGGCGACGGGTGGCTCTGTTCGAGGTCGAAGGCGACGTTGTCGATCACTAGGAGGAAAACAGAGGGTGTGGTCAGATGCAGGAGATCACGGAGAAGACGCGTGTGTGAAAGAGAAAGCTTGGGGCGGTCTGGACTTACCACTGGAGTTCGACGGAGTTGAAGCCGAAGACGGTGGTGCTCAGTCGTTTGCGTTGCCGTCGTCCTGGGTCACGCGCGGGCGAGCTAGTGGTACTAGGAGATGCGCGAGGTCAAGTGGAGTCTGCTCGTGTGAACCAGGAGCAGAGGGGTGGTCGCAGTTGGCCGGAATCGTGGCTGCAGCTCGTCGGAGACAGCGGGGTTGCGGTGAGCAATTCTTGCAGCCTGGGGGCGCTCTAGGCTTGGGGTTTGGGGGAGAATGGAGAGGGGGAAGAGGGGGTTTTAGTAGCCAGGATACGAGCGATATTTACTCGCGCATTTACGCGAATTGAAGCTGCGCAAATCAACAGGAAACGGCCGGCGTCAATTTGGGGATGAACCAGTCGTGGGGGTGGAGACGACGGTACCCGTGTGGGCTGCGGTTGTCAGCGAGAAAGAAGGAGGGGAGGGTCCTGTCACCGAGCTGGTGGGTGCGGAGCTGTGAAAGAAAATGTTTCATGGGTGGGAGCTGCTGGGCTAGCTGGGCCGTGTTATTGGGTCGGCCAGATTAGGTCTGTCTATTTTTTCTTCTTTACTCCTTTTCTTTTTCTGATTGCTTTTCTAGGAATGGTTTTCAAATCCTATTTCAAATAATTTTGAATTCAAATCTTCTCTAGATTTTTGTACAGTGTTCCTTGCATCCAAATAAGTATAAAACACCTCTGTTCACTCAGACCTACTTGGGTTATTTGAAAATAATACAATAAAACCAAGCCTTTTAGGAGATATAATAATAGACATAACTTTGGTTTTATTCCATATTTTGTTTTGAAACTTTGCTCAAGCTTTTGAAATCACTTAAGTTTGAATTCAAAACATCCTGAATGAATAATAGCACCTTTCTCATTAGCATGTAGCACAAAGGCTAGGGTTTTCATACATAAAATAATGAGAAACATTGCTCCTGTTTTAGAAATGATTTTGAGATGAAACCCTAAATGATGATGGATGCATGGATGATATGCATGAGTTTTGAAACATGATTTTAGGGATGTTACAAATCTAACCCCCTTAAGATGAATCTCGCCCTCGAGATTCAGATTGGCTAGCAAATAGGTGAGGGTGGTCTTTCCGAAGATCATCTTCTCTTTCCCATGTTGCTTCCTCTTCGGTATGATGGTTCCATTGCACTTTGCAAAACTTGATAGTCTTTGTTCTCGTGACTCTTTCTGCAGTCTCAAGAATCCTGATAGACTTTTCTTCATAAGTGAGATCACTTTCTAGTTGAACTTCTTCCAAAGGTATGGTATCCTTCAAAGAAGAGTCTTCCATTTCTGGGTGACATTTCTTAAGCTGACTCACATGAAACACATTATGGATTGCTGATAGAGATGCTGGTAGTTCAATTTCATAAGCAACTTCGCCTTTGTGACTCAGAATCTTGAATGGCCCAACATATCTTGGTGCCAATTTTCCTTTGACTCCGAATATTTTCACTCCACGGAGTGGTGATACTCTAAGATAGGGTCTATCACCAACTTCGTAGGTGACCTCTCTATGCTTAGGATCAGCGTAGCTTTTCTGTCGGGACTGTGCTATCTTCAACCTGTCCTTAACCAATTTGACCTTCTCTTCGGCTTCTTTGATAAGATCTGGTCCAAATAAACTTCTTTCTCCCACACCATTCCATAACAACGGGGTGGTACATTTTCTTCCGTAGAGAAACTCAAACGGTGCCATCTCAATGCTGGCTTGATAGCTGTTGTTATAAGAAAATTCTGCGTAAGGCAGACTTTCATCCCAACTTGCTCCATAATCTAGGGCACATGCCCTCAACATGTCTTCCAGAATTTGATTAGTCCTTTCTGTTTGTCCATCGGTTTGAGGATGAAAAGCAGTACTGAATTCCAACCTTGTTCCCAATGATTCATGAAGCTGTCTCCAAAAATGGGAAGTGAATTGGGTTCCCCTATCGGACACAATACTCTTAGGCACACCGTGAAGACATACAATTCTACTGATGTAGATTTTGGCTAATTTGGCACTGGTATAAGTTGTCTTCACGGGTATGAAATGAGCCACTTTAGTTAGGCGATCCACTACTACCCAGATGGAATCATATCCTGATCTGGTCCTTGGCAATCCGGTGATAAAATCCATACCAATTTTGTCCCATTTCCAATCAGGAATAGGTAGTGGTTGAAGCAAACCTGCTGGTTTCTGATGCTCCGCTTTTACTCTACTACACACATCACACAAAGCAATATGTTCGGCGATGTCTCTCTTGAGATTGTTCCACCAAAATCTTTCCTTCATGTCCATGTACATTTTGGTGTTACCCGGATGAATAGAGTACGGAGAGTTGTGGGCTTCTTGCAGAATCAGTTTCCGCATTTCCGGATCTTGCGGAACACAAATACGTTTCCCATGCCATAAAGTACCTTGTTCGTCTACATGGAAACTTTTAGCTTTCCCTTGGCTAATATTTTTCTTAATCTCTTCAATTTCCTTATCAGTCCGTTGAGCTTCTCGAATCTTGTCCAACAAAGTGGGTTGGACTTCTAAAGACATGAGATGTCCTTCAGGTACAATCTCCAATCTGAGTTCTTTGAATTGCTTACACAAATCGTCTGGCAATTCGCCTTTGGTAAGGCCATTCACAAATACCTTACGACTAAGAGCATCTGCTACAACATTTGCTTTACCGGGGTGGTATTGCAAACTTAAATCATAGTCCTTGATAAGCTCCAACCATCTTCTTTGTCTCATATTGATTTCCTTCTGGGTGAAGATATATTTCAAACTCTTGTGATCGGTGAACACTTCACAACGCTTTCCCAAAAGGTAATGTCTCCATGTTTTGAGTGCATGGACGACAGAGGCTAACTCCAAATCATGAGTAGGATAGTTTACTTCATGAGTTTTGAGTTGTCTCGAGGCATAGGCTACAACTTTACCATCTTGCATAAGTACGGCACCCAAGCCTTGATGAGACGCATCACAATATACTTGGAAATCCTTTTCCAAATCTGGCAGACACAGAACCGGTGCTGTCACAAGTCTCTTCTTCAATTCTTGAAAGCTGACTTCACAACCTTCAGACCAGGCAAACTTCTCGTCTTTCTTTAACAACCCAGTCATGGGCTTAGCAACCTTTGAGAAATTCTCAATGAACCTTCTGTAGTAACCTGCTAAGCCAAGGAAACTGCGAACTTCTTTTACATTCTTGGGAGATTCCCATTCTGTCACAGCTGAAACCTTAGCAGGATCAACTGCTACACCATCCTTTGTCATAACATGACCAAGAAAACCCACTTCTTCTAACCAGAACTCACACTTGCTGAATTTGGCATAAAGTTCATGCTTTCTTAACTTCTCAAGTATCAAGCGCAAGTGTCCTTCATGTTCTTCTTTGCTCTTGGAGTAGACTAAGATGTCATCAATGAAAACGACAACGAACTTGTCAAGAAATTCCATGAACACCTTGTTCATCATATTCATGAAGTATGCTGGAGCATTGGTTAAGCCGAAAGGCATTACGGTATACTCATACAATCCATACCTTGTGGTGAATGTTGTTTTCGGTATGTCTTGCTCTCTTATCTTGAGTTGAAAATAGCCTGACCGGAGATCAATCTTCGAGAACACACATGCTCCTTCAAGCTGATCAAATAAGTCGTTGATTCTAGGCAAAGGGTATTTGTTCTTGATAGTCACCTCGTTGAGTGAGCGGTAATCTATGCATAACCTTTGGCTTCTATCTTTCTTCTCCATGAACCAAACTGGGGCTCCCCAAGATGAAGAACATGGTTGGATAAATCCTTTCTGCAACTGTTCTCCTAGTTGCTTCTTGAGCTCTTTCAATTCTTCAGCTGCCATTTTGTAAGGTCTCTTTGCTATTGGTCCAGAACCTGGTACCAAATCTATCAGAAATTCCACATCTCTATCTGCTGGCATTCCTGGCAATTCTTCCGGAAATACATCCGGATACTCACACACAATTGGCACACTGTCCATGCTAACCCCCTTAAGAGAATTTAGCACACTCCCCTTTGCTCCAAAGCTGGTCTTGAATCTGATCCTTTTATTATCCGGAGTTGTGAGTGAGACAGTATGGCTGGCACAATCTATCACTCCTTTGTACTTAGTCATCCAGTCCATTCCCAGGATAACATCCAAACCTTGGGAGTTTAATATTATCAAGTTAACGGGAAACTTATACTTCCCGAATTCTATGACTAGGTCATGGCATCCTGAATTCACAATCATTTCTCCACCAGGAGAGCTTACTTTTATAGGACACCCAATAGTTTCTACCGGTAGTTCATTTCTTTCAACAAATGCTCTTGATATGAATGAATGAGATGCACCAGTATCAAAGAGTACAAATGCTGGAATGGAATTAAGTCTGAACTTACCAAAGAAAAAGATCGTGCTCCTCATAGACCTCCTCCACATTGATGTGGTTAACCTGTCCTTTCGAAAAGGATTGGGCTTGTTAGGTCCTTCAACTTTCTTCTCGGGCATTCATTAGCATAATGCCCCAGCTTGCATTTGTAGCACTCAACCCGACCGATGTCCCTTTTGCAGCTGACTTCCACTTCCACTACCATTTCCACTATGGTGGCTCTTATGTCCACTCTTGTGGTTCTTATACTTGTCATTGTCATGACTGCGGTGATGCTTGTTGTCATGACGGTTGTGGTTGTGGTGCTTGTTGAATTTCCCATGCTTATGGGATCCTGAGCTTCCACTGTCATCATAGTGAGATCGTTTGTGAGACGATCCTGAGCTGTGCTTGTCGAAGTGTTTCCTCTTCCTACTCTCGACTTGCTTCATCTTATTCTCCAAAATAGCAGCCTTGTCACACAGAGACTGGTATGTTGGAAGTTGGAACATATGCCACAGACAACTGCAAGTTTAGCTCATCATTCAAGCCTTCCAGAAACTTTTCCTTTCTTTTTGCATCTGTGTCAACCTCATCCGGTGCATAGCGCGCCAGATTGTTGAACTCTTCTATATATTCAGCCACGCTGCGGTGGCGCTGCTTCAGGTTGTGAAACTCCTTCTTTTTCAGGCTCATTATTCCTGATGAGATATGAGCAGTGCGAAAGCCATCTTCAAAGATAGCCCAAGTCACCTCATCGATAGGAGTGGTGATTTGGAAGTTGTCCCACCATGTGGCGGCTGGCCCTTCCAACAGATGTGCTGCGAACCTGACCTTTTCAGCATCCGTGCAAATTTTACGGTCACTAAGTCCTGGTTCGTAACGTAGCCAATCATTGGCCACCATGGGATCAGTCGTCCCCAAAAACTTTGCTGGCCTCAAACGCAGAAATCTGGTGAGCATATCAAAGCCCGGAGGGTTGTTGTTGTTGTTGTTGTTGTTGTTGTTGTTATTGGGGTTGTTGTTGTTGTTGTTCTGCTTTGGATGAATGTTGTCATCATTTGCATAAGTTGTGTTTGCGCATTCATCATTTGTTGCATTTCCGGGGTGATGTTGTTGGGGTTGGGGTTTGCGCGACGGGGAGGCATCTGTGGTTTGTTCAAATAGAGATAAGAATGAGATACCCATACATGATTCATGCACATTACATCACATAAGCAAACACATAGCATGCAACACAAGGATAAAAGCTCAACAACAAGATAACGAAGTCTCAAGTAAAAACACACAAGTGGCAAGCCATCCACATGTCGGATGGTCCAATAACAAGTTCATGAATAACAAGTACGATAATAAAAGATAACCGAGTAGTCAAGTCTACTCATCAGCATCAATCTCCTCCTCGACAAAAGTAAGACCTGCGTTCTCCATCGCGGTCTTGTTCTCCTCAATAGTAGTGGTCAAGGACTCGATCTTGGTCTTGAGAGCCCTCTTCTGGGAGCGAAGCCTCTCAATCACCATCTGCTGCTGCTCAAGCTCGAAATCCTTGGACTTCAGTTCTTCAGTCATGTCCCGGATCTTCTTGTTCCTATCCTGGACGCGTTTCTCCTGACTCTTGAACTTGCGGTCCTGGGTCTCGAACTTCGCCTCCATTTCCTTGACTATCTCGTCCTGCTGTGTGAAAAGCTTGTCCTTCTCGCGAAGTTGCACCTGGAGCTCGTCATTGTTGAGCATGACGTTGGTCCTGTCCGTGTCCACGTGCCTAATAAGAGACTCTAAGTCCTGGAGATAGAGACGTATCAGCTCTGCTGCGTCCCTTGAGTCGTCCTCAAAGTCGATGGACTCTCCATCATCATCACGTCTTCCGAAGACGTGGAAGTGGGTGCCCCTAACCTGTCGGGAGTGACGGCCTAACAGACGTCCTATCAGGTCTTGCATGACAACCTCCATGCCTCTCTCCCTGTCATCGTGCATAAGCTTGAATACGATGGCCTCCGTAGTAGGCTCCGTCTGGCGTCCGGGCTGGTTCACCTTGAAGCCCCAGAGGTCCTTCCTCTCGAACTTGGTGAGTGGGTGCACCATAATGGTGGGAAGAGGGAGATTGAGCAAAGTGGTAAGCTCAACGATACGAGGACCAAAACGGGTACCCTGGAACTCCTCAACAGTGCTGATGGTAATAGGCATCTATTTATAAGATAGAAAAGTTAGGACAACACAATTTAAGATAAAACAAGACAAACATTTCATACATATCCATGGAACACAAAAATCAAACAAGTCATGCATTCATAATTCCATTACATCAATCAAGGTCCAAACTTATTTAAGGTATCATTTTGGAAAATAAGGTGATAGGTGGTGGTCCAACTAACGAAGTGCGTTCACAATCCTATCTCACTGGATCTGTTGGCTAACACAATGTTCCTAGAGGCAATCCACCTATCTTGTTCACATGATTCCATCACTAAGTCTATAATATCTCCCCTTAAGGTCTGGTTGGTGGCTTCCAACTCTTGGGGAAGTTCCTTCTCTTTCTCTAAGTCTTTTTGGAGGTTGAGCATTCTGCACTTGACTCTAGCACTAAGTTCTTTGATAGTCCTCCAAGCTGCTTCTCTGGCTGACTCAAAGAATGTGGTGTGCATTACAGTGTTGGTGTACATGAAGAAACCTCTTTCTTTGTGGTTGTCTTCCTTGTTTTTGTACAAGTGAAGTTGCACCCACCAATACTCCACTCCTTCATCCATCACTAGAAACCCTTTGTACACAGCTGCACCATGTGCTTCCATTGCCACCATGAGGTCCTTGAGAATTTTGGGAAACTCAGTTTCACACTCCAAGGTCATGGTCATGAGTGGTCCTTTCTTCACGGCTTCGTTGATGGAGTTCATCTACAAATAGAGATGAGAATGAGAAGATTAGAAAAGTTTACGAGAAGAATAGACAAGTGTAGAAGTAGTTAAAAAAAAATTCCTTAGTGGTTTCCAATCCTAGGGTCATAATCCTACAGGCAACACAAAGGTGCTCGATACCATCTCAGAAGATCCCTCCTTTGTAAAGGGAAGGATCCTGTGATTGCAATGCTAGTCCTGGATCAATGCTAGCATCCACAGTTTAAGATGAAGTACACAGATACAAAGGTCGTTATTACATTCATTCCGGAGATAAAACATAGTCTTTACAACTCAGGCCAAAGGCCTAATACTAGAGTTTATTGAATTAGTAAATATATATTAGTCCTCATCTTGATGTGCCAGGGGAAATAATGTTGAGTGTTGTCTCATTAGTAATACTCATCATCGGAGTAACTGCAACATCACAAGTTCACACAGTGGGTCAATACTTTGGAATAGTATTGGCAAGTGATACCTTAGTAAATTTTAAGTGGACTGTATTACTATATGCATTTTGGCTAAGTGTAGCTAGGCTTGCTTTGCTCAAAATAGGATTTTCCTATTAGTTGAAATCACTAAGTTTTTCTTTGTCAAAAACTTCCCAAGAAACCACCAATAGACATTGGGGTCCTTCACCCTTGTTCACCCACAAGTTTTAACTTAGAAGTTGGAGTGATGAGATTCTTGTAGCTTCCATGTCCTGATGCTCAAGTTGTCCATTGCCATGGACTTGGCTAAGTACTTAGATTTTCCATCTGCAGAGGTTGTGCACTTTCCCCACCAGACTTGGTTTCCCAAGACAGGACCTTTCAGAAGCCTTTCCTTAGTCAAATGGACGCTGCCCAACCTATCATTCCCACTACCACCAACTGTCCAAGTGACTAAGTTCTAGCAACCTATATGATCATGGCAGAGCCCATATTGCCAAGTGGTTGCACTGTAAGCTTTCTCGACACTTGGCCTCCAAATCCCTTTGTGCCTGGGTGGCATACCACAAGTGAGATACACAAGCCAAATCCATGGCCTTGTGTAACCACTCAACCAAAAACCACCATTCAAGTCCCATTCCACCCAGGAAGTTCATTGACTTAGTTGTTTTATTAAGAAAAGCATGAGTCCCAAAGGACTTAGAATTATTTCACCATAGCATGTACATACTTTACCAACCCTTGTTTTCTACTAGCTAGGCTAAGCATGGCATAGTAACTTAACTTAGGAAAATTCCCTAGCAATTCTACAATTCTACACTACATAGGATTTCCCAACATATCATTTGGCAAAAGTAGCATGCAAGACTTAGCAAAATAATTCTAATGCTTATTCAAAATAAAGGGTGGAAATATCATGAAGTATCACTTGCCTTGGTAATGGGGAGAGTAGCACTCTTCACAATCACAGTCACTAGCAAAATCTACACATAAATTTTGTAGCACACAATTACACACAATTTATATACAAACAAAATTATGTATGCATGACTGCAAGAAAGTGCTAAATGATGATTTGTGAAAACCCATCAAGCAAGTACAAGATACAGAAACATAACTAAGTCAAAGTGTTTGTTAACTAAATTTATTTAGCCCTAAAACAATTTGCTAAACAAAATCTATACTCAAAATGGACCTAAACATGTTTCTGCATACAAAGTAATTTTAACAGTTACTATTTGTTAAACACATTGCAGATTCAGAAAGGCCTTGATTCACTGATTCCAACGGTATAAAATTTGCAAAAATCTAATGTGGGAAACTAAAGTTATAGCCCTTTGAAAATTTGATCTAAATCTGATTTGAATTTCTATTTTTGAATCAGCCCTAGCCACGCGTCACGATATTACTGGCGCGTACCGGTTCGCACCGGATCACCCTTCCGCGCCGCAGGATCTAAATAAATCGCACGGTCCTGAACGCGTACCTCTTCGCTGATAAGTGATTCTATCATGTCGCTTGGATCTAGATCTAACGGCGCTCGAGCACGCGACCATGTCCTTCTGGCTGGGCGCCGGCCGAAGCGCCGATCTCACGGTGGCGCTTAGCGTTCAGGTCGTGCGAGAGGAGAAGGTCATACCCAACCGCAGGAGGCTGCTGATGCTCAAGGTGGCTTTGGTTTTGCGAAGGGCGCTGACACGGCGATGATTTCTCATCGGAGTAGAGTCTGGCGACGGGTGGCTCTGTTCGAGGTCGAAGGCGACGTTGTCGATCACTAGGAGGCAAACAGAGGGTGTGGTCAGATGCAGGAGATCACGGAGAAGACGCGTGTGTGAAAGAGAAAGCTTGGGGCGGTCTGGACTTACCACTGGAGCTCGACGGAGTTGAAGCCGAAGACGGTGGCGCCACTGCTTATGCTGTTGCCGTCTCCGGTCACGCGCGGGCGAGCTAGTGGTACTGGGAGATGCGCGAGGTCAAGTGGAGTCTGCTCGTGTGAACCAGGAGCAGAGGGGTGGTCGGAGTTGGCCGGAATCGTGGCTGCAGCTCGTCGGAGACAGCGGGGTTGCGGTGAGCAATTCTTGCAGCCTGGGGGCGCTCTGGGCTTGGGGTTTGGGGGAGAATGGAGAGGGGGCAGAGGGGGTTTTAGTAGCCAGGATACGAGCGAGATTTACTCGCGCATTTACGCGAATGGAAGCGCAAATCAACAGGAAACGGCCAAGGCCAATTTGGGGATGAACCAATGGGGGTGGAGACGACGGTACCCGTGTGGGCCGCGGTTGTCAGGGAGAAAGAAGGAGGGGAAGTGGGTCCTGCCTGTCAGCGAGCTGGTGGGTGCGGGAGCGGGTGAAAGAAAACGTTCATGGGGTGGAGCTGCTGGGCTAGCTGTTGGTTAATGGCCCAGATTGGCTGGCTGTCTAATTTTTTCTTCTTTACTCCTTTTCTTTTTCTGATTGCTTTTCTAGGAATGGTTTTCAAATCCTATTTTAAATAATTTTGAATTCAAATCTTCTCTAGCTTTTTGTACAGTGTTCCTTGCATCCAAATAAGTATAAAACACCTCTGTTCACTCAGACCTACTTGGGTTATTTGAAAATAATACAATAAAACCAAGCCTTTTAGGAGATATAATAATAGGCATAACTTTGGTTTTATTCCATATTTTGTTTTGAAACTTTGCTTAAGCTTTTGAAATCACTTAAGTTTGAATTCAAAACATCCTGAATGAATAATAGCACCTTTCTCATTAGCATGTAGCACAAAGGCTAGGGTTTTCATACATAAAATAATGAGCAACATTGCTCCTGTTTTAGAAATGATTTTGAGATGAAACCCTAAATGATGATGGATGCATGGATGATATGCATGAGTTTTGAAACATGATTTTAGGGATGTTACAACCAATTTCCCTTTTTCTCACGAATGGAGTTTAGTTTCTTTCTTTCAAACACCAAACCAAGAGTTAGCAAGGCTGAAGTTTGAAAAATCATGAAACATAGGAATCGTAAATACAACATGTCAGTCCACTATAAATATTTGGAGGCTCTTCTTGTGCCATTCAGATCCATATTATTCACACTTTATATACAGAAAGGAACAATTTCTTCATTACTCAAAATTTTGAGAATGTTCTTTTTGATAGTTGGAAACTCACACTGATGGAATTATTTACTAAAAAGAAGATCCAGCCATCTACCTTAGAAAAGATAATTAATTCATGAGAAATCTATCGCGCTTACTGGTAGCTCAAGTTTGACATAATTTTGTTAAATTGTCAAGATGCAAAATGTTAGAAACAAGTTGAACCTGTTGCAAAAATTTCGATGGTGGTTTGTGATATTAAATGACCCCTGATGGTTACCTCAAAAAACGCAAAGATTTCAAAGCAACCTACAATTTTATTCTAGTTCAAATTTGACCTAATTTCGATAAATTGGCATAAATTCACTCAAGTGGGCAAAGTTAGTTAGGACGAAGTTTGAAAACTCATAAAATTAAACATAGAATCGTAAGTGAAACATGTTGGTCCACTTAATATGTCTGCTTGGCTTGTGGCATTCAGATCCATATTCTTCGATTGTATTGTTTACTACAAGAAGATGCACCCATCTACCTCCGCAAATACATTTAATTCAAGAGCATTCTACCACGCTTACTTGTATCTCAAGTTTGACCTAATTTCGTTAAATCGACAAGAAGTCAGTGAAGTGTGCGAAGTTAGCTAGGAAGCTTGAAAAATGGAACTATAAGAAACTGTGGTCCACTTTGTGTGATAATTGGGCGGTTTTTCTTCTAACTACGGTTTATCCCGTAGGAGCGAGTGTTGGAGATATGCCCTAGAGGCAATAATAAATGTAGTTATTATTATATCTTTGTGTTTATGATAAATGTTTACATTCATGCTATAACAGTATTAACAAGGAAACATTAATACTTGTGTGATTTGTAAACTAAATTAGAGTCCCTAGTAAAGCCTATTTATAATACTAGCTTGTTGGTTAATAAATGATTGTGGTTTCCCTATCATGAACATTGAGATGTTATTAACAACAAGATTATATCGTTAGGAGAATGGTATGATGGACATACTCCTATAGATAAGTGTAGCATAAAGATCAAGTCATTTTAATAGTTCAATTGCTATATGCTTTCTGATACATAGTAACCTAATTCCTTCGACCATGAGATCATGCATATCACTATCATCGAAAGGATGCTTTGATGACATCAAACACCACACCGTAATTGGGTGGTTATAAAGGTGGCATTGAGTATTCAGAAAGTATTGGTTGAGACACATGGATTGTAGAGGTCCCAACCTTTAATAAGGTAGAGATCCCTATGTTTACAATGCTAGTCCCTGGATCAATAGCTAGCATCCACAGTTAAGATGTAATATCAAGAAACAAGGGTCATAATACAAATTTATAACCAGGAATAAAATAATTCATTACATCTTACATAGCTCATTTGGCTATCACATTACATTGCAGCAGAATATCTATAAGCATGAGGTCCTTCATCTTCAAAGTGCCACAGGCAAACATGTTGGTTGTAGTCTTGTAATCCTAATCAATAAACTTCACTAACATCAAACCAACCTGCAACATTACAAGTTACAGCCACAAGGGTCAATACATTTGAATTGTATTGGAAAGTTTCACTACTATGTAGAAATAGGTGGATCCTATAATTACATGCATATTTGGCTAAGTAGGGTTTTAGGCTCATTTGCAGAAAGCAATATAATTTATCCTATCTTTTCAAAATAGTTTTGATCTTTTATCAAATCTTTCTGATCTCCTTGGAAAAACTCCAAGTGCTTCAAGTCCCTTGTTGTCACTTTCAAGTTTACTTTTAGAAATTGGAATGTCGAGATCTTCCATAGCTTCAGGCCTTAGTTGCTCAGTATTGTCCATATCCGGGGACACGGCTAAGTACTTAGATTTTTATCTTCTGCAGAAGTTGTACACTTTACCCACATGACACAATCTCATCTTGATGCCACCAGTGTCCGCTGGATAAGTACTCACCAAGATGGAGTACTGGCAGATTGAGAATGTGACAAAGTCTTTCCATAGGGTCCTCCCATACACAATGCTAGCTTGTCTACCAGGCACCAATGTAGGGTTTCAAGTTCCCTCATTCTAGTTAACCTGAAGAGGCCAATGCATGGGTCTTCCACTATGTAGTTGACTAAGCCAGTGCCCATTTAGCATGTGGCTGTACACGGAAGCCACTGTACGAGAAACATGTTAAATCTCTAAGTCCCTGGGTGGTTTGCTTCTAGTGCACATACAAAAAGAGATTGCCATATAAACATGGTTCCTTTTGTTGCCACCTTGTCCAAAACTTGAGTATCCTTGTCCACCCAGGTGGTTCATTGAGTACTTGTTTTATTATATAAAACTTAAGTCTTTTCAACACTTCATATAATCTTAACATGTATCCCATCTCAATATATATAGCAGGGCTAAGCATATTACAACTACAATGTTTTCTCTAAGGAATATAATAGGGTATCCTATTAGGATTTAGCATAGCATAAAATATAGTAGTCCTTATCATGCATGTTTCAAAATCCACTAAGTGTAATGAAAATAGTAGGACTTGGATGATAGTGTCACTTGCCTTTTTAGTAGAGAATGATGGTTCACTTCTTGATCTTTCCAATATCACACTCTTCTAATTCCACTACAATTCAATCAAGCAAACACAATTTCAACTAGCATTCCAACCAATATTCAAACAATCTATCACACATAAAATAATAGAAGCAAAGTCATGCATGCAAGCATGCAAAAGATAGTTTTATTTGCAAAGGTGGTTTCTACTAGGCTCTAAACATTGTAAGGTTCAAAGTGGTCATTTTCTAAAGTGGCAAGACCATTTGCAAAAGGGTTTTATTTATAAACCATTTTTAAATCAAATCATTATTTTATGTGGTTGAAAATGCTTTTGATAAAGCAATAATTTTATATTGTTCATCAAATAAGTTGTTAATTCACAAAACTTGGTGTTTAGGGTCAGAAGGTTTGAATCAAATCATTTCCCAAAGGTTTTACTCAAAAATCATTTCCATATCAAAATCAATGTTTTTATTTGACTAGAAATGAGCTAATTCAATTATCTATTCTTAACTTCACAAAATACATTTTTAAATCCATTTTGCCAACATTTCATCTCCAAAACATAACTAGAACAAAAAATTTATATTCATAACAAGCCTACAGAAGTTTCTGCAAAAACAAACATTTTACCAGAAGCTTTTTACTAAAAAAGTTCATGGTTGCAAAGTGCTTGTTCCACTGATTCCATTGATATAAAATTTGTAAAATTTGGACATGTAGATTTTAAGTTATGAATTTTACAAGTTTGCATAACAATCTGATTCCAAATTCTGTTTTAAATCAAACTAGTGCCACGCGGCGTGATACTATTGGTCGGTACCGCTTCGTGCGGATCGGCCTCTCTGGACCGCAGGATCTAACTTAAAACGAACGACGCTGATCAACTCGTACCTCTTCATCTAGTTCTAATCTCAGCCATCAGATCATGATCTAACGGACACAGTCACATGGTCAAACTCTAGCGGCGCTGCGCGGTGGCAGACGGCGTCGCACGCTCTGGCGGCGAGCTTGCCGACGATACAGGAAGCAAGGAAGAGGGAAAAACAGCTCACCATGCTCAGGGGATCGTGGCGATGCTCGACGTGGTCGTGAGGAGGCAAGGGGCGCACGGGGAGGGAGTAATCGGTCGTCGGAGTTGGGTTCACCGTCGGGTCCGTCTGGTCCTTGTCGGAGGCGAGGCTATAGGCCATGCCAAAGCAAAAGAATGACACGGTTAGGTGTGTGTGAAGACGCTGAACACGCGGCTTACAAGCAGAGAGAAAGGGTCGATCAGTTCTTACGGGGAGGGGTCGCCGGAGAGGTGGCAGACGCGGCCGCGCGTTTGAGCTTGTCCTTGCCGACGCTCTGGGGCGAGCGCGTGCGAATGGGAGGCGCTGGCAGGTGCGCGCTGGTCTGAGAAGCAAGCTCACGTGCTCGGGAAGGCGAGGCGAGGATGGACGGCGCCGGAATTGGTCGGAGACGTCGTCGGAGCAGCGGCGGTGCAAAGCTAATTCGGGGCAGCCTGGTGGCAGAGAGGGAGAGGCGAGTGAGGGGAAATGGCAAGTAGACACGGGCGGTTAAATGGGCGTAGTCACTGGAGGAATTAGGGCCACTATTAACGCGTATTCAACGCCGGTGTTACTGCCAGAAACGGCGAGGCGACGAAGTCGCGAGGTTGATGACGCCTAGCTGGCGCTATGGGACCGGTCTCTCAGCGAGGGAGAGGAAATAGGGGTGGGGTCCTGCTGTCTGTGACTCTGTGGGTTGGTTTTTCAGTGGAAAACGATTCGCAGAGAGGGGTAAAGAAGTTGGGCTGCGACTAGGCCTCGCTGGGTTGTTGGGTTGGGGTTTGGTCTGATTCATTTTTTTTATATAGTAAACTTTTTTCTTTTTCCAGTTGATTTTCTTGTTTTGAATTTCAAACAACAATTCAAACACCCAAACTAATTCAAACTTCCACCAAACTTTGAATTGAGTTTAGTTCTGTTTAACAACATAGTTCCAAGTCCCAAAATAAAATAAAATAATATTTTTATTCTTTTTAGGATCCATTAATAATTAAATAACTAGACCTTAGTCATTAATTCAAATAGGATTTGTTTTATTTAAAACCTCCATTTGAAATCTAAATAATATCAAAACCATTTTAGTAGGTTTTATTTGAAAATGCATAATACTTGGAAAGCTTGTTTAAATAATATATCAAGTTTTAGTGTTTATTTAAAATGGAAAAGTCTTTACTTTAAATTTGGGTATTAATAAATCCTCATTATTTTATTTAAATAGACCTTTATTCTTTTAATCAAAAAAAAATATTTTATTTCAAAAGCTTGGCTAAGATTTAATTTGGCTCTATAAAATTAATCCTTATTATTAATTTCTACCTTTTCATTTGAAACCAAATCCTTTTATTAAAATATCCAAAAATAGTAATTCCAATTATTTAAAATTTTCTTTATTAATTGTTTATCTTTTTAAATCCCTTTAGGATTTATTTGATCAAAATAGGTTTGAAGGTTTCCAATTGGAATCAAAAAGTTTCTTCTCACCCTGAAAATCAACAAACTTTTATTTTGTTCATTTATGTTTCACATAACAAGATTTGGAAAATCTTGGGATGTGACATGGATCAAGAGTGGGATTTGTCCATCCATATGACAGATAGATATACTCTGGGCCCTCTCGGTGGAATGTCATCCAATTGGCTTGCAAGCATGTGACTAGCTCATAAGGGATCACATATCACGGGAACGAGAAAAGAGTACTTATCAGTAAAGAGGTTGAACTAGGTATGCAGAGATACCGACGATCAAAACCTCGGATAAGTAAACTATCGTGAGACAAAGGGAAATTGGTATCGTATGTAAGTGGTTCATTCGATCGCAAAGTAATCGTAGAAATATGTGGGAACCATATGAATTTCTAGATTCCTCTATTGGTTATTGATCGGAGAAGTGCCTCGATCATGTCCGCATAATTCACGAACCGTAGGGAGACACACTTAAGGATTCGATGTTGTTGAGTAGTTATGGAATGATGAGTAAGAGACCGAATGTTGTTCGGAGTCTCGGATGGGATCCGGGATATCACGAGGACATCCGGAATGGTCCGGAGAATAAGATTCATATAAGGAAAGTCCTGTTTCGGGGTTGGAGAATGGTTCCGGTGTTTTCATCGGGAATGTTCTAGAAGGTTCCGGAAGGTCCGGCAGTCCGGAGGGGAAGGGTACATGAATGTGTCATAAAAAGTTGGAATGGTTGCATCATGTACTATGTGTCATCGCTGAGCAAAATAAAGGGATAAATCAAATCCTAGTTGGAAAAGTCAAACGCCAATTTGAAAAGTCAAACGGCAAGTTTGCTTGGTGGAGGGAGAGTAGGAAACCTACTTGGGGAGGAGTTCCTCTCCCTCCACCGCCGGCCTTGGAGGCCGAGTTGGGGGAGGACTCCCCTCCCCTTGGCCGCGCCCTCCCACCTATAAAAGGAGGGGCAGGGCTGCCCCTCCAAGTACACACCTCCACCACCCAAAACCCTAGCCCTAGCCGCCGGCCCTCCTGCAGCCGCCGCCGCCCTAGGGCAATCCCTAGCCACCGACTTGGGGCTTTCCCCAAGCCCTAGCCGCCGACCTAGCCCTCTCTCCTTGGTGTGTCTAAACCCTAGATCACCGAGGCCTCTCTCATAGTCCACCATACTCGCTCCGGCTTAAGGCGAAGCCCTACGAGATCTCCCCTCTACTTCCGGTACCACGTCGTCGTGCTGCCGGAATCGCGAGGAGAGTGCTACAACCTCCGCTGCCTGCTGGAACAAGGGAGAGGAAGGTCTTCATCGAGTACCGAACATGTGACAGACTGCGGAAGCGCTCCCGGAACGCAGCGCCGGAAGGATCGTCTACACGATCTTGAGATCGGCAAGAGTACGACTACATCACCCACGAGAATCCGCTCTCGTTAAACACTTTGGAATCTTCGAGGGTGAGTTATTACATCGACTCGTTGCTACAATCTAGTAGATAGATCCTGGCTTGTTTGTTTGTATGCGGTAGAAATTTTTTGTTTTCCATGCTATGAAACCCTACAGCGAGGTGCTTCAGTTTACACGGTCGGTGGAAGTACAAGTTACATCAAGGACCTTATAAAAAAATGAATATTACATCCAAGTCCATGCATTTAGCACAAGGTCCATGAAACTAGGAGTGAAATGTGTTTTGAGGTTTGCGCATACTAGTGTTCATTGTGCTAAAGACTATCAATAGAATCTTCTAGATGCTAAGAATGGAAAAGAAGATCCAACAGTTAACAATGTTTGGATTTGCTAGTCTTGATCCAACGATCAATGTCCAAAGTTATCCGTAAACTATATAGTGGTATGGTAATGTAAGAGATAACACAAGATAAATATAAGATTAGAAGTACTATTGCGAATGGCTGGTCTATTGAATAAACTTCCCCTCCCGATGTTTGGGAAGCAAGTGAAAATTTTGAAACCAAAAAAGTTTGATTTTTTTGGCCGCCAAGGAACAAAGTTCTATCCTTCCTATATACTCCTCCGGCTCCACACCAACACGGATTCAGAACACACTAGATAAATAGAGCCACCCTCTCAACAAATAAAGAAATAGAGCCACCGTACCAAGGAACATGTGTACATTGTCACGCTGTGGACGAAGGAGAGATCATCTAGGCCAGTGTGCGAGGGGAGAGGGGTGTAGAGATGAGAGGCAATGAAGGAGAGAGAAAACAGACAATTTTTTGCCTGCATAGGTCTAAAATTTAGTACTACTAGTATAGTCAGGAGTGCCTCGTGTTAGAACCCCATCATAACTTTGCTCTGATCCCCCACAAAAAACACTTTGCTCTGACATCGAACCACGTTAAACTTTTTTTCCCTCTTTGCTGCTGCCCTCTTCCCCTGCCTACCTTTACTCTCTGCATGTACAACGCATGGACAGAGGTGAGCATATGTCGAAGCAAAGAAATACTACGAGTAAGGGCATCCACTATATTGGCCATAAGGAAAAAAGTAGTCCTGATGGACTTCCATATACACAGTGGAAACTATCCACAAGCTAAAAACCTTCAGGGTCACCCTTAAGCTTATGGGTAGTCAATAAGCATTAAAATATTGATATCTAGTACACATAGCAATAGAAAACAAATGTTAATCACAATACTATGAGAGGGTAGCTCTTACATGTGGGTCCTGTCTTATGCACAAGTTTGACGAGATACAGTGTGGTGCAATTAACTGGCTTGGTATAGCAAGTGGGTCCCATCTTAAAGATATGTTTGGCCATATACATAGGTGATGCCCTAAGCTCTACTATTTAGACAATGTCTATATTAGACGATTCATACTAAACTAAAGATGCTAACTTTTGCATAGTAGTTTTACAGGTTGGTCATAGACTGCCAAGTGGGGCCCATTATTTGCTTTACCTTTAGACACATGTGCCATGTACCCTCGCCACCGCACTAGACTCGATTTTCTTTCCGAAATTCCACCAATCTATTAATACTGATCAACAACCTTATAAAGAGACCCAAAGGTAAGTTGCTCTTACACACTTTATTTCCTCGACAATTTGCATGCATAATCTCTTCTTGTTCTTCAATTTTCTCCTCTATTTTGAGCTATATTCTTTACATAAAAGAACAATTTGACCTAATTTTGTTAAATATATATAAATTCATTTGTGTACCAAGTTAGCTAGTAATCTTGAAAATCTGTCTAAAAAATATGGAATTGTAAGAAAGCATGATCCACTTTGTATGAAAATTAGGGAGGTGGCATTTTCTTTTAACTGAGGCGGGTCCTGTAGGAGCAATGTGCTTCACTTAACACGGTCGGTGGAAGTACAAGTTTCATCAAGGACCTTAGAAAATGAAAAAGACATCCAAGTCCATCACTTCAAAAATTGAGAATATTCTTTCTTGATAGTTGGAAACTCACAACGACGGCATTGTTTACTAAAATAAGATGCACCCATCTCCTATGAAAATACAGTTAGTTCGAGTGCAATCTATCACGCTTACTGGTATCTCAAGTTTGACCTAATTTTGTTAAATTGTTAAGATGCAAAATCTCAGAAATATAAGTTGAACCTGTTGTTAAAACTCTTGGTGGTGGTTTGTGATATATTAAATGACCCCTCGATGGTTACTCCAAATTTTTTTCAAAACTTCCAAAGCAACCTACAATTTTCTTGTAGTTCAAATTTGACCTAATTTCGATAAATTGGCATAAAGTCATTCAAGTGGGCAGAGTTAGCAAGTACAATGTTTGAAAACTCATGAAACAGGGGAATCATAAGTAGTACAACATGTCGGTCCACTATATATGTCTGGCATATTCAGATCTAATTTTCTTTGGACTTTCTTTAGGGAAAGGAACAATCTCATCATCACTCGGAAACTTGAGAATGTTCTTTTCTGATAGTTGGAAACTCACACCGATGACATTATTTACTAAAAGAAGATGCACCCATCTACCTCAAGAGCAATCTATCGCCCAAAATTGTAAATATCAATCTATTAATAATAATCAATAACCGTATAAAGAGGCCCAAAAGTAAGTTGCTCTTAGACACCCTATTTACTCAACAATGTGCATGCATGTCATGGTGGTGGCACGACAGAGGCCATGGGTAGGCTAAAGTTGGGGCCAATGTGTACTAGTGGGATCCAGGGAGGGATAGCATAGTGGATTCTACACACACAGAATTCTCTCAAGATCTTGTATTCAAATCAACAATGGTTACACTTGCTTCTTGAGTTGTATCATAAAGAGGAGGAAGAAGCACGGAAGTGCTCTCCTAGGGTTTCTCTAAGTGCAAAATGAATCGATCCCCCCTCTAGGAGGCCCTGGCTCACCTTATAAAGGGGTGGTCAGGTTACATCTAGGCTGAGCTGGACAACATATTATTGGAATATGCTCTTCCCAAAAGGTTAATTTGGCGGGCTTCTTTCCCTGTCGCCCTTCTATCAACGGCAAAGACCCAAATCCCACGACATGTGAAAGTTGGACTCTAGGAATGTCACCTCCGTGACCTCCCCTCCGTCTCTGTCCCTCCGGCCCTTGTCTATCGCACTTGTCACTATGTGAATTCCTGAGGGATATATAGAGGAAAATTTTGACCTTGAGGCTCGCTCTCTCATTCTCGAGCAAGCCATCTCTTGACTCGGACTCGTCCAATATGACTCGGCCAAGCTAGCACCTGCATACATGAAGCACACTAGACGTATTGTCGACATACTATATATGCCGACCTATTCAAGCCAACACTCTTTAGCTTAGGGTAACCCGGCCCCCATTCGGCCGGCCCTTATATAATTCGGCCGGGTCATGCCTTGTCCTGATTTATATCTCGGTGGGCTTTCCCCTGTTACCTTAGCTTGACCCTACCTAGGGTCATCGCCCCAATATTAGTCCCAGAAGCTGGTGCGGTCTTAACGGCTTTAGCCGGCAAGGCCACAGAAGGCTCACTTTTATCTATGAGTGATATACTTGTTGCCAACATATGCTTTAGTCGGCCAATCTTTGAGGTGCGACTCAGCCGCAATATTTTTGACCTTATAGTCGATCCGACTCATCTTGGCTTCGTCGAGACATGTCTCGTTGGCCGAGTCAGTCTATTACGTCCAGGTTATTTCCCTTCCTTGCTTCCTAAGTTTCTACCATCCTACGTATCAATAATGATTGCACTTCGCCTCATTTTAAAGGTTGTTACAGTGATTAATGGCACGCTGACACTTATCCCTGCAACAGGTCAATTCATGCCATGACTCTTTGATGACTGTGTGGGGCACTGTGTGGGGCACTGTGTGCCGCTTCATCTTTGCTCCGTGTAACCCCTCGTGTGGTTCCACCCCACGATCGCCACCATGAGATACACACGTGCATAGCGGAACCGCTGCTCACACACGATCCATGTTGGTTCGTTGGTTGCGATGTTAAATAGGGGAGCGGGGGAAACCCTCGGTAACTTCCCCCGCTCCCAACTCCTTCTTCTTCTTCCTTGCATCTCCGCCGTATTAGTGCCCTATTTCCGTGAATGCGCCGCCCTCCGCCTCTTCTCAGGCCACCATGCTGTGCGCCTTCTCCGCTCAGGCGGCGCTCCGCTGCTCGTGCCTCCGCCGCTCCGCCACAGCTACGGGTCCGTGACAATCTAGGACCGTCCTTGCCACCACCGCACATCTTCCTCGAGTAGTTCCTCCGAAGAAATAATGGTGAGCTCGCGCGGGATTGTCACCGCTGATGAACACGAAGAGCAGACAACGGCCTCCAAGCGGGGATCTTGCAAGGATCCAAGGCGACCCAGGTGGAGATTGATTGTCTCATCAGGATGCACTGGATCCCGTATAGAATCACCTACCGCTTACCCGATAAGGATCTTATCCCGGACGCACAATGGGATGAGTTTGTAGTGTTTATTTACCACTTCGCTCGAGGATTCAGCCTCCCCCTTAGTGATTTGGCCAAGGATTTCTTAGAAACCTTCAGCCTTCAACCCTACCATCTGCCGGATAATTCCATCACTTCTATTTGGGCATTTATCTCGGCTACGCAGGGGTACTTAGGCCTCTGACCTTCAGTTCACCTTTTGGCCAAATTCTTTCATATTAGGGACAATGTAGTGCCGAATAACCTTCTCCGTCCTTCTGAGAAATCTCTCACGTATTGTGGTGCTGCCTCCATAACACCTCGGAAAAGATCCATTTCCCCCCAGTCATCGGTCTCGTATCATGCAAGAAGTGGCATAAATACTTCTTTTATGTGTAGAACAGTTGGAAGAAAGACATGATTCAGCTGTCAACCATCTCTGTTTGCATGCTGTCAACACCCGGATTTTTATCCCAGATGCCTGCTATGCCATACATCGCAATCCCAGGATTACCATTTTTGCGAGACATAATAGATTGGATATCACAGTACATCATCCATTACAAACCATACATAAGGTCTTACAAAAAATAAAGGATCTCATGATCCAGTCTTAATACAATCACAGCAGCGGAATATCGTAATAATAACGGTAGCATGGGCGAGGCTCCATCTTCATGGTCACAGGCAATGCTGACGATGGGAGATGATCCTACTTGTCGTAACCTTCATACGGTCCATCCTCCTGATAGTCCTCTTCATAGTCTGGCCAAGGACAAAGCCATGAGTACTCTTTATGTACTCGCAAACTAAGACTAGCAAGTGAAGTGATTTTTATTAGGAATATTAAGCTCTAGGCTGTTTGGCAAAAAGCCAAATTTATCTCTAACTGAGTTCAGAAGCAAAGAAAGCTAGTTGAAATTTTATAACACCTAAGTGGGAACTTGAGTTTTCATATCACAACCCTGTTGTGGTCAAGTCAAAGTCATGATTCATTTCACAAGTCATTTTGAACACATCTGACGACGGAATAGTATGGCCACTCCAACTATCCATAACCATGGATGCGGCTCTTCGAATAGTTTGACACTCTGCAGAGGTGGTACACTTTCATCACAATATTCGATACATCCATCTAGAACAATCCTTAATTCACCATACTCAGTATGCGGATAATCAATCCTAACATTTCAATTGCATGCCCTAGTATAGGCACCTCTTCTATGACTTTGGCCTCCCAACCATGACCAGCTGTCATCTTGGGAACTGCATAGGTGGACAATCTTCACAAGGTAGCCTCAGCTCAAACCTTGGCCGCAAGGGAACCCATACTAAGGTATATAAACTTCCTGTCAATCCCTACCCAAACTTCGGGTATTATGATTGTATGGTAAGATTGGAATGGTATCGCATCCAGACAACCATCAGTTTTATAAAGGGCCAAGGCTCGTGCCTCAACATTTTCACCATCAAAATCACCTGGTGTTCAAGAACACATGTCAAAACATTTCAGTAGAATGACTCATCATTCTAAGGTTTTCATAACCATTTTCACCAAGTATTCCCATCTAAAGTGATCAAGTTTTATACTTAGCACTAGCCACTAAAGTTGGGGGTAAACACTAATGAGGGGTGATAATCAAGTGTGAATTATCTAAGCTCAATCCCATGCCACAGGATGACATCAATATTTATCTAACTTAGGCCAAATTTTTTGCTCTTTATGCTACCTTTAATAACCTTTCTAAAATCTACAAGTCACTAAGTAAACAAAAGTAAAATCTTTGATAAAGAAATAAAATAACTAAGCTTGCAAGTAAAACTGGGATTGGGTATAATCAAATTTATCTATCCAAGCATGCCTAATGCACTGCATAGGTTATCTAGTTTTGACATTTGCAAGTGTTAGCTTGCAAGGTTAACTTGTTTTGTGAAGCTTTCTAAGATAATAGCTTGCCTTGTGCAGAGAAGTAGTTGAAGTTCTCCTTGGCTTCTTCTTCATAGTAGTCTCCTTACTCTTCGTATCCTTGGTCGGTACTAGCGTCTATAATTAAATACGAGATACACGATCACCAAACAATACTTAACTAATTCTATTTATCAGACCAAGGTTCACACTGATCTAGCATCATCACTAGTATCACAAAGATTAAGGCACTGCTTATATTTATTTTATTTTAGAAAAGTAATTTCTACTCATTGAAAAACTACTTAAAAGATTTAATATTCTCCAACTAAAATAGGGGATCATGTTGACACATGCCATCAGCACATATTTCAGTACTTGGGAATGTGATTTAATGTGGTGTCACAATTTAATAAGGTTTAACCTTTTTATTTTAATTAAATAAAGTGACTAGAAATGCCTATGAGGCATTCTTTTATTGCTTGTCCATTATTTCTGCAAGTAAACCTAGATATTTTTATATATTCAGAAAGGTCTTACCAAATGTGATTTTTGAGAGTTGGATTCAACTCAAAAGCTTTTGTGGTTCAATTTTGAAAAATGTTTGAATGAAAAAAAGTCTCTGCATTGTTATTTTTACTATAGGTGATCTACAATTCCAAATGATTTGAATCCAATGGGCTTGGATTAAGAATTTTAGTACATTTAAAGAAAAATTAGTTTCATACAATTTGGTCCAGTGAATCTCGCTAGATTGATTTTTGAATCTAGAGACATAACTAAGTTTGAAACTAAATGGAAAAACCTAAGTTTGAATTACCGGGTTGCGCGGGAATGTAACTGGGCCCATCACGCTGCTGGGTGGGTTTATGGTTGTCCCCACCAACGCAAGACAGGGTGCGAAGGGCACGGTGATTTGGTAGTAGGATTAGAAGCTAGATCTACGGCGGAAGTTCATCGTCCACGTCTGAACAGAACGTGGCGAGGTCGAACCCTAGCACGGCCAGTGGGGGTCAGTGGCGGCTCACCGGGGCTCCAGCGATGGTCGGCGATGGGGGCGAACAAATAAGTCGACGACGGCGATCCTCCTGGTACCAGTGGCTCCTCCTGGGCGGCTCCAATCAACGACGCCCTTCTCCTCCAGCAGTGGCAAGCTCCATTGAAATTACGGTGACCTGGTGCTCTTTTTTGCTCCGGGGATGAGGTGGGGTGATTCGGAGAGAGAGGGGATTGAGATGGTGTGCTGAAATCGAAAGGGGGACCGAAGGGTGCGGGTGGAGCTCATCGTGGTCATTTGTACAGCGAGCTAATGGCATGTCTGGGGGTAGGGGACGGTGCGCTGCCTCCTGGCGAAGCTCAACGGCATGGTGTCGAGGCGTGGGGCGGTGCGAATTAGTCTGAACACTGCGATGCTCTAGGCAGGTCCGACAGAAGTTTTAATGGCGCATGGGGCTCTCCTGGTCGCGCGGCGAAGAACGGGCATGTCCGGGCGGTTCCTAGGGCGGTGGTGATAAAGCACGCATGCTACAAGGGCGGGGCGCGGTCTGTGCGAGCATGCGGAGCGTAGCGCTCTGGTGCGCTCTCGGCATGCTTCCAGAGAGACTGGGCGTGCTCGTTCTGAGTGGTCCAGGGGCTGGCAAGGCTTGGGCACGGGATAAGGGGTGGCGGTGGATGGTGGCTTGTGTCCTAGACAAGGTTGGCGAGGCTAGGGAAGCTCCTAGCTTGTTGTCGACATTAGGGTGGCAAGTTGGGCTCGAAATGGTCACCTTGATGACAATGCCAAGCTTATAGTGAGCTAGGGCTAGTTAAACTAGTTTGATGATCTACTGAGAGTGTGTTGTGAGCTAGAGAGGAGACAAGTTAGGCACAACACTACTCACTATAGTGTTTGATGTTTTATTTGATTTGTGTTTACAAGGTGTTTGCTAAAATGGCCGCAAGAGATTTGAATTTGTATTTTTGAGTAAAACTTCGTGGGTGTACTAGTCACATACTATGTAGTCTATGGTTGCTTGGATTTGCCAAGGTGCACTGGTTTGGTTGGGTTTTGAGAAGTGGTGATCTTCCCATATGATATAGATTCAATTTTGAATTTTCATTTGAATCCAGTTGCCAAAACTTGGTGGGTGTACTAGTCACATACTATGTAGTCTATGGTTGCTTGGATTTTCCAAGGTGCACTGGTTTGGTTGGGTTTTGAGAAATGGTGATCTTCACATATGATATAGATTCAATTTTGAATTGTCATTTGAATCCAGTTGCCAAAAGTTTCTATGGGTTTTCAAGATGGGCTTAGGTTCACTTTCACTTGGTCTAGAAAGGGGTGAAAAGAAATGAATTTGTTTTTGTTTGAAATCTTGGGCTAGAAACACTCAAAGTGGCCTAGTGAGCAAGATTGGCAAAAATGACAATTTGCTTGTTTTGTTTGTTTTTGCATTTATCTTGATTTGTTTCTGCTTGGAATTGATTTAGATGATGTTGTTTTCATCTTTAATCCATTCCTTGCTATTCACAACAATCACACAAGTCCATTCATGCATTCATACATTCATCACATACACACATGCATTCATATGATTTTAATTCACAAAAGTTTTTGTTAACCCTAATTTTGGTGATTGGAATTTGATAACCTTGATTAATATTTTTGGGATGTTACACGTGCCCACCAAGAAGAACTGGGACCTCAACACGAAGAAGATAGATAAATTCGTCCAGTAATTCGATAAGAAGCTCATCCAGTTGACGAAGTCTGGATTATGCGGCGACAACCTCATTGCTACCTTCATCAGTAGCCGGGTTTGTCTGCTCCAGAAGCCCACCCACAAGATCTTCTATATGAGCGACCGACTTGACATCAACCGGGTTTTAACAGTCGAGTTAAACGATGACCAGAGCTAGAAGAGTGTCAAGTCCAACTTTAAGACAGACATGGTTGAGGAATGGACATGGGGCATTAATCCCTACAGCTGAGATAATCCTCCACCCGAGGTAATTTTCTGCTGAGTAATATATGCCGGATCGTATTTTTATCTCGAATCATTCAATCATAGAGGACGGCAAGAATCTTGAACTTACTTATGGCAAGGACCACGAGGCCTCGGATGAGGGAGAGTGGGGTAGAGTTAAGTGTACAAAATACGAAGAATATTTTTCCGACTTTCGAACTCGTCAATGGGCAAAGTTCTGTGTACGAGATACTCCATGAACGGTTTTGAATAAGCCAGAGGGACCTTTGTCACTGTGTGAACAAAAGAGTCAACTCTATCCGGGTTCTCGGGGTCCTCTCCCTTCACGGATGGTGTCCGTAGATGCTCTAGAAAACTGCCAGGCGGAATTTGTTTGCGCCCTGATCCAAGCTTTGACAGTAGATCAGCCGCCTCATTTTCCTCCATCGAGGCATACTTGACTTCGTAGCCCAAGAAGCTCTTGGTTATCTCGTCCACTTCATCTCGATGTGCCGCCATCATAGGGTTCTGCATGTTCCAGGTGCCAGCCACCTGCTGGGCAACCAAGTCAGAATCTCCACAAAAAACTATGTGCTTGATGCCAATATCCTTGGCTACGCGAAGTCCGTGAATGAGTGCTTCATATTCCGTCATGTTATTTGTAGCCTCGAAGTGGATCTACAGAACGTAGTGCAGCTTTTCCCCTGTTGGTGACTGTAGTATTACACCAGCCCCCAAGCCGTTGAGTAACTTGGATCTGTCAAAGTGCATCACCCAGTATTCTGGATCTGGTATAGGTAGAGCATCTGGCATATCCGTCCAATCTGCGATGAAATCCGCCAAGACCTGTGATTTCATAGCGTCACGTCTCTTGTAGGTATTCTCGAAGGCGGCAAGCTCAATTCCCCACTTCGCAACCCTTCCTGTAGCATCAATGTTGTTGATAATGTTGGACATCGGAGCTTTCCTCACAACTGTGATAGGGTGCTCCTGGAAGTAGTGCCTTAGCTTCCGAGAAGCAAGGAACACTCCATAAGCTAGCTTCTGGTAGTGCGGGTAATGCTGCTTGGACTATGTCAAGACCTCGCTTACATAGTAAACTGGTCGTTGTACTCCATACTCATGCCCTGGTTCTTTCCGCTCTACCACGACGACGATGCTGATTACCCGGTTGGTGGACACCATGTATATCAACATAGGCTCCATAGGCTCGGGTGCTGCGAGTATAGGCGCTGAGGAAAGTATCTCCTTTAGCTTCTTAAGTGTAGCATCTACTTTGTCCGTCCATGTAAATTTGTCCGCCTTCTTCAGCAACTTGTACATCAACAGAGCCTTCTCTCAAAGTCGGCTGACGAACCGGCTTACTGCTTCAACACAGCCTGTAAGCCGTTGGATGTCCTTCAGGCATGTCGGACGGTTTATGATTAAGATGGTCCTGATCTTCTCCGGGTTGATCTCGATTCCGCGATGGGAAACGATAAAGGCCAACAATTTGCCAGCTGGAACCCTAACGACGCACTTCTTAGTTTTAAGCATCATATTGTATTTCCATAGATTATCAAAGGTTTCTTTTAAGTCGGAGATTAAGTCGTTTGACTTTTTAGACATCACCGCTATATCGTCCACATAGGCGTGAACGTTCCGACCAATTTGATTGTGGAGGCAACGCTGCATAGTCCGTTGGTACGTAGCACCTGCGTTTTTCATCCCAAAGGGCATTGTGATATAGCAAAACACGCCATAGGGTGTGGTGAATGATGTGGCCAATTGGTCCGACTTCCTCATCTTTATCTGGTGGTATCCTGAGTATGCATCAAGAAAACACAAAAGTTCCAAGCCAGCCGTCGAGTCATTGACTTGGTCAATGCGAGGCAAAGCAAACAGATCTTTCAGACAAGCTTTGTTCAAGCCGGTGTAATCGACGCACATTCTTAATTCTTTGGTTCCCTTTTTGGGGACAAGTACAGGATTGGCCACCCATGAGGTGTGAAGGACTTCTTGGATAACACTAGCCTTAAGTAACTTAGCTATCTCTTTGCCTATGGCAAGTCTCTTCTTGTCTCCGAAGCGTCGTAGAGGTTGTTTCACCGGTTTGCATTTTGGATCAATATTCAAGCTGTGCACGACAAGTTCCCTAGCTACACCTTTCATGTCAGCAGGTTGCCAGGAAAATTTGTCCCTATTCTCATGGAGGAACTCGACGAGCGCGCTTTCCTATTTAGGGTTCTGGTTCGTCCCAATGGCGGTGGTCTTGGAGGCATCACCTACCAAAAGTTCCACCGGCTTGGTATCGATGGCAGCCTTGAAGGCGGGATCGGAGTCAGAAATCTGCTTCTTCGATGCCGGCATCTGATGACCCACAAGTATAGGGGGTGTATCATAGTACTTTTGATAAATAGGTGTGTCGATCCCAACGAGGAGCATAAGGTGCTGAACAGTGGTACAGAGCAGGAAATCCCTGTGAATACTTAGCAAACGGATTTTTAGTGGTTTTTCTGATAAGTCAACAAAACAAAGTGCAAGTAACAAAGGTAACGAACAAACGGAGCAAGTGGCCCAATACTTTCTTAGAAAAGTACAAGCCGATGGAAATAATTATAAGGACCAAACGTTCTCGAGGACACATGGGAATTCTGTCAAGTGCTTTCGCTTCAAATAGTTGAGTACTCTTCTTTGTTGTTTGTAAGTGTTGTGTGGGTGAATCTGTGCTAACATACCGCCCTTCCTAGGACTAATACATACTTGTGATTAAACCCCATACGAACATCCGTAAATACAGGAAAGTAATTAAGATATAAATCTAACCACAGCCTTAAACTCTGAGATCCTACACTCCCTTGTGCAAAGGTGTCCTAACGGGGGTTCAGGTTTCTGTCACTCCGGCAACCCCATGATTAGTAGACAAATACATAATGCATCCCCCTAGGCCCATAAATGTTGAAGTGTCATGTACTCGACGTTCACATGACACCACTAGAAGAATAGCACCACAAGTTAAATACTAAACCATTGAATAATAACTCATCACAGATTCACTACTAAAAACATGACTTTTACCATGTCCTCAAGAACTAGACGAACTACTCACAAGACAGCATATGGATCAAGATCAAAGATGATATGATAATGGATAACAATCTGAACATAAACAATAATCCAATGATTCCACTCACAAGCATGAATTACAATAGTAATTAACACCGGGAAAGTTTCCCCTAAGAACTAAAGCAATATCCAACACAATTGTTATAGCGGGACGGAGTGGTGATGATGGTGCTAGTGGAGATGATGGTGTGGATGATGATGATGATACCGATGAAGCCTAGCTTGATGACGGTGTTGATGGCGACGGTCTCCCCTCTCCAGGAAGGAATTCCCCCGGCAGAAATCTGTCTGCCGGAGAGATCTTTCTCTCTCGGTGTTTTCCGCCCCCCAGAGGCGGTGGAAATCTATCTCTGGTCGCCCCCGATACTTAGGGTTTGGTAGGGAAGATATAGGCGAAGGGGCGGAGTCGGAGGCCGGACAGGTGGGCCACACCTGCCCTATGCGCAAGGTCAGGTGGGCCCGCTCCTAGGGGGGTGAGGCCCCCCTGAGGCCCCACTTCGTCCCTCTTTCTGGCTTCCTTCGTCTTCTGTTACAATAATATGTTTCCATATTTTTCTTGCATTTTTCTGATCTTTGCGAAATTACACCGAAACGCTTTCTTTTCCATCAGAATCCAGACTCCGGCAGTCCATCCTCCAAGAATCATGCAACGTGCATAAACAGATGAAAAAGCCATAAGTAATACCTCCTAATAAGACAAATATCAATGAATAGAGGTAAATTATGATATAGAAAGGTGATGCAAATTGGGCGTATCAACTCCCCCAAGCTTAGACTTCGCTTGTCCACAAGCGAATACTGAACTCAGAAAACATGTCCACAGGTTTACAGATTGAAGTGTCAATAAAAGAATACGAACAAGAAGCATCACACTTACCATTGCACAACTCATAGAAGAAAGCAACTCACAATTATATAACTTATCTTGCAACCAAGTACAACAATCACAATAGAGATGCATAAAGATGAATCATAATTGGAATTGGCAAACTTGTTCTTGGTCAGAGAACACCTGGCAAACAGTTTCACAAAAGCTTTTTGTAGAAGTTTAGAAACAGGAACACTCTTTGCTCAAAAAGGTTTTTCACAAGTGAAGGCTTTCAAAGTAATACTCAATAGATAAGAGTTTTGTACAAGCAAGGAAGATAAAGAACATGATTTAATAAATCACCATATGAATGATTGAAACACAACAACTCAAATGCTTGCTGGAGATAGAGAGTAAGTAGGTTTACTGACTCAACTGGTAACTAGGAGAGAGGTCCCTTCTTGGAGGGTAGCAGGGATTACAAGTCATAAAGATCTTCCAAAAGATTGTGGTACTTACTAGCTTTGAGCCCTCATTGCCCCTATCATAAGCATCTTGAGATGATTAAGGATAAAGTGAACAAAGATGGAGTATATTCTTGACTAAATATAAGTTGGCAATCTCATGTCCCTTGAATACAAGGGCCACTCCTCATGCATACTCAATTTTGGTCCTAGGTAAGTTCTTGCCATTGTAAGTGTTTGCATATCATTGAGAACCGCCAATGGGGTACCCCTTGCACTTGGTACAGGAGCTTTCCCATAACCAAAATGACAAGGCAAGCAGACAATGAGCATCTCAGCAATCTTTTTATTTACCATATGCATAGCTTTTTATTGAGGATGCTTCATAGATAGCTCACTACGGTGATGCTGCAAGTTTCCACCATGATTAAGCATGGATTAGGATAGCGGCCCAGGCGTTTCTCTAACACAGAATACAAACTCCATGGACTTACAAGTTCCCTCATTATTTCACACCGGTGACATCCATAGACAAAAGAGCACGATATCAACTGTGTACAGAGTACAAGTTCAATGTTGAAAATGTTCCCCGTGACAGCACGGTTCTGCTAATTCCAACGTATAGATGCAAACATATACAACTTTGATGTTCACAATGATTCAAGTCTATTAGGGGCAAAGAAATAAAGTGTGCCATCAAGTTCGTGAGAGCTTTCCTAACTAGTTTTCTCATAACAAAATACTTTTTAATTCTAAAGGTAGATGAAGCTTGAAAATTTGCTAGGAATAGCAAAAGTGCTACTAGGTAGATATGGTGGACACAAGTGGCAAAAGTTTTGGTTCAAGGGGGTTGGAAACGTGAGAAGTATGCCTTCTGAAAACAGGTTTTTGGCTAGCAGGGATGGGTAGCAAACAAGAGAGTTGAAAGAAACAAGCAAACATACAAGTAATAAAGCCAAACATGCAATCTTCCTTGAAGACACAAAAGTATCTTAAATAAATAATACTAAGCTTATGAGCAAATAAGAAAGAAAACAAATGATACAAAATACCTGTAAGCTTTTTCTTTCTTTTTCTCTTTGATAGTAATCCTACTGACTAGAACTTGGTTTGCCATAACTAATTTAGATCCACTTGATGATCCCAAAGTGGTGCCAATACTGATCAATAAGATCGATCATATAATAGAGATTCCAAACTAAAATAAGAAGTGCAACAAGTAAAAGATGAGACTTCTCATTAATATTCCAATAAAGGCACTCACACCGAGGGATACAGAGATAATCAACTAAAGGAGAGATACTTCCACAAGCAAACCAAACTATAAGATAACCCCTCTACCACATATATGAATCCACTAAAAAGGTAAAAGATAATGGTGGTGATACCGGGGCACTCCCCCAAGCTTGGAATAAGCCAAGGGGATGCCAAACCTGATGAATTACTCCTTCGGTGGTGGTGGTGTTCTCTTGTCACGGGTCAGAAAATCTTCCACCATCTTACGAAGCCTGTTATTATCCTCTTGAATCATATCCACCTTCACCCTCAAAGCACAGTACTTATCACAAAACTCGTTGGTGGTTCGAAGGGCTTCTGCTGCCTCGGGGCAATATCTGAGTTCTGGACCGAAGGCTATGATTCCCTACATGTGACGAGAAAAAACATCCACAGTGTTAATTGCTCCTACTAAAGTAGGTTTCCTTCCCCTTGTTCCTGCGTTGGTTTGCTCTTCCAACTCTATCTCCACGGGCTTCTTACCTTTGTCGTTAGCAGAGGCAATGGTGCTCTAAACATGAGAAGATTTCCTGACAGAAACAGATCGAAACGAAAACATGAAGAGAACACAATGCATGAACCTCGGGGGATCCAGGGTGTTATATATTACGAAGTTTCAATACATAAGGAAGGTTTTGACATGGAAACGAGGCGGAGACGGAGTTCGAGAGGGAAACACCCCCCAGGCGCGGCCAGCTGGGCCCGCACCTGGGGTGGGTCTGTCCACCCCAGGCTCCATTTCCTCTTCAGTTTCGTCTCATAACTTCCCTTGTATATTAAAAACATCAAAAGTATAAAAAGATTGGAGTTTCACGAACCTTCTGTTTTCACCACTTTTACCTATTCAAAGATGAACTCTGCAGATTCCTTTTCTCTTTCTCCTGAAAATTTCCTTCTTACAAAACCCTTGAACAAACTCAATGACAACATTAGTGTAAGAAAAAACAATAAAACTTTGGTACACACTTCAACTGAAAACCTCATCAAAACAAAAGCTTCTGTAAGAGGCAAATGCAAATGATGGCAGAAATCTGTCAAAACGGACCAGCAGGTAAAGATTGATTTTTTCTAAGACCTTATGTTGCTCAAATCAAAAAGTGCAGAATTGATGAAAGTTGGGTAACAACCTGGAGAACAACCAAAGAAAAATGCAGCTCCATCCGACGTACTGAGCTTGCTCATGAATTTTTACAATACAACACAAAAATCTATCCCAGGACAACCACTTTTCACAACTCCTCTACTTCTCAAAAGTAGTTGGACTTGACACAAAAACCAAAACAAAAAGGATAAGGAGCAGTTATTACAGAGGTAATAACTTCCAAGACTCGACAAAACTCTTGGGTTATCTCCCAACAAGTACTTTTCTTTAATGCCTTTAAGTTAGGCTTGAAACTTCCAAAGATGCTCACAAAGGAGATATAAATCTGAAATGAAAGAGAGCAGCAAGAAGCAAATAACCAACACACTTGAGTCTAACCCACTTCCTATGCATGGGCGTATAATGAGAAAACAAATTGTTGAAACAAAAATCCACAAGAATAGGAAGACAAAACAGATGCAACTTCAAAGCTTTCAACATAAAACGGGGAAACTTAACATCATTGGGATGCATAAAACAATGTTTCCCTCTCTCAAAATAACCTTCAGTAGCACTTTGAATAAAGTTGACAATATAACTATCACTGGTAACAACTTTATCATCTAAGTAAGCATACTTACTTTCACCAAAAAGAGGTCCAAGGTCAGAGACTAGATCAATAGAAGCAAGTTGTTCCATCCTGAAATCTTTATTAGGCAAGCTATTTCCACAAGGAGCTTTAGCAAATTTGGAAAATTTAAACTCATAAGAATCTCCATCAAACTTAGTTAAAAAATTTCCTTCTTACAATCAATAATAGCTCCACAAGTGTTTAAGAAAGGTCTACCAAAAATGATAGGACAAGTTTTGCTAGCTGCTGAATTAAGCACTAGAAAATCAGTAGGATACTTAATCTTACCACAGAGAACCTCCACATCTCTTACAATGTCAATGGGGAAAATGTTTTCCTTATTAGCAAGGTGGATAACCACATCAATGTCCTCAAGCTCACAAGGACCAATCTCATGCATAATTTCCCTGTAAAGAACATAAGGAATAGCACTAGAACTAGCACCAATATCACATAAACCACAGTAGCAATGATCACCAATTTTAATAGAAAACACCAAAACACTAGCTTTTATAGCCTTACTAGGATGAGAAATAATATTAGAAGCGTCTTCACAAAAGACAATGTCCTCATCCTCTATATTTCTAGTGACAGTGTCTCTCACAATAGCTACCATAGGTTCAACATTCAATTGATTACCAGGCTCCACAGTTTTCATGGTACCTTTGTTATTTGCACTAATAATCATAGAATACTCCTTTACCTTAGCTGGAAAAGGAATTTTCTCAACATGAGGTTCAGGCACAATATGATTAGTAGTACAAACTTGAGTACTTATAACTGGAACATGACTAACAACATATTTATAAGGAGCATGGTACTTCTTCCACTTCTTCTTGGGAATTTCAATGTAAGAGGCAAAGGCCTTAAAATAGTTGGCAATACTTTGGGAATCAAGACCAAACGCATTACTAATATCACAGAAGTCATCAGTTCCCATCAAAGATTTAATGCATTCATAATCATAGTTTATACCTGACTTTCTTCCTTTGTCATCTCCCAAGCTTCAGTGTTCTCTTGAATACGGTCTAAGAGATCCCATTTAGCTTCTTCCTTCATACGTCTGAATGATCCAGCACAAGAAGCATCAAGTAAAACTTTATCACGGAGAGGAATCCTAGCATAAAAGTTATTGAGAATAATATTGTTATGGAGTTCATGAATAGGACATTTAAGCATTAGTAACTTCAGTCTCCCCCAAGCTTGAGCTATACTTTCTCCATAAAGAGGCCAAAAGTTATATATAAGATTTCTATCCTTATGAATCTCACTGGAAGGATAAAATTTAGAGTAAAAGAGAGATGCCAGCTCCTCCCATTCCATGGATTGGCCATTCTTCAACAGCTTATACCATTCTTCAGCTCTCCCTTTCAAGGATATGGAGAGTAACTTCTTCTTCACATATTCAGTTGTGATACCTGCACACTTAAACAACCCGCATAATTCATGGATAAAAAGCAAGTGATCACCAGGATGGACAGTTCCATCCCCAAAATAATAATTATCAATAACACGATTAACAATAATTGTAGGTATCTTAAAAGGATCTATCTCAATAGGAGGTGTTTCATCTACTACCCTAGCAGTGGTAGTAGTTTTCCCAAACAGAAACCAAGTGGGTTATCCATTTTGGAAATAGAGCAACAAGCAGTAACAAAAGAAATACTCACAGTAAAAGTTTCCCTTACTAGTTCCACTCTTCAATAGCTCTTCACTCCCCGGCAACAACGCCAGAAAATAGTCTTGATGACCCACAAGTATAGGGGGTGTATATTAGTACTTTCGATAATTGGAGTGTCGATCCCAACGAGGAGAAGAAGGTGCCGAATAGCGGTATGGAGCAGGAAATCCCTGTGAATACTTAGCAAACATATTTTTAGTGGTTTTCTAATAAGGAAACAAAACAAAGTGAAAGTAACAAAGGTAACGAAAAAACGGAGCAAGTGGCCCAATCCTTTCTTAGCAAAGTACAAGCCGGTGAAAATACTTATAAGGACCAAACGTTCTCGAGGACACATGGGAATTCTGTCAAGTGCTTTCGCTTCAAATAGATGAGTACTCTTCTTTGGTGTTTGTAAGTGTTGTGTGGGTGAACCTGTGCTAACATACCGCCCTTCCTAGGACTAATACATACTTGTGATTAAACCCCCTGCGAACATCCATAACTACAGGAAAGTAATTAAGATATAAATCCAACCACAGCCTTAAACTCTGAGATCCTACACTCCCTTGTGCAAAGGTGTCCTAACGGGGGTTTAGGTTTCTGTCACTCCGGCAACCCACGATTAGTATCCAGATACACAATGCATCCCCCTAGGCTCATAAATGGTGAAGTGTCATGTAGTCGATGTTCACATGATACCACTAGAAGAATAGCACCACAACTTAAATGCTAAACCATTGAATAATAACTCATCACAGATTCACTACTAACAACATGACTTCTCCCATGTTCTCAAGAACTAGACGAACTACTCACAAGACATCATATGGATCAAGATCAGAGATGATATGATAATGGATAACAATCTGAAAATAAACAATAATCCAATGGTTCCACTCACAAGCATCAACTACAATGTAATTAACACAGAGAAAGTTTCCCCTAAGAACTAAAGCAATATCCAACACAATTGTTACAACGGGACGGAGTGGTGATGATGGTGCTGGTGGAGATCATGGTGTGGATGATGATGATCCCGATGAATCCTAGCTTGATGACGGTGTTGATGGCAATGGTATCCCCTCTCCGGGAGGGAATTCCCCCGGCAGAAATATGTCTGCCGGAGAGATCTTTCTCTCTTGGTGTTTTCCGCCCCCTAGAGGCGGCGGAAATCTATATGTGGTCGCGCCCCAGACTTAGGGTTTCATAGGGAAGATATAGGCGAAGGGGTGGAGTCAGAGTCTGGGGAGGTGAGCCACACCTGCCCTAGGCGTGGGGTCAGGTGGGCCCGTGCCTAGGGGGTGTAGGCCCCCTGAGGCCCCACTTTGTCCCTCCTTCTGGATTCCTTCATCTTCTGTTAAAATAATATGTTTCCACATTTTTCTGGTATTTTTTTGATCTTTGTGAAATTAAACCGAAACGCCTTCTTTTCCATCAGAATCCAGACTCCGGCAGTCCATGCTCCAAGAATCATCCAACATGCATAAAGAGATGAAAAAGCCATAAGTAATACCTCATAATAAGACAAATATCAATGAATAGAGGTAAATTATGATATAGAAAGGTGATGAAAATTGGGCGTATCAGCAACTTCGTGGCATCGACCTTGCTCTATACCTCCTTGAATTCTTCACTGTAGAGGACAACTTCTGCAAAGGATGCTTCTCCAATCTCACAGTCCCTTGCTTTGGTAAAGCTTCCGGATACTGTGATGACACCATTTGGTCCGGGTATCTTGAGATTGTTGTAGACGAAGCATTGCTTGGCCATGAAGGCGTGGAAGATGTCACGTCTAAAGATGACGTGGTACACACTCCTGAAGGGGACCACCTAGAAGGTCATGAATTCTTGGCGGTAATTCGCCAAAAGCGACCTGAAGCGTGATGCACCCAAGGGACCGAGCCTCCCGGCCAGGAACTACGCCATGGAATACGGTGCTAGTCTGCCTTAGGTTGGCTTCTGTCAAGTTCATCTTGTGCAGTGTATCCAGGTACATAATGTTGATGCTGTTTCAAGTATCCACCATGCATTTGGTGAACGTGTTACCGTCAATCAAAGTGTTGATGACCATGGCGTACTGGTTCTCCGTAGGGATGAGGTCTGGGTGATCCTTCCTGTCCCAAGTGATTGGAATCTCCAACCTGCGCAGGTAATGAGGAACTGGGGGTACGGTGGCCATCAGTATCCTCATGGAGGTTTTTTGTTGCCGGACAGTAGGGGTGCCAAGGAAAGTGTGGTAGACGGCGGCCTTCTTCTCGAAGGGGTTCTTGCCTTTTCCATCGCCCTTGTAGGCGTGCTTGGGGTCAACATCCTCGTCCATGTCACTTGAATCCTTGGAATCCTCTTCCTTCTTCTTCCCTTTGCCCTTGCCTCACGGTCTGTTCTTCCATCTTCACTTGTAACCGGACTCCGTGTCTTCCTTAAGGTCGTTGACGAACTTGCAATGGCGATTGGTGTGAGTGGATTTGCCGTTGGCGTCGAGGTGTACAAGGCATGGCATATCACGGTACTCCCCGTATGTTTGGGGAACATGGAGCGCTGCCAGGGTAGTTTCACTACCTCGTTGCTGCCCACGACCAGCCCTCCGTCCTCGGCCACGCTTCCCTCCATCACCTCGTCCTGCAAACGTCATGGCGACTATGTCGAAGGTTTGCTTTTCTTCTAGCAGGATCTTCCGCTTGGTGCTATTGTTCCTCTTAGCTTGGGTTGGAAAGGCTATTGCCGGCAGGGAGCCGCGAGCATCTTCGTCGGCAGCCGCGAACTCACTGGCCAACTGGATCATCTGCTTGAGATAAAGCCTGTGATTGTCCTGCAGGCGCTTCAACTTATGTCGAAGCAACGTACCTTTTTCCAACCCATCGATGAAGGCGGCCATGGAGGTCTGATCATGCACTCCTGCATAGGAATTCTTTTTATCCAGCAAGCGGGAGAGGTAGGCGCGAGATGACTCGTCTTTCTCTTGCACGAACCACTATAGATCGCCAACAGTGCAGAGACACTTATACGTATCCTCGAAGTTTTTGGTGAATGCTTCTTGCATGTGCAACCAGTTGCAGATGGACTTCTCAGTCAAGTCATCAATCCATTGGTGGGATGTGCCTGTCAACATCAGTAGGAGGTACTTGATGGTAACGTTAGGGTAATCCTGCAACCACGTAGCTGGTTTGGCGGTGCCGTCATAGGGCTTAATCGTCTTGTTAATCCGGAAACCCTTGGGGTAAGTTGTAGTCTGTATTACAGGTCCAAAGAAACGTGGTCCCAGGAATGGTCCTTCTCGGGCCTCGTGAATCTTGTCTAGGCGTGAACGTGCATCGTATGGCTCTGGGCTTGCTCTTTTCTTCTTGCTACCAGGGGATGGGCTGCGTGAAAGATGCGGTCCTCCTCCTCCATGGTGGCTGCTAGGTGGCGACCGAGGCGGAGGTGGCGGTGGGTTAGCCTTTTTGCGGTTACCCTCCTGCGATGCCTCGCGGTTGTCGCAGTTGCTTGTCGGACGCGGAGGGTCATGGCATGACCTGCTCTTGTGTCCTTGGTTGCGCTCTCCATTGTGACGGGGCTGCTCTGCGTTATCGCGAATGATGATGCCACCTTGCCTTGGCAGAGGCATGCTCCTATGATGGTGATCCCTTGGTTCTTCGCGATATCGGGGAGATCAGGGCGGTGGATATGAGCCTTGCCTCCATGGTCGGAGGATATGGGGATAGCGTCCTTCCTGTTATGCGCATCCCTCCATCCTCACTCTGATGAACCTGTCTGGGACCCGATATCCTGAGGAGATCGGTCCCTTGGCGTCTTAGGATTGCTAGACCAGAAATATGCTGGGTCAGACTTAAGCCTCTGAGAGGTGGCCTTTTCCTAATGTTTGATCGTCTTTGCTACAAGGTCATAGACCTGTTCCACAGTTGCGGGTGATCTATCCTGCTCCAGAAGGGTCTTGGCGACGGCTAGGTTGAGAATAGGAGTGGGCATGACCTTCCTACCCTCGCTGTCAATGTATGGCTTGGCTTGTGGTGGCTTCGGTGGAGCCCATCCTAGGTTTCGATGTACACCATGATCGTTGTTGACGCAAGCCAGAGCTTTCTTAGCCTTCTGCTGCTTGAGCAGAGTCTTGTACTCGGCCTCCATGGCTCTAACTTTCTCTATTGACTTCTGTGCTTTGGCCAGATCTTGATCCAGCTTTGCGCCTTGCTACACGATGGCATGCGCTTCCTCCAGCATCTATTAGAGCTTCTTGTCAAGATGGACTACGTTCCTTATATGAGCCACAGTCATGGGCTCGACGAGCAAATTGCCGTAGATCACTCTATCAGTTGGAGTGATTTGGGCAGCTCCAGACGTAGATGCCGTAGGTGGCGGGTTTGCGGTGTTATTGTTACTTGGACCAACGTTGAGTTCCTGCGGCTGCTGCACTGGGTTAGGCGGAGGGGGCATGGCCTTTGTGCGATCATTGTCGGCAGCAATAGGTGGTCCCTTCCCCTTGTACAGCGCTTTAGGTGGAGCTTGTCCGGGTTGATCTTCCTCCATCACAGTCCTAATGGTGACAAACACCTCTCGAGATGTGATGGCCTTGTCGGCCTGCTCTCGGATGCCCTCGTCCATCTCCTGCATAGCAGAGTTGAGTCCCTCCGGGCTGAAGTCTATCTGCTCCGAGTCCATGTTGATGTCAGCATAGAGCGCGTCCAAGACGGAGTCGGAGGGTGCCGGGGCCTCCTCGATGATGGGTGGTGGTTGTGTGGCTGCGGCGACGATGACTGGAGGCGGCGGTGGTGGTGGCTGAGGTGGAAGGGTGCCGGGTACAACTGCGAGCGCTGCTTGAGCTTCTGCATCAGCGGCCGCGAAGTTGTTGATGGTGTTTACCATGCCTTCAAAAGTGAGGCGTCCCGAGGCCTGCATCCGCCTTAGCGTATGTCAGAGAAGTGTACCGCGGTTTAGTCCTTCCACAAAGTGATACATGGCATCATCATTGGGGTAATGCTCCAGGTCGGCCTGTATACAGAGCCACCTTGCTAGGTAATAGCGGGGGTTTTCACCCTCTCTCTGAATGCAACGCGCCAGAACGAATATAGTTACCACACCGACGAACTTGGGTCTCTGCTGTCCAGACGCATGGGCAAAGCCGGCGGACTTGCAACGATCTTCCACCATTATATCCTGCACAGAGATGGTTTAGGTGGGCCTTGAATTTTTCCGATCTAAGACGGCAAACTCCAAGGAGAGGTTCGACTTTGATCCTTACGCAAACGTATCCTTCCCATAGGCGGTCCGTGCGGGTCTTGACGATCCTCCAACTTCCAGGGAACTAGTGCCCGAGTCGGTTTCGCCGATGAAGTGGTGGATGTACCCGATTGGGACGATCGAGCAGCGGGTGCGGTTCATCTTTGCCGAGATCCAGAATTCATGGAGGGATGATCAGAACATTGCCAGAGAAGAGAACACGGCCGATGGCTAAGGTTTCGCCGATTCCCGCGAAGAGCTTCGACCTCGCCCGCTGTAGAGCCTAAAGCGCCTCTTGCCCCACGGTGGGCGCCAACTGTTGTGGTATCACCGACAAGTACGCCATGGAGGGGTCCTCACAGTGCGTGTTTAGAGACGTGGGGAAAGGCGGGAGGTTGAAGGGTACAAGGTAACACATATTACCTAGGTTCAGATCCCACGACGGTGAAGGAATCCTACTCCTGCTATAAATCACTATAATGGCAATAAGCCGAGTCACAGGGATTGGTTCGCTGTGCGTGATGTGAGTTGAGTTATTTGATTTTTGCCCTAAAGGCTCCCTCAGGTCCAGATTATATAGTAGCCAGATCCTAGGGTTACAGGCAAAGTCCTAGCCGGACAGGTTATAGAGTCCTACATGGTACACAACTAGTCTAATGTGTCTTGCACTCCAAGGCTCCGGGTACACTGGTGACTCCTCTGTAGCCTTCCTTTATCCGGCATGGGCCTCCCTTCTGGATCCATCTAATTAGGCCGCCCAGCAGGCCATGGGCCTTGCTACCAACTGTGGGCCACCCGGGTTATCCGGATTAGAGACATGATATGGTGATGCCCATTTAGCCTATCCCCAACAATCAGACCACCATGGCCGCCTTTATCGATGGCTTGGAAAAAGGTACGTTGCTCCGACATAAGTTGATGCGCCTGCAGGACAATCACAGGCTCGATCTCAACCTGATGATCCAGCTGGCCAGTGAGTTCGTGGCTACCGACGATGATGCTCGCGGCTCCCTGCCGACAATAGCCATTCCAACCCAAGCTAAGTGAAACAATAACATCAAGCGGAAGAGCCTGCCAGAAGTAAATCAAACCTCCGACATGGTCGCCATGACGTTTGCAAGACGAGGTGATGGCAGACAGTGTGGCCGAGGACGTGGGGCTGGTCGTGGGCAGCAGCGAGGTAGTGAAACTACCCCGGCAGCGCTCCGAGTTCCCCAAACGTACGAGGAGTACCGTGATATGCCATGCCTTGTACACCTCGATGCCAATGGCAAAGCCACTCACACCAATCACCATTGCAAGTTCGTCAACAACCTCAAGGAAGACCCAGAGTCCGGTTACAAGCGAAGCCTAAAGAACAGACCGCGTGCAAGGGATCAGGGAAGAAGAAGGAAGAGGAGTCCAAGGATTCAAGTGACATGGACAAGGATGTTGATCCCAAGCACGACAACAAGGGCGATGGCAAAGGCAAGAACCGCTTCGAGAAGAATGCCGCCGTCTACCACACTTTCCTTGGCACCCCTACTATCTGGCAACAGAAAACATCCATGAGGATACTGATGGCCACCCTACCCCCAGTTACTCAGTACCTGCCCTGGTCAGAGATTCCAATTACTTGGGACTGGAAGGATCACCCATACCTCATCCCTATGGAGAACCAGTACGCCATGGTCATCAACCCTTTGATTGACGGCAACGAGTTCACCTAATGCATGGTGGATAGTGGAAGCGTCATCAACATGATGTACTTGGATATAATGCACAAGATGAACTTGACAGAGGCCAACATAAGGCAGACCAGCACTATGTTCCATGGTGTAGTTCCTGGCTGGGAAGCTCGGTCCCTTGGGTGCATCACGCTTTAGGTTGCTTTTGGCAATGTTAATAATTACCGCCAAGAATGCATGACCTTCAAGGTGGTCCCCTTCAAGAACATGTACCACGTCATCTTTGGATGCGACATCTTCCATGCCTTCATGGCCAAGCAATGCTTCGTCTACAACAAGCTCAAGATACCAGGACCAAACGGAGTAATCATCGTATCCAGAAGCTTTACCAAAGCAAGGGACTGCGAGATTGGAGAAGAAGCCTTTGTAGAAGTTGTCCTCTACAACAAAGAATTCCAGGAGATCTAGAGCAATTTCGATGCCACAGAGATGCCGACATCGAAGAAGGAGATTTCTTACTCTGATCCCGCCTTCAAGGCCGCCATCGAGACCAAGCCGGTGGAACTTGTGGTAGGAAATGTCTCCACGACCACCTCCATTGGGACGAACTAGAACCCTAAATAGGAAAGCGCGCTTGTCGAGTTCCTCCGTGAGAATAGGGACATCTTTGCCTGGCAACCTGCCGACATGAAAGGTGTACCTAGGGAACTTGCCGAGCACAGCTTGAATATTGATCCAAAATGCAAATTGGTGAAACAACCTCTACGACGCTTCGGAGACGAGAAGAGACGTGCCATAGGCAAAGAGATAGCTAGGTTACCTAAGGCTAGTTCTATCCGAGAAGTCCTTCACACCCAATGGGTGGCCACTCCTGTACTTGTCCCCAAAAAGGGAACCAAAGAATTAAGAATGTGCGTTGATTACACCGGATTGAAAAAAGTGTGTCCGAAAGATCCATTTGCTTTGCCTCGCATTGACCAAGTCATTGACTCGACAGCTGGCTCAAAACTTTTGTGTTTTCTCGATGCATACTCAGGATACCACGATATAAAGATGAGGAAGTCGGACCAATTGGCCACTTCGTTCACCACACCCTACGACATGTTTTGCTATGTCACGATTCCCTTTAGGATAAAAAATGCAGGTGCTACGTACTAGCGGACTATGCAGCGCTGCCTCCACGATCAAATTAGTCGGAACATTCACGCCTATGTGGACGATATAGCGGTGATGTCTAAAAATTCAAACGACTTAATATCCGACTTAAAAGAAACCTTTTATAATCTACGGAAATACAACATGATTCTTAACCCTAAGAAGTGTGTCTTCGGGGTTCCAGTCGGCAAATTGTTGGGCTTTATCGTTTCCCATCGCGGAATCAAGATCAACCCGGAGAAGATCAAGGCCATATTAAACATAAACCATCTGAAATGCCTGAAGGACATCCAACATTTTATAGGCTGCATGGCAGCAGTAAGCCGGTTTGTCAGCCGACTTGGAGAGAAGGCTCTGCCATTGTACAAGTTTCTGAAGAAGGTGGACAAATTTACATGGACGGACGAAGCAGATGCTGCAATCAAGAAGCTAAAGGAGATACTTTCCTCGGCGCCTATACTTGCAACACCTAAGCCTATGGAGCCTATGTTGATCTACATGGCGGCCACCAACCGGGTAATCAACATCGTCGTCGTGGTAGAGCGGAAAGAACCATGGCATGAGTATGGAGTACAACAACCAGTTTACTATGTAAGCGAGGTCTTGACGGAGTCCAAGCAGCGTTCCCCGCACTACCAGAAGCTAGCTTATGGAGTGTTCCTTGGTTCTCGGAAGCTAAGGCACTACTTCCAGGAGGACCCTATCACAGTTGTGAGCAAATGTCCATTGTCCGACATTATCCACAACAGCGACGCTACATGAAGGGTTGTGAAATGGGGCATTGAGCTTGCCGCCTTCAAGATCACCTACAAGAGACGCGACGCTACCAAATCACAGGTTTTGGCATATTTCATTGCAGATTGGACGGAGATGCCAGATGCTACCCTTATACCAGAGCCAGAATACTGGTTGATGCACTTTGATGGATCAAAGCTACTCAACAGCTCGGGGGCTGGTGTATTGCTACAGTCACCAACAGGGGGAAAGCTGCACTACGTTCTGCAGATCCACTTCGAGGCTACAAATAACATGGCGGAATATGAAGCACTCATTCACGCACTTTGCGTTCCAAGGATATTGGCATCAAGCGCATAGTTTTCTGTGGAGATTCCGACTTGGTTGCCCAGCAGGTGGCTGGCACCTGGAACACGCGGAACCCTATGATGGCGGCATATCGAGACGAAGTGGGCGAGATAGCCAAGTGATTCTTCGTCTACAAAGTCAAGTATGCCCCGAGGGAGGAAAATGGGGCGGGTGATCTACTGTCAAATCTTGGATCAGGGCGCACAAAATTCCGCCTAGCATTTTTCTGGAGAATCTACGGACACCATCCATGAAGGGAGCGGACCCCAAGAACCCGGATAGATTTGACTCTTTTGTTCACACAATGTCAAAGGTCCCTCCGACTTGGACAAAACCATTCATGGAGTATCTCGTATGCGGAACTTTGCCCATCGAACTTTTCTACAGTGAGAGTTTTTAACTCAGCATCTAGTCGGAACTAATTTTGTTTGAATTAGAGGCTTGGGGGCTACAGTATTGAAATTTACAAAAAGTGCGTATGCTACTCTAAAAGTATCTAGTCGGAGTAATTCATTCAAATTATATACTTGGGGGTACAGTGCGAAGTTTTCTAGCTTAGTCACTCTTAGAGCATTCAGACACAAAGACATATGGCTTTCCGTATAAATCCTCGGGGGCAACAATGGGATACTACATATGGAATGCAAAAGGCATACAAAACTTACAAATGAAATTATCTTGAGGTTGGTGGCGCTCTCGGGAAGTATCTTGGTGAAGGCAAGGATATTTCCGCAAAGGATATCCGCCTGCTTGAGCAACTCCTCAAGACCACATGTCGGAGAAGTCGGCACAACACCGGGAACCAGATGAGCTACTCGGTGTGAGCACCGGGTAGACGATCTTCGGAAACTCTGCTGGTGTCCTGGGTGCAGTGGTGCCGTCTGCGGCAGAGGTTCTTCCTTCCACCATCGCCTTACCGCTACCAGTTGCATCCTTATCCGAAGCTTCAGCCACTTTGGATGCGGTTCTTTCTTGTGTCGCCTGCTCGTCGACAATAAAAAGTTCTGCAGCAACGCTTGGGTCCACTTCCATGGCGGAAGGTTCAGGCGTTACCTTGGCTGGAGAGCTTGTTGGTGCAGTAGCAGGCTGGACACTGGGAGTTGTAGGGGCGATGTCGGGAGATGCTTGGTGAAACATTTCTTTGATGTTTTCAGATGCCCCCAATGTTTTGGAGGTCTTCTTGAAACTCATACTAGCTTTCTTCCTGAAACGTGGAAAAGTATAAGTATAGGAAGAAGATGAGCAAGAGACAATGTTGGATGTTAATAAGCTTACACAATGATTGGTGCTTTGGTCAAAGGTATACCAATCATTCTTATTTTCTCTGCCTCTAGGGAGGCGGTGGACTTCTTGGAGGCTCCACCCTCTGTCTTCTTCTTCTTGCCTACATTGGCAGTGTCAAAGGTGGAGCTCTTCCGCTTACGCGCCAACGGAACATCGTCGTCCGACACGACGGTGACTTCCTTCATCTTGGGGTCATAGACTTCGATAGCCATGATTTCCTCGTCTAGACTCTTTAGCTGTTAAGTGAATCCCAAAGTGTTAGATGCAATGGTAAAGGTTAGATGGAAGAACTGGAGTATATGTCATACATGGAAAACAAACAGGTACCTCTGGGCACGTGCTTCCCTCGAACATGTCGTAGGTGATGGTGAAGCCACACTTCATGTCATTCACCTTGACGATGTCTTTGAGGCAGAGCTTGATGGAATCACTCAAGAAGTTGTCCTCGGGGATGCGGAGGCTATCCTTCTTTTCCTTGGAGTACTCATGTGTCAGCTTCATGCAGTGCTGCAGAGGCTGGATCCGCCCGACGAACCAGCACATGGCTAGGTCCAACCCGTTCAGGCCCGTGTCTACGAGCCACTCGATCTGCCTTACAGCGCGGGAGGCTTCGTCGTCGGGGGAAGGAGGGCTTGGGATCTCCATGTCGATGCTTCTCGGCTATCCAGAGAGATATCTGGGCCATAGAAGTACGTCCTCTGCCAGTTCTTGCGGGACTCGTGGCCTACAATGTCGAGGAACTGCTGGCCAGGTCGGATCTTGAAGCTAATGGTTCCACAATTTCTGAGCTCATCCTTGCTCACTCTGACTTCCATCTTGACGGTGAAGAAATATATAAACATATCTAACCTAGGCCTAATTCCTAGGTAGCCCTCACAAAGTGCCACGTAGTTGCTAAGCGCGAGGATGCTATTCGGAGAAAGGTTCTAAGGTTGAACCTGGAGTGGCTAAGGACCTCTGTGAAGAAGTCGAACATTGGGAGGGAGACGCCGCGTACCAGTTGGGCTTTGAGGTACACCTTTTCTCCGGCTTGGGGAGAAGGGATGACCTCGCCGGCCGGTGCCGCCTGCCAGACCAGCCCCTCCGTCGTGGGGAGGTACCCCTCGGAGAGCATCTCCTTGAGATCGCTCTCGGTGATATTGGAGCCTCGCCACTATCCCTTGTGAGGGTAGCCCTCCTCCTATAGCGGTTCCTGCCCTGCTAGAATATGGTCACCACCGGTGGATTCCACCACCGTGGTGCGTGGCAATACCAGGCCCTCTGGAGGCACATGAACGGAGCCCTTAGGCTTGGCTGTGGCATCGCTCGACGCCGCCATGGATGGGGTGGCGCTGCTGCTTGCCATTGGAATGGGGAGAAAGTTGACTTTGTGATTGGGGAAAGCTAGGGTTTTTCTCGGTGCGCGCGGAGAGCTCGAGGATACGTTCGCTGGAGGAAGAAGATGATGCAAGGAAGAATGCGGTGAAAGGATTGAAATTACCATGGTTATAATTTATAGTACTCAGCATCAAGATTCGTCTAAGTTGATCAAACGGTTGCTGCATGGACAGCGTGTGCGTGGAAATTTCGCCACGTTCCTACCGCCGCCGTCAACTTTTCACATCCTTCGCGGGGGAAAAACGTCTATGATTGCATTCTCTGCATGTGTGAGTTATGAGGCGTTGTTGACCTATGGTCTATTTTGATCTACTAACACAGGAAGGTGAACCATCCCATCCAAAGATTCCGGCATGGACGGATTTAGTCCAGTTATGAGAAGAGTACGATGGAAGATTCAACAGCTCTCCGACTTACATGTTGAAGACAGAGAACTTTGCAGGTTCTTGGGAGGACTACAAGATATTGCTTGACGATTTGCCGACATTCATATAGATGGAGCATTCAACCGAAAGAGGCAAGACGTCGCAAGATCTCGGAGTTCTCCGGGGGATACTATTGGGGATATGCTAAATGGGTATCACCATAGCATGTCTCTAATCCAGATAACCCAGGTGGCCCACAGTTGGTAGGAAGACCCATTGCCTGTTGGGCGGCCCAGTTAGATGGATCCAGAAGGGAGGCCCATGCCGGATAAAGGAAGGCTACGGAGGAGTCACCAGCATACCCGGAGCCTTGGAGTGCAAGACACGTTAGATTAGTTGTCTACCGTGTCGGACTCTATAACCTGTCCGGCTAGGTGTGAAGAGTTATCAAGAAAAAATTATTTGATAGACATGAGTACTTTTGATATGAATAGCGTCCTGCATGGTTGTCATCTTTATTGTACGCTGGTGAGGCCCATTGCCTGCTGGAAGGCCCATTGCCTGCTAGGTGTGAAGAGTTATCAAGAAAAAATTCTTTGATAGACATGAGTACTTTTGATATGAATAGCATCCTGCATGGTTGTCATCTTTATTGTGTTGAAAACTAGCACACAATACTTACATACAAAATCTTATAAAAGATGATATTTTACCAAATTATGACAGGACTGATATGTGTTTTGATCTTATCAATGAAAAGGAGGAATCCTCCAAATTTTCTTCTATTGTCTCTAACAATTAGCCAGGGTATGTGGAGAAGATTCCTTTCAAGCCTCTCCCTCCTAAAGAGGAGAATAAGAAGAAGAAGAAGAAGAAGAGGAGTAAAGGAGAGAAGAAACGGTATCTTCCTCTAAACATGTTGCTCCTATCATATTTTTTGCTGATGAGTCTGAACTAGATGATGTTCCTATGCCTGTTACATATAGTAGTGATCATGATTGGGAAAAGCACACCACTTTTGATATTGAAAATCTCTTTGTTACCAATTTTGAAAATGATGATATTAATAGTTGTTGTGCTATTAGTGCTATCCATGTTCCATCCAATGATGATATGTTTACAAATGAACACACTTGGGAAGATAGCTATTCTATTGCTTATGATGATACTATACCTCCAATATATGTGTATTACAATGATGAATATGATATTTTCATCCCACCTACTATTGAGGAGAAAATTGATTGTGATTACAATATGCCCCCTATATTTGATGATTATGGTGATAAGAATAATAGTGATAGCTATTTTGTTGAATTTGCTCCCACTACAATTAATAAGCATTACTATTCTTATGTGGAGAGTAATAATCATCTTATGCATGCGGCTCATGATAAGATTGTTTTATATGATAGTTATATAGTTAATTTTGTTCATGCTGCTACCGAAAGTTATTATGAGAGAGGGAAACATGGTTTTATACATCTCAATAATATTAAGTTTCCCCTCTTTATGTTGAAAGTCTTGAAGTTGCACTTGTTTTGCTTTCTTATGATTGGTGCTTTGTGCTTTCATGACTTGTTTATTTACAAAATTCCTATGCATAGGAAGTGGGTTAGACTTAAATGTGTTTTGAATTTGGTTCTTGATGCTCTCTTTTACTTCAATTCATATTTCTTATGTGGGCATCTTCCTAAACTATCAAGCCTAATTTAAAGGCATTAAAGAAAAGTACTTGTTGGGTGATAACCCAAGAATTTTCTTGAGTCTTGGAAGTTATTACTTCTGTATTGACCTCTCCTTATCCTTTTTGTTTGCTTTTTTGTGCCAAGAATGACTTCTAATGAGAGGGAAGTAAGATTTGGGGAGTTGCTGTCCCGAAACAGATTTATGTCCTCCACCAAAAAAATTCGTGAGGAGTCTCTGTAACTCGGATTGAGCTCAAAATTTACGAATAAATCCCCAATATGTTAGCTAACTGTCGTTAGTTCAACACTTTTAGATTAGAGCAACATAAGGGCTTCAAAAAAATCAGTTTCTACCTGTTGGTATGTTTTGACAGATTTCTGCCATTATTTGCATTTGCTTCTTATTGATTTCTTTTTGAGTTTTCTTTTGGGGATTTGAGCTTTTTGAAGGAGTTACTACAGTAGCTTGTGTTTTTAGTGAAAAGCCTTGTTGTTCCAAAGCTTTTGTAGAGGTCTAATATCTTTTGAATACACTAATGTTGCTAATGAAGATTATGTGAAGTTTTGTATGAAGGAAAATTTGCAGGTGTAGAGAAAGAATGGTGTAATGAGATGAAGAATGGACAAAATCTCAAGCTTGGGGATGCCACCCAGTGTCACCCCAAGAAATATTCAAGAGGTACAAGCGTCAAAGCTTGGGGATTCCCAAGGCATCCCCTTCTTCATCAATAAAAATCTCAGGTCTTTCTAGACACTTCGTTTTTATAGTTTCATGCATTGGATTGTTGTTCTTGGAGCGTCTTACTTTTCGTTTTTGGTTTTAGTTTGCTTAGTTTGCTTGAGTAAGTTGGTTGGTTACACCACAGTTCTTTTGGAGAGAGACACACTCTGTTTCCATTGCCTAGAACACTCTAGTTTTCATTCTTATTGTCTTGTGAGTGTTCTCTTTTGCTAGCACTATGTTTAGCCTTAGTTTTCTTGCGCTTTCAGCTTAGAACTTTTTAGTTCTTCCTTGTGGATTTGTGAGACAAGCTCACTTATATTTATTTATTATTATCTTTGTGAGTTGTTTCAATAAGTTGTTTGGTGTTGGAAAGGAGTAGTAAGTTCTTGCTTGTAAGTGCAAGAGGAGATTGCATTGACTGTGACTTAGACTTTAGCATGACATGATAGGCGTTGTTTTGACCTTATGCTTAGTAATTATTGCTGTAGAGTGTCTTGTTCCAAACAATTGGGATTGCTTAGTTTGCCTTGAAGAAATTATGCGTTGTTTTAGCATGCAATAGCATAGTATTGTGGCATTCTCCTTTGATGCTTTGCTTGGGTTGACTTGGCACATGCTCACACCATGTATGACTATGACAAGTCACCATAGCCTCTATGATCATTTAGTCCATGACTTGTAGTACCACTCTATGCTTTGATTAGTAATGTTTTGTTGCTCTACATGATTATGTCCATTATGCTCTCTTAGTTGGTTGCTCCCAGTCTTTTTCTAGCCTCCACTTGTATGAGTAACTTCTACTCAGGATTCCAACTCCCAAGAAACCAAGTTATTCCAAAGTGTCCACTATAAATTCCTATGCATGGTGTGTTACACCATTCCAAGTATATTCTTGTTTTCAGCTATCTTCCAATTAAAAAATATTTTGTTATGTGAAAACTTAGTGATTAAAGCCCTCACGAACTTGATGGCACACTTTATATTCTTTGCCCCTAATAAACTTGAACCATTGTGACAACTTTGTTGTATATGCTTGCACTTATAAGTTGGAATTAGCAGAACCGTGCTATCACGGGGAACGTTTTCAACATTGCACTTGTACTTTGTACTCAGTTGATATCATGTTCTTTTGTCTATGGATGTCATCGGTGTGAAATAAAGAGGGAACTTTTAAGTCCATGGAGTTTGTATCCTGTGTTAGAGAAACGCCTTGGCCGCTAGCCTAAGCCATGCGTAATCATGGTGGAAACTTGCAGCATCACCATAGTGACATCTATGAAGCATTCTTCTTATAAAAAAATAGAGACACATTGAGAAAAGAGGAAAGAGAGAAAAAAGCACCATATTCCCATGGTAAATAAGAAGATTGCTAAGATGCTCATTGTCTGCTTGCCTTGTCATTTTGGTTATGGGAAAGCTCCTGTACCATGTGCAAGGGGTACCCCATTGGCGGTTCTCAATGATATTCAAATACTTACAATGACAAGAACTTACCTGGACCCAAAGTTGAGTATGCATGAGGTGTGGCCCTCGTATTCAAGGGACTTGAGATTGCCAACTTATACTTCATCAAGCATATACTCCATCTTTGCCTATTTAACCTTAACCACTTCAAGATGCTTATGATAGGGGCAATGAGGGCTGAAAGCTAACAAGTACCATAATTTTTGGAAGCTCTTCTTGAAACTTGTAATCCCTGATTCCTTTACAAAATTTCCTTTCTTCCACCATTATTGAGTCTCCACCTACTACCTTTAGGCACCATTAAGAGAGCATAGTTGTCATTCTGTGTGTAGTGTTCCAAATCTTATTGATTGATGCATATTGTGATATTACTTGTTCTTGTGCTATTTTTTTCTAGTCGCCCTTGTGAACTTTGAAGGTGTCCTATGCATCTATTTCCTACTCTATGAGGGACAAGTTGAATTGCACTATGCTATGTTTTCTATATGTGAAACAAACAAACATTTTTTGTAGAGGGAGTGTCCCAACCTTTATTAACATAAGGTGGTGTCCCCTGTTTTTGCAATGCTAGTCCCTGGATCAATAGATAGCATCCACAGTTTAGATGTAATATCAAGAAACAAAGGTCATAATATAACTTTATAACCAGGAATAACATAATTATATTACATCTTACATAGCTCAATTGGCTATTACATTACATTGCAGCGGAATAACTATAAGCATGGGGTCCTTCATCTTCAAAGTGCCACAGGCAAATGTTGGTTGTAGACTTTGTAATCCTAATCAATCAATCTTCACTAAAATCAATCAAACCTGCAACAATACAAGTTACAGCCACAAGGGTCAATACATTGGAATTGTATTGGCAAGTTACACTACTATGTTGAATACAAGTGGATCCTATCATTACATGCAATTTGGCTAAGTAGAGTTTTAGGCTTATTTGCATAAAGCACTGTTTTATCCCATCTTTTCAAAATGGTCTTGAAAACTTTGATCAAATCTTTGAAAATCCCTTGGCAAAGCCCAAGTGTTTAAGTTGTTAACAAAATCCCCTTGCACACCTTGGTAACCCCAAGTGTTCAAGTTTTCAACAAAATCTCTTGAGCTCCTTGGTAACCCCAAGTGCATAAAGCTTTATCCAATCTCTTGAGCTCCTTGGTAACCCCAAGTGCATCAAGTTTTATCAAATCTCTTGAGCTCCTTGGTACCCCCAAGTGCATCAAGTTTTTTTTTTAGAAAATTGGAATGTCGAGATCTCCCATAGCTTCAAACTTTAGCTGCTCAGTATTGTCCATAACCGAGGACACGGCTAAGTACTTAGATTTTATTATCTTCTGCAGAAGTAGTACACTTTACCCACATGTCACAATCCCATCTTGTTGCCACCAGTGGCCACTGGATTAGTGCTCACCAAGATGGAGTACTGGGAGATTGAGAATGTGACGAAGTCTTTCCAAAGGGTCCTCCCATACACCATTGCTAGCTTGTCTTCAGCACCCATGTAGGATTCCAGGTCCCCATGTCCAGTTAACTGAAGACAATGCATGGGTCTTCCCAATGTAGTTGACTAAGCCAGAGCCATAATAGCATGTGGTTGCACACGAAAGCCACAATTGGAGAAACATGTTCAATCTCTAAGTTTCCTGGGTGGTTTCCTTTGGAGCACAACACAAAGTGATGGCCATAGACATGGTTCCTTTTGTTTCCATCTTCTCCAAAACTCAAGGTATCCTTGGCCACCCAGGTGGTTCTTTGAGTCCTTGTTTTATTATATAAAAACACAAGTCCTTTTCTCAATTCCATAAAATCTCAACATGTATCTCTTTTCAAAATATAGCATGGCTAAGCATGAAACAACTACATTGTTTTTCTAAGGAATGTATAGGGTATCCTATTATGATTTAGCATAGCATAAGTATAAAATTATTTTCATGCATGTTTTCCAAAATCCACTAAGTATATTGAAAATAGTAGGACTTTTAGATGATAGTGTAACTTGCCTTTTTGGTAGGGAATGGTGGTTCACTCCTTGATCTTGCTAGTCTCACACTTCTCTAACTTCACTACAAGTCAATCAAGCAAACACAAAATCAACTAGCATTCCAAACCAATAATCAATCAAACAATTTCACACACACAAACAATGGGATCTAAGTTATGCATGTAAGCATGCATGGGATGGTTCTATTTGCAAAGATGGTCTCCACTAGGCTTCTAAACTTTGTGAGGTCCAAAGTGGTCATTTACCAAAATGGCAAAGTCATTTGCAAAAGGGTTTTATTCATAAACCATTTTCAAATCCATTCAACATTTTATGTGGTGGAAAATATTTTTATCAAAGCAAAACTTTTAAGTTTTTCACCAAATGAGTTGCTAATTTGCAAAACTTGGTGTTTTGGGTCAATAGGTTTGGTCCAAAACATTTTTCCAAAGTTTTTATTCAAAAAATCATTTTCATAACAAAACCATTACTTTTATTTGGCTAGAAATGGGCTAAATCAAGTTTTCCATCCTAATTTTTACCAAATTCATTTTCAAAACCATGGGTTGGTTCCTAGGGTCAGTAAGTTCATCACAAACTAATTTGCCAAGGTTTCAATCTCAAAATCATTTTTGAATCATTTTTCTAATCTAAACAAGCATACTAATGTTTCTGCAAAAACAAACCATCTAACAGTTACTATTTGCTAAACAAAAGGCATGGTTGGCTAGGGTTTGTTCCACTGATTCCAATGATATCAAATTTGCAAATTTTGGACGTGTGGATCAAAAGTTACAAAGGTTTGAAAATCACAATCTAATCTGATTTCAAATCTGTTTTTAAAATGTAACAGTGACACGGCATGATTTCATTACGGTACATTGCTGGATCGCGCGCTGCAGACCGTAGGATCTAACTTAGATCTAGCGGCGCAGAGGCATACGATACCTGTTCGCTTATGTTCTATCACAGCCATACGATCTAGATCTAATGGACGCAATCAACAGACCACTAACTGGCGGCGCTGCGCGGCAGTGGACAGCGGCGACGGTCAGGCAGCGGGCTAGCGGCTGTTCTAGGAAGCAAGGAAGACAGAGGGGGTGCTCACCGTGTTCGCGAGTACGAGGTGGTGCTCGACGTGTGGTCGACGTGGCAGGGGGCGCACGGGAACGGTGGCGATTGCTCGTCGAAGACATCGTCGGCGTCGGATAGTTCTGTCCGCGGTCGAAGGCGATGCTGTAGATCACGCGGAGGCAAACATAGGGTGTGGTCAGACGCGTAATATCAAGGAGATGACGTGTGCGTGAACTAGAAGGCGCGGGGTGGTCTGAAACTACCTGGATACTTGCCGGAGTTGAAGATAGACGCGGCGGCGCTCGGAGCTTGTCGAAGACGGCTTTCTGGGGCGCCCGCGGTGGAATGGAGGGTACTGGGAGATGCGCCTGGGAGTGGTGAGTGTGCTCATGTGCTCGGGGAGGTAGGAGGTGGCGAGGCTCGGTCGGAATTGGAGGAGGAAGCTCGTCGGACAGAGGGTGGTGTGGCGAGAAATGGGGCAGCCTGGGGGCGTGTCGAGGTGGGGCGACTGAGGGGAAAGGAGGAGGAGACGCTGGCGATTAATAGCGTGCAGTCACGGCGAGGTTAAGGCGCGGCTTTACTGCGAATTGAAGCCGCGACATCAACGGCAGGAAACGGCCGGCGTGGTCGTCGCGAGGAAGAAGGTGACTGGAAAAGTGGGGTCGGCTGGTCAGCGGGAAAGGAAGTGAGGGGAGGGTCCACCAGTCATTCTCTGTACGGGTCAGAAAACGAGTGCAAAGCGTTTTTCCTCGGGGAGGGGAGTGGGATGGTTTGTTGGGCTTCTTGGGCTTGGCTGGCTGGGCTGAGTCCAAATCCATTTTTTTTCTTCCTGCAACCTTTTCTTTTTCTAAAACCAATTTCTGTTTTGAAATTTCAAACAATCAAACAACATTCAAATTGATTCAAACAATCACCAAACTTTGCAACTATGAATTTGGTTCTATTTAGTAACATAATCCAAAATTCCAAATCCAAAAATATTAATTTTATTTTAGGGTCCATTATTAATTAAATAATTAGACCACTGTCATTTAATCAAAATAGGATTTATTTAAATACTCCTTATTTATTTTCAAAACCAAAACAGTAGGTTTTGTTTGAGAACTTATTTTAAACAAATAATTAGGTTTTGATGTTTTTGGAAATAGTAAAATCTTTATTAACAAAACTTGGATATTAAATCCTTATTAATTTATTTTAAATAAACCTTTACTATTTTTTATCAAAACCAAAGGTTTTATTTCAAAGACTTGGCCACGGTTTAATTTGGCTTTATAAAATAATCTTTATTTATAAAACTTCTATTTCTTTGGAAAACCAAATCTTTTTATTTAAAAGATCCAAAATAGTAATTTTAAATATTTTTATTTTCCTTTAATAAATGTTTTATCTTTTTAAATGCCTTTAGGATTTTATTTGATCAAACTTGGTTTGAAGTTCCAATTGAATTCAAAAAGTTTCTTCTGGCCCTGAAAATCAAACAAAGTTTTATTTTATTCATTTATTTTTCAAATTACAAGATTTGGAAAATCTTGGGATGTGACAGGCTACCACCCTTAAAATAAATCTCGTCCCGAGATTTGGGAAGGGTAGGGTTACAAGTAGGCTCAAAACAACTAGGGTACTACCACCCTTAAAATATTTCAAACAAAAATTACATATTGTCCTTCTTGGGATCCTGGGGAGGCTTCTCTAGGCAAACATTTGCATTGTGTCCTTGGTTTCCTTACTTAGCTCATGGGCCAAGGTTGAGTTTCTCCATAGGCTTGTTCAACTTGTTCTTCATCTTTTCTGGACAGTTGCTTGCATAATGTCCTAGGTTCTTGCAATTGAAACAGTGGATATCCTTGAGTTCTTTACGTGGCTCTTGTGGACAAGTTGCTACATAATGGCCTAGCTCTTTGCAGTTGTTGCATACCACTTGGCCAATTTCCTTATTCTTCGGGTTCTCTGGGCATTCACCAGAATAGTGTCCCATTTCCTTACATTTATGACATTGCACATGGCTCTTGTCCTTCTTTTGCTTTTTGGGTTTCTTTGGTCCTTCGAACTGGGTTGTCTTGTTTGGAGGTATAAATGGTCCTTTTCCTTTCTTGGTAGACTTGGATCCTTCTTGTTTCCTTTGTTCCACAATGGAGTAGATGGGGCATTGGATAGGGACATGGTTGTTTCCTTCACATAGGTAGCAAGTAGCTTGAGAAGTAGGACATTGTCCAACAGGATGTTTCTCTTCACAGTTGGGGCATTGATTTCCATGCTCCTTGGAAGTATGATCCTTGTCTCCACATATAATGCAAGCTGGGGCTCCATCTACAATAATATTTCTGTCATCCTTGTTGTCACTAACTTTCTTGGAATAGTTTTCTTCTATCTTGATCATTTGATCAGTCACTTTGAGCATCAGTTGGCCTTGAGTTTCCAAAAATCCTTGTAGTGTTGGATCTTCTCCACTGGTGTTGGCTATGAACTGAGTTGTCACTTGGTTCAACTGGTGTTGGGTTGCTATGAGCTCTTTCATGCTATCCTCTTGGTTGGTGTTGGTGTCATCAACCTTGATGTTGGAGTCTCCCTTGATGTTGGAGTCTCTTGGAGTAGTCATCTGTTTGGGTTGAATGGAGATTAGAATAGGCAAAAGATTTTTCTAAGGAATCAATTCTAATCACACACATCACAATTCACACAAGCAATGTGCATGCAATCACAATCAACTTTTCACTCAAACAACAAAGTTCAAGCACATACTTAGGCAACAAAATAATTTTGTTACACCACATAAGTTGGTGTGTTTGACTTAACTATAATATGGTGGTCCATCTATATGGTTCACTTGTGACCTTTCCATCTTTCCTGGTTGCTTCTTCTTTACATGAGGTCATGGTTTCCTTGGAAAAAAAACTCTTGGTTAGTTTGACTTCTAGTGAAGTGAGTTCCTTCTAACTTTTGCATTCCCTCAGTCTCTAAATCTTGTGTAAGTTTTCCTTGACTCACTTGTAGTCCTTAGTGATATCCAAGTTGGAAGTCCTTGGTGAACATGCTGAAGATGTTGAAGTCATTAGAGTTGAAGAAGTTGAAGTCATTAGAGTTGAAAGTGTTGAAGAAGTCCTTTGCACATGGTGTAGTCTTTGGCCATGGGGTAGGTTTTTCCATCAAGTTGAAGTAGGAGAGATGTAGAGTTGAAACCAAAATGGTTGAGGAAAGAGTTTACAAGTGTTTTTGTAAATAAGTTTTGGAACAAAACAACTCCTAATTTTCTAAGGGTTTTTGTCCAATCCTAGGTTTACAAATCCTACAGGCAACACAATGCTCTGATACCATCTGTAGAGGGAGTGTCCCAACCTTTATTAACATAAGGTGGTGTCCCCTGTGTTTACAATGCTAGTCCCTGGATCAATAGCTAGCATCCACAGTTTAGATGTAATATCAAGAAACAAAGATCATAATATAACTTTATAACCAGGAATAACATAATTTTATTACATCTTACATAGCTCAATTGGCTATTACATTACATTGCAGCGGAATAACTATAAGCATGGGGTCCTTCATCTTCAAAGTGCCACAGGCAAATGTTGGTTGTAGACTTTGTAATCCTAATCAATCAATCTTCACTAAAATCAATCAAACCTGCAACATTACAAGTTACAGCCACAAGGGTCAATACATTGGAATTGTATTGGCAAGTTTCACTACTATGTTGAATACAAGTGGATCCTATCATTACATGCAATTTGGCTAAGTAGAGTGTTAGGCTTATTTGCATAAAGCAATATTTTATCCTGTCTTTTCAAAATGGTCTTTAAAACTTTGATCAAATCTTTGAAAATCCGTTGGCAAAGCCCAAGTGTTTAAGTTGTTAACAAAATCCCCTTGCACACCTTGGTAACCCCAAGTGTTCAAGTTTTCAACAAAATCTCTTGAGCTCCTTGGTAACCCCAAGTGCATCAAGCTTTATCCAATCTCTTGAGCTCCTTGGTAACCCCAAGTGCATCAAGTTTTATCAAATCTCTTGAGCTCCTTAGTACCCCCAAGTGCATCAAGTTTTTTTTTTATTTTAGAAAATTGGAATGTCGAGATCTCCCATAGCTTCAAACTTTAGTTGCTCAGTATTGTCCATAACCGGGGACACGGTTAAGTACTTAGATTTTATTATCTTCTACAGAACTAGTACACTTTACCCACATGTCACAATCCCATCTTGTTGCCAGCACTGGCCACTGGATTAGTGCTCACCGAGATGGAGTACTGGCAGATTGAGAATGTGACGAAGTCTTTCCAAAGGGTCCTCCCATACACCATTGCTAGCTTGTCTTCAGCACCCATGTAGGATTCCAGGTCCCCATGTCCAGTTAACTGAAGACAATGCATGGGTCTTCCCAATGTAGTTGACTAAGCCAGAGCCATAATAGCATGTGGTTGCACACGAAAGCCACAATTGGAGAAACATGTTCAATCTCTAAGTTTCCTGGGTGGTTTCCTTTGGAGCATAACACAAAGTGATTGCCATAGACATGGTTCCTTTTGTTGCCATCTTCTCCAAAACTCAAGGTATCCTTGGCCACCCAGGTGGTTCTTTGAGTCCTTGTTTTATTATATAAAAACACAAGTCCTTTTCTCAATTCCATAAAATCTCAACATGTATCTCTTTTCGAAATATAGCATGGCTAAGCATGAAACAACTACATTGTTTTTCTAAGGAATGTATAGGGTATCCTATTAGGATTTAGCATAGCATAAGTATAAAATTATTTTCATGCATGTTTTCCAAAATCCACTAAGTATAATGAAAATAGTAGGACTTTTAGATGATAGTGTAACTTGCCTTTTTGGTAGGGAATGGTGGTTCACTCCTTGATCTTGCTAGTCTCACACTTCTCTAACTTCACTACAAGTCAATCAAGCAAACACAAAATCAACTAGCATTCCAAACCAATAATCAATCAAACAATTTCACACACACAAACAATGGGATCTAAGTTATGCATGTAAGCATGCATGGGATGGTTCTATTTGCAAAGATGGTCTCCACTAGGCTTCTAAACTTTGTGAGGTCCAAAGTGGTCATTTACCAAAATGGCAAAGTCATTTGCAAAAGGGTTTTATTCATAAACCATTTTCAAATCCATTCAACATTTTATGTGGTGGAAATTTTTTTATCAAAGCAAAACTTTTAAGTTTTTCACCAAATGAGTTGCTAATTTGCAAAACTTGGTGTTTTGGGTCAGTAGGTTTGGTCCAAAGCATTTTTCCAAAGTTTTTATTCAAAAAATCATTTTCATAACAAAACCATTACTTTTATTTGGCTAGGAATGGGCTAAATCAAGTTTTCCATCCTAAACTTTACCAAATTCATTTTCAAAACCATGGGTTGGTTCCTAGGGTCAGTAAGTTCATCACAAACTAATTTGCCAAGGTTTCAATCTCAAAATCATTTTTGAATCATTTTTCTAATCTAAACAAGCATACTAATGTTTCTGCAAAAACAAACCATCTAACAGTTACTATTTGCTAAACAAAAGGCATGGTTGGCTAGGGTTTGTTCCACTGATTCCAATGATATCAAATTTGCAAATTTTGGACGTGTGGATCAAAAGTTACAAAGGTTTGAAAATCACAATCTAATCTGATTTCATATCTGTTTTTAAACAGAACAGGTGACACGCGGCATGATTTCATTGGGCGGTACCGCTTCGCGCCGATCACGCGCTGCAGACCGTAGGATCTAACTTAGATCTAGCGACGCAGAGGCATACGATACCTGTTCGCTTATGTTCTATCACAACCATACGATCTAGATCTAACGGACGTAATCAACAGACCACTAACTGGCGGCGCTGCGCGGCGGTGGACGGCGGCGACGGTCAGGCAGCGGGCTAGCGGCTGTTCTAGGAAGCAAGGAAGACAGAGGGGGTGCTCACCGTGTTCGCGAGGACGAGGTGGTGCTCGACGTGTGGTCGATGTGGCAGGGGGCGCACGGGAACGGTGGCGATTGCTCGTCGGAGACGTCGTCGGCATCGGATGGTTCTGTCCGCGGTCGAAGGCGACGCTGTAGATCACGCGGAGGCAAACAGAGGTTGTGGTCAGACGCGTAAGATCAAGGAGATGACGTGTGCGTGAACTAGAAGGCGCGGGGTGGTCTGAAACTACCTGGGTACTTGCCGGAGTTGAAGACAAACTACCTGGGTACTGGGAGATGCGCCTGGGAGTGGTGAGTGTGATCGTGTGCTAGGGGAGGTAGGAGGTGGCGAGGCTCGGTCGGAATTGGAGGAGGAAGCTCGTCGGACCGAGGGTGGTGTGGCGAGAAATGGGGCAGCCTGGGGGCGTGTCGAGTTGGGGCGACAGAGGGGAAAGGAGGAGGAGACGCTGGCGATTAATAGTGTGCAGTCACGGCAAGGTTAAGGCGCGGCTTTACTGCGAATTGAAGCCGCGACATCAACAGCAGGAAACGGTCGGCGTGGTCGTCGCGAGGAAGAAGGTGACTGGAAAAGTGGGGTCGGCTGGTCAGCAGGAAAGGAAGTGAGGGGAGGGTCCACCAGTCATTCTATATACGGGTCAGAAAACGAGTGCGAAGCGTTTTTCCTCGGGGAGGGGAGTGGGCTGGTTTGTTGGGCTTCTTGGGCTTGGCTGGCTGGGCTGAGTCCAAATCCATTTTTTTCTTCCTGCAACCTTTTCTTTTTCTAAAACCAATTTCTGTTCTGAAATTTTAAACAATCAAACAACATTCAAATTAATTCAAACAATCACCAAACTTTGCAACTATGAATTTGGTTCTGTTTAGTAACATAATGCAAAATTCCAAATCCAAAAATATTAATTTTATTTTAGGGTCCATTATTAATTAAATAATTAGACCACTGTCATTAAATCAAAATAGGATTTATTTAAATACTCCTTATTTATTTTCAAAACCAAAACAGTAGGTTTTGTTGGAGAACTTATTTTAAACAAATAATTAGGTTTTGATGTTTTTGGAAATAGTAAAATCTTTATTAACAAAACTTGGATATTAAATCCTTATTAATTTATTTTAAATAAACCTTTACTATTTTTATCAAAACCAAAGGTTTTATTTCAAAGACTTGGCCACGGTTTAATTTGGCTTTATAAAATAATCTTTATTTATAAAACTTCCATTTCTTTGGAAAACCAAATCTTTTTATTTAAAAGATCCAAAATAGTAATTTTAAATATTTTTATTTTCATTTAATAAATGTTTTATCTTTTTAAATCCCTTTAGGATTTTATTTGATCAAACTTGGTTTGAAGTTCCAATTGAATTCAAAAAGTTTCTTCTGGCCCTGAAAATCAAACAAAGTTTTATTTTATTCATTTATTTTTCACATTACAAGATTTGGAAAATCTTGGGATGTGACATTTTTCAATGCATGTTATTCATAATATTTGTTTGTAGCCTTTCATGTTGCATGCATAGTTACTATGTCCTGTTGTTAGAACTCCATCTTTCATGTACATGTTTAGAGTTGTTTGATCCCAGCTTTAAATGCTTGCAAATGGTTAGATATTTATTGTGATGATGCATGTCACCTTAAAAATTATTCTTTATCACTTACCTACTCGAGGACGAGCAGGAGTTAAGCTTGAGGATGCTTGATACGTCGGAAACGTATCTATAATTTTTGATGATCCATGCTTGTTTTGTATCATTTGTCTTATGTTTTGTCTACAGTTTGAGGTATTTTTATACACTTTCTGGAACTAACCTATTGATAAGATGCCACAGTGCCAGTTGCTTGTTTTCTTTTGTTTTTGGTTCTAGAAAGGCAAAAAATCATTATTCTCGTAATTGGACGGGACAAAAGCCAAAGTCATTATTTTCCCGGAGCAACATGGAACCATGAAGCAGAGCCGGTGGGGGGCCACAGGGTGGCCGCACCCCCCTAGGCACAGGCAAGCCTTAGAGGCGCCTAGAGGGGGTGTAGGCCCCCTGGACCCCCACCGACCTTGATTCCTATGCCTATAAGAAGCCTCCGACCCAAAAGACCTAGGGAATCCATCAGAAAGCCACAAAAACCTCCATAGCGCCGCCACAACCGAAGGGGAGATTCGGAGGACCGGAAGTCTCTGTTCTGGCACCCTGCCGAGATGGGGAAGTTCCCCCGGAGCCATCTCCGTCGATCTCCATCACCATCTTCATCACCATGGCTGATTCCCATGATGAGGAGGGAGTAGTTCTTCCTCAGGGCTAAGGGCTCTACCGGTAGCTATGTGTTCATCTCTCTCTCTCTTTGCATGATCTTGTGGTCATGAGATTTGTAATCAAGTAGATCTACCTTGCTACTCAAGTGCTTCATTAGATCTCTGCTCTCCTCATGTGTGTGAAAGTCACAGCGTGCATGCCATGGTGGCACTTAGGCTTGAGTCTACATAAATACTCTTTGTGCTTTAATAGATCAATGCTTTTCCCCGCGTGTGTGAAAGTGACAGCAGGCATACTGTGTGTGGCACTTTGGATAGATTGAATATTTGTTATGAGTTATATTTGGATTTGGATGTCTCTATAAAATTGTGGTGTTTGTTGGAACCATCTAGCGCTCAAGGTGACAGTGTGGGGTTATCTAGATTGGGGAAGGCGGACTTTGAGGAGTGTTGTTATAGCCCTACCATGGATTAGAGTGTCCAACCGGAGAGTAGTTAAGAGTAGTATCATGAAGAGAGGATATTTATATGAGAGAGTGTTCACTAGTGAAAGTATGATCCTTAGGCCTTGTTTCTATGCATTGAAACACCGTTTGCTACTAGATATGTTGCATTTTTGCTTGCTTTAGTCTTTACCTCACCGTCAAGCTATTTTATGGCACCGCTACCACTTGTATTTCACTATCTCTTTGCCAAACTAGTGCACCTATACACCTGACAAGTGTATTGGGTGTGTTGGGGACACAAGAGACTTCTTGTATCTTGATTGCAGGATTGATTAAGAGGGAATACCTTTGACCACTTCCTCCTTCAGTTTGATAAACCTTGGGTAATCCACTTAAGGGAAACTTTCTTCTGTTCTACAAACCTCTGCACTTGGAGGACCAACAACTGTCTACAAGAATAGAAGTGCATAGACATCAGCCGACGAGAGGCCACCAGGCCAAAGGTGGCACCCTCAATCTCCTCGTATGTTTCCTATCCGAATCAAGCTTGTATTTCTTGTTTCTCTCTTTCTCTGCATTTCTTGTTCCTCTCTTTCTTTATCTGATTCAACATTTCTGTCTATTTTACTTCGATAGTGACCCACTAAACATTCCTCAGAGAGGGTCAAGTATGGAGTCTCCTATTCTCAAGCCGCCATCATCTCCGACTCATGACGATGTCCGGGTTTTGAGCCCCGTATGAGGCGGCTCTCCTCCTGCACCAAATCTCAGTCCATCTCAGTAGGAGGAAGAGAGTGCCGATGTTGGCGGCGGCAGCACTTCCGGAAATACGACCATGCCAGATCAGCCAATTGATTCGGCCGGGCCATCCAATACCACAGAAGGCCATGGTGCCGAACCAACTTATGCCGATGTACCTATTACCTCGTCCTCCGTTCAACCTCAATCTTCTCCTCATACAGCAGCTCCTCCAAGCCCCAGCTAGCAACAAACAACAACACCAAATTTATCCGGGTCTTTTAAGACTCGAAAACAAGATCAAACGCGGCAGATCGCTCTCTCTAAATCCCAATCTCCTTTGCCGGCTCCGTCAACCTCGCCAACTACTGCTCGGCCAACCAAATTGCAGCCTCAAGCTAATACCGCCATCAAGCAGAAGAAAGGTGGAGCCGCGACCAAGCCGTCCTAGAAGAAAACCGGGGAATCTGCTTCCTAGCCCTCTATGGCCGACCTACTCAAGAAAGGAGCCTCTGCCTCTGCCACTAGCCAAGCTTCGGTGAGGAAGGGAAAGGTGCTGATGTACACTACAAGTGGTGAGAGCCTCGGCTCTCTTGCCGAATATGCTCATAACTGGAACAACACTGACTATGCTGAGGTCAGCTCTAGAGGCAACCCTGCGTGAAGAGTTTTGGCCCGGACGAGATCAGTGATAGGATGCAGCTTGACAGCCGGGTCATTATTGAGGCCAACCACATGATGGAGGTAAATACCTCGGCTCACAGTTTACTTTTTTCCACACATAGTATATAACCATTAGTCCCCAAGCCTTCGGGGGAATGATCTATCATCCGGTCGGATGCTCTCTTAAGCTAGTACATAGTGTAGCCGGGGTACATAACTGAGTTATTTTTAACTAAGGCAAACTTCATCTTAGCTTTGAATATCCATCCACCTAGATTTAGATTCAGTTTACTTTGTGAGAATCAAAAGTAGCATTTCGAATATCCAGCCACTTAGATCTGGGTCAAATTATACTTGATTCGGATCTCACTTATTGCATTGAATATCCATACACCAAGATCCGAGTCAAGTTTTACTTGATTTGGATCTTGAGTATTGCTTTGAATATCCAGCCACCTAGATCCGAGTCAAGTTTTACTTGATTCGGATCTCAATTATTGCTTTGAATATCCAGCCACCCAGATCCGGGTCAAATTCCACTTGATTCGGATCTTGAGTATTGCTTTGAATATCCATGTTGCTTACTTCTTATCATTTGTGATTTTCTAGATTGCTCATAACTGGCGTACCCCAAGTTCCAAAAGCTGTTTTTCTCCCACAAGCGTCTCTGCACCAAGTATAAAAAACTAATGCATGTACTAAAGAAAACAAGTTTGAATTTTGCATCCGCCATTTCATTTCTCTATTATCCGACCAGCCGTATTAACTTTTGACTTGCCCTTTCCAAGATGCTATAGATAATCATAACAAGGAGTTGAAGGAGAAGGTGGCCAAACTAGAAGGTACCTCTATGCTGCACATCTTATTTTATCGCCTTGCTCTCCTTACTGTTTTCCTTATGAGTTTTACCTCGGCCCAACCAAACTACAAGTTCTTGCAGAGTCCCTTCAAGATTGCATTTCTATGACTGATTTGATGATGCATTTTCTCGAACAAGTAGGAGAACATGCCGCCCATCTAAAAGAGAGATATGATGAGATAGCTCGTCTTCGTGTTGAAAATGAAACTCTGAAGAAAACTCAACAAGCTGAGCTCTCAAAACTCGACCAAGAATTCTCGAAAGAGAAGAGCGAACTCAACCTCCAGCTACAGAAGTACCAAGAACTTATCAAAACGGCCGAGTCCATGGTTGAGTCGGCCAAGCTTGAACTTGAGAGGATGAACAAAAAACATGCTGGCTGGTTGTCCGACCTTACCCGGATAACCATGGTTGTGCATCGTAAGTCTCTCTGCTGTTTTCCTGTTCTCATTCGACATTGCCTAACCTCGTTTACTATCTTGTCCTTTCATTTATATTAAAATAATTTTCCGAAGTGCAAAGTCTGAAGTTCCAAGACTATACTAAAAGATCGGGAACGTCGTGGTGAAACCACTAACCCAGACCATGCTTACAACATTGAGGATTTCTTGATCAGTTTTCCAGCATGAAGCCTATGAGATCATTCGGTGTTAATCTGATGGATGTAGCCATCCAGGTTTTCAATGTCCTCTGGCCAAAAGAGGAGAGCCCTAAACACGTTGAAGTTCTTGTCGAGAGGCTAATGGACTATGAGACTCAACTCAACCTCTAGAGGGAGTCTGCTGCGCAAGATGGTGCCGACACACCTTGAGCTTCGTGCTCTCATGGTATGAAGGTATCAGTTTGGATACTCTTAAAAATATGCATGCGGGCTCATCGTGGCTCTCTGACCCAGAGCATATTCAATGTCGGCAAGCTCGGGCCTACCAACTTATCCAGTATGCCAATATGCATGCTTGGAATAAAGGGACGAGCTTCCTCGAAGATGACGTTGAAGTCAATGGCGATGAGGAAGGATCCGAGGAGGAGGCCAATGACGAGGGAGATAACCTGAAGGAAGAGGCTGGCAGTTCGGATGTGCATGAGGAAACTTCGGATCATGAGGCTGAGGTCGAGGTTCCTTCAATAGAGGCCGAGTTTCCCGCATCGAAACCGGTATTCCCTTAGTCGAGGCTGAGGTGCCCTCAACCTAGGCTGAGGTTCCCTCGACATAAACCGAGGCTCCTCTACTGATGCCGAAGCTCGCACCTCGGTGACCCCTACTCCAGAAGACGTTGTCCCCTCGCCAGTAGTTCGTGACACATCTTGTGCTGCTCCTTAACCATAATCACTTCAAACTTTTATTAAATCCCCGGTATGCTGGGAGTAGCATGTAATTTACAGTTTAAGTGCTTTTTCTACTATTATGCATGTAAATATTGAATCCTTTTGGGAATAGTCCCCGAGTTTATTTACTTGTTCTGTTGATTCTGTCATTCGGCCCGTGTCTACCATTTTTTGGCGTTCGACTGACGGGTCCGATGTCAAGAAATAAAATCAATAATACTTAGAAATTTGGAGAACAAGATCAAAGTGACTTCACAAGATAGGTATAGAAACAAAATACATGGGTTAGTCAAAAACATGAGTCAGCTTGCGTATTTTTTCTTCCCTTAGTCTTTTTAATGTGTTTAGCATTCGCTGGCTTTTCTCTTGCTTGCCATGAAGCCTGATTTTGGACAGCAGCAAGTCAAAGAGTAGGCATTTGTTGTCAACACACTACTAACCCGGCCTAAGGATTAAGAAATCTAAGGCAGCTGACATATATAAAGTAAATACATAAAAGACAATTCATTAAGGCAGTTCCCGAGTTATAGCTCGAGGTGTCGAGGTTTCATTTATTAGCTCATTGTCGGCATGCAGTCAGACATATGAGAGTTCGAGATACATAAACTTTAGCTAAGTGTAAAATGGACGAAGTAGAGCTAAATTCCATGGCCTCTTTTATTCTTCTCCTGGCATGTCCGCCTTATTCTTCTCCCATGCTTGATCATCTATAAGATAGTATGCATAATTGTGCAGTGCTTTGGTCATAATAAATGGACCCTCCCTTGGAGGTGATAGTTTATGCATGCCGGTTGTATGCCGCACAAGCCAAAGCACCAGATCTCCTTCTCGAAAAACACGAGGGTACACTTTCTTGATATTATAACATCTAAAATTTTGCTGATATATGGCGGATCTAGACAATGCCAATTCTCTTGACTATTCTAGCAGATCAACATCATTTTGCCGGGTTATTTCATTGACTTTGGCGTTTGTGTATTGGGTGAACCTACGTGAATCATGCACTATGTCGGCTGGTAATACAACTTATGTCCCATATACCAAAAACAATGGAATATAGCCTATCGATCGATTCAAAGTTGTCCCCATGCTCCATAAAATGGCAAGGGATCTCCTCAATCCAACACTCCGCTGATCTTTGCAGCGGCTCAATGAGCCAGGGTTTTATCCCGGATAGTACTAGTCTGTTGGATCCTTCCACCTGCCCGTTCGATGCGGAATGTGCAACTGATGCAACATCTGTCTTCTCTGCTTTTCTTGGAAGAAACGAGCAAATGCTCCCTCGGCAAAATTTGTGCCATTATCTGTGATTATACTGTGTGGGTAACCATATCTCAAGATTATATCTTTGAGGAATGTCACAACTATGGGACCATCACATTTTCTTATTAGCTTCGCCTCAATCCACTTGGTGATTTTATCAACCATGACCAATATGTGAGTCATGTTGCCACGAGTTGGCTTAAATGGGCCAACCATATCATAGCACCATACAGTAAATGGCCAAGTGATGGGTATAGTTTTTAACTCGGATGATATCATATTTATTTTTCTTGCATATCTTTGGCAACAATTGCATTTTCTCACCAGTTCCTTTGCATCATGCAGTGCACTGGGCCAGTAAAACCCATGTCAGAAAGCTTTGGCCACTAAGGCTATAGATGATGCATTATGCCCACATTCACCTTGATGGATATATCGAATAAATTCCTGACCCTCTGCCGGATCAACACACCTCTTCAAGACCCTGGTGACACTTCTTTTGTACAACTCTTTGTTTATTATGGTATAAGCCTTTGCCCTTATTTGGATTTTCCTGGCGAGGACCTCATCAATCGGTAGAATTTCATCTTTCAAAAATTTGAAAATTGGCCGAGCCCATTTTGGTACTTCATGTGTCGGGGTAACCAATTCATAAATTTCCATTGCCTCAGCCGACATAACCTCTACCAGATTATATTGACCAGTCCCCGGGTTCCGCGAGGCAGTCCCCGGGTTTGCCGAGTTACACCCCGGGTTATTCGGATCATTCCTCTCACCTATGCCCATTGGAACAACCTCGGACGATGTGCTGGCCAGGATATGAATTGATTCAGATTCAGGTGATGGGATAGTTGATAGTTTTCTGAGGTGTTCAAGAGCTATGCCGGGACGGATAGACTTCCTAGATGAGCTGATTTGAACAATGTGTCAGCTGCGTCATTCTCTGCCTGAGGTACATGATGGAACTCACATCCATCAAAGTACCTAGTTATCTTCTGCACATGAAATGTATATAGTGCCATATTTGCATCAAGTGCATCCCAATGACCCGACACTTGCTGCACCACTAGTCAGAATCACCAAAACACTGTATTTGATGTTTAACAATGTCATTTTCCACTTTTAAATCATGAACAAGTGCCTCATACTTGGTTACATTGTTTGATGCAGCAAAATGTATTTGTAGCACATACTTTAGTTGATCTTTGTTAGTTGAAGTAAGCACTATCCCGGCACCTAGCCCAGTTCTTAAGTTTGATCAGTCGAAATGCATTCTTCTGTAGTTCGGATCAGGCAAAGGAGGCTCATATTGCATTTCAGCCTAATCGAAGAAAAAGTCGGCCAGTGCCTGAGACCTGGTTGCATCTCGTCTGTCAAATTGTGGAGCACAGCGGGCTAGCTCAATTTCCCATTTGGCTATTTGGCCACTTGCAACTTTATTGCCCATTATCTCAGCAATTGTTCTTCACATATCACCTTTATTGGGTGTTCCTCAGAGTAGTGCTTTAGCTTCTTTGCCGACATATAGACACCATGTGCCATTTTTTGATAATGTGGGTAGTTCTGCTTTGAAGAAGAGAGTACCTCGCTGAGGTAATATACTGGTCTCTTCATCGACTTACCCTCTTCTTCATGCTCCACCACTACCACGGCACTCACGACTCGGTTGGTCGCTGCTATATTGAGCAACATCGGCTCTTTGGATAGTGGTGAAGCTAAGACATGTGCAGAGGCTAGAATTTTATTTAATTCATGAAAAGCATTATCATCTTGTGGTGTCGAGATGAATTTATCCAACTTTTTTATTAACTGATATAAGGGAAATGCTTTTTCTCCAAGCCGACTTACGAACTGACTCAGCGATGTTAGGATGGCTATAAACTTCTGGACATTGTTGAGACACTTCAGCAGCTCCATGTGCTCAACTACTTTAATCTTAGTCGGATTTGCTTCGATACCTCGGCTTGACACGAGGAAACCGAGTAATTTTCTGGCCAGGACACCAAAGGTGCACTTTTCCAGGTTAAGATTCATTCGGAATCTCCTTAGATTCGCGAATGTCTGCCGGATATCATCTAGGAGAGTGTGACTCTCATTGGTTTTTATCAACACATCATAAACATATACTTAGACATTTTTGCCAATTTAATCATCTAAACATTTTTGCATGCATCTTTGATATGTTGCCCCTGCATTACATAAGCCGAATGGCATAGTGCGATAGCAATAACCCCCATACGGGGTAATAAATGCAGTCTTTACTTGATTAGCCGGATTTAACGGTATTTGGTGGAAACCAGAATACACGTCTATAAATGATAGTAGCTCACAACTAGCGGTCGAATCAATAACCTGATCTATTCTCGGCAAAGGAAATGTATCCTTTGGACATGCTTTGTTTAGGTTGGTGTAGTCGATGCACATTCGCCACACCACTGCCACATTCGGGTCATCTTTCTTTTTCTCCACCAGCACCGGATTAGAGAGCCAATCTAGATGAAGCACTTCCATTATAAACTTGGCTGCAAGGAGCCGAGCTATATCATCTCCAATGATTTTTCTCCTATCCTCGGCGAAGCAGCGGAGAGGTTGCTTCACTGGACTTGCATCTAGCCTAACATGTAAAGAGTGCCCAGCCAGCTCCCTCGGCACACCTTACAGATCCTGAGTGGACCAAGCAAAAATGTCTCGCTTCTCACGGAGGAAGCTGACGAGTTTGCTTTCCTATTGTCAGCACCAATAGTGATGGTGTGCTTAGGAACTAGTCATCAATTTGAATCTTCTTGGTGTCTTTAGTCGGCTGGAATGACACACTCCCATGTGGATTACTGAGTGCCAGCATATTCAACCTGGCCGACTGAGCCAAAGCAGCCACCACTTGGATTCTCTTCTTTTCCCTCGCAATCACCAATGACTCGGCTAGGTTTGACCTAGCCGAGGCACACTCCATCGATCTCATGTAATCTCTAGCAACGGTGATAATCGCATGGGGTCCTGGCATTTTCATTTTAAAGTAGCTGATGTGAGTACAAGACATGAATTTTGATATTACTCGCCTGCCTAGCAATGCATGATAGCATCTTTCTGGTCCACAACCTCGAACTCCAAATTCTCAGATCTGCAGTTCTCCCTTGTGACATCTATATGGACCTTGCCAATTGGTCACAAGATCTACCCCGCACAATGCCATGAAAGATATTCTTAGTAGATTGCAACATGTTCTCTGTGATACCCACCTTGTGCATTGTGTCTTTGTACAATATATTTATACTGCTGCCATTGTCAATGAGTACCTTGGAGAATTTGACATTGATATTTGGCCCAATGAGCGTCGGATCAAGATCCAATGCATACGATCCAGGGTTCAACATGATCTTGGGATGATCCTTGATACTCCAAGTAATTTCGTGATCTGACCAATGCATATACTTTGGCACATCCGGCATAACTGCATTCACCTCCATATGTCGCCTCTGCATGCTTTGTATGTCTGTTTCTTCTATGGTAAACACACAATAGGCATGATGATGTTCTCTGTACTCATTCCTACCTCCATGGCCAGGGTCTCCACAGTTTTCTTGGTTCTTATTCGCCAATTGGTGCACTACTTCTCTTCTATCATGGTTCTCATACCTTGGTGGTGGTGGCGGTAAAGCTAGCTACCGCTAAGCGTTCCCTCTAGTGTGCTGTGGTCGTTGATTTGCCTGGCTTGGTTCTGCTCCGCCCATTGCCAGCTTCATACAAGCACACTGCCGATTTGTGTGATACGCCGGCTTATCCTGATTCAGCGTGTGGAACTTGCATGTCTGATCCAACATAGACTCGTATCTATACTTCGGCTTCTCTTGCCACTTCTTCTTCTGCTCTGTACTCTAGTGTTTCTTTCCATCATTTTTAGGTGCCCATTGTTGGGCACTGTTTTTCTGGCGCTGGTTACCCCCAGCTCCTGGCTAATCTTGGGTTACAATAGCAACATGACTCGAATTGTATCAATAATATGGCCTATCATCTCTCCTCTTACCATTGAAATCATTCCTCCGGGATGACCCGGCACCATTACGGGCGTAATGCTCTTCATGTTGCTCTACCGACACAAGTTCTGGCTGGGTCGGGTCACCCAATACATATGAGTTGGCAATCTTAATTGTCTCGCCAAACGTAGTTGGCATATTTATTTGTAACCTTTGCCATAACACACTTGAATATCTGCACCTCTGTGCAAACCATGCAATTTCCTATGACTCAATTACTCCTTCACACGAGTGTCTCAGGTTACACCACCGAGTCAGAAACTCTTGATCGTTTTCATTCATCCTTTGCTTGCACATGGCAAGCTGCTGAGGTCTGTTTGGCCTTTTGTTTGTGCTTGTGAAGTTGCTCACAAACATTTCCTAAAAATACAACCAGCAGTTGATACTTCCTGCCGGTAGATTATTCAGCGAGACCCTTGCTGGCCCCTCTAACATTTGCGGTACATATTTTACTACCCATCTAAGGTTTCCTCCTGCGATGTTCATAGCAGTTGCATAGTATATCAACCAATCCTATGGTCTTGTGCTACTGTCATATGTTTTCGTCCCCTTGGCTAACTGGAAATGTGCCACATGTGTTTCCGTTAGGATCTGGGGTCCAAAACATGTTGAACACGGTGGACCTTGCGCTTCCAATAGTTTAGATCTATAGATTTTGTCCAGTTTAAATCTTGCATCATCGAGCTGAAATTTTTTGATCCCTAGCCTTACTCCTGCCATAGGGTGATCCGGCCTAGGGAACCCGACGTTTTCCATAGCTGAGTAACCATCATTGTATATATTTTGCTCTGGGTTCGCGGCACTAGTCCTACACTGTTCTCTTGCCGAGGCAGATACCTCGGCTGATGTTGCTAGGGTGGATGCTGCACTCCTCTAGTCGAGTTGCACTGGCCACCTTGACCTTAGCCGGGGTTTCTGTTGCCTCGGCTGCCACTTCCTTGGTCACGAGATTGTGTTGTCTTTGCTTTTCTAGCCACTACCAGATCATACGGTACCATCTGCTTGTTCCTTCTCCCTGAGGTTACCACCTCTTCTCTCCTCATGCCCCCACCGGGTGAAGATGCTACGGCAGCTGATCCTACTGGAGCACTCCCTGCCGAATGAACAACACGGGAACCTACAGGCCTTGCCAGGTTGTTCTTGAGCAGTTCTTCATTCTGTCAGTTTTCTATACACACCAGCTCATTGACTCTCTCATGCTACCTATGTGGGGCTTCGCCAGACAAAGCAGGTATCTCGGCAGCCGCTGTATCTGCAACCCTGAGGTTTTTCGTAGGTGTGCTATACCTCGGCAACCCTGGGTCAGCTGAGTCACCTGGTCTAGGCACATGTTCCTTGTTAATATCACTAAGTAGATTCTTTCCTTTCATCATTATACCATCCATGTGAGTTGGGCTAGTGTTAAGCTTATTTTCCCTAGCATACTCATGCGAGGTAATGTTAAGTGACTGCTAAGCAGCTGCTACTCTCTTATCTCTGTCTAACACTTTCTGCTAAGTTTCCTCTAGCCTGGCATGTGCCTGAGCCAGATCTACAATGGGAGCTACTAGTGTACTCAAGATATCTATTGCTTCCTGCAGGAGATTCTTAGGCCTTTCCAGCGGAGGACCCCTTGTACGAGGTACTCTAGGAGTTACGTTACCCGCGTGTGCGGGGTTTGCTGCTGCCGGATCTGCTGCCATCAGATCTTGAAGGGAATATGCCCTGAGAGGAAATAATAAAGTTGTTATTATATATATTATAAGTATATGATAGATGTTTATTTTTCATGCTATAATTGTATTAATATAGAAACATTAATACATGTGTGTTTAATAAACAAATGGAAAGTTCCTAGTTATGCCTCTCTTATAAACTAGCTCGTTGATTAACAAGATGATCAAGGTTTCCTGATCACGGACATTAGATGTTGTTAATAACGAGGTCACAACATTAATGGAATGGTGTGATGAACATTCATCCGAAGTATAGCATTACGATCAAATTCATTGTGTTTATATTGCTATAACATCATACGAAGTAATCCTAATCCTTAGACCATGAGATCATATCAATCACTAACACTAGAAGAGTATCTTGATAACATCAAACGTCACGCCGTAAAAAAGTGAATATAAAGATGGGTTCAATGCTACGAAGGTGTTATGTTGAGGCTCATAGATATAGAGTGGAATTTGTCCATCCTAATGATAGAGAGATATACTCTGGGCCCTCTCGGTGATACCACATTAGTTAGCTTGCAAGCAAGTGATGTGATCACTAGAATGTTATAACACAGGAACAAGAAAATAGTACATGTCGGTAACGAGATCAAACTAGATATGAAGATACCGATTATCGAATCTCGGACATGTAATATATCGCGGGACAAAGAGATTAAGTTACTAGCATAAAGGTTCTCATGATAACAAGAAGTCATTGTTGCATGTGTGGGAGTCAATATGGATCTCCAGGTCCCGCTTATGATTATTGACCCAAAAGGGGTCTCGATCATGACTGCATTATTCGTGAACCGTAGGGTGAAACACTTAAGAGACACCAATACCATTTGGAACAAATAGTTTCTAGACGAAAAGATTTATGAAGCGCAAGAATTTATTTCACTAGACACCGGAATTGTTTCGGGTGAAATTGTTGAAATTGTTTCTGCATGTGAAATAGAATACTAGCAAGGGGTTTTATGTGAATGTTTGTTAATTAATGCAATTGACAAAATTATGAATAAATAAATAAAAGGAGTTTTATTTAAAGAGAGATTAGATTAAATTTGGTGGAAATTTAATGGGAATATGGGAGGGTTTTTTAAGTGGAGAAATGAAAGGTCTTTTTGTGAGTGGGAGCTCCACCCACTTGAATGGAGGAAGGGGTGGGGGAAGCCCCCCATGCGCCAGCCACCCCTTGGGGTTCCCCCTCCTCCTATAAAAGTACCCCTATCCCTCTCTCATACTCACACCTACTCGTGAAGGATATCTCTCCCCCTCTAGTTTATCCCCATGGTCTCGGACTAGCGAGATACATATTCCCGGTGGATTTTCGTTTGGAAAGAATTGTTGCTTCCGCTGCATCGCTGGAGTGAGGAGGCGGAGGTTTCTCGGTGGCTTGGACGTGTGTGCGAGCATGGATGCGCTGCTGATTTGCGGCACTGGACCTCTTCTCGATCTTGAGATCGGCAAGTGTTCGTCTACTTCATCCATGAGTACAATCTCATTAAACTTTGTTGGTCTACAAGGGTATGTTCTCTGTGGATGTATATCCACCCGTTTCTTATATCTAGTAGATAGATCTTGGTACATAGTTGTTCCCATAGTAGGAATTTTTTTTGTTTTCTATGCTAGGTACCCTACAGTGGTATCAGAGCCAGATCTATCCGTAGATGCTTTGCATGGGTAGTACACATATGACTATGTGGGCGATGATGATCATTTTATCACTTCTTGGTTGTACTTTCGATATTGGTGGCATAATGGGATGAAGAGGTCCGGACAAACTTTACATGTCCTCGCACATGAGACATGTTCCGCGCTTGACATGCAACTAGTTTTTCATAATGGGATAGCGGGTGTATGTCTCTCCTACTATAGTCAATATATAATTTACAACGAGTTGTTAATAATTTGGTTATCCTTGTTGTGGTTCCATGTTCGTAGGTAAGGACGGTTCTATCTTTGAAAGCCGTAAGCCACGTAAAACTTGCAATGGATAAATTAGAAGCGTCTAGTTTAGATTGTTGCTGGGCTAGTGTCATCATATGGTAATGTTTTAAGTAGATGTATAGTTGATACTCTTACAACATACCTAACGTGTAAGTTCCATAGACCTTGGCCTTACACACAAACGAATGATAAAGATCATACCACGATGCACATGATAGTGATCAAGTGAAAGAACCATATCATTTAACTTTTCACATATGATGTTGTTGCATCTTATATTGCTAGTTTGGCATTTTATTAACATAATAAGATGATCCCTCATTTAGATATCAAGATAAAAATTTGTTCTTCCTTAAGTATGCATCGATTATGTTTTGCCGCTTCAAGACATCACATGATGATCGGGTGTTCTTGAATCCACTATCGTATTTCGGGTGTAAGACAGTTTTACACACGCTAAATAATAAGGTTATTTCTTGGCGAGCCTAGCATGTATAGACATGGACTCGGAACACGAACCAAAAGGTTAATCATGAGTCATATGTTTGATATGATTCCCATATAGATGCCCGCCTTTGAAGCTACAGCAACTCACGTGATGATCGGACTTGGTGTAGTGGATTTGGTTCATGTAATCACAAAAAAGACACAAGGGATGTCGTTTTTGAGTGGGAGTTCATTCATAATCTGGATTAGTTGAACTTGATATATCATAAACTTAGTCTAAACTTTACAAATTCTGTTGTAGATGGCACCACCTCCTTTTAATTTCAATGTGTTCATGGATAAAGATAAACCTGCAATGAATGGTATCAACTTTACTGACTGGTTGATGAATTTGAGGATTCTCCTCTCTGCTACACAAAAACAATATGTGCTAGAAGTGCTGCTAGGCCCCCCACCATTCGATGATGCCCCTGACGAGGAAAAGAATGCCTATCAGACTCGTCAGGAGAACCACAACTTAGTTCATTGTGGCATATTGTATGGGCTAGAGCCAGAACTTCGTAAGTGTTTCAAAAACGGCAATGCCTTTGATACAGTGGGTGAGTTGAAAATGATTTTTGACACCCATGCTGCTATAGACATTTATAATGCTTCTGAAAAGTTCTTTAGAAGCATGATGGAAGATAACATCTCCGTTAGTGAGCACGTCCTCAAAATGTCTGGGTACGCCGATAAGCTTGTGTCCTTGGGAATATCGATTCCCATTGACTTAGGCATACATCGGGTTCTCCTATCTCTACCACCTAGCTACAAGAGCTTGGTGATGAACTATAACATGCAGGGCATGAAGAAGTCTCTCCTTGAGATTTTATCAATGCTTAAGACTACAGAGGTGGAGATCAAGAAAGAACATCAAGTGTTGATGATCAATAAGACCACCGGTTTCAAGAAAGACAGGAAGGGTAAACAAAAGGGAAATAAGGGAGGCAAATCTGTTGTCGCGCCTGAAAAGAAATCCCGAGCTGGCCCTAAGTCTGATACCGAGTGCTATTATTGTAAGGAACCGCCATTGGGCTGGTGCCCAAGTATTTGGCAGACAAGAAGTCTGGAAAGGCAAACAAAGGTATATATGATATACATGTTATTGATGTGTACTTGACTAGTACTCGTACTAGCACCTGGGTATTTGATACCGGATCGGTTGCTAATATTTGTAACTCGAATCAGGGGCTAGGGAACAAGCGACCGCTAGCAAGGGGTGAGGTCAAGATGCATGTCGGCAATGGATCAAGTGTTGATGTGATCGCCGTCAGAATGTTGTCTCTCCACTTACCATCGGGATTAGTCATAAACCTAAATAATTGTTATTTGTCGCCTCCACTAAGCATGAACATTGTATCCGGATCGTGTTTGATGTGAAGTGGTTATTCATTTAAATCTGAAAACAATGGTTGATCGATTTAAATGAATGATATATTTTATGGTCATTCACCTATGATGAATGGTTTATTTCTGTTGGATCTCGATAATAGTCTTACACATATTCATAATGTTGATGCTAAAAGGATTAAACTTGACGATGATATATCTGCATATATGTGGCACTACCGTCTAGGTCATATTGGCGTTAAACGCATTAAGACACTCCATTCAGGTGGACTTTTGGAATCACTTGATTTCGAATCATTTGATACATGTGAGCCATGCCTTATGAGCAAGATGACTAGAATGCCGTTTTCCGGTTCAATGGAACGGGCGACAGATTTATTGGAAATCATACATTCTGATGTATGTGGTCTAATGAGTGTGTTGGCGCGAGGTGGATATCATTACTTTTTTACTTTCACGGATGATTTGGGTAGATATGGGTATATCTACTTGATGAAACACAAGTCTGGAACCTTTGAAAAGTTGAAGGAATTTCATAATGAAGTGGAAAATCATCATGATAGAAAGATCAAATTTCTACGGTCTGACCGTGGAGGTGAGTATCTAAGTTACGAGTTTAGAACAAATATGAAAGAGTGTGGAATAGTTTCACAACTCACACCTGTCCGAACACCACAGCGAAATGGTGTGTCGGAACGTTGTAATCGTACTTTACTAGATATGGTTCGATCTATGATGTCCCTGACTGACTTGCCCCTATCATTTTGGGGTTATGCACTAGAAACCGCTGCATTCACTTTAAATCGGGAACCATCTAAATCCATTGAAAAGTCACCGTATGAATTGTAGTTTGAAAACAAACCCAAGCCGTCATTTCTTAAAGTTTGGGGATGCGGTGTTTATGTGAAGAACCTTCAGCCTCATAAACTCGAACCCAAAGTGGAAAATCTATCTTCATAGGATACCCTAAGGAAACTATTGAGTATTCCTTCTATCACAGATCCGAGGGCAAGGTTTTCTTTGCCAAGAATGGATCCTTTCTAGAGAAAGAGTTTATCGCGAAAGGTGTGTGTAGTCGGAAGGTAGAACTCGAAGAGGTTATTGAACCTTCTCTTCATAGTATAGCGAGTAGCACAGCACCGGAAGTTTTTCCGAATTTGACTTCACCAAATGAAGAGGTAACTAATGATAATGATCATGAAACTCCGAAATAGAATACTACTGAACCTCGCGGGGCAAGAAGGACACCTTCATATCCTTAACTATATGGAAATCCTGTTATGAATTTCATGGTTGATGAAATAGATGACCCTACGACGTATGAATAAGCGATGATGAGCCCGGATTCCAACAAATGGCTAGAAGCCATGAAATCCGAGATGGAATCCATGTACGAATACTAGGTTTGAACTTTACAAATTCTTTTGTAGATGGCACCACCTGCTTTTAATTTCAATGTGTTCATGGAGAAAGATAAACTTGCAATGAATGGTATCAACTTTACTGACTGGTCGATGAATTTGAGGATTCTCCTCTCTGCTGCACAAAATCAATTTGTGCTAGAAGTGCTGCTAGGCCCCCCACCATTCGATGATGCCCCTGACGAGGAAAAGAATGCCTATCAGACTCGTCAGGAGAACCACAACTTAGTTCATTGTGGCATATTGTATGGGCTAGAGCCAGAACTTCGTAAGCGTTTCAAAAACGGCAATGCCTTTGATACAATGGGTTAGTTGAAAATGATTTTTGACACCCATGCTGCTATAGAGATTTATAATGCTTCTGAAAAGTTATTTAGAAGCATGATGGAAGATAACAGCTCCGTTAGTGAGCACGTCCTCAAAATGTCTGGGTACGCCGATAAGCTTGTGTCCTTGGGAATATCGATTCCCATTGACTTAGGCATACATCGGGTTATCCTATCTCTACCACCTAGCTACAAGAGCTTGGTGATGAACTATAACATGCAGGGCATGAAGAAGTCTCTCCTTGAGATTTTATCAATGCTTAAGACTACAGAGGTGGAGATCAAGAAAGAACATCAAGTGTTGATGATCAATTAGACCACCGGTTTCAAGAAAGACAGGAAGGGTAAACAAAAGGGAAAGAAGGGAGGCAAATCTGTTGTCGCGCCTGAAAAGAAATCCCGAGCTGGCCCTAAGTCTGATACCGAGTGCTATTATTGTAAGGGAACTGGCCATTGGAAGCGCAGCTGCCCCAAGTATTTGGCAAACAAGAAGTTTTGCAAGGCAAACAAAGGTATATATATGATATACATGTTATTGATGTGTACTTGACTAGTACTCGTAGTAGCACCTGGGTATTTGATACCGGATCGGTTGCTAATATTTGTAACTCGAATCAGGGGCTAGGGAACAAGCAACCGCTAGAAAGGGGTGAGGTCAAGATGCATGTCGGCAATGGATCAAGTGTTGATGTGATCGCCGTCAGAATGTTGTCTCTCCACTTACCATCGGGATTAGTCATAAACCTAAATAATTGTTATTTTTCGCCTCCACTAAGCATGAACATTGTATCCGGATCGTGTTTGATGTGAAGTGGTTATTCATTTAAATCTGAAAACAATGGTTGATCGATTTAAATGAATGATATATTTTATGGTCATTCACCTATGATGAATGGTTTATTTCTGTTGGATCTCGATAATAGTCTTACACATATTCATAATGTTGATGCTAAAAGGATTAAACTTGACGATGATATATCTGCATATATGTGGCACTACCGTCTAGGTCATATTGGCGTTAAACGCATGAAGAAACTCCATTCAGGTGGACTTTTGGAATCACTTGATTTCGAATCATTTGATACATGTGAGCCATGCCTTATGAGCAAGATAACTAGAATGCCGTTTTCCGGTTCAATGGAACGGGCGACAGATTTATTGGAAATCATACATTCTGATGTATGTGGTCTAATGAGTGTGTTGGCGCGAGGTGGATATCATTACTTTTTTACTTTCACGGATGATTTGGGTAGATATGGGTATATCTACTTGATAAAACACAAGTCTGAAACCTTTGAAAAGTTGAAGGAATTTCAGAATGAAGTGGAAAATCATCATAATAGAAAGATCAAATTTCTACGGTCTGACCGTGGAGGTGAGTATCTAAGTTGCGAGTTTAGAACAAATATGAAAGAGTGTGGAATAGTTTCACAACTCACACCTGTCCGAACACCACAGCGAAATGGTGTGTCGGAACGTTGTAATCGTACTTTACTAGATATGGTTCGATCTATGATGTCTCTGACTGACTTGCCACTGTCATTTTGGGGTTATGCACTAGAAACCGCTGCATTCACTTTAAATCAGGAACCATCTAAATCCATTGAAAAGTCACCGTATGAATTGTAGTTTGAAAACAAACCCAAGCCGTCATTTCTTAAAGTTTGGGGATGCGGTGTTTATGTGAAGAAACTTCAGCCTGATAAACTCGAACCCAAAGCGGAAAATCTATCTTCATAGGATACCCTAAGGAAACTATTGGGTATTCCTTCTATCACAGATCCGAGGGAAAGGTTTTCTTTGCCAAGAATGGATCCTTTCTAGAGAAAGAGTTTATCGCGAAAGGTGTGTGTAGTCGGAAGGTAGAACTCGAAGAGGTTATTGAACCTTCTCTTCATAGTATGGCGAGTAGCGCAGCACCGGAAGTTTTTCCGAATTTGACTTCACCAAATGAAGAGGGAACTAATGATAATGATCATGAAACTCTGAAATAGAATACTACTGAACCTCGTAGGTCAAGCAAGACACGTTCATATCCTTAACTATACGGAAATACTGTTATGAATTTCATGGTTCATGAAATAGATGACCCTACGACGTATGAATAAGCGATGATGAGCCCGGATTCCAACAAATGGCTAGAAGCCATGAAATCCGAGATGGAATCCATGTACGAATACTAGGTTTGAACTTTACAAATTCTTTTGTAGATGGCACCACCTGCTTTTAATTTCAATGTGTTCATGGAGAAAGATAAACTTGCAATGAATGGTATCAACTTTACTGACTGGTCGATGAATTTGAGGATTCTCCTCTCTGCTGCACAAAATCAATTTGTGCTAGAAGTGCTGCTAGGCCCCCACCATTCGATGATGCCCCTGACGAGGAAAAGAATGCCTATCAGACTCGTCAGGAGAACCAGAACTTAGTTCATTGTGGCATATTGTATGGGCTAGAGCCAGAACTTCGTAAGCGTTTCAAAAACGGCAATGCCTTTGATACAATGGGTTAGTTGAAAATGATTTTTGACACCCATGCTGCTATAGAGATTTATAATGCTTCTGAAAAGTTATTTAGAAGCATGATGGAAGATAACAGCTCCGTTAGTGAGCACGTCCTCAAAATGTCTGGGTACGCCGATAAGCTTGTGTCCTTGGGAATATCGATTCCCATTGACTTAGGCATACATCGGGTTCTCCTATCTCTACCACCTAGCTACAAGAGCTTGGTGATGAACTATAACATGCAGGGCATGAAAAAGTCTCTCCTTGAGATTTTATCAATGCTTAAGACTACAGAGGTGGAGATCAAGAAAGAACATCAAGTGTTGATGATCAATAAGACCACCAGTTTCAAGAAAGACAGGAAGGGTAAACAAAAGGGAAAGAAGGGAGGAAAATCTGTTGTCGCGCCTGAAAAGAAATCCCGAGCTGGCCCTAAGTCTGATACCGAGTGCTATTATTGTAAGGGAACTGGCCATTGGAAGCGCAGCTGCCCCAAGTATTTGGCAGACAAGAAGTCTGGCAAGGCAAACAAAGGTATATATGATATACATGTTATTGATGTGTACTTGACTAGTACTCGCAGTAGCACCTGGGTATTTGATACCAGATCGGTTGCTAATATTTGTAACTCGAATCAGGGTCTAGGGAACAAGCGACCGCTAGCAAGGGGTGAGGTCAAGATGAATGTCGGCAATGGATCAAGTGTTGATGTGATCGCCGTCAGAATGTTGTCTCTCCACTTACCATCGGGATTAGTCATAAACCTAAATAATTGTTATTTGTCGCCTGCACTAAGCATGAACATTGTATCCGGATCTTGTTTGATGTGAAGTGGTTATTCATTTAAATCTGAAAACAATGGTTGATCGATTTAAATGAATGATATATTTTATGGTCATTCACCTATGATGAATGGTTTATTTCTATTGGATCTCGATAATAGTCTTACACATATTCATAATGTTGATGCTAAAAGGATTAAACTTGACGATGATATATCTGCATATATATGGCACTACCGTCTAGGTCATATTGGCGTTAAACGCATGAAGAAACTCCATTCAGGTGGACTTTTGGAATCACTTGATTTCGAATCATTTGATACATGTGAGCCATGCCTTATGAGCAAGATGACTAGAATGCCGTTTTTCGGTTCAATGGAACGGGCGACAGATTTATTGGAAATCATACATTCTGATGTATGTGGTCTAATGAGTGTGTTGGCGCGAGGTGGATATCATTACTTTTTTACTTTCACGGATGATTTGAGTAGATATGGGTATATCTACTTGATAAAACACAAGTCTGAAACCTTTGAAAAGTTGAAGGAATTTCAGAATGAAGTGGAAAATCATCATAATAGAAAGATCAAATTTCTACGGTCTGACCGTGGAGGTGAGTATCTAAGTTGCGAGTTTAGAACAAATATGAAAGAGTGTGGAATAGTTTCACAACTCACACCTGTCCGAACACCACAGCGAAATGGTGTGTCGAACGTTATGTCGTACTTTACTAGATATGGTTCGATCTATGATGTCTCTGACTGACTTGCCACTGTCATTTTGGGGTTATGCACTAGAAACCGCTGCATTCACTTTAAATCAGGAACCATCTAAATCCATTGAAAAGTCACCGTATGAATTGTAGTTTGAAAACAAACCCCAGCCGTCATTTCTTAAAGTTTGGGGATGCGGTGTTTATGTGAAGAAACTTCAGCCTGATAAACTCGAACCCAAAGCGGAAAATCTATCTTCATAGGATACCCTAAGGAAACTATTGGGTATTCCTTCTATCACAGATCCGAGGGAAAGGTTTTCTTTGCCAAGAATGGATCCTTTCTAGAGAAAGAGTTTATCGCGAAAGGTGTGTGTAGTCGGAAGGTAGAACTCGAAGAGGTTATTAAACCTTCTGTTCATAGTATGGCGAGTAGCGCATCACCGAAAGTTTTTCCGAATTTGACTTCACCAAATGAAGAGGGAACTAATGATAATGATCATGAAACTCCGAAATACAATACTACTGAACCTCGCAGGTCAAGCAGGACACGTTCATATCCTTAACTGTACGGAAATCCTGTTATGAATTTCATGGTTGATGAAATAGATGACCCTACGACGTATGAATAAGCGATGATGAGCCCGGATTCCAACAAATGGCTAGAAGCCATGAAATCCGAGATGGAATCCATGTACGAATACTAGGTTTGGACCTTGATGGACTTACCTCACGACTGAAATGCCGTGTAGAATAAATGGATTTAAAAAAAAAACAGATGCTAATGGTAACGTAACCATCTCTAAAGCTCAACTTGTCGCAAAGGGGTTTCGACAAATTCAAGGAGTTGACTACGATGAGACATTCTCTCCCATAGCGATGCTAAAATCAGTTAGGATTATGTTAGCAATTGCTGCATCTTTCGAGTATGAAATATGGCAGATGGATGCTGACAACCAAAGGATTATGTTAGCAATTGATGCGTTCCTCAATGGCAACATTGAAGAAGGGTCGTATATGATACAACCAAAGGATTTTGTCAATCCTAAGGATGCTGACAAGGTTTGCAAGCTTCACCGATCAATCTATGGACTGAAGCAAGCATCCCGAAGTTGGAATCTCCGCTTTGATGAGGTGATCAAAGAGTTTGGATTTGTCCAAACTTATGGAGAGGCTTGTATTTACAAGAAAGTGAGTGGGAGCGATGTGGCATTTATGATATTATATCTGGATGACATATTACTGATCGGAAATGATATAGATCTTTTAAACAGTGTTAAAAGTTATCTAAACATCAAATTTTCAATAAAGGACCTAGGTGAAGCATCATACATATTAGGTATAAAGATCTATAGAGATAGATCAAGGCGCCTAATAGGGCTATCACAAAGTACATACCTTGATAAGATTTTAAAGAAGTTTAAAATGGACAAAAGTAAGAAGGGTTTCTTACCTATGATGCAAAGCAAGACATTGAGTAAGACTCAAAGTCTGGCTACGGTGGAAGAAACTGTAACATCCCCAAAATCATGTTTCAAACTTATGCATATCATCCATGCATCCATGAGCATATGAGTTTCATTTCAAACAAATCATTTCAAAACAGAAGCATTTATGCTTATTATTTTATGAAAGTTTGCTCTAGCCTTAGTGCTATCTTCCAATGAGAAGAATACTTATTTTGATTCAGTAAAAGTTTGAAACTCAAACTTAGGCACCATCCAAAGTTTGAACAAAGTTTCAAAACAAAATAAGTAAATAAAACCAATATTATGCCTATTGAATATATATCATAAAGGCTTGGTTTTATTTTTATTTTTATTTGATCAAAGTGTTTGGATTAGACAGTAGTGTTTGACACACATTTGAGTGAAAGGTTTGCAGTATAAAAACCTAGAGAAGATTTGAATTCAAACTCATTTGATTTGGATTTGAAAATCATTCCAGAAAATCAAAACAGAAAAAGAAAAGAAGAAAAGAAATAGAAAAGGGCCAGCGCTACCTATCTGGCCCAACTGCTAATCCAGCCCACTAAGCCCACCCGGGGTCTCTCTCTCTCGCTCACCCGCAGACACACCCCCCCAGGTCACTGACCGCACGACCCCACCCCCTCGCTGTTTAAACTCGCTGACGAGTGGACCCTGCGACCACGTCGCCTTCGTCGTCAATCACACGCGCCTGCAACGCTCGCTCTGCCGTTACCTCGCCGCTGTTACTGCGCGCTTAATTGCCATTGATACGCTGCGTGATCCTCACCCCCGCTCTGGCTATAAGACCCCCTCTGCACCGCGGCCATTTGCCCTCACCTAGCGCCACCTCTACGCCCCCAGGATGCCCGCAATTGCCCTTGCACCGCCGCAGACAGAGCAACTCCGGCAGGCGATTCCGGTAAGCCCCGACCGCCCCTCTGCCTTTGGTTCAAACGAGCTTGACTGCCACGTCCTTGTGCATCTGCTAACACCCTTGGTTTGCCTTCTCGTGACCCAGGTCGCCGTTCTCGTTCACGCCCGCAACCACCAGAGCCGCCGCTCGACTCCGACGAGCAATAGCGGTAAGAATCGTGCGCCCCTTGCCTCCCCTTTGGTACTGTCTTGTTCGCCAGACCCTTGCGCAGCTCCTAAACCCTCTGGCTTGTGCTAGGACGACGCAGAGCCTCGGCAACATCTTCGACAGCAAGCAACAGACGCCGCCCACAACTCCGACGAGCTCCAGCGACCGTGTCCGTGCGCCCCTTGCCAAGCTGTCGCCAGGTTGAGCATCAGTGCTTTGTCACGATCCTGGTAAGCACCTCCGACGACCCCATAGCCACCTTTAGCGCCACGCCGAGAGGTAGCTCGCCGCCAAGATGCCAGCGCCGCCCAGCTTTGGTTGTTTGATCCAGAGCCGTTGGATCTGGATCCAGCGTGCGAGATTAGATCACTTAACGAACCGTTACGAGTAGATCTGGGCCGTGCAGGTTAAATAGATCTAACGGCTCCTCACCGATCCAGCGATCTGACGGGCCAATTAGATTAAGATGCGTGGCAGTAGTTTAGATTTAAAAACTAGATTTGAATCTATTAGATGTTGAAATTTGTTTTGGCTATAACTTTTGAGCCCCAAGTTAGAATTTCACAAATTTTATATCAATGGAATCAGGAGAGCAAGCCCTTTCTGAATATGCAATGTGTTTAATATTTTGCTTCTGTTAAAATGGTTTTATTTGCAGAAACTTGTGTAGGGCTAATTTAAGTATATGAATTGTTTAGGAAATGTTTTAGGGTTTAAATAAATGTTATTTGGCAAGTTTTTAACTTGTTTATGAACCAGTACTGTATACTTGCTTTGTTGAGTTTTAAAAATCATCACATATAATTTTGCATGCATGCACATATTTTTGATTGTATATGTTTTGTATGTGATTTTGTTGCTATAATTCTTTGTGTAGATTTTGGTGCTAGTGATTGTCATTGTGAGGAGTGTAGCTACTCTCCAAACTACCAAGGCAAGTGGTACTTCATGAATATATTTTGTCCCTATGTTTTCTACTAAGCATTAGAAATATTTTGCTAGTCTTGCATGCTATATTTTGATTATATGCCATGTTGGGAAATCGTAGTAGTTGTAGAATTGCTAGGAAATTTCTAAGTTAAGATGCTTATCTATGCATGATTAGCCTAGCTAGTAGCAACCAAGGGTTGGTGAAGTATACATGCTATGATGAAAATATTTCTATGTCTTTGGACTTGTGTTTTGCCTAATAAAACAACTAAGTAAATGAAACACCTGGGTGGAATGGAAGGAATGGTTTGTGTTGAGTGGTTACACAAGGCCAGGGGACTGGTGAACCATGTGTATCTCACTTGTGGAAAGCCACCCAGGAACAAAGAGATTTTAGAGGCCAAGTGTTGAGAAGCTTCTAGTGCAGCCACTTGGCAATATGGGCACTGCCTGGATCATAGGTTGCTAGAACTTAGCCATTTGGACAGTTGGTGGTAGTGGTATGATAGGTTGGAACGCGTCCATTTGGTCTAAGGGAATGCTTCTGAAAGGTCCTGTCTTGGTGAAAATCAAGTCTGGTGGGGAAAGTGCACAACCTCTGCAGATGGAAAAATCTAAGTACTTAGCCATGTCCCTGGAAAAGGACAACTTGAGCATCATGACATGGAAGCTATTAAGAATCTCCTCATCCCAATTTCTAAATAAAAACTTGTGGGTGAACAAGGGTAAAGGACCTCAATGTCTATTGGTTGTTCCTTGGGAAAAGTTTTGTTAAATAAAAACTTAGTGATTTCAACTAATAGGCAAAACCTATTTTGAGCAAAGCAAGCCAAGCTACACTTAGCCAAATTGCATATAGTATCTAGTCCACCTAAATTATACTAAGGTATCACTTTCCAATACTATTCCAATGTATTGACCCACTGTGGCTGTAACTTGTGAGGTTGCAGGTTACTCTGATGAGGATTAGGTGTCATGAGTCTACACTCAACATGTTCGCCTGTGGCACATGAAGATGAAGACTTTTATTTATTTACTTATTCAAACTCTTGTACTAGGCCTGTGGCCTTGGAGTTGTAAAGACTATGTTTATCTCTGGAATGGCTGTAATAATGACCTTTGTATCTGTGTACTTCATCTTAAACTGTGGGTGCTAGCATTGATCCAGGGACTAGCATTGCAATCACAGGGATCCTTTTCCTTTACAAATAGGGATCTTACAGATGGTATCAGAGCACTGTGTTGCCTGTAGGATTATAACCCTAGGATTGGAAACCACTAAGGAAAAATTTTCAGCAACTTCTACACTTGTCTATTCTTCTCGTAAACTTTTCTAATCTTCTTTATCATCTCTATTTGCAGATGAACTCCATCAATGAAGCCATAAGGAAAGGACCACTCATGACAATGACTTTGGAGTGTGAGACAGAATTCCCCAAGGCTCTCAAGGACCTCATGGTTGCATTAGAGATACAAGGTGCAGTTGTGTACAAAGGTTTTCCTGTGATGGATGAAGGAGTTGAATACTGGTGGGTGCAACTTCACTTGTATAAAAACAAGGAAGACAACCACAAGGAAAAAGGATTCTGCATGTTCACCAATTCAGTGGTGCACACTACATTCTTTGAATCAGCAAGGGATGCAGCTTGGAAGACCATCAAAGAACTTTGTGATAGGGTCAAGTGCAGAATGCTCAACCTCCAAAGTGACCTAAAGGAAGATAAGAAACATACCCAAGAGTTGGAAGCTACCAACCAAACCTTAAGAGGAGACATTATAGACTTAGTGATGGAGTCATGTGAGCAAGATAGACTGATTGCTTCTAGAAACATTGTGTTAGCCAACAGATCCAGTGAGATAGGATTGTAAACGTACTTCGTTAGTTGGACCACCACTTATCACCTTATTTTCCAAATGTTGCTTTAAAATAAGTTGAACCTTGGTTGTTGTAATGGATCCATGTGTGCCATGACTTGTGTGTTTTGATTTCCAAGGATATATGTGTGATGTTTTTCCTTGTGTTTTATCTTGAATTGTGTTTTTCTAACTTTTTCTATCTTATAAATATATGCCTATTGTTACCATCAGCACTGTTGAGGAGTTCCAGGGAACTCTCTTTGGTCCTCGTATTGTTGAGCTTACTACTTTGCTCAATCCCCCTCTTCCTACCATCATGGTGCTTCCCCTCACCAAATTTGAGAGGAAAGACCTTTGGGGCTTCAAGGTCAACCAGCCCGGACGCCAGACAGAGCCTACCACGGAGGCCATCATCTTCAAGCTCATGCATGATGACAAGGAGAGAGGCCTTGAGGTAGTCATGCAAGATCTGATAGGACGTCTGCTAGGGAGACACTCCCGACAGGTTAGAGGTACTCACTTCCACGTCTTCGGTAGACGTGATGAGGATGGAGAGTCCATCGACTTCGAGGATGATTCGAGGGAGACAGTGGAGCCGATTCGCCTATACCTCCAGGACTTAGAGGCTCTCATTAGGCACGTGGACTCTGATAGGACCAACGTCATGCTCAGCAATGACGAACTCCAGGTGCAGCTTCGCGAGAAGGACAAGCTCTTCGTGGAGCAAGATGGAGGCAAAGTTCGAGAGCCAGGACAGAAAGTTCAAGAGTCAGGAGAAGCGAGCCCAGCATAGGAGCAAGAAGATCTGGGACATGACTGAAGAACTGCAGGCCAAGGACTTCGAGCTCGAGCATTAGCAGACGGTGATTGAGAGGCTTCGTTCCCAGAAGAGGGCTCTCAAAGCCAATATAGAGACCTTGACCGCCAATGTCGAGGAATACAAGACCGCAATGGAGAATGCAGGTCTTACCTTTGTCGAGGAGGAGGTTGATGCCGAGGAGTAGATTTGACTACTCATTTGTCATCTATTATCGTACTTGTTGTTGGGAACTTGTTATTTGACCATCCGACATGTGGATGGCTTGTTATTTGTGTGTGTTTTACTTTGCGAACTTGTTATCTTGTTGTTGAACCTTTATCCTTTTTGTTGCATGCTTTGTGTTTGTTATGTGATGTATTGTGCATGCAAGCATCTATGGGTATCTCATTCTTATCTCTATTGAACAAACCACAGATGCCTCCCCGTCGTGCCAATCCCAACCCCAACAACAACAACATCACTCCAGAAATGCAACAAATGATGACAGCTCAGACTCAGCTGATGTAAATGATGACGACGCTCATCCAGAACCAAAACAACAACAACAACAACAACAACAACAACAACAACAACAAAAACAACAACAACAACAACCCAGGTTTCGACATGCTTACCAGGTTCTTGAGATTGAGGCCAGCAAAGTTCTCAGGAACAACTGATCCCATGGTGGCCAATGACTGGCTATGCTCTGTGAACAAGGACTTGGTAACTGTGGGTTATACTTATGCGGAAAAGGTCAGATTTGCAGCACATTTGCTGGAAGGACCAGCTGCCACTTGGTGGGATAACTTCCAGATCACCATTCCCATAGAAGATGTGACATGGGCTATCTTTGAGGATGGCTTTCGTACTGCTCATATCTCATCTGGAGTGATGAGTCTGAAAAAGAAAGAGTTTCATAACACAAGCAAGCCACCGCAGCGTGGCTGAATATATTGAGGAGTTCAACAATCTGGCGCGTTACGCACCGGATGAAGTTGACACTGATGCTAAGAGGAAGGAAAAGTTCCTCGAAGGGTTGAATGATGAGCTGAATCTGCAGTTGGCTGTGGCATATGTTCCCACATACCAGTCTCTTTGTGATAAGGCTGCTAGTTTGGAGAACAAAATGAAGCAAGTCGAGAGCAGGAAGAGAAAGCACTCGGACAAGCACAGCTCGGGATCGTCTCACAAACGTTCCCATTATGATGACAGCGGAAGCTCAGGATCCGACAAGCATGGGAAATTCAACAAGCACCACAACCACAACCGTCATGACAACAAGCATCACCGTAGTCATGACAATGACAAGTACAAGAACCACAAGGGTGGATATAAGAGCCACCACAGTGGCAATGGAAGTGGAAGCCAGCCTGTTAAGAGGGACATCAGTCAGGTTGAATGCTTAAAGTGCAAGAAGATGGGGCATTATGCAAATGAATGCCCAGAAAAGAAAGTTGAAGGACCCAACAAGCCCAACCCTTTTCAGAAAGGGCAAGTTAACCACATCAATGTGGAGGAAATCTATGAGGAGCCTGATGCTGTTGCTGGTAAGTTCAAACTCAATTCTGGTCTAGCATTTGTTTTCTTTGATACTGGTGCATCTCATTCATTCATATTAAGAGCATTTGTTGAAAGAAATGAACCGCTGGTAGAAACTATTGGGTGTCCTATAAAAGTAAGTTCTCCTGGTGGAGAAATGATAGTTAATTCAGGATGTCATGATCTAGTCATAGAGTTTGGGAAGTATAAGTTTCCCGTTAACTTGATAATTCTAAAATCCCAAGGATTGGATGTCATTTTGGGAATGGACTGGATGACTAAGAACAAGGGAGTGATAGATTGTGCCAACCATACTGTCTCACTCACAACTCTAGAAAATAAAAGGATCAGATTCAAGACCAACTTTGAAGCAAGAAGGGGTATGCTAAATTCTCTTAAGGGAGTTAGCATAGACAGTGTGCCAATTGTGAGTGAATATCCGGATGTGTTTCTGGAAGAATTGCCGGGAATGCCACCGGATAGAGATGTGGAGTTCCTTATTAATTTGCTACCAGGATCTGGACCAATAGCAAAGAGTCTGTACAAGATGTCAGTGAATGAACTGAAAGAACTCAAGAAACAACTCGGAGAGCAGTTGCAGAAAGGATTTATTCAGCCAAGTTCTTCATCTTGGGGAGCCCCAGTTTTGTTTGTGGAGAATAAAGATAGATGTCAAAGGTTATGCATAGATTACCGTTCACTCAATGAGGTAACTATTAAGAACAAATACCCTTTGCCCAGAATCAAAGACTTGTTTGATCAGCTAGAAGGAGCTTGTGTGTTCTCCAAGATTGATCTCCGGTCAGGCTATTTTGAACTCAAGATAAGGGAACAAGACATACCTAAAACAGATTTCACCACAAGGTATGGATTGTATGAGTATACCGTGATGCCATTTGGTTTGACCAATGCTCCAGCATACTTCATGAATATGATGAACAAGGTGTTCATGGAATTCCTTGACAAGTTTGTTGTCGTTTTCATCGATGACATTTTAATCTACTCCAAGAGCAAAGAAGAGCATGAAGACATTTACGTTTGATACTTGAGAAACTTAGAGAGCATAAACTGTATGCCAAATTCAGAAAGTGTGAGTTCTGGTTGAATGAAGTTGGATTTCTTGGACATGTTATGGCAAAAGATGGTGTAGCAGTTGATCCTGCTAAAGTTTCAGCTGTAACTGAATGGGAATCTCCCAAGTCAGTGAAGGAACTTCGTAGTTTCCTTGGCTTAGCAGGTTACTACAGAAGGTTCATTGAGAATTTCTCCAAGGTTGCTAATCCTATGACATAATTGCTAAAGAAAGACAAGAAATTTGTTTGGTCTGAAGGTTGTGAACTCAGTTTTCAGGGATTGAAGAAGAGACTTGTGTGACACCAAGATTGTGTTTGCGGACTTGGAAAAAGATTTCCAAGTATATTGTGATGCATCTCATCATGGTTTGGGTGCAGTACTTATGCAAGAAGGAAAAGTTGTGGCTTATGCCTCGAGACAACTCAAAACTCATGAAGTGAACTATCCTACTCATGATTTAGAGTTAGCCTCTGTTGTCCATGCACTCAAAACATGGAGGCACTACCTTTTGGGAAAGCGATGTGAAGTGTTCACAGATCACAAGAGCTTGAAGTATATCTTCACCCAGAAGGAAATTAATATGAGACAAAGAAGATGGCTAGAGATCATCAAGGACTATGACCTAAGTTTGCAGTACCATCCCGGTAAAGCAAATGTTGTAGCGGATGCTTTAAGTTGTAAGGTTTTTGTGAATGGCCTTACAAAAGGAGAATTGCCTGATGATTTCTGTGCACAATTTAGAGATCTCAGATTGGAGATTGTGCCCGAATGACATCTCATGTCTTTGGATGTTCAACCTACTTTGTTGGACAAGATCAAAGAAGCCTAGAAGACTGATAAGGAAATTGAAAAGATTAAAGAAAATATTGGCAAAGGAAAAGCCAAAGGATTCCATGAAGACGAACAGGGTACTTTATGGCATGGGAAACATATCTGTGTTCCACAAGATCCGGAGCTTCGGAAACTGATTTTGCAAGAAGCTCACAACTCTCCGTATTCCATTCATCCGGGTAACACCAAAATGTACATGGATATGAAGGAAAGATTTTGGTGCAATAATCTCAAGAAGGACATCACCGAACATATTGCTTTGTGTGATGTGTGTAGTAGAGTGAAAGCGGAACATCAGAAACCAGCCGGTTTGCTTCAACCACTACCTATTCCTGATTGGAAGTGGGACAAGACTGGTATGGATTTCATTACCGGATTACCAAGGACCCGGTCAGGATATGATTCTATTTGGGTAGTAGTGGATCGCCTAACTAAAGTAGCTCATTTCATACCCGTGAAGACAACCTATACAAGTGCTAAGTTGGCCAAGATCTACATGAGTAGAATTGTATGTCTACATGGAGTGCCCAAGAGTATTGTGTCTGATAGGGGAACTCAATTCACATCCCATTTTTGGAGACAGCTACATGAGTCATTGGGAACGAGGTTGGAATTCAGTACTGCTTTTCATCCTCAAACTGACGGACAGACAGAAAGAACTAATCAGATTCTTGAAGACATGTTGAGGGCATGTTCCCTAGACTATGGAGCCAGTTGGGATGAAAGTCTTCCTTACGCAGAATTTTCTTATAACAACAACTATCAAGCCAGCATTGAGATGGCACCATTTGAGTTTCTCTACGGGAGAAAGTGTACCACCCCATTGTTATGGAATGGTGTGGGAGAAAGAAGTTTGTTCGGAACAGAACTTATCAAAGAAGCCGAAGAGAAAGTCAAGTTGGTTAAGGACAGATTGAAGATAGCACAATCCCGACAGAAAAGCTACGCAGATCCTAAGCGTAGAGAAGTCACCTATGAAGTGGGTGATAGAGCCTATCTTAGAGTGTCACCACTTCGTGGAGTGAAGAGGTTCGGAGTCAAAGGAAAGTTGGCCCCAAGATATGTTGGACCATTCAAGATTCTGAGTCGTAAAGGAGAAGTTGCTGATGAAATTGAACTGCCAGAGTCTTTGTCAGCCGTTCATAATGCATTTCATGTGAGTCAGCTTAAGAAATGTCATCCAGAAATGGAAGAAACTTCTTTGAAGGATACTATACCTTTGGAAGAGGTTCAGTTGGAGAGTGATCTCACTTATGAAGATAAGCCTATCAAGATTCTAGGGACTGCAGAAAGAGTCACACGGACTAAGACTATCAAGTTTTGCAAAGTTCAGTGGAACCATCATTCCGAAGAGGAAGCAACATGGGAAAGAGAAGATGATCTTCGGAAAGACCACCCTCACCTATTTGCTAGCCAATCCGAATCTCGAGGGCGAGATTCACCTTAAAGGGGTTAGATTTGTAACATCCCCAAAATCATGTTTCAAACTTATGCATATCATCCATGCATCCATGAGCATATGAGTTTCATTTCAAACAAATCATTTCAAAACAGAAGCATTTATGCTTATTATTTTATGAAAGTTTGCTCTAGCCTTAGTTCTATCTTCCAATGAGAAGAATAATTATTTTGATTCAGTAAAAGTTTGAAACTCAAACTTAGGCACCATCCAAAGTTTGAACAAAGTTTCAAAACAAAATAAGTAAATAAAACCAATATTATGCCTATTGAATATATATCATAAAGGCTTGGTTTTATTTTTATTTTCATTTGATCAAAGTGTTTGGATTAGACAGTAGTGTTTGACACACATTTGAGTGCAAGGTTTGCAGTATAAAAACCTAGAGAAGATTTGAATTCAAACTCATTTGATTTGGATTTGAAAATCATTCCAGAAAATCAAAACAGAAAAATAAAAGAAGAAAAGAAATAGAAATTGGCCAGTGCTACCTATCTGGCCCAACTGCTAATCCAGCCCCTAAGCCCACCCGGGGGTCTCTCTCTCTCTCTCTCACCCACAGACACACCCCCAGGTCACTGACCGAACGACCCCACCCCCTCGCTGTTTAAAATCGCTGACGAGTGGACCCTGCGACCATGTCGCCTTAAGTAAATCAATCCAGCGCGCTGACGCCTTCGCTCATGTTACCTCGCCGCTGTTACTGCGCGCTTAATTGCCATTGATACGCCGCGCGATCCTCGCCCCCGCTCTGGCTATAAGATCTGCACCGCGGCCATTTCCCCTCACCTAGCGCCACCTCTACGCCCCCAGGCTGCCCACAATTGCCCTTTCAGCGCCACAGACAGAGCAACTCCGGCAGGCGATTCCGGTAAGCCCCGACCGCCCCTCTACCTCTGGTTCAAACGAGCGTGACCGCCACATCCTTGTGCATCTGCTAACACTCTTGGTTTGCCTGGTCGTGACCCAGGTCGCCGTTCTCGTTCACGCCCGCAACCACCAGAGCTGCCGCTCGACTCCGACGAGCAATAGCGGTAAGAATCGTGCGCCCCTTGCCTCCCCTTTGGTATTGTCTTGTTCGCCAGACCCTTGCGCAGCTCCTAAACCCTCTGGCTTGTGCTAGGACGACGCAGAGCCTCGGCAACATCTTCGACAGCAAGCAACAAACGCCGCCCGCAACTCCGACGAGCTCCAGCGACCGTGTCCGTGCGCCCCTTGCCAAGCCCTCGCCAGGTTTAGCATCAGTGCTTCGTCGCGATCCTGGTAAGCACCTCCGACGACCCCATAGCCACCTGTAGCACCACGCCGCCGTAGGCAGAGCTCGCCGCCACCAGTAGCCACCGCCAGCGCCGCCCAACTTTGGTTGTTTGATCCAGAGCCGTTGGATCTGGATCCAGCGTCCGAGATTAGATCACTTAACGAACCGTTACGAGTAGATCTGGGCCATGCAGGTTAAGTAGATCTAACGGCTCATAGACGCGATCCTGAGCGAAGCGGTACGGGCCAATTAGATTAAGACGCATGGCAGTAGTTTAGATTTAAAAACTGGATTTGAATCTATTAGATGTTCAAATTTGTTTTGGCTATAACTTTTGATCCCCATGTTAGAATTTGAAAAAATTTATATAAATGGAATCAGGAGAGCAAGCCCTTTCTGAATATGCAATGTGTTTAATATTTTGCTTCTGTTAAAATGGTTTTATTTGCAGAAACTTGTGTAGGGCTAATTTAAGTATTTGAATTGTTTAGGAAATGTTTTAGGGTTTAAATAAATGTTGTTTGGCAAGTTTTTAACTTGTTTATGAACTAGTACTGTATACTTGCTTTGTTGATTTTTAAAAATCATCACATATCATTTTGCATGCATGCACATATTTTTGATTGTATATGTTTTGTATGTGATTTGTTGCTATAATTCTTTGTGTACATTTTGGTGCTAGTGATTGTGATTGTGAGGAGTGTAGCTACTCTCCAAACTACCAAGGCAAGTGGTACTTCATGAATATTTTTGTCCCTATGTTTTCTACTAAGCATTAGAAATTTTTTGCTAGTCTTGCATGCTATATTTTGCTTATATGCCATGTTGGGATATCTTAGTAGTTGTAGAATTGCTAGGAAATTTCTAAGTTAAGATGCTTATCTATGCCATGCTTAGCCTAGCTAGTAGCAACCAAGGGTTGGTGAAGTATACATGCTATGATGAAAATATTTCTAAGTCTTTGGACTTGTGTTTTGCCTAATAAAACAACTAAGTAAATGAAACACATGGGTGGAATGGAAGGAATGGTTTGTGTTGAGTGGTTATAGAAAGGCCAGGGGACTGGTGAACCTTGTGTATCTCACTTGTGGAAAGCCACCCAAGAACAAAGAGATTTTAGAGGCCAAGTGTTGAGAAGCTTCTAGTGCAGCCACTTGGCAATATGGGCTCTGCCTGGATCATAGATTGCTAGAACTTAGCCATTTGGACAGTTGGTGGTAGTGGGATGATAGGTTGGAACGCGTCCATTTGGTCTAAGGGAAGGCTTCTGAAAGGTCCTGTCTTGGTGAAAATCAAGTCTGGTGGGGAAAGTGCACAACCTCTGCAGATGGAAAAATCTAAGTACTTAGCCATGTCCCTGGAAAAGGACAACTTGAGCATCAAGACATGGAAGCTATCCAGAATCTCCTCATCCCAATTTCTAAATAAAAACTTGTGGGTGAACAAGGGTAAAGGACCTCAATGTCTATTGGTGGTTCCTTGGGAAAATTTTTGTTAAAGAAAAACTTAGTGATTTCAACTAATAGGCAAAACCTATTTTGAGCAAAGCAAGCCAAGCTGCACTTAGCCAAATTGCATATAGTATCTAGTCCACCTAAATTATACTAAGGTATCACTTGCCAATACTATTCCAATGTATTGACCCACTGTGGCTATAACTTGTGATGTTGCAGGTTACTCTGATAAGGATTAGGTGTCATGAGTCTACACTCAACATGTTTCCCTGTGGCACATGAAGATGAAGACTTTTATTTATTTACTTATTCAAACTCTTGTACTAGGCCTGTGGCCTTGGAGTTGTAAAGACTATGTTTATCTCTAGAATGGCTGTAATAATGACCTTTGTATCTGTGTACTTCATCTTAAACTGTGGATGCTAGCATTGATCCAGGGACTAGCATTGCAATCACAGGGATCCTTTTCCTTCATAAAGGAGGGATATTACAGAAACAGATATAATGGACAAGGTCCCCTATGTTTCAGCCATAGGCTCTATAATGTACGCCATGCTATGTACAATACCGGATGTGTCACATGCTATTAGTTTGACTAGTAGATACCAATCTGATCCAGGATCAGAACACTGGATAACGGTCAAGAATATCCTTAAGTACTTAAGAAGAACTAAGGAAATGTTTCTCGTGTACGGAGGTGAAGAAGAGCTCGTCGTTGAGTGTTATGTTGATGTTAGCTTCGACACCGATTCGGATGACTCTAAGTCTCAATATGAATACACATTTCTCATAAATGGAGGAGAAGTTAGTTGGAGGAGTTCCAAACAACCTGTGGTGGCGGGATCAACAACGGAGGCCGAATATGTTGCTGCTTTGGAAGCGGCTCAGGAAGCAGTTTAGATGAAGGAGTTCATAACCAAACTCGGTGTGTTTCCAAGTGCGTTGGACCCAATGGTGATCTATTCCGACAACTGTGGAGCCATAGCCAATGCCAAAGAACCAAGGTCTCACAAGAATTCCAAGCATTAAACGCAGGTTTCACTCCATCCACGAACATGTCGGGGATGGAGATATAAAGGTTTGTAAATTACACACGAATCTTAATGTAGTAGATCCGTTGAATAAAACTCTCCCTAGGGAAAAATATGATCAACAACAGAAATCCATGGGTGTTAGATTTATCACTATGTAACTAGATTATTGTCTCTAGTGCAAGTGGGAGACTGAAGGGAATATGCCCTGAGAGGCAATAATAAAGTTGTTATTATATATATTCCAAGTATATGATAGATGTTTATTTTGCATGATATAATTGTATTAATACAAAAACATTAATACATGTGTGTTTAATAAAAAATGGAAAGTTCCTAGTTATGGCTCTCTTATAAACTAGCTCGTTGATTAACAAGATGATCAAGGTTTCCTGATCATGGACATTGGATGTTATTAATAACGAGGTCACAACATTGGTGTGATGAACATTCATCTGAAGTATAACATTACGATCATAGTCATTGTGTTTATATTGCTATAACATCATACAAAGTAATCCTAATCCTTAGAGCATGAGATTATGTCAATCACTAACACTAGAAGAGTATCTTGGCAACATCAAACGTCACACCGTAACAGGGTTACTATAATGATGGGTTCAGTGCTACGAAGGTGTTATGTTGAGGCTCATGGATCAAGAGTGGAATTTGTCCATCCCGATGACGGAGAGATATACTCTGGGCCCTCTCGATGATATCACATCAGTTAGCTTGCAAGCAAGTGATGTGATCAATAGAATGTTATATCACGGGAACAAGAAAAGAGTACATGTCGGTAACGAGATCAAACTATGTATGAAGATACCGATGATAAAATATCGGACATTTAATATATCGCGAGACAAAGGGATTAAGTTACTAGTGTAAAAGGTTCTCACGGTCACAAGAAGTCATCGTTGAATGTGTGGGAGTCAGTATGGATCTCCAGGTCCCACTTCCGATTATTGATTCGAGAGGGGTCTCGATCATGTCTGCATTATTCGCGAACCGTAGGGTGACACACTTAAGAGACACCAACACCATTTGGAACAAATAGTTTCGAGACGAAAATATTTACAAAGCGCATGAATTTATTTCACTACACCGGAATTGTTTCGGGTGAAATTGCTAAAATTGTTTCTGCATGTGAAATAGAATACTAGCAAGGGGTTTTATGTGAATGTTTTTTAATTAATGTAATTGACAAAATTCTGAATAAATAAATAAAAGGAGTTTTATTTAAAGATAGAATACATTAAATTTGGTGGAAATTTAATGGGAATATGAGAGGGTTTTTTGAGTGGATCAATGAAAGGTCTTTTTGTGAGTGGGAGATCCACCCACTTGAATGGAGGAAGGGGTGGGGGCAGCCCCCCATGCGTCGGCCACCCCCTTTGGGGTTACCTCCTCCTCCTATAAAAGGACCACATCTCCCTCTCTCATACTCACACCTCCTCGTGAAGGATCTCCCAACTCTAGTTTATCCCCCATGGTCTCGGACTAGCGAGATACATGTTCTTGGTGGATTTTCGTTTGGAACAGAGTTGTTGTTTCTGCTGCATTGCTGGAGCGAGGAGGCAAAGGTTGCTCAGTGGCTTTGACGTGTGTGTGAGCACGGATGCGCTGCTGATTTGCGGCACTAGACTTCTTCTTGATCTTGAGATCGGCAAGCATTCGTCTATATCATCCACGAGTACAACCTCGTTAAACTTTGTCGGTCTACAAAGGTATGTTCTCCATGGATGTATATCCACCTATTGCTTGTATCTAATAGATAGATCTTGGTAGATTGTTGTTCCCATCGTAGGAATTTTTTTCTATGCTGCGAACCCTACAGATCTTTGCTTGTGTTGGCTCCTGCACCTGCGGCTGGTGCCATCATCATCACCTCGACGTTGCCTGCTCGACGAGTGATACGCGGGCCGTGAGCAGCGCTGAGGGGAGGCTCTCCCGCGAGGACTACTCGCTATAGGTAGACACAGGAGACGTCGATGGCGACATAGACCTTATGCGCACCTAGGTTGATGAAGACACCATTGCACGGAGGAGGTCGCCTGGCGAAGTGGTGCACGTTGTTGCTGACTACGGTGACCCAGCATACCACTCCATGATGTAGTATACTATAGTCGTTGACATAACACCAATGAAACACCGTTCACTAGTATTACATCCCTCAGAGTGGTACAACAGAAACACAGCAGGTCCGACACATGACTATAGGTTACAACACGACTCTTTACATAAAATCCAGAGAACACTCTAGGTTAAATAGAGAGAAATAAACATCTTTCAAAGAAGAATCAGAAATAATCAACTCATAACCAACGTACTAGTAGATTAGCAACTGAACTATTGGGGCTTGCATTGCTGCTATTGCAATACTCTACAGAAGTAGACTCTATGGCTAGATATTATATTCCTATCTAATCAGCAACTTTGTCTTCACTTGAGTAGATGTATATGTTGACTTTCTTGACTTCATTGAAGATCTTTAGTTTTTGATGATGATTCCTGGAGCGTAAGTTGATGTAGACGTCGTATGTATTGGCTTCAGAATCTAGCAATGGTTAAGGAGATACGTTGAGTACGAGCGTACTCAGCAAGTTCACTAGAAAAGGAGTGTTTGATGCACTATATCTACAGTCACAGACCGTAGGTCATAGGCAATGCAAGTTTTCGTAAACATTTCTTCAAAGTTTGTTGTTATTCTGAAGAGCTATGTCCGTCAGCCTTCATGGGTTTACCAGAACTGTCATGGAGTTCCTTTCCCGCCGTGTTCGTAGCTCCTTCCCAGAACAGGGAGTAACAAGTTACAGTTCTTACACTCTTCAGAGGTGCGTTACTTTTCCCATGAGAGATCTTAGCTTTGTTGCACATCCGAGTGGCCAACCCGTTCATACTTCATTGGTATGAGACCCAGACTAAGATCCAAGCCAATCACTGCCCTCTTCGCGACCCCATATGTCTGCACGATCCTTCGGGGCTGGCTCACCTCCGTTAAGCCCCCTTTCGGGCAGACTAAAACCCTGATGAGTTCCCGAAGATTCTATGAGCTGGTGGTGCCCTTGTAAGTACCTTATAGGTCCGGCTAAACCTCCGGCAGCCATTCATTGATAATCTAGACACCAAAAACGCGGGGCTTAAGGGTTCCCACCCATATGTTGGATCCGCACAAGGAATCACAACGTCACATTAAGGTAGTATTTCCTCCATATGAAAGGAAAAGGATACAGCTCACTTCTTCGTCCCATTCCAAATCTCATGGTTAATGCGTAATATATGGCGCAAGAATCACTGGCGACATTGGTTGTTAAGTCCTAGATAATATGTTCCTTTACCACCGGAACATTCATAGAAGGTTATTACCTCATGGTAAATAACCTATAATCATATTATTATGAAAATAGTGTTTTCTGACCCTTTTTGAAATGCAGGTGATGACAACATTGGATTTTCAAAATACTTTACAAAAAAAAATCAAAGGACATGAGCAAGTGTGAAATTGGCTTTTGTGATTGCAAGATTATGCACTCACGGTCTTCGAGACAATATAAGATCCAATATCTGAAATCAGCATCATTGGTCTGGTAAGGACTAATGTTTAAATAAGCAAAATGCTATTATGCATAAGTAATGTAATGCAAATTTTGTAAACTCGAATCCCCGGAACAAGCATTGTCCTAGGGTCTGGATACTAGAAATGGTTCATTTATAATGTGTTGTACTTTTAGATAAGCTTCACACTTGTGCTTCTTATTAAGGCTTGTGAGTGTGTGTGAACAACATGTAATTATAAAACCATACAATAATAAGACACACAATTGTGGATTCCTACTCAAAGACTACTTATATAAGAGTTGCTTTATCATCGAATCTTACTTTACAAGCATTGGCATTTATAAGGAATTTAAGTGTTAACAATTCTAATTATACAAGTAAAATTTAAAGTAATGTGATTATGAGTAATTGTCATTTGTTTACTATGATAAAAGTCCTTGGGTTTAGTTGTTAAGAGTTGGAGATATTATTATAAGATTTGTTGTTTGAAGTGTCAAAAGAAATAACATTTGAAGAAAATATTTCTTTTCCAAGGTCTAAACAATCTTTCTAGTTAATTAAATGTGGTCGATGTTGTTTGTTCTTGCTTGAATAGTTTGGGTTTGAGATGCTTTATGACTTAATTATAACAGACCAAGGTTAACTATAAAACACACAACAAGGTCTTTAGCATTATATTTAAAGTCTTGTCGACTAAAGTTAACTATAAGAACATAGATGGACTTACGGTGTAAGTTTATGATATCTATACTTGTTCATTTTATAATGTTTCTTTAAAGTTACATAAGAATGGCATCACTTCTATTTGAGTAGTGGTTTCTTAATTTTATAATGGAATAGAATCATTTACTTTTTTATAAATGAGTGGTTATAGTTTGTTAACAAGGAAATAATATTACTTAACTACTTATGGATTCATTATAGTGTTTGATATGTTTGTAAACTTGTGGTTGAAGTAATGGTAAAAGGTCTTATCTAGTTAAGAATATTATTCCTGAAGATTTTAGAATTTCATAGTAATCCTTTTTAGAAAAATAATTTACACTTATTGTTGAATGATAATTCAATTAGATTATATTTAAAATGTGTTGAACCATTTTGACTCCATATTATCAATATTTAATACTAATACTATTTATTAGGCTCAATTGGCTAATTCTAGAAATATTAGCAATTTTTATTTACCTTATATGAATTATCAACTAAGGAAGTAGGTTTAAATTCAAGTTCTTAAGTTGTTTAAATTTTTATTTATCTCAATAGTGGAATATTATATTTTTAACATGCAGGAATTATTTTTGTGATCATTTAGGTATATTACATTTATTTTTGTGATTTATAAATAATAAGATATGATTTTTATAAGATTTATTACTTTGTAAATACTCAATAAATGTTTAATTAATTGAAAGAATAATGCATGATTATCGTTTTAAATTATAGTTCTTATTTTTCTATGATTTTTGGTATTTTATTTAGATTTTTAACATTTACCAATATTAAAATATGAATTTTCAAGGTAGTAAGACTTCTAAAATCTTTATTGAATAATAATTATGTAAATTGCTGACATAATAATGTTTGATAATAGTTTAAGTTGTAGATTTTATTTTTCTGAAAATTTTCATATATTAAACATATTTTTCTGAATTATAAAACAAAAGTTATTAATTTAACAAGATTTAATCATTTCCTAAATCATTTTCTAAATAATATTGCAAACAGGAATTATATTTCATACCCAGACTAAACCTACCCTAGTCACTTATATGGGCAGTGGACTAAACAGGATGCCACATGGGCAGTGGACTAGTCAACAGTGGACCCGGTCAAGGATGACACAGGTGTGACGCCATGATGACATCAGCACGAACAAATAATCCTTTTTACACTCCTAGCTAATATAGCCAGAGACACGAATAGGTGGGCCCGTGAACACATCAGCTGACACATGTGCTCGCCGGAGCTTCACCGGAATTGCACCAGGAACAGCGGCAGAGAGGGTTTCTGGGAAGCGTGGCTAGGGGTTTTCGATTCAGAGGAGTATGTGGAACCCATATGGGGTAGAGCCGCCCTCTGATGGTCATCGGAACAGGAAGTACGGCGATGGCTGACGGCGGTGCACTAAGTACAATGGTACAGACATGCTCAGAGACCACAGGGAAACGAGCTAGGGAGCGCTGAGGGTTCGTGAGCTCACTAGGAAGCTGAAGAGGTTGATGGCGAGGCTTGTGGTAGCCTGTAACGACGATGGAGCCACGGCGGAGCTCGGTCGGAGTTCGGGAAGAAATGATGCGGGGGTTCGACTCCAAGAACTCCAACTCAATTCCTCAGGCTAATCAATGTAGGGGAGCAAGGCGGTGCTCATAGCGTTCTTGGACGGCCACGGGTAAGCTCGGAACGCCGGCGATTCATCATCTTAGGGTTTTGTGTTTGTGGAACCGGAGAGAGGGAGGTCGCTTGGAAGGGGAAAAGAGGATGAGATCAAAACAGATCACCACGTCGTCCGTATCTCCTCTCCAGAAGATGGCAGGTGGTGGCGTGCAACGCGATGCTGGCGAACGGTGGCGGCGGCTCCATCGAGCTACTTGTCGCCAGGAGGAAGACGACAGATAGGAGAGACAAAAGGGGTATTGGGCCTAGTTGAGCTGGCTGTTGGGGATATGCTATATGGGTATCCTTATAGCATGTCTCCTATCCGGATAACCCGGGTGGCCCATAGTTGGTATCATGGCCCATGGCCTGCTGGGCGTCCCAGTTAGATGGATCCAGAAGGGATGCCCATGCCGGATAAAGGAAGGCTATGGTGGAGTCACCAACATACCCGGAGCCTTGGAGTGCAAGACACGCTAGACTAGTTGTAAGAAGTGTAGGACTCTGTAACATGTCTGGCTAGGACTTTTCCTTGTAACCCTAGGACATGGCGACTATATAAGTCATGCCTAAGGGAGCCTTTAGGGCACAATCTTAGACAGCCTAGTGTCGATTACGACGCATCTCGCACAGCAAACCAATCCCTGTAACTCGGCGTATTGAAATTATAGTGATTTATAGCAGGAGTAGGATTCCGCCACCGTCGTGGGATCTGAACCTGGGTAAGCTGTGTTACCTCATATACGTCAACCGTCCGCCTTCCCCCACGTCCTTAAACACGCACTATGAGGACCCCTCCATGGCGTACTCTTTGGTAAAACCACGACAGTTGGCTCCCACCGTGGGGCAAGAGGCGATTCAAGCTCTTCAGCGAGCGATGACCAAGATCTTCATGGGAATCGGCGAAACCGTAGCCATCGGTCATGTTCTTTTCTCCGGAAATGTTCCGATCGTCCCTCCCGACGAGTTCTGGATCCCGGCGAAGATGAACCCTACGTGGTGCTCGATCGTCCCCATCGGAGATATCCACCTCTTCATCGGCGAAACCGACTCGGGCACTAGTTCCCTGGGAGTAGGAGGAGCATAAAGACCCGTGGGGACCACCTACGGGCAGGATATGCTCGCGGAAGGCTCGATGTCGTATCTCTCCTCGGAGTTTGCCGGAAAAGATCGGAAAAATTCAAGGCCCACCCAAACCGCCCCTGTGTAGGATATAACGGTGGAAGATCGCTGCAAACCAGCCGGATTTGTCCATGCTTCTGGACAGCAGAGATCCAAGTTCGTCTACATGGTTACCATCTTTGTTCTGGCGCGTTGCATTCAGAGAGACGGTGCAAACCCCCACGATTACCTAGCCAGGTGGCTCCGTAAACGAGTCATTCTGGCACATTACCCCAATGATGATGCTATGTATCAATTTGTGGAAGGACTGGACCAAGGAACACTCCTCCGACATTCTCTAAGGCGGCAGCAGGCTTCAGGATGCCTCACCTTTGAATGCATGGTGAACACCACCAACAACTACGCGGAGGCTAAGGAGGCAGCTAAGACAGCTCTTGCGCTCATTGACGGAGCGCCTCCGCTTCAGCCACCGCCACCACCGCCTCCCGCCGCCATCGCCGCAGCTGTGGCACCACCTCCAGTTATCGTCGCTGCTGTTGCACCTCCACCCCCCGTCATCGAGGAAGCCCCGACACCCTCCGACTCTGTGATTGACGCGCTCTACGCCGACTTCAGTGCGGATTAGGAGGAGATAGATTTTAGTCCGAAGGAGCGAGACTCCGCCATGCAGGAGATGGAGGAGGATTACAAGCGCGACGAGCAGGCCAACAACACCGTCACGTCTCGAGAGGTGTTCGTCACCATTGGGACGACGATGGATTAAGATCAACCCGAGTGAGCTCCGCCTACAGCGCTAGACAAGGGGAAGGTACCACCTGTTGCTGTCAACAATAATCGTGCAAAGGACATGCCCCCTCCGCCTAACCCAGTGCAGCAGCCGCAGGAACTAGGCACCGGCCCGAGCAACAACAAACCGCCGCCTCCGGCATCTACGTCTGCTGCTGCCCAAGTCACTCCAGCTGATAGAGTGATGTATGGCAATCTCCTCGTCGAGCCCATGACCGTGGCTCATATTCTCAATGTAGTCCAGCTTGACGAGAAGCGCTAGCAGCTGCTGTAGGAAGCGCAGGCCATTGCGGAGCAAGGCGCAAAGCTAGATCGAGATCTGGCCAATGCGCAGAAGTCAATAGAGAAAGCTAGAACAATGGAGGCTGAGTACAAGACTTTGTTGCAGCAGCAGAAGGCCAAGAAAGCTCTGGCTCGCGTCATCAATGATCCTGGTGTGTGGTGAAACCTAGGATGGGATCCCTCAAAGTCGGCACAGGCCAAGCCATACATTGACAGTGAAGGCAGGTAGGTGATGCCCACTCCTCTCCTCAACCTCGCCGTTGCCAAGACCCTTTTGGAGAAGGATAGATCACCCGAAGCAGTGAACCAGGTCTATGACCTAGTGGCCAAGGTGGTGAAACAGCGGGAAAAGGCCACCTCTCAGAGTCTTGAGTCTGACCCGGCATTTTGCCAGTCTAGCCAGCATAAGCCGCCAAGGGACAGATCCCCTCTTGATGTCAGGTCTCAGACGGGTTCGTCAGAAAGAAGACAGAGGGATGCGCGCAATAGGAAGGATGCTATCCCCATATCCTCTGACCATGGAGGTAAGGCACAACCTCATCGCCCATCGCCACCGCCCCACTCCCCCCGATATCGCGAAGACCCCAAGGCTCACTGTCGTACGGATATGCCTCCGCCAAGGCAGAGCGGATCATCATCCGCGACAACGCGGAATAGACCCATCATGACGGAGAGCGCAACCAAGGACACAGGAGTAGGTCGCACCATGACCCTCCGCGTTCGACAAGAAACTGCGACAAGCGTGTGGCGTCGCAGGAGGGTAACAGGAAGAAGGCTAACCCACCGCCACCTCCGCCTCTGTCACCACCCAGCAGCCACCAGGGCGGAGGAGGCCCTCGTTGTTCACGCAGCCCATCCCCCGATGGAAAGAAGAAGAAAAGAAGCCCGGAGCCATACGATGCACGTTCGCGTCTAGACAAGATCCACGAGGCCCAGGAAGGACCATACCTGGGACCATGTTGCTTTGGACCCATGATACAGTCCGCAACTTACCCCAAAAGTTTCCGGATTGACAAGACCATCAAGTCCTATGACGGAACTGCCAAGCCAGCTACATGGTTACAGGACTACACAACACGGTGGAGATTGCCGGGGGTAGCCCCAACGTCACCGTCAAATACCTCCCATTGATGTTGGCAGGCACAGCCTGCCAATGGATTAATGACTTGCCGGAAAGATCCATCTTCAATTGGTTGGACATGCAAGAAGCGTTCACCAAAACTTCGAGGGTACATACAAACGTCCCTGCACTGTTGGTGATCTACAGCGGTGAGTGCAAGAGAAAGACGAGACATCTCGCACATACCTCTCCTGCTGGCTGGATATGAAGAATTCCTGCACAGGAGTGCACGCCCAGACCGCCACGGCCGCCTTTGATCGATGGGTTGGAAAGGGGCATGTTGCTCCGACGTAAGCTAAAGCGTTTGCAGGACAATCACCACCTAGACTTGAACCAGATGATTCAGTTGGCCAGTGAGTTCGCGGCTGCCGACGACGATGCTCGCGGCTCCCTGCCGGCAATGGCTGTTCCAACTCAAGCTCGGAGGAACAGCAGCACCAAGCGGAAAACCGCACCAGAAGAAAAGAAAACCCCCGACATGGTCGCTATGACTTTTGCAGGACGAGGTGATGGCGGACAGCATGGCCGAGGATGAGAAGCAGGCCGTGGGCAGCAGCGAGGAAGTGAAACTACCTCAAAAGCGCTCCATGTTCACCAAACCTATGAGGAGTACCACGATATGCCGTGCCTCGTACACCTCAACGCCAACGGAAAGGCCACCCACACCAACCGCCACTACAAGTTCGTCAACGACCTCAAGGAGGACCCGGAGTCCGGCTACAAGCAAAGTCGGAAGAACAAACCGCGACGCAAGGGCAAGGGGAAGTAGAAGGAGGAGGAGTCCAAGGATTCAAGTGACATGGATGAGAACGTTGACCCCAAGCACGCCGCCAAGAGCGACGGCAAAGGCAAGAACCCCTTCAAAAAGAAGGCGGCAGTTTTCCACACTTTCCTTGGAACCCCCACCGTTCGAGAACAGAAGACCTCCATGAGGATACTGATGGCTACTCTACCCCCAGTTCCCCATTTCCTGCGCTGGTCGGAGGTTCCAATTACTTGGGACAGAAAGGATCACCTAGACCTCATCCCTACAGAGAACCAATACGCCATGGTCATCAACCCCCTGATTGACGAAAATGAGTTCACCGAATGTATGGTGGATAGTGGAAGCAGCATCAACATCATGTACCTGGATACACTGCAGAAGATGAACTTGATAGGGGCAAACCTAAGGCAGACCAACACCATCTTCCACGACGTAGTTCCTGGTCGAGAGGCTCGGTCCCTTGGGTGCATCACACTTCAAGTCGCTTTCGGTGATGTTAATAATTACCGCCAAGAGCGCATGACCTTTGAGGTGGTCCCCTTCAAGAGCGTGTACCACATCATATTCGGCCGCGACATATTCCACACCTTAATGGCCAAGCCATGCTTCGTCTACAACAAGCTCAAGATACCCGGACCAAACGGTATCATCACCGTATCTGAAAGCTTTACCAAAGCAAGGTACTGCAAGATTGGAGAAGCAACCTACGCAGAAGCTATCCTCTAAAGCAAAGAATTCAATGAGATCTAGAGCAAGGTCGATGCCTCGGAGATGCCCGCATCGAAGAAACAGATCTCTGACTCTGCCCCAGCATTCAAGGCTGCCATCGAGACCAAGCCGGTGGAACTTGTGGTAGGCGATGCCTCCATGACCACCGCCATTGGGATGAACCTGGACCCTAAATAGGAAAGCAAGCTCATCGAGTTCCTCCGTGAGAATAGGGACATCTTTGTTTGGCAACCTGCCGACATGAAAGGTGTACCTAGGGTACTTGCAGAGCACAGCTTGAATATTGATCCAAAATGTAAACCAGTGAAACAACCTCTACGACGCTTTGGAGATGAGAAGAGACGCGCCATAGGCAAAGAGATAGCTAGGTTACTTAAGGCTAGCTTTATCTGAGAAGTCCTTCACACCCAATGGGTGGCCAATCTTGTACTTGTCCCCAGAAAGGGAACCAAAGAATTAAGAATGTGCTTTGATTACACCGGCTTGAACAAGGCATGTCCCAAAGATCCGTTTGCTTTGCCTCGCATTGACCAAGTCATTGACTCGATGGCTGGCTTAGAGCTTTTGTGTTTTCTCGATGCATACTTAGGATACCACCAGATCAAGATCAGGAAGTCGGACCGATTGGCCACTTCGTTCACTACACCCAACGACACGTTTTGCTATGTCATGATGCCCTTTGGGCTGAAAAACGCAGGTTCTACGTACTAGCGGACAATGCAACATTGCTTACACTATCAAATTGGTCGGAACGTTCACGCCTATGTGGACGATATAGCGGTCATGTCTAAAAAATCAAATGATTTAATCTCCGACTTAAAAGAAACCTTTGATAATCTCCGGAAATAGAACATGATGCTTAACCCTAAGAAGTGTGTCTTCGGGGTTCTAGCCGGCAAATTGTTGGGATTCATCGTTTCCCAGCATGGAATCGAGGTCAACCCGGAGAAAATCAAGGCCATCTTAAACATAAACCGTCTGACATGCCTAAAGGACATACAACGATTAACAGGTTGTGTTGCAGTAGTTAGTCGGTTCGTCATCCGACTTGGAGAGAAGGCTCTGTTGCTGTACAAGTTGCTGAAGAAGGCGGACAAATTCACGTGGATGGACGAAGCAGATGCAGCATTGAAGCAGCTCAAGGAGATACTTTCCTCAGTGCCTATACTTGTAGCACCCAAACCTGGAGAGCCCATGTTAATTTACATGGCAGCCACCAACCGGGTAATCAGCATCGTCGTCGTGGTAGAGCGGAAGGAACCAGGCTATGAGCACAGAGTTCAACGACCAGTTTACTATGTAAGTGAGTTCTTGACGGAGTCCAAGCAGCGTTACCCGCACTACCAGAATATAGCTTATGGAGTATTCCTTGCTTCTCGGAAGCTGAGGCACTATTTCCAGGAGCACCCTATCACAGTGGTGAGGAAGACTCCACTGTCCGACATCATCAACAACAACGACGCTACAGGAAGGGTCGCGAAGTGGGGCATTGAACTTGCCTCCTTTGAGATCACCTGTAAGAGACAGGACACTATCAAGTCACAAGCCTTGGCGGATTTTATCGCAGATTGGACGGAGATGCCAGATGCTACCCCAATGCCGGAGCTAGAATACTGGGTGATGCACTTTGACGGATCAAAGCTACTCAACGGCTCGGGGGCTAGTGTACTACTACAGTCACCAACTGGGGACAAGATACACTATGTTCTACAGATCCACTTCAAGGCTACGAACAACATGGCAGAGTATGAAGCACTCATTCATGGACTACATGTAGCCAAGGATATTGCATCAAGCACATAGTTTGCTGTGGAGATTCCGACTTGGTTGCCCAGCAGGTGGATGGCACCTGGAACGCGCGGAAGCCTATGATGGCGGCATATCGAGACGAAGTGGATGATATAGCCAAGAGCTTCTTGGGCTACGAGGTCAAGTATGTACCTAGGGAGCAAAACGAGGCGGCTGATCTGCTATCTAAGCTTGGATCAGGGTGCAAACGAATTCCGCTTGGCGTTTTCCTGGAGCATCTACGAACACCATCCGTGAAGGGAGCCGACAACGACAACCCGGACAGAGTATACTCTTTCGTCCACATGGTGGAAAAGGTCCCTCTGGCTTGGACAAAACCGTTTATGGAGTATCTTGAACATGGAACTTTGCCCGACGACAAAGTCGAAAGACGACAAATAGTACGTCGAGCAAAGTGCTATACCATAATCAATGGACAGCTCTACAAAAGAATAACTACTGGTGTATACCTTAAGTGTGTTTCCCAGCAAGAAGGTGTTGAAATCCTAAGCGAAATCCATCTCGGATATTGCGGGCATCACGCAGCTCCCCGATCGTTGGTCGCGAAAGCTTTCTAGCAAGGATTCTACTGGCTGACTGCGAAGGCGGACGCCGACAAGCTGGTTGAGACATGCATGGGATGCTAGTACTATGCCAGAAAACCACATGTTCCTGCTGAAGAATTGCGAACCATACCAATAACTTGGCCGTTTGCAGTCTGGGGGCTGGACATGGTTGGTCCGTTACAGACGACACGATGTGAGTTTACGCATCGCTAGTAGCAGTTGATAAATTCACTAGATGGATAGAAGCTAAACCCATTAGAAAGCTCGATGGGGCAACTGCCCTTAGGTTTGTCTGGGATCTAGTGGTGAGATTTGGTCTCCCATATAGCATTATCACCGACAACGGCAGCAACTTATCACTCGGAGAAATGGAGGCTTATTGTTGGCACAAAGGCATCCGACTTGACCTTGCATCTGTGGCACAACCACAGCCCAATGGTCAGGTTGAGCGAGCTGTTGGGAATATGCCCTAGAGCTAATCATGTATGATGATATTTCCCATTGCATTCAAAAAGTTATTAAGTTGTCCTTGTATACACATCTGATGTGTATCATTGAATATGTGATTTGGTTGTGGAACTATACATTCATGTTGTTTGTACTAAATATCCTTTGTCATTGAGGTTGTGCTGGACACACAACTTAGACCAATGTGAAAGTCGTCTTGATGACTCGGTTCCACTTGTCATGGGCATGGTGATGCTATTCCGACTTACATAGATTTGGCTAAAGAGTTTAGCGAGTCGGATTGACCCATATTGAGGTACAACTAACAAGTTGTCATTTATATCTCAATCAATGTAATCCTTAGACCTGAGGTTGTTGCATAGTCCGAGTTGAGGATCAACGACTTAGGTTTTGTCAAACGCTGATACGTAACTGGGCAGTCATAAAGGCAGAGTTCGGGTCGACTGAGAATCAAGCTGTGTGATGTGAATAACCAAGACGGAATTTTTCCCCTCCACTTGGAGAGATATTCTCTGGGCCCTCTCAGATGATATGATTCGGAAAGCATGGCCATGCACGACTCAGTTAAGTGTTAACCGAGGCGATCGACTAAGAGTTAGTCAGGTGAATCACTTATCTCGGATCGAGAAGAGAGTCGGACTATTTAAGGGATGACAATTATTCGCCTATAGTCTGACAAGGTATATTGTGAGGCAAAAGGGACTCGGACATAAGTCGCATTTGAGAGGCAAGTCGTCATGACTCATTGGTACTTGGGAGTCGGCATGTTCTGCTAGGAGCCGCTACTGACTGATCGATTGAGAGTCGGACTAGAGTCGTGTCCAAGTAGCCATGAGCCTGCGGGGTCACAAACTTAAGAGCGGGAGCAAATTCGGATTGGATCTGAACTGGAAATATGGTTCGGTTGGACCCAAGCCGTATTAGGACTGAGTCAGTGAGTCGGACTCATGGTGACTAGTATTATATGGGCTTTAGTGAATGGGCCAAGTGAGAAGCCCACGTTCACTCCTTATATATAGTGGAGCACAGTAACCCAGAAGAGTTAATCATTGATCAGTTAGGTCATTCCATGTGTTGGAAACCCTAGCTCCACAATAGTCCTGCCGTCGTTACAAACCTAGCAGTTCGCCACCGGTGCTCCTTCTTGTATGTGTGGATACCAGTAGAGGTGTTGTACGATCAGCACTAGGACGATCGGATCGGATCGCTAAGGACTGCACCGCATCAACTGACGCGCTTCATCAGTAATCCGCAACTATGCGTCTAGTGGTAAACCTCGTGGCCTTCTACCTCAACTAGATCTTGGGATCACCACGTTAGAGGGAAATTTATTTATCTCTATGTGGACCAACACGAGCCAATGGATTAATTCTGCAGGGAGTCAAGCCACATCTTGAGGCACCGCTACATAGAGCAGCTAGATCCTGGGTGGAAGAATTGCCATCTGTGCTGTGGAGTTTACGAACTACACCCAACAGATCCACTGGCTACACCCCTTATTTCATGGTATATGGAGCAGAAGTCATCCTACCTTCCGACATATTACACGATGCACCAAGAGTTGCCGCCTACGACGAAGATGACGCTGAAGAATCCAGACGCCTAGATGTGGACCTTCTCGAGGAGGAGCGCGTATTGGCATGCCAAAGATCCGCCATCTACCAGCAGAAGCTACGCAGCTACCATAGTCGCCGCGTTCGGCATCGCTCTTTTAAAGAGGAGGATTTGGTGCTCTGACTTAAGCGGAAGAAGTCACACAAATTATCCCCGCCATGGGAAGGACCATTCATCATAAGCAAGGCGCTACTAAATGGGTCTTACTACCTCGTTGACAATCGTGAACTAAAGGACGGACCCAACAAGGATCATAAGCGTAAGCGACGTGACCTGGATGATGACTACCCGGAGCTTGATCGGCCATGGAACATAGCAAAGCTGCGTCCTTTCTACACTTAGCATTTTTTATCTATTGTGTACCCCTATATGGTTAATGAAATAAAGCTCTCTGGTTCACTCATATCTCTGAGTCTTTTACCTCCTTTAGTGTTCATTTTTGGATCGTATAAAACATTTATGCACAATCTTTGCGATTGCACTTGTGAAAATTCCGCCTACGGGCGTTAGCTTATGTTTTCTGGGCTACACGTTCTTTGTCGTTTTTATGTGGATTCTGGTGTATTGACTTTCAACACTTATTGTTGGCGATTTTGTGCTTAGGTTATTGATGGTGCCATTGGGCATCATCACCTAAGCACATGGTTCTGACAACGAGCCTTCCGACTCACGAAAAGTCAAGCATAAAAACCAGAGTAATGGATAAGCCAGCACTTGCTTAAAAATATATATACATGCTGGAACCAGTTCTTGAGTAGCAGGAAGCAACAACCATCGTTTTCCGCCTTAAGTTAACAAGTAGTTTTTTCCGCATACAAATTATAGAGGAAACAAATATTACATATTGTTTTTCATCCCTCTGGCGCAGGTGACTTGGAAGCAGCATCGTCAGCAGTAGGAGAGCCATCTTCCTCGAAGTCGGCAGTGTTGAGGGACTCGGAGGAGCTTTGGTTGTTGCCATCAATGGTTTTCATGGGCACAAAGACATTAGGGTCGACCAACTCGGCGACTCTGGTGTCGAAACCCACGAGCAACGCCAAGATAGCCTCGGGATCTATCTTTTGGCCTTCGTCGTCTATGTCAGGGATACCAGAGGTCACTGTGTCGATGTCAACATTTTCGTAGTGCGCCTTGACCATTGACAGCGCCATCCTCGCGCCGGCCCGTGTACATGAAGATTTACAGGTTGAGATACGCTCGAGGGCTCGGCGTAGGATCTCAGAGAACTTCGCCATAGAATCCACCGCCTTGATGTTAATCTGAAGGGGCTTGGCTATCTCCTTGGTCTGCTTGATGGTGGTGTTGATAAAGTTGCCGGCAAGGACCATACATTCCTTTGGCGGAGGAGGCGACCGGATTAACCCTATAGGAGCTGCAAATTTCCGACAAAGGAATGCATGAGTTCAATAACACAAAAAGTTCAGAGTATGTAGCTTACATAAGTACAAGACGGAGAATCACTTACTGAAGATGCTAATCTCGGCCTGCTAGAGAGTTTTAGCCATGGAGTCCCGTTCTTATCGGAGGATCCTGGACGCATCCAGATGGCGCTAATTTTGCTCATCGGCGGTTTTCTTATGCTCTTTCAGGATCGCGATTTCCTCCTTCAAGCGGTTCATCTCCTTGTTGGCGGACTCTTGCAGGACTTTCATGGAGTCCTCGTGCATCTTCAGCATATCCTTCCTCTCCTGCTTAAGGATCTTGTTTTTGCTATCCAGCTGCTGAATATGCTTGGATTGCTCCACAATGTCCTTGGCCTTGGAAATGGCTTTTACAAGGCGGAGAAAGAACAGTACATAGTGAGTACTCGGAGAATGTTGGCACAAGACCAAGTCGGAATATAGAAAAGAAAGGAAAAATAGATGCTTGCTCTTGGTGATTTCTTCCTTCAAGAAGGCAGTTTTACCCTTTTCGGCTTCCAAGTCCGCACGCATCTTCTGGTACTTCTCATTGGCCACGCCCCTCCGAGCATTCTCATTATATGGAAAGGAAAATTTAATGCTGTTTAGTCTACTTGGATCATCTAGACAAATAAATATCCACCTAGAGTCCTAGGGGCTACAGTGAGAGTTTTTAACTTAGCAATATGCTTGGCTTTCTTTAAGCATCTAGTCGGAACTGATTCATTTTTCAACTAGAAGCTTGGGGGCTACAGTATAAAGTTTTTTAACTCCAAAATATGCTTAGTCTTTCTTTAAGCATCTAGTCAAAACTAATTCATTTACAACTAGAAGCTTTGGGGCTACAGTATCGAAATTTACAAACACTTCGTATGCTACTCTTAAATCATCTAGTCAGAATAGTTCATTCAAACTATAAGCTTGGGGGCTACAGTGAGAAGTTTTCTAGCTTGGTCACTCTTAGAGCATTTAGACGCAAAGACCTATGGTTTTCCGTCTAAATCCTCAGGGACTACAGTGGGATACTCATATGAAAATCAAAAGGAAAATATAACTTACAAGTGCGATGATCTTGAGGTTTGTAGCACTCTCACTAAGCAACTTGCCGAAGGATAAATTGTTTCCTTACAAGATTTCTGCTTGCCGGAGAAGCTCCTCAAGACCGCATGTCGGAGATGTCGGCGCCGCACCAGGAACCAACGTAGAGCTACCCGGCGTAAGTGCCGGGTAGACTATCTTCGGGAACTCTATGGTTTTTCTGGGTGCGGAGGCGCCGCCTTCGGAGATGTACCACTCTCCACCATCGCCTTACCGCTACTGATGGCATCCTTAGCTAGAGCTTCAGCCATTTGGGTTGTGGTACTTTCTTGCGTCGCCTGTTCGCCGACAACGGCAAGCTCCACGGAGGCACCGGAGTCCACTTCCATGGTAGAAGGGGCAGATGTTTCTTTGGCCTGTGAGCTTGTCAGAGCAGGTGTATGCTGTGCGCTGGGAGTGACAGGGGCGATGGCAGGACATGCATGGGGAGACACATCAGGATGCAACATATCCTTGATGTTTCTAGAAGCCCCCAAAGTTTTGGAGGTCTTCTTCAAACTAGTAGTGGCCTTCTTACTCAAACATGCAAAAAGTATAAGTACAGGAATAAGACAAGCAATGGACAATGTCGGAGAGAAAGAAGCTTACACAAGAGGGGGTGCTTTGGCAAAGGGGATCCCGGTAAGCTTTCTTTTATCCGCCTCCAGGGCGGCGGTAGTCTTCTTGGAGGCTCCACCCTCCGTCTTCTTCTTCTTGCCTCCATCGGCAGCGTCAGAGGTGGAGCTCTTCCGCTTTCGCGCCAACGGGACATCGTCGTCGAACACGATGGTGACTTCCTTCATCTTTCTATCATAGATTTGGACAACCATGTTATCCTCCTCTAGATCGCTGAGCTGTTATGTGAAAACCCAAAGTGTTAGATGAGATGTTAATGGCTAGACGGAAGAACTAGAGTATATTTCATACATGGAAAACAAATAGGTACCTTTGGGCATTTGCCCTCTACGAACATGTCATAGGTGATGGCTCGAGAAGTTGTCCTCGGAGATGCGGAGTCTATCCTTCCTATCCTTGGTATACTCGTGCATCAACTTCAAGCGGTGCTGCAGAGGTTGGATCCGCCTGACGAACCAGCACATGGCCAGGTCCAATGTGGTCAGACCTATCTCTACGAACCACTCTATCCGCCTTATAGCGCGGGAAGCGTCGATGTCGGAGGGAAGGGAGACCTGGGATCTCCATGTCGAGGCTTCGGCGGCAGCTCCATCGACGAAGTCCGGATATGTTGCTTCTCGTCCGGCTAGAGGCATATCTGGTCCGTAGAAGTACGATTGTTGCTAGTTTTTACAAGACTCATGACCGACGATGTCGGGGAACCGCCGGCCAGGCCGGATCCTAAAACTAATGGTCCCACAGTTCCTGAGCTCGTCCTTGCCGGCTCCGGCTTCCCGCTTGACGGTGAAAAAATAGATAAGGAGATCTAGCCTAGGCCTAATCCCAAAGTAACCCTCGCAAAGCGCCGCATAGATGCTAAACGCGAGGATGCTATTGGGGGAGAGGTTCTGAGGCTGTACTCGGTAATGGTTGAGGACTGCTAGGAAGAAATTGGAGATGGGCAGGGAGACCCCACGTCCATTTGGGCTTTGAGGTACACCTTCTCTCTGGCTTGGGGAGAAGGAGTGACCTCGCCGGCCGGCGCTTCCCGCCAGACGAGCCCCTACGTCGCAGGGAGGTAGCCCTCGATGATCAGCTCCTTGATGTCGTGGTCCGTGATATCCGAACCGCGCTAGTCCCCCTTGTGGGAGTCGTTCTCCTCCTCTAGCAGCTCCAACACCGCTAGATTGTGGTCGCCGCCGGTGGATTCAACCACCGCGGATTTGGGGATCACCAGGCCCTCTGAAGGCACGAGGACAGTGCTCGCCAGCTTTGCCGCTGCATTGCATGACGCCGCCATGGATGGGGCAGAGTTGCTGCTGGCCATTGGGAGGTTAAGGTGGTGACTGGGAAAGGTCAAGGAGCTAGGGTTCTTCGCGGAGTGCGCGGAGAGCTCGAGGAGGCGCTCGCTGGGGGAAGAAGATGACGCAGAGGAGAATGAGGTGAAAAGTAAAAATTCCACCGATGTTACAATTTATAACCTCTGGCATCAAGATTCGTGCAAAACGATCGAATGGTTGACGCGCGGACGACGTGTGCGGAAGCGTGCGTGGAAATTTCGCCATGTTGCCAACCGTCGCCGCCAACGGTTCGTATCGCTCACGCGGGAAAAATGGACATGATTGCGTTCTCTGCATGTGTGAGTTACGTGGCGTTGCTGACCTACGTCTACGTCGCTCTAGCTGTCATTGGCAGATGAACCATCACGTCGGAAGATTCCGGCATGTATGGATCCAGTCCGGCTACAGAAGAGTATGATAGAAGATGCAGCAACTCTCTGACTTACAAATTGAAGCGGAGAAAACCTTGCAGGGTTCTTTGGGAGGACAACAAGATATTGCTTGAAGATTTGCCGACAACCATCTAGATGGAGCATTCAACGTGAAGAGGCAAGACGGTGCAAGATCTCGGAGTTCTCCGGGGGCTACTGTTGGGGATATGCTATATGGGTATCCTCATAGCATGGCCCATGGCTTGCTGGGCGGCCCAGTTAGATGGATCCAGAAGGGAGGCCCATGCTGGATAAAGGAAGGCTACGGTGGAGTCACCGACGTACCCGGAGCCTTGGAGTGCAAGACACGCTAGACTAGTTGTAAGAAGTGTAGGACTTTGTAACCTGTCCGGCTAGGACTTTTCCCTGTAACCCAAGGACCTGGCAACTATATAAGTCGGTCCTAAGGGAGCCTTTAGGGAGCAATCTTAGACAACGTAGTGTCGATTACAACGCATCTCGCACAGCAAACCAATCCATGTAACTCGGCGTATTGCCATTATAGTGATTTATAGCAGGAGTAGGATTCCTCCACCGTTGTGGGATCTGAACCTAGGTAAGCTGTGTTACCTCGTACCCGTCAACCGTCTGCCCTCCCCCATGTCTCTAAACACGCACTGTGAGGAGCCTCCATGGCGTACTCGTCGGCAATACCACGACACTGGCTTGGGCAAGTTGGCTGCGGTGTGGCGCGCGCGAGCGTCAAAAAGGGGAAGGAAAGATGGGTTGCGGCCATTAGCTGTTTTATTTTCTTTTCTGTTTTCTGTTTTGCATTTTCAGATTTGTATTTTCACATTTGTTTGAAATTTTCTTTTTAGAATTCACTTTTTAAATAACTGCAGCAAAAATGAAATGTATTTAAAATCCTTTTTGTGAAGTTTTATTATATATTGTTTAAAGTTTATTTATTTTATTATCTAGGTGCTTTTTCTTTAATATTAGTAGGGCTTTTGTTATGAATTCAATTTATATAATATATCATAAACTTATTAAAGAATGCGTTACTATTAACTCATGAGATTTGATTCTCATTAACTTATATTATTAAGGGAATTTTTATATGGTGATCTTTCATTTTTATATGATACATAAAGTTCTAAGGAATTAGTATGGCTAATATTAATCACATGAGCTTGGGGATATAAAGGTATATGTTTTGTTATAACTTGCATAGAAGTTAGGATTAGGAATTGTAAATATTCACCCTAGGTCTTAGGGTACTTAGTATACTTATATTCTTTTGTTGATGTGAATAAAGATTAATGGCTAAGACATATTGTCTTTATGCTTGTGATCTTTAATGATATCACCCTTTAAAATAGGAAGAATGTCTTATGGAAAGGAATTGATAAAGATAACTCCTAAGCCCATATGATGATGATAGTTGGGAAGGACAAAGATGTGCTTAAGTGTTTTGCTGTAGCAAAATGTTCCTATAAGCCATTTTGGAAATAATATGATAGATCAGTCATATAGAATGGATATTATGTTTGGTTAAAGATTTAAAGTTGAGTCTTTACCAAGAATTCCTATCTTCCATACTTTATAATTCTGGAATTCTAATTAAGGAATTCCTTTCTTAGATATTTTACTTCTTCATATCCATCATCATTTGTTAACATGATGAGCTTTACTACTCATACTTTTACTAATAACTTCTCCTTCTAAATCCATTTGTAAATCCAATGATCTTGAAACTAAAGGTCATATGATCTCCTCATAAAGATAATTCTTATCTCTAGGATACTTCTAATGAATCCAATTCCACTAGAATGATTACTCTCTTACTCCACAATCACCTTGTGATCTCACTTACAAATCTCAGAAGCTTGTTATTGAAGCTTTTCATAATCTTCACATATCTTTACTTGGTTCTATCAACTATTCTTATAATGATAACGTCTAATCCATTAAGTAGTTACTTTTAACTCCATTCATACTCTTCCTTAAAAATCCATCACTAATTTTACTCCACTAGATGTATATATCAAACTACTTTCCTCAAATGCTTACTATCCTTTAAGAGGAATAATACTACTTCAATAACTCAATGCTACTCTAGCTAGCTTAATAATACTATCTTATATCTTCTTAACTCCAGTATATTATATTGCAGTTTCACATCATATCATGGTGACTTATCATGGCCAACCTATGATAACATATCTATACTAGGTTTTGATCATGTTCTATCCACCAATATCACTTATACATGATATAATCATTCACTCTTAGTGACTTGAGCATGATCATAATAATACTTTCATCATTTATGGCTTAGGTTTCCAGTTGGCAAATCAAGGCTTTCATCAATACAACATTACAATTGTATATAATTATCTTCTCAGTATCTCTTACTAACTAGGAGATATTATTCATTGACTATACATACTTGATCTAATAGGATTACTCCTTGGTAACTATCTTCAATGTTCATCCATATAATCTTCTTTCCTACCATAAAATTATATCTTCTAGATAACTCTTCTATCCATTCAGGAGTGAGTTAATTCCATCAATTATCATATTGATCTTATTCTCTTCCAACACTCCCATCCTATAGATGATATCTAAAACTAGCATTACCACTTACCTCTTCTTACTTCCTTCTTTATAGGTTTAAATTGATTGTTATGGTAAGAGCAAGAGTTGATAGATCAAGAATTGATAGGTTAAGAATTGGTGCATCAATAGTTTATAAGCTAAGAATTGATGAATCAATAGTTGATTACTCAAGATTGATGAACAATAGATATTAGAGAAAGATTCAATAGAGATGATAAGGATTGATATGGAAATAAAAAATATGTGGTGAATGATCTTGACTTGGTTTCCTTCCTACTCCGCATAACTGAAGAGTTAAGGTGAAGTGCTACCATGATCCTCATGGTAGAAGCATATAAGAATAAGATAGGTCAAGATATAATTATTAAATTCTTGTTACTTGAGTTATATTCATAAATTGGTATTTATAGTTTGTTGTGATGAATACAATGGAATGATCACTTAAGGATCTGATATTAATCATTAAATATTGTGTTGTGGTTTATTTCTATTACATTTGATCTACCCTTAGATCAAATCATCTTTACCTGAATTAAGGTTTTAGCAAAGGTCATATTGAAACTTATCACAGTTAACTTGATGATCTACTTCAGTTCCACCAAGTTAAGAGAAACTTCAATAACTTTGACAAGTTTTCTTCAAAAGCGCGAAAATTATTCGGATTTTCTATGCATGAATGCAATGCACACATCTGGGTTCAGCTTATTTCTAAGCTCTAATGATGGGATGTTACACTGACGTAGTCCCACAGGTCGAAGTGCTGGACCAGCACAGAGACGATGCGCTCACCGGTAGCAATGAAGTTTCCTGTCCGGATCTTAACTCCAGCTAGCACCGCTGCGGGCCCCATGATGGGCGCCAACTGTCGTGGTGGTGGCACGACAGATGTCATGGGTAGGCTAAAGTTAGGGCCATTGTGTATTAGTGGGATCCAGGGAGGGATAGCTTAGTGGATTCTACACACACAGAATGCTCTCAAGATCTTGTATTTAGATCAACAATGGTTACACTTTCTCCTGGATCTTCATTAAAGAGAGGAGGAAGAAGCACTCAAGAGCTCTCCTAGGGTTTCTCTAAGTGTAAAATGAATCTATCCCCACTCTAGGAGGCCCTGGCTCACCTTATAAAGGGGTGGCCGGGTTACATCTAGGGCTGAGCTAGACAACATATTCTTGCAATATGCTCTTCCCAAAAGGTTAATTCGGCAGGCTCCTTTCCCTATCGCCCTTTATCAACGTCAAAGACCTAGAGACCACGAAATGTGAACGTTGGACTCTAGGACTGTCACCTCCATGACCTCCCCTCTGTCTCTATCCCTCTGGCCCTTGTCTGTAGCACTTGTCACTGTGGATTCTTGAGGGAGAGATAGAGGACAATGTTGACCTTGGACTCGCTCTCTCCTTCTCGAGCAAGCCATCTCTTGACTCATCCAGGGTCATTCCCCCAATAATGTATAATATCTTCTTGTTCTTCAATTTCCCCGTGTATTTTGAGATATTTTCTTTATAGTAAAGAAATTTTTTACCTAATTTCATTAAATTGACATAAATTCATTTAAGTGTACCAAGTTAGTTAGTAATATTTATAAATCCGTCTAAAAACTTGGGAATTGTAAAAAGAGCTTGGTCCACTTTGTATGAAATTGGGGTGGTGGTATTTTATTTTAACTGACATGGGTCCTGTGTAGGATTAGTGTGCTTCAGTTAACATGGTTGGTGGAAGTACAAGTTGCATCTAGGACCTTAGAAAATGAAAATTACATCCAAGTCCATCATTTAGTACAAAGGACCCTGAAATTAATTAAGTAAGGTAAAGGAGTTGGGTCTGGCTATTTCTCCACCAACAAGTTGAGCCATACCATCGGCTAGTACCACTTTCTTAACAGAATAAAACATCGTGTTGCTCACTTTCGCCAGATCTTGTTGATGAATTGCATTTAATGTGAAAGTTCTTCATTTTTTTAATTTATTTCAATATTTTAAAAACAGGGTAGACGTGCAAATTTTTAGCAAGAAATTGAATATTTCAAAACCCTCACTAGTTTTTCGATAATCGAACTAAAGTCATTTTAGTGGTCAAAACTAGCTAAAAAGCTTTCATAAATCTTGAGACTCATTCTTAAACACATGTCCACGTTTGTCTAAAAATGGGGCGGTGCCAAGCTCGCACATTGGGTCTAATGTGCGCTTGTCTAGTCGATTCGTTTGAGCTTAATTGTTTTCTTAACAAACTTAGGTGAGCAACATTTTTTGCTTGTTAATGTTAATGAACTAAACAATATAGTTAAAGAGTTTCGTGAGCTACTCGTTAAACGCGGTCACAATAACGAACTTAGAAAGTGTTTTTGCCTAATTTCATGTATGCTGGTTATTTATTTTGTACCATGTAGTGTACAAGAGAGAGATAGGGAGAGAGAGCTCACCCATGGTTCTATGGTTACGAGGAAAGTGGTACCCCTAGCCCACCAGAGTTCAAACCTCGGGTTTGGCACTTTGTTGTCTCATAAAAGGCATAATATTTTTTTAGTGGAAAGTGATGTTCCCGTTTATATCGAGGTGTGTATGGTGAATTCGTCAAGATCAAGCCACTCCGGATCAGTGTCAAGACACAGTATTTTGGAGGTGGTCATATGGAGGTAGTAGTGTGTGCGTGCGTGTGTTTATTCTTTAGTTTGTATTGAGTTTTCCTCGGTTATCAAGAAGTACCTATAATGCAAGTCAAACTATGTCACTAAGAGTATGTTCAACGTTGGAAATTTGGGGTGTATAAACGAGAATTTTTTCTTACTATACCTAGGTCTAAAACTTTAGGGCATCACCTATGTATATGGCCAAACCTATCTTTAAGATGAGACCCACTTGCTATACCATAAGCTAGTTGATTGCACCATAATGTATCTATTTAAACTTGTCCATAAGATAGGACACAACACGCAAGAGCTACCATCTCATAGTCTTGCGATTAATTTTGTTTCTATTGCAATGTGTACTAGATATAAATATTTTAAAGATTATGGACTACCCATAAGCTTAAGGGTGACCCTTAAATTTTTTTAGCTTGTGGATAGCTTTCACTACTTTTTTCCTTATGGACAAGCTTGTGAACAACATAGTGGATGCCTTGAGTGGGTGCGTCTAGCTATGTTTTTCTGGACCCTAGGTCTAGTATAAGACCCATGCCTAAGGGAATAAAATGGCAGGTTTTCTTTATTGTTTTTTCTACTTAGATGAGTGGGTCCCCTATCTGGTGTAAATGGTGGAGGAGATTTTATTTTATTAGAAGCGAGTCTAGTAAATTTCTAGCCACGTCTAATAACGGCTCACGATGTGCTTGCTCTGATGTATGGTCATATGGGCTCACTACCATGGTTCCCCGTTATTAGTGTTCTAGTTATATCCTATAGTAGCCAACGAATGTGAGCTCTGACTCCCCTAACTATTTCTTATCCACGAAGCCTCAACGATCGGCTTTGAAGAATGGTTATAAGGGTAGTAGGAGGCGACATTCTCGTCGATAGCGAGGTGCCTATGGTGACTTCATCAAGCTCAAACCCCACCGGATCAGTCTCTAGACACAATCTTTCGGTGGTTCTCATAGGGGTAGGGTGTGCATTCTTGTGTTCATAGGGGTGAGTGTGTATGCATTTGTGAGCATCTGTGTTTTGTAGTGGGTTTTCACAAAGAGAGATAGGGGCCTTTGGTTTCTATTAAGTTTTTCTCTGTTTTACAATAGTACCTACAATGCAAGTTTTGCTGGACCCTAGCTCACTGATGTCTAGGGCATATCGGCTCACTACCATGGGGCCATGTAATTAGTGGTCCAATTATATACTATAGAAACCAGCGAATGTGAGCTCCGACTCCCCTAGACCTTCCTTCTCCATGAAGCCTTGGCGCTTGGCTTTGAAGGATGGTTATGATGGCAGTGGGAGGCGACATTCCCGTCGATATATATTGAGGTGACTATGGTGACTTCGTCAAGCTCAAGCCTCGCAAGATCAGTCTCAAGACACGGTATTTTTGAGGTACTCATAGGGTAGGGTGTGTGCGTCTGTGTTCATAGGGGTGAGTTTGTGTGGTGATCCAGCATACCACTACATGATGTAGTACACTTCAATAGATTCCCTACTTGTTCTTGGTAGAGAATAGATTCAGTCAGAGACTTAACTAAATTCTTGTTTTGTCAGTGATAATCTACAGTATACTAGGATGTTTTCTAGCTGGCTTACTAAGGAAAATGATTTGGAATCCCCTCTAAATGTTTACAGGTAGATATGAAAATTCATAGCACTGGTGTGAATTTTATCTGGGTGGAATACTTGTTGAACTGAATGTTTACTAGTTCATGTTGATAGTTAAAAACTCATTACACTAATTCATGGTTGTGTTGAATAGGAAAATGATTTGAAATATGCCTTGCTTGCTGCAAGATAAATAAGAAGGATGATAGTGGCTTTCTTTGTCTTGCAAATATTCTATTGACATGTTGATCAAATGATGTGGTTCATTGCCCTAGTGGCTTGCTTAGTAAGCATTGAATTTTGCAATTAATTTTGGTGGCTTCTATTGTTTTGATCTTACTACTGTGGTGCCTCACTCTAGAGTGTGAACAGTAGTATGATCATGGTGTATATGATATGATGCCTTTGCCCCTGCCAATGATGCAAAGGCTGAGGCCAGATTACAATTAAGAGCAGATACTACTTTGTGGCTTTTTTTCTCTATGATGAGCCTTGCATAGCAATTCTATGCAATATTCAGTGTAACTTTTATTCCAATTCCTTCTTTTGATTTGTGGGTATGCAAGCTTATGTTAAAACTGATAAGAACATATATTGTGCTCTTGGTATATTCACCTATTGTTTGTAATGTTGATGCTGCTCTAGTACTTGTGTTCTTGTGGATGTTCTTTATTAGCTACGATGATATCCTTTGATCTTATTACTTCTACTTGATGAGCTTGGTCTTGATCAGCTAGGATGCTATTCCACCTCCTTGCTTGGCCTGCTTCTCTTAATCTTGGTGAGCTTCCTGATTCCCTCCTTATCCTAGTAAGCTCCTCGATATATTTACTAAGAACCTAGCTACAACTTTCTAGCTGTTCTTGATGTGTTCTATTGGCTGCTGGTTTGATTTAGCTTTGGTGAGCATAATGTGGTGCGACTGAGATGTGTGGGTTTTCCTTTGTACTTTTGTTCCTTGGATGTGCAAGGGACAACACATGCCATTCATGTGCATGTGAGATGCTTGTGGTGGCCTCCTTTTCTGGTACAAGATGGCAAGTTACCTTTATCCTCTTCCTTGTGCAAGCTACGGTTGAAGTGGATAACTATTTATATTCCTTTATTTTCTTATTGCCAAGTAGATTAAGGGCATGTTTGTTTGAGCTGTGGCTGGCTGGATGGGCTGCTGTGCAGAGAAAGCTGCTGTACAGGGAAAGCTGTTTTTCTGAGTCTGATTGTTTGGCTAGTTGGCTGGCTGTCTAGCTGTATGTTAAGAAATTTTCTAAAATACCCCTAGATTTTTGAGAACATGTATAATTGTTGATTGAAATACATAAACATGTGTATGTCAGTATAAAATAGATGTCTCAAATTTGGCAAAATTTGGATAAATCTATATACTAAATAGTGTCTAAATTTATTTAATTTTTGAAAATCTAAGACATCTATTTTTGAACGGAGAAAGTGCGTTAATTAATGCATCATTTCTATGAATTTAAATAGCACACTCAACGATCATCATACAATTCATCCGAACTGGAAATATACGTACAGATGTTTGGTACGGTTGTAGTCTAGGTGACGCCTCTTCATCGATCTATTGTTGATTGACCCGCATGTGTATCCTCCTACTGTATAATTGGTCGTTAACCTTTTGTATCCTCCAATCGCTTCGAGGTTTCTTCTCGTATTATTGATATTTCTCAAATAAGCTATTTACGTTGTTTTTGGCTCCTTTTCACTCCAATATAACTGGTCTAAGAATATTGTCCATCGGACCCATCATGTATCCTGATCCTGCTTAAAATAAACATAAAAGATGCATGCGAACTCCGTAAAATACCAAGATCCTACATCTACAATGCAAAATAATAACCTAAAACATGATGCAAATATACACTCATCAACTTCCTCAAGCTTAGACTCTTGCTCGTCTCGAGCAAGTTTAGCTTAATATGTGATCCTCATATTCATGAAGCTGAGTCGATAAAATAAATCAGGCAGTTGAAGCATGTGTTGATCATAAAGGATACATATAAATAAGTTCATAAATAGTATCTTACTTGAACCATCCGAATAATATTAGCAGGCTTCCACACCTTAGCAATTAGCAGTTCATAAAAGATTATTCTGAACATGATGTAAAGGTATTTTGTTCAACCAAATGAGTTAGTGAGGTAGTGCCAAGTGTTTCTAGGATTAACATATTCACTTGGGATTCAAAATCGCAAATGTCTCTTTGTCCTACTATAGTATGGTGGTATATGCCTATTTGCTCTTTGCACATTCACTTTTTTCTTCATATTTCTTTTTATTCATTTTTTCTATATATATTTGTGCTCACACTTTTGTTTAAGTGCTGTGTAAAGAAGCTAGCCATATATTCCACTTCATGTAGGAATTTCAAAGTTTAACGATATCAATTATCAATTTCCAAATCCATATGAAGAATCTTTATAACTTGAGTATTCTACCTCAACATGTTCTCACTCTATTTGATATCACTTATAATTTCTCCTTTGTTCATGGTTTTTCTTTTTCATTTTTAATTAATTTCTCCTTCTTTTAAATCAAACCATTGTCATAGAACATGTTGATCAAATTATCTTTACATGTTCCATTAATACCAATGGTGTGGAAGACTCCTATTGCTATCGTCAAGTGCAAGTAAAATCATACTCAAGCCATTCATATATCCAATAGAAAAACTCAAACTAAATAATGCTCCATATATTATAATAAACTCAAAATTTCATAAAAGGGATCGACTATTCCTGAAGGGAATCCTAATGATGCAGTATTTTACTTCTAAACTCGAACTAATGCGAAACTGAAAGTAATAAACTTATAAGATTGGTTACAAGCTTTTAGAGATCTTCCCAAGCTTGGAATCAAGCCAGGGGGGACCAAATAACTCCCTTCTGTTACCTATTCCTCCTCCTGGGTAGGAAGAGCATTGTCTTCCTCTCTTGGGCTACTAACTTTAGCCATGCTTGTGAGGCGGATGCTGAGCTTGGCCATGTCGTATTGAAGCTTAAAAATTTTCCTTTGAAGGAATTTCTTCTCATCTGTCAACTCAAAAACAGTTTTAATCAAGAAACCAACTCTACCATCAATGTCATTGACCATTTTCTCAAGGTCTTTGCTCATCATCTAGTAGGAGTCAATTCCTTCTCCAATAGTTTCAATGCATGCCTTTGAAGCTTTTTCCAACTGATAGATCTTATCATGAATCTCATCCTTCCACACCTCCTTGGGTTTGAGAGGTGGTAGACTAAGAGGAGTTTTATAATAAGATCCTATGTTGTGACGATAAGGGTTAGGGAGATACTCATCCTTGCTCCTTCTCTAATCTGATTGACGCATCATCTTCATACTTCGCGGGAACATGTCCTCCCAATTTGGGAGAGGCTTGATATCTGAGCTGGATGACGATGATGCTTGTTTTGGTTCCACCTCCTCGATCCTCTTCATGGGCTTCTCTTCCTTCTTCTTCCAAACCTTTTTGACATGGAAAGGATGCATGGCATCGCTGCACGAATGTTGTTAGAAGGGGGTGTATGGAGATGGTGATGGGTTTTCGAGGCTGGAGGTTGTAGCTCTGCGAAAACTTAATGAAAAAGGTTAGACGCAGCCATCTTGAAAAGGGTAGGTCAAAAACCCTAGTCGCCGGGCTTAACGAGCAACTATACCGGCGCGGGTCATATAGATCCCACCGTATAGTTGCAAACTGACTATAGATTTTTTTATTATCTAAGGTGGTACCAACTATATAGCCAGGAAATTTCTTCCCTCCATATAGTTGGTCGTTAAACCTTCTGTATCCTGGCATAAAAATTTTATGATGTGGTGAATAACTATAAGGCCAGAAATTTATTTCCTGCCATATAGTTGGTCGTTAAGTTTACTGTATACATCAAAACAATTCTATTTGTTTATCATGAATCTCATCTTACCACACCTCCTTGGGTTTGAGAGGTGGTAGACTAAGAGGAGTTTTATAATAAGATCCTATGTTGTGACGGTAAGGGTTAGGGAGATACTCATCCTTGCTCCTTCTCTAATCTGATTGACGCATCATCTCCAAATGAAACTTTTTCCAACTGATAGATCTTATCATGAATCTCATCTTGCCACACCTCCTTGGGTTTGAGAGGTGGTAGACTAAGAGGAGTTTTATAATAAGATCCTATGTTGTGACGGTAAGGGTTAGGGAGATACTCATCCTTGCTCCTTCTCTAATCTGATTGACACATCATCTCCATACTTTGCAGGAACATGTCCTCCCAATTTGGGAGAGGCTTGATATCCGAGCTGGATGACGATGCTGATTCTTTTGGTTCCACCTCCTCGATCCTCTTCATGGGCTTCTCTTCCTTCTTCTTCTAAACCTTGTTGACATGGAAAGGATGCATGGCATCGCTGCACGGATGTTGTTAGAAGGGGGTGTATGGGGATGGCGATGGGTTTTCGAGGATGGAGGTTGTAGCTCTGCGAAAACTCAATGAAAAAGGTTAGACACGGCCGTCTTTAAAAGGGTAGGTCAAAAACCCTAGTCGCTAGGCTTAACGAGCAACTATAGATTTTTTATTATCTAAGGCGGTACCAACTATATAGCCGGGAAATTTCTTCCTGCCATATAGTTGGTCGTTAAACCTTCTGTATCCTGGCATAAAAAATTTATGATGCGGTGAATAACTATAAGGCCAGAAATTTGTTTCCCGCTATATAGTTGGTCGTTAAGTTTACTGTATACATCAAAAAAATCTATTTTTTAGGAATTCTTTATTAATATAAAAATTAATGAAATACCAGGTTTTGAAATAAAAATGACAACTTAAAATTTTCAACCAATATTACACTTATTGAAAGAGATTTTCATCACGACCAAATTTCTTTTATTTCACAAGAGCCTCAAGTGTTCCTTTATTCAATCTCAAACTTAACTAAAACTTACCTTGGAAATTTTAAAACTTACCCGTCCCTTTATTTAACATGGGTTTCCTCCCATGAAGCGCTCTTTTATGGTTCGTAGCCTGACCATAGTGTTGATCACTTCGTCTCGATCTTGTCCTTCTTCTAGTTACCATTCCTTCCATATTTTTGCTCAATCAACTCTTCTGGAGTAATTATCTGTATGTTGATTGCACTTATATCTTATTTTGCACGATAATGCTTCAAGCGTTGTCCATTCACTATCCCTGAAAGAGAGGGTGTTTTCCCCTGAAGCTTCACTGCTCCTGATGCATAAGCTTTTTCAACTATATAGGGGCCTTCCCACGTTGATCTGAGCTTTCCTGGAAATAACTTAAGACGAGAGTTATAGAGCAGAACTTTATCTCCACATTTAAAAACCTTATCCTCAATTTTTCTATCATGCCATCTTTTTACTTCTTCCTTAAACAGTCTAGAATTTTCATAAACTCATCTAAAGCATGTATGTCTAATAAATTTTTTTCTCCTACTGCTTTAAGATCATAGTTTAAATTCTAGATTGCCCAAAAGTCTCTATGTTCCAATTCTAAAGGTAGATGGCACACCTTACCGTATACCATCTTATATGGTGTCATACCGACCAGATTTTTAAATGCATTTCGGTATGCCCAAAGAGTGTGATTTAGCTTGTATGACCAATGTTTTCTTGATTTATCCACCGTCTTCTTGAGTATGGTCTTAAGTTATCTATTCGAGAGTTCCACTTGACCACTTGTTTGGGGATGATATGGTGAAGCAACGCAGTGAGTTACTCCATATTATCCTAGGATTTTCTTGAAAGTTCCCTTCAAAAAATGAGAGCCACCGTTAGTAATTAAAAATCTAGGAACTCCAAACCTGGGAAATATTACATCCTTGATCATATTCATGGAAGTGGCTGCATCTACATGGTTAATTAGGATAGCTTCAACCCATTTAGTAACATAATCGACAGCACAATAATATGAGTGTAATCCCATGTAATCCATTCCCCATACATCAAATGGTTGAATTATGAGACTAAAATTCATTGCCATCTCTTGCCTCCTGCCTATATTACCTCTTCTCTGGCAAGCATCACAATATTCCACATACCTTTGCGCATCTTTGAACAAGGCGGGCCAATAGAATCCGGATTGAAATACCTTTTCCGCAGTTCGCCTAACTGCATGATGTCCTCCATAGAGGCTCCCATGACAAGCTTGAAAAATTGCATTCATTTCATGGTTAGGAACACACTTCCGAATCATTCCATCAGGTCCATGTCGATAAAGAAACGGATCATCCCAAAATTAATGTCTGGGATCATTAAAGAAGTTCATTTTTTCGTTTCTTGTCATACGAGGAGGTACAAATTTTACTACTAGATAATTAGCATAATCTGCATACCACAGATCAACTACTTCAATTTTTGCTAAGTATTCTCCCGGAAATGACTCATTTAAAGGTACGGGGTCGGTAATTATTCCCTCCATCCTAGATAGATGATCTGCTACTGGATTATCCTTACCCCTCCTATCTACTATTTATAGATCATATTCTTGTAGTAATAATACCCACCTAATCAACTTGGGATTTGTATCCTTTTTAACAAGTAGGTGACGCAAAGCTTGGTGATCTGTATGAATTATTATCTAGAATTAATAATGTAAGTTCTAAATTTGTCATAGGCAAAAATTATAGCAAGGAACTCTTTCTCGGTAGTAGCATAATTTTTCTGAATTTTATTAAAAGTCCTACTGGTGTAATGAATAACATTTAAATTCTTCCTGTCTCGATGTCCTAATATAGCCCCTAAATCATAGTCACTAGCATCACACATGATTTCAAAAGGTTCATCCCATTTTGGAGGCTGCATGATAGGTGCTGAGACTAATTTGTTTTTAAGATTTTCAAAAGCTGCAATGTAGTAATGGTCTAGATAGAACGGAGTTTCTTTATCAAGAAGGTTAGTGAGAGGCATAGCTATTTTAGTAAAATCTTGTATAAAATTCTTGTAAAAACCTGCATGTCCTAGAAACATCTTTAAGTTTTTAATGTATTGAGGTATGGGAAGATTTTATATACCACTTATATTGGTTTTATCTATTTCTATACCTTTTTTTGAAACCTTATGTCCAAAAACTTTACCTTCTCTTTCCATGAATCAACATTGTTCCCAATTCAAAACTAAATTTGATTGCATGCATCTCTGCAAAACCTTCGTTAAATTGTAAAGACGATTATCAAATGTTGTTCCACAAACAACGAAATCATTTATTAGAACTTCCATAGTCTTCTCAACAAGATCATCAAACATTTTTAAAACACATTATTGAAAATTTGCAGCTGCATTACATAAACCAAATGGGATTAATCTATAAGCATAAGTACTATAAGGACATGTGAAAGTTGTTTTCTCTTGATCTTCGGGTTGTATAGCAATTTGAGAATAACAGGAATAACCATCAAGAAAACAAAAATAAGAATTATTGCTTAGTCTTTCTAAAATTCAATTCATGAATGGTATAGGTTTATGATTTTTCTATGTCACACGGTTTAGTCTTCTAAAATCGATGCACATGTGATACCCAACAATAGGCCTTATAGGGACTAGCTCACCATCCTCATTCATAGCAGCATCAAGACCCCCATGTCTTGGTATGCAATGAGCTGGGCTAACCCACTTACTATTAGAAATGGGATATATTATGTCGGCATCTAATAAGCATATAACTTCTTTTCTTACTACTTCTTTCATTTTCGGGTTAAGCCTTCTTTGTGTGTCAACTACGGGTATAGCATCTTCAAGCATAGTAATCTTATGTGTCACAATGGATGGATCTATTTCTTTAATATCACTTATAGTATACCCAAATGCTTCATGATGCTTTATCAAAACTGAAATATGTTTATTTGTGTCATTTTCTAATAAATTTTTACTAATAATAACAGGACATTTGTTTTCATTATCTAAAAATTCATACCTCATATTGTCTGGAAGTCGTTTCAGTTCAATTGGAGGAGGTTCTTAGTCACCTTTTCTTACCAGTTCTTCATAATCATGTCGGGTTTGTGCTTCCGGGATGGATTCAAGGTAATCATCTATGTCTTCTCTTTCCTCATCATCTTGTGCCTCTTCCTAATTGATTAAGCTTCTTTCTAATTCATCTTGGGGATTGTTGAAATGAATCGCGGCTAGCTCGGAAATTGTTTTCTCTTCCTTGATATCTTATATTTCACATGTCCTCTTTTTTAGGTTGGCGAAGTGGAATGTCATTTCCTCCTCTCCAAACATCATGGAAATAGTCTCCTCCTTCCGATTCAAGCTTATATCAATTCAAGCTTTGGTTATAGAGACAAAAGGCATGCCTAAAAAAATAGGACAAAAAGTATCTCGAGGCATATCAACGATATGAAAATCAAGAGGGTACATGAGTGGTCTGAAAAACACATAGATATTGCGAATAACACCTTCCGATTTTATATTAATTTTATTAAATAGTTTAATAGTAGTGTCCAGAAATTCCAAATCTGGATTATTTAAATTGTAGCGATGTTCCTCGTAAAGTGATGAACGCATAATATTTATAGTAGACATCAGCTCACAAATTCCATATAGGGAAGTTTCTCCACAATATATAGGAGTGATAGGTTTAGAAGTTTCTTTACCTTGTATTCTACCTGTAATGAAGTCTGATGTTTTAGAATCTAGCATAACGAATTCATTTTCCATGATTTTTGCTTCTGTAAGATCTTTGAATATAACAATATTTGCATTGGTAGCATCGGGCTTCTTTTCTGCTTTCTTTGGTCTTCTCTTTACATATTCTCCCCCCTGCACTTCTGTAGGGTTCGCAGCATAGAAAAAAAAAATTTCCTATGATTGGAACTATGTACCAAGATCTATCTACTAGATACAAACAACGGGTGGATGTATATCCATAGAGAACATACCCTTGAAGACCGACAAAGCTTAACGAGTTGAACTCGTGGTTGATGTAGACGATCTCTTGCCGATCTCAAGATCGAGAGGAAGTCCTAGCGCCGCAAAGCAGCAGCGCATCCATGCTCGCACACACGTACAAGACACCGAGCAACCTCCACCTCCTCGCTCCAACGATGCAGCGGAAGAACAACCCTTTCTTGCCGAATAGCCACCGGGAACATGTATCTCGCTAGTTCGAGACCATGGGGGATAAATTCTAGAGGGGGGAGAGAGATCCTTCACGAGGAGGTGTGAGTGATAGAGAGGAGAGGGGGTGCCTTTATAGAAGAGGGGGAGGGAACCCCAAGGGGGTGGCCGGCGCGTGGGGGCTGCCCCGTTTCCCTCCCCTCTTCATGTGGGTGGACACTCCACTCACAAAAACCCTTTGAATTTCCTCCACTCAAAATCCCACTCAAACTTGCTGTTAAATTTCCACAAAATTTAATGCAAAATCTCATTAAATAAAACTCTTTAATTTATTCAGAATTTTGTCAATTACTTTAATGAAAAACATTCACATATAACCCATTGCTAGAATTCTATTTCACATGCAAAACCACTTTATGCAATTTCATCCGAAAACCTGTTTCGGTATCTAGTGAAATAAATTCCTGCGCTTGTTATTCTTTCTGGCATGAAACATTTGCTCCAACTGGATGTCAGTGTCCCTGAAGTGTGTCACCCTACGGTTCACGAATAATCCAGACATGACCGAGACCCTTCTCTGATCAATAATCAGTTGCGGGACCTGGAGATCCATATTGACTCCCACACATTCAACGATGACTTTCCTGTGATCGTCGGAACCTTTTACGCTTGTATCTTAATCCCTTTGTTTCACGATATATTACATGTCCGAGATTCGATCATCGGTATCTCCATACCTAGTTTGATCTCGCATCGACATGCACTCTTTTCTCGTTCCCGTGATATAACATTCCAGTGATCAAATCACTTGCTTGCAAGCTAATCAATGTGATATCACCGAGAGGGCCCAGAGTATATCTATCCGTCATCGGGATGAACAAATTCCACTCTTGATCCATGATTCTCAACATAACACTTTAGTAGATTTGAAGCCATCTTTATAATCACCCAGTTACGGTTTGACGTTTGATGTCAACAAGAAACTCTTCCGTTGTTAGTGATTGGCATGATCTCATGGTCTAAGGATTAGGATCACTTCATAAGTTGTTTATAGCAATATAAACTCAATGACTTTGATCGTAATGCTATACTTCGGATGAATGTTCATCACATCATTACACTAATGTTGTGATCTCGTTATTAACAACATCCAATGTCTATGATCAGGAAACTGTGATCATCTAGTTAATCAATGAACTAGTTTATGAGAGAGGCATAACTAGGAACTTTCTGTTTGTTTATTAAACACACATGTATTAACATTTCCGTATTAATACATCTATAGCATGCAAAATAAACATCTATCATATACTTGGAATATACATAATAAACACTTTATTATTGCCTCTCAGGGCATATTCCCTTTAGTCTCCAACTTGCACTAGAAACAATAATCTAGTTACATAATGATGTATCTAACACCCATGGAGTTCTGGTGTAGATCATGTTTTGCTCTAGGGAGAGCTTTAGTCAACGGATCTGCTACATTGAGGTCCGTATGTACTTTACAAATCTTTATATCTCCATCCTTGACATGCTCGCGAATGGAGTGAAATCGGCGCTTAATATTCTTGGAATGCTTGTGAGACCTTGGATCTTTGGCATTGGCAATGGCACCATTGTTGTCACAATAGATCACCATTGGGTCCAACGCGTTTGCAACCACACCTAGTTCAGATATGAACTCCTTCATCCAAACTACTTCCTGAGCCGCTTCCGAAGCAGCAACATATTTGGCCTCCGTCATTGATCCCGCCACCACAGGTTGTTTGGAGCTCCTCCAACTAACCGCTCCACCATTCATGAGAAATACGTATCCAGATTGAGACTTAGAGTCATCCGGATTGGTGTCAAAGCTAGCGTCGACATAACACTTAGCGACGAGCTCTTCTTCACCTCCGTATACAAGAAACATATCCTTAGTTCTTCACAAGTACTTAAGGATATTCTTGACCGCTTTCCAGTGTTCCGAACCTGGATTCGATTGGTACCTACTAGTCAAACTAATAGCATGTTCCACATCCGGTCTTGTACATAGCATAGCGTACATTATAGAGCCTATGGCTGAAGCATAGGGGACTTTGTCCATTTTCTCTCTTTCTTCCGCCGTAGCCAGACTTTCAGTCTTACTCAATGTCGTGCCTTGTGTCATAGGTAAGAACTCCTTCTTACTATCTTCCATTTTAAACTTCTTTAAAATCTTATCAAGGTATGTACTTTGCGATAGCCCTATTAGGCGCCTAGATCTATCTCTATAGATCTTTATGCCTAATATGTATGACGCTTCACCTAGGTCCTTCATTGAAAATTTGTTGTTTAGATAACTTTTAACACTATTTGAAAGATCTATATCATTTCCGATCAATAATATGTCATCCACATATAGTATCAGAAATACTACATTGCTCCCACTCACTTTCTTGTAAATACAAGCTTCTCCATAAGTTTGGACAAATCCAAACTCTTTGATCACGTCATCAAAGCGGAGATTCCAACTTCGTGATGCTTGCTTCAATCCATAGATGGATCGCTGAAGCTTGCACACCTTGTTAGCATCCTTAGGATCGACAAAACCCATTTGGTTGTATCATATACAACTCTTCTTCAATATTACCATTAAGAAACGCGGTTTTTACATCCAACTGCCATATCTCATAATCGAAATATGCAAGAATTGCTAACATAATCCTAACTGATTTTAGCACCGCTACGGGAGAAAATGTCTCATTGTAGTCAACTCCTTGAATTTGTCGAAACCCCTTTGTGACAAGTGGAGCTTTATAGACGGTTACATTCCCATCAGCATCAGTTTTCCTTTTGAAAATCCATTTGTTCTCCATGGCCTTTCGGTAATGAGGTAAGTCCACCACGTTCCAAACTTGATTTTCATACATGGATTCCATCTCGGATTTCATGGCTTCTAACCATTTTTTGGAATCCGGGCTCATCATCACTTCTTCATACGTCGCAGGGTCATCATTTTCATCAACCATGAAATTCATGACAGTATTTGCGTATAGCTCAGGAGCTGCACGCGTCCTGCTAGATCTGCAAGGTTCTGTAGTACTCTCTTTCAGAGTTTCATGATCATTATCATTAGTTCCTTCTTCAACTGGTGAAGCTAACTCCAGAACAACTTCCGGCGCTGCGCTACTCGCCATACTTTGAAGAGAAGGTTCAATAACCTCTTCGAGTTCTACCTTCTGACTACTCACACCTTTCAGGAGAAACTCTTTCTCTAGAAAGGATCCATTCTTGGCAACAAAAACCTTGCCCTCGGATCTGTGATAGAAGGAATACCCAATAGTTTCCTTAGGGTATACTATGAAGACGCATTTTTCCGCTTTGGGTTCGAGTTTATCCGGTTGAAGTTTCTTCACATAAACATCGCATCCCCAAACTTTAAGAAATGACAGCTTAGGTTTGTTTCCAAATCATAATTCATACGGTGTCTTTTCAACGGATTTAGATGGTGCCCGATTTAATGTGAATGCAGCAGTTTCTAGTGCATAACCCCAAAATGACAACGGCAAGTCCGTCAAAGACATCATAGATCGAACCATATCTAATAAAGTACGATTACAACGTTCCGACACACCATTTCGCTGTCGTGTTCCGGCAGGTGTGAGTTGTGAAACAATTCCACACTCTTTGATGTGAGGGCTAAACTCGTAACTTAGATACTCACCTCCACGGTCGGACCGTAGAAATTTGATCTTTCTATTGCGATGATTTTCCACTTCATTTTGAAATTCCTTGAACTTTTCAAATGTTTCAGACTTGTGTTTCATCAAGTAGATATAACCGTATCTACTCAAATCATCCGTGAAAGTAATAAAATAACGATATCCACCTCGTGCCGACACACTCATTGGACCACATACATCAGAATGTATGATTTCCAATAAATCTGTCGCCCGTTCCATTGAACTGGAAAACGGCGTTCTAGTGATCTTGCCCATAAGGCATGTCTCACATGTATCAAATGATTGAAAATCAAGTGATTCCAAAAGTCCATCCGAATGGAGCTTATTCATGCGTTTAACACCAATATGACCTAGACGGCAGGGCCACATATATGCGGATATATCATCATTTAGTTTAATTCTTTTAGCATCAACATTATGTATATGTGTAACATTATTATCGAGTTCCAAAAGAAATAAACCATTCATCATCGGTGCATGACCATAAAAGATTTCATTCATATAAATAGAACAACCATTGTTCTCGGATTTAAATGAATAACCACTTCGCATCAAACACGATCCAGATACAATGTTCATGCTTAGTGCTGGCACCAGATAACAATTCTTCAATTTCATTACTAATCCCGACGCCAAATGGAGAGGCAGCGTTCCGACGGCGATCACATCAACGCTTGATCCATTGCCGACACGCATCTTGACCTCACCCCTTGCTAGCGGCCGCTTGTTCCGCAGCCCCTGATTCGAGTTACAAATATTAGCAACTGAACCGGTATCAAATACCCAGGTGCTACTGCGAGCACTAGTCAAGTACACATCAATAACATGTATATCATATATACCTTTGTTTGCCTTGCCGGCCTTCTTGTCTGTCAAATACTTGGGACAATTGCGCTTCTAGTGGCCAGTCCCCTTATAATAGTAGCACTCGGTATCAGACTTAGGTCCAACTTGGGGTTTTTTCAGGCACGGCAACCGGCTTGCCACCCTCACTTCCCTTCCATTTTCCCTTCTTGTCTTTCTTGAAACCAGTGTTCTTATTGATCATCAACACTTGATGTTCCTTTTTGATCTCCACTTCTGCAGTTTCAAGCATTGACAGAAGCTCGGGGAGAGACTTCTTCATGCCTTGCATATTATAGTTCATCCCGGAGCTCTTATAGCTAGGTGGCAGAGACTGCAGAACACGATGAATGCCTAAGTCAATGGGAATCAATATTCCCAAGGACACAAGCTTATCGGCGTAACCCGACATCTTGAGTACATGCTCACTAACGGAGTTGTGCTCTTCCATCATGCAGCTAAAGAACTTTTCTGAAGCAATGTAGCTCTCTACAGCTGCATGTGTGTCGAACATCATATTCAACTCACCCATTGTATCAAATGCATTGCCGTTTTCGAAACGCTTTCGAAGTTACGGCTCTAGCCCATACAATATGCCGCAATGAACTAAGTTGTGTTCCTCCTGACGAGTCTGATAGACATTCTTCTCCTCGTCAGGGGCATCCTCAAAAGGTGGGGGCCCTAGAGGCGCTTCTAGCATATATTGATTTTGTGTAGCAGAGAGGAGAATCCTCAAATTTATGGCCCATTCGGTAAAGTTGCTACCGTTCGTTGCAAGTTTCTCTTTCTCCATGAACACATTGAAATTAAAAGCAGGTGGTGCCATCTACAACAGAATTTGTAAAGTTTAGACTAAGTTTATGATAGCTTGAGTTCAACTAGTCCACATTACGAATGAACTCCCACTCAAAAACGAGATCCCTCGTTCCTTTTTGGTGATTACATGAACCAAATCCACTACACGAAGTCCGATCATTACGTGAGTCGATGTAGCTTCAAAGGCGAGCATCAAATGGGCATCATATCTACTATATGACTCATGCTTAACCTTTCGGTCCGTGTTCCGAGGCCATGTCTGTACATTCTAGGCTCTTCAAGTTAGAACCTTAGTATTCGCGTGTGTAACTATCTTACACCCGATATATGGTCGTGGATCCAAGAACACCCGAGCATCACATGATGTCTTGGAGCGACGAAAACATAATCGGTGCATACTAAAGGAATAACACATTCTTACCTTGATATTTAAATGAGGGATCATCTTATTATGCTAATAAAGCGCTAAACAAGCAATATAAGATGCTATCAAACATCACATGTTTATTAGTCAAATGATATGGTTCCCGCATATGATTTCTATCATGTGCACCGTGGTATGATCACTATCATACCTTTATGTGTAAGTCCAAGGTCTATGGAACTTACACGCTATGTGTGTTGTAAGAGTATCATCTCATACTTCTACTTACAACATCACCATATCATAACACTAGCCCAGCAACAATCTAAACTAGACGCCTCTAATTTATCCATTGCATGTTTTACGTGGCTTAGGGCTTTCGAAGATAGAACCGTTCTTAGCTACGAACATGGACCACAACGAGGATAACCTAATTGTTGAAAACTCATTGTAAAACAGATATTGACTATAGTAGGAGAGACAGACACCCGCTAGCCACTTATGCAAAACTAGTTGCATGTCAAGCGTGGAACAGGTCTCATGTGCGAGGACATGTAAAGTTTGTCCGGGCCGCTTCATCCCACTATGCCACCAATATCCAAAATTACAATATGTGTACTACCCGTGTAAAGCATCTACGCATAGATCCGGCTCTGATACCACTGTAGGGTTCGCAGCATAGAAAACAAAAAAATTCCTACGATTGGAACTATGTACCAAGATATATCTACTAGATACAAACAACGGGCAGATGTATATCCATAGAGAACATACCCTTGAAGACCGACAAAGCTTAATGAGTTGAAATCGTGGTTGATGTAGACGATCTCTTGCCGATCTCAAGATCGAGAGGAAGTCCTAGCGCCGCAAAGAAGCAGCGCATCCGTCCTCGCACACACGTACAAGACACCGAGCAACCTCCTCCTCCTCGCTCCAGCGATGCAGTGGAAGCACAACCCTTTCTTACCGAATAGCCACCGGGAACATGTATCTCGCTAGTCTGAGACCAAGGGGGATAAATTCTAGAGGGGGAGAGAGATCCTTGACGAGGAGGCGTGAGTGAGAGAGAGGAGAGGGGGTGTCTTTTATAGGAGAGGGGAGGGAACCCCAAGGGGGTGGCTGGCGCATGGGGGCTTCCCCCTTGCCCTCCCCTCTTCATGTGGGTGGACACTCCACTCACAAAAACCCTTTCAATTTCCTCCACTCAAAATCCCACTCAAACTTGCTATTAAATTTCCACCAAATTTAATGCAAACTATCATTAAATAAAAATCTTTTATTTATTCAGAATTTTGTCAATTAATATAATGACAAACATTCACATATAACCCTTTGCTAGAATCCTATTTCACATGCAAAACCACTTTATGCAATTTCACCCGACAACCTGTTTCGGTATCTAGTGAAATAAATTCCTGCGCTTGTTATTCTTTCCGGCATGAAACATTTGCTCCAACTGGATGTCAGTGTCCCTTAAGTGTGTCACCCTACGGTTCGCGAATAATTCGGACATGATCGAGACCCTTCTCCGATGAATAATAGTAGCGGGACCTGGAGATCCGTACTAACTCCCACAAATTCAACGATGACTTTCCTGTGATCATCGGAACCTTTTACGCTTGTATCTTAATCCCTTTATTTCACGATATATTACATGTCCGAGATTCAATCATCGGTATCTCCATACCTAGTTTAATCTCGTTACTGACATGCACTCTTTTCTTGTTCCCGTGATATAACATTCTAGTGATCAAATCACTTGCTTGCAAGCTAATCAATGTGATATCACCGAGAGGGCCCAGAGTATATCTATCCGTCATCGGGATGAAAAAATTCCACTCTTGATCCATGATTATAAACATAACACTTTAGTAGATTTGAAGCCATCTTTATAATCACCCAGTTACGGTGTGCCATTTATTTCAACAAGAAACTCTTCCGGTGTTAGTGATTGTCATGATCTCATGGTCTAAGGATTAGGATCACTTCGTAAGTTGTTTATAGCAATATAAACTCAATAACTTTGATTGTAATTCTATACTTCGGATGAATGTTCATCACATCATTACACTAATGTTGTGATCTCGTTATTAACAACATCCAATGTCTATGATCAAGAAACTGTGATCATCTTGTTAATCAACGAACTAGTTTATGAGAGAGGCATAACTAGGAACTTTCTGTTTGTTTATTAAACACACATGTATTAACGTTTCCGTATTAATACAATTATAGCATGCAAAATAAACATCTATCATGTACTTGGAATACACATAATAAACACTTTATTATTGCCTCTCAGGGAATATTCCCTTCAACTTCTTCTTAATATTCTCTTGAATAGATTCAGAGGAAAATTATATCAATGATGCGTCCTCTTTTGCTCGCTTCTTTTATCCGAGGGGTTTATGAAGTTCCCGTTCTGAAGGTACTATAGATGCCCTACATAATTCTCAATAATTTTCTTTACCGAATAAGAATCAATGCCGAGGGTTTTAATCATCGCACAAGTCCTTTTATCTGCAAGAAAGTCGTTAAAACAAGCATATTCAGAAGAACCTTTCATAATGATCTCCTCATTTTTAAGACTTTCCGTTGTTTCTGTCATTTTCATTATTAATTTCCAAGCTTCGTCATAAGTATAAGATAGGAAACTACCATTAGAAGCAGTATCTAGGCTTGCTCTTTTTTTATTGTTAAGCCCTCCATAGAATGTATGGTAATTAACCAATCAGGCAAACGGTGATGGGGGCAATTTTCTAGATAGATTTTATACCTTAGATATCCTTCATATAAACTCTCATCAGGATTATTTTTGAAACTAATAATAATACCTCTCATCCGATGAGCTTTGTTTTCTGAGAAATATTTTGACAAGAATTTGGTTGTCAAATCCGTCCACATTATTGGTGCTTCTGAACAAAAGGATCTATACGAGTTGCAAACATTATTAGAGATAGTTTGTCTAAACAACTGGATTTTAACCTTATCAAGGTCACAATCATCAAATATAAAGGAACAAAAAACATCTTCAAAGAATTGTAAGTGTCCATATGGACTCTCTTCATGGGTTCCTGCAAACTTTTTAGATTTAAGTAACTCAAATAATAAAGGATGGATCTCAATACCATCGGGGTTTGTGGTTCTATTGACAGTTATAAAAGCGTCCATGGGCGAACCCATATTCCTTACTGCCTCAAGCTGCATCAAATGCTTAGTGTTGTCCATTGTTATGGTCCTGCGACTAAAATTAAAATTAGTACAATCAAAGTAAATAACTAAAAGTAAAGTGACTTATAGTGCTAAGTTCCCTAGCAACAGCGCCAGAAAATATCTTGATGACTGCAAGTGCACAGATCGGACGTAGCTAGTTTCGAAATAAAGATATCGATGTCATAGGGAGTAGTAGGCAAAAGACTAAAATGCTTTTAACTAAAACTAAATGATGTACTTGAGGAATAATTCTAAGATGCAAGAAAGTAGAATAGTTTTGGGGGTTTTGGTTGGTTGGAACAATAAAGTAAAACTTAATGCTAAAAGTAGTAATCGCGTGCGTAAGAAATATTGAAACTGCAATAGGGGAAAGGCGTTCTCAGGGAGTGGTTTATTGATGGCTCAGTTGATGTAGATCCTGCTGGGAACCCCAAGAGCAAGGTATGATGAGCACAGCAGCAAGTTTTTCCTCAGTTATGGAACCAAGGTTATTGAACCAGTAGGAGAAAGAAACCAATTCCAAAGGTGTTGCTAGCAATGTGGAACGTGCACACAACACAACCAAAATACTTTTCCCCAACTTATCAGTGAGGTTGTCAAGCTCACTGGTTTTGCTAAAAACAAAAGATTAAACATATAGTGTGGAAGAAAGTAATTGCTTGTAGTAATTGGAGAAAGTAAACAGTAAACAGTAGATGGAATATTAGTGGAAAGGAATGGACCAGGGTCCACAGTTCACTAGAGGTGTTTCTTCACTAGAGCTGGGAAATTGACAAATAGAGAATGCATAACAATGCATGTACATGCCATGATGATCACTATGAGATTCACTTGGGAATTACAACATGATATTGTAAGGGTCCCAACCTTTAATAAGGTAGAGTCCCCTGTGTTTACAATGCTAGTCCCTAGATCAATAGCTAGCATCCACAGTTAAGATGTAATATCAAGAAACAAAGGTCATAATACAACTTTATAACCAGGAATAACATAATTTTATTACATCTTACATAGCTTATTTGGCTATTACATTACATTGCAGCAGACTATCTATAAGCATGGGGTCCTTCATCTTCAAAATGCCACAGGCAGACATGTTGGTTGTAGACTTTGTAATCCTAATCAATCAATCTTCACTAAAAACAATCAAACCTGCAACATAACAAGTTACCGCCACAAGGGTCAATACATTTGAATTGTATTGGCAAGTGATACTATGGTAGTATAGTGGAATCTATCATCTATATGCATTTGGCTAAGTGGAGTTGAGGCTTGCATTGCTCAAAATAGATTTTTCCTTAACATTTGAAAACACTAAGTTTTTGCTTGACAAAATCATTTCTCCCAATCAAAAGATTGAAGATCCTTTAACCCTTGTTCAACCACAAGTTTTTAACTTAGAAATTTGAATGATGAGATTCTTGATTGCTTCCATGTCTTGATGCTCAAATTGTCCTTTACCAGGGACATGGCTAAGTACTTAGATTTTACACTCTGCAGAGGTGGTGCACTTTCCCCACAAGACTTGGTTTCCCAAGACAAGATCTTTCGAAGCCTTCCTTAGACCAAAATGGACGCTCCAACCTATCAAACTCTACCACCAACTGTCCATATGGCTAAGTTCTTGCAACCTATATGATCCAGGCAGAGCCCATAATGCCAAGTGGCTGCACTTGAAGCTTCTCAACATTTGACATCTCAAATCTCTTTGTTCCTAGGTGGCCATCCACAAGTGAGATACACAAGGTAAACCATTGACATGGGCCTTGTGAACCACTCAACCAAAATCCACCAATCAAGTCCCATTCCACCCAGGTGATTCATTAACTTAGTTGTTTTATTAAACAAAAACCCAAGTCCTCAGACTTAGAAATTTACCATAGTGTGAATATATTTCCACCCTTGTTTTCTATTAGCTAAGCTAGGCATGATAGTAGTATGAGTCTTAACTTAGGAATTTTCTACTAAGGTTTCATCTACTAGGTTTTTCTATAGCAAGGTTTATGCTTAGCAAAATTCCATGCAAGTTTTACTTAGAGAAAATCACTAATGCATAGTGAAAGTAATGGGACAAAAAGTATGAAGTATCACTTGCCTTTTTGGTAGAGTATAGGTTCACTCCTTGTCCTTGCAACAATCACACTCTTCAAGTCACTACAATTCAATCAAGCAAGGCACAAACTCAATCTACCAAACAAGCAATTCAACACATAAAATCATAAAGCCAAAGTAATGTATGCAAGCATGCCCAGCTTTGTTTTATTTGAAAAGTGGTTCCTAATGGGTCATAAACATTTGAAAGCAACTAATGGTCATTTTACAAAGTGGCAAAGTCATTTGCAAAGGATTTCACTTCATAAACCATTTTCAAAACAAGGTATCATTTTATGTGGTGTAGAAATATTTTTACTAAGGCATTAATCTCTAAGGTTCACCAAATACATTTTCAAACCATAAAATTTTGTGTTTAGGGTCAGAGAGTTTAAAACAAAACATTTCCCAAAGGTTTTCTTCCAAAACCATTTTTAATAAATAAACTATATTTTTATTTGACTAGAAATGGTTTTAAATCAAAGAATCATTCTTTTGTTTCACCAAATACATTTTTGAAACCACAAAGTGTTTCCTATGGTCAGTAGGTTCAAAGCAATCCGATTGCAAAAGATTTTATCCCCAAATTCATTTTTAAACAATTTTCACATCCTTAACAAGCATACAAATGTTTCTACAAAAACAACCATTTTTCCAGAAACTTTTTACTAAACAAAAGGCATGGTTGGCTAGGGCTTGTTCCACTGATTCCAATGATATAAAGTTTGCAAAATTTGGACGTGTGGTATAAAAGTTGTGCAATTTTCAAAATCACATATCATATTGAAATGTTTCTGTTTTAACTCACACTCAGAGCCACGTGTCTGATTCCCATTGGGTCATACCGGTTCGTTCGGATCAGCAACGTGGACCGCAGGATTTAAAGTGAAACATGCGGCACAGGATCGATCTTACCCCTTCGATAAGTCAATCAATCGCGTGCCTCAGATCTGGATCGAACGGCTCCTAATGCCTTGCCAAGAACTGGCGGCGCGACAACGGTGGCGCGCGGGGGCGGTGCGCTGGCTACGGCGTAACGGCGAGAACAGGAAGCGAGAGGAGTAGGGGAGATGCTCACCGAAATCGCCGTGGAATGCTGGTGCTCAACGTGGTCGTCTCCGTTGAAGGGGCGCTCAGGGTGGACGGCAATCGCTCGCCGGAGTTTAGGACAGCGTCGGGCACACACTGGCGTCGTAGTTGGTGAGGCTACAGGTCACGGAAAGACAAAACAGGGGGTCTGTTAGACGCGCAAGAGAGAGTAGAGCGTAGGAGTATCATCCTGAGATGAAGGGGAGGTCGGTGTTACCGGGGGGAGGTCGTCGGAGAAGAACCAGACGGGGTGGCCAGTGGTTGTTGAGTCGAGGTCTGGGCGCGGTTGAATGGGAGGTACAGGGAGATGCTCCTGGGAGTGGGGAAGGTGTGAGCTTGGTCGGGGAGGCAAGGGGTGGCAGGACACGGCCGGAATCATCACCGGAGTGTCGTCGGACAGTGGGCGGTGTCTGGCGAAATTCGACAGCCTGGGGGCGCACTTGGGGGAGGAGACAGAGGGGAAATGGAGGAGAGTCGCTGGCGTTTAAATGTGCATGGTCACTGCGAGTAATGGTGGACGCTTTAAGACGAATTCAAGCCGCGAAACCAAAGCCAGAAACGGCGACGAGGGGAGGAAGAACAGGTCGTGGGTGTGGATGATGAATAGGAGAGGGTGGGGTCGGCTGGTCAGTGAGAAAGGGAGTGAGGGGGGAGGGTCCACATGTCAGTTGCTCCGCGGGTTCTGTCTACGGTGAAAAATGTTTCGCCGTGGGAGAGAGTAGGTGGACTGGACTGGGTCTTGTTGGGCCAATTTGTTGGGCTGGGTCCTTGTTCTATTTTTTCTGTTCTGAAACTTTTTCTTTTTCTCTTTTGATTTTCTGTTTTGAATTTCAATCAATTCAAACATTCAAGCAATTCAAAACATTCACCATACTTTGTGTTGAATTTGGTTCTGTTTATCAACATAAACCAATTCCCAAAACAAAATATTTTTTTATTATTTTTAGGATCTATTTAATAATTAAATAAAATAGACCTTAATTATTAATTCAAATAGGTTTTGATTTATTTAATAAAATCTCCATTTGAAAAATAAATATTTTCAAAACCAAATCAGTAGGTTTTATTTGAAAATAAAAGATACTTGGAAAACTTGTTTAAAATAATATTTTTATTTTAGGTTCCATTAATAATTAAATAAAATGGACCTTAGTTATTAAATCAAATAGGGTTTGTTTTATTTAAAATCTTTATTTGAAATCTAAATAAAACCAAAACACTTCAGTAGGTTTTATTTGAGAATATAAAATACTTGGAAAACTTATTTAAAATAATTTAATAAGTTTTAGTGTTTATTTAAAATGGGAAAAGCCTTTATTTTAAATAAAACTGGATATTAATAAATCCTTATTATTTTGTTTAAATAAATCTTTACTCTTTTAATCAAAACAAAATGTTTTATTTCCAAAAGTTTGGCCAAGGTTTAATTTGGCTTATAGAATAATCTTTATTTATAAATCCACCTTTTCATTTGAAAACAAAATCTTTTATTAAAAGATCCAAAAATAGTAAAACCAAATATTTTTATTTTCCTTTATTAAATGTTTAACTTTTTTTAAATCCCTTTAGGATTTATCTTGATCAAAATAGGTTTTGAAAGTTTCCATTTGGAATAAAAAAAATTCTTCTCACCCTGAAAATCAACAAAGTTTTATTTTATTCATTTATTTTTCACATAACAAGATTTGGAAAATCTTGGGATGTGACAGGCTACCACCCTTAAAATAAATCTCGTCCCAAGATTTGGGAAAGCTAAAGGTTACAAGTTGGCTCAAAAGCATCTAGGGTACTACCACCCTTAAAAAATTTCCAACTAGTTTACATATTGGCTTGCTTGGGATCTTGATGTAACTTTTCTGGTCAGAAGTTTGCATAGTGGCCTAGCTCCTTGCAGTTGTTGCACCACACTTGGCTAATATCTTTCTTTTCCTTGGGTAACAATTCTTCTTGTTTATTTCCTTGGTTCTTCTTCTTTTCTGGGCAATCACTGGCATAGTGTCCCTTCTATTTGCAATTGTAACATTGCAACTGGCTTATGTCCTTCTTCTTCTTTTTGGGCCTCTCCAAAGCTAGGAGTTCTTCTAGTTCATGCTCTTCATATGGAAATCTTTCTCTCTTCTTGGGGCATTGATCTTCATGCTCCTTGGATGCATGATCCTTGTCTCCACAAGTATTGCTAGCTTGGGTTCCTTCTAGAATAACATCTTTGTCATCCTTGTTGTCATTAGCTCTTTGGGAAAAATCTTCTCTCATGTTGATCACTTGAGTAACCAATCCTTGCAACAATTGGGATTGAAGTTTCAAAATCCTTTGTATGGCTGGGTCTAGTCCATTGTTGTTGGCTAAAAGCTGAGTTGTCATTTGGCTCAACTGGTTTTGGGTTGCTATAAGTTCTCTCATGTTGTCCTTTTGGTTGTTGTTGTTGTCATCAACCTTGATGTTGGAGTTTCTTGGAGAAGTCATCTGTTTGGATTGGTTTGGGATTAGAATAGGCAAAATATTTCTAAGGGAATAATTCTAATCACACACATCACAATTCACTCAAGCAATGTGCAAGTAATCACAAACAAACATTCCACTCAAACAACAAAGTTCAAGCACATACTTAGGCAACAAAAATATTTTTGTTACACCACATAAGGTGTGTTTGACTTAAACAAAATATGGTGGTCCATCTATATGGTTCACTTGTGATCCTTCCTTCCTTCTTGGTTGATTCTTCTTACATGAGATCATGGTTTCCTTGAGGAAAATTCTTGGTCACAAAACTTCAAAGGTGATGATGGTTCCTTCTAATTATGTTTCCTTAGTCTTCAAGTCTTGGGCAATATTTCTTGTCTCACTTGTCCTTAGTGGTAAGCAAGATTGAAATCCTTGGTGAATATGCTGAAGACGTTGAAGTCATTAGAGTTGAAGAAGTTGAAGTCATTAGAGTTGAAGAAGTTGAAGTCATTAGAGTTGATGGAGTCGTTTGCACATGGTGAAGTCTTTGGTCATGGGGTAGGTTTTTCCATCAAGTTGAAATAGAAGAGATGTAGAGTCAAAACCAAAAATGGTTGAGGAAAGAGTTTACAAGATTGATTGTAAATAAGTTTTGGAACAAATACAACTCCTATTTTTCTAAGGGTTTTTGTCCAATCCTAGGGTTTACAAATCCTACAGGCAACACAATGCTCTGATACCATCTGTAAGGGTCCCAACCTTTAATAAGGTAGAGTCCCCTGTGTTTACAATGCTAGTCCCTGGATCAATAGCTAGCATCCACAGTTAAGATGTAATATCAAGAAACAAAGGTCATAATACAACTTTATAACCAGGAATAACATAATTTTATTACATCTTACATAGCTCATTTGGCTATTACATTACATTGCAGCAGAATATCTATAAGCATGGGGTCCTTCATCTTCAAAATGCCACAGGCAGACATGTTGGTTGTAGACTTTGTAATCCTAATCAATCAATCTTCACTAAAAACAATCAAACCTGCAACATAACAAGTTACAGCCACAAGGGTCAATACATTTGAATTGTATTGGCAAGTGATACTATGATAGTATAGTGGAATCTATCATCTATATGCATTTGGCTAAGTGGAGTTGAGGCTTGCATTTATCAAAATAGATTTTTCCTTAACATTTGAAAACACTAAGTTTTTGCTTGACAAAATCATTTCTCCCAATCAAAAGATTGAAGATCCTTTAACCCTTGTTCAACCACAAGTTTTTAACTTAGAAATTTGAATGATGAGATTCTTGATTGCTTCCATGTCTTGATGCTCAAATTGTCCTTTACCAGGGACATGGCTAAGTACTTAGATTTTACACTCTGCAGAGGTGGTGCACTTTCCCCACAAGACTTGGTTTCCCAAGACAAGATCTTTCAGAAGCCTTCCCTTAGACCAAAATGGACGCGCTCCAACCTATCAAACTCTACCACCAACTGTCCATATGGCTAAGTTCTTGCAACCTATATGATCCAGGCAGAGCCCATAATGCCAAGTGGCTGCACTTGAAGCTTCTCAACATTTGACATCTCAAATCTCTTTGTTCCTAGGTGGCCATCCACAAGTGAGATACACAAGGTAAACCATAGACATGGGCCTTGTGAACCACTCAACCAAAATCCACCAATCAAGTCCCATTCCACCCAGGTGATTCATTAACTTAGTTGTTTTATTAAACAAAAACCCAAGTCCTCAGACTTAGAAATTTACCATAGTGTGAATATATTTCCACCCTTGTTTTCTATTAGCTAAGCTAGGCATGATAGTAGTATGAGTCTTAACTTAGGAATTTTCTACTAAGGCTTCATCTACTAGGTTTTTCTATAGCAAGGTTTATGCTTAGCAAAATTCCATGCAAGTTTTACATAGAGAAAATCACTAATGCATAGTGAAAGTAATGGGACAAAAAGTATGAAGTATCACTTGCCTTTTTGGTAGAGTATAGGTTCACTCCTTGTCCTTGCAACAATCACACTCTTCAAGTCACTACAATTCAATCAAGCAAGGCACAAACTCAATCTACCAAACAAGCAATTCAACACATAAAATCATAAAGCCAAAGTAATGTATGCAAGCATGCCCAGCTTTGTTTTATTTGAAAAGTGGTTCCTAATGGGTCATAAACATTTGAAAGCAACTAATGGTCATTTTACAAAGTGGCAAAGTCATTTGCAAAGGATTTCACTTCATAAACCATTTTCAAAACAAGGTATCATTTTATGTGGTGTAGAAATATTTTTACTAAGGCATTAATCTCTAAGGTTCACCAAATACATTTTCAAACCATAAAATTTTGTGTTTAGGGTCAGAGAGTTTAAAACAAAACATTTCCCAAAGGTTTTCTTCCAAAACCATTTTTAATAAATAAACTATATTTTTATTTGACTAGAAATGGTTTTAAATCAAAGAATCATTCTTTTGTTTCACCAAATACATTTTTGAAACCACAAAGTGTTTCCTATGGTCAGTAGGTTCAAAGCAATCCAATTGCAAAAGATTTTATCCCCAAATTCATTTTTAAACAATTTTCACATCCTTAACAAGCATACAAATGTTTCTGCAAAAACAACCATTTTTCCGGAAACTTTTTACTAAACAAAAGGCATGGTTGGCTAGGGCTTGTTCCACTGATTCCAATGATATAAAGTTTGCAAAATTTGGACGTGTGGTTTAAAAGTTGTGCAATTTCCAAAATCACATATCATATTGAAATGTTTCTATTTTAACTCACACTCAGAGCCACGTGTCTGATTCCCATTGGGTCATACCGGTTCGTTCGGATCAGCAACGTGGACCGCAGGATTTAAAGTGAAACATGCGGCACAGGATCGATCTTACCCCTTCGATAAGTCAATCAATCGCGTGCCTCAGATCTGGATCGAACGGCTCCTAATGCCTTGCCAAGAACTGGCGGCGCGACAACGGTGGCCTTGGCAGTTGGCACACGCGTAACGGCGAGAACAGGAAGCGAGAGGAGTAGGGGAGATGCTCACCGAAATCGCCGTGGAATGCTGGTGCTCAACGTGGTCGTCTCCGTTGAAGGGGCGCTCAGGGTGGACGACAATCGCTCGCCGGAGTTTAGGACAGCGTCGGGCACACACTGGCGTCGTAGTTGGTGAGGCTACAGGTCACGGAAAGACAAAAGGGTGCATTAGACGCGCAAGAGAGAGTAGAGCGTAGGAGTATCATCCTGAGATGAAGGGGAGGTCGGTGTTACCGGGGGGAGGTCGTCGGAGAAGAACGAGACGCGGCGGCGCTCAGTGGTTGTTGGAGTCGAGGTTCTGGGGAGCCCGCGGTTGAATGGGAGGTACAGGGAGATGCTCCTGGGAGTGGGAAAGGTGTGAGCTTGGTTGGGGAGGCAAGGGGTGGCAGGACACGGCCGGAATCGTCGCCAGAGTGTCGTCGGACAGTGGGCGGTGTCTGGCGAAATTCGACAGCCTGGGGGCGCACTTGGGGGAGGAGACAGAGGGGAAATGGAGGAGAGTCGCTGGCGTTTAAATGTGCATTGTCACTGCGAGTAATGGTGGCCGCGTTAAGACGAATTCGAGCCGCGAAATCAAAGCCAGAAACGGCGACGAGGGGAGGAAGAACAGGTCATGGGTGTGGACGATGAACAGGAGAGGGTGGGGTCGGCTGGTCAGTGAGAAAGGGAGTGAGGGGGGAGGGTCCACATGTCAGTTGCTCATGGTTACATCTCTGATGAAAACGTTTCGCCGTGGGAGAGAGTAGGTGGGCTGGACTGGGTCTTGTTGGGCCAATTTGTTGGGCTGGGTCCTTGTTCTATTTTTTTCTGTTCTGAAACTTTTTATTTTTCTCTTTTGATTTTCTGTTTTGAATTTCAATCAATTCAAACATTCAAACAATTCAAAACATTCACCATACTTTGTGTTGAATTTGGTTCTGTTTATCAACATAAACCAATTCCCAAAACAAAATAATTTTTTATTATTTTTAGGATCTATTTAATAATTAAATAAAATAGACCTTAATTATTAATTCAAATAAGTTTTGATTTATTTAATAAAATCTCCATTTGAAAACTAAATATTTTCAAAACCAAATCAGTAGGTTTTATTTGAAAATAAAAGATACTTGGAAAACTTGTTTAAAATAATATTTTTATTTTAGGTTCCATTAATAATTAAATAAAATGGACCTTAGTTATTAAATCAAATAGGGTTTGTTTTATTTAAAATATTTATTTGAAATCTAAATAAAACCAAAACACTTCAGTAGGTTTTATTTGAGAATATAAAATACTTGGAAAACATATTTAAAATAATTTAATAAGTTTTAGTGTTTATTTAAAATGGGAAAAGCCTTTATTTTAAATAAAACTGGATATTAATAAATCCTTATTATTTTGTTTAAATAAACCTTTACTCTTTTAATCAAAACAAAATGTTTTATTTCCAAAAGTTTGGCCAAGGTTTAATTTGGCTTTATAGAATAATCTTTATTTATAAATCCACCTTTTCATTTGAAAACAAAATCTTTTATTAAAAGATCCAAAAATAGTAAAACCAAATATTTTTATTTTCCTTTATTAAATGTTTAACTTTTTTTAAATCCCTTTAGGATTTATCTTGATCAAAATAGGTTTTGAAAGTTTCCATTTGGAATCAAAAAAAATTTCTTCTCACCCTGAAAATCAACAAAGTTTTATTTTATTCATTTATTTTTCACATAACAAGATTTGGAAAATCTTGGGATGTGACAGATACATAAACCATAATACAACTACATCTATGACTAATAATCCACATCCGGGATATCATCCAAACAACCCTCGGGTATTAAGTTGCATGCAATAGATAATTGCATTAAGAAAAGTGTGTAATGTAAAGAATACAATTTCCCTTGTACAAAGGGTTATTGTTTTCTCCCTAGTAGCAACACCACATCTACAACCTTAGAAGTTTCAGTCACTCTCCTAGATTACTAGAGGCATGAACCTGCTATCGAGCATGAATACTCCCTCTTGGAGTCACAAGCAAATACTTGGCCAGAGTAACTACTAGCAACGGAGAGAATGCAAGATCAAAAATAACATAGACATGATAGAACAATAATCCATCTGACATAATACTCAATATTCATCGGATCCTAGAAAACACTTCATGTAGCACTACAATAAGATGATCTTGATCATGATAGGCAGCTCACAAGATCTAAACATGACGACACAAATAGGAGAAATAACCATCTAGCTACTGGTATGGACCCGTAGTCGAAGGATGAATACTCACACATCACTCTAGAGGCAGGCACGGTGATGAAGAAGGCCTCCATGATGATCTCCCCTCTCCAGCAGGGTGCCGGGAAGATCTTTAGATCCCTCTTGATCTAGGGACGATGGTGTAGGCGGATACAGACTTTTTCTTGGAATTCTGATCGGGTGCTTAGGGTTTTTGTCTTGGGGGGATTATATAGACGAAGAGGCAAGGTCGGGGGAGCGCTAGGGGGCACACCCTAGGAAGGCGCCCCCCTGGACGCTCCTGGCCTAGGTGTGGCCGGCCAGGGCTGCGTCTTCCCCTCTACTCTGGACTCCATGTTGTGTCGGAAAAAATAGGAACTTTGGCTTTTGTTTCGTCCAATTCTGATAAAATTTCTTACTAGTTTGTCTGAAACCACAAATAGCAGAAAATAGGAAACTGCCTCTGTGGCACTTGTTAATATGTTAGTTCTAGAAAATTCATAAAAATTCCGCAAAGTGTAGACAAAATCATAATATAATTGGTGCAAAACAAGCATGGAGCATAAAAAATTAGAGATACATTTGCAACATATCTGCATCCCCAAGCTTAACTCCTGCTCGTCCTCGAGTAGGTAATTGATAAAAAGAATAATTTTTGAGGTGACGTGAACCATCACAATCTTGATCAAGGTATTGCAAATCATTGATAGCTACGATCAAAGTACTCTAAACATAAGCATGAAAGGTATATTTTCTAACAATAAGACATAGCAACTATGTTGCAACATGACAAGCAACACAAACAAAAGATCATGAATAATGCTTTGAAAGACATTTGTTTGTTTCACATATAGAAAACATAGCAAGAGTGGTATTCAGCTTATCCTTCATTGAATAGCAAAACATAAATGCATAGGACACCTTCAAAGTTCATAAGGGTGATGAGATACAATTAATTTAAGAACAAGCAATACAATAATTATGAATCAATCAACAATTTTTGAGACAATGAACATTGAACTCAGAATGAAAACTATGCTCTATTAGCTGGTGCATAACGATAGAAGATGGAGACTGAACAAAAAGTAAAAAGAAAGGCCCTTCGCAGAGGGAAGTAGGGATTAAATGGTTTTATAAAGCTTCCAAAAATTATGGTACTTATTAGCTTTGAGCTCTCATTACCTATATCATAAGCATCTTGAAGTGATTAAGGTTAAAGTGAGGGAAAATATGAGTTATATGCTTGACAAATCACAAGTTGAAAATCTCATGCCCCTTGAGTACGATTATCGAGACCTCATGATAGTCAACTTTGGTCTTAGGCAAGTTCTTATCATTGTAAGTATATGTGTATCATAGAGAACTGCCAATGGGGTACCCCTTGCCCCATGACACAGGAGCTATCCCATATCAAAATGACAAGGAGACAGTGAGCATCTTAGCAACCCCTTTTTTGCTATTTGCATAGTTTTTATTGAGGATGCTTCATAGAATGCCACTATGGTTTTGTTGCACGTTTCCACCATGATTAGGCATGGCTTAGGCTGGCTGCCCAGGGGTTTCTCTAACACATATACAAACTTCATGGACCTGCAAGATCCCATCTCATTTCACACTGACGGCATCCATAATCAAAAGAACATGATATCAACTGAATAAATAAGTGCAATGTTAAAAGCATGCCCCATGAAAGAATGGTTTTTCTAACTACTCCCAACTTACAATTTGCAAGCATATAAGCATCATAAGATAGTCATAATGGTTCAAGTTTATTAAGTGCAAGAAATAAAATGTGCCTTCAAGTTCGTGAGAGCTTTAATCACTAATTTTCACATAACAAAAAATTTAATTTGGAAGAGAGATAAAACATGAATATACTTGGAATGGTGTAACACACCATGCATAGGAGTTTATAGTGGACTCTTTGGAATGAATTGGTTTCTTGGGAGTTGGATGCACGAGTAGATCTCATACTCAGTACAGGTGGAGGCCAGCAAAAGAATGGGAGTGACCAACTAAGAGAGCAATAATGGAAATAATCATGGAGAGCGATAAAACATTATTAATCACAGCATAAAGTGATATCACAAGTCAAAAACTAAATGATCCTAGAGGCTAAGGTGACTGGTTCATAGTCATCACATGGTGTAATCATGTGCCAAGTCTAACCAAATAAAGCATCAAAGGATAATACCACAATATTATGCTTTTGTATGATAAAATAACGCATGATACCACAACATTCTACTCTTTTCCAACACCAATCAACTTATTTGAAACAACTCAGAAAGATAATAATAAATAAAGACCAGAGATCTTGTCTCACCTAACTACAAATAAGAACTAAAAAGTTCTAAGCAAAAAGAAGAAGAAAACTAAAGTTAAACGTAGTGCTAGAAAAATAGAACACTCACAGATTAATAAGATTGAAAACTAGAGTGTTCTAAGCAATGAAGACCGGGGTGTGAGTTCTCCAAAAATAACTATGCTGGGATCAAACCAACTTATTGCAGAAAAAAAACAAAAAAAACTAAAAACAAAGACAAATATGCTCCAAGAACAACACATAGTGCATGAAGCAATAAAAATATAGTATCTTGAAAGAAGACCTGAGATTTTTGTTGATGAAGAAGGGGATGTCTTGGGAATCCCCAAGATTTGACACTTGTACCTCTTGAATATTTCTTGGGGTGACACGGGTGGAATCCCCAAGCTTGAGCTTTTGTCCATACTTCATCTCATCACATCATTCTCTCCCTACAGTTGAAAACTTCCTTCATACAAAACTTCACACAGTCTTCATTAGCAACATTAGTGTATGCAAGATAATAAACCTTTGGGTTACGTTTCAACTAAAATAAATCATACATTAAAACATAAGCTACTGTAGGAATTCCTTTAAAAAGCTCAAGTGATCAAAAGAACTCAAAAGAAAATGATTAAGAGGAAAATGCAAATAATGGCAGAAATTTATCAAAACAGACCTGCAGGTAAAGACCAATTTTTTTGAAAATCGTCTGTTGCTCGAATCAAAAAGTGCAAAACTAACAAAATTTGGGTAAATACATGGGGCATGATCACAAAAAAGTGCAGATCAATACAACGTTCTGGGATTTTTTCACGATTTTTTACAGCAAAGCACATAAATCTGTTTGGGGACAACAACTTCCCGAAATCTTACTTCCCTCTCATTAGAGGTATTATAGAGGAAATAACTTCCAAGTCTCAACAAAAGAAAACTTACTGAAATAAAAATTGGGTTATCTCCGAAGAGTGCTTTTCTTTAACGCCTTTCAGCTAGGCACAGAAAGCAAGAATCAAGTATTTTCGAATGAAGAAGCATCATAATCAAATTCCTTACATCTACCTTTCTTACCTTTACTCTTACCTTTAGGGAACACATGCTTGCTTGTTGGGGAAGTGAAATTCATGGTGCCTTTTCTCACATCTATTATTGCTCCAAGGAGTTTTAGCAGGGATCTTCCAAGTGTAATTTGTCCTTTTCCTACTCATTCAATAACAAGATAATAAATAGATACCACTTTCCCTAGGATTTTTGTAAACACTCCTTCAGCTATTCCAATGGGTAATATAGTGGCATTATTGATAAGAGATATTTATTCTCTACCCTCAGAAAGTCCCCAAAGATTCAGAGGTTCATAAATATCTTTAGGCATAAGACAGAACTCAGACACACAATATCACAACGAGCATGAAAAGTTCCACCATTTATAGCAAATTTTACTGTACGGAACCATTTTGATGGTTCAGAATTTATTGGAACATAATCATGATGCTCTCGAAGCATATTATAACATCCTTTTAAACAAGTTGTATTTGTCTCAAGAGTGTTTAATATAGCATAAATGCTTATAAAGGATGAATCAAATTTACTAGGCAAGTTATATGTTGCAATCAATTTTTATAGCATTAAAAGCTTCATCCCCAACAAAATGAAGGAAATCTGCTCCTACTACTGTAACATCCCAATTTCAGCAACCCTGATTAAATGTCCGAAAGGCAAAAATTAGGGGGAACAAAAACTTTTTCTTGCATTATGTGCTAACCTGTTTGCTTGTGCTCAAGCAACTGTTTGTGTACTAGTTGTGTACTCCTCCTCTCAACCCTAGTTTACAAAAACTATTTTACAAAAGAGATGTCTTGGCTCATCTTTCATATTCTCAAATGTTCTGGCATTCCAAAACCTGAGCCAAGATGACTTTGACACAACCAAATACTTTACTAGCTTCTATTGCCAAAAACTATGGAGACATATATATACTCTCCTTATGTTTTCAAGACAGAACCTTCAACTACCCTTATTTCTAGGTTTTCCAAAAACCTTTACTAAACCTTTCATTCCAATCTTGGTATTAATACCAAGATGATACTTATCTTACTTCAAAGCAAAACCCCTTTTCAAAATACCCCTCCTTACCTCAAGCTAGGCTTGATGGTAACCCTAGTAGTAGTTAGATAAGTGTTAATATGAATTGCCTTGATCTGCTGGTTAATGAATTGCCTTGCTGATTGCCTTGTTTGCTTAAGAATTAGAGTGAGCTAATCTAGTAGATAATCCCTTAGTACCCAACCCTTTCTTGGGATCATCTGTCCCTATCAAGCATCAAAGTCTGGATCTTTCCTAAGCCACTAGAGTGACTATCCCCTCTCGTGCTCAAATCAATCCAAGGATAATCCCCCTGGATGGTTTCCAACTCAGTGGAGACCCAATCCAAGCATGAATCCTATCTACTTAGTTAGTAACTCCACATCCTCTCCTTGATCAAGATTTTGGGACCTAGCATCCTCTCAAAATCATCTGCACTTGCACTCTAGTCTAAAACCCTAAATCTGCCAAAATGGCTGTCTGGATTTCTTATCTAGATTCAATCTTTAGAGCTCTACCTTTTCCAACACATGTGCATCCTTGAGAATGTATTTGAACCATATTTTATTACATCATTAGTACTACCAAAGATAATAATCTATTTACCACACATCCATGATGGTTTTGAAGTCAAGATAATAATCTTTTCTGTGAATCTTATCACCATGCCTATTTTAGCAGAATCTCACATCTACATGTTACATCCCCTTGACCAAATCTTTGTATGGTTATGATCTACTAACCATGGACTATCAACCCCCACCTCACTTGTTTCCATTGGAGCCTTGTGCTTCTTAAACCCACATGGTTTAGGAGGCTACCTGATGTATCTGTTATGGCAGCCTTATTTTCAACAAAGTTTGCCATCTCCTCTACACCACCTCAAATCCAAACAAGCCCAACTTTTGCTTCCATAATCCTCTATATGACTTGGTCTATCTATACCTATACCCCTTGTGCCAAGGTGATCTCTGAGCTCACAAATACAACCCTGTTTGGTGGCATGAAAATAACAAAACCCTAGATTCCCAAAAATCTAGTTTATTTCCTTTTTTACCCAAAATCCTTCAAAACCCAGGTGGACAATGATGTATAAATCAATTTTACATCCTCTACCTTGGTTAGCATAATTCCCCAAATAATTCTCATAATTATTTGGAGCCTAAAACTACTTAAATTCTTTTTGTGGCAAAACCCTAAAACCTATGTCTATAAAGGCAACTCTGACTTTCTCCAAATCACTTGGCCAACTCAATGCACATTTGAGTTCTATATATCATACCCAATCTTCCAAACTCAAAAACAAATATTTTGTACATCCTTTATTAGTTTGTTTTTCCCTTTTTCTTATATGGCAGAAACAAGAAATAATTCCCTAAAAATACTTTTCCACCTCAATAAATCCCAGTAAAATTCTCCAATGTGTGTTATGGTATTTAGGACCAAATCACATAAAAAACCAAGCTTGCACAATGTAAAATTATCAATTAAGATTCCAAAAACTACTTCTGGACTATTTAATTATTTAAGTTCAAGTGCACCTTTAATCACTAGAAAAATCCCAAATAAATCTAGGATGTGTATAAGGACCATACCCTCCTACCAGAACCATCTCCCCATCTTGCCAAGATAAAATTTTAAAACTTTCCTTCATGATAATTAAAATGGCTAATCTTGCAATCTTCCCAAATCTTAAACCAAAGCACACCCAACACTCATTAAAGCTTCCCAAGTAAGTCTCCTAAGCAGCATCTCTCTCTTCTGGTCGAAAAATATTGTAGCTCCACCCCCACCCCCTTGTCCTTTGTGTTTGTTATGAGAGAGAGAGAAGGGTCATGTCCCATCAAGCCTTTCTTTCAAAACCTTGAAATCACTACACCCCACCACTCCACCTCTTTCAGCATGACCAGAGGCCCCCACACCTCTCTCTCCATCGCCCCTCTTGCCCTATCCTCGTGCAGCACCACTCCTCCATGCTTAAAAACGAACCTAGTCCATCAAACACCTTCCCCACTTGATTTATTAGGCTAGAGGCCAGTACCACACTCCCACACTTCCTCATTTCACCTCCGTTACCTCCCCAACAAGCCCCAGATCCTCCTACTGATACACAAAGCAAAGGAGAAGAGAAAGTCTCCCCCTCGGCCATGGACAAGAACAAGCTCGCGTGGTCTCCTCCTTGCCCTCTTCCTATATGCATGTCACCCTACCATGCTCCCCTCCTCTCCCTGCATCTAACCCTGCTGTTTGTTTGGCGTAGGATAGCCTCTAGGCACCTCCCCGACGAGGCTCGACGTCGGTGTTGTCGGTGCTACCCGGGAGCTACCCTCTGTAAGGTTCCCAACCTTTAATAAGGTAGAGATCCCTGTGTTTACAATGCTAGTCCTTGGATCAATAGCTAGCATCCACAGTTAAGATGTAATATCAAGAAACAAAGGTCATAATACAACTTTATAACCAGGAATAACATAATTTATTACATCTTACATATCTCATTTGGCTATCTCATTACAATGCAGCAGAATATAACAATAGCATGGGGTCCTTCATCTTCAAAGTGCCACGGGCAGACATGTTGGTTGTAGACTTGTAATCCTAATCATTAAACTTCACTAATATTAATCAAACCTGCAACATAACAAGTTACAGCCACAAGGGTCAATACATTTGAATTGTATTGGCAAGTGATACTATGGTAGTATAGTGGAGTCTATCATCTATATGCATTTGGCTAAGTGGAGCTTAGGTTGCTTTGCTCAAAATAGATTTTTCCTTAGCATTTGAAAACACTAAGTTTTGGTTTGACAAAATACCCAAGGAACCACCAATAGAAATTGGTGAACCTTAAACCCTTGTTCAACAACAAGTTTTTAACTTAGAAATTTGGATGATGAGATTCTTGATTGCTTACATGTCTTGATGCCCAAATTGTCCTTTACCAGAGACATGGCTAAGTACTTAGATTTTACACTCTACAGAGGTGGTGCACTTTCCCCACAAGACTTGGTTTCCCAAGACAAGATCTTTCAGAAGCCTTCCCTTAGACCAGAATGGACGCGTTCCAACCTATCAAACCCCTACCACCAACTGTCCATTTGGCTAAGTTATTGCAACCTATATGATCCAGGCAGAGCCCATAATGCCAAGTGGCTGCACTTGAAGCTTCTCAACATTTGAAATCTCAAATCTCTTTGTTCCTGGGTGGCCATCCACAAGTGAGACACCAAGTTTTCCACAGCATGCTGGACTTGGTGAAGCCCAAGTTTCCCCCAGCATACTGGACTTGCATGACCACTCAACACAAACCATTCCTTCCATTCCACCCAGGTGATTCATTCACTTAGTTGTTTTATTAAACAAAAACACAAGTCCTCAGACTTAGAAATTTTTCCATAGCATGAATATATATTCCACCCTTGTTTTCTATTAGCTAAGCTAAGCATGATAGTAGTAGGAATCTTAACTTAGAAAATTTCTACTAAGGTTTCATCTACTAGGTTTTCCCATAGCATGGTTTATACTTAGCAAAAATTCCATGCAAGTCCTACTTAAAAATACCACTAATGCATAGTGAAAATAATGGGACAAAAGTATGAAGCATCACTTGCCTTTTTGGTAGAGGGTATAAGTTCACTCCTTGATCTTTGCAATGTTCACACACTTCAAGTCACTACAATTCAATCAAGCAACAATATTTCAATCTACAATTCAAGCAATTCATTACATAAAATAATAATAACAAAACAATGCATGCAAGTATGCTAAAGATTGTTTTATTTGAAAAAGTGGTTTCTAATGGTTCATAATTGAAAACACCTAATGGTCATTTTATAAAGTGGCAAAACCATTTGCAAAAGGTTTTACTTCATAAACCATTTTTAGAACAAGGTATCATTTTATGTGGTGTAGAAATGTTTTTAATAAGGCAAAATTCTATAGGTTTCAAAAAATATGTTTTCAAATCACAAAACTTTGTGTTTAGGGTCATAGAGTTTATTTCCAAAACATTTCTCAAAGGTTTTCTTCCAAAACCATTTTTAATAAGCAAACCATATTTTTATTTGACTAGAAATGGTTTAAATCAAAGATTCATTCTTTTGTTTCACCAAATACATTTTTGAAACCACAATTTGTTTCCTATGGTCAGTAGGTTCAAAACACACCATTTGCAAAAGATTTTTCCTCAAAATCATTTTAAACAATTTTTATATCCTGAACATGCATACACAAGTTTCTGCAAAAACAAACATTTTAACAGAAGCTTTTTACTAAACAAAGTGCATGGTTGGATAGCGCTTGTTTTTCTGAATCCATTGATATAAAGTTTGCAAAAATTGGACGTGTAGATTAAAAGTTATAGATTTTACAAAATTGATTCACAAATAGATCAAATCCTGTTTTTAAATCTGACTCTGTGACACGCGGCGTGATTCTATTCGTCGATACCGCTTCGGTTGGATCGTGCGATGGCAGCCATTAGATTTAAGTCATATCGTACGGTGCAGAGATGCTACTTACCCCTTCGCTCTCTTTCTATCGCGTCCGTCAGATCAGAATCCTACGGTCGCTACGCGTTTGACCATTTAACAGCGGCGCTGGCGGCAGCGCTCTGGCGGCAGCGCTCAGACGAGGTCGTCACCGTTGATACAGGACGCAAGGGAGAGGAGGAGAAGGCTCACCGTGTTCGCCGAAGCTTGGGGAAGCTCAAGGTGGTACTGGCTGGCGAAGGGGTGCACGAAGGTGATCGGAATCGCTCGCCGGAGTGGAGCTGCGCCTCGGGTTCATACGGTCGTCGACGATGGCGGGGCTACAAGGCGTGCCAAAGCAAAATACGAGGTGCGTTAGACGCGCACGGTACCAGGGAACATTTGAGCATCATTGAATAGCACCGGGGTGGCTCGAGCTTACCAGGAAATCTCGCCGGAGAAAATGGCAAGCGGTGGCGCTACTGTTCGTCGTCGTTGCCGATGTTCTGGGGCGCGCGGGGATGAATTGGAGCTACGGGGAGATGCGCCAGGGTCTGGGAAGCAGGTGAGAGTGGTCTAGGGGGCAAGGGGCGGTGAGGGGCTACCGGAATCGTCGCCGGAGAGTGTCGGAACAGAGGGTGGTGCAGGGGAAATTTGGCAGCCTGGGGGTGCGCTAGGGTGAGGTGACAGAGGGGAATGAGAGAGGGAAGGTTGGCGATTAAGAAGGCGCGGTTGCAGAGCGGATTCATCGCAGCGTTATGGCGAATTTACTCGAGGCTTCAACGGCAGAAACGGCCAGGGAGGAATGAGGGGCGGGGTCGTCGCGGGGTTGAAGACGGTGACGTGGGCGTGGGGTCGTCTGGCAGCGAGAGAGAGAAGGGGTGCGATGGGGTCCTGTCACATCCCAAGATTTTCCAAATCTTGTAATGTGAAAAATAAATGAATAAAAATAAAACTTTGTTTGATTTTCAGGGCCAGAAGAAACTTTTTGAATTCAATTGGACCTTCAAACCAATTTGGATCAAATAAAATCCTAAAGGGATTGAAAAAGATAAACATTTAATAAAGGAAAATAAAATATTTTAGTATTACTATTTGGATCTTTTAAATAAAAGGATTTGGTTTTCAAAAGAAAAGGTGGATTTATAAATAAAGGTTATTTTATAAAGCCAAATTAAACCTAGTCCAAGCTTTTGAAATAAAAACATTTTGTTTTGATAAAAATAGCAAAGGTTTATTTAAATAAAATAATAAGGATTTATTATCCAATTTTATTTAAGTAAAGGTTTTTCCCATTTTAAATAAACACTAAAACTTATTATTTATTTTAAATAAGTTTTCTAGGTATTTTATTTTCTTAAATAAAACCTACTGAAGTGTTTTTGTTTTATTTTAGATTTCAAAATAAAGTTTTTAATAAAACAAATCCTATTTGAATTAAATGAATAAGTCTATTCATTTAATTATTATTGGACCCTAAAATAAAAAGGTTATTTTGTTTTAAACAAGTTTCCAATATTCTTTATTTTCAAATAAAACCTACTGATTTGGTTTTGAAAATATTTAGATTTCAAATAGAGATTGCATTAAATAAACCAAACCCTATTTGATTGATAAACCATGGTCCATTTTATTTAATTAATAAATGGAACCTAAAAAGATTTAAATTATTATTTCATTTTGGACTTTGGTTGATGTGTTAAACAGAACCAAATTCAAATGAAAAGTTTGATGATTGTTTGAATTGTTTTGTTTGTTTGATTGGTTTTTTGGTTTGCAAAACAGAAAAAGAGAACAGAAAAGGGAAAAACATTTTGGAAGGAAAAAATAGAACCTGGACCAGCCCAGTCGACAAAGCCCAATAAGCCCAGCAACCAGCCCAGCCTTCCCCTTCCGAAGAAAACGTTTTGTACTCAGAATCTAACTCAGACAGACGATGACTGGTGGACCTCCCTCTCACTTCTTTTCCCACTGACGACTGGACCCCACTCTCCTGTTCATCCTCCTCACCCGCGCGACCTCTTCTCCCTCCCCCGTCGCCGTTTCCTGCAGTGATTCCGCGGCACTAATTCTTCTTAACGCAGCCACCATTAATCGCCTTGACCATGCACGTTAAAACGCCAGTGACTCTTCTCTCTTTCCCCTCTGTCGTCCCTCCTCGACATGCCCCCAGGATGTCGAATTTTGCTCAACCACCCCCTGTCTCCGACGAACATCCGCGACGATTCCGGCGAGCCCAGCCACCGCCTGGCCCCCTCGACCACCCGAGCGTGATCCCCATCTCCCTACGCATCTCCCAGAACCAACCACTCGTCCGCGCGTGCTCTAGAACGCCGACAACAAACACGACAGAGCGCCGCCGTCTTCTGCCGTTCTCCGACGACGTCTCCCCGGTATAATCCGTCCACCCCTCTCTTCCCCGTGGACACATTAATGACCGCCATGCTCTCGAAGACCTAATGGTGCTATACGTTTGTCCTAGGGTGCCCCTATCCTCGCCCTCGACGACCTCCAGAGCCGCCCGAGGCCCAACTCATCTCCGGCGAGCAATCAAGGACAGCCCCGTACGCCCCTTCACCAACCAGTACCACGTTGAGCATCAGCAAGCGTCAACGATTCCGGTGAGCATCTCCCCAGCCACCCTTGCTTCCTGTATCGCCGGCGCCGCCACCGTCTGGTCGCTCCGCCGCCAGCCACCGCCGCAGCGCCGCTCGTTTAAGGTCGAGCTCACAGCAGCCGTCCGATCTTGATCTGGTGGATAGGATAGAATCATTTAGCAGCGAAGGGGTACGTGTTCTGGGCCACGCGATCTGCTTAGATCCAACGGTCTGTAGCGTGATTCACACCGAACCGGTATCGGCCAGTGAAATAGCGACGCGTGGCCAGCTCTAGTTTAAAACAGAAATTTGAAAACAGATTTGTTTGTGATTTTCAAACCCTTGTAACTTTTGATCCACACGTCCAAAATTCACAAATTTGATATCATTGGAATCAGGGGAACAAGCACTATCCAACCATGGAATTTGTTTAGCAAATAGTATCTGTTAGATTGGTTGTTTTTGCAGAAACAGTTATATGCTTGTTAAGGGTGTGAAAATTGTTTAAAAATGAATTTGAGGATAAAATCTTTGGCAAATGGTGTGATTTGAACCTACTAACATTGGGAAACACTTTGTGGATTCAAAAATGAATTTGGTGAAACAAAATAGTGATTCTTTGATTTAAAACCATTTCTAGTCAAATAGAAATGTGGTTTATTTATTAAAAAATGGTTTTGGAAGAAAACCTATGGAATTTTTTTTTTAAAACTCTCTGACCCCAAACACCAAGTTTTATAAGTTGAAAATGAATTTGGTGAACCTTAGAGATTAATGCCTTAGTAAAAATAATTCTACACCACATAAAATGATACTTTGTTTTGAAAATGGTTTAAGAAGTGAAATCTTTTGCAAATGACTTTGCCACTTTACAAAATGACCATTAGGTGTTTGCAAGTGTGTATGACCCATTAGGAACCACTTTTTCAAACAAAACAAAGCTTGGCATGCTTGCATGCATTTCTTTGACTTTGTCATTTCATGTGTTGTTTTGCTTGATTGGTAGATTGAGATTGTGCCTTGCTTGATTGAATTGTAGTGACTTGAAGAGTGTGATTGTTGCAAGGACAAAGGAGTGAACCCATACTCTACCAAAAAGGCAAGTGATTCTTCATACTTTTTGTCCCATTACTTTCACTATGCATTAGTGATTTTGCTAAGTAAAACTTGCATGGAATTTTGCTAAGTATAAACCTTGCTATAGAAAAACCAAGTAGATGAAACCTTAGTGGAAATCTTCCTAAGTTAAGAATCCTATTACCATCAAGCTTAGCCTAGATAATAGAAAACATGGGTGGAATATATATTCACACTATGGAAAAATATTCTAAGTCTGAGGACTTGTGTTTTGTTTAATAAAACAACTAAGTTAATGAATCACCTGGGTGGAATGGGACTTGCTTGGTGGTTTTTGGTTGAGTGGTTACACAAGGCCAGGGGACTGGTGAACCTTGTGTATCTCACTTGTGGATTGCCACCAAGGAACAAAGAGATTTGAGATGTCAAATGTTGAGAAGCTTCAAGTGCAACTACTTGGCATTATGGGCTCTGCCATGATCATATAGGTTGCAAGAACTTAGCCATATGGACAGTGGGTGGTAGTGTTTGATAGGTTGGAGCGCGTCCATTTTGGTCTAAGGGAAAGCTTCTGAAAGATCTTGTCTTGGGAAACCAAGTCTTGTGGGGAAAGTGCACCACCTCTGTAGAGTGTAAAATCTAAGTACTTAGCCATGTCCCTGGTAAAGGACAATTTGAGCATCAAGACATGGAAGCAATCAAGGATCTCATCATTCAAATTTCTAAGTTAAAATCTTGTGGTTTGAACAAGGGTTATTAAAATCTTCAATCTTTGATTGAGAGTTGTCTTGGAAAAGATTTTGTCAAAACAAAAACTTAGTGTTTTCAAATGTAAGGAAAAATATATTTTGAGCAATGCAAGCCTCAACTCCACTTAGCCAAATGCATATAGATGATAGACTCCACTATATTACCATAGTATCACTTGCCAATACAATTCAAATGTATTGACCCTTGTGGCTGTAACTTGTAATGTTGCAGGTTTGATTGTTTTTGTGAAGATTGATTGATTAGGATTACAAAGTCTACAACCAACATCTGCCTGTGGCACTTTGAAGATGAAGGGCCCATGCTTATAGTTATTCTGCTGCAATGTAACGTAATAGCCAAATGAGCTATGTAAGATGTAATAAAATTATGTTATTCCTGGTTATAAAGTTATATTATGACCTTTGTTTCTTGATATTACATCTTAACTGTGGATGCTAGCTATTGATCCAGGGACTAGCATTGTAAACACAGGGGACACCACCTTATGTTAATAAAGGTTGGGACACTCCCTCTACAAGTCCATCTGTCAGCGGCCTCGTGGGTTCAAATGCGGGTGCGAATCGTTTTCTGCGGGAGAGAAAGAGAGGTGGCTAACTGGGCCAGTGGGATGGGCTTGCTGGGTTGGGTCATCTCTTTCATTTTTTTTACTGTTTCTGTTTTTCCTTTTATTTTTCTTTTATTCTGTTTTGGTTTTGTTTGGTCAATTTAAGCATTCATTTGAGTTCAAAATCTTGCCAAATTTTGGGTAGGTTTAAATACTGGTTGGTAGTACAATCTGATGTTAATTTTTGGAATTTATTTAATTCCTTTTTGGGTCTTTTTAATTATTCAAGTAGGTCCTTGTATTATATCAAATAGGTTTTAATAATGTTTCTAACACCATTTAAATTCTTTTAAACATTCCAAATCTTTTCACTTGAATTATTTGGAAAAGCTTTTTAATAAGATTCATTCCAAATCTTTTCATATTCCAAATCTGACACTCTCCCTCACGGAAACGGATGTTGCCGCCCCTCTCCGAGCTCCCCTCACGACCCCGCGTCCTTCCCGACCCCTCCTCGGCGCCGGTGCCCCCTTAGGTGAACCCCTATAACCGCCGCCGCCCCTCTAGGGTTTCCCCATTCCTGTTTCCCCGCGACAGAGGAGGGAGATGACTGAGAGCCGTCGATCTTGCCTAGATCCAGCGGCCCTCGTCTCTCCATACCCCTTCGCATGTCCCAGGTCACCGACAGGAGGGCCCAGCGTGGCCGGGTTTTGAACACTCTCCTCCCACGCGTGATGCTTCCCCGCGGGCTGTTTCTCCCTCTGCGCGGCCCAGCAGCCCCAGATTCCAGCCCACTATCCTTGTGCCCCCTTTTATGTATTTTAAATCTACTACAAATCTTCTAAGTTACCTGTTGGTTTAAATCCTTTTAAAAATGGAAAACGACCCAAAATTGTTAGATCCAAATTTATACATTCCCCTGGGTGTTTTTGCAAACATGCAGAATCATTAATTAGCCCTTTTGAGGTTTAGAATAAATATGATAAATCATTTCCTTAGATGTGTCTCACTAATAAAATCTTCCAAACAGTTTCGTATCTCCAAATGAAGCAAAACCAATTGGAACTGAATGGTATTTGCCATACCTTGCATGTCCCACTAGTCCCACCTAAAATGGCTTCCTAGATTACCTGCAGCAAAAATAACAAAAACAGAGCATTTTTTACTTTAGGAAATACCCTAGGTCAAACCAAAAGGGATTTTGACCTAATTCCAACTCCCAGTAAAACTCTATACCAATAAGTACCAAAACCTAGGAACCCAAGATTTACTAAGCTTTTTATTGAATTATGGTGAATTAAACCTTTCTGTGCATTGTTTGTTCACCAATAGATTCACCATTTGAGTTCTGTACATCCAAAAAAGGAGATTCCAATTTCTACAGAAAGGTATTCTCAGTACCTAACATGTGTCCTTGGAATCAACTAAGAATCTTCTATAAAATAAATCTGATGAAAAAGACAAATCCTAGCCAGTATTGTCTTTTGGAATTTCCCAAGGGCATTCTGGTAATTGTTTTGAGGTGATTCCAACTCCACTTGATTCAGTCCATCAAATACTACCTAATAACTCAAGGAAATAATTTTGGAACTCTAGAACAGTTCTGGTGAATTATTTCCTAAAACTAGGAATTTATCCACTATAAGTCAAGGGAAATTGATAAAATAGTGAAACCACTTTCATTGGTTTTATTTTATCAATACCTATCTGATGGTATCATTTTTATACAATGGTATCCTACAGATTAGGTCCTCAAACAAAAAACCCTCTCTTAGGTAGTTCCTAGACTATAAATTCAAAGGGAGCATTTTTCCCTAATGTACCCAAATCTTCTCCCAGTCCAATCAAACCAAACCTCCAACATCCTACTGATGTATATCTTATGTTTATCCTTGCTTGATGTTTGGTCTGATGCTGTATGACTTGTATTGATTGTGGTGTTGTATGTTTGCATGTATGCTCGATAACGGCAATAGTTGCGATTGTGTGCCGTCGAGAAGAAGGAAGCCTCGGGTTAATCCATTATTGTTATTATTGGTATTCTGGTTATCCAACACCGTCAAGGGACATCTTGCTGGTCACAGGCAAGCCATCTTCTTTCTCATATGCCTTGTCCTATTATTTTACCTATGCATGTTTTATCTACTCATTTATGCAAATTGCATTATTTTCCTATACTATGTTTTATATGGGGAATGTTTTGCTCTTCCAAATGTTCACCCCTTAGTACCATTACGTACTAACCTATTTGTATACTACCTACCTTACCTTAGTATGGTTGACGGTGTTTAACACCATAACCCCTTGGAGACCCTGTTTTAGCCTAATCAAAGGTGTAGGATGGGAAGACCCCGGATAAAGACTTACAAAAATGTTTTATGAGAAAACCTTGGTGAGGCTTGGCCCACCAAGTGGCTTTGGAAAATGAGAAAGGTTTTGGTTTTACAAAATGATCCGACAACGGATGGAGGAAAAATGTTTACGAAAACACGCTGGGCTATACAGTTTACTATGTTGGAACAATTAACCCGTGCAACCACATTACTCTGGAATGGGACGAGGCTGGGATGGAAGTTTGTCTAATCCAGTATAGGTGTCTCAAACTACTACGGGGGAAGAACAAATTCCCAGAGGCTAGGCTTTCCCCTGTAAAGGCCCATGTGAAACATCGGTCTAGGAAGGTAAATACCGTCTAAATGGCGTCCAGACGATACTATGAACCCCTCATTGAAAGCGCACACCCCTCATTGGTGTAGATCAGGGATGGGTAATCGGATGGTGTGGGTAGAGTGTACAACCTCTGCAGAGTGTAAATCTATTCGAATAGCCAAGTCCTCGGTCATGGATGGTTGTGCTCGTGGCTGTACGGTGGGTGATGGTTTTAGTTTTCAAAAAGGACTTCGGAAAAGCAATGGCTCGAAAATGTTTTGACCATGGGATGGTCAGAAAAAGGAGGAAGGAGTTTGGTCATGAGATGACTTGAAGGTTTTCGTAGTGTTTTCGTAAAACTGATCAAAAAGGTTTCAAAAATGTTTTACAAAAGTTTTTCAACAAAGATATAGAGACATGCTATATATACAAGAGAAACTAGTTTATAAAAGAACCTCTCTTGGAGCCATCCTACCCCAGCCATATTACATATCCTTTATTAGTATTCTCTTAAGGTGGTTTGCGAGTACATTCAAAGTACTCACCGGCATTGTCTCTGGCTATTTACTTGGCTAGATTGCAGATGTTAAGAAGGAACGAAGGTGCTGACGTCTATGCGAACTAGGCCGTCTTCCTAGTCAGTTGCTTGTAGGTTAAGGCACGGGCTCTGCGCTAGAAGACTTCCACTATCTATGTTGTATTCGCCATAATGGACACTTTGTAAGTTTATACTCGTTACTACATGGATGTTGTAATGATACTAGTCGGTTATGCTCACGGTTCAATGATCATGGGAACGTGAATTGTATGCATAACGGGTATTCCTGGACCGTAAATCCGGGTGCCACAACTACAGCATCCAAAGCATATCTATAACAAAGAACAAGACCAAAGTAGAAACTGCTAAGAAGCAAGCCTAGAGTCATTTTAGGTTCAGTTTTTTCATAATAATCGGAAATTCTAGACCAAGCTTCTTTGAAACTCTTCTGACTCCCTTGTTTGAAAGTGAAGATCATTTCCACATGTGACATAGTGATTGGAGCAGAACTAGACATAAAAGCAACTTGAAGTAGGAACTCATTTTTTGTGTTTTTTGATAAAAAGAAGCAAACCAAACAAAGCAAAAGAAACTAAGCAAAACAAAAACAAAGTAAAGAGATTGGTAGTGAGAGACTCCCCTTGCAGAAATCTTCTTTCTCCCTGGAAACGGTGCGTGGAAATCTTGTGATGGCTCTGTTGATGTAGAGCCTGTTGGGAACCCCAAGAGCAAGGTATGATGAGCACAGCAGCAAGTTTTCCCTCAGTTATGGAACCATGGTTATCGAACCAGTAGGAGAAATAAACCACTTCCAAAGGAGTTGCAAGCAACGTGGAACCTGCACACAACACAACCAAAATACTTTTCCCCAACTTATTAGTGAGTTTGTCAAGCTCACTGGTTTTGCTGAAACAAAGTATTAAACATATAGTGTGGAATAAAGTAATTGCTTGTAGTAATTGCAAGAATATCACTGGAAAGGAATGGACCAGAGTCCAAAGTTCACTAGAGGTGTTTCTCCATAAGATAAATAACATGCTGGGTGAACAAATTACAGCTGGGCAATTGACAAATAGAGAATGCATAACAATGCATGTACATGAAATGATGATCACTATGAGATTCACTTGGGCATTACAACATGATACATAGACCGTAATCCAACTGCATCTATGACTAATAATCCACCTCTGGGATATCATCTGAACAACCATTAGGTATTAAGTTGCAAGCAACAGATAATTGCATTAATCAAAGTGTGTCATGTAATAATACAATTGCCCTTGGACAAAGGATTGTTGTTTTCTCCCTAGTAGCAACAACACATCTACAATATTTGAAGTTTTTATCACTCTCCCAGATTACTAGAGGCATGAACCTACTATCGAGCAAAAATACTCCCTCTTGGAGTCACAAGCAAATACTTGGCCAGAGTAAATACTAGCAACGGAGAGCATGCAAGATAACAAATAACATAGGCATGATAGACCAATAATCAATTTGACATAATAATCAATATTCATCGGATCCCAGCAAACACAGCATGTAGCATTACAATAAGATGATCTTGATCATGATAGGCAGCTCAGAAGATCTAAACATGACGACACAAATAGGAGAAATAACCATCTAGCTACTGCTATGGACCCGTAGTACAAGGATGAACTACTCACACATCACTACGGAGGAAGGCATGGTGATAAAGAAGGCCTCCGGGATGATCTCCCCTCTCTGGCAGGGTGTCGGGTAGAGCTTCAGATCTCTCTTGATCTAGGGACGATGTTGGCGGCGGATACAAACTTTTTCGTGAAATTCTGATCGGGTGCTTAAGGTTTTCGTCTCGTGGGGATTATATACTCGAAGAGGCAAGGTCGATGGAGCGCTAGGCAGCCCACAACCTAGGGCGGCGCGCACCGTGGCCACGCCTGGCCTAGGTGTGGCCGCCCTGGGGTGCGTCTTCCCCTCTCCTCAGTACTCCGTGTCGTGTCGGAAAAAATAGGAACTTTGGCGTTTGTTTCGTCCAATTCCAAGAATATTTATTTACTAGTTTTTCTGAAACCACAAATAGTAGAAAACATGAAACTGGCTTTGTGGCACTTGTTAATATGTTATTTCCAGAAAATTCATAAAAATGCCGCAAAGTGTAGACAAAAACATAATATAATTAGTGCAAAACAAGCATGGAGCATCAAAAATTATAGATACGTTTGCAGCATATCATGGATACACCGCTAGCAATTTAGACAAGGTGATCAGGATTATTATAACGAATATTCTCATGATATGCATGTACGTGAGAGGAGCTCCATATATGGATGATGAGGCGGCAACTACTACTCACACGATCCTTCATAACCACAACTGATAGATAAACGACATCAATCATATTTTCCCGCTATTAAGGGATTTCTCATGTGGCATGGACATGGCTTAATGAGTTCTTCTTGATTCTCCAAGTTAGTACGTAAAGGATGAAAACGACTTTATAGTCACAGTAAGTGCTACCATCGCTTCGTCTACCAACAAGTAATCCCCTTCATCGAGTCCCCGTGAGAGGCAAATATTAAGGAGGTGCACAATTCCCAACATCAAGATGAAGACAATTAACACATACATATAATGATGTATAACATAATAATATCTATCTCATTTCAATCATATACTAGGGTTTCTCCATCTCCCCAACAACTAATGATCTACTCAGACATGGAGGCAATCATCATCATGACAATGGTAATGGCAACGATTTTTGATGAATAGTACTTGTATAAATCCAAAACTTGTGCAATAATTACAACAAGAACTAGATGGGATGGATCTGGATGATGGTGGTGCTGGAGATGCAGCAGTTGATGAAGATGGAGATCGATGCCTTGGCCTCCCGGATCTGCTTAGGGCGAAGATGGATCCCTAGCGCAAGTTCCCCCTCTAGATCCCTTCCGGAGGTGAGATTTTCACGATTTCTGGGTGTTTGTACGGGATGAAAATATTTGAGGAGGCGGAGGCGGCGCCAACTATACGGCCGCATAAATACGGCGGTGGCTCGTATATTTGGTCATCCACTCTTCTATTTCCTTTGCTCGCTTCGGGTTTTCTTCTAGTAATATTAATATTCCTCAGATAAGAGATTTACGTAGTTTTTGGCTCCTGTTCTCTCCAGTACAACTGCTCCAAGAATTGTGTCCATTGGATCTATCATCTGATCTGATCCTGATAAAAATAAACATAAAAAGTGCGTGCGAATGCCTTAAAATACCAAGATCCTACATCCATAATGCAAAATAATAACCTAAAACATGATGCAAATATGTACTCATCAAATACATAGGAGAGCCTCCACACAAAGATGTGCATATTGATATGAAACTGAATTTCATGCACATCTTAGCCCAAGGGGATTTGGTGGATTTTCCCCTATATATTGGATCAAAGAAATCAAGCATGCCATAATATATACAAGAACTAAATATGCATGAATAAGACTTTCAAGAACTCAAAGGAGATACTTTGAACAAAAACACCAGGAAACTAACAAGGAAACACAAAAGTGTGAGTTGACACAAGATGTCCAAATTGTATCAAAGAACCAAATAAACACATGAAAGTACACAAGTGCAACAAATGAGCTAGCAAGATCCAAAGAGATAAAAGAGAGACAAAAATGCTAATGCTCAAGGATTTATCTCATGCTAAAAGAGCAAAACAAGTGAAACACAATGAGATAACACCAACTCCCAAAGAGAGCAAGGTTCCAACAACCAAAACAAACTCTTCACACTTTTCATGATGGCACACAAAGTACCAACATGAAAAGATCGAGCTTCCAAGCACTAAATAAATTTAAAGGGGTCGAATCAAGAAGCATAAAAAAGATTGTTCTAGATAATATAGGAGAGCTCCCCCATAGGTAGAGCATTTCATAGAATTTTGCTTTTGAATGCAAAATGCCGAAAAATAAGATCGTCACTACTACCTACATTAAATAAAATACAAGAGGATACCAATAAAATAAGAAGATCCACGAGAGGCAAGGAAAGGTTGGGAGCAAAAAGAAAAACATTTTCTTGGCCAAAGATAAGGCAAATAAGCAAAGGCCAAAGTAAATATGATCAATAAATTCTACCATATATGGAGTACCAATTTTCCAAAGACAAGAAATATAAGGGAAAATCCCCGAGGTAGTTTGCAAGGATATCACGATCATATTCACAACAAGAAGCATATAACAAAGCATGAGAAATAAGCTTGATGCTTCGAGAGAGATTCTTGATAGCTTCAAATAGTCACATAATCACTAGTGATTAGATTAAATAGAAGCAAATGCTTCCCATGAGGATATATGGATCCAAATATGAGGAAACACATACCAAGAATCACTCTTACACACAAGATCCATGAGATGAGCAATAAAACATCCAAGCAAATTGGAACTTGTATGAGAAAATGTGCCACATATGAGTTAGATAATTCTCAATATCAATTCTAAGTGGCACTACCTCAAATGTCCACATTTTCTAGGTTTGTAATATGCACAAAGCATACGACTCCCCCATAATTTGATAAACCAAGAAATCTCAACAAGAGGCAAAAGATCATACTAGGGAGGATTAATGAACATTATAGAACTTAAGTGGTTTTCATGAGAAAGACTTACCAAATAGAGACTAGATAAACATTCAATAAAACTACTAAGTGGTTTTCCTCATGTACACACATTTTAGGATTATGGAATGCCCAAGCATGACACTCACCCAAAACGGAATAGTCCATTAATACCTCACAAGAGCCAAGTAAGCTACCAACTAGAATCAATAAAGGCTCCAAACCAAGAAACACAAATACATGGTGTGCCAACTGATGACCCACAAGTGTAGGGGATCGCAACAGTCTTCGTGGGTAGTATTACCCAATTTATTGATTCGACACAAGGGGAGCCAAAGAATACTTGCAAGCCTTAACAACTGAGTTGTCAGTTCAGCGGCACCTGGAAATAGTTCTTGCTCACAGAAGTTTATCAGTAGCAACAGTTTGTAGTAGCAACAGCAACAACAACGACAACAGTGAAACAGTAGCAATAGTAATAGTAACGGTAAAAGTAGGATTTGAGTGCGGTAGGCATAGGGATGGATGGACGGGCGTTTCATGGACGAGTCTAAACATGTAACTTCAAATAACTAGGGCATTGTAGATAAATAATAACAAGCATCCAAGTACTAAACAATCCTAGGCATGTGCTCCAAATATAGTCATATGTGCTCGCAATGAGAACTTGCACGACATATTCTGTCCAGCCAGCCCATGGCAGCGGGTCCTCTAGGGAACTACTGGCAATTAAGGTGCTCCTTTTAATAGAGCACCGGGGCAAAGCATTAACACCCCGTGAACACATGTGATCCTCACACCACAGCCATCCCCGCCGGTTGTCCCAATTATTGTCACTTTGGGGCCTTTGGATCCAGATAATGATATGTGTACACAACTTGCAGATAATACCATAAACAATACTATCATAATGATTCAATAGTAAGTTCAGATATGAGATCATGGCACTCGGGCCCTAGTGACAAGCATTAAGCACAACAAGTTGCAACAAAGTCAAATAGCACTAATAGAGATACTAGGCACTATGCCCTAACAGATCTTGTTCTATTACATGATAGAACTCATCCAATCCCTACCATCCCCAAGCCTACAGCGGGGGATTAGTCAATCATGGATTAGGGAAACATCGGTGGTTGATGGTGATGCATTGGTGATGACGATGTCGATGATCCTCTCCAAATTCCGCGTCCCGGCAGGGTGCCAGAACGGAGTTTCTGGATTCGAATCTTGGTTTCTGGTGGCGGTGGCGGAGCGGAACTATTTTTGGAAAACTATCCAACCCCCCCCCCCCCCACCCTCAGTTTTTAGGTCAGAAGGCAACTTGTAGGCGCAGAGGGAGGCCGAGAAGCTTCCTGGGGTGGCCAAACCTCCCCAGGCGCGGGGTCAGTGGGCCGGCGCTTGGGGTGGGTCTGGGCCCCCTAGGCCTCCCCTCTGTATCCCCTTCTGGCTCCGTGGATCTTCTGGTGAAATATAATTTTTGGCATATTTTCTGGGATTTTTCCTGATAGTTCATTTTGTACACAAAAACAAGACACTAAGGTAATTCTGCTGAAAACAGCGTCAGTCCGTGTTAGTTGTATCCAAATCACACAAGTATAGAGGAAAAATAATAGCAAAGTGTTCGAGAAAGTAGATACGTTTTGGACGTATCACGAACCAACATACACAAGTATACTTGACAGCTCAAATAAGTAAGAGGTAAGCACAACATATACAGATACATGCAAGGTACAAAACCAACACATGCATAAGGGAGCAAGTAACTATAAATGTAAATGAGTTAAGCACAAGTTACCGCAAGGAGGAACATTGGATATATGATAGAAGCATGAAAACCCAAATGGACTGGCTTGACAAATATAATTGATGAAGTCCCTCAATTTTCCATAATGAACCCAAGCCATCAATGCCCTCCAAGAGCACCTATTGATCAAGTTTTTAGCTTGTTGGTCCCCAACCAAGTTGGGTCCTAATAAGTTAGTCACATTAGGCTTGGCCAACCAAATGGTTATTTTCTTGACACCACATTGGGCACCAACAAATTTCGCAAACACATTTCCACCCTCATACTTACAAAGCGAATAAGCATCACCAATCAAGATAAGATGGGATAAGGAGATACCCATGGTGCATGAGGAATAAAGGTGCCCCTTCTCATGACATATGTAGCAAGTTATTCTCTTGACATCTTTCTTCTTGGGAGGAGCCGCACCATAAGAAGAGCTTGAGACTTCTTGGGAAGTGTCCCTTCTTGAGCTTGAGGTGGATCTTGAGGCCACTTCCCTTGTTGCTTCTCACTAAGAGGATTGTTATTCAATGGGAAACTCTCACATGATGCCCTTCTTCCTTGCATTTGAAGCACACAATGTTGGTCGGATCCTTCACTTGACCTTGGCCCTTGTTCTTGTTGCTCTTGTGCTTCAATGAGCTAGTGGGCTTGTTCTTGATGTTGGAGATGAATCCAAGCCCACTCTTGTCACTTGGGTATCTTCGCACACTTAACATGTTTTTGATTGTGGTATTCCCTTCATGACACCTTTTCAAGTCATTCTTCAAATAAGTGACTTGAGCCTTGAGCCTTGAGCTCTTGGATTTCCTCTATATGGTTAGTATCAACAACAATACAAGATGAAGTAGAAGCTACATTTTAGAGCAAGAAGGAAAGGAATGCAATTCATCACAAGATATATCATGGTTGTGAGAAGATGAATTACAAGGACTAGCACATGGCAATATAATATTTGGAGAATATGTAGTGCTAATGTCCACATGAGGCCGACTAGATGTTACCTTTGACACGATGGCCTCATGAGATAACTTTATCCTACCATGGGAGACTATAAGATCGAGATCTTAGCATGACTTTCTTCTAATTTCCCATAGTTGCTAGTTAGAAAAGCAAGTTAAGCCTTTAGCTCAACATTCTCCTTCAATATAGATGCTGTCAACACCCGGATTTTTAATCCCAGATGCCTGTTATGCCATACATCGCAATCCTAGGATTACCATTTTTTCGAGACATAACAGAATTGGATACCATAGTACCTCATCCATTACAAACGATACATAAGTTCTTACACAAATAGGGATCTCATGATCTAGTTCTTAATACAACGTCAAGCAGCGGAAAACATAATAATAACGGTAGCGTAGGATAAGCTCCATCTTCGGGGTCATAGGCAATGCTGACTATGGGAGATGATCCTAGTTGTCGTAACCTTCCTGGGTTCCATCCTCCAGGTACTCCTCTTCATATTCTGGCCATGGGAATAGCCAGGGACAAAGCCATGAGTACTCTTTAAGTACTCGCAAACTAATACTAATAGGTAAAGGTGTTTTTCGATAATAGGACACTAGGCTCTAGGGTTGTTTTGCAAAAGCCAAATTTATCTCTACTAAGTTTAGAAGCAACGAATGGTCATCACAATTTTATAACTCCTAAGTGGGAACTTGTATTTCATATCACAACTCTATTGTGGTCAAGTCAAAGTTTCAAATCATTTCACAAGTCATTTTGAAAAGTCTGACGGGGAACAGTATGGCCACTCCAACTGTCCACAACCGCGGACACGGATATTCGAATAGTTTGACACTCTGCAGAGATTATACACTTTCACCACAACATTCGATACATCCGTCAGGAACAAATCCTGAATTCACCATACTCACTATGCGGATAATCAATCCTAACCTTTCGATTACACGCCCTAGTATAAGCACCTCTCCTGTGAGTTTGGCATCCCAACCATGACCAACTGTCATCTTGGGTACTGCACAGGTGGACAATCTTCACAAGGTAGCCTCAGCTCAGACCTTGGCCGTGAGGGAACTAATACTAAGGTATATAAGTTTCCAGTCAAGCCCTACCCAATCTTCGGGTATTGTGGTTGTATGATAAAATTGGAATGGTATCGCATCCAGACAACCATCAGTTTTAGAAAGGGCTAAGACTCATGCCTCATCGTTTTCATCACCAAAATCATCAGGTGTTTGGAAACACATGTCCAAAATATTTCAATAAAATGATCCATCATTCCAAGGTTTTCATAACCATTTTTCCACCAAGTATTCCCATCTAAAGTTGATCAAGTTTTATGATTAGCACTAGCATCTACAGGTGGGGGTAAGCAATAATGAGGGGTGGTAAACTAGTGGAGTTCTAACTAAGTTCAATCTCATGCCTTAAGATGACATCAAGATTATCTAGCTTAGGCCAAATTTTATGCTCTTTATGCAACTTTCAGATATCTTTCTAGTATCTATAATTCACTTACGTAAACTCTAAGGAATAGCTTTGATAAAGAAATAAAGTATAAAGCTTGTAAGTAAAAAACTAGGATTGGTTGGTCAAGTGGGTTGGATCATATATGCTTAAGGCATATAGTGGGCAGAGTAACAAGTAGTGGGTTGTGGCATCAGTACGGTATCTTGCAAGGGTTAGCTTGCATTGGTCCACTTAGTTAATAAAGCTTGCACAATATCAGTATAAGCTTGCTAAATTGCAAGTGTTAGCTTGCAAGGTTAATAGCTTGCAAGTATTGGCTTGCAAGTATTGGCTTGCCTTGTGCAGAGCAGTGGTTGAAGTTCTCCTCGGCTTCTTCTTCGTAGTATCCTCCTTGCTCCTCGTATCCTTGGTCAGTACTAGCGTCTATAAATAAATACGAGGTACACAATCACCAAACAATACTTAACTACTTGCAATCATCACACACAAGGGTCCTATAGATGATCTAACATCATCTCTAACATTACAAGATTAAGGCTTGGTTTAATTCCTTTTATTTTTAGAAAAGTAATTTCTACTCATTGAAAAACTACTTAAGATTTAATATTCTAAAAACCAAACATGGGATCATGTTGACATATGTCATCACCACATATTTTAGTCCATGGGAATATGATTTAAAGTGGTGTCACAATTTAATAAGGTTTTACCCTTTTATTTTAACTATTTAAAGTGGCTAGAAATGCCTATGTAGCATTCTTTTATTACTTGAACATTATTTCTGAAGGTAAACCTATATATTTTTATATATTCTGAAAGGTATGGTTAAATGTGATTTTTCAGAGCTAGAATCAACTCAAAAGCTATTATGGTTTGAATTTGAAAAATGTTTGAATGCAGAAAAGCTTCTGCCTTGTTATTTTTACCATTGGTGATCTATAGATCCAAATGACTTGAATACAACGGGCTTGGATTCAGCATTCTCAGAACTTTCTAACAAAATTGGTTTCATTCAATTTGGTGCACTGAATCGATCTGGGTTGATTTTTGAAGTTGGATACAGAAGTGAGTTTGAAACAAAATGAAAAAGGTTTAATTCAAATAACTGGGCTGCGCGGGAAAAGTTAATGGGCCGGACTGCTAAGCGCAGTGCTCCCACGGGCTGCTTAAGTGGGTGTCCCCACTCGTCAGTGAGACAGGGAGGGGCGAAGCAGTACGGGGCGATGTGGATCGTTCGATCTAGTTCTAATCCAACGGCTGAGAGTCATCATCGACGTTGAGCAACGCCTGCGAGAAAGAAACCTAGCGCGGCCAGTGAGGGGTGCTGGGGGCTCACCGGGGTGCAGGCGAGGGTCGGCGAGGCGGGCGAACGACGAAGTCGACGACGGCGAACTCAGGGGTGGTCGCGGCAGCTCCTGGGGTGGACGAAATCGATGGCGCCCTTCTTCTCCAGAGGCGGCGGGCTCCGATGAAATTCCGGCGAGGTGTTGCTCGCCTTGCTCTGGGAACGGTGTGGCACGATCAGTGAGGAGAGGGGAGTGAGATGGAGTGCAGAAATCAAGCGGGGGTGGCCTCTATTTATAGTCGAGCAAGGGGACCGACGGGGCGCACGGTGAGCTCGTCGGGGGCGATGTTACAGGCGGCTATTGGCATGGGCGAAGGTAGGGGCAGTGCGGTGTTCCCTGGCGATGCTCAACGACATGGTTTTGAGGCGTGGGGTGGTGCGGCTTGGTCTAGAACATGCAACGCTCTACGCGGCAGAGGCGGCGTCTTCGACGGCGAGAGGTGGCTGTGTGCCACGGGGCGGCGAACGAGGATGTTTAGTGGTCTCCTGGGTCGGTGGGTATTGTGTATGCACGCGGTGAGGGCGGCGCGCGGTCTGTAGGCGCTAGTCGAGGGTGGTTCTCTGGCGCACGCTCGGCATGGTTGCTGGCGAGGTTGGCATGGTTCGTGCATGTGGTCCAGGGCTTGGCAACGCTCGCAGCTGGGACAGTGAGTGGCGGTGGAAGGTGGGCTGCCTCCCAGACATGCTGGCTAGGCTTGCTTTTCTTCCTAGCTTGCTGTCGACATGGGGGTGACATGGGTGTGCTCGGTTGTTCACTATTGATGGCAATGCCAATCTTACAGTGATGCTAAGGGTTAGTTTAGGTTGTTAGATGATCTGCTAAGGCTAGTGGTGTCTAGAGAGGGAACAAGTTAGGCTTCAATCACTGCTCACTATAGTGTTTAGATTTTATATGATTTGTGTCTGTAACCTGTTTGATGAAATGGCGGCATGAAATCAAGTTTTGAATTTTGAAAAGATTTTTGGTGGGTTTGCTAGATTGGTGCTAGTGAGTCTGCAGATGCTTGGGTTTTGAAAGTTGAGCTTGTTTGAGTGGTTTTTGAAAAAGTGGGATCTTCCCATATGATAAAGATTCAATTTTGAATTGTCATTTAAACTATGCATTTGAAAGTTTCTGGATGATCACAAAGTGGGCCTTGATACCTTGTTATGAGTACATTCAAGGGGTGCAAAGATCCAGAAAAGTTTCCATTAGGTTCTGAAAGTTTGAGACAGCCAAAGTAGGCGTGGGAGTTAAATTGGTCAAAATGACCATTCCTTTATTTTATTGGTTTGATTTATTTGTCTTTAGGAAAAGTTTGGGAAATGTTTAGATGATGTTTATTTCACCTAAGAAGCATTTTACAAGCAAGGAAACATACAAACAAGGTGGTTCAAAAGAATTTCAAATTAAATGCATACACATATGCATGCCTTCATAATTTTAATTAGAAAAGTTTTTGTTAACCCTAATTTTGATGATTAGAGTTTGATGATTTAAGTTTAATATTTTTGGGATGTTACAAACCTTCCCCCTTAAACAAAATCTCGTCCCGAGATTTGAAAAAGGACGGAAAGATTACCTAGGATTTGAAGAGATCGGGAAACTCCGTCCTGATGTGATCTTCGCGTTCCCAGGTAGCTTCCTCTTCTGTGTGGTTGCTCCACTGAATCTTGAGAAACTTGATGCTTCGGGTTTGGGTAGTTTGAAAAGCTTCTTCCAAAATACGGATGGGTACTTCGGGATAGGTCAGGTCATCGTTGATCTCTATGGTCCGATGATCGATATTCTTGAACACTTCGGTCTTCTCGGGGACTTCGAGACACTTGCGAAGTAACAAGATATGGAACACATTGTGCACGGCTGACATCTCATCGGGTAGTTCCAATTGATACAACACTTCTCCTCGACGGTTCAGAATTTTGAAAGGTCCGATATATCTGGGGGCGAACTTTCCTTTGAGTTGGAAACGCTGCATTCCCTTCAATGCCGACACTTTCAGATAAACAAAATCTCCTATGTTGAAGGCGAGGTCTCGACGTCTCTTGTCGGCGTAACTCTTCTGTCGGGATTGGGCGGTCTTGAGGTGCTCACGAATCTTGTGAACCTTCTCTTCTGCTTCTCGTAGGATGTCGGGTCCGAAGATCTGACTCTCTCCTACTTCCGACCAGTTCAAAGGGGTGCGACACTTCCTTCCGTACATGAATTCAAATGGGGCCATTTGCAAACTGGCATGATAACTGTTGTTGTATGAAAATTCTGCAAACGGCAGACAGTCTTCCCACTTGGATCCATATTCTAACACGCATGCTCCCAGCATATCTTCGAGTATTTGGTTTACTCGCTCTGTTTGTCCATCGGTCTGAGGGTGATACGCGGTGCTGAAATCTAGACGGGTTCCTAAACCTTCTTGGACTTTCTTCCAGAATCTCGAGGTAAACTAATTTCCTTGATCCGATACTATGTTCTTGGGGACTCTATGCAAACTGACGATTCTAGCGATATATAACTCCGCTAGTTTCGAACTCTGATATGTGGTCTTGACGGGCAAGAAATGGGCGACTTTGGATAATCTATCCACTATGACCCAGATAGAGTCATTTCCCCTACTAGAAGTAGGTAGTCCAGTGATAAAGTCCATTCCTACAGAATCCCATTTCCATTCCGGAATCTGCAAGGGTTGCAACAATCCAGCGAGTCTTTGATGTCCTGCCTTGACTCGCTGACATATATCTTATGCCACCAAAATTTCTCTTTTAAATCTTGGTACATCTTAGTTCCTCCGGGATGGATAGAATAAAGAGTATCATGAGCCTCCTTTAAAATAACTCCTTTCAACTCGGAATTTGCTGGTACACAAAGGCGTCCTTTGTACCAAAAAACTCCTTCTTCATCCTCGGTGAATCCGGGTACTATGCCTGTACCGATACGACGCTTGATCCCGTCAATACTGGCATTTCCCTTCTGCGCCTCTTTAATCTTACTGATCAAAGTGGGCTGGAGTTCTATGCTAGCCAGAAATCCTTCACTTACTAATTCCATCCGAAAATCTTCCATCTCTTTGTGCAGACTTGGTTGCTCCTTCAAAATCATGGATTTCAAGCGACACGACAATCTGCTAAGGGCATCGGCTACTACGTTGGCTTTACCAGCGTGATAGTGAATGTCCAGATCGTAATCCTTGATTAGCTCAATCCATCTTCTCTGCCTCATATTCAGCTCCTTGTGAGTGAATATATACTTTAGGCTCTTGTGATCCGAATAAATCTCACAACGGTTTCCCATCAGGTAATGTCTCCATGTCTTCGGGGCTAGAAGTACGGCTGCGAGTTCGAGGTCATGGGTTGGGTAGTTTTGCTACGGTTGCTTCAATTGTCGAGATAGATAAGATATAACTTTGCCTTCTTGCATTAGTAGACATCCGAGACCAATCTTGGATGCATCACAATACACATCGAAGGGCTTCGTGATATCCGGCATGATCAAGATTGGGGCTGAAATCAATTTCCTCTTGAGTTCTTGAAAACTCGCTTCACACTTGTCGGTCCATTCAAACTTCTTGTCCTTCTTCAGCAATTGGGTCATGGGTCTAGCGATACTCAAGAATCCTTCTACGAATTTGCGGTAATATCCCGCCAATCCGAGAAATGCACGAACTTGGGTTTGAGTGGTTGGGGCTTGCCAATCTTCTACATCTTTCACTTTGGCAGGGTCAACGGCAATTCCTCCGGCTGATACAATGTGACCGAGGAATCCTATCTCCTGTAACCAGAATTCACATTTGCTAAACTTTGCATACAGCTGATGCTCTCTAAGGGTTCCAAGAATGGTCCTTAGGTGTAGCTCAGTTCTTCTTCTGATTTGGAATAAATCAGAACGTCATCAATGAAAACAACGACAAACTTATCCAGGAAGTCCATAAAAATCTTATTCATGAGATTCATGAAATAAGCGGGGGCATTGGTTAATCCAAAAGACATGACCGTATACTCATACAATCCATATCTGGTGGTAAAGGCAGTCTTTGGAATATCCTCTGCACGAATTTTGAGTTGATGATAGCCAGTCCTAAGATCAATCTTAGAAAACACTTTGGTACGGGTCAACTGATCAAACAAATCTTCTATCTGTTGAATAATAGAGCAATTTACCAAGCGAATTATCCATAATAAACGCTAGATAAAACATGATTAGGATAATAGGCAATATACTAATCATGTGAAATAGGGAATACAAAATAAGGCATATAACCAAACAAACTTCAAGGCATAAAACTTTGGATATAATCAGAACAAGATTGAGACAGACGATATACACGGCAGTAGCAGAAGAGGAACCGCCAGCATTGGAACCGTCGTTGGCATCTTCGAGGAAGAGGGTGCTGATGTCGGGGAAGAAGTCCTCATCAGGGAAGAGGTCGCCGCAGTCGCTCTCTGTGAGGGAGTCCGTGACGAAGCCAGTAGTCGCGCTGATAGTGCTCCCCAAAAACCTTATCACCCTTCTCCCGTACAGGACTCGAAGCAGCGGGGTCTCGGAGGCCTACTATCCCGGCTCGCGGTGCACGCCGCAAGACAGGATGGGGAAGATCTAGGTAGCGCAGTGCTCTGAACTGGAGGCGCAAAGGATGTGTGGTAGTGTAACTGAGAGGAGGCGCGACCTCTCTCTCTTATAGGCACAGAGGGGAAGGTAGACAGACTGCGCAGAAGATGAAACGAATGGACGGAAGATGAAGCGAGCGGTGGCGACCCGGACAGCCTCCACTCAATTCGTATTCATTTAACTCGTATTAAAAGTCCACTCAAAGAAAACGTTTCAGCTTCTGTACATATGTTCATATACCATTCATGCGTGGCAAAATAAAGCTCGGCTCGGCGAGATTCCCGCAACCCGCAGCGCGCGCGCGTCGTGACGTGACGAGGCGAGGCGTGGCGTGGCGAGGCGAGCAAGGAGGAGGAGCGCGCATGTGGAACTCTCTCCTTCTCCTTCTCATCCTTTTACCAAGTGGTAGGAGAGCTCGCCTTATAATCTTGTCCAACTTTCACTCAACTAGCAATGTGGGACTAAACATTTGTCCCAGCTCTTTCCTTGCATGAATGGGCCAAATGGGCCTCTAGGATTTCAGGAATTTATTGGCATATATTAAATGGGCTGGGCCTATTTTAGGCAAAAATTCCAACAATCCCCCACCAGATCTGAGAGGCACATGATGTTTGCCTTTGGTTCCAAAACATTGTTTATATACCAGTACTCTAGTGGAGACTGTTAAGTTGAACTTCCACCTAGAGCTTTATGTTATACTAGGCCGCAACTTGTACAGTGGACTATGCCTTGAACTGCAAGTTTGCTGCGAACCTAGCTTCACAAAAAGTCTTGACCGATACTAGGCTACCGTGGGACTTCCTCGCGGGTGGAGCTTATACGTCATACTCCATGACCTTTCATGAGTTTATTAGAGAGCACCCTACTCTCATAGACTGCGACGTTTTTAACAGTCAGACTCATATAGGTGTGTTCTTCAAAAGATGTTCTGTAGGACAACATCTTTGCTTAGGATAAGCCACTTAGAACACATTAAGATAATAAATCAACCTGCCGTGCAGAATAGGAAAGTATTGCATCTTTATGGAGTGGTGTTTATTAAAGTAGGGATACTTTCCTCTCAGCTAACCAACAGCTTGTCTCCCAATTCTAATTCACGGGATCTCCGATCACATAGAGTGGTTTACCACTGTGGAAAGCTCAAATTGTGGGTCTCATACCCATCTCCTTCGATGCATTTTCTATCACGTTGCGTGATAGACCCTTTGTGAAGGGATCTGCCAAGTTTTTATATGTTTGGATATAATCCAATGCAATAACTCCGGAGTTTCTCATTTTCCTGACAGATTTCAGTCTCCTCTTCACATGTCTTGAGGACTTCATATTATCCTTAGAACTGTTCACCTTAATAATCATAGTTTGATTATCACAGTTCATTGGAATTGCGGGTATAGGTTTTTCAACCACAGGTAAGTCCATCAAGAGTTCACGAAGCCACTCTGCTTCAACAGTGGCCGTGTCTAGTGCTGTGAGTTCTGCTTCCATAGTTGACCTCGTTAAGATGGTCTACTTGCAAGACTTCCAAGAAACAGCGCCACCACCAAATGTGAAAACATATCCACTCGTGGCCTTTATCTCGACATCGGATATCAATTTGAATCACTATAACCCTCTAGTACCCTCGGATACCGGTATAGTGTATGCCATAGCTCGATGCCTTTTAGATATCGCATAACTCTCTCAAGAGCATGCCAGTGATCATCTCCTGGATTTGAGACAAATCGACTGAGTTTTCTTACAGCAAAGGCGATGTCAGGTCTCGTGGCACTAGCTAAATACATAAGCGAGCCAATGATTTGAGAGTATCTTAGTTGGTCTCTAGCATTTCCTCGATTCTTTCGAAGCAACACACTAGGATCATACGGTGTAGGAGAAAGATTGACGTCGCTATACCCGAAACGACTCAAGATCTTTTCCACATAGTGGGACTGAAGCAGTGTAATCCCACCATCGTCATCTCTCAATAGCTTGTTGTTCAGGATGACATCAGCTACTCCCAGATCCTTCATCTCAAAGGAATGAGATAAGAAATCTTTGACCTCCTTAATTGCATTAAGGTTGGTTCCGAAAATCAGTATGTCATCAACATACAAACAAAGGATGACTCCTCACCCCACCATGGCGATAGTATACACACTTGTCAACCGTTTACAACAAAGCCTGCAGCGGTTAAGGTTTTATCAAATTTTTATGCTTTGCTTAGGTGCTTGTTTAAGACCATATAAATACTTCAGTAGCTTGCACACTTTTCTTTCTTGACCATTTACTACAAAACCATCTGGTTGATCCATATAAATTTCCTCATCCAACTCTCCATTTAGGAAAGCCGTCTTAACGTCCATTTGATGAACGATAAGACCGTGTGAGGCATCCAAAGAAAGTAGTACTCGAATGGTGGTCAACCTTGCTACAGGTGAGTAAGTATCAAAGAAGTCTTCACCTTCCTTTTGGGTATAACCCTTGGCCACAAGCCTTGCCTTGTACTTCTCAATAGTACCATCAGGACTTAGTTTCTTCTTGAACACCCATTTACATCCTACAGGTTTGCACCCATAAGGACGATCATTGATCTCCCATGTTTCATTAGCTAAGATGGAATTCATCTCACTATGAACAACTTCCTTCCAGTAGTCAGCATCAGGAGATGCATAAGCTTCTGAAATGGAAATGGGAGTGTCATCCACAAGGTACACAATGAAATCATCACCAAAAGACTTTGCAGTCCTTTGTCTCTTGCTCCTTTTAGGAATTTCATTATCATCCTCCTTAGGACTTTCAGAGTGTTCAATCGGAATGGTAGGTTCAGAGAATATAGCAAATTCCTGATTAGATGAACTAGGTATCTCCGGATTTGATTAGTTAGGTTTATCCTTCATTGGAAAGATATCCTCAAAGAAAGTCGCATCAGTTGACTCCATGATTATACCGACATGAATGTCAGGTACTTCAGATTTTACTATCAAGAATCTATAACCAATGCTATGAAAAGCATAGCCCAGAAAAACACAATCAATGGTTTTTGGTCCAAGCTTGCGCTTCTTGGGGATTGGTACATTAACCTTTGCCAAACAATCCCAAGTACGTAAGTAAGAGAGTTTTAATCTTTTCTTCTCCCATTCTTTGAATGGAGTAATTTCTTTGTTCTTTGTGGGAACTCGGTTTAGGACATGACACGCGGTCGATAGTGCCTCCCCCCACCATTCCTTAGAAAGACCCGATGTGTCTAACATGGCGTTAACCAAATCTGTTAGAGTACGGTTCTTTCTTTCGTCTACTCCATTTGACTGGGGTGAGTAGGGAGGCGTCCTCTCATGAATTATGCCATGTTCCGCACAAAAGGAATCAAACTCGTTTGAAAAATACTCTCCACCATGATCGGACCTAAGCCTCTTAATCTTTCGATCAAGTTGATTTTGTGCCTCAGCTTTGTAGATTTTGAAGAAATTCAAAGCCTCATCTTTTGATTTCAGAAGATACACATGACAATATCTCATAGAGTCATCGATCAAAGTCATGAATTATTTCTTTCCACCTTTTGTCAACACACCATTCATCTCACAAAGATCAGAATGCATGAGCTCTAGTGGTGTTAAATTTCTCATTTCTGCAGTCGTATGTGACTTGGGAGGTTGTTTAGCTTGCACGCAGATTTGGCACTTAGATCCCTTAATAGTTGAGAAATCAGGGATTAAATTCATTTTGGCTAGCCGCATCATACAACCAAAATTAATATGACAAAGACGATAGTGCCAGACATTTGATTCAAAATTCGTGTAAATATGATTAACAACTTTATTACAAATGTCTGATAGAGATAAGCGGAACAAGCCTCCGCACTCATAGCCTTTACCAACAAAGGTTCCCTACTTCGAAATTACAAATTTATTGGACTCGAATACAATCTTGTAACCATCTCGACACAGAAGATATCCGCTAACAAGATTTTTATTTATTGAGGGAACATGATGCACGTTCTTCAGGCGCACGGTCTTTCCCGAAGTGAACTTCAGATCGACCGTACCAACACCATGAACAGAAGCATGCGAGTCGTTCCCCATCAGCACGGTTTGAGTCCCTCTGACCTGATATGAAGAAAACATGGAAATATCAGAACAGACATGTACATTAGCGCCCGTGTCAATCCACCAATCAGGAGAATGACATAATGAAAGAACAGTAGGTAATATACCATACCCAACATCTTTCATCTCAACGTCGCTCATGACAACATTAGCAGTCTTGCTGCCCTTTCCATGCTGGCGCTTGTCAAAGCGGTTGGGACAAGCAGGAGCCCAATGATTAGGATCACCGCACACATGACAAGCACCTTTCCTCTTATCAGTCTTCTTCTTGAAGCTGGTGGACTGAGAGGCCTTGTTCTTTCCATCAAACTTTCCTTTGTCATCAAACTTGCCTTTGTTCTTGAACTTGTGAGGCTGGAAGTTCCTTTTCTTTACCAGATTGGTATTAGAACCTCCCTCGGTACCTCGAGCACGTGTGACTTTTGCTCTCGCCTTCTCTTCCACATCAAGAGTCCCAATGAGATCCGTCACGGAGAACTCTTGTGTCTTGTGCTTCAGAGAAGTAGCAAAATTCCTCCATGACTGGGGAAGTTTGGCAATGATGCCTCCGGCAACAAACTTTTCCGGTAACACACAAGTGAAGTGCTCAAGCTCCCTGGCAAGTGACTGTATCTCATGAGCCTGCTCCACAATGGAACGGTCATCAACCATCTTATAGTCATAGAATTGTTCCATGACATACAGTTCACTGCCAGCATCGAAGACTCCAAATTTTCTCTCGAGCGCATCCAACATATCTTTGCCATTGCTAAATGACAGATATGAATTGACAATATTTTCGCCAAGGATGCTGATCAAGGCAGCATTGAAAGTGGTATCAAGTTTTTGGAACGCCTCTTCCTGAGCGGGATTAAGTTCCCCATCAGGTGCGCCATAGATGGCGTTTTAGCAGCTCATGGTCTGAAATCAGAGCACTACTCTCGCACACCATCGTTTGTAATTCACACCTTCAAACACAGGTGGCTTCATAGAAGCAACAAAGCCACTTGGGGCAAATTGCCTGAAATAAGGTTTTTGGATTGTTGAATAATAGAGCAATTTACCAAGCGAATTATCCATAATAAATGCTAGATAAAACATGATTAGGATAATAGGCAATATACTAATCATGTGAAATAGAGAATACAAAATAAGGCATATAACCAAACAAACTTCAAGGCATAAAACTTTGGATATAATCAGAACAAGATTGAGACAGAAGATATACACGGCAGTAACAGAAGAGGAACCGCCAGCATTGGAACCATCGTTGGCCAAATCTTCGAGGAAGAGGGTGCTGATGTCGGGGAAGAAGTCCTCGTCAGGGAAGACGTCGCCGCAGTCGCTCTTTGTGAGGGAGTCCGTGACGAAGCTTGAGTCGCACTGATAGCGCCCCAAAACCTTATCGCCTTCTCCGCATGGGACTCAAGCTGGGTCTCGGAGGCTCATCGTCCCGGCCATGGCACGCCGCAAGACAGGATGGGGAAGATCTAGGTAGCGCAGTGCTCTGGAACTGGAGGCGCAAAGGATGTGTGGCAGTGTAACTGAGAGGAGGCGCGACCTCTCTCTCTTATAGGCACAGAGGGGAAGGTAGACAGACTGCGCAGAAGATGAAACGAATGGACGGAAGATGAAGCGAACAGGCGGCAGCCCACCGGACAGCCTCCACTCAATTCGTATTCATTTAACTCGTATTAAAAGTCCACTCAAAGAAAATGTTTCAGCTTTTGTACATCTATTCATATACCATTCATGTGTGGCAAAATAAAGCTCGGTTCGTCGAGATTCCCGCAACCCGCGGCGCGCGCGCCTCGTGACATGACGAGGCGAGGCAAGGCGAGGCGTGGCGTGGCGAGGCGAGCGAGGAGGAGGAGCGCGCATGTGGAACTCTCTCCTTCTCCTTCTCATCCTTTTACCAAGTGGTAGGAGAGCTCACCTTATAAGCTGGTCCAACTTTCACTCAACTAGCAATGTGGGACTAAACATTTGTCCCAGCTCTTGCCTTGCATGAATGGGCCAAATGGGCCTCTAGGATTTCAGGAATTTATTGGCATATAATAAATGGGCTGGGCCTATTTTAGGCAAAAATTCCAACACTATCTTGGGCAAGGGGTACTTGTTCTTGATGGTGACATCATTCAATTTCTGATAATCCGTACACAAACGGTTACCTCCATCGTTCTTGTCCACAAACAAGACAGGTGATCTCCAAGGTGACGCACTTGGTTGAATCAATCCAATTTCCAGCATGGAATCCAGTTGCTTCTTCAGTTCTGTGAGCTCTGACGGGTTCATACTATATGGTCTCTGGGCTATGGGTCCGGTTCCAGGAATTAGTTCAATGATAAACTCGATATCCCGATCTAGGGGCATACCGGGCATAACATCTGGAAATACATCGGGGTATACACAGACTATCCGGACTTGGTCAATGGTTGGTTGGGCTATACTCTTGTTGCATTTGAATTGGCGAGGTAAGGTTTCAGATATATGCTCGACTGATATTCCGGCGGTACTGGTCATGGTTATGGCTTTCTTGGCACAGTCAATTAATCCTTTATGTTTGGACATCCAATCCATTCCTAGTACTACTTCCAAACCTTTAGTTCCAAGTACTATCAGATTTGCATAAAAATCTATGCCATGGATTCGGATAGGGACGGCTTTGCAAATTTGCCTAGCCTTGGTGGTTGATTCGGGAATTTGAACAATCATAACATGCTTCAGTTTGGTTGGTTGAATTTTACTAGTGCAGGCAAATTCTTCGGTGACAAATGAGTGCGATGCACCAGAATCAAACATCACTCGTGCAAGTACTGAATTAACAGAAAACATACCCAGAACAACGTCTGGCGCTTCCTGAGCTTCTTCAGCATGCATGAGAAAAAGACGGCCGTTGCGGTTGAGCGAATTCCCTGGGGCAAATCTTCTTCCTCGCTGAACACGACGCTGCTGCTGAGCTGGGACATTGGTATTGGGGGCTGTAGCATTCTTCTTGTTGGGGCACTCATTGGAATAGTGGCCTTTATTTCCACAGTCATAACAGGTCACTTGCGACTTGTCCTTGGCTGCTACAGGCACAGCATTGCTTCCAGTCCTCGGGGCAGTGTTGGTGTTGGCGGTAACATTGTTGTTGTTGAACTTGGGTGGGGCATGATTGAAATTGCTAGAGTTGCCAGGGTTGTTGTGATTTCCTCCGGGTCTAGGGTTTCCACGGTTGGGATAGGTCGGACAGTTCATCGGGGGTCTGTTGGTCCTTGGGGCAAATCCTGGAGATGGGTTAGGGCGATACTTTGGGGTCTGATGGGTTCCTGGCTGATGCATCATACGACGCTTGCAGTTCTCATTGGCTTGGTTGATCTTTCCTTCCATCTGGATAGTAGAGTCGACAAGGGCTTCAATATCCGCAAAGGGGATATTGACTAACACCGTCTGCATCTCATCATGCAGACCATTCAGGAATCTTTCTTTCTTCTTGGCTTCAGTGTCTATTTCATCCGGGGCATACCTAGCTAATGACAAAAATTTGTCACGGTATTCCACTACAGTCATCCTTCCTTGCTTCAGCTCTCTGAACTCGTCTCTCATTCTCTTGATCAAACCCGGTGGCACATGGGTTCTGCTAAACTTGACCTTGAATTCCTCCCAGGTCATCATCTGGCCTCCGGTCATTGCGCAAACACTATTCACCATGCTCTGGCATCTCCGGCTAGATAGTGGGTGGCGAACAGGACTTTCCCGTTGGCTTCCACTCTAGCTACTTCTAAGTTATTTTCCATGGTTTGCAGCCAATCATCGGACTTAGGGAAAACAGGTGGGTTGGTATTCTGGAAGTTCTTGAGCTTAGATCCGTGGTTGTCCTGATTTCCGTGGCCTTGGTTGTTGTGGGCTAGCTGGGCTATCTACTGAAGGGTGGCTAGGTTGGCTTGACGTTCCGCTCTTTCAGCTTCATGGTCAGAAGTCAACATTTGCAGTATCTGCAACATCGGGTCCGGGGTTGAACCACTTCCTCCACATGGCATCTGAAGATTGAGATAGATCGTGAGAAAAGAGGGAAATTTCTAAGGTTTTGGGTCTTTGAAAATTAAATTAAAGTTTGACACAGATTTTTCCAGCAACTTGCTCTTCATTCATTCATTCACACGATACAACACACACCACAACAAGGAAAAACAAATGGTTTTAAGAACCATTATGTGAACTACGATACAGTGGGACCGAATACTATTCACTACGCTAGTGCTCAAGTGCTACTACTACTCGGAATCTGTGGCTTCGTCATCTTCATCATTATCGATGAAGGCGAAATCGTCCTCATCAGTGAAGAAATCCATAGCCTGATCTTCTAGAAAATCATCATCATCGCTGAGATAGGAGTAGGGGTCTCCACGAAGATCTTCTCCGGCATTCTCCCTTTCCTCCAACTACATGTCTCTCTCGTGGATGGTCTCCTCCAGAGATGAGATGCGGTGGCGAAGACAGGCAATAATGCGCTCCTTCTTGTCGAGCTGACGGCGGCGGGACTTGCGATCCTTTGCTAGCAGGGCGATGGTCTGGTCCTTCGTCTTGATGATGGCAGACTTGTGGTTGGAGTAGTCACGGCAGTTGTCCAACTCCTGCTGTCGATCGTACATCATGAAGCTAAGGTGGTCCAATTGAGTCTTCAACTAGGGGTGGTATGGGGCTTCCAGTGGTTGTCCATTAGCATCACGCCTTGGGCAAAACTCAAAGCGAGTACCCTTGATCTGATTGATGCTCTGCCCACCCAGACGAGAAAGAGCTTCCTCCATGGCTTTGGCAAGTCAATCGAGCCAGTTGTTTTCCCTAAAGGTAAACTGAATTCCCTCCGCAGTGGGAGGTTCAATCTTTCCTCGGAGACTTGCAACAATTAGCCACTACAGATCTTTTCCTCCTTCATCATTGAGCTGAGCTCCTAAGAACTCGGGGTGCGGACGCTCCAGAAGTTCTGAAAGCTGATCCAAATCCCTCTCAAAGATCAGGTCTCCTACATTCCCAAGTTGGTAAAACTTGTTGTACTTCACGTCCATCTATAAGAATATAGGATGAGTAAGTTAGTAGAGTGATTAAGTGTGTCAAAATTTTATGTATTTTGCGAGAGCTTTTGGAGGAATATGAATTTTCATGAAAGAATCAAAAGAATAAGAATGAGAATAAGTTTTTGGTAAATATTTGTTTTCTTTGGTTTTAAAACTAGGTTTTTGATTCAACGTCCAATCTAACTAGGGTCTCCTATGGTCAGGATGGCTCTGATACCAACTTGTCAACACCCGGATTTTTAATCCCAGATGCCTGTTATGCCATACATCGCAATCCCAGGATTACCATTTTTGCGAGACATAACAGAATTGGATACCATAGTACCTCATCCATTACAAACGATACATAAGTTCTTACACAAATAGGGATCTCATGATCCAGTTCTTAATACAACGTCAAGCAGCGGAATACGTAATAATAACGGTAGCGTAGGCGAAGCTCCATCTTCGGGGTCACAGGCAATGCTGACGATGGGAGATGATCCTAGTTGTCGTAACCTTCCTGGGGTCCATCCTCCAGGTACTCCTCTTCATAGTCTGGCCATGGGAAAAGCCAGGGACAAAGCCATGAGTACTCTTTAAGTACTCGCAAACTAATACTAACAGGTAAAGGTGTTTTTGGATAATAGGACACTAGGATCTAGGGTTGTTTTGCAAAAGCCACATTTATCTCTACTAAGTTTAGAAGCAACGAATGCTCGTCACAATTTTATAACTCCTAAGTGGGAACTTGTATTTCATATCACAACTCTGTTGTGGTCAAGTCAAAGTTTCAAATCATTTCACAAGTCATTTTGAAAAGTCTAACGGGGAACAAGATGGCCACTCCAATTGTCCATAATCATGACGCTGACTATTCAATAGTTTGACACTCTACAGAGATTGTACACTTTCACCACAACATTCGATACATCCGTCAGGAACAAATCCTGAATTCACCATACTCAGTATGCGGATAATCAATCCTAACCTTTCGATTACACGCCCTAGTATAAGCACCTCTCCTGTGAGTTTGGCCTCCCAACCATGACCAACTGTCATCTTGGGTACTACACAGGTGGACAATCTTCACAAGGTAGCCTCAGCTCAGACCTTGGCCGTGAGGGAACTAATACTAAGGTATATAAGTTTCCAGTCAAGCCCTACCCAATCTTCGGGTATTGTGGTTGTACAATAAAATTGGAATGGTATCGCATCCAGACAACCATTAGTTTCAGAAAGGGATAAGGCTCATGCCTCATCGTTTTCATCAACAAAATCATCAGGTGTTTGGAAACACATGTCCAAAATATTTCAATAGAATGATCCATCATTCCAAGCTTGTCATAACCATTTTTCCACCAAGTATTCCCATCTATAGTTGATCAAGTTTTATGCTTAGCACTAGCATCTACAGGTGGGGGTAAGCAATAATGAGGGGTGGTAAACTAGTGGAGTTCTAACTAAGTTCAATCTCATGCATGAAGATGACATCAAGGTTATCTAGCTTAGCCCAAATTTTATGCTCTTTATGCAACTTTCAGATATCTTTCTAGTATCTATAATTCACTTAAGTAAACTCTAAGGAATAGCTTTGATAAAGAAATAAAGTATAAAGCTTGTAAGTAAAAACTAGGATTGGTTGGTCAAGTGGGTTGGATCATATATGCTTAAGGCATATAGTGGGTAGAGTAACAAGTAGTGGGTTGTGGCATCAGTATGGTATCTTGCAAGGGTTAGCTTGCATTGGTCCACTTAGTTAATAAAGCTTGCACAATATCGGTATAAGCTTGCTAAATTGCAAGTGTTAGCTTGCAAGGTTAATAGCTTCCAAGTATTGGCTTGCCTTGTGAAGAGTAGTGGTTAAAGTTCTCCTCGGCTTCTTCTTCGTAGTATCCTCCTTCCTCCTCGTATCCTTGGTTGGTACTAGCGTCTATAAATAAATGTGAGGTACACAATCACCAAACAATACTTAACTACTTGCAATCATCACACACAAGGGTCCTATAGATGATCTAACATCATCTCTAACATTACAAGATTAAGGCTTGGTTTAATTCCTTTTATTTTTAGAAAAGTAATTTCTTCTCATTGAAAATCTACTTAAGATTTAATATTCTCCAAACCAAACATGGGATCATGTAGACACATGTCATCACCACATATTTTAGTCCATGGGAATATGATTTAAAGTGGTGTCACAATTTAATAAGGTTTTACCCTTTTATTTTAATTATTTAAAGTGGCTAGAAATGCCTATGTAGCATTCTTTTATTACTTGAAAATTATTTATGAAGGTAAACCTATATATTTTTATATATTCTGAAAGGTACAGTTAAATGTCATTTTTGAGAGTTGGAATCAACTCAAAAGCTATTATGGTTTAAATTTGAAAAATGTTTGAATGCAGAAAAGCTTCTGCCTTGTTATTTTTACCATGGTTGATCTATAGATCCAAATGACTTGAATCCAACGGTCTTGGATTCAGCATTCTCAGGCCTTTCTAATAAAATTGGTTTCATTCAATTTGGTGCACTGAATCGATCTGGGTTGATTTTTGAAGTTGGGTACAGAAGTGAGTTTGAAACAAAATGAAAAAGGTTTAATTCAAATAACTGGGCTGCGCGGGAAAAGTTAACGGGCCGTCCTGCTAAGCGCAGTGCTCCCGCGGGCTGCTTAAGTGGATGTCCCCACTCGTCAGTGAGACAGGGAGGGGCGAAGCGGTACGGGGCGATGTGGATCGTTCGATCTAGTTCTAATCCAACGGTTGAGAGTCATCGTCGACGTTGAGCAACGCTGGCGAGAAAGAAACCTAGCGCGGCCAGTGAGGGGTGCTGGGGGCTCACCGGGGTATAGGCGAGGGTCGGCGAGGCGGGCGAACGACGAAGTCGACGACGGCGAACTCAGGGGTGGTCGCGGCAGCTCCTAGGGTGGACGAAATCGACGGCGCCCTTCTTCTCCAGAGGCGGCGGGCTCCGGTGAAATTCCGGCGAGGTGGTGCTCGCCTTGCTCTGGGAACGGTGTGGGACGATCAGTGAGGAGAGGGGAGTGAGATGGTGTGAAGAAATCGAGCGGGGGTGGCCTCTATTTATAGTCGAGCGAGGGGACCGACGGGGCGCACGGTGAGCTCGTCGGGGGCGATGTTACAGGCGACTATTGGCATGGACGAAGGTAGGGGGAGGTGCGGTGTTCCCTGGAGATGCTCAACGACATGGTTTTGAGGCGTGGGGCGGTGCGGCTTGGTCTGGAACATGCGACACTTTGCGTGGCAGAGGCGGCGTCTTCGACGGCGAGCGGCGGCTGTGCGCCACGGGGCGGCGAACGAGGATGTCTGGGGGTCTCCTGGGTCGGTGGGGATTGTGTATGCACGCGGTGAGGGCGGCACGCGGTAAGTGGGCGCTGGTCGAGGGTGGCTCTCTGGCACACGCTCGGCATGGTTGCTGGCGAGGTTGACATGGTTCGTGTGTGTGGTCTAGGGCTTGGCAACGCTCGCGGCTGGGATAGTGAGTGGCGGTGGACGGTGGGCTACCTCCTAGACATGCTGGCTAGGCTTGCTTTTCTTCCTCGCTTGCTGTCGACATGGGGGTGACATGGGTGTGCTCGGCTGTTCACCATTGATGGCAATGCCAAGCTTACAGTGATGCTAAGGGTTAGTTTAGGTTGTTAGATGATCTACTAAGGCTAGTGGTGTCCAGAGAGGGAACAAGTTAGGCTTCAATCACTGCTCACTATAGTGTTTAGATTTTGTATGATTTGTGTCTGTAACCTGTTTGATGAAATGGCGGCATGAAATCAAGTTTTGAATTTTGAAAAGATTTTTGGTGGGTTTGCTAGATTGGTGCTAGTGAGTCTGCAGATGCTTGGGTTTTGAAAGTTGAGCTTGTTTGAGTGGTTTTTGAAAAAGTGGGGTCTTCCCATATGATAAAGATTCAAATTTTGAATTGTCATTTAAACTATGCATTTGAAAGTTTCTGGATGATCACAAAGTGGGCCTTGATACCTTGTTATGAGTACATTCAAGGGGTGCAAAGATCCAGAAAAGTTTCCATTAGGTTCTGAAAGTTTGAGACAGCCAAAGTAGGCATGGGAGTTAAATTGGTCAAAATGACCATTCCTTTATTTTATTGGTTTTGATTTATCTTTAGGAAGAGTTTGGGAAATGTTTAGATGATGTTTATTTCACCTAAGAAACATTTTACAAGAAAGGAAACATACAAACTAGGTGGTTCAAAAGAATCTCAAATTAAATGCATACACATATGCATGCCTTCATAATTTTAATTAGAAAAGTTTTTGTTAACCCTAATTTTGATGATTAGAGTTTGATGATTTAAGTTTAATATTTTGGGATGTTACAGATGCTTCACAAGAAATAGAGTTAGTAGAAAAAGCATCATCATATAATGCAAGAGGTGAGGGAAACTTGGAAAGATCTTTAGAGTATGAAGCTTTAAGTTGCTCACATGACTCGGTAAGTTTGATGAGCTCACCCTTGATGACCCTAGAGCCATTGTTCAGGTGCTCAAAATCCTCAAGGAGTCCAGCATAAGCAACTTCAAGTTCAGCATTTTTAATATGAAGGGCACTAACCACCTCAAGATATCTATCATGAGATTCCTTCACTCTAGATAGCTCTAGAGCAAAGGTCTCCTCAAGATATTCCTTAGTGGTTTGTTCCTCTTCAAGAGATTCATTTAGGTTTGCAATGTCATTAGCATACTCACGCTCAAGGCTACCCATTTTGTCAATAATATCCTCATGCTCATCAATAAGTTGCCTACTTTCTATAGAAAAGGTTAATATTTCAATAAAAGTAGAGCAAACATTTTTATTTTGATGAAGAGCACGAAGGACTAGCCCCCTTCTCTTTTAAAGAAGCAACATCATCATCTAGTTCATTATGATCAACATTCACATCATCGTGAGATATACTGGGATCCAAAGGAGAGGTTACCTTTGAACCCTTAGCCAGGAGGCATAAGTGAACATTGGGAGAAGGTGATGACGGGGGAACACATGAAGCTCCAATCGCAACCTTGAATTGGCCCATACATTCTTCAATTTCCTCTACATGGTTAGCAACACAAGTACTAGAGGAAATAGAATCACATTTATCATGGAAACAAGGCAAATGAAGCATATCATTATGATATATATTCAATCAATTTCTACATGATATGCAAGGGAAATCAACACTAGGATGTAAATCACATATAGTGGTACAAGTGTTCATACGTAAAGATACAACATTTCAATGATATAGACAAGAAGAAACATCAATGCTAAGCTCTCTATCGACATTGGAATCTATCACCACTCACCATATCATTACCTTGAGACAACTCATATGTTGGTGAAGTGGAAGAAGATGAGAACTCATCACGGATGGAGGTGGAGGGAACACAATCATCCTCATCAAGCTTGGACACGTCATATTTTAATTGAAGCTTGGTACAAATATCATGAGCATTCCAGAAAGGCATGATTGAGAAAAGAACTACAAAGCTCACACCATTAACAAGAACTTTAGATGCTAGAGATTCAAGATAAGAGTTTGTATCCTCCTCCAAAGATAGATTTTGGGGATCCTTAGGAGGACACAAGCCGATATCTAGAATTCGCTCAATATTTGGGTCAAGGGCACGGAAATGACTAAGAATGCGAGTACGCCAAACATCATAATGAGTGCCAACAAATTTAAATACGTGAGAGTGTACTAAACCCCTAGGAGATATCTTTACTCTCGAGGCGGTGAAGCCTAAGAAGTGAGAGACCTCGCTCTGATACCAATTGAAAGTGCAATGGACGTCGCCTATAGGGGGGTTAATAGGCTTTTAATAATTATTAAGGTTTAAGCTCTAATAAATGCGGAATAAAACTAATGTTTAATTTATAGAGAACAAAACCTAAAACCACTAAGTTCACCTAAGTGAACCAACAACCTATGATGAGCAAGACAAGCAACAAGGCAATAGAAAGATATAATACTTCAAACATGAAGGCTATCACAATGTAAAATGCATAAGTAAAGTGCTCAGTTGAGAGATAACCGACGGATGGAGAGACGATGATTTTTATCTCAAAGTTCACTTGCAAAGAAGCTACGTCTCTGTTGGAGAGGTGCGATGGCGCAATCCTCCTGGAACGCCACAAATGGCTCACCTTGAGGAGTGGTGGCTCGATGCTCACCCAACGCCACACAAGGGCTCACCACAAGATGTGAAGGCACTCAACTCACTATAACACCCTCACCTGATAAGGCTGAGTTCATGTGTATAGAGCCAATCCCTAGATCGGTTCACTGGCACACACTGTAGAAAATGATACCAAATATAACTGTGCATCATAAATACAATGAATATGATCCATAATTTATATTATGTTACAAAAGAAAGAAATTACAAGATAGATCTCCATCCTTAAAAAGTGCCACATGCGAACAATTGTTGAGTGGAGTCTCGCGACCTATGAATGATCACTCAGATACGATATAACCTGCAACATCAAACGTAGCAGCCCTGAAGGGTCAATACATGGAATGTATGGCAAGTAGGCTAAAGTGGTTAACAACAGATCTATCAACTGCATGCTTATTTGGCTAGGTATAGCTTAGGCTCATTTGCATAAAGCAATAGTTTTATCCTAACATTTGTATCAAAATAGTTTTCCAATACGATAAATAGGACACTCTGGTTCACTCCCAGGTGCTCCTACCCAATTAAGTTCACCCAACAAGTTTTAAGTAATTAATAAATTGGGATCAGTGAGAAATATTTCATAGCATCAATATCAGGTCGCTCAAATTATGCATAACCGGGGACACGTCTAAGTACTTAGTTTAGACACCCTGCAGGGGTTTTTACACTTTACCCATGTGACCTGGCCAACCCATCTCGGACCACCACACTCATATTGTATGATGATAGGGAGAAGTCCAAGACGAGACAATTTGGGAAGAGCTTCCCAAACCCATCCATGCACCGTACCAACCTACACTATTCTACATCTCTGGCTATGTAGGTTTCGAGTCGCCACAACCTACTAAGTCCAGCTAGCCACCCATTCTTACTGGCACATGGTTGCACATGAAAGCTACCAAACAAAGAAACCAATCCTTTCTTACCCTGGGCGACATTCCCACCATAAAGCCACACTCGATAACCCAATCAATGCCATTCCGCCTATGTGGTTCATTAAAATCATGTTGGTTTGTCATTTAGCAATATATAAGCCTTTCAAAACGTATAACTTTTCATGGTGTGATTACCTTCCTCGTCTAAATAGCAAAGCTAAGCAATCTACCAATATGATGGCTCATAAACAAGGAATACTAGGGAATAATATGGGACATAGAATAACATATACACATCAATTCCTATACATGCAATTCTACAAAAATATCTACAATGCATAGGAAAACAATAGGACATTTATGAACAAGATAGCACCACTTGCCTTTTTTTGTAGATGTAGTTGATTAGATAATACTCGCAATGCTCATATATATAATGGTTGCACTTTTCATAACCACAATACTTGCAATCATATAGTCGCAATCATAGTAGTGGCACTCCTCGCAATCTAACGTTTGAAGCAAACACAACAAACACACCATTTAAAACATTGCAACAATGCAACAATACAATAAAACAATGATGAGCAAATGCATGCATGACGATTTAATAAGTCACAATGGTTGCATTTAGTTCTCTGAATATTATTAGATCACATGATGCATGTGGAAAGTCCTTTAATGCACTAAAGCATTTAGTATTAAAGTTATATCGATTTAATATGGTTTATCTCACTTTAATTGGTCTACTGATGTTTCTATAATATTAAATTGTGAATTAAATTCTACTGGATAGGTAATACAATTTAGAGACAGTAGCAATTTGAATCACTTAAAAAGAAGTCATAGATCTTTTATTATGATTAAAATACTATTACAATGAGTTTAAAGCTTTCTGCAAGAATTTATGTTTTAACAGAACTAAATAATTTGTCACGAAATTTATTTGGATAGATATTATCAATACAAAACTGTACCAATTGGTTTCAATAATTTTGGAGTTCTGGTTAATTTTCTAGGATTTAAATACTAGTTAGAAGTGTTTAATTCATCTAAATTATTTTCTTTGACAAAATCTATATATAATACCATATTAATGTTCTAGATGATATAAGGATTCTATAGACATATTATTTGTATTTTTAGGATCTATAAACAATTTACTATGATTTATTTACTCCAAATAGGCCATTAAATCATTTAAATTACTACAGTAAATATATACAGTAAAAGTTGGATATAAAGGTGTGTTAATATTCTTAATAATTTTTTGAATCCAATGATATATTATTTGTAATGTTTGGACTTACAAATGGTTTTCTATGAATTTTACAAGATTAATGAATTCCTGCCTATTTATTCATTTTCTAAAATACAACGAAATATTCCCAGAATATACCGTGTGACGTGGCGCGTTCTAATTCGTCAGTACCTCTTCAATTAAGTGATATGTTTGATGTCGTTGGATCGCGATCTGACGATGGAGAGCAGGCGGCTCGATGCGGCTAGGCTTGACTCCAAGCTTGGCTTCGGCTCTGTGGCTTGGCTCGGCTTGAATCGATCTGGGATGTTCACCGCAGATCCTACGGTCGACGACACGGACGTGCAGTTCTTGCCAGGGAGCAGACAACGACATCAGAAACGGGCTTAGACGGTGATGATGGCGGTGGTTCGCCGGTCCCTGGCAGCGGCGAGGTCGTCTACGAGATGCGGTAGAGTACGTCTAGCTCCCTGGTGGCCACGGTGGGGCGACTCTCTTATCCTGGCGACAACGGTGGGCGGCTGGAGCCTTGCGATGGCGGTGGTGCCCCGGCGAAGCTCCGGCGGTCTCCCTCGGTCGTTCTGCTAAGGTAATCAAGGGGAAACTAGGCTGATATGATTGGGTGGAGCATAGGGAGTAGAATTAGGGGAAAAGGGGAGATGCGGAAGGCAAGAAACCTCGGGTTCGTGCTTGTAGTAAAGCTCCAATGGCTGCCGATGTTGGTGATATCGGAATTTTCCGATTCGGTGGCTAGGGTTTCGAAAACTGTGAAAAATGGAGGAATCAAAGGAGGGATAATATATATGGGGAAAGGCTTGTGGAAGGGGATCAAACACCGAACGAAATTGCCGGATTTGGGGGGGGGTCAAGTCAGGCCCAAGTGGCATGCTCATTTTGGTATTCAGTCATGAGGAAGGAATAAGCCCTAGTGGAGCCAGAGCGTTACTTAGCGACAGAAGGAAACGACTGTGCGCTAATGCTGTTTGGGCCGGCCTTGGGCTGCTGCTGTTGTGCATCATGCGTAGGGAACTGGTGGTAGCTAGGGAGGGATAGGTTGGGCCGGGCCACAGGTTTTTTGTTATTATTTTCTGTTTTATTTTATAGTTTTTGTTTTAGGATTCCAAATAGAACCATTTAAATTTCTAAAAATTTGTAAATTCAAACTTAACAATTTAGTATACTTATTAGAATGTTTCTTGTACATTTAAAATATGCCACCAATAACCAATGAATTGTCCTATATGGCAATATTCTATTTTCTTTATTCTTTAGTCCTTTCCTCATATACTTCATATATTTTATATTTGATCTCCAAAACCATTCAAACCACTTCCTATTGTTTTATAAATATGTAATGTAAGCAACCAATATACCCCTTCATGAATGTCTTTTCTCAAGTTTTGCTTTGTACAAACCATAGGTATTTGGTTCCACTTAGAATGGGAAAAATCCCTTTTAGGCCTTGTTTACTTCTAGAGTATTTGAGGGAATGGGAAGGGATTATTTCGTATCCCATAATTTCCCCAATAAGTCGTTTACTAGGCCGGGTTTGGAGGGGATAATCCCGGAATATGTCAACACCCGGATTTTTAATCCCATATGCCTGTTATGCCATACATCGCAATCCCAGGATTACCATTTTTGCGAGACATAACAAATTTGGATATCACAGTACATCATCCATTACAAACCATACATAAGGTCTTACACAAATAACGATCTCATGATCCAGTTCTTAATACAACTCAAGCAGCGGAATAATGTAAAGATAACGATAGCGTAAGAGAAGCTCCATCTTCGGGGTCATTGTAACATCCCTAAAATCATATTTTCAAAGATTTGATATCATGCATGCATGCATATCATTTAGGGATCAAATTCAAACTCATTTTGAAGGAAAACAGAACTTGGGAACTATGATTTTATGTGATCAAACATTAATCAAATGCTACTCTCCAATGGGAGATTATTTGTTCAAAACCAAACCTTGTTGCTTTCAGATTGTTTTGCTTGATTGCTAGTGCTTAAACCAAAAATTTGCAAACCAAGTATGGATTTAAAACCATTTTCAAAACTTGTTCAAAACAAGTGCTATGTCATTGTTTATTTTGTTTGATCAAAAGAACCAAGCTAGTACAGAGTCCACATGGTTTTATGCCCAGAATTTTGAGTGTTACACTTTGCAAAAATTCAAAAAAAGGTTTGAATTCAAATAGTTTTGAAATCATTTGAAAATGTTTCCTTAAAATCAATTTAGAAAAAGAAAAGGCATTAGAAAATAGCATTGGGCCTGGCACCACCTTTCCAGCCCAACAGCAGAAGCGGCCCAAAAGCCAGCCCACCCGGGTTTCCCCCTTCTCTCTCTCTCACCCGCTTTCTGCCTTCACTGACACCGCCATCGGGCCCGAGCCAGGTCAACCTTCTTCTCCACCTCACTTGTAGCCACACCCGTCTTCTCCGTAAACGCGATTGATTTCTTGCTTAATTGGCATTGAACCACCGCGTATTTCCCTCGCCCCTCCTGGCTACTTAATCACCTCGCCACCGCGGTCATTTTCCCCCACTCAATTTCCTCTAGACGTCGCCAGGCTGCTCGCTTTCCTATCCACATCACCGCTGCCCCGACGAACTCCGGCGACCGATTGTGGTAAGCTTCGTGCGTGCCTCCCTCTCTGGTTCACGCGAGCTGCTTCGCAACCATCTTGCGCGCCCCTTCGCCATCGAAGCCCACCTCTACGCGCCCCTTCGCCATTGAAGCCCACCTTGAGCATCAGCAGCACACGACGAGCATAATAAGCCCCTTCTCCCTCTCCCGCACGACCTAGAACGTCGGCAACAACTCTGACAGAGCCGCCGCCGCCAGTCATCGCCGCTAGCGCCGCCAGTCTTTGGTAGGTTGATCGAGCATCGTAGGATCTAGATCTAACGCATAGGATAGATCACTTAACGAAGGGGTAAGTTTAGATCTGAGCCGCGCGTGTTAGTTAGATCCAACGGCTCGGAAGCGCGATCCAGCGCGAAGCGGTACCAGCTAGTAAGAAATCGCCGCGTGGCATGTTCTTTGTTTTAAAATTCTGATTTAAATCTATTAGATGTTTAAACTTGTTTAATTCATAACTTTTGATTCCCACGTCCAAATTTGACAAATTTTATATCAATGGAATCAGGAGAGTAAGCCCTTTCCATATATGCAATGTGTTTAATGTTTTGTTTCTGTTAAAATGTTTATTTTTACAGAAACATGTGTAGGCCTATTTTATGTATAACAAATATTTGGGAAATGTTTTAATGTTCAAATAAAGGCTGTTTGGCAAGTTTTGAACTTGTTTATGAATCAGTACTGTGCACTTGTCTTGTTGAGTACAGAAAATCATCACATATCATATTGCATGCATCCATATATTTTTGCTTGTATTTATTTTGTATGTGATTTTGTGCTATCATTTTATGTGTAGATTTTGGTGCAAATAGTGATTGTGATTGTGAGGATTGTAGCTACTCTCCAAACTACCAAGGCAAGTGGTGCTTAATGATTTATTCCTATGTTTTTTTAAACTATGCATTAGAAATATTTTGCTAGTCTTGCATGGTTATTTTTAGCTATATGCTATGCTTCGGAAATCCTAGTGGATGTAGAATTGCTAGAAATATTTCTAAGTCTTATCAATGCCATGCTTAGCCTAGCTAGTAGCAACCAAGGGTGGTTATATATTCATGCTATGAATAAATATTTCTAAGTCTATGGACTATGTTTTTGCTTAATAAAAAACTAAGTGAATGAAACACCTGGGTGGAATGGAAAGAATGGGTTATGTTGAGTGGTTACACAAGGCCCATTTATATGGTTTACCTTGTGTATCTCACTTGTGGAAAGCCACCCAGTAACAAAGGGATTTGAGATTCCATATGTTAAGAAGCTTCTATTGCAGCCACTTGGCAATATGGGCTCTGCCTGGATCATATAGGTTGCAATAACTTAGCCATTTGCACAGTTGGTGGTAGTGGGATGATAGGTTGGAGCGCGTCCATTTGGTCTAAGGGAAGGCTTCTGAAAGGTCCTGTCTTGGTGAAAATCAAGTCTTGTGGGGAAAGTGCACAACCTCTGCAGATGGAAGAATCTAAGTACTTAGCCATGTCCCTGGTATTGGACAACTTGAGCATCAAGACATGGAATCTATCAAGAATCTCCTCATCCCAATTTCTAAGTAAAAACTTGTGGTTGAACAAGGGTGAAGGACCCAATATCTATTGGTGGCTCCTTGGGAAAGTTTTTGACAAAGAAAAACTAAGTGTTTTCAACTAATAGGCAAAACCTATTTTGAGCAAAGCAAGCCTAAGCGACACTTAGCCAAAATGCATATAGTATTTAGTCCACCAAATATTCTACTAAGGTATCACTTGCCAATACTATTCCAATGTATTAACCCACTATGGCTGTAACTTGTGATGTTGCAGGTTATTCTGATGATGATTAGGAATCATGAGTCTACACTCAACATGTTTGCCTGTGGCACATGAAGATGAAGATTTATTTATCTTATTACATATTTAAACTCTTGTACTAGGCCTGTGGCCATGGAGTTGTAAAGACTATGTTTGTCTCTGGAATGACTTGTAATAATGACCTTTGTTTCTGTGTACTTCATCTTAAACTGTGGATGCTAGCATTGATCCAGGGACTAGCATTGCAATAAAAGGGATCCTTTTCCTTTATAAAGGAGGGACCTTACAGTCATAGGCAATGCTGACCATGGGAGATGATCCTAGTTGTCGTAACCTTCCTGCGGTTTGTCATCCTGGTACTCCTCTTCATAGTCTGGCCACGGGAATAGCCAGGGACAAAGCCATGAATACTCTTTAAGTACTCGCAAACTAATACTAACAAGCTAAGGGGGTTTTTGGTAGTAGGATACTAAGCTCTAGGGTTGTTTTGCAAAAATCCAGATTTACCTCCACTAAGTTCAAAAGAAAATAAAGCTAATTGAAAGTTTTATAACACCTAAGTGGGAACTTGCATTTCATATCACAACTCTGTTGTGGTCAAGTCAAAGTGACAATTCATTTCACAAGTTGTTTTGAAAACATCTGACGATAGAACAGTATGGCCACTCTAACTGTCCAACTGTCCATTAATGGCATGGTCTAGTTTACAGTGAGCTAGAGCGGTTAAACAAGTTAGATGATCTACTGAGGGTGTAGAATGAGCTAGATAGGGAACAAGTTAGGCCAAAATTACTGCACACTATAGTGTTTTATGTTTGTTTGATTTATATCTGCAAGGTGTTTGATAAAATGGCCGCAAGGACTTCGAATTTGAATTTTGGATTCAAACTTGGTGGGTTTGCTAGGAACATACTAGGGAGTGTATGGTTAGTTGGATTAGTCAAGGGGCACTGGTTTGGTTGGGTTTTGAAAATGGGTGATCTTCACATATGATAAAGATTCAATTTTGAATTATGATTTGAATGAGGTTGCCAAATGTTTCTGTAAGTTTGAAAGGTGTGCTTTGATTCACTTTTACTTATTCTAGCAAGGGGTGAAAAGAATTGGGAAAGTTTCTGTTTGAAATCTTGGACTAGAAACACTCAAAGTGACCTAGTGAGCAAGATTGGCAAAAATGACCATTTGCTTTATTTGAATTGTTTTTGGATTTATCTTGATTTGTTTCTACATGGAAATGTTTTATATGATATTATTTTCCTCTTTAAACCATTTCTTGCTATTTAGGTTAATCACACAAGTTGATTCATGCATTTATCAAATCATCACATAGACACATCCATTCATATGGTTTTAATTAATCAAAGTTTTTGTTAACCCTAATTTTAGTGATTAGAGTTTGATGATCATTGTTTTATATTTTTGGGATGTTACAAACCTTCCCCCTTAAACAAAATCTTGTCCTGAGATTTGAAAAAGGAAGAAAAAGATTACCTAGGATTTAAAGAGATCGGGAAACTCCTTCCTGATGTGATCTTCGCGCTCCCAGGTAGCTTCTTCTTCAGTGTGGTTGCTCCACTGAATCTTGAGAAACTTGATGCTTCGGGTCCTGGTGGTTCTGAAATCTTATTCCAAAATACGGATGGGTACTTCGGGATAGGTCAGGTCATCGTTGATCTCTATGGTTCGGTGATCAATGTTCTTGAAAACTTCGGTCTTCTCCGGAACTTCAAGGCACTTGCGAAGTAACGATATATGGAACACATTGTGCACTACTGACATTTCCTCTGGCAGCTCCAATTGATTTGATACCTCTCCTCGATGATTCAGAATCTTGAAAGGTCCGATATATGTGGGGGCTAACTTTCCTTTGAGTTGGAAACGTTGCATTCCTTTCAAAGGCGACACTTTAAGGTACACGAAATCTCCGATATTGAAAGTGAGGTCTCTACGTCTCTTGTCGGCATAACTCTTCTGTCTTGACTGGGCAGACTTGAGGTGCTCACGAATCTTGTAGACTTTATCTTCTTCTTCTCGTAGGATGTCAGGTTCGAAAATCTAACTCTCTCCTACTTCCGACCAATTCAATGGGGTGCGACACTTCCATCCATACATGAATTCAAATGGGGCCATTTGCAAACTAGCTTGGTAACTGTTATTGTATGAAAATTCTGCGAAATGCAAACAGTCTTACCATTTAGATCCATACTCTAGCACACATGCTCTCAACATATCTTCGAGTATTTGATTTACTCGCTCCGTTTGTCCATCGGTCTGAGGGTGATAAGATGTGTTGAAATCCAGTAGGGTTCCTAAACCTTCTTGGACTTTCTTCCAGAATCTCGAGGTAAACTGGGTTCCTCGATCTGATACAATGTTCTTGGGGACTCCGTGCAAACTGACGATTATAGCGATGTATAACTCTGCTAGCTTCGAACTCTGGTATGTGGTCTTTACTTGTAAGAAAGGGGCGACTTTGGACAATATGTCAACTATGACCCAGATAGAGTCATTTCCCCTACTAGAAGTAGGAAATCCGGTGATAAAGTCCATTCCAACTGAATACCATTTCCATTCCGGAATCTGTAATGGTTGCAACAGTCATGCGGGTCTTTGATGTCCTGCCTTGACTATCGGACATATATCACACTTGGCGATATAGCTTCCGATTTCTCTCTTCATCTTATGCCACCAAAATTGTTCCTTCAAATCCTGATACATCTTCGTTCCTCCGGGGTGGATAGAATAAAGAGTATCATGGGCCTCTTTCAAAATCACTTCTTTTAATTCTGAATCTGCTGGTACACAAAGGCGTCCTTTGTACTGCAGAAATCCTTCGTCTTCTGTAAATCTGGGTACTTTGCATGTACCGATGCGCCGTTTGATTCCGTTGATACTAGCATTTCCTCTCTGCGCCTCTTTGATCTGGCTGATCAAAGTGGGTTGAAGTTCTATGCTAGCGAAAAATCCTTCACTTACTAGTTACATTCGTAAATCTTCCATCTCTTTGAACTGACTTGGTTGCTCCTTCAAAATCATGGAGTTCAAGCGGCACAACAATCTGCTAAGGGCATCTGCTACCACATTGGCTTTAATGGGGTGATAGTGAATGTCCAGATCATAATCCTTGATTAGCTCAATCCATCTTCTTTGTCTCATATTCAGCTCCTTCTGAGTGAATATATATTTCAGGTTGGTGTGATCCGAATAAATCTTACAACATTTTCCCATGAGGTAATGCCTCCATGTCTTTAGGACGAGAACTACGGCTGCGAGTTCGAGGTGATGGGTTGGATAATTCTGTTCATGCTGTTTCAGTTGTCAGGATAGATAAGATATAACTTTGCCTTCTTGCATTAGCACACATCCGAGACCGATCTTGGATGTGTCACAATACACATAAAAGGGCTTTGTGATATCCGGCATGATCATGATTGGGGATGAAATCAATCTTCTCTTGAGTTTTTGAAAACTCGTGTCATATTTGTCCGTCCATTCAAACTTCTTGTCCTTCTTCAGCAATTGGGTCATGGGTCTGGCAATACTCGAGAATCCTTCTACAAACTTACGGTAGTATCCTGCTAATCCGAGAAATGCACGAAGTTGGGTTTGAGTGGTTGGGCCTTGCCAATCTTCGACATCCTTCACCTTCGCAGGTTCAACGGCAATTCCTCCAGCTAATACGATATGTCTGAGGAATCCTACCTCCTGTAACTAGAATCACATTTGCTAAACTTGGCATATAGCTGATGCTCTCTAAGGGTTCCAAGAATGGTCCTTAGGTGTAGCTCATGTTCTTCTTTCGATTTGGAATAAATCAGAATGTCATCAATGAAAACAATGACAAACTTATCCAGGAAGTCCATAAAAATCTTATTCATTAGGTTCATGAAATAGGCGGGGGCATTGGTTAATCCAAAAGACATGACAGTATACTCGTATAATCCATATCTGGTGGTAAAGGAAGTCTTTGGATCCTCTGCGCGAATCTTGAGTTGATGATAGCCAGTTCTAAGATCAATCTTAGAAAACACTTTGGCACCAGTCAACTGGTCAAACATGTTTTCTATCTTCGGCAATGGGTACTTGTTTTTGATAGTGACATCGTTCAACTTCCGATAATCCGTCCAAAAACAGTTACCTCCATCTTTCTTGTCCACAAACAAGACAGGTGATCTCCAAGGTGACGCACTTGGTTGAATCAGTCCAATTTCCAGCATGGCATCCAGTCGCTTCTTAAGTTCTGCTAGTTCAGACGGGTTCATACTATATGGTCTCTGGTCTATGGGTCCGGTTCTAGGGATTAGTTCAATTATAAACTCGATATCCCGATGTGGGGCATACCGAGCAAAAAATCTGGAAATACATCGCGGTATTCACAGACTATCCGGACTTGGTCAATGGTAGGCTGGGTTATACTCTTGTTGCACTTGAATTGACGAGGCAAGGTTTCAGATATATGCTCGACTGATACTCCGGATGTACTGGTCATGGTTATGGCTTTCTTGGCACAGTCAATTAATCCTCTGTGTTATCCAATCCATTCCTAGTACTACATCCAAACCTTTAGTTCAATCTAAAAATCTATGCCATTGATTCGGATAGGGACGGCTTTGCAAATTTGCCTAGCTTTGGTGGTTGAACCAGGTATTTGAACAATCATAACATGCTTCAATTTGGTTGGTTGAATATTACTAGTGCATGCAAATTATTCAGTGACAAATGAGTGTGATGCTCCAGAATCAAAAAACACTCTTGCAAGTACTGAGTTAACAGAAAACATACCCATCACGACATCTGGCGCTTCTTGGGCTTCTTCAGCATGCATGAGAAAAAGACAGCCGTTGCGGTTGAGCAAGTTTCCTGGGGCAAACCTTCTTCCGGGCTGAACACGACGCTGCTGCTGAGCTAGGGCATTTGCATTGGGGGCTGCGGCAATCTTCTTGGGGCACTCATTGGAATAGTGACCCTTGGTTCCACATTCATAACGAGTCACTTACGACTTGTCCTTTGCTGCAACAGGCACAACATTGCTTCCAGTCCTTGAGGCAGTGTTGGTTCTTGTGGCGGCATTGTTGTTATTGTACTTGGGTGGTGCACGGTTGAAATTGCTGGAGTTGCCGGGGTTGTTGTGGTGTCCTCCGGGCCTTGGGTTTCCATGGTTGGGATAGGTCGGATGGTTCATCGAGGGTTTGTTGGTTCTCGGGGAAAATCCTGGAGATGGGTTGGGGCGATACTTTGGTGTATGGTGGGTTCCTGGTTGATGCATCATGTGGCGCTTGCGGTTATCATTGGCTTGGTTGATCTTTCCTTCCATCTGAATGGCAGAGTCAACTAAGGCTTCAATGTCAACAAAGGGGATATTGACTAACACTGTCTGCATCTCATCGTGCAGACCATTCCAGAATCTCTCCTTCTTCTTGGCTTCGGTGTCGATCTCATCCAGTGCATACCTAGCCAATGACAAGAATTTGTCACGGTATTCCACTATGGTCATCCTTCCTTGCTTCAGTTCCCTGAATTCATCTCTCATCCTCTTGATTAAACCTGGTGGCACATGGGTTCTGCTAAACTTGACCTTGAATTCATCCCAAGTCATCATCTGACCTCTTGTCATTGCGTGAACGCTGTTCCACCATGCTCTTGCATCTCCGGCCAGATAGTGAGTGGCGAACAGAACTTTCTCGTTAGCTTGCACTCCTGCGACTTCCAGATTGTTCTCCATGTTTTTCAGCCAATCATCTGCATCTAAGGGCTCTTCTGACTTAGTGAAAACGGGTGGATTGGTGTTCTGGAAATTCTTGACCTTGGATCCATGGTTGTCCTGATTTCCATGGCCTTGATTATTGTTGGCCATCTGAGCTATCTGTTGAAGGGTGGCTAAGTTGGCTTGACATTCGGCTCTTTCAGCTTCGCGATCAGAAACCAACATTTGCAAGATCTGCAACATCGGGTCTGGGGATGAACCGCTTCCTCCACGAGGCATCTAAAGATTGAGATAGATCATGAGAAAAGAGGGAAATTTCTAAGGTTCAGGGGTTGTTGAAAAGTTTTTGAAGTTTGACTCAGATTTTTCTAGCAACTTGCTTTTCATTCATAGCACACAATACAAACACACACCACAACAAAGAAAAACAGATGGTTTTAAGAACCATTCTGTGAAGCTACGATACAGTGGGACAGACTACAAGTCACTAACGCTAGTGCTCAAGTGCTACTACTCCTCCGAGTCAGTGTCCTCATCATCCTCATCATCATCGATGAAGGCGAAATCATCCTCATCAGTGAAGATGTCCATGGCCTGATCCTCCAGAAAGTCATCATCATCGCTGAGATAGGAGTAGGGGTCTCCAGGAAGGTCTTCCCCTACAATCTCCCTCTCCTCCAACTGCATATCTCTCTCGTGGATGGTCTCCTCCAAATCCGTGATTAGGTGGCGAAGACAGGCAATCATGCGCTCCTTCTTGTCGAGCTGACGGCGATGAGACTTGTGATCCTTTATTTGCATAGCAAGGGTCTGATCCTTATTCTTGGCGATGGCATGCTTGTGGTTAGCGTAGGAATGGGCATTGTCCAACTCCTTCTGACGGTTGTACATCATGAAGCTGAGGTGGTCCAATTGACTCTTCAGCTCGGGGTGATATGGGGCCTCTAGTGGCTGTCCCATAACATCACGCCTTGCGTAGAACTCAAAACGGGTACCCTTGATCTGATTGATACTCTGCCCACATAGACGGGCAAGAGCTTCCTGCATTTCCCTGACAAGTCCATCGAGTCAGTTATTCTCTCTTAAGGTGAACTGAATTCCCTCTGCAGTGGGAGGTTCAATCTTTCCTCGGAGACAAGCCACAACTAGCCACTGTAGATCTTCTCCTTCCTGATCATTGAGCTGAGCTTCGAAGAACTCGGGGTGTGGACGCTCCAGCATCTCTAACAGCTGGTCCAAGTCATGCTCAAAGATGAGGTCTCCTCCATTCCCCAACTGATAAAACTTGTTGTACCTCACGTCCATCTATAAGATTATAGGATGAGTAAGTTAGTAGAGTGATCAAGTGTGTCAGATTTTATGTACTTTGCAAGAATTTTTGAGGAACATGAATTTTCAGGAAATAATCCAAGTGATAAGAATGAGAATAGGTTTTTGTAAATACTCACTTCCTTTGGTTTTGAAACTAAGTTTTTGATTCAAACGCCCATTCTAACTAGGGTCTCCTATGGTAAGGATGGCTCTAATACCAACTTATCAACACCCGGATGTTTAATCCTAGATGCCTGTTATGCCATACATCGCAATCCCATGATTAACATTTTTGCGAGACAAGACAAATTTGGATATCACAGTACATCATCCATTACAAACCATACATAAGGTCTTACACAAATAAGGATCTCATGATCCAGTTCTTAGTACAACTCAAGCAGCGGAATAACGTAAAGATTAACGATAGCGTAAGCGAAGCTCCATCTTCGGGGTCATAGGCAATGCTGATGATGGGAGATGATCCTAGTTGTCGTAACCTTCCTGCGGTCCGTCATCCTGGTACTCCTCTTCATAGTCTAGCCACGGGAATGGCCAGGGACAAAGCCATGAGTACTCTTTAAGTACTCACAAACTAATACTAACAAGTTAAGGGGTTTTTTGGTAGTAGGATACTAAGATCTAGGGTTGTTTTGCGAAAATCCAGATTTACCTCCACTAAGTTCAAAAGCAAAGAAAGCTAGTTGAATGTTTTATAACACCTAAGTGGGAACTTGCATTTCATGTCACAACTCCGTTGTGGTCAAGTCAAAGTCACAATTCATTTCACAAGTTGTTTTGAAAACATCTGACGATAGAACAATATGGCCACTCCAACTATCCATAACCGTGAACGCGGCTATTCGAATAGTTTGACACTCTGCAGAGATTGTGCACTTTCACCACAACATTCGATACATCTATCAGGAACAATCCTGAATTCACCATACTCAGTATGCGGATAATCAATCCTAACCTTTCCATTACACGCCCTAGTATAAGCACCTCTCCTGTGAGTTTGGCCTCCCAACCATGACCAACTGTCATCTTGGGTACTGCACAGGTGGACAATCTTCACAAGGTAGCCTCACCTCAGACCTTGGCCGTGAGGGAACCAATACTAAGGTATATAAGATTCCAGTCAAGCCCTAACCAATTCTCGGGTATTGTGGTTGTACGGTAAAATTGGAATGGTATCGCATACAGACAACCATTAGTTTTATAAAGGGCTAAGGCTCATGCCTCAACATTTTCATCACCATAAATCATCTGGTGTTTGGAAACACATGTCCAAAACATTTCAATAGAATGATCCATCATTCCAAGGTTTTCATAACCATTTTTCCACCAAGTATTCCCATCTAAGTTGATCAGGTTTTATGCTTAGCACTAGCATCTACAAGTGGGGGTAAGTACTAATGAGGGGTGGTAAATAAGTGGGGATTAGCTAAGTTCAATCTCATGCCTTGAATAAATAAGTGGGGATTAGGTAAGTACAAAATTTTCATCATCAAAATCATCTGGTGTTCAAGAACACATGTCAAAACATTTCATTAGAATGACTCATCATTCTAAGGTTTTCATAACCATTTTCTCCAAGTATTCCCATCTAAAGTTGATCAAGTTTTATGCTTAGCACTAGCATCTACAAGTGGGGGTAATGACTAAAGAGGGGTAATAAATAAGAGGGGAATGACATCAAGATTATCTAACTTAGGCCAAATTTTATGCTCTTTATGCTACCTTCAGTTATCTTTCTAGAATCTACAAGTCACTATGTAAACTCTAAGAGAAATCTTTGATAAAGAAAATAAAGTATTAAGCTTGCAAGTAAAACTAGGATTGGGTATCAAGTGGTGTAAGCATGCTAAGTTAATAGCTTGCTCATTCAACTAGTAGTATTAGGCTTGCATAAGTAGGGTATCTTGCAAGTGTTAGCTTGCAAGGTTGCAAGTATTGGCTTGCCTTGTGCAGAGCAGTGGTTGAAGTTCTCCTCGGCTTCTTCCTCGTAGTATCCGCCTTCCTCCTCGTATCCTTGGTCGGTACTAGCGTCTATAAATAAATACGAGGTACACAATCACCAAACAATACTTAACTATTTATAAACATCACTCAAAGGTTCACACTAGATGATCTATCATCATCACTATCATTACAAGATTAAAGCACTTGTCTTATTTATTTTAATTTGAGAAGAGTAATTTCTACTCACTGACAAACTACTTCAAATTTAATATTCTCCAACTCAAACATGGGATCATGTTGACACATGTCATCACCACATATTTCAGTACATGGGAACATGATTTAAAGTGGTGTCACAATTTAATAAGGTTTAACCTTTTTATTTTTAATTAAATAAAGTGACTAGAAATGCCTATGTGGCATTCTTTTATTACTTGAACATTATATCTGCAAGTAAACCCATATGTTTTTATATATTCTGAAAGGTATGATCAAATGTGATTTTTGAGAGTTGCAATCAACTCAAAAACTATTATGGTTGAATTTTGAAAAATGTTTGAATGCAGAAAAGCTTCGGCCTTGTTATTTCTACCATGGTTGATCTATAAATCTAAATGGTTTGAATCCAACGGGCTTGGATTAATCATTCCAGTACCTTTCTAACAAAATTGGTTTCATGCATTTTGGTTTTGTGAATCGAGCTGGGTTGATTTTTGAATCTAGATACAGAACTGTTTTTGAAAATAAATAAATAAAAGTAAATTTGAATTGTTGGGTCGCGCGGGATGTTTTACTGGGCCGGCCCACTATGCACAGCGCATGCGCGGGCTGGTTAAGTGGTTGTCCCCACGCGTTAGTGAGACAGTGAGGGGCGAAGTGGTACGGGGCAATGTGGACCGTGGGATCTAGTTCTAATCGAACGACTCTGGTTCATCGTCCACATCGGGCAGCGCCGGCGAGACAGAACCCTAGCGCGGCAGGTGGGGGTCGTGGGAGGCTCACCGAGGCTCAGGCGAGGGTCGGAGACGGGGGCGAATGACGAAGTCGACGACGACGATTCCCTTGGTACCGACAACTTCTCCTGGGGCGGCTCCAATCGACGGCTCCCTTCTCCTCTAGCAGCGGCGGGCTCCGGCCAAATTCCGATGATGCGCTGCTCTCCTTGCTCCGGGAGTGAGGTGGGGTGGTTCTGAGGGAGAGGGGAGTGAACTGGTGTGAAGAAAACGAGCGGTGGAGGCCTCTATTTATAGTGGCTGAAGGGGACCGACGGGCGCGGGCAAAGCTCGTCCTGGTCGACGGCACAGAGTGCTACTGGCATGGGCGACGGTAGGGGAAGTGTTGTGCTCCCTGGCGAAGCTCAACGGCGTGGTGGAGAGGCGTGGGGCGGTGCTGATAGGTCGGAATGCGTCGATGCTCTAGGCGGCTCTGACGGCAATTTTAATGGCGCACAACGTGCATGGTCCGCGCGGCTGCGAACGGGCATGTCTGCGGGGTTGCTGGGGCGGTGGTGATCACGCACGCACGCGGCAAGGGCGGCGCGTGGTCTGTGGGTGCTGGTTGAGGGTGGCGCACTGGTGCGCTCTCGGCTCGCACGCAGAGAGGTTTGGCATGGTCTTGTCGTGTGGTCCAGGGGCTGGCAGTGCTCGGGGCTGGGACAGGGAGTAGCGGTGGACGGTGGAGTGCCTGCTAGACATGTTTTCTAGGCTTGGTGCTGCTCCTAGCTTGTTGTCGACAATGGGGTGGCAAGGTGAGGCTCGTCATGCTTGCCATTAATGGAATGGTCTGGTTTACAGTGAGCTAGAGGGGTTAAACAAGTTAGATGATCTACTGAGGGTGTAGAGTGAGCTAGATAGGGAACAAGTTAGGCCAAAATTACTGCACACTATAGTGTTTGATGTTTGTTTGATTTGTATCTGCAAGGTGTTTGGTAAAATGGCCGCAAGGACTTTGAATTTTGGATTAAAACTTGGTGGGTTTGCTAGGCACATACTAGGGAGTGTCTGGTTAGTTGGATTAGTCAAGGGGCACTGGTTTGGTTGGGTTTTGAAAATGGGTGATCTTCACATATGATAAAGATTCAATTTTGAATTGTGATTTGAATGAGGTTGTCAAATGTTTCTGTATGTTTGAAAGGTGGGATTGGATTCACTTTTACTTGTCCTAGCAAAGGGGTGAAAAGAATTGGGAAAGTTTATGTTTGAAATCTTGGACTAGAAACACTCAAAGTGACCTAGTGAGCAAGATTGGCAAAAATGACCATTTTCTTTATTTGAATTGCTTTTGATTTTCTCTTGATTTGTTTCTGCATGGAAATGTTTTATATTATGTTATTTTCCTCTTCAAACCACTTCTTGCTATTTAGGTTAATCACACAAGTTCATTCATGTATTTATCAAATCATCACATACACACATGCATTCATATGGTTTTAATTAATCAAAGTTTTTGTTAACCCTAATTTTAGTGATTAGAGTTTGATGATAATTGTTTTATATTTTTGGGATGTTACAGAATATCCCCACAAATCCCCTCCAAACTAGTGTATTTTTGGCTAGATTAAAAACTATGCGTCATGGTAGAGTATTTTTGGGGAAGGGTATTTGAGGGGATTTGAGAGTATTGGGTGAACACCAAATCCCCATATATCCCCACATCTTTGGGGGATAAAAATACCGGATAAGTAAACAAGGCCTTAGTGTTTTTGAGTTTCTTTTGGGCAACACTATTTCCTTCTTAGAGTTTATATGCAATGATGTTCATGCATGCTTCATGATTTTAATTTTTGAATCTTGCACACCAATTCTACAAATCCAAAATCAAACCATGCCTATTTTCCTATATGGCTACTTATGTTATAACAAAAGAATATAAGGTTTTGAAATCAAGGCTGAGAGGATTTTCTATTCAAAAAGTTTCTTCCCTTTGAGAATTTTCAACAAAGTCAAACTATCAATCAAGCTTATTTTATTTATTTCCCATTCCAAAATTAGGAGAATTTTGGGATGTGACACTCACCGACGCCACAAAAGGCTCACCCTATTATCCTATGAGCTCGCCACAAAGGCCTACTCATGATCCACTAAGGGACACTTGAGGGCAGTCACCAAACCCATACAAGGATGGGGCTATCTCCACAACTCAATTGGAGGCTCCCAACAACAAAGCCACAAAAGTCCACAAGATTGAGGCCACTCCACAATGGAGGCCTCAAGAAATCAATGCACCAAGCACACAGCCATCTAGAGTTCCATGAACCCAAGAGTAACAAGTCCACAAGCTTGCACTCGCCGAATCTCCATGGAGAACTCAAACCTATGCAAAAAATGCAAGGGCAACTCCTTCACTCCCAAATTCCAACAAAGCTATAAAAGATATTGGTGGAATAAGGGAGGAACAACACAAGAGGAGAACACAAAACTCTCCAAGATCTAGATCCCATGGATTTCTTCACAAAGAAGGGATTTGGTTTGGTGGGATTGTAGATCTAGATCTCCTCTCTCAAATCCCTCAAAGAGATGCCAGAATAATTGAAGAGAGAAGGAGAAAGGGCAAGCTCTTTAAGGTCAAAAATGGAGGAGAGAGAGTGGAAGATCTAGAAAAAATGACCTCAGAAGCTGGGGAAACAATAGGGAAGAGGGGGCCCTTAAAAAGGGCAAGAGAAATCTGCCTGTTTGGGCCAGATTTGCGCACCTTCGGAATTTCCGGTGCTCCACCGGAACTTCCGGTAAATAGAGACATTACATAAGAAAAAAGTATGTCACCGGAACTTGGGTTGGAATTTATGCTGGAATTTCCGCTCAAGCAAAAACGCTGGACATCATTGCACGAAAACTTCAATAACTTTTTATGGCACCCCGGATTTACGGTCCGAGAATACCAGTTATGCATGCAACTAACATTCCCATGATCAGTGAGCTGTGAGCATAAACGACTAGTATCATTACAACATCCATAAGGTAACGAGTACAAAACTTACAAAGTGGCCATTATGGCAATTACAACACAATTAGTGGAAGTCTTCAACGCAGAGCCCACGCCTTAACCTACACGCAACTGACTGGGAAGACGACCTAGATCGCATAAACGTCAACACCTTTGTCACTTCTTAACATATGCAACCTGGCCAAGTAAATAGACAGGGACAATGTCGATGAGTACTTTGAATGTACTCGCAAACCACCGAGACAAGGGTAATAAGATAATGCATAATTGGTTTTGGCGAGATAGATCTACACTATAGTTGCTTTTGAAAAACCTAACATTGGCATCTCTATATCTTTGTTAAAAAAGAGTTTTTGGAAAATATGCCTACTTTTAGAAAATCTGGACATCTCCACATCCTTGTTTAAAAAGATTTAAAAAAGTTTTGTAGTAAAACCCTTTTTGAACGTCTTCAAACATTTCTGGTCAAAACCAAACTTGTTCTTATCTTTCCTCGTGACTAGGTCACATCCTTTATTTCATCACAACTATCACATCCCAAAATTTTCCAAATTTTGAAATGTGAAAAATAAATAAACAGATTAAACAATTGTTGAAATTTAGGGTGAGAAGAAACTTTTTGATTCCAATTGGAAACATCAAAACCTATTTTGATCCAATAGAATCCTAAAGGGATTTAAAAAGATAAAAAATAAATAAAGTTATAATAGTTGGAATCACTATTTTTGGATCTTTAAACAAAAAGATATGGTTTTTATAAAGCAAAGGTAGAAATAAATAAGGACAATTTATATAGAGCCAAATTAAATCTTGGCCAAGCAAATGAAAGAAAATATTTTGTTTGATAAAAAGAGTAAAGGATTATTTAAATAAAATAATAATGATTTGTTAATATCCAATTTTATTTGAGTAAAGGCTTTTCCCATTTTAAATAAACACTAAAACTTGTTAAAGTATTTTAAATAAAAATTCCAAGTGTTTTGTTTTTAAATGAAACCTACTGAAAAGGTTTTTGTATTATTTAGATTTCAAATAGAGTTTTAAAAATAAATTTAATCCATTTTGAATTAAAGACTAAGGTCTATTTATTTAATTATTAATAGATCCTAAAATAATAAAAGAATTATTTTATTTTGGACTTTGGAATATGTTGTTAAACAGAATTAAATTATACCAAAAGTTTGGAGGTGGTTTGAATTCAAATGGAGTTTGAATTATTTGATTTAAAATCAAAACAAGAATTCAATTCAGAAAAAGAAAAAGGTTTGTATAAAAAAATAGAAACAAACCCAACCCACTAAACCTACCCAGCCCAGCAAACCATTCTGGCCCAGCAAGAGCCCACCCGGGAACCCCTCTGCCTATGTTCTTTTTCACCCACGCGCTCACACACAGAGTCACTGACGCAGGGACCCACCTCCTCTCTCTTTCTCTCGACGACAATGTACGCCACTGCTGCGTCATCATCTTCGTCACCCCGCGACCAGTTCCCCCCCCTCGTCGCCGTTTGCTGCCTCTAATTGCTCGCATAAATTCGAGCAAATGGCGATTAAATTCTCCCACTAACCTCGCCCATTTAATCGCCCACGCTCCCTCCTTCTTTCCCCTAAACCCTCACACGACCGGAGCCACCAGGCTGCCTGGATTTCTGCCGGCAACGCCACTGCTCCGACGAGCTTCCTCAACCGATTCCGGCCACACCTCGCCGCACCTCAACCCCTCGACCACACGAGCGTGTTCCACAGACTCTGGCGCATATCCCTTTACTCCTAGCTCGGCCGCGCAAACTCCCTAGCATCGGCAACCTCAATGCCACTCGCCACCGTCGTCTGTCGTTTCTCCGGCGACCTCCCCTGGTAAGCGCAGACCGCCCCGAACCTTCCTGTTGATGCTCCCATGATCCCTAGTGCCGTACGCGTCTAACCGTGTGCTCCGTTGGAATTAGCGCACTCGCAAACCTCGCCCCGACGACAACCAGAGACACCCAAGCCAGAGGATAACTCCGGCGAGTAATTGCGATCGTCCCCATGCGCCCCTGCCTCCTCTTGAGCACGCCAAGCATAAGTGAAGCACGACGATTCTGATAAACCCCTCCCCACCTTCCCTTGCTTCCTGTAGTCGCCTAGGCGCCGCCACCAGAGCGCACCGCCGCCTGTCGCCGCCGCTAGGGCCGCCCGTTTAGGGTTAGCCGTTTAGAGCCGTTGGATCTTGATCCACTAGTTGCGATTGAACATAACTCGAAAGGGTACGAGTGTCTCTGTGCCGCACGATCTCACTTAAATCCTGCGGTTCACAGAGCTCAATCCGCACGAAACGGTATTAGCCACTTAGATTGAGCCACGTGGCCAGACTGAGGATTTAAAATAGAAATTTGATCTATTAGATTTGCAAACTTGTAAAATTCATAACTTTGAATCTACACGTTCAAATTTTGCAAATTTTATATCAATGGAATCAGCAGAACAAGTACTTTGCAACCAAGCACTTTGTTTAATGTTTTGCTTCTGGAAAATTGGGTGAATTTGCAGAAACATGTGTAGGCATAATTTGAATACAAAAATTGTTCTAGATATATTTTTAAGGTGAAATCTTTGCAAAATGGATTGTTGTGAACCTACTGACCATAGGAACCAACTTATGAATTTAAAAATGGATTTTGTGAGGTTAAGGAATAAATATTTGAATTAGCACATTTCTAGTCAAATAAAAATATTGAATATGAGTGAGAAATGATTTTTGAGTAAAAACTTTGGGAAATGATGTGATTCAACCTTCTGACCCTAAACACCAATTTTTGTGAATTAAGAACTTATTTGATGAACCATATAAAGTTACCACTTTGCTAAAAGGTGTTTTCAACTACATAAAATATCACCTTAGCATAATATTTGGTTTATGAGATAAAACCTTTTGCAAATGGTTTTACCACTTTAGTAAATGACCACTTTGAGCTTTAAAATGTTTAGAGCCTAGTAGAAACCACTCTCCTAAATAAAACCATCTTTTGCATGCTTACTGCTCCTATTGTCTCCATACACATTTCAGCGAACACCTACTAGTAAGCGCCTCCTACATGGGCACAACTTCCATAAGCACTCTGAGCATACATATTGCATCCCACCCATGCTCTCATATCCTAAAGGCAGAGAATAGTTGAGGTTGAGATTGCCATACCAAAGTGATGAACTGGTGCTGGATTCTAGTATGGGATTTCATAAGAGATTCATACATAGAGATCTAAACTCATGGAAAGGCCCGGCCCCTTATCCAGCTAAAGGATTTTTCTCTTTTTTCCATTCATCATTAGTCTATTTATTCTAACCTCTATCTGCATGCATGACCTTGTTTTTGTTATTTTATGTGTGGTGAATTGTTTGAATGCTAGTTGGATATGTGTTTGCCTGATTTAATTGTAGTGATGTTAGAAGAGTGTGATATTTGCAAGATCAAGAAGTGAACCAATATTCTCTACTAAAAAGGCAAGTGACACTATCATCCAAGTCCTACTATTTTCATTACACTTAGTGGATTTTTGTAACATGCATGATAAGGATTACTATATTTTCTGCTATGCTAAATCCTAATAGGATACCCTTATATCCTCCTTAGTGAAAACATTGTAGTTGTAGTAAGCTTAGCACTGCTATATATTTGGGATGGGATACATGATATGATAATATGAAGTGTTGGAAAGATATATGTTTTATATAATAAAATAAGTACTCAATGAACCACCTGGGTGGAAAATGATACTCAAGATTTGGACAAGGTGGCAACAAAGGGAACCATGTTTATATGGCTATCTTTTTGTATGTGCACTAGAAGAAAACCATCCAGGGACTTAGAAATTTAACATGTTTCTCGTACAGTGGCTTCCATGTACAGCCACATGCTAAATGGGCTCTGGATTAGTCAACTACATAGTGGAAGACCCATGCATTGGCATCTTCAGGTTAACTAGAATTGTGTAAGGGAAATATATCCCTACATTGGTGCCTGGTTGACAAGCTAGCATTGTGTATTGGGAGGACTTCTATGGAAAGACTTTGTCACATTCTCGATCTGCCGGTACTCCATTTTGGTGAGTACTTATCCAGCGGCCACTGGTGGCGTCAAGACGAGATTGTGTCATGTGGGTAAAGTGTACAACTTCTACAGAAGATCAAATTCTAAGTACTTAGTCGTGTCCCCGGTTATGGACAATTCTGAGCAACTAAGGCCTGAAGCTATGGAAGATCTCGACATTCCAGATTCTCAAAGTAAAACTTGATGGTGACAACAAGGGATTTGAAGCACTTGGAGTTTTCCAAGGAGTTCAGAAAGATTTGACAAAAGATCAAAACTATTTTGAAAAGATAGGACAAAACTATATTGTTTTCTGCAAATGAGCCTAAACCCTACTTAGACAAATATGCATGTATTGATAGGATCCACTTATTTCTACATAGTAGTGAAACTTGCCAATACAATTCAAATGTATTGACCCTTGTGGCTGCAACTTATTATGTTGCAGGTTTGTTTGATGTTAGTGAGGTGTGTTGAATAGGATTACAAGTCTACAACCAACATGATTGCCTGTGGCACTTTGAAGATGAAGGACTCCATGCTATATAGTTATTCTGCTGCATTGTAATGTGATAGCCAAGTGAGATATGTAAGATGTAATGAATTATTTTATTCCTGGTTATAAAGTTGTATTATGACCTTTGTTTCTTGATATTACATCTTAACTGTGGATGCTATCTATTGATCCAGGGACTAGCATTGTAAACACAGGGATCTCTACCTGATTAAAGGTAGGGAACCGTACAGATGGTATCAGAGCACTCTGTTGCCTGTAGGATTGGACAAAACCCCTTTGAAAACTAGGAGTTGTGTTTGTTCCAAAACTTATTTACAAACAATCTTGTAAACTCTTTCCTCAACCTTTTGCTTTTGATTCTACACCTCTTCCTTTTCAACTTGATGGACAAAGCCTTCGCCATGACCAATGACTTCAACTTTAGTTTCACCAAGGACTTCAACTTAGACATCACTAAGGACTACAAGTGAAAACCAAGAGACATTAGATTGCCTACCAAAACATTGATATCAAGTTAGAGTATGGATCATATTGACCTATGAGGTATGACCATACCAAGTTAATTATTTCAAGAAAACTTGTTGTTTCCTTCAACTCATGAGTTCAGCTTATAAGTTGATAAGTGAATAGTTGCTTGTTGATTGATTGATTGTTTGATTGAACTTGATTGTTTTGGGTTGTGTGTTAGAACTTCTTAAAACCTATCCATCATTACTTATCCCTATCAAACCAACAGATGCCTCCCCGTCGTGCCAACCCCAACCAAAACAACATCAATGTCCCTCCTGAGATGCAGCAGATGATAACAGCTCAGACACAGCTGATGCAGGTGATGACCACGTTCATACAGAATCAGAACAACAACAACAACAACAACAACAACAACAACAATCAGAATAATCCTCCAGCACATGATATGCTCACCAGGTTTCTAAAGCTTAGACCTGCAAGATTCTCTGGAACAACTGATCCAATGGAAGCCAATGACTGGTTATGTTCGGTGAATAAGGACTTAGTGACTGTTGGCTGCACCGATGAAGAAAAAGTTAGGTTTGCAGCACTTCTACTTGAAGGACCAGCAGCAACATGGTGGGACAACTTTCAGATCACCACTCCCCTTGAGGATGTGACTTGGGCTATTTTTCAGGATGGTTTCCATACAGCTCACAACTCATCTGGAGTGATGCACTTGAACAAAAAGGAATTCCACAATCTGAAACAACGTCACCTCAGTGTGGCCGAGTACATTGAAGAATTCAACAATCTGGCACGCTATGCACCGGATGAAGTTGATACAGATGCTAAGAGAAAGGAGAAATTTCTTGAAGGACTTAATGATGAGTTGAACCTGCAACTAGCTGTTGCCTATGTCCCAACTTATCAATCACTCTGTGACAAAGCCACCGTCTTGGAAAACAAGATGAATCAAGTTGAGAGCAGAAAGAGGAAGCATAAACTCAAGTATCACTCAGGATCATCACAGAACATCCATTCAAAAAGAGCAATGAAGATTCTGAACCACATCAGTATCACCACAACAACAATGGAAGTGATAATAATGGAAATGATACTGACAATGGAGATGACCTTGGTCAGAACCAACATGACAATTCCAGGAAGAAAGACTGTAAGGAACTTGGACACTATGCATCAGACTGTCCTAAGAAGAAAAAGAAAAAGGATGCCAGAAACTCCAATGGAAATGACTCCAATGTGACCCAGAAAGGACATGTGAACCACATTGACATGGATGGAAACTTTGAACAGATAGAAGAAGTGGATGTCAGAAACTAGTTAACTCAGAAGAGTCAAATAAGGATTCCTTGTCAAGATATCAAGTGTTGAACCCATAGTCAAGTGAAGCATTAATGTAACCCTATGAGACTTTCTTTTAAGGGTGGTAGTACCCTAGTTGTCTTCAAGCCAACTTGTAACCCTAGCCTTCCCAAATCTCGGGACGAGATTTCTTTTAAGGGTGGTAGCCTGTCACATCCCAAAATTTTCCAAATTTTGAAATGTGAAAAATAAATAAACAAATTAAACAATTGTTGAAATTTAGGGTGAGAAGAAACTTTTTGATTCCAATTAGAAACATCAAAACCTATTTTGATCTAATAGAATCCTAAATGGATTTAAAAAGATAAATAATAAAGTTATAATAGTTGGAATCACTATTTTTGGATCTTTAAATAAAAAGATATGGTTTTTATAAAGCAAAGGTAGAAATAAATAAGGACTATTTATATAGAGCCAAATTAAATCTTGGCCAAGCAAATGAAAGAAAATATTTTGTTTGATAAAAAGAGTAAAGGATTATTTAAATAAAATAATAAGGATTAGTTAATATCCAATTTTATTTGAGTAAAAGCTTTTCCCATTTTATATAAACACTAAAACTTGTTAAAGTATTTTAAGTAAAAATTCCAAGTGTTTTGTTTTTCAAATGAAACCTACTAAAAAGGTTTTTGTATTATTTAGATTTCAAATAGAGTTTTAAAAATAAATTAAATCCTTTTTGAATTAAAGACTAAGGTCTATTTATTTAATTATAAATAGATCCTAAAAGAATAAAAGAATTATTTTATTTTGGACTTTGGAATATGTTGTTAAACAGAATTAAATTATACCAAAAGTTTGGAGGTGGTTTGAATTCAAATGGAGTTTGAATTATTTGATTTAAAATCAAAACAGGAATTCAATTCAGAAAAAGAAAAAGGTTTGTATAAAAAAAATAGAAACAAACCCAACCCACTAAACCTACCCAGCCCAGCAAACCATTCTAGCCCAGCAAGAGCCCACCCGGGAACCCCTGTGCCTCTGTTCTTTTTCACCCATGCGCTCACACAGTCAGTCACCTTAGGACCCACCTCCGCTCTCTTCTCTCGACAGCGGACCCCTCTTGCGTCATCATCTTCCTCACCCTCATGACCTTCCCCTCGTCGCCGTTTGCTGCCTCTAATTGCTCGCATAAATTCGAGTAAATGGCCGATTAAATTCTCCCAGTAACCTCGCCCATTTAATCGCCCATGCTCCCTCCTTCTTTCCCCTCAACCCTCACATGACCGGAGCCACCAGGCTGCCTGGATTTCTGCCGGCAACGCCACTGCTCCGACGAGCTTCCTCAACCGATTCCGGCCACACCTCACCGCAACTCGACCCCTCGACCACACGAGCGTGTTCCACAGACTCTGGCGCATCTCCCAATACTCCTAGCTCAGCCGCGCAAACTCCCTAGCATCGGCAACCTCAATGCCACTCGCCACCGTCGTCTTCCGTTTATCCGGCGAGCTCCCTTGGTAAGCGCAGACCGCCCCGAACCTTCCCGTTGATGCTCCCATGATCCCTAGTGTCGTACACGTCTAACCGTGTGCTCTATTTTCCTTAGCGCGCTCGCAAACCTCGCCCCGACGACAACCATAGACACCCGAGCCAGAGGACAACTCCGGCAAGCAATTGCGATCGTCCCCGTGCGCCTCCAGCCTCCTCTTGAGCACGTCGAGCATCAGTGAAGCACGACGATTATGAGAAACCCCTCCCCTCCTTCCCTTGCTTCCTGTATTCGCCGCGACGCCTCCACCAGAGCCCACCGCCGCCTGTCGCCGCCGCTAGCACCGCCCGTTTAGGGTTAGCCGTTTAGAGCCGTTGGATCTTGATCCACTGGTTGCGATTGAACATAACTCGAAAGAGTACGAGTGTCTCTGTGCCGCACGATCTCACTTAAATCCTGTGGTCCACAGAGCTCAATCCGCACGAAACGGTATCAGCCAGTTAGATTGAGCCGCGTGTCTAGACTCAGGATTTAAAATAGAAATTTGATCTATTAGATTTGCCAACTTGTAAAATTCATAACTTTGAATCTACACGTTCAAATTTTGCAAATTTTATATCAATGGAATCAGCAGAACAAGTACTTTGCAACCAAGCACTTTGTTTAATGTTTTGCTTCTGGAAAATTGGGTGAATTTGCAGAAACATGTGTAGGCATAATTTGAATACAAAAATTGTTCTAGATATATTTTTAAGGTGAAATCTTTGCAAAATGGATTGTTGTGAACCTACTGACCATAGGAACCAACTTATGAATTTAAAAATGGATTTTGTGAGGTTAAGGAATAAATATTTGAATTAGCACATTTCTAGTCAAATAAAAATATTGAATATGAGTGAGAAATGATTTTTGAGTAAAAACTTTGGGAAATGATGTGATTCAACCTTCTGACCCTAAACACCAAGTTTTGTGAATTAAGAACTTATTTGATGAACCATATAAAGTTACCACTTTGCTAAAAGATGTTTTCAACTACATAAAATATCACCTTGGCATAATATTTGGTTTATGATATAAAACCTATTGCAAATGATTTTACCACTTTAGTAAATGACCACTTTGAGCTTTAAAATGTTTAGAGCCTACTAGAAACCACTCTCCTAAATAAAACCATCTTTTGCATGCTTTCATGCATGACCTTGTTTTTGTTATTTTATGTGTGGTGAATTGTTTGAATGTTAGTTCAATATGTGTTTGCTTGATTTAATTGTAGTGAAGTTAGAAGAGTGTGATATTTGCAAGATCAAGAAGTGAACCAACATTCTCTACTAAAAAGGCAAGTGACACTATCATCCAAGTCCTACTATTTTCATTACACTTAGTGGATTTTTGTAACATGCATGATAAGGATTACTATATTTTATGCTATGCTAAATCCTAATAGGATACCCTTATATCCTCCTTAGTGAAAACATTGTAGTTGTAGTAAGCTTAGCCCTGCTATATATTTGGGATGGGATACATGATATGATAATATGAAGTGTTGGAAAGATATATGTTTTATATAATAAAATAAGTACTCAATGAACCACCTGGGTGGAAAAGGATACTCAAGATTTGGACAAGTTGGCAACAAAGGGAACCATGCTTATATGGCTATATTTTTGTATGTGCACTAGAATAAAACCACCCAGGGACTTAGAGATTTAACATGTTTCTCGTACAGTGGCTTCCGTGTATAGCCACATGCTAAATGGGCTCTGGCTTAGTCAACTACATAGTGGAAGACCCATGCATTGGCATCTTCAGGTTAACTAGAATTGTGTAAGGGAAATATATCCCTACATTGGTGCCTGGTTGACAAGCTAGCATTGTGTATTGGGAGGACTTCTATGGAAAGACTTTGTCACATTCTCGATCTGCCGGTACTCCATTTTGGTGAGTACTTATCCAGCGGCCACTGGTGGCGTCAAGACGAGATTGTGTCATGTGGGTAAAGTGTACAGCTTCTGCAGAAGATCAAATTCTAAGTACTTAGCCGTGTCCCCGGTTATGGACAATTCTGAGCAACTAAGGCCTGAAGCTATGGAAGATCTCGACATTCCAATTTCTCAAAGTAAAACTTGATGGTGACAACAAGGGATTTGAAGAACTTGGAGTTTTCCAAGGAGTTCAGAAAGATTTGACAAAAGATCAAAACTATTTTGAAAAGATAGGACAAAACTATATTGTTTTCTGCAAATGAGCCTAAACCCTACTTAGCCAAATATGCATGTATTGATAGGATCCACTTATTTCTACATAGTAGTGAAACTTGCCAATACAATTCAAATGTATTGACCCTTGTGGCTGCAACTTATTATGTTGCAGGTTTGTTTGATGTTAGTGAGGTGTGTTGAATAGGATTACAAGTCTACAACCAACATGATTGCCTGTGGCACTTTGAAGATGAAGGACTCCATGCTATATAGTTATTCTGCTGCATTGTAATGTGATAGCCAAATGAGATATGTAAGATGTAATGAATTATTTTATTCCCGGTTATAAAGTTGTATTATGACCTTTGTTTCTTGATATTACATCTTAACTGTGGATGCTAGCTATTGATCCAGGGACTAGCATTGTAAACACAGGGATCTCTACCTTATTAAAGGTAGGGAACCTTACAACAACATAACCGAAGGGTCCTACTAGCACTTGCCATTCCAACCTTCCTTGACCGTGGACACGGCTATTTGAATAGATTAGACTCTGCAGAGTTTGTGCACTTTACCCACAAGAATAAATACATCCGCCGGGATAAAACCACAGCCTGCTACACACGGTAGACAGGGGCTTGGATAATCAAACCTAGACTTTTCATTTGTCCATCCCTAGCAACGGCGGCTTTTACTTTTGGGGTGTTCTCTCTAGTACGAGTATGGGGTACGACGACCCTGGTCCTTCCTCCCGTACTGACCCCTACCTCCAAACCGTAGTTTGACCAGTATCAATAGTGACAATAACTTCCTCCCGTACTAGCCAAAAATCATACCGTCTGCGAGAGACCCAATTGTTGCACCGGTACCTTGCCCAAGGCAGTCCGGATTTCAGGGGATTTCTCCCCTTTAGCGAGTACGAGCAGCCCTGGCTAAAGACCACAAACTACGAGCTAATCCCCAACATCTGGGGTAATGTGGTTGCACGAATAAAATTGTTCCGGACATTGGCTTAGAACATCCCTTCTCTTTCTCTTACTTGACTTTCTCCTCATCCACCTCATATTTTCTTTAGTAAAACTTCCGCTTGGAAACAATGCCTCTTTACAAGGGTTTTATTTTGAAAACTTTGTAGTAGGGTAAAACCCAAAATACTTTTATTACTGAAAATCCGTGGGTTTCCAAGAGGGAAGATGCTAAGCATCTTATTCTCGATCTAAAGGGGGTAAAAGTAGGTGTCAATGGTGTAGGTGTCCTAAAGGACACTCATCCATAACTTGGAGGAGCCAAGTTACACACACACTTTCATTTAAAATAAAAAGTGCAAATATAATTGTGTAGTTTATAAACGAGATATAAAACAATTGATAACCAGGAGTAGGTTAATATAAGAGTTCGGGAATGGTGGCTTTCCTGTGACCAGCGAGATGTACCTTGACGGTGTTAGATAACCAGAATATCAATAATAAGAATAACCCGATCCTTCCTTCTTCTCGACGTCACACAATCGCAACTATTGTCGTTATCGAGCATACATGCAAACAAACAATACACCAATCAATACAAGGCATACAAGCACAACCATACAACAAGAAAAAGATGAATACATTATATACATCAGTAGGATGTTGGAGGTGTGAGTTGATTGGATGGAAAGAAGATTTGGAGGCAAAGGAAAAGGGATCCTTTTTGGATTTGGAGTCTAGGAACCACCTATGAGAGGGGTTTTTGACCAAGAGATTGATCTGTATTATACCAGTGTATAATAATGATATCATCAGATAGGTATTGATAAAATTAAGCCAAAAAAAGTGGTTTCACTATTTTATCAATTTCCCTTGATTTATAATGGAGTTTATAGTGATTAGAACTCTGGTTTTAGGAAATAATTCACCAGAACTTCTCTGGAGTTACAAAAATTATTTCCTTGGGTGATTAGGTAGTATTTGGTGGACTGAATCAAGAGGAGTTGGAATCACTTCAAAACAATTACCACAATTCCCTTGGGAAATTCCCAAAGATAGTACTGGTTGGGATTTGTCCTTTTCATAGAATATTTTTAGGGGATTCTAGGGGCACAAGTTAGGTACTCACAATACCTTTCTGTAGAAATTGGAATCAACCTTTTAGGAGTTACAGAGATACTGTGGTGATTTTATTAGTGAATAAACTATGCACAAAAGAGTTTATTTCCCAAAAATTCAACAGGGACTCATAAAATTATGGGCTGATGTATTATGAAGGATATGTGTATGTGTGTCCAAGGGGAGTTGGAATTAGGTCAAAAACTCACTTGGTTTGACCTAGGGAATTTACTAAAGTCAGAAAAGGCCTGATTTTGATATTTTTACCAGGGGCAAACTAGGAAGTAAAATAGGGTGGACCAGTGGGAAGTGAAAAGTATGGATTATACCTTCCAAGACAAATTCGATTTACTCCATTTGGAGGAAGGAAATTATATGGAGAGTTTATTTAGTGAAAAGGACAGATCCTAGTATAAGATTTATAAGATTTATTCTAAATACTAAAATGACTAACCAATGCCTCTGCATGTTAGGTAAAACACTAGTGTGTCCAAGGAAATTTATATTTGGGAACTTTGGAGCATTTTACATTTTTAGTTTGAATTAATTCAAACAAGTACCCTGCAGATCTGGAATTATTTTATAAAAAGAGAGGGAGGAAGGGTTTGCTGGGCCGATTTCTGAAGGGTGTGGGCCACACAGAAGGGGAACCAGCCCGCCTAGTAGATCCGCACATGGGATCTGAAAGTTCGAACGGCCACGGCAGGGCCGGGTGGTCAGAGAGAGAGGAGGGGCGAAGGGGTATGGGGGTTGAGGGACGTCCGATCAGAACAGATCTAACGGATCAGGACCGTCTTCCTCCTCTGCTCGCATGCGAGGGCGCACGTGAACCCTAGGTCAGGCAGGGGGTTGTGGGGCGCTCACCTGAGGGCTTGCCGATGGCGGGGAGGCTGCAGAGTGGATGTGGTGCATGATGACAGTTCTAGAGAGGGGAGGTGAGGCAGGGTTCAACGCAGATCTGAGGTCGCGAGCAACCGTGGCGACGGGGAGGGTTCGGGCACACGCCAGGGCTCGCCTAAGAGCTTGCATGTCCAAGGGGAGGGGTTAGAGGGGGTTATAGGGCACTGGGAAAGTCTGGGGAGGTGGGGTTACCGCAGGAGGAGCTCGGGGAGGAGAGATGCGTCGGGGGAGGTCATTCTCGGGCATGCAAGGCGGTGGTTGCTTCCGGCGTTCCTGCAGCAAAAATATGAGCATGGGGGAGAAGATTAGAGGGTGTAGATATCGGATAGACCACATGCACAGGGAGGCGGGTAGGGAAAACGGTGACCTTGCGCTCGAGCTAGTCAATGGCCGAGATTTCCATTTATTCTTCGGTTGGCTAACTAAGAGGGGGAAGGAGGTAGAGGGGGAGCTCTGGGAGGTTCTCTGGTGGTAAGGGGGAGAAATGAGAGGGCAGGGGAGAGATGGGGAGGCCTATGGCCTTAAACAAGGGAGGGAGTGGTGTGGGTGGACAAAGATTTATTTGGACAATGGCAAGGGTAAGGGCTGCCCATTGATTGCTAGGGGCGGTGGAGAGGGTGGTGTGGGGCCTATAGCTCGACCAGAGAGGGGGAGTAGTGTAGCTGCTATCCCTTTATTACAAAGATCTTTGCAAGATATGGTTGTCTCTCTCTCTCTCTCTTACAAACACCAGGGACAAAGGGAAGGGGGCATGCTACAATGTTGGTCGACCAGAGGAGGTGCGTGTGCTGTTGAGGAGTGTTGGGGAAGATTTGAGATGGTTTGGCTTTGGTTTGAATCACGTTTGGATTGTTTTGGCAAGATTGATTGAATACAGTCTTGTGAAGGAAGTTGATAAACTTGCATTGGGCAAAGTGTGTAAATGGTACTGGTAGATAGAGGAGGTCAAATAATCTCTCCCTTATTTAAATGGGATTTTTCTAGAGATTATAATCCCATTTAAATGCACTTCTTCAAAAAGTGCTGAAGTAGATTATGGAAGCAAAAATGATATTTTCACGTTGTACAAGCTTGGTTTTTCGTGTGATATGGTCATGAATACCATAACACACATTGGAGAATTTTGTTGGGATTTATTGAGGTGGAAAAATATTTTTAGGGAATTATTTCTTGTTTCGGCCATTTAAGAAAAAGGGAAAAAATAAATAATAAAGAATCTCAAAAATATTTATTTTTGAGTTAGAAATATGGGATATGATATATAGGCATAAAATGTTCCTTGAGTTGGCAAGGTGATTTGGAGAAAGACAAACTTGCCTTTATAGACAAGGATTTTGAGAATTTGGTAAGTATAGGAAATAAAATAGTTTAATAATCCCAATAATTGTGGGAATTATTTGGGGATGCTTATATACAAGGTAGATGATGTAAATTTGATGTAGGCATCAAGGTCAACCTTTGTATTGAAGGAAAGTGGTGAAAAGGATGGAAACTAGATTCTGGAGGACCTAGGGTTTGGTTAATCTGATGCCACCTAAACATGGTTGGATTTGGGACCTCAGAGCTCAGCTTGGTGTAAGGGGTATATGGATGAATATACCATTTCATATATATGAGCAAGTAAACAAGAGTTGGGCTTGATTGCATTTGAGGTGATCTAGAGGAGATGGAAAACTTTGTTGAAAATTAGGCTGCCATAACAGATACATCAGGTAGCCTCTTAGACCATGTGGGTTTAAGAATCACAAAGCTCCAATGGGAACATGGGGAGGGGTTGTTGATAGGACATGATTATAGATCACAATCATGCAAGGAGTTGGTCAAGACGAGGTGGCATATAGATGTGAGCTTCTGCCAAAGTAGGCAAGCTGATAAGATTTGCAGAAAAGATTAATATCTTGACAACAAAACCATCATGGATGGTGGGTTATAGAATAGATTAGCCAAGGGAAAGAGTGGTAATTGGTAGTACTAAAGGTGTACTACAAGATGGTTCAAGTTCATTCTCAATAATGCACATGAGTGGAAATGGTAGAGCTCTAAAGATTGAATTTAGATAAGAAATCCAGACTTAGCCATTTTGGCAGATTTGGTGATTTTGGACTAGTATTCAAGAGGGAAACATTTGAGAGGGTGGAAAGAGTTTATCCTTCCCATCAAGTGGTTGATGTTGAGGTATAGATTTCAAATATGGGATCCATGCTTGGATTGGGTCTCCACTAAGTTGGAAACACTCAAGGGGGATTATCCCTGGATTGAGATAAGCATGAGATGAGATGATCACTTGAGTGGCTTAGGATAGATCCAGACTTGGATGCTTGCTTTGAGATTGATGATCACAAGCATAGATTGGGTCCTAAAGGATTATTTACTAGATTATCTCACTCTAGTTCCTAGGCAAAAAGGCAATCAGCAGATCAAGGCAATTCATCAACCAGCAGATCAAGGCAATTCATCTTAACACTTATGTACTACTACTAGGGTTACCATCAAGCTTAGCTTGAGGTAATAATGGGTATGTTGAAAGGGGTTTTGTTTTGAAGCAAGATAAGTACCATCTTGGTATCTCTACCAAGATTGAGATGAAAAAGGTTTTAAATAAAGGTTTTGGAAAACCTAGAGATAAGGGTAGTTGAAGGTTCTGTCTTGAAAACATGAGGAGAGTATATATATGTCTCCATAGTTTTGGCAATAGAAACTAGTAAAGTATTTGGTTGTGTCAAAGTCATCTTGGCTCAGGTTTTTGAAATGCCAGAACATTTGAGAATATGAAAGATGAGCCAAGACATCTCTTTTATAAAATAGCTTTTTGTAAACTAGTGTTGAGGTGAGGAGTACACACTAATACACCAACAGTTGCTTGAGCACAAGAAAACAAGTAAGCACACAATGCAAGAAAAAGTTTTTGTTCCCCCTGATTTTTGCCTTTTGGACATTTAATCAGGGTTGCTGAAATTGGGATGTTACACTTTTGATTCCGAACTCCATTTTTGATGATCTTGGGCTCGTTTTGAAGAGAACGACAAGTTGAGAAAGGTAAAACCTTTCTACAAGATTATGCAAAGAAACATCATAGTCCAGCATAGAAGGATAAAACTAAATTCAGAAAGGTATAACCTTTCTAGAAGCGATGAACCGGTAAAACCTCCAAAACCCAAAACACAAGAAGTTGAGCTTGGAAACTCCAATTGGGATGAAACCAATTTTTTTAGAAAGATAATACCAAGAGAATCCAACAAAAGGTGAAATATTGGATACCACCAAGGGAGACAATATCAAGTATATATATATGTGATATATCTCCTAAGGTGTGGAGCCTGAAAAACACGCATGATCAAGAATGCAATAAGATATGCAAGGGAAATCCTTATTTGATGAACTAGAGCTTGTTATGATGATAACCACAAGCTCTAGATCCTCTCATGGACAAGAACCAACTAACAACAGATAAAGATGATGTTATGTATGCAACGGTTTGAGCTCTCTTCGAATGATGCGATGCGAGCCACCCGCTTGAGAGACCCTCTTGATAGTACGACTATCTATCCTAAACCTGTTCTCCCAACTAACAACACAAGACCGGCAAAAGAGAAGCCCTATCAATATCATATCTTTTCCTTGAGTATTCCACTTGAACTTTATGTAGATCGTCTTCTTCTTCTCAAGTGGGAACACCTTTCTTGTTTGTTCTTGATCGCCCCTGGTTGATGAAGACTTGCAAATTTCTTACCATACTCCATGGGGAAACCTCTTCGTTGAACTTGTCTTCATCACTCCATGATCACGTGGATGGCAAGCTCCGAGCACGAGATCTTTAAGAGAGGGCTTGAGCTTGCCCTTCTTCATTCCTTCTTGAGGTTGAACCATCTTGATGCAACTCTTTGTACTTGTCTTGATCAACTTTCAAGCTCCTTCTTTCTTCATGATTCCAATGAGCACAAAGCCCTTGGACATTCCTTCATCTTTCAACCTTGACACCAATAGATGGCCCAAGCAATGCCAATGGAGAAACCTACAAGTGAAACTCAATTTACACATTAGTCCATAGAGATTGTCATTAATTACCAAAACCACACATGGGGGCATACATGACCTTTCAAATGTCATATATATTTATTGTATAATATTTAATTTCCATTTGTTTTGAATTCAAATATATTATTTGAATCTTCAATTTGAATTACTTCCACCCAAAATAAAATAATTTAGCAAAGGTCATGTCGAAACTTATCGCACTTCCGTCATATTTCCATTAGCACAAGAGAGATCTCGATCTCTCTATAGCTCTTTTAATTTTGCGTGAAAATTCCTCAGACTTTTTTATGCATTAATGTAATGCACAGACATTTTGTCTCACTATTTCTAGGTGCTAATCATGTGATGTTTTAGTGTGTGTACGCATTTGTGAGCCTCTCCGTTTTGTAGCGGAGTTTCGCTAAAAAAGAGATAGGAGCCTTTGGTTTGTTTATTGAGTTTTACGTTGTTTTCCAAAAGTACATGTAATGCAAGTCAAACAAGGTCACTAATGTTTGGGGCCTACGGGCTCTCTACCATGGGCCCTAGTTATCAATGGTACAGTTAATCACGAGCGAATGTGAGCACCATATCCCCTACCTCTTCCTTCTCCATGAAGCCTCTGCACTAGGATTTGAAGGAGCGCATGTTTTCCGAGCAATGTTGGCGGATTCAGTCATGTCGGTCCAGCGTATGATGGGGGATATTGATGCGCAAGGCAGAAGGGTTAGGGTAAGTATGCCAGAGTACATGTTCTCAGTTTATTTTATCGAATTTAGCTTATGGGGTCTCTCCTTTTGGCGGTTTTCTCTATTCTGCTCGTCTCGATCGACAATGTTTCCTGGGTCGAGATGCCGACATGTATGGTCGATGCGGAGTGTTATAGCATCGTTACCGATATGGATATCCCACTCTGGTGCGACTGTGCCCTGGTACCCCATTGCGTTCGAGGGAACAAACTTCGACCGTAGGTTCTTAGGTTGCAACTACGAAAGCGAGCGCTGAATGTTCGTCCACTGGGTCGATCTACCGCAATCACTTTTGTTACAGAGCGTGATGATGGCGTTGTGTTTACAGCTCGAGATCCGCGATGAGATCAAAGAGGAGGAGGAGAGCTAGCAGATGCATGCCGAGGATATAGCTACAGAGTTAGTGGATGTATCCAACTCACTATGCTTGGCTTTAATAGGATAGATGCTCTTAGATTTGGGTAATTGGAGATGGAGATTAGGTTCTTAACCAAGCACGGTCTACAATCTAGATATTGAGCATGCTCAAGATACTTTTGGTGGCTGGCTATAGATTCCACTAATAATTAAGTAATCCCTTTTTGTTTACTAGTACTCACCATCTCATAGTACTGCCACTTTAAATAACACTAGGTTAATTAAGATGGGAGTAGTTAACCGTCTACTTAGAGCTTGTCTGGAGTTTGTGGTTACTGCTATCTCTATCTATGTACAAGTATCTCTACTTTTTTGCACATTTGTGAACCTCCCCCTATCGTCGGATTGTCGACAAGTATGCCATAGGGGGTCCTACTGGCGTTGGAAAGATGGGGTGTGAGACGTCGGATGTTCCAGGAGCGGTGAGCACAAGTTTACCCAGGTTCAGATCTGACTGCGGTGATCGGATCCTACTCCTTCTAGCAACCCAGTAATATACTGGCGTAAGCCGGATGTTACAGCGGATTACAAGAGAGGTTCGCCTGTGCGAGTTGTGATTGTGGTTGTAAGATTGGTTGTGCCCTAAAGGCTCCCATAGAGCTGGTTTATAAAGATACCAGGACCTAGGATTACAGGAGAGACCTATCCGGATACGTTACAGAGTCGGTAACTAGATACAGCTTGGACTACAAGTACTACTACAGGCCTAAGTCGGTAACTCTTCAGGTCCTTGTCGTAACCGAAACTGGCTCATCCTCTTTCTCTGACTGGGCAACCCATGAAGCAAAGCTCTAACCCGTTGGTGGGCCACCCTGGTCAGCGAGTCCTATGGGTATACCCAGAAAGTATATCCCCAACAATAGCCCCCAGAAGTCTCCAAGATCCAAAGTCGGATAAATCATCTAGCTTGATGGTTTCTTCATCTTGACAATCTTGAAGGGTTCCCGAAAACTTCATTTAGTAGTGTAGTATCCCGAGTTAGTTGAGTAGGATATGTTTTGTTCTGACTTTAGTCTTTTCCTTGCTTAGTTTGAAACATGAGCCATATTTTACAGTGGCGTTCGGGCTGACAACTTTACAGATCAGGTCGTGTCACTGACAGGAGTCCCGTCAACACGACCGTTGGTGGGTCCGCTCCCTACGGAACAGAGTAGCGTTTTAATGCACATGCGAGAATCAAGGGGGCGGAAGAGTCGCGAGGAAGCTACCTCCCTCTCTCCTATACGCGTGGCGCTAATCGCACGAATGAACGCACAAATATTGGCGTAGAGGTAAATAAAAGAGAGGAGAAAACCCTTCTCTCAGATTTATTTCTCCACTGCTTCACTTATTGTCTCCTCGTACTCCTCGAGCACTCCGCAGCCATTCCCATCTGGATACCACCAGAAAAAATCTCTCTCCCCCACCAATCCTTCTTATCCAAGAGCGATGGCATCTGCATCTGGCTCAGGAGTGACGGCGGGTACATCGACGACGGATGAGAAGAAGATGTGGGGCCTCTGGGTCCCAAGCATCATGGATGACGCCTAGCTCTAGGTCATGGAGGATGAGGGATTCATCGTCATCGGCGCGTGGTGGAGCGCCATAGGACACACCGTTCCCGCCCCGCGCGATGGCGTGTGGGTGTTGTTTGGCACGCACATCGACCATGGCCTCAGCCTACCACCGTCGGACTTCTTCATCGAGGCCCGCAAATACTACAGTGTGCATCTCCATAACCTTCCTCCCAACTCCCTGCTAGAGCTTAGTACTCATGCAGCCTTGTGCGAGGGGTTTTTTGGCATTAGGCCAAGTCTCACCCTTTTCCGGTACTACTATGGTACCGGGTAGAACTCCATTAGTGCCGGTGTACCTTACACCACTGGCACTCATACGACCCACAAGTATAGGGGGTGTATCGTAGTACTTTTGATAAATAGGAGTGTCGATCCCAACGAGGAGCAGAAGGTGTTGACTAATGGTATGGAGCAGGAAATGTCTGTAATACTTAGCAAACTGATTTTTAGGTGTTTTCTAATAAAGCAAAGAAATAAAGTGCAAGTAATAAAGACGATGAACAATTGCACCAAGTGGCCCAATCCTTTCTTAGCAAAGGACAAGCCGGTGGAAATACTTATAAGGACCAAACGTTCTCGAGGACACATGGGAATTCTGTCAAGTGCTTTCGCTTCATATAGCTGAGTACCCTTCTTTGGTGTTGTATGTGTTGTGTGGGTGAACCTGTGCTAATGTACCGACCTTACTTGGACTAATACATACTTATGATTAAAACCCCTGCAAGCATCCACAACTATAGGAAAGCAATTAAGGTATAAACCTAACCATAACCTTAAACTCTGAGATCCTATGATCCCTTGTGCAATGGTGTCATAACGGGGGTTCAGGTTTCTTTCACTCCGGCAACCCCAAAATTAGTAGCCAAATACACAATGCATTCCCTAGGCCCACAAATGGTGAAGTATAATGTAGTCGACGTCCACATGACACCACTAGAAGAATAGCAGCACAACTTAAATACTAAACCATTGAATAATATCTCAACACAAATCCACTACTAACAACATGACTTCTCCCATGTCCTCGAGAACTAAACGAACTACTCACAAGACATCATATGGATCAAGATCAAAGATGATATGGTGATGGATAACAATCTGAACATAAACAATAATCCAATGGTTCCACACACAAGCATAAACTATAATAGTAATCAACACCGGGAAAGTTACCCCTACGAACTATGCAAGTATTCTACACAATTGTTACAGCGGGATGGAGTGGTGATGATGGTGCTGGTGGAGATGATGGTGTGGATGATGACGATGATCCCGATGAAGTATACCTTGACGATGGTGTTGATGGTGATGATCTCCCCTATCAGGGAAGAAATTTCCCCGGCAGAAATCTGTCTGCCGGAGAACTCTTTCTCTATCAGTGTTTTCCGCCCCGCAGATGCGGCGGAATCTTTCTATGGTAGCTCCCCGTATTTTAGGGTTTCGAGGAGAAGATATAGGTGAGAGGGTGGAGCCAGAGGTGGGCCAGGTGGGCCATACCCCCTGTAGGAGCGGCCTAGGGGTGGCCCGTGCCTGGGGGGTGTGGGCCCCCTGTGGCCCATCTCCGCCTCCCCTTCTGGCTTTCTTCGTCTTTTGGGAAAATATGATTTTCCATAGTTTTTATGGTATTTTTCTGATCTTCGCGAAATTGCATCAAAACACCTCTTTTTCCATCAGAATCCTGACTCCGGCAGTTCGTCCACCAAGAATCATCCAACATGCAAAAACATATGAAAATAAAAAAGTAACACCTCTTAATATGAAATATAAGAATGAATAGAGGCAAACTATGATATAGAATGGTGATGAAAATTGGACGTATCATCTCCCCCCAAGCTTAGAACTTTTCCTGTCCCCAAGCAAAAACTGAGCTCAGTAAACATGTCCACAGGTTTATGGAGTGAAGAGTCGATAAAAGAATATGGACAAGAAGCATCACACTTACAATTACACAACTAATAGAAGAAAGCAACTTACCATTATAAAACTTATCTTGCAACCAGTAGAGGAGTCACAATAGAGATGCATAAAGAGAAATCATAATTGGAATTGGAAAACATTGTTCTTGGTCAGAGAACAGCTGGAAAACAGTTTCACAAAAATCTTTTGTAGAAGTTTTACAACTGGAATACTCTTTTGCTCAAACATAAAAGCTTTTTCACAAAGAAATCTTTCAAAGTAATACTCAATAGATAAGAGTCTTGTGCAAACAAAGAAGATAAAAAACATGATTGAATAAATCATCATATGAATGCTTGGAACACAACAACTCAAATGCTTGCTGGAGATAGAGAGGAAGTAGGTTTACTGACTCAACTTAGAAATAGGAGAAAGGCCCTTCATAGAGGGAAGGAGGGATTTCAAGTCATAAAGAGCTTCCAAAAGATTATGGTACTTACTAGCTTTGAGCCCTCATTTCCCCTATCATAAGCATCTTGAGGTGATTAAGGTTAAAGTGAACAAGGATGGAGTATATGCTTGACAAAATATAAGTTGGCAATCTCATGTCCCTTGAGTACGAGGGCCGCTCCTCATGCTACTCAACTTTAGTTACCGGTAAGTCCTTGTCATTGTAAGTATATTTGTATGATAAAGAACCGCCAACGGGGTACCCCTTGCACATGATACAGGAGCTATCCCATAATCAAAATGATAAGGCAAGCAGATAGTGAGCATCTCAGCGATCTTTTTATTTGCTATTTGCATAGGTTTTTATTGAGGATGCTTCACAGATTGCTCACTATGGATATGCTGCAAGTTTCCACCATGATTAGGCATGGATTAGGCTAGCGGCCCAGGCATTTCTCTAACACACATACATAACTCCATGGACTTACAAGATCCCCTTTTATTTCACACCAATGACATCCACAAAAAAAGGAGCATGATATCAACTGGATATGTATCCATAAGTGTTAAAAGCGTTCCCCGTGACAACACGGTTCTGCTAATCCCAACGCATAGATGCAAGCATATACAACTTTGATGACACAATGGTTCAAGTTTATTAGGGGCAAAAAAATAAGGTGTGCCATCAAGTTCGTGAGAGATTAACTAACTAGTGTTCACATAACAAAATAGTTTTTAATTCGAAAGATAGATGAAGCTTGAGATTTTTCTTGGAATAGAAATAATGCTAATAGGTAATATGGTGGACACAAATGGCACATGTTTTGGTTCAAAGGGATTAGATGTATGAGAAGTAGTCTTTCTCAAAACAGGTTTTTGGCTAGAAAGGTTGGGTAGCAAGCAAGAGAGTTGAAGGAAAAAAGCAAACATACAAGTAATAAAGCCAAACATGCAATCTTCCTTGAAGATACAAAAGATCTTAAATAAATAATACTAAGCTTATGGGCAATTCAAGAAAGAAAATAAAAGATACCAAATACCTGTAAGCTTTTTCTCCTTTCCTTTCAAACCTCATAAAGTGTTGATACTGACCAGAGCTTGGTTTTCCAAAACCAATTTAGATTTACTAGATGCTCCAAAGTGATACCAATACTGATCAACAAGATCAATCAAATAATAGAGATTGCAAACTAAAATAAGAAGTGTAAAAAGTAAAAGATGAGACTTCTCATTAATATTCCATAAAGGCACTCACACCAAGGGATACATCGATAATCAACTAAACGAGAGATACTTCCACAATGCAAACCAAACTATTAGATAACTTCTCTACCAAAGATATGAATCTACTAAAAAGGGTAAAATATAAAAGATAATGATGTGATACCGCGGAAATCCCCCAAGATTGGAACAAGCCAAGGGGATGCCAAACCTGATGATGAATTACTCCTTCGGTGGTGGTGATGTTCTATTGTCATCATCATACTTCCAAGGCAAAGGATCTCCATGCAAAAAGGTCTTGGTTTCCACAATCCTGAAACTAGCACCAGAGCTTATGCGATTAAATCTAGCGTCATACTCATAGATTTGATTTTGTATGTCGTAGAGTTGTGCTTGTAATTGGTTGGTGGCCTGATGGAGTGAGAGGATTTCATCCTGGATCTCAGCAACCTCCTCCTTGTGCTTGGTGATGAGTTCTGAACTTATCTTATGGATGATATCCACTTCGCGTTCTGCCATCTTCTTGTACCTGAAAACTTCCTGCTCCAACGCTTCCATCGTGTCTTCTAGACTGCCCTCTCCTTTAGGGCCTTGAACTTCTTTCATCCGCACCTTCCCATACTTTAGAATTAACTCCTTCGGATTAATCTTAACCTCATACATGTACATGTTGATAGCAACCGCGGAGGAGTCCACCATGGGTGATCCAGAGGAAGATATTGTGGCTCCAAACTAAGAATCTGCCTGACAGAAACAAATCGAAAAATAAACACGACGAGAACACGATACACGAACCTCGGGGAATCGGGGGGTTATATATTACAAAATTTCAATGCATAAGGAAGGTACTAGTGCGAAAACGAGGCGGAGACGGAGCTCAGGAGGCTCACACCCCTCCTGGCGTGGCCATATGGGGCCCGCGCCTAGAGTGGGTGTGGCCACCCTGGCCTCCGTTTCCTCCTCTGTTTCATTTCGTAACCTTTCGTATGTAATAAAAACATTAAAAATATAAAAAGATAAGGTTTTCACGAACCTTCTGTTTTCACCACCTTTACCTATTCAAAGACGGACTCTGCAGATTCTAGTGTTTGGTTTCTGATAAATTCTTCTGGAGTCACCATTTGAATAATATCAACACCTTCGTTATAAGAATCTCCAGAAATATAATGTTTTAGTATTTGACCATTCACCACCTGTGTGGTGTCGTCCTTCAAAGAAGATATTTTGATAGCACCTGAACGATATACTTCCTCAATAACAAAAGGCCCTTCCCATTTTGAGAGTAGTTTCCCTGCAAAAAATCTGAGACGCGGCCTATACAAAAGAACTTTCTCACCAACATGGAACTCTCTTTTGAGAATTCTCCTATCATGCCATCTTTTTACTTTTTCCTTAAAGAGTCTAGCATTTTCATAAGCTTCACTTCTCCACTCATCTAAGGTACTCAATTCAAGCAATCTTTTCTCACAAGCAAGTTTAAAATCCCTATTCAATTCTTTCACTGCCCAATAAGCTTTTTGTTCTAATTCTAAAGGCAAGTGAAAAGCTTTCCCATAGTCCATTTTGTAAGGAGACATCCCCATAGATTTTTTTAAGCAGTTCTATAAGCCCATAAAGCGTCATTCAACTTTTTAGCCCAATTTTTCCTACATCTATTAATAGTCTTCTGCAAGATAGATTTAATTTCCCTATTGGAAAGTTCTGCTTGCCCACTGGTTTGGGGGTGATAAGCTGAAGCAATTCTATGGTTAACATCATATTTAGCGAGAGTTTTCCTAAAACCACCATGAATAAAATGAGTGCCTCCATCAGCCATGAGATATCTAGGCACACCAAACCTTGGAAAAATAACAAGTTTAAGCATGTTTAAAGAGGTCTTACCATCAGCACTATTTGTAGGTATGGCCTCTACCCACTTTGCAACATAGTTAACAACAACAATAATATGAGTATACACTTTTGAAGGAGGAAAGGGACCCATAAAGTAAAATCCCCAACAATCAGAAGGTTCAATAAAAAGATAATAATTCATAGGCATTTCATTGCGTCTAGAAATGTTACCAACTCTCTGACATTCATCACATGATAAGACAAACTTTATTGCATCCTTGAAAAGGGTGGGCCAATAAAATCCAGATTGTAAAACCTTTTGTGTAGTCTTATCCTCAGCATGACGTTCTCCATAAGCACTGCCATGAAATTTTCTCAATATCTCTTGTTGTTCAAATTCCGAAACACATCTTCGCATAATACCATCTACTCCTGATGTATATAAATGTGGGTCATCCCAAAAGTAATGCCTTAGATCATAAAAGAATTTTCTTCTTTGCTGGGTTATAAAGGTTGGAGGCAAATACTCGGAAACAATAAAGTTAGAATAATCAGCATACCAAGGACTCTCATGCGGGCTTACCCTTATTGCAGCCAACTGCTCATTTGGAAAACTATAATTAATAGGCGAAGGGTCAAAAGAAATGTTTTCCAAATGAGATAAGTTGTCAGCAATAGGATTTTCAGCACCTTTCCTATCTAAAATATGAAGATCAAACTCTTATAAAAGCAACACCCATCTAATAAGCATGGCTTAGCATCCTTCTTTGTCATAAGGTACTTAATAGCAACATGATCAATATTAATAGTGACCTTTGAATCAACAATATAGGGTATAAACTTATCACATGCAAAGATTACAGCTAAGAACTCTGTTTTAGTAGTAGCATAATTCTTTTGAGAAGCATCTAGAGTTTTGCTAGCATAATGAATAACATTCAACTTCTTATCAACACGTTGCCCAAGGACAGCACCCACTGAAAAATCACTAGCATCACACATAATTTCAAAAGGTAAACTCCAATCAGGTGGTTGAACAATAGGTGTTGGGGATATGCTATATGGGTATCCTCATAACATGTCTCTTATCTGGATAATCTGGGTGGCCCATAGTTGCTAGCATGGCCCGTGGCCTGCTGGGCGTCCTAGTTAGATGGATCCAGAAGGGAGGCCCATGCCGGATAAAGGAAGGCTATGGAGGAGTCACCAATGTACCTGGAGCCTTGGAGTGCAAGACACGCTAGACTAGTTGTAAGCAGTGTAGGACTCTGTAACCTGTCCGGCTAGGACTTTTCCCTGTAACCATAGGACCTGGCGAATATGTAAGTCGGACCTGTGGGAGTGTTTAGGGCACAATCTCAGACACCTTAGTATCGATCAGCATACACCTCGCACAGCGAACCAATCCCTGTAACTCGGCGTATTGCCCTTATAGTGATTTATAGCAGGAGTAGGATTCCTTCACCGCTGTGGGATATGAACCTGGGTAAGCTGTGTTACCTCGTACCCATCAACCGTCCCCCTTCCCCCACGTCTCTAAACACGCACTGTGAAGACCCCTCCATGGCGTACTCGTCGGTAATACCACGATAGTTGGCGCCCACAGTGCGGTAAGAGGCGCTTCAGGCTCTTTAGTAGGCGAGGACCAAGATCTTCGCGGGAATCGGCAAAACTGTAGCCATTGATCGTGTTCTTTTCTCCGGCAACGTTTCGATCGTCCCTCCCGACGAGTTCTGGATCCCAGAAAAGACGAACCCTACGCGGTGCTCGATCGTCCCCATCGGAGATATCCACCTCTTTATCGGCGAAACCGACTCGGGCACTAGTTCCCTGGGAGTCAGAGGAGCGTCAAGACCCGCACGGACCGCCTATGGGAAGGATACGTTCGCGGAAGGATCGATGTCGGATCTCTCCTCGGAGTTTGCCATAAAAGATCAGAAAAACTCAAGGCCCACCCAAACCGCCCCTCTGCAGGATATAATGGTGGAAGATCGCTGCAAGTCCGCCGGCTTTATCTGCGCGTCTGGACAGCAGAGATCCAAGTTTGTTGGCGTGGTAACCATCTTCGATCTGGCGCGGTGCATTCACATAGAGGGTGAAAACCCCCGTGATTACCTGGCCAAGTGGCTCCGTATACGGGCCGATCTGGCGCACTACCCCAATGATGATGCCATGTATCACTTTGCGGAAGGACTGGACCAAGGTATGCTTCTCCGGCATTCGGTAAGGCGGCAACGAGCTTCAGGATGCCTCACTTTCGAAAGCATGGTGAACACCGTCAACAACTATGCGGAGGCCGAGGAGGCAGCCCAGACAGCCCTTGCGCTCATTAGCGGAGCACCCCCGTATCAGCCACCGCCACCACCACCTTCAGTCATCGTTGCTGCTATTGCACTTCCACCCCCCGTCATCGAGGAAGCCCTGGCACCCTCCGACTCCGTGATCGACGCGCTCTACGCCGACTTCAGCATAGATTCGAAGGAGATAGACTTCAGTCCGGAGGAGCTAGACTCTGCCATGCAGGAGATGGAGGAGGATTGCAAGCGCGACGAGCAGGCCAACAATACCGTCACGTCCCGAGAGGTGTTCGTCGCTATTGGGACGGTGATGGATGAAGATCAACATGGACGAGCTCCGGCTACAACACTGGACAAAGGGAAGGTACCACTTGTTGCTGCGGACAATGATCATGCAAAGGTCATGCCCCCTCTGCCTAACCCAGTGCAGCAGCCGCAGGAACTCGGCACCGGTCCGAGCAACAACAACACTACAAACCCGCCGCCTCCGGCATATACGTCTGCTGTTTCCCAAGTCACTCCAGCTGATAGAGTGATGTACAACAATCTCCTCATCGAGCCTATGACCGTGGCTCATATTCACAATGTAGTCCAGCTCGACGAGAAGCGCCAGCAGCTACTAGAGGAAGCGCAGGCCATCGCGAAGCAAGGCACAAAGCTAGATCAAGATCTGGCTAATGCGTAGAAGTCAATAGAGAAAGCCAGAGCAATTGAGGTTGAGTACAAGACTCTACTACAGCAGCAGAAGGCTAAGAAAGCTCTGGCTCGCATCATCAATGATCCTGGTGTACGGTGAAACCTAGGATGGGCTCCCTCGAAGCCGGCACAGGCCAAGCCATACATTGATAGTGAAGGCAGGCAGGTGATGCCCACTCCTCTCCTCAACCTCGCCGTCGCCAAGACCCTCCTGGAGCATGATAGATCACCCGAAGCGGTGAACCGGGTCTATGACCTAGTGGCCAAGGCGGTTAAACAGTAGGAAAAGGCAACCTCTCAGAGGCTTGAGTCTGACCCAGTGTTTTGCCAGTCTAGCCAGCATAAGCCGTCAAGGGACAGATCTCCTCTTGATGTCGGGTCTCAGATGCGTTCGTCAGAACAAAGACGGAGGGATGCGCGAAGCAGGAAGGATGATATACCCATATCCTTCGACCATGGGGGAAGCCCCAACCTCATCGCCCATCTCCACTGCCCCGTCCCCCCCCCCCCCCCCCGACATCGCGAAGACACCAAGGCTCACTGTCTTACAGATATGCCTCCGCCAAGGCAGCGCGACATCGTCATCCACGACAACACGGAGCAGACCCGTTGTCACATCCCAAAATTTTCCAAATTTTGAAATGTGAAAAATAAATAAACAAAAGAATTAATTGTTGAAATTTAGGGTGCAAAGAAACTTTTTGTTTCTAAATGGAAACACCAAAACCCTTCTTGAACAAAATTTGAATAAAATGAAATCTAAAAAATTTCAATCAAGTGAAATGCATTCATCAATGAATGTATCTTGAAATTTTAACACATGGGAAAATAAACCAAAACCCTAAAATCCTAATGGAATAAATCATTTTCAAGATATCCCTAAGACTATGGATTTGATCCATATAAAAAAATCAGCAACAAACATTTTTAATGATCAATAATGATAAATAAAAATATTATAAAACCATAGAAATTGGTTTCACTCAATTTGGAACCATGGATAAAAACTTATGAATATAATAAGATAAAAGGAAATAATTTCCAAACCAAAATATGAGCAAAATAATCCTAAAGAGATATAAAAGCATAAACAAATATTAAATAAAATTATACAGATTGGAATCACCAATTTTGGATCTATAAATAAAAAGATATGGATTTATAAGGCAAAGGAAGTAAATAAATAAATAAATAAGGAATATTTAAAAGCCAAATTAAATCTTGGCCAAATCCTTAAACAAATGAAAGGTTATTGAATAATAAAAGGAGTAAAATATTATTTAAATAAAATCATAAGGATTGAACAATATCCAATTTTATTTAAGTAAATACATATTGCCTAAACAAAATAATAAATCCCAAGAAAATTATTTGGAAGACAAACTAAACCTTGAGTTAAATCCATAAGCAAATGGAATGAAGATAATCCAAATAAAAAAAGGAATAAGAAATATTCAAATAAAATTATATGGCATCAAGATAATCCAAATAAAACAAAGGAATAAGAAATATTCAAATAAAATTATATGGCATCAACCAAATCCAATTCCATTTAAATGGAGACAAAATCCCTAATGAAAATGATTAATTAAATTATGAGAAAATAATAAATTGGAATTTGCGAAAGTGGATTAGAAGTTATCTAATTGACTTAAAAAGAATAAAATAATTATTTGAATAAATATTATGGATTAGAACCATATTTAAAATCCTATTTAATAAAGATAAAATGTCTATTTAAAATAAATAACAAACCATATGAGAATAAAATAAATATTCTAAAATGGACTTTAGAATATATTAATAAACATTATTAAGAGATTACTGAAAGTTGGGAAATGTTTGAATTCAAACTAAGGTTTAAATCAAAGTTTGAAATTCAAAATAGAAAATAAAAACAGAAAAAGAAAAAAGAAACAGAATAAAAAAAGGGGAAACAATCCAACCCAACCCAACCAACCCAACAAGCCCAGCAAGCCCACCAGCGGCCTCTCTCTTTCTCCCCGCAGAAAATGTTTCACACCACGCAATTAACCCCCTCAATCACTGACTCTGCGACCCCACCATACCCCCTTCCATTCGCTGACGAAAGGGATCCATCTGCCTCGTCACCATCGTCCCCGCGAGAATCGCTCTTCCCCAAATTACACCGGCTGTTTCTGGTCGATTAAGCCTCGCTTGAATTCGAATCAATGTGCTAGTAATTCCTCCCCCCGACCATGCTATCTTGGTCGCCTGTCTCTGCTCTACCTTTTCCCCCAAACACCGTTTCCTCTCTGCCTCCAGGCTGCCTTGATTTCACCTAGAACCATCTCTGTCTCCGGCGACCTTCAGTGCAAATTCCGGCGAGCTCGACCCTCCCCACTGCCCCCAGTTCCCACGAGCCTGCTCCCCATCTTCTTGTGCACCTCCCAGTAGCACTACCTCGCTCGCACATGCCCTGCAGCCTCGACGACGTCGACAACTGAGTGTCACCATCGTCTGTCTCGACTCCGACGAGATTCTCTGGTAAATCCCGATCTCCCCTTCCTCTCTGGACAATACCCCTTCAATCTACATTCCATCGCGTGTCTAACATAGTCTCTTCTTTGCCTTGGCGTGATCTGTACCCTCACCAATGACGACGAACAGAAGCGCCCGTCGCCAGAAAGAACTACAGCGAGCAATCCCCGTCATCCTCGTGCGCCCCTTTGCCAACAAAGACAACGTTGAGCTTCCACGCGTCACTGCAATCACTGTGAGATACTCCTCCATCTCCCTCGCTTCCTGTATCACCGGCAACATCACCTCCCTAATGCGCCGCCGCTATCCACCATCGCCACGCCGCCCATCTATGGTCGTCTCGATCTGAGCCGTTAGATATTGATCTAGTGGTCACGATAGAATCTTAAGCGAAGGGGTAAGTTGCATCTGGGCCGCACGATTCTAATTAGATCCGACGATCCACACTGACCAATCCGTGTGAAACGGTATGCTCTAATAGGATTTCTCGACGTGGCCAGCCTTTTGATTTAAAAACAGAAACTTGTCTATTATATTATTAGATTTGAAAAATTCATAACTTTTAATCTACACGTCCAAAATTTACAAATTTTATATCACTGGAATCAGGAAAAAGAATACATTCCAACCATGCCTTTGGTTTAGCATCTTGGTTCTAGAAAATTGATTGTTTTTGCAGAAACTTATTTAGACCTATTTTGAGAATAAAATTTATTCTAAAAATGTTTTTGGGGTAAAATATTTTGTAAAGGGTTTGTTTTGAACCTACTGACCATAAAAACCAACTTGTAGATTTAAAAGTATAGTTTGTGATACAATGGAATAAATCTTTGAATACAAGCATTTCTAGTTAAATAAAAATGTTAATTATGGTTTAAAAATGCATTTCTAGTTAATCTAAACTCTCTGACCCTAAACACTAAGTTTTGTATTTAAAAATGTATTTGATTAACTATAGAAAATTATTCCTTGAAATAAAGGCATTTCTAGTAAAATAAAATTATTGCTTTAATTTAAAAATGGTTTTGAGTGAAACCTTTTGAAAATAGTTTTGTTTTAAAACACTTTGACCCTAAACATTAATATTTGTGTTTATAAACATTTTGGCTAACACTAGAAATTATTACTTTGATTTAAATCATTTATAGCAAAACAAAAATCACAGGAAGGATGATATACCCATATCCTTCGACCATGGGGGAAGCCCCAACCTCATCGCCCATCTCCACTGCCCCGTCCCCCCCCCGATATCGCGAAGACACCAAGGCTCACTGTCTTACAGATATGCCTCCGCCAAGGCAGCGCGACATCGTCATCCATGACAACACGGAGCAGACCCGTTGTCACATCCCAAAATTTTCCAAATTTTGAAATGTGAAAAATAAATAAACAAAAGAATTAATTGTTGAAATTTAGGGTGAAAAGAAACTTTTTGTTTCTAAATGGAAACACCAAAACCCTTCTTGAACAAAATTTGAATAAAATGGAATCCAATAAATGTCAATCAAGTGAAATGCATTCATCAATGAATGTATCTTGAAATTTAAACACTTGGGAAAATAAACCAAAACCCTAAAATCCTAATGGAATAAATCATTTCCAAGATATCCCTAAGACTATGGATTTGATCCATATAAAAAAATTCAGCAACAAAAATTTATAATGATCGAGAATGATAAATAAAAATATTATAAAACTATAGAAATTGGTTTCACTCAATTTGAAACCATGGATAAAAACTTATGAATATAATAAGATAAAAGGAAATAATTTCCAAAGCTAATAAAGATCCTATCTAAAATCCATACCAAATTATGAGCAAAATAATAATAAAGAGATATAAAAGGATAAACAAATATTAAATGAAATTATACAAATTGGAATCACCAATTTTGGATCTATAAATAAAAAGATATGGACTTTATAAGGCAAAGGATGTAAATAAATAAATAATGAATATTTAAAAGCCAAATTAAATCTTGGAAAAATCCTTAAAAAATGAAAGGTTATTGAATAATAAAAGGAGTAAAAGATTATTTAAATAAAATCATAAGGATTGAAAATATCCAATTTTATTTAAATAAAGACAAATTGCCTAAACCAAATAATAAATCCCAAGAAAATTATTTGGAAGACAAACTAAACCTTGAGTTAAATCCATAAGCAAATGGAATCAAGATAATCCAAATAAAATAAAGGAATAATATATATTCAAATAAAATTATATGGCATTAACCAAATCCAATTCCATTTAAACGGAGACAAAATCCCTAATGAAAATGATTAATTAAATTATGAGAAAATAATAAATTGGAATTTGCCAAAGTGGATTAAAAGTTATCTAATTGACTTAAAAATAATAATTATTTGAATAAATAATATGGATTATAACCATATTTAAAATCCTATTTAATAAAGACAATATGTTTATTTAAAATAAATAACAAACCATATGAGAATAAAATAAATATTCTAAAATGGACTTTAGAATATATTAATAAAAATTATTAAGAGATTACTGAAAGTTGGAAAAGTTTGAATTCAAATTGAGGTTTAAATCAAAGGTTGAAATTCAAAACAGAAAAAAGAAAAAAAGAAACAAAATAAAAAAAGGGGAAACAATCCAGCCCAACCCAACCAACCCAACAAACCCAGCAAGCCCACCAGCGGCCTCTCTCTTTCTCCCCGCAGAAAACGTTTCACATCGCGCAATTAACCCCCTCAGTCACTGACTCTGCGACCCCATCGTACCCCCCTTCCATTTGCTGACGAAAGGGACCCATCTGCCTCGTCACCATTGTCCCCCCGAGAATCGTTCTTCCCCAAATTACGCCGGTTGTTTCTGGTCGATTAAACTCACTTGAATTCGAATCAATGCGCCAGTAATTCCTCCCCCCGACCATGCTATCTTAGTCTCCTGTCTCCGCTCTACCTTTTCCCCCAGACACCATTTCCTCTCCGCCTCCAGGCTTCCTTGATTTCACCTCGAACCATCTCTGTGTCCGGCGACCTTTAGTGCAAATTCCGGCGACCTAGACCCTCCCCACTGCCCCTAGTTCCCACGAGCCTGCTCCCCATCTTCTTGCACACCTCCCAGTAGCACTAGCTCGCCCGCGCATGCCCTGCAGCCTCGACGACGTCGACAACTGAGCGTCACCACCATCTGTCTCGACTCTGGCGAGATTCTCTGGTAAATCCCGACCTCCCCTTCCTCTCTGGACGATACCCCTTCAATCTCCATTCCATCGCGTGTCTAACACAGTCTCTGCTTTGCCTTGGCGTGATCTGTACCCTCGCCAACAATGACGAACAGAAGCGCCCATTGCCAGAAGGAACTACGGCGAGCAATCCCCGTCGTCCTTGTGCTCCCCTTCTCCAACAAAGGCAACGTCGAGCTTCCCCGCGTCGCTGCGATCACTGTGAGCTACTCCTCCCTCTCCCTCGCTTCCTGTATTGCCCGCAACATCACCTCCCGAACACGCCGCCTCTATCCACCGTCGCCACGCCGCCCATCTATGGTTGTCTCGATCTGAGCCATTAGATATTGATCTAGTGGTCACGATAGAATCTTAAGAGAAGGGGTAAGTTGCATCTGTGCCACACGATTCTATTTAGATCTGACGATCCACACTGATCGATCCGTGCGAAATGGTATGCTCAAATAGGATTGCTCCAAGTGGCCAGCCTTTTGATTTAAAAACAGAAACTTGTCTATTAGATATTTACAAATTTACAAATTTTACAAATTTTATATCATTGGAATCAAGAAAAAGAATACTTTCCAACCATGCCCTTGGTTTAGCATTTTGCTTCTGGAAAATTGATTGTTTTTGCAGAAACTTGTTTAGGCCTATTCTGAGTATAAAATTTATTCTAAAAATGTTTTTGGGGTAAAATATTTTGTAAATGGTTTGTTTTGAACCTACTGACCATAAAAACCAACTTTTAGATTTAAAAGTATATTTTGTGATACTATGGGATAAATATTTGAATAAAAGCATTTCTAGTTAAATAAAAATGTTGATTATGGTTTAAAAATGCTTTTTGAGTAAAACCTTTCAAAAATGATTTGATTTAATCTCTCTTACCGTAAACACTAAGTTTTGGTTTTAAAAATATATTTGATTAACTATAGAAAATTATTCCTTGGAATAAAGGCATTTCTAGTAAAATAAAATTATTGCTTTAATTTAAAAATGGTTTTGAGTGAAACCTTTTGAAAATAGATTTTTTTTAAAACACTTTGACCCTAAACATTAATATTTGTGTTTAAATTTTTTTGGCTAACACTAGAAATTATTACTTTGATTTAAATCATTTCTAGCAAAACAAAAATGATTTAAATGGCCTATTTTCACAAACTTGATTTTAAATGGTTTTGCCACTTCTATAAATGACCAATAGGTGTTTTAAAATGTTTATAACCTATTAGAAACCACCTTTGCAAATAAAACAATCCTTTGCATGCTTGCATGCATTTTTTTGTTTCTTTATTTATGTGGTGAATTGTTTGAATATGTGCTTGCTTGATTGAATTGTAGTGAACCTTGAAGAATGTAACATTTGCAAGATCAAGGAGTGAATCTATGTTCTCTACTAAAAAGGCAAGTGGTGCTTCATTATTTTATCCTATTATTTTAACTATGCATTAGTGATATTTCTAAGTAGGACTTGCATGGAATTTTTCTATGTGTTAACTATGCCATGGGAAATCCTAGTAGATGATGCCTTAGTAGAATTTTCCCTAAGTTAAGATTCCTACTACTATCATGCTTAGCCTAGCTAGTAGAAAACAAGGGTGATTTATATACATGTTATGGAAATTTTGCTAAGTCTTTTTGACTTATGATTTTGCTTAATAAAACTACTAAGTGAATGAATCACCTGGGTGGAATGGTAATTGCTTGGATGGATTTTTGTTGAATGGTTACCAGGGCCCCATTTTCATGGCCTACCCTAGTGTATCTCACTTGTGTAAAGCCACCCAAGAACAAAGAGATTTGAGATGTCAAATGTTGAGAAGCTTCAAGTGCAGCCACATGGCAATATGGGCTATGCCTGGATCATATAGGTTGCACTAACTTAGCCAAATGGACAGTTGGTGGTAGGGGGTGATAGGTTTGGGAATGCGTCCATTTTGGTGTAACGGAAGGCTTCTAAAAGATCTTGTCTCAATGCATGTCGAGTCTTGTGGGGTAAGTGCACCACCTCTCGAGAGAGTAAAAACCTAAGTACTTAGCCGTGTCCCCGACAATGGATAATTTGAGCATCAAGACATGGAATCTATCAAGAATCTCCTCATCCCAATTTCTAAGTTAAAATCTTGTGGTTGAACAAGTGTTAAAGGATCTTCATTCTTTGATTGGTAGATGCCTTGGGTGATTTTGACAAACAAAAACTTAGTGTTTTCAAATGATAAGGAAAATCTATTTTGAGCAAAGCAAGCCTAAGCTCCACTTAGCCAAATGCATATAGATGATAGATACCACTACTCTACCATAGTATCACTTGTCAATACAATTCAAATGTATTGACCCTTGTGGCTATAACTAATTATGTTGCAGGTTTATTTGATGTTAGTGAAGTGTGTTGAATAGGATTACAAGTCTACAACCAACATGATTGCATGTGGCACTTTGAAGATGAAGGACTCCATGCTAAATAGATATTTTGCTGCAATGTAATGTGATAGCCAAATGATCTATGTAAGATGTAATGAATTATTTTATTCCTGGTTATAAAGTTGTATTATGACCTTTGTTTCTTGATATTACATCTTAAACTATGGATGCTAGCTATTGATCCAGGGACTAGCATTGTAAACACAGGGATCTCTTCCTTATCAGGTTGGGACCTCTACACCCGCCATCACTACAAGAAATGTGTTCACTAGTGACCTTCTCGTAGTGACACGAAATAAAATTGTCATAGATCTATGATGATTTCGCACCAGATGGTCATAGGCCATTTGGAAAGACCAGAACCATGTACAATTACGACGTTTTGTATCAAAATCATCGTAATTTCATCAGATGAAATGGTCATAGTCTGCGCGATATGGCTTAGGATCCTACTTGTAGCCTATTTTGTGAAGGGACCAATCAAAACAGAGGAAACTTCCTCGCACGGATCAGCGTTATGGCCCTGATCTGGACTGTTTAGTCCTGATCCAACGTCTGGCCGCTCACCCGAAGAAGCACAAAGTACTATCCAGTACGCACCACAGCCACAGCCCTAACCATAACCTCAGGAACTCCGGATCGCCTTCCCCCGTGCCGCCGATTCTCCCCTCTCACCGATGCACGCTCTCCAGCCCTCGTCCCTCCGACGCCACCCCCATCACTCCCGATCGCCATCACCAATCTCCGCTCGTCCCGATGGTCGATCTCCACTCTACCCTCACTCCCCCAGCACCACATCCCCGTCGCCATTGCCGTCGTCTACATGGAGGCGGACGAGATCCTAGTGCTCCGCAGAGGCAAGTCGTCCGTCCTCTCCACCCAGCTCCTCGGGAGAGGGACCTGATCTGAATTTCTCTCGTGCCTTGCAGGATGAGGAGAGAATACAAGGTCGAGATGGTGAATGTCAGGATGCAGTTATTCGTCGAGTTCTGCTGGCCCAAAGAAAGTACAAATGGTTCTTCACACACACAGTCAATGAAAGAAACTGGTAGCAGCGCTTTCCAGTCCAGCCATGGTGAGCTTCCCCTCCCCTCCTGCCTCATCTCCGTCCGCTCCGGCTCTCCGCGTGGCCCCTTCCGATCCGAAGGTTTCAGCTATTGATCTGATCTGTTGCTGCCATGTGGATGATGCAGGAACGCAACCGTCGACGCCGCGATTGAGTCGCTCTTGAACATGGAGAAGCAGTGTCGGCTCGCCAGCAATGTGGCCGTCACTAGGAAGGCCACGGTCGACATTGTCGAGCTTTGCTTCAAGGATGTTGCTTCTCTTCAACAACTCTAGAACCAACATCCTCCATCCTCAACACAATCAAGCATGTCTTTGGTGTGCCGTTGTCTCGTTGCTGTAGAATCGCATCAACGTCGATTTCGACCTCGCGCTCGCCAAGGTTTGGTCGTGTGATCCCTCGCTCCTGTCATGATTTCTTGATTTAGTTCTTTGTACTCATGCATGTCCTTGATTTGGCACTAATTGGAGTAGTCTGGCACCTGTAGTTATGTGTCCTGTCATCTCCACTGAGTACTTGACTTATTCTTATGTGTCATGTTCATGATTTCTTGATTTAGTGCTTTGTACTCCACTAAGTACTTGACTTGTGTGTGTCCTATCATCTGTTGTGTCTTGGGGACAAGTAGAAACAAATGATAGTAGTATCTTGGGGAAAAGTAATTTTCTTGTTCAGATTACAATTGGCTTACTGAGTAAATTGTCCTGTCATCTCTATGACATTTAAGCGTGTCACTCATAAACTCTTTATTTGTAATGCTAGATCTTAAATATTTGCCTATCATTTATCATCATGCCGTGTTCACCTGAAATTTATTTCTTGTCTAGTTTAGTATGTTGATGCTTCAGTGTAGTGATCACTTGGAATTTCATGTCAAATAAATGCTAAGAGCACGACCACATAAAAGTCATTTAGCTGAGCTTCATTTCTTGTCTTGTGTACCACCTATATTCATATATGTAAGGCATGCAAATTTGCTTAATATGTATGCCGTCGAACTGGTGGGTGACATGGCTACTGATGGCGCCAAGATAGCCACGCCTGCGCTCTAGATCGACGGCATCGTACACTCCGACTCGACGATATCCTGCGCACCTTCATCACCATCAGCTGCTACAGGTGAGACCCAATCTAGCTTATATAGATCATCCTATTTCTATCTTGCTGATAGCATTACTAGTTGATCGTGCCTTTTAAAGTCCAACTGAACCTAGTTATTCCTAAATTTATCTTGCTGAAATATTCAATGTAGCAATGCTCTGAAGTAATAAATACAACCGAACCTTGTAAAAACATTGCTAGCTATTCCTGAATTCTGATCATATTGTGCTGCTATGTAATCTGCCACCTTCCTTGTAAAACTATGGACAATCCTGAGATTTCTGTTGTTAGAAATGGCTTTTGGGATGTCACTAAAGTCCCAGGTTTCATTAGAAAAATATGTAGACGTTGTTTCATATATATGTTCTAGAAGCCTAGGCATGTTTGGTTCATGGTTACCTATATAGAACTACATGGTTTGAATAATTTGCTAGAGATTTTTCATGAGATGATTCCTGAAAGAAAACAACAAGGCCTATATGTACTGTTGTAAAAGATTCATAGAGGTAGATCTGACATCTTTGTTGCACTCTACTATGCATCTTGTAAAAGATTGATAGAGGTAGATTGATGGTGGCTATTGCTTTTCTATATACTGTAAATATATTGTTATATGCTGATATTTTGGGATCTCTCTTTCCATATTCTGCTTACTACAGTTGTGTGCAATTGTTATCCTATTTTCCATCAGTTCTGCACCTTAGTTCATCGTACTTCGTGAAGTATAACATTAGAAGATTACAACTGAAAGCAGGTTACAACATTGTTGCTGCTAGTAAGATAGTTATATTGATGATGCTATTGTAGGGAGGGGTTCAGGAAGGATAAGAACTAATAAGTGTAATTGAAGAACCATATTTTCCTTGTAGTTTAAGTAATAGAATTTACGAGCTGCAGTAGCTTCTGTTGTATTTATGTGCTATCATGTATTAACTTGAATATGTTTTTATTTTCTTTTATATGTGATGTTAATAATCTCTCTGTTACTGATGTGACATGATATGCTATAATAATTCCTCAGCTACTTCTAGGAATCTACTTCTATGGCTTCAAGAAGTGCTCTGCCATCCAGCAGCGCGCCGTGCTCCCCATCATCACGGGTCGCGTCGTCGTTGCCCAAGCCTAGTACGGGACTGGCAAGACCTCCATGATTTCGCTCTCTGTCTGCGAGATCGTTGATGCCAATGTCCACGAGTACGTTTCTTCCTCCTCCTCCGCTCAAATAAATCTCAAAACATAAAGTCTAGTATGGTTTTAACGCATGCAGGCATTTGTAGTTCTCTTGTTTTCTCGGTTTTTGGTAGTGGTGCATGATTTATCATAGTGGTGCATGATTTATCACACGATTTATTGTTCAGGATGGCCACTGAATTTTTTGTTAGTTACTTAATTCCATATGCCATGTACTGGCAGGTGATTGTATCATATAGATTAGCACTTGTGATTTTGACTGATAGATTTATGGAATTTATTGGTTTTGTCTGCTGGCATATGTGTTTCCTTTTCTCCATTTGTTGAAATTATATTGTTGTAACCATGGAACTATTGTAATCAACTATTGGAATCAACTAGTGTGTGAGCGCTAGAATCAACTACTGTCTGAAGATGGATCATTCGCTGAAAACCTGTATGTCGATCAGTTAATTATTGTGTGAACTTCATGGTTCCATCTATAGTCATTTCGGTGTGAACCTGAATGTTTGAGAAAATGTATTACTATGTTATGCAAGTGTATTACTATGTTATGCAAATGTAATACTATGTGGCTTGTGGTACTTACCATGAGCAAATGGTGTAATAGTATAACAGATATTATCTAGTAATTATTATATCAGGCATTATTTTTACTACTTAATGTTGTCGCTGCATGCAATGGCTGTTTCTTTTGCACCTTATTTTCTGCTGGTCGTGAACTCATAACATTGACCTAGAATAGTTTGTGTTTTGCCAGTTTGATCATGCTTCTCTTTTATTGAAACTAAATGGATGTTGGATGATCTATGCTTGCTGTTTTTTTTGACATGGATCTACGCTTGTTGTTGGTCGGCTGATCTGGGTTGTTTGTGGTTGTAGGACGAGCTGTAGCGGAACACCCTTGAGCAAGATCAAGAACCCAGAGAAGATTAAGTTCAAAGGTTGGTTGTGCACTTTCAGTTCTTTGCAGGTGCTTTTTTGTTGAAATTCAAAATCTTTATCTGATGCAAAGCACTGTAAAAGAATTCAATTCTATACTTTTGTGCTATACTAATGAACCATTGTATATTAGTACTGAAAAGCTAGTGATCCTAATTCATTATCATACATTGAAAAGCTGAGTATATTTTCATTACTGTAGTACTGGTTCTATAGATCTTCTTGTAAATAAATTTCTCGGATCTAATTTGTAGCCTTTGTCTGTTTGCATATGTTTTGCTTTTTGTTCATTTGCTGAAAATACCTACTTCCTTAATTTGCTATATTTTGTGTTTTACTCTTTGAGCTGACCTGTAGGTACACCGAGAGGAATTCTGGGCCAGCAGATATTGATTTCATCTACTTTTATGAAGTTCATGTGAAATGTGAGTGGCCTAACAGGAAGAAAGCTGTAGTATATTATTGGAACCATGGAACTATTGTAATTTGAAGTGTGTGAGTGCTGGGATATTATTGTATAATGTGACTTGAAGTGTCAGTGCTGGGACATATATTGTATAGTATGTGATTTGAACCTATTGTAATTTGAAGTGTATGTCTATTGTCAAAATTTTCTTGCCTTTATGAATAAATTATTAGTTGATCAATTATTGTCAAATCATGGGAGGTTTAACACCTGTGAAAAATAAAATTAACAAGTGGGACCTGCTGAATATAAAAGGGCAAAAATAAAAAGAAATAAAATGTCAAAAATAAAAAAGGAGTAACTATAAAAGGCCTAGACTAGAAAATAAAAAGGCCTTCATGTTGGGCCTGGCCCATATAGTTGGACGGAATTGGTATAAAAAAACATAAACTGAATTATTGGGCTTGGCCCATACAAACGATAGAAATGGACCAGGCTGATTGTGTGCCACGTCGGACTGGCCATGTATGATCTGACGTGGCTAGGCCTTATTGCCCATGACGATATTGAATCGTCATAGAGGTTATGACGATGCAAGATCGTCATAGACAGTTATGACGATTTCATCAAAATCATCGTAATAGTTCATTTGCGACGCCCAGCTTTTGACGATATCAAAATCGTCATAGAATCGTCATAAACACACTACTATGACGATTCTGTGACGAAAATGGAGGGTCATATATAGCCATATTCCTTGTAGTGCATGACGGAGAATGCCACCAAGGACACAAGAGTAGGTGATGCGACGATCCTCCGCGTCCGACAAGCAACCGCGACAAGCGTGAGGCGTCGCAGGAGGGTAACAGCAAGAAGGCTAACCCACCGCCACCTCCATCTCCGTCGCCACCAAGCAGCCACCATGGTGGAGGAGGCCCACGTCATTCACGCAGCCCATCCCCTGATGGCTAGAAGAAAAGAAGCCTAGAGCCATACGATGCACGTTCGCGTTTGGACAAGATCCACGAGGCCCAGGGAGGACCATACCTCGGACCACGTTGCTTCAGACCTGTAATACAGTCCGCAACTTACCACGAAGGTTTCCGGATTAACAAGACCATCAAGCCCTATGGCGGCACTGACAAGCTAGCTACATGGTTGCAGGACTATGGCAACGCAGTGGAGATCGCAGGTGGTATCCCCAACGTTACCGTCAAGTACCTCCCATTGATGTTGGCGGGCACGGCCCTCCAATGGATTGATAACTTGCCGAAAATATCCATATGCAATTGGTTGGACATGAAAGAAGCATTCACCAAGAACTTCGAGGGTACGTACAAACGTCCCTGCAGTGTTGGCGATCTATGGTGGTGCGTCCAAGAGAAAGACGAGACATCTCGCTCCTACCTCTCTCGTTGGCTGGATATGAAGAATTCCTGCGCAGGAGTGCACGCTAAGACCGCCATGGCCGCCTTCATCGATGGGTTGGATTGAGGCACGTTGCTCCGACATAAGTTGAAGCGCCTGTAGGACAATCACCAGCTAGACTTGAACCAAATGATTCAGTTGGTCATAGAGTTTGCAGCTACCGACGATGATGCTCACAGCTCCCTGCCGGCAATGGCCATTCCAACTCAAGATCGGAGGAACAACAGCACCAAGCGGAAGACCACGCCAGAATAAAAGCAAACCCCCGACATGGTCGCTATGACTTTTGCAGGGCGAGGTGATGGCGGACAGCGTGGCCGAGGACGGGGAGCTGGTCGGCAGCGAGGCAGTGAAACTACCTCGGCAGCTCTCCGCGTTCCCCAAACCTACGAGGAGTACCGTGATATGAAGCGCCTCGTACACCTAGAGGCCAACGGCAAAGCCACCCACACCAATCGCCATTGCAAGTTCGTCAATGACCTCAAGGAGGACCCGGAGTCCGGCTACAAGCGAATTCGGAAGAACAGACTGCAAGGCAAGGGCAAGGGGAAGAAGAAGGAAGCGGAGTCCAAGGATGCAAGTGACATGGACGAGGACGTTGACCCCAAGAACATCGCCAAGAGCGACGGCAAGGGAAAAAAAACCTTCGAGAAGAAGGCGGCAGTTTTCCACACGTTCCTTGGCACCCCCACCATCCGACAAAAGAAGACCTCCATGAGGATACTGATGGCTACACTACCCCCATTTCCCCAATTCCTGCGCTTGTCGGAGATTCCAATTACTTGGGATAGGAAGGATCACCCAGACCTCATACCTACGGAGAACCAATACGCCATGGTCATCAACCCCCAGATTGACAGCAGCAAGTTCACCAAATGTATGGTGGATAGTGGAAGCAGCATCAACATCATGTACCTGGATACACTACAGAAGATGAACTTGATGGAGGCAAACCTAAGGCGAACCAACACCATCTTCCACGGCGTAGTTCCTGGTCAGGAGACTCGGTCCCTTGGGTGCATCACACTTTAGGTCGCTTTTGGCGATGTCAATAATTACTACCAAGAACGCATGACCTTTGAGGTGGTCCCCTTCAAGAGCGTATTCCACGTCATATTCGGCCGCGACATATTCCACACCTTCATGGCCAAGCCATGCTTCGTCTACAACAAGCTCAAGATACCCAGACCAAACGGTGTCATCACCGTATTCGGAAGCTTTACCAAAGCAAGAGACTGCGAGATTGGAGAAGCAGCCTATGCAGAAGATGTCCTCTACAGCGAAGAATTCAAGGAGATCCAGAGCAAGGTTGATGCCTCGGAGATGCCCGCATCGAAGAAACAGATTTCTGAGTCCGCCCCAGCATTAAAGGCCGCCATCGAGACCAAGCCGGTGGAACTTGTGGCAGGTGATTCCTCCAAGACCACCGCCATTGGGACGAACCTGGACCCTAAATAGGAAAGCGCGCTCGTCGAGTTCCTTCGTGAGAATAGGTACATCTTTTCCTGGCAACCTACCGACATGAAAGGTGTACCTAGGGAACTTGCCGAGCACAGCTTGAATATTGATCCAAAATGTAAACCAGTGAAACAACCTCTACGACGCTTCGGAGACGAGAAGAGACGCGCCATAGGCAAAGAGATAGCTAGGTTACTTAAGGCTAGTTTTATCCGAGAAGTCCTTCACACCCGATGGGTGGCCAATCCTGTACTTGTCCCTAAAAAGGGAACCAAGGAATTAAGAATGTGCGTTGATTACACCGGCTTGAACAAGGCATGTCCCAAAGATCTGTTTGCTTTGCCTCGCATTGACCAAGTCATTGACTCGACGGCTGGCTCGGAGCTTTTGTGTTTTCTCGATGCATACTCAGGATACCACCAGGTCAAGATGAGGAAGCCGTACCAATTGGCCACTTCGTTCACTACACCATACGGCACGTTTTGCTATGTCACGATGCCCTTTGGGATAAAACACGCAGGTGCTACGTACCGGCGGACAATGCAACGTTGCCTACACGATCAAATTGGTTGGAACATGTAGCACCCCAGCTAACACCGCTACCAGAAAATCGCTGATGTTTATACTTTGTGCATCGTCATGACATCAGCATGCATCTTTTTGCCTAAAACTATTTGCGAAAAGCCCTATTTCTGTTTTCTACAAATACCCCTTCTCCAATTCAAATATAAAACCCTGTTCCTCTCGGATCCTTATTTTTGCCTAAAACTTATTTGTAAATGTTTTGTTTTAAATAAAAGGAAAGAAAAGAAATAACATAAATATTTTGTTAGGGAAGGCAGTCCATCCGGTCAGGCTCAAAGGCCCATCTAGACAGACCACCTACTACCCTATATATAAAACCCTAACCCTAAATTCCCTCACCAATCCCACATCCCTCCTCCCCGCCACCAGTCCTACCTTATCCATCGCTCGCTACCACGTTACCCTGATCGCGTCCCCACTCCCTGGCCCACCCCGCAGGCCCCCACCGCGAGATCCCCGCTCCCCATCCTCATGTTCTTCTCTTCTCGTGGCCCCACCTCCTCTGGCTCTCGTCCCGCAACCGCCACCGTCGCGGGAGCACCTGCCTCGCTCGCCCTGCGGAGCTCCCCGCGAGCGCCTTGTCCGCACCTCCACAGTGCACGCCCGTGGGACCCAGGCTGCCGTTCCCCTCGTCTCCCTCTTGGTGCTGCAGGCCTCTCGCATCCAGTAGCGCCGCGTCGTCCTCCGCCTCGAGCGTCGCCGCGTGCCCCTCGGAGGCCTCGCCTGTGCCACGTCGCACGCTCGCCGGCCCTTCCTCGGCCCGCCTCTGGCCCCGATCTTCCTCTGCCTCTCCTCGTGTTCCCCGGCCGCCATGCCCTCGAGCGCCTCCTCCGCCCGCGCGAGTGCAGCAAGGACGGCCACCACCGTCTCCCGCCGGTCCACTCCTTCCCGGGCCATCCTCTCCCTTCCCGAGCGTGCCGCCTCTGCCCATGAGAAATGCTGCAGCATCCTCTCCTCTGCCCCTCTGCCGAGCTGCCGTCGACGCCAGGCCCGCCTCCTCTGCAAGCTTGCCGCCAAGAACGGCATGCGCTGAAGCCTACTCGTGTTATGCCTCTTGATGTTTTGATCCAGCGAGAGAGTATCTTTGGATGCTATGGCATGTTGGTATCTCCATGTGTTTATCAGTGGTTGTCCAACGATTGCGCGACCTGCAATTTTTGAGCCTTGACCAACACCCGGTGTGTCCACAAGTTTCACCCGTGACACCCAATTAAAGACAATGATTTCCCCAAGACCACCATCAACCGTGACACCGACAAGATCTCCTTCTCGGGCCCCGATGGCGCTAAGTTCTCTATCGCAGATCAACAAGGCCTTCGACAAGAAACGCCAAGTGCTCCTTCCCGGAGTCCGAAGGCCGATCTCGCCGAGACCCCGAAGACCGATCCCGAACCCTCGGCGAACCCCAAGATCATCGATACCAATGTGTGACCCCTATCCGAGACCCCTATTTTATAAATGATATATCATTGTTGCCTATTAAATTGTTCATATTTGCACACATATCATGTGGTTTGGGGGCATTATGCCGATTCACATCATAATTAAATATGGAGGCCATATGCGGGCAAATCTAGTCTTATTTTGGCCCCATTTAAAATTGTGTAGCGAACCGGTGAAATATTTTGCCTTGATAAGATAACATTTAAATTGCGGGGTATCTAAACAACATAAACCTTCTAATTAAATGTCGGAACCCCGGTTCCATATAATATTGCCTAATTGCCTTGCATCATTGTCATGTCATACATCATATATGCATCATGCCCGATCTTCCGTCGTAGTATTAAATAGTGCATTCGGTATTTGTGCTAGTGTTTTGCTTATTCACGGACTAGGCCGATGAGTTGATGCGAGTGTCGACCTGATCCCCGGTGAACTTCGACAATGTTTTCAGGCGAGCATTCTCCCCATTTCTACCTATTTTATTTTTATAGCCTTTATTTCCTCCTGTTGATCTATTGCTATCTGTGTTGCGATGCTCTAGTTTTCGTACCCGTGATATCCCTTGCAGCCTTATATTGCCCCGGACACATCCTATCACCTGTTGTTTGGTAGATAGTCGGCCTTGCGTGTCGTAGTTGCTTGCTCAAGTGCTGTTACGTGTCGTCAAGTACCACCGTTGCTGAAAGACTGCCATATGCTTTATGTTGGAGTTGATCATAACTTTAATTACCGTTTAATAACTAAAATTGAAGTAAGTAAATAATGCAGAGGCACAGGTGGGCAATAGATGTTATCTGGTTTTTAACCGTCCACTTGTGTCCCATAGGACCCCGAGTACTTGATACTGTTTTGAATATTCACTATCCGCATGTGGGACCATGAATCCCCTAGCCGGAGCTTGAGTCATATTTATTTCTTGGGGCCACAAAGTAGTTTGGGGCTTTATTACTATCCTGTACTTATGCCATGCTTTATCGCTTATTTACGATCATGTGGGAGCGCCTGTCTTTTAGGAACAAATGTGGAATGTTTTCAAGGTATCGACAAGCCCAGTCACACTTTCGGGTTCCCGTTTACAGACCATTGGCACAAACCTCGAGTCCGTCTCGAGCCGCCAACTTCGTCATGGTAGCTTGGTGGGGTGGCCCCCTGAAATTTATATGAATCTTGCAATTGCTCTATCGTGATGCCTCGTTGGGTTTTTATTGGTTTTTCTCGAGGTTGATCGTGCATGTGTTGCTATTTGTGCCCCTCCTGCAGGGTAAAACTTTATGAAAGCCGTGTCCGCGGTTATGGACGACTTGGAGCACAATATCTCGATCATAGAAAACTATAACTAAAGTAGTGCTATAAATTTGACTTTATAATGACTAGTAATTAGCTTCACTATAATGGAATGGCTAAATAAAAGTGCCAACAATTGCTTGTTTGGGTTATCGCCTACTACCATTGTATCTGACTAGTAAGTATTGCAACTATAACGGAATTGCTAAATAAAAGTACCAACAACTGCTGGGTTTTGGGATGCCTCATGCTATATGTATCTGACTAGTAAGTACTACAACTATAACGGAATGGTTAATAAAACTGCCCACCGCTTATTATATTAGGATGACTCATGCTATCTATATCTGACTAGTAATTGCCACAACTATAACGAAATGAATAAAACTGCCAACGGTGTGAGTTCCTCGGTTGACTCCCTCGGTTGGTATCGAGGGGGAATACCAGGATGGGTATGTTTGGTGTTAGAATCAGGTTGGATCCGAGTAGGCCTTTCTTATCCCTATCTGATAGCCGCCAGTTGTACTGAGTATTTATAGGTTGTTTAGTGCATGCTGCGCTGCCGCTTCAGTCCACCATACCTATGTAGGCGAGGACCGCCGAATTCTAGTCTCGCCGTGTACTGGCCTCAGTACTGACCGCTCTCTTTTTCCTTTGCCCTTTGTCGGCACCCCTTTTGTTTAAGCAGGTTTTGAGATCGACGTCGTTAGCAGGGTTACCCTTCCGGCTTGGCCTGGGCAGGGTTATGGACGCCATTGGTTATTCTTCAGGGCTCTTAGCTCAATTTGCATCTTGTCCGTACTCGGGTGCTGTATTGTTTTCAAGGTGATTTGGATCTTTGTACTGAATATCTGTATTCTTGACTCTTTGAGTCGTTGTTGTATATATCTGTTCTGTGGGTTCCATCATGGACTATTGTGTAATGGTATTACTTCGTTATCCGCCCGCACGAAAGTGCCTGGTGGGCACCTTTGAATCGTTTCTATGCGGGTTTGGTGGGAATCGCTGAAACTTGCATAGGGCCGATTCCGAGGGTGTTACAGAGTGGTATCAGAGCTCAGCAGTTGCGATACCCCACTGGTCCAGCCTGTAGGATAACCTAGCTAACGGCCGATGTAGAGTGTCAAAACTATTTTGCAAAACCGGTTGGATAGATCTGATTAGTTCTTCTTTTACTCCTTACCCTCTGCTATTCTCCTCTTACCTATGCGTGTTTTGAATCTGCTCTCTTATCTTTTCTTCGAGTACAGGAATTCTCGTAGTTGGGTTTCCGTCATACCTTCAGGGTTTCGCTTCCATCCTTTTCTAACGGCGCTTCAACATCCGACCTTCATGCTATCTGATGAAGCTTTCATCTGTTGTACCTTTTAGTGGACCGAAAATTCACTAATTTTTTTTTATTCCTATCCTCCGGCGTTTCCGAGATGACGAAGTCAAGTACATCAGACCTGATGAGAATCTCCATCCCTTCTTAAATTTCTGAACCTCGCTTATTGAGATCTTCAGTCTGAATTCCGAAAGTTGGTTGCATAATCCGTCTGTTCATGTACATCGTAATGCTTTGAGTGCGGGATGGAGTCGCGACCATACCACTACTCTTATCATTCGCCTTGTACATTGAATCGGTGGATCAATGCAATTTACTCCTTCCGCTGAAGTTAGAGGTGGCCCTATCTTTTGAGACCTCTACCTTCGTCCTTTGTTTATCTGGAGCGTTCTCTCGACGATCATGGACAACGACCCCTTGTTGGTGGTGTCGCCGATTTCAAGGCTGAGAAATAATCCTTGTTAGTGGTGTCGCGAGGATCTACACAACGCGAGAAGATTCATATCGCCGGCCTTCTTCCCCGTACCATGAGGCGGATCTCGAGGGCGAGATCCATTGTTAGTGGTGTCGAATTGTAGCACCCCAGCTAACACCGCTACCAGAAAATCGCTGATGTTTATACTTTGTGCATCGTCATGACATCAGCATGCATCTTTTTGCCTAAAACTATTTGCGAAAAGCCCTATTTCTGTTTTCTACAAATACCCCTTCTCCAATTCAAATATAAAACCATGTTCCTCTCGGATCCTTATTTTTGCCTAAAACTTATTTGTAAATGTTTTGTTTTAAATAAAAGGAAAGAAAATAAATAACATAAATATTTTGTTAGGGAAGGCAGTCCATCCGGTCAGGCTCAAAGGTCCAACTAGACAGACCACCTACTACCCTATATATAAAACCCTAACCCTAAATTCCCTCACCAATCCCACATCCCTCCTCCCCGCCGCCAGTCCTACCTTATCCATCGCTCGCTACCACGTTCCCCTGATCGCGTCCCCACTCCCTGGCCCACCCCGCAGGCCCCCACCGCGAGATCCCCGCTCCCCATCCTCGTGTTCCTCTCTTCTCGCGGCCCCGCCTCCTCTGGCTCTCGTCCCGCAACCGCCACCGCCGCGGGAGCACCTGCCTCGCTCGCCCTATGGAGCTCCCCGCGAGCGCCTTGTCCGCACCTCCCTGAGTCTGCCCGTGGGACCCCAGGGCTGCCGTCTTCCCCTCCGTCGTCTCTCTCTTCTGGCGCCGCCGCCAGGGCACCTCGCATCCCAGCGCCGCCGCGTCGTCCTCCGCCTCGAGCGTCGCCGCGTGCCCCTCGGAGGCCTCGCCTGTGCCACGTCGCACGCTCGCCGGCCCTTCCTCGGCCCGCCTCTGGCCCCGATCTTCCTCTGCCTCTCCTCGTGTTCCCCGGCCGCCATGCCCTCGAGCGCCTCCTCCGCCCGCGCGAGTGCAGCAAGGACGGCCACCACCGTCTCCCGCCGGTCCACTCCTTCCCGGGCCATCCTCTCCCTTCCCGAGCGTGTCGCCTCTGCCAATGAGCAACGCCGCAACATCCTCTCCTCTGCCCCTCTGCCGAGCTGCCGTCGACACCAGGCCCGCCTCCTCTGCAAGCTTGCCACCAAGAACGGCATGCGCTGAAGCCTACTCGTGTTATGCCTCTTGATGTTTTGATCCAGCGAGAGAGTATCTTTGGATGCTATGGCATATTGGTATCTCCATGTGTTTATCAGTGGTTGTCCAACGATTGCGCGACCTGCAATTTTTGAGCCTTGACCAACACCCGGTGTGTCCACAAGTTTCACCCGTGACACCCAATTGAAGACAATGATTTCCCCAAGACCACCATCAACCGTGAAACCGACAAGATCTCCTTATCGGGCCCCGATGGTGCTATGTTCTCTGTCGCAGATCAACAAGGCCTTCGACAAGAAACGCCAAGTGCTCCTTCCCGGAGTCCGAAGGCTGATCTCGCCGAGACCCCGAAGACCGATCTCGAACCCTCGGCGAACCCCAAGATCATCGATACCAATGTGTGACCCCTATCCGAGACCCCTATTTTATAAATGATATATCATTGTTGCATATTAAATTGTTCATATTTGAACACATATCATGTGGTTTGGGGGCATTATGCCGATTCACATCATAATTAAATATGGAGGCCATATGCGGGCAAATCTAGTCTTATTTTGGCCCCATTTAAAATTGTGTAGCGAACCGGTGAAATATTTTGCCTTGATAAGATAACATTTAAATTGCGGGGTATCTAAACAAAATGAACCTTCTAATTAAATGTCGGAACCCCGGTTCCATATAATATTGCCTAATTGCCTTGCATCATTGTCATGTCATACATCATATATGCATCATGCCCGATCTTCCGTCGTAGTATTAAATAGTGCATTCGGTATTTGTGCTAGTGTTTTGCTTCTTCACGGACTAGGCCGATGAGTTGATGCAAGTGTCGACCTGATCCCCGGTGAACTTCGACAATGTTTTCAGGCGAGCATTCTCCCCCTTTCTACCTATTTTATTTTTATAGCCTTTATTTCCTCCTGTTGATCTATTGCTATCTGTGTTGCGATGCTCTAGTTTTCGTACCCGTGATATCCCTTGCAGCCTTATATTGCCCCGGACTCATCCTATCACCTGTTGTTTGGTAGATAGTTGGCCTTGCGTGTTGTAGTTGCTTGCTCAAGTGCTGTTACGTGTCGTCAAGTACCACCGTTGTTGAAAGACTGCCATATGCTTTATGTTGGAGTTGATCATAACTTTAATTACCGTTTAATAACTAAAATTGAAGTAAGTAAATAATGCAGAGGCACAGGTGGGCAATAGATGTTATTTGGTTTTTAACCGTCCACTTGTGTCCCGTAGGACCCCGAGTACTTGATACCTGTTCTTTGAATATTCGCACTATCCGCATGTGGGACCATGAATCCCCCTAGCCAGAGCTTGAGTCATATTTATTTCTTGGGGCCACAAAGTAGTTTGGGGCTTTATTACTATCCTGTACTTATGCCATGCTTTACTGCTTATTTACGATTGCGCGTGGAGCGCCTGTACTGTTTAGGAACAAATGTGGAATGTTTTCGCGGTATCGACAAGCCCAGTCACACTTTCGGGTTCCCGGTCGTTTACAGCCATTGGCACAAACCTCTGAGTCCGTCTCGGAGCTGGCCAACTTCGTCGCGGGTAGCTTGGTGGGGTGGCCCCCTGAAATTTATATGAATCTTGCAATTGCTCTGTCGTGATGCCTCGTTGGGTTTTTATTGGTTTTTCTCGAGGTTGATCGTGCGTGTGTTGCTATTTGTGCCCCCTGCAGGGTAAAACTTTCTGAAAGCCGTGTCCGCGGTTATGGACGACTTGGAGCACAGTATCTCGATCATAGACAACTATAACTAAAGTAGTGCTATAAATTTGACTTTATAATGACTAGTAATTAGCTTCACTATAATGGAATGGCTAAATAAAAGTGCCAACAATTGCTTGCTTGGGTTGTCGCCTGCTACCATTGTATCTGACTAGTAAGTATTGCAACTATAACGGAATTGCTAAATAAAAGTACCAACAACTGCTGGGTTTTGGGATGCCTCATGCTATATGTATCTGACTAGTAAGTACTACAACTATAATGGAATGGTTAATTAAAACTACCCACCGCTTATTATATCAGGATGACTCATGCTATCTATATCTGACTAGTAATTGCCACAACTATAACGAAATGAATAAAACTGCCAACGGTGTGAGTTCCTCGGTTGGTATCGAGGGGGAATACCAGGATGGGTATGTTTGGTGTTAGAATCAGGTTGGATCCGAGTAGGCCTTTCTTATCCCTATCTGATAGCCGCCAGTTGTACTGAGTCTCTATAGGTTGTTTAGTGCATGATGCGCTGCTGCTTCAGTCCACCATACCTATGTAGGCGAGGACCGCCGAATTCTAGTCTCGCCGTGTACTGGCCTCAGTACTGACCGCTCTCTTTTTCCTTTGCCCTTTGTCGGCACCCCTTTTGTTTAAGCAGGTTTTGAGATCGATGTCGTTAGCAGGGTTACCCTTCCGGCTTGGCCTGGGCAGGGTTATGGACGCCATTGGTTATTCTTCAGGGCTCTTTGCTCAATTTGCATCTTGTCCGTACTCGGGCGCTGTATTGTTTTCAAGGTGATTTGGATCTTTGTACTGAATATCTGTATTCTTGACTCTTTGAGTCGTTGTTGTATATATCTGTTCTGTGGGTTCCATCGTGGACTATTGTGTAATGGTATTACTTCGTTATCCGCCCGCACGAAAGTGCCTGGTGGGCACCTTTGAATCGTTTCTATGCGGGTTTGGCGGGAATCGCTGAAACTTGCATAGGGCCGATTCCGAGGGTGTTACAGAACATTCACGCCTATGTGGACGATATAGAGGTGATGTCTAAAAAATTAAACGACTTAATCTCTGACTTAAAAGAAACCTTTGATAATCTCCGGAAATACAACATGATGCTCAACCCTAAGAAGTGCGTCTTCGGGGTTCCAGCCGGCAAATTGTTGGGCTTCATCGTTTCCCAGCATGGAATCAAGGTCAACCCGGAGAAAATCAAGGCCATCTTGAACATAAACCGTCCAACATGCCTAAAGGACATACAACGGCTAACAGGTTATGTTGCAGCAGTTAGTCGGTTCATCAGCCGACTTGGAGAGAAGGCCCTGCCGCTGTACAAGTTGCTGAAGAAGGCGGAAAAATTCACGTGGACAGATGAGGCAGATGCAACATTGAAGCAGCTCAAGGAGATACTTTCCTTAGCGCCTATCCTTGCAGCACCCGAGCCTGGCGAGCCCATGTTAATCTACATGGCGGCCACCAACCGGGTAATCAGCATCGTCGTCGTGGTAGAGCGGAAGGAACCAGGCTATGAGCACGGAGTTCAACGACCAGTTTACTATGTAAGCGAGGTCTTGACAGAGTCCAAGCAGCGTTACCCGCACTACCAAAAGATAGCTTATGGAGTATTCCTTGATTCTCGGAAGCTGATGCATTATTTCAGGAAGCACCCTATCCCAGTGTTGAGCAAGACTCCACTGTCCGACATTATCAACAACTGTGACACTACGGGTAGGGTCGCGAAGTGGGGCATTGAACTTGCTGCCTTCGAGATCACCTACAAGCGACACGACGCTATAAAGTCACAAGCCTTGGTGGACTTTATCGCAGATTGGACGGAGCTGACAGATGCTACCCCAATGCTGGGGCTAGAATATTGGGTGATGCACTTTGAGGCTACGAACAACATGGTAGAATATGAAGCACTCATTCACGGACTACGCGTAGCCAAGGATATTGGCATCAAGCGCATATTTTGCTGTGGAGATTCCGACTTGGTTGCCCAGCAAGTGGCTGGCACCTGGAACGCGTGGAACCCTATGATGGCGGCATATCGAGACGAAGTGGACGAGATAGCCAAGAGCTTCTTGGGATACGAGGTCAAGTATGTACCTAGGGAGCAAAACTAGGCGGCTGATCTGCTGTCTAAGCTTGGATTAGGGCGCAAACGCATTCCGCCTAGCGTTTTCTTGGAACATCTACGGACACCATCCGTGAAGGGGGACGATGTGGACAACCCATACAGATTTGACTCTTTCGTTCACATGGTGACAAAGATCCCTTTGGCTTGGACAAAACCGTTCATGGAATATCTCGTACACAGAACTTTGCCTGACGATGAAGTCGAAAGACAGAAAATAGTACGTCGAGCAAAGGGCTATACCATACTCAAGGGACAGCTCTACAAAACAAGCATCACTGGTGTATACCTTAAGTATGTTTCCCACCAAGAAGGTATTGATATCTGTTGGAGATATGCCCTAGAGGCAATAATAAATGTAGTTATTATTATATCTTTGTGTTTATGATAAATGTTTACATTCATGCTATAATAGTATTAACAAGGAAACATTAATACTTGTGTGATTTGTAAACTAAAATAGAGTCCCTAGTAAAGCCTCTATATAATACTAGCTTGTTGGTTAATAAATGATTGTGGTTTCCCTATCATGAACATTGAGATGTTATTAACAACAAGATCATATCGTTAGGAGAATGATATGATGGACATACTCCTATAGATAAGCGTAGCATAAAGATCAAGTCATTTTAATAGTTCAATTGCTATATGCTTTCTGATACATAGTAACCTAATTCCTTCGACCATGACATCATGCATATCACCTTCACCGGAAGGATGCTTTGATGACATTAAACACCACACCGTAACTAGGTGGCTATAAAGGTGGCATTGAGTGTTCGGAAAGTATTGGTTGCTACACATGGATCAAGAGTGGGATTTGTCCATCCATATGATGGATAGATATACTCTGGCCCCTCTCGGTGAAATGTCATCCAATTAGCTTGCAAGCATGTGACTAGCTCACAAGGGATCACATATCACGGGAACGAGAAAAGAGTACTTATCAGTAACGAGGTTGAACTAGGTATGCAGAGATACCGACGATCATAACCTCGGATAAGTAAACTATCGTGAGACAAAGGGAAATTAGTATCGTATGTAAGTGGTTCATTCGATCGCAAAGTAATCGTCGAAATATGTGGGAGCCATATGAATTTCCAGATTCCTCTATTGGTTATTGTTCGGAGAAGTGTCTCGATCATGTCCACATAATTCACGAACCGTAGGGAGACACACTTAAGGATTCGGCGTTGTTTGAGTTGTTATGGAATGATGAGTAAGAGACTGAATGTCGTTCGGAGTCTCGGATGGGATCCGGGATATCACGAGGAGATCCGGAATGGTTTGGAGAATAAGATTCATATAAGGAAAGTCCTGTTTCGGGGTTGGAGAATGGTTCCGGTGTTTTCATTGGGAATGTTCTAGAAGGTTCCGGAATGTCCGGCACTCCAAAGGGGAAGGGTACATGAATGTGTCATACCAAGTTGGAATGATTGCATCATGTACGAGGTGTCATCGCTGAACAAAATAAAGGGTTTAATCAAATCCTAGTTTGAAAAGTCAAACGCCAATTGGAAAAGTCAAACGGCTATTTTGGGAAGTGGAGGGGAAGGTGGAAACCGAGTTGGGGAGGAGTTCCTCCCCTCCACCGCCAGCCCCCATGGGAAACCGAGTTGGGGAGGGACTCCCCTCCCCTGGCGCGGCCCCTCCACCTATATAAGGAGGGGCAGGGCTGCCCCTCCTAGAACCCAACACCTCCACCCGCAAACCCTAGCCCTAAGCCGCCGGCCCTCCTGCAGCCGCCGCCGCCCTAGGGCAAGCCGCCGACGCCGCCTAGCTAACCCTAGCCGCCGGCCAAGCCTCCTCCTTGGTGTGTCTAAACCCTAGATCACCGAGGAGCTCTCTCATAGTCCACCATACTCGCTCCGGCTTAAGGCGAAGCCCTGCGAGATCTCCCCTCTACTTCCGGTACCACGCCGTTGTGCTGCCTGAATCGCGAGGAGAGTGCTACAACCTCCGCTGCCTGCTGGAACAAGGGAGAGGAAGGTCTTCGTCGAGTACCGAACGTGTGACCGACTGGGGGAGCGCTGCCGGAACACAGCGCCGGAAGGTTCATCTACGCCATCTTGAGATCGGCAAGAGTACGACTACATCACCCACGAGAATCCGCTCTCGTTAAACACTTTGGAATCTTCGAGGGTGAGTTATTCCATCGACTCGTTGCTACAATCTAGTAGATAGATCTTGGCTTGTTTGTTTGTATGCGGTAGAAATTTTTTGTTTTCCATGCTACGAAACCCTACAATGGTATCAGAGCCGTGTCTATATGTAGATCTGTTGCACGAGTAGAACACAATGGTCATTATGGGCGTTGATGCTTTTATTGTCGATTGCTTCTTGTGTACTTTGCGTCTTGCGGGATGTTGGGATGAAGCGGCCCGGGCTAACCTTACATGACATCGTTCATGAGACTTGCTCCACGCTTGACATGCAACTTGTATTGCATAAGTGGCTTTGCGGGTGCCTGTTTCTCCCAGCATAGTTAAGATTCAATTTACAACGGGTGATTGTCAATACTAGTATCAATGTTGTGGTTCTTGTTCGTAAGTTAGAACAACACTTATTGAAAGCCCCAAACCACGTAAAACATGCAAAGAAAGTAGAGGCGTCTAACTTTGTTTTGCAGGGGTGTGCTGCGATGTGATATGGCCATGATTGTGATTATATTTGATGTATGCAATGTTCCTTATTGTAAGTTGGCAACCGGCAGGAGCCAAATGGTTGTCTTTAATTTTGTTAAGACCCGCGTGTCTATTCAAAGTAGTTGTAATAGTTGAAGCCGGTGGACGACAACCATGGAGAAGCGTCATTGACCTTGATGCAATGCCGGTGATGATGGAGATCATGTTCGTGCTTGAAGATGGAGATCGGAAGCACAAAGAAGAAAGGCCATATCATATCACATATTATGAATTGCATGTGATGTTAATCCTTTATGCATCTTGTATTGCTTAGTTAAAAACGGTAGCATTATAAGATGATCCCTCATGCACATGAATTTCAAGTCATAAAGTGTTCACCCTTAGTTAACACCGTTGCTAAAGCTTGTTTTTTCGAAGCACCACGTGATGATCGGGTGTGTTAGATTCCACAAGTGTATACAACGTGAGCAAGCCAGACTTGCTCATGCGAAAACTAAGGTTTGATCTTGATGAGACTAGCATGTACAGACATGGTCTTGGAACACGGATCACCGAAAGGTAAAGCATGAATCATATAGTAGATATGATGAACATGTCGATTGTTCGCCATTGAAACTATATCAACTCTCGTGATGATCGGTGTTGATGTGGTGGATTTGGTTCGTGTGATCACTAAAACAATGTGAGGGATATTGTTTTGAGTGGGAGTTCACCTAGATTAATTTAACTATTAATTAAAACTCAATTTGTCATAAACTTAGTCTAAACTATTGCAAATATGTTGTAGATCAATGGAGGCCCCTACCATCAATTTTAATGCGTTCCTAGAGAAAGAAAAGTTGAAGAACAATGGAAGCAACTTCGCGGATTGGTTCCGCAATTTGAGGATTGTCCTCACAACTGGTAATTTGACCTATGTGCTGGATGCACCGCTGGGTGACCCACCTGCAGCTACTTCTACCGATGAAGTAAAGAATGTTTACCTCGCTCGGAAGACTCAGTACTCCACAGTTCAGTGTGCTATCTTGTATGGTTTAGAATCGGAGCTTCAGAAAAGGTTTGAGAATTCAGACCCACATGATATTGTCCGTGATCTCAAATTGATCTTTGAGACTCACGCGGCGATTGAGAGCTATGAGGCTTCTGAAAAGTTCTTTAACTGCAAGATGGAAGAGGGCAGCTCCGTCAGTGAGCATGTGCTTAAGATGTCTGGGCATGCAAACAAACTTCAAAGCTTGGGTATAGTGATTCCTAATGCTTTGGGGATTTACCGTGTCCTCCAATCACTACCACCAAGTTACAAGAACTTTGTGATGAACTACAATATGCAAAACATGAACAAGCAGTTGCCAGAACTCTTTGCCATGTTGAAATCTGCAGAAGTGGAGATCAAGAAAGAGCACCAAGTGTTGATGGTCAATAAGACCACCAAATTCAAGAAAGGCAAGTCTAAGCAAAAGGGACACTTCAAGAAGGGTGGTAAGAAAGTTACCGCGCCGACGAAGAAGACCAAGGACCCAAGCACGATCTTGAGTGCTTTTACTACAAGGGAGAAGGTCACTGGAAGCGGAATTGCCCAAAGTACTTGGTGGATTTGAAGAACGACAACATCAAGAAGAAAGGTATATCCGATATACATGTTATTGATGTGTATCTCACTAGTACTCGTAGTAGTGCGTATGTATTTGATACTGGTTCGGTTGCTCATATTTGTAACTCGAAACAGGTGCTGCAGAATAAACGGAAGCTAGCGAAGAACGAGGTGACGATGCGCGTGGGAAATGGATCAAAGGTTGATGTGATCGCGGTCGGCACGCTACCCCTTCATCTACCATCGGGATTAGTTTTATACTTAAATAATTGTTATTTGGTGCCTGCGTTAAGCATGAACATTATATCGGGATCTTGTTTATTGCGAGACGGTTACTTGTTTAAGTCCGAGAATAATGGTTGTTCGATTTATATGAGTAATATGTTTGATGCACATGCACCTTTGATAGATGGTCTATTCTTGTTGAATCTCGATAGTGGAAATACACATATTAATAACATTGAGGCTAAACGTTTGAAATCGAGCGATAACTCGACCTATATGTGGTATTGTCGTCTTGGTCACATTGGAGTGAAGCGTATGAAGAAACTCCATTCCGATGGGCTTCTTGAATCACTTGATTTCGAATCACTTGAAAGATGTGAAGCATGTCTGATGGGTAAAATGACTAAGACTCCATTTTCTGGTATGATGGAGCGAGCTACGGACTTATTGGAAATCATACATACCGATCTGTGTGGTCCAATGAGTGTAGCATCGCGCGGTGGTTATCGTTATGTTCTTACCTTCACGGATGACTTGAGTAGATATGGGTATATCTATTTCATGAAACATAAGTCCAAAACTTTCAAGAAGTGTAAGGAATTTCAAAGTGAGGTAGAGAATCAACGTAACAAGAAGATTAAATTTCTACGTTCTGATCATGGAGGTGAATATCTAAGTTACGAGTTTGGCGAGCATTTGAAGAAATGTGGAATACTTTCACAATTGACACCGCCGGGAACACCACAGCGTAATGGTGTGTCCGAACGTTGTAATCGAACTCTCTTAGATATGGTTCGTTCTATGATGTCACTTACAGATTTACCGCTATCATTTTGGGGTTATGCATTAGAAACAGCCGCATTCACTTTAAATAGGGCACCATCTAAATCCGTTGAAACGACACCATATGAATTATGGTTTGGGAAGAAACCTAAATTGTCGTTCCTTAAAGTTTGGGGTTGCGAAGCCTATGTAAAGAAGTTACAACCGGACAAGCTTGAACCCAAAGCGGAAAAATGCGTCTTCATAGGATACCCGAAGGAAACTATTGGGTATACCTTCTATCATAGATCCGAAGGCAAAATATTCGTTGCCAAGAATGGATCCTTTCTAGAGAAGGAATTTCTCTCGAAAGAAGTGACTGGAAGGAAAGTAGAACTCGACGAGGTTGTCGAACCTTCTCTCGAACTTGCGAGTAGCGAAGCACCGTAAGAAGTTCCTGTGGTGCCTACACCAATAAGAGAGGAAGCTAATGATGATGATCATGAAACTTCGGTTGAGTTGCTACAGAGCCTCGCAGGTCAACGAGAACTCGTACCACTCCTGATTGGTATGATCCCGTTATGAGTGTCATGTTGGTGGACAACACCAACGACCCTGCGACATATGAGGAAGCTATGATGAGCCCAGATTCCAATAAATGGCAAGAAGCCATGAAATCCGAGATTGGATCCATGTACGAAAACCAAGTATGGACTTTGGTGGACTTACCGGATGGCCGAAAGGCTGTCGAGAACAAATGGATTTTCAAGAAGAAAACAGATGCTGATGGTAATGTTACTGTCTATAAAGCTCAACTTGTCGCAAAAGGGTTTCGACAAATTCAAGGAGTTGACTACGATGAGACTTTCTCAACTGTAGCGAAGCTAAAGTCTATGAGGATTATGTTAGCAATCGCTGCATATTATGATTATGAGATATGGCAGATGGATGTCAAAACAGCATTCCTCAATGGAGACATTGATGAAGAGTTGTATATGATACAACCCAAAGGTTTTGTCGATCCTAAAGATGCTAACAAGGTATGCAAACTTCAACGGCCCATCTATGGATTGAAGCAAGCATCCCGAAGTTGGAATCAACGTTTTGATAAGGTGATCAAAAGTTTTGGTTTTATACAAACTTATGGAGAAGCTTGTATTTACAAGAAAGTGAGTGGGAGCTCTGTAGCATTATTAATACTATATGTAGATGACATATTGTTGATTGGGAATGATGTATACCTTCTTAATAGTGTCAAGGAATATTTGAATAATAGTTTTTCAATGAAGGATCTTGGCGAAGCAGCTTACATATTAGGCATAAAGATTTATAGAGATAGATCAAGACGCCTAATATCATTGTCACAAAGTACATATTTGGACAAACTTCTAAAGAGGTTTGGAATGGAAGATAGCAAGAAAGGGTTCTTGCCCATGTTGCCCAATACGACCTTGAGTAAAACTCAAAGTCCGACAACGGCAGAAGATAGAGAAAGGATGAGTAAGACTCCCTATGCCTCAGCCATAGGATCTCTAATGTATGCCATGCTATGTACTAGACCCGACATTGCATATGCTGTTAGTTTAACTAGCAGATATCAAAGTGATCCAGGAGTGCATCATTGGATAGCGGTCAAAAACATCCTTAAGTACTTAAGAAGAACTAAGGATATGGTTCTTTCTTATGGAGGTGATGAACAGCTCGTTGTTAATGGTTACACCGATGCTAGTTGGAACACCGATCCGGATGATTCTAAATCACAATCTGGATACGTATTTACTTTGAATGGTGCAGCAGTTAGCTGGAGGAGTGCAAAGCAAAGCGTTGTGGCAAGATCTTCAACTGAATCGGAATACATGGCTGCTTCGGAGGCTTCACAAGAAGCGATATGGATGAAAGAGTTCATTACAGAGCTGGGTGTGGTTCCTAGTGCGCTGGACCCAATGTCTATCTACTGTGATAACATGGGCGCCATAGCCAGTGCGCAAGAACCAAGGTCACACAAGAAGCTGAAGCACATCAAGCTACGTTTTCACGCTATTCGAGAACATGTCCAAGAAGGGGACATAAAGATTTCCAAAGTACACACAGATCTGAATGTGGCGGATCCGTTGACTAAACCTCTCTCGAGGGCAAAACATGACCAGCACCAAACTGCCATGGGTGTTCGGTATATTACCATGTAATCTAGATTAGATGACTCTAGTGCAAGTGGGAGACTGTTGGAGATATGCCCTAGAGGCAATAATAAATGTAGTTATTATTATATCTTTGTGTTTATGATAAATGTTTACATTCATGCTATAATAGTATTAACAAGGAAACATTAATACTTGTGTGATTTGTAAACTAAAATAGAGTCCCTAGTAAAGCCTCTATATAATACTATCTTGTTGGTTAATAAATGATTGTGGTTTCCCTATCATGAACATTGAGATGTTATTAACAACAAGATCATATCGTTAGGAGAATGATATGATGGACATACTCCTATAGATAAGCGTAGCATAAAGATCAAGTCATTTTGATAGTTCAATTGTTATATGCTTTCTGATACATAGTAACCTAATTCCTTCGACCATGACATCATGCATATCACCTTCACCGGAAGGATGCTTTGATGACATTAAACACCACACCGTAACTGGGTGGCTATAAAGGTGGCATTGAGTGTTCGGAAAGTATTGGTTGAGACACATGCATCAAGAGTGGGATTTGTCCATCCATATGACGGATAGATATACTCTGGCCCCTCTCGGTGAAATGTCATCCAATTAGCTTGCAAGCATGTGACTGGCTCACAAGGGATCACATATCACGGGAACGAGAAAAGAGTACTTATCGATGCGAGGTTGAACTAGGTATGCGTAGATACGCGATCATAACCTCGGATAAGTAAACTATCGTGAGACAAAGGGAAATTGGTATCGTATGTAAGTGGTTCATTCGATCGCAAAGTAATAGTAGAAATATGTGGGAGCCATATGAATTTCCAGATTCCTCTATTGGTTATTGTTCGGAGAAGTGTCTCGATCATGTCCGCATAATTCACGAACCGTAGGGAGACACACTTAAGGATTCGACGTTGTTTGAGTAGTTATGGAATGATGAGTAAGAGACCGAATGTTGTTCGGAGTCTCGGATGGGATCCGGGATATCACGAGGAGATCCGGAATGGTCCGGAGAATACGATTCATATAAGGAAAGTCCTGTTTCGGGGTTGGAGAATGTTGTTCTAGAAGGTTCCGGAATGTCCGGCACTCCAAAGGGGAAGGGTACATGAATGTGTCATACCAAGTTGGAATGATTGCATCATGTACTAGGTGTCATCGCTGAACAAAATAAAGGGTTTAATCAAATCCTAGTTTGAAAAGTCAAACCCCATTTTGAAAAGTCAAACGGCTATTTTGGGAAGTGGAGGGGAAGGTGGAAACCGAGTTGGGGAGGAGTTCCTCCCCTCCACCGCCGGCCCCCTTGGGAAACCGAGTTGGGGAGGGACTCCCCTCCCCTGGCGCGGACCCTCCACCTATATAAGGAGGGGCAGGGCTGCCCCTCCTTGGACCCAACACCTCCACCCGCAAACCCTAGCCCTAAGCCGCCGGCCCTCCTGCGCAGCCACGCCCTAGGAAAGCCGCCTTGCCGCCTAGCTAACCCTAGCCGCCCAAGCCTCCTCCTTGGTGTGTCCAAACCCTACCTCGCCGAGGAGCTCTCTCATAGTCCACCATACTGCCTCGGCTTAAGGCGAAGCCTGAGATCTCCCTCTACTTCCAAGACCACGCCATTGTCTTTCTTGAATCGCGGGAGAGTGCTACAACCTCTGCTTCTTGGAACAAGGAGAGGAAGGTCTTTATCAAATCTTAAAGTGTGACTGATTGCGGAGCGCTGTCACTGGCCGGAAGGATCGTCTACGCGATCTTGAGATCGGCAAGAGTACGACTACATCACCCACGAGAATCCGCTCTCGTTAAACACTTTGGAATCTTCGAGGGTGAGTTATTCCATCGACTCGTTGCTACAATCTAGTAGATAGATCTTGGCTTGTTTGTTTGTATGCGGTAGAATTTTTTTTGTTTTCCATGCTACGAAACCCTACAATATCCTACGCAAAATCCATCTCGGAGATTGGGGGCATCATGCCGCTCCTCGATCGTTGGTAGCTAAAGCATTCCGACAAGGATTCTACTGGCTGACCGCGAGCATTCTCGTTCTGTGGAAAAAAGAAAAGTTAAACGTTGTTTGGTCTACTTGGAGCATCTACCCGGAAAATTTCCACCGAGACGCTCGGGGGCTACAGCGAGAGTTTTTAACTTAGCAATATGCTTAGTCTTTCTTTAAGCATCTAGTCGAAACTAATTCAGTTTCGATTAGAAGCTTGGGGGCTACAGTATAAAGTTTTTAACTCGGATGTATGCTTAGCTTCTCTTTAAGCATCTAGTCAAAACTAATTCAGTTACAACTAGAAGCTTGGGGGCTATAGTATTGAAATTTATAAACACTGTGTATGCTACTCTTAAAGAATCTACTTGGAATAATTCATTCCACCTATATGCTTGGGGGCTACAGTGAGAAGTTTTCTAGCTTAGTCACTCTTAGAGCATCTAGGCGAAAAGACCTATGGTTTTTCGTCTACATCCTCGGGGGATACAGTGGGATATTCATATGAAATGCAAAAGGCAAAAATAACTTACAAGTGCAATGATCTTGAGGTTAGTAGCACTCTCAGCCAGAAGCTTGCCGAAGGATACACTATTTCCCTGCAAGATCTCTGCTTGCCGGAGAAGCTCCTCTAGACCGCACGTCAGAGATGTCGGCGCCGCACCAGGAACCAGAGCAGTGCTACCCGGTGTAAGTACAGGATAGACTATCTTTGGATACTCTATGGTTTTCTTGGGTGCGGGGGCGCCGCCTTCGGCAGAAGTACCAGCTTCCACCATCGCCTTACCGCAACCGATGGCATCCTTAGCCGGAGCTTCAGCCATTTGGTGTGCGGCACTTTGCTGTGTCGCCTTCTCGCCGACAACAACAAGCTCGGTAGAGGCACGTGAGTCCACTTCCATGGTGGAAGGGCCAGATGCTTTCGTAGCTTGTGAGCTTGTCGGAGCGGAGGAAGGCTTGATGATGGGAGTGACAGGGGCGATGGCGGGAGATGCGTCGCGATGCAGCATGTCCTTGATGGTTCTAGAAGCCCGCTATGTTTTGGAGGTCTTCTTCAAGCTGGTCGTAGCTTTCTTCCTGAAACGTGCAAAATGCATAAGTACAGGAACAAAAAAGATAAATGGACAATCTCAGAGAGAAAGAAGCTTATACAAGAGGGGGTGCTTTGGCAAAGGGGATCCCAGTAGTCTTTCTTTTCTCCGCCTCCAGGGCGGCGGTAGTCTTCTTATAGGCTCCACCCTCGTCTTCTTCTTCTTGCCTCCGTCTCCAGCGTCAGAGGTGGAGATCTTCCTCTTTCACGACAACGGAACATCGTCGTCGGACACGACCGTGACTTCCTTCATATTTGGATCATATATTTGGACAGCCATGCTATCCTCCTCTAGATCGCAAAGTTGTTAAGTGAGAGTTCACCGTGTTAGATGAGATGAAAAGGGTTAAGACGGAAGAACTGGAGTATATGTCATACACGGAAAATAAGCAGTTACCTTTGGGCACTTGCTCTCTACGAACATGTCGTAGGTGATGGTGAAGCCACGCTTCCTATCCTTCACCTTGACGATGTCCTTGAGGTGAAGCTTGATGGAGTCGCTCGAGAAGTTGTCCACGGAGATGCGGAGGCTATCCCTTCTATCGTTGGTATACTCGTGCATCAGCTTCGAGCGGTGCTGCAGAGGTTGGATTCGCTTGATTAAGCAGCACATGGCTAGGATCAAGCCGGTCAAACCCGTCTCTACGAACCACTCTATCCGCCTTATAGCGCGGGAAGCGTCGATGTCGGAGGGAAGGGAGGCCTGGGATCTCCATGTCGAGGCTTCGGCGGCGGCTCCATCGACGAAGTCCGGGTACGTTACCTCTCGGTTAGCCAGAGGGATATCTGGACCATAGAAGTAAGTACACTGCTAGTTCTTGCAGGACTTGTGGCCTACGATGTCAGGGAACCGTCGGCCAGGACGGATCTTGAATCTAATGGTGCTACAATTGCTAAGTTCATCCTTGATGGCCCCGGCTTCGCGTTTGATGGTGAAGAAATAGACAAAGAGATCTAGCCTAGGCCTAATCCCTAGGTAACCCTCGCAAAGCGCCGCGTAATTAGTAAGCGCTAGGATACTGTTGGGAGAGAGATTTTGGGGTTGTACTCGGTAATGATTGAGGACAGCAAGGAAGAAGTTAGAGATGGGCGGGGAGACGCCGCGTACCAATTGTGCTTTGAGGTACACCTTTTCTCCCGCTTGGGGAGAAGGTGTGACCTCGCCGGCCGGCGCCGCCCGCCAGGCGAGCCCCTCCGTCGCAGGGAGGTAGCCTACGATGATCAACTCCTTGATGTCGCGGTCCGTGACATCCAAACCGCGCCAGTCGCCTTTGCGGGAGTCGTTTTCCTCCTCCAGCAGCTCTAACACCGCTGGATTGTGGTCGCCGCCGGTGGTCTCGACCACCGCAGAGACGGGGATGACCAGGCCCTCTAGGGGCACGACGAAGGAGTTCGCCGGCTTTGCCGCGGCTTTGCCGTGGCTTCTCCTGATGCCGCCATCGAGGTATAAGAACTGCTCCTGGTCATTGCGAGTGTTTGGAGGTGACTGGCGAGATTGGGAGTTAGGGTTTTTCGCAAGTTGCGCGAAGAGCTCGAGGGGGCGCTCGCTGGAGGAAGAAGACGATGCGAGGAGAGAATGAGGTGAAAGTAAATTTTCCACCACAGTTACTATTTATGATCTCCAGCATCAAGATTCGTGCAGCTTGATCAGACGGTTGCCGCGTAGACGCCGTGTGTGCAGACGTGCGCGGAAATTTCGCAAAGTCCCAACCGTCGCCGCCAAAGGTTCGTATCGCTCGCGCGGGACAAGTGGAAATGATTGCGTTCTCTGCATGTGTGAGTTACGAGGCGTTACTGACCTACGTCTACATAGCCCTAGACGACATAGGTAGATGAACCATCACATCAGAAGATTCCGGCATGGACGGATCTAGTCCGGCTATAGAAGAGTACGATGGAAGATTCCGCAATTCTCCGGCTTACTAGTTTAAGACGGAGGAAACCTTGCAGGGTTCTTTGGGAGGACTACAAGATATTGCTTGATGATTTGCCGACATCCATCTAGGCGGAGCATTCCACGTGAAGAGGCAAGACGGCGCAAGATCTCGGAGTTCTTTGGGGGCTACTGTTGGGGATATGCTATATGGGTATCCTCATAGCATGTCTCCTATCCGAATAACCCGGGTGGCCCACAGTTGGTAGCACGGCCCATGGCCTGCTGGGCGGCCTAGTTAGATGGATCCAGAAGGGAGGACCATGCCGGATAAAGGAAGGCTGCGATGGTGTCACCAGCGTACCCGGAGCCTTGTAGTACAAGACATGCAAGACTAGTAATAGACGGTGTAGGACCCTGTAACCTGTCCGGCTAGGACTTTTCCCTGTAACCCTAGGACCTGGTGACTATATAAGTCGGGCCTATGGGATCCTTTAGGGCACGATAACTTAGACAATGTCAAACAACCTCGCACAGCGAACCTATCTCTGTAACTCAGCGTATTGCCATTATAGTGATTTATAGCAGGAGTAGGATTCCGCCACCGTTGCGGGATCTGAAACTGGGTAAGCTGTGTTACTTCATACCCGTCAACCGTCCGCCTTCCCCCACGTCTCTAAACACGCACTGTGAGGACCCCTCCATGGCGTACTCGTCGGCAATACCACGATAATCTTGTCCGTACTCGGATACTATTTGGCTTTCTTTATGATTTGTATCATTTGTATTCTTGACTCGTCGAGTCATTGCTGTATATATAAGTTCTTGTGGACTCTGTTGTAAACTACTATGATGTAACTACTTGTAATCAAATCCCACCCAAACATAAGTGAATGGTGGGCGTCTTTGAATCGCTTCTATGCGGGTTTTGGCGGGAAATGCTGAGATATGCATAGACCCGATTCGGGGGTGTTACAAGTGGTATCAGAGCAAAGGCTTACGATACCCCACTGGTCAAGCCTATAGGATAACCTAGCTAACGGACGTTGTAGAGTGTCAAAACTATTTTGCTATAAATGCGTTGGATAGATCTGACTAGCTCTCCTTTTACTCCTTATCTTTAATCTTTCCCCTCTTATATTTGTGTGTTTTGATCTAATCTCTTACCTTCTTCAAGTCCAGGATTTCTCGCGGTTGGGTTTCCGTTGTACCTTTAGGGTTCTGCTCCCCTCCTTTTGTAACTGTGGAACTACAACTAGATTTCACTCTATGTAACCTCTCTTCCAATGCTTTTGGTGTTTTGTGACTCCTAAGACGACGACCTCTTTATCTCTAGATCTTTTTTCGAAGCTTTCCAAACACCCTTTGCCAAGATCTTTAATCTGGATTCTGAGAGTTTGGTTGCATGACCCTCCTATTCATGTATAGAGTAATGCTTTTAGTGCGGGATGGAGTAGCTACCATACCACTACTCTTATCATTAGACATTGTACGTTTATTGGTGGAACCATGCAATTTTACTCCTTCCACGGAAGTTAGAGGTAGCCTTATCTTTGAGACCTTTACTTCTGCCTTTGCCTCTCCGGAGTGTTCTTCCGAAGAACGTGAGCACCAACCCTTGTTAGTGGTGTCGAAGATTTCAAGACGGAGTAAGAATTCTTGTTAGTGGCATCGCGACCATCAACCCGATGCAAGAAGATCCGATCATGAACCCTCTCCCCGGTGTCTTTGCTTAGATCTCGGGACGAGATCCCTCGTTAGTGATGTCGAGTTTTAATACCCGGAAAATATTAAAAAATTAGAAATTGATTGTTATTTTATTTTGTGCATCATCATGCATATTTTATCCATAAAATTATTTTATCAATCCATATTTTGTTGTACTAAATATCCATGTGGTTTTATTAAACCCGTCTCTCGTTCTTATTTTAAAATTAAAGCAAATAATATTTTTCACGGCAAAAGCTTTTCTTGTTTTATAAATAAAAATTAGGCTAAAGGCCCGTCGAATGTTTTAGCCCAAAACTAGACCCATCTAGTCTACTTTGGACTAGATAATAGTCCAATCTCCTATTTTGCCCCCACCAAACCCTAAACTTTCTACCAAACCAAGCAACCTCCTTGCCGGACCCGGTACACGCTCGCACCCGCGCGATGCACACAACAACCGAACATACACACGCACCCCCTGCACGCATGACCCCACACGCATACACGCACTCGACCCTAGCCCCAACACAGCACACACGCACTGGATCCCGCACGCCCCAGGGGCCACCAGCCCTTCGCCTCCATCCCCGTCTCACTTCCATGCCTCGTTCCTCGTGAACGCCACCGCTGCCGGTGCTCGCGAGCGTCGCCGCTCGCTTCCTCCTCGAGCTCTACTCAGGTCGCCATCCACCGATGCGCGTCCTTGCGCCGCCGGCCTTGTCTTAACCACCCCTAGGTAGACCCTTCCTCCTAGCGTCCCCTTCCACCCTTCCGTGTGCAAGGAGCCGCCGGCCTCCTCCCTTCGCTAGGGGCCACGAACCTTTGCCCGCCTTCTTCTCTCGGCCGCATCGAGCGCCTGCAGGACTCCGCCGCCTCCTTCCGACCGCCCGCCGCCTTGACCAGAGCTCCTGCACCATGGCGGCCTCCTTCATAGCAAGTCGCGTGGTCCCAGACCGCCGCCCGTCCTCCTCACCCTCTGCTGGCCTTCGACTCCAAACGCGAGGCTCCCCGTCATCTGCACCTAACCACTTCCAGGCATGGCTGGCTCGCCTTTGACCCTGCCCTGCGAGCACAATCCCAGCGCAACACCAATCCCTCCTCCATGCAGCTCCTCTTCGAGCTCCACCTTGATGGTCATGTCCCTGCGTCTAGGAGCTCTGCATCCCCGCCAAGACGGTGCTCTCTGGCCAGACATGCTCAACCTGGACCGGCTCCTTCTCGTAGGAAAGAGGGATCTTGCGTGTGTGTCACCCATGTTGGTCAACATGTTCTCCACGGTACCTTCCTTCGTCGACCATGTTGTGCTCTGATCCTATGTTGTTGCCAATTTCGAGTTTGTGACACGTTCCCTCTGAATGTCTAGTGACTAGTAGCAGCCAAGCTCGACACTGCAAAGGATGGATGTTATTCAAAGATCCACATCGACATCTAGTCTGAGGAACGAACCACATGAAACCAACCCTGGCGCTTTATGCTTCCTATCTGAAGACCGATCCCATCAAAGCCGAATCCCTCCGGAACCAAGATCTCTGGTCCGAAACATGCGACCCTAAGCCCCTATTTTTTGTAACATGATATTTAATTTTTGCATATTAAAACATTCATACTCGCATACATATTTATTTGTCTAGGGGTACTTTGTCGATTCACCTAAATAAATATGGACACCATATAAGAGCGAATCTAGTCTAATGTTGGTCCCATTGAAAATTGTGTAGCTAACCGATGATATAATTTTGCCTTGTTACTACAACATTAAATTGCAGGGTATCTAGACAACATAAACCACCTAATTAATTGTCGGGACCTAGTTCCGCTTAATATTGCCTAATTGCATCGCACCTTTGCCATGTCATACATCATGCATGCATCATGCTCGATCTTCTGTCGTAGTATTAAATAGTGCATCCAGTGTTTCTTCTAGTGCTTTGCTTCTTCACGGATTAGGCCGATGAGTTGATGTGAGAGTCGACCCGATCTTCGGATGAACCTTCGGCAATGTTTTCAGGCGAGCATTCTTCCCCTTCAACCTATTTTGCAGTTATAGTATTTACTTCTTCCAATTGATCTATTGCTATCCTTATTGTCGATGCTTTAGTACTGTCCCTTTATTTACCGGCTCCACTATATTTCCTTGGTTATCCTATTGCCTTGTTTGATTAGCTATCTTTGCCCTTGCGAGTCGTACGTGTGCTAGTATTGCTCTCATACAGGTGGAACATGATACTCGGATATGGTTGGTGATAAGATAATTAATCTGATGTTGTTGCTTATGGTTTCACCTAATGATAAGGCCCCGGCAGGGACCACCTTTGGGAAATTCTTGAGCCGACCTACCGGCACTAATGATACCAGTTCTGAGTTAATCGGTCTAACCAAACGTGGGGGCCTATGGGCTCCCCCCGCAACTACCGGCACTATTCGTCTATCCAGAGGGTTACAAAATTGGTTTTCCATTTGGTGTATACGCATAATATGTCCTCGGACATGGTTGAGTTGATATGTCTTTGGACTTGATATTTTGGTGGACTGCCATGGCTTGCATTGCATAAAATCGGGATATCGTGTCGGAGGTGGGATGGAGCTCTACAAGTTATCTTCCAATCATCGCGCGGCCGTAGACTCAAACGTTGTACCACCTGGAGAATCAACTGTATCTCTTGTGTGGGTAAAACACAGGAGGTGATGCCTCTGGATATGCGCGTAGTTAAGGGATAGTTCTTGTTGTGAGAATCGGATGGCAATGCGTAATATGTTGCATGAAGGGTTGATCATGCGTTTGGGTACAGTAGTGCACCCCTGTAGGGTAAATCTTTTTGAGAAGCTGTGTGTCCACGGTTATGGACACCTCAGGTGTACAATGTCATGATCACAGACAACACCACTAATGTTTCGCCTCCAGTAATATGATTAATAATTAGCCTTATCAACTAAACACCTGCTTAACTAAAATTGCCACTGTGTGCGTTCCGCAAGGGGACTTCCTCGACTGGTCTTCGAGGGGGAAATCTTCGGATGGGTTATGTTTGGTGTTATATATAGTTATCGCGTAGTGCTCTCTTACCTCGCTCTAATAGCCGAAGTTGTAGTGTGTCTCTATAAGTTAGATAGTGCAAGCTTTGTTGCCGCTAAGCCCACCATACCTATATAGGCGAGGACTGCCGAATTCTAGTCTCGCCATGTACTGGACTTAGTACTGACTGCTCTCTTTCTGTTTTCCTTTGCCCTTTGTCGGCACCATTTTGGCTTGACAGGTATGTGATTGACGACGTTAGCAAGGTTACCCTTCCGGCTTGGCCTAGGCAGGGTTTATGGACATCGCTTGGTTATTCTTCAGGACTCTTACTCCCATTTGGATCTTGTCTGTACTAGGATACTATTTGGCTTTCTTTATGATTTGTATCATTTGTATTCTTGACTCGTCGAGTCGTTGTTGTATATATAAGTTATTGTGGACTCTGTTGTAAACTACTGTGATGTAACTACTTGTAATCAAATCCCACCCACACGAAAGTGTCTGGTGGGCGTCTTTGAATCGCATCTATGCGGGTTTTGGCGGGAAATGCTGAGATCTGCATAGACCAGATTCGGGGGCGTTACACCCGAATCCTTGTGTTGATGTGGTTCCGGTGTTCATTATAGTAAAATTGTGTTGTCGAGAGAAGGTGTGTTGATGTTGACCTGGTTGTTCGAAGCTTCGTGATGGACAAGATTGATGGGCATTTTGACAAGACCTACCGTACCACGCGGGTACCCGAGACCGATGGTTGAAGCGAAGCCGAAGAACTGCGTCGCACCGGATATCTCGCCAAGACCGTAATTGATGGAAAGTCCGAACCTTTAGGCCGTTGAGGTGGAAACCCAGGACCTCCGAAGCCGAGACCTCAAGATCTTCTTCACGGACCCGAAGACCCGAACCCCGATCCAAAGAACGATCCCGGCGAGACCGAACCCGAACCCCTCAGAACATCAAGATCGCCAAAGACCATGTGTGATCCTTCTCCGACCCCTATTTTTATAATATAATATAACTTGTTGCATATTAAATCATTCATTCTTGCATACATATATATTGTCGTTCGGGTATATATGGCGATTCATCTACTAAATAAATATGGAATATATGGGTGCTACTCGTCTTGTCCCGGTTTCATTTAATATTGTGTAGCGAATCGATGAGATGATTTATCTTGTTAATTCAAAATTTAAATTGTGGGGTAGCTAAATAACTTGAACCTTCTATTTAAATGTCGGGATCCCGATTCCGCTAATATTGCTAAGTAGGACCGCATATTTGCATGCCATGCATCATATCATAAACATGCTCGTTCTTTTTCCTAGTATTAAATATTGCATCGGTTGCTCTTTCTAGTGTTTGCTTCTTCACCGGATAGGACGATGAGTCGATGCGAGATACGACAAGCCTTCGGTCACCGACATTGTCTCACAGGCGAGCATTCTCCCCCTTCTACCTATTTTTCATTTATAGTCTTTACTTCCTCCAATTGATCTATTGATATCCTTATTGTCGATGCTTTAGTGTTGTCCCTTTATTTACCTGCTCCACTATATTGCCTTGGTTTTCCTATTGCCTTGTTTGACTAGCTATCCTTGTCCTTGCGAGTCGTAGGCATGCTTAGTATCGCGCTCATACAGGTAGAACATGATACTTGGATATTGATGGTGATAAGATAATTAAATTGGTGATGTTGGTTATGGTTTCACCTAATGATAAGGCCCCAACAGGGACCACCTTTGGGAATTGCTTGAGCCGACCTAGGACCCATTCTGATAGGGCAAAGGTGTCTGATCTTTCGATGAGATGGTGATAATCGATTTGGTGGCGTTCGGGCTTGACGATCCGACTACACGTGCGAGCACGAGCGCCAATCTCCTGGAGGTTACTGATCCTGCGGGAACACGATCAACCTGACCAGCGAGGGTCTTAATTCCTACCTGAAATCGAGAACAAGTAAGAACCAATATTGCAATCAATATATTGTAGATTAAGAGGAAATCTTTATTGAAAAGGTGGGATCTTGTATAGGTGCGAAGTACAAGAGGCCTCTGCGACGTTCGAGCCTTGGCGAAGTTGCTATGAAGGCTAACTTAATGTCTAAACAAAATCCGAGTCGACGGTGACGGCTACGGGGAGTATTTAAGGAGCAAAAGGTGGGGTTTTGGCCAGCCATAGAAGTGGTGGCCGAATCCAACCCTAGAATTCCTTTTCTCCTCAAATACGGACTCTAAAAAGTGGCTAATTAAAATCCTGCGAAAATTACATGGGCCTGGCCCAAAATAAAGGTGTCGCAGCACCATATTAAGCTATGGACGAATTTGTGAAGTATTAATCTTGAATATTTCGTCCAAGCCTTCTTTCTTCATTATGGTGGCCTCAAAGTTCAGAAATCTTCATCCGTGGCCTTCTCTTGAATCATCTCATGCTTGCTGCCATCTCCATGCATGGCCATGCTCCAATGCTTGTCCCTCTCATCCATGCTTGGTCCATCATTCCTAAGTGTAATAAATACATCTGATTTAGGAAGCATCATATTCTCATGTATGTGAGGAATAGTTCCAAGAAACGAAAGTACCTGATAGTTAAGTTGTTTGGCACAACATCTTGTGATAGGTCCTTGTATGTGTGTAGGTGTAGGTACAATAGTTGTATCAATAGATGGGATGTCCACATCATGCTCTCCTTCTTGAATTGAAGTCGTCCTCGATGTAATCTCATCTTCCTCACGAAAGTAAGGCTTCAAATCTGCAATGTTAAATGTAGGACTAAACGTACCAAAGTCTGCAGGCAACTCAAGTTTATATGCATTATCGTTTATTTTCTCTAACACCTTAAAGAGACCAGCATCACGTGGCATTAACTTAGATTTGCGTAAATCAGGCAAACGATCCTTACGCAAATGTAACCAAACAAGATCTCCAACATCAAACACAATATGCTTTCTCCCTTTATCCCCATCAAGTTTATACTTAGCATTTATGTGTTCTATGTTATCTTTAGTAGTCTTATGAAAGTTTAATATCATTTTAGCGTGTTGTGTAGCATCCAAATTATTTTGCACCCAAGTAGGTAAAGGCAATAAATCAATAGGTGCACGAGGAACAAAACCATACACGATCTCAAACGGGCACATCTTTGTGGTAGAATGCAGCGAACGATGATAAGCAAATTCTATATGAGGTAAACACTCTTCCCACAATTTTAAGTTCTTCTTTAAAACAACCCGCAACATAGTAGACAAAGTTATATTTACTACTTCAGTTTGTCCATCAGTTTGGGGATGACATGTAGTACTAAACAGCAATTTAGTCCCTAACTTAGCCCATAAACATCTCCAAATGTGGCTAAGAAATTTAGTATCATGATCAGAAACAATAGTATTTGGCACACCATGTAAATGAACAATTTCACGAAAGAACAAATTAGCAATATGCGCAACATCATCTGTTTTATGACAAGGAATAAAGTGTGCCATCTTAGAAAACCGATCCACAACAACAAAAATACTATCCCTCCCCTTATGTGTCCGTGGCAATCCCAAAACAAAGTCCATAGAAATATCCTCCCAAGGAACACTAGGAACAGGAAGAGGCATATATAAACCATGTGGATTAAGGCGAGACTTAGCTTTTTGACAAGTAGTTCAGCATGCCACAAATCTGTCAACATCTCGACGCATACGTGGCCAAAAGAAGTGTGCAGCAAGAACATCCTCCGTTTTCTTGACACCAAAGTGTCCCATCAATCCTCCTCCATGCACCTCCTGAAACAACAAAAGACGAACAGAACTATGTGGAATACATAGTTTGTTAGCACGGAACACAAATCCATCATTGAAGACGAACTTGTTCCATGTTCTACCATCTCTACAATTCTGCAACACATCTTTAAATTCAGCATCATGCACATATTGTTCCTTAATAGTTTCTAATCCAAATATTTTGAAGTCAAGTTGAGATAACAAAGTATAATGACGCGACAAAGCATCAACAATAATATTATCTTTACCCTTTTTGTGTTTGATAACATAAGGAAAAGACTCAATAAATTCAACCCACTTTGCATGACGACGATTCAACTTAGCTTGACGACGAATATTCTTCAAAGATTCATGATCAAAATGTATAACAAATTCTTTAGGCCATAGATAATGTTTCCAAGTTTCTAATGTCCGAACCAACGCATATAATTCTTTATTGTAAGTAGAATAGTTCAGACTAGCCCTACTCAATTTTTCACTAAAATATGCAACAGGTTTTCCCTCTTGTAATGACACACCTCCCAAACCAATTCCACTAGCATCACATTCAAGTTCAAAAGTCTTATTAAAATCAGGAAGTTAGAGTAAGGGAGCATGTGTTAGCTTATCTTTCAATATGACGAAGGCCTGTTGTTGTGCATCACCCTAAACAAAGGGCACATCCTTTTTGGTTAGTTCATTCAGCGTCGCGGCAATTGATCCAAAGTCTTTGATAAAGCGCCTATAAAAACCAGCGAGGCCAAGAAAACTCCTCACTTGTGTGACCGTCTTGGGCTGTGACCAATTCTCAATAGCTTCAATCTTGGCTGGATCCACTTCAATACCCTGTGATGTAACAACATAGCCAAGAAAGGCAACTCGATTGGTGCAAAAGGTGCACTTCTCAATATTACCAAACAAACGTGCATCACGTAAAGCATTGAAAACAGCACGTAAATGGTCCAAATGATCCTCTAAAGATTTTCTATAAATCAGAATATCATCAAAGTAGACTACCACAAAACGTCCAATGAAAGCACGTAAAACTTTGTTCATTAATCTCATGAAAGTGCTGCGTGCATTAGTTAAACCAAACGGCATCACTAACCACTCATATAAACCGAACTTAGTTTTAAATGATGTTTTCCATTCATCTCCCAATTTCATACGAATCTGGTGGTAACCACTACGCAAATCAACTTTAGAAAACATGGTAGAGCCACTCAATTCATCAAGCATGTCATCCAAACGTGGAATAGGATGACGATATCTAATAGTAATATTATTGATAGCTCTACAATCAGTACACATGCATGAAGAACCATCTTTCTTAGGTACCAAAATAATAGGAACAACACAGGGGCTGAGGGACTCACGAATATGATCTCTGTCGAGTAGTTCCTGAATTTGGCATTGTATCTCCTTTGTCTCGTCTGGATTGGTTCTATATGGCGCGCGGTTGGGCAACGTAGCACCAAGAATTAGATAAATTTGGTGCTCAATTCCTCTAATATGAGGTAGTCCTGGTGCTAGCTCAGCAAGGAAGACGTCCTCATATTCGTGCAAAAGGTTAGCAATAGCGGGCGGCAAAGAAGGAGGCATATCCTCAAATGAAAACAAAACCTCTTTGCAGATAATTGCATAACATTGAGTATTGTTTACATCTAGTTCAGCAATATCAATTTTATTTGCAAGCATACATGGACTCTTCAAATGAATTTCAGCAGCATGTTTAGAATCAGATTTAGTGTTCTTTGGTGGTACAAAATCTGCAGCAAACAATCTGATTCTCACTTTTATTTTTCTCCTCAGTTTTGGCTCTACTAGCTCTAGCAAGATCATCTTTTAAAATCTGTTCGGGAGTCATAGGTTTTAGACCAATTTTCTTTCCATCACGCATAAGAGAATAATGATTATTTTTGCCATTATGAATAGATTCTCTATCAAATTTCCATGGTCTACCAAGTAACAAAGAACAAGCTTGCATAGGTACAACATCACAATCAACAAAATCAGAATATGTACCAATAGTAAAATGCACGCGTACCGTTCTTGTTACCTTGATCTTGAGAGAACTCTCAAACCATTGGATGTAATATGAATGTGTGCGTTGCCTTGTTGGAAGTGCAAGCTTCTCTACCATGTCAACACTAGCCGGATTATTACAAGTCCCTCCATCAATGATGATCCGTATAGCTCTTTCCTTGACAACACCACGTGTTTGGAATAGGTTGTGGTGTTGATCTTTCTCAGATTTTCTCAATTGCACACTCAACACACGTTGTGTAATTAAGCTCTTGTATTGATCAGCAGCTTCAGCTCCCATTACCTCTGTCTCTTCATCAGAATCACAATTGTCTCCATCTCGAGCAGAAATAAGGCCTAATGTATCTTCATCAAAGTCACTCGCTGAATCGTATTGACCATCATCACGCACCATCATAACACGTTGTGTTGTGCACTGTCTCTCAATATGACCAAAACCCCAGCACTTGCGGCATTGTATATCCTTTGTTTTACCCGTGGAAGCCATAAAAGATGCACTACGAGCAGGAACATTGGATGACGGTGGAGGAGCAGCTGGAAATCTTGTGGTGGACTTGGAGGTGGTAGTAGCTGGTGGCAAATCACGAGGAGGCGCTGACTGTCGGGATGTCCAAGTGGATGTGCGACCTGCAGAATTATTAGTCCTCCTGCATGGTGTTTGGCGATCCTGCACTTCACGTTCAGCCTTGCAAGTAAGATGAAACAAACAAGTGATAGAATTACATTCCTTATAATCCAAAATGTGTTGAATGTCCTTGTTTAATCCACCAAAGAAACATGCAAGCATTTGTTCAGTAGATTCAACAAGACCACACCGAACCATCCCCGTTTGTAATTCCTGATAATACTCTTCTATAGAATTTTTCCCTTGTTCTAAACGTGTCAGATTCTTTAGTAAATCATGTTGATAAGTGGGAGGTACAAAACGAACACGCATAGCAGTTTTTAAAGCAGTCCAAGTGCTAGGAATAGTAGTAGGATTTAAACGACAATACTCAGACCACCAAAGGGAAGAAAATTTAGTAAATTCACATGTAGCAGCACTAACACGCCTATTCTCGGGATATTTTAAACATGCAAAACATTGTTCTACTTCCATCTCCCATGTAAGATATGCATCAGGATTATATTTACCCTCAAAAGATTGAATATTTAATTTAAGCTTTGCAACATGTTCATCATTACGTATCGGTGGTCGAGCGTTGCGGTGGTAATGTCGGGGACGGCCAGCACGATGTGGAGGTTGCTCAACCTCCTCGTCAAACAGATCATCGTCGTCGGGGTCATAGTATTACCTGTCGTCTATCCCCAATGTCGCAGCAGCAGCCGCAGTGGAGGTCTGAGGTGCCTCAGCTGCAGTGATAGCCGCCTGAGGTGCGACGGCAGCCGAACCAGCAGTACGACCCGTGATTGGGATGCGCTGTGCGCCATGTCGAGGTGCCAATGGGGCAGGTGCGGGTGCGGGTGCCGGCAATCTGGCCAAAACCTCCTTGAACCGAGCGTCAAGCTTGTTGTTGAAGGATTTCTCGAGCCCATCGATCTTGTCCATGGCATTGGTGAGCTTGGTGTCAAACTCCCCTAGGCATGCATCCACATCTTCAATGCGACCAACCAAGAGCTCGGAGAAGTGGGCATGTAGTTCTTGGTTCGTCATTGTGGCAGGGTTCCGCGAAGTATCTGTCACGGAAATATGGTGGAAGGCACGCGTAATCCGTCAAGCAATATACAAAGCTCTTACAAGTTCTTACCAAACAGCAGGAAAAGGCGATGTGCAACCGCGAGGATCAGTGGGTCCAGAGATTGAACCGAGCGATTACCGGGAGTCGAGACACCGCACGTGGAGAATATATGTGGAGCTTTAGGAAGGCTTAGCAATTATCAAAACATCAATGCAAAAGTTGAAAGAATGCTCAACGACGGTACTGTGCTGGTCCTAGGCTAGACCGTACTAGAGACGCGAGCCTAGATCACCAACGATGTCACGACGCGATACAACAAGCAATGTATGATGATATGTGTAAGGTTCCCAACCTTTAATAAGGTAGAGATCCCTGTGTTTACAGTGCTAGTCCCTGGATCAATAGCTAGCATCCACAGTTAAGATGTAATATCAAGAAACAAAAGTCATAATACATCTTTATAAGCAGGAATAAAATAAATCATTACATCTTACATAGATCATTTGGCTATCACATTACATTGCAGCAGAATATCTATAAGCATGGAGTCCTTCATCTTCAAAGTGCCACAGGCAGACATGTTGGTTGTAGACTTGTAATCCTAATCAATAAACTTCACTAACATCAAACACACCTGCAACATTACAAGTTACAGCCACAAGGGTCAATACATTTGAATTGTATTGGCAAGTTTCACTACTAAGTGGAAATATGTGGATCCTATCATTACATGCATATTTGGCTAGGTAGGGTTTAGGCTTGTTTGCAGAAAGCAGTAGTGTTTCCCTATCTTTTTCGAAATAGTTTTGATCTTTTGTCAAAATCTTTCTGAGCTCCTTGGTACACCCCAAGTGCTTCAGGTCTTTATCAAAATCTTCTTGAGCTCCTTGGTACACCCCAAGTGCTTCAAGTCTTTATCAAAATCTTCTTGAGCTCCTTGGTACACCCCAAGTGCTTCAAGTCTTTTGTTGTCACTTTCAAGTTTTACTTTTAGAAGTTGGAATGTCGAGATTTCCCATAGCTTCAGGCCTTAGTTTCTCAGTATTGTCCATAACCGGGGACACGGCTCAGTACTTAGGTTTTTATCTTCTGCAGAAGTTGTACACTTTACCCACATGACACAATCTCATCTTGTTGCCACTAGTGGCTGCTGGATAAGTACTCACCAAGATGGAGTACTGGCAGATTGAGAATGTGACGAAGTCTTTCCATAGGGTCCTCCTAATACACAATGCTAGCTTGCCTTCAGGCACCAATGTAGGGTTCCAAGTTCCCTCATTCCAGTCAACCTGAAGACAAATGCATGGGTCTTCCACTATGTAGTTGACTAAGCCAGTGCGCATTTAGCATGTGGCTGTACACGGAAGCCACTGTACGAGAAACATGTTCAATCTCTAAGTCCCTGGGTGCTTTTCTTATGGTGCACAACACAAAGAAATTGCCATATAAACATGGTTCCTTCTGTTGCCACCTTGTCCAAAACTTGAGTATCCTTGCCCACCCAGGTGGTTCATTGAGTACTTGTTTTATTATATAAAACATAAGTCTTTTCTCAACTTCATAAAATCTCAACATGTATCTCTTCTCAATATATATAGCATGGCTAAGCATTTTACAACTACATTGTTTTCACTAAGGAATATATAAGGGTATCCTATTAGGATTTATCATAGCATAAGTATAGAAATTCTTTTCATGCATGTTTCAAAATCCACTAAGTGTAATGAAAATAGTAGGACTTTAGATGATAGTGTCACTTGCCTTTTTGGTAGGGAATGTTGGTTTACTTCTTGATCTTGCTAGTATCACACTTTTCTAACTTCACTACAAATCAATCAAGCAAACACAATATCAACTAGCATTCCAACCAATAATCAATCAAACCAATCATCACACATAAAATAATAGAAACAAAGTCATGCATGCAAGCATGCAAAAGATAGTTTTATTTGCAAAGGTGGTTTCTACTAGGCTTTAAACATTGTAAGGTTCAAAGTGGTCATTTTCTAAAGTGGCAAAACCATTTGCAAAAGTGGTTTATCTATAAACCATTTTTAAGTAAAACCATTATTTCATGTGGTGAAAATGTTTTTGGTAAGGTAATAATTTTTATATTGTTCATCAAATAATTTGTTTAATTCACAAAACTTGGTGTTTAGGATCAGTAGGTTTGAATCAAAACATTTTCCAAGGATTTTGCTCAAAAATCATTTCTTTGTCAAAATCAATATTTTTATTTGGCTAGAAATGAGCTAATTCAATTATTCAATCCTAATATTCACCAAAAACATTTTTAAATCCATAATTTGGTTCCTAGGGTCAGTAGGTTCACAACAAACCAATTTGCAAAGATTTCATCCTCAAAAATCATTTTGAAATAATTTTTATAACCTAAACAAGCATACACATGTTTCTGCAAAAACAAACATTTTACCAGAAGCTTTTTACTAAACAAATTGCATGGTTCGATATGGCTTGTCTTGCTGAATCCATTGATATAAAATTTGCAAATTTTGGACGTGTGGATCAAAAGTTATGAGGTTTACAAATTTGCATATCAATCTGATTCCAAAATTTTGTTTTAAAATGACTAGTGCCACGCGGCGTGTTCTTATTGGGTGGTACCGCTTCGTGCGGATCAGCCTCTCTGGTGCGTTGGATCTTAGTTCAATCGCACGGCTCAGGTCCACTCGTACCCCTTCGAGTTGATTCTATTCCTACGCGTCCGATTCAGATCTAACGGTTCTTACGCAATGACCCAAAAGCAGCGGCGCACGCTCTGTCTACGATAGAGCCAGCGATACAGGAAGCAAAGAGAGAAGTGGAGGTGCTCACCGTGCTCGCAGGTTGGCGGTGAAGCTCGAGGCATGGTCGGCTCTGGAGGTCATCGAAGGCGACGTTGTAGATCACCCCGAGGAAAAATAAGAGCATGGTTAGACACGGTTTGATCTGCTGAAGAAGTGAGCATCAATAGGAGGTGCCGGGCGGTCTGGCTTACCAGGGGGAGGTCGCCGGAGAAAGAAGCAGATGCGGCGGCGCTCAGAGGTTGTCGAAGACGAGGCTCTGGGCGAGTGCGGACGAACAGGAGGCACAGGGAGAAGCGCCAGGAGGTGAGGAGCGAGCTCGTGTGCTTGGGAAGGCAAGGGCGGCAGGGTTCGGCCGGAATTGCTCGGTGAGGCTCGCCGGAGCAGCGGCGGTGCAAATCCGATTCAGGGCAGCCTGGTGGCTCTCGTGCAGCGGTGTTTGAGGGGAAGGGAGGAGGAGACAGAGGCGATTAAAAGGGCGTAGACGTTGGAGAGATTAATGCCTCCATTGACGCGAATTGATCGCTGCAATTCAAAACAGAAACGGCGAGGAGTAATTGGCGCGGGTTTGAAGACGATGTACAGTGGTGTGGGGTCCCGGTGTAAGTGAGTGAGAGAGATAGGGGGCAAGGTCCACCGGTCAGTGAGGGTGCGGGTTCTTTCTCTGTGCGAACCGTTTTCTTGCGGGGAGAGAGGGAGTGGGCTGGTTGGGCCTTGTTGGGCTGGCCGGCTGGGCTGATTCCTTTAGCATTTTTTTTGTACTGAAACTCAATCAAACAATTCAAACATTCAAATCAATTCAAAACTCCTCCAATCTTTGCCTTGGGTTTTGGTTCTGTTTAACAACAATATTCCAAGTCCCAAAATAAAATAATATTTTTTTATTCTTTTTAGGATCCATTTATTAATTAAATGAATAGACCTTAATCATTTAAAATAGGATTCGTTTTATTAAAATCTTCATTTTGAAATCTAAAATAATACCAAAAACACTTCACTAGGTTTTATTTGAGAATATAAAATACTTGGAAAACTTGTTTAAAATAAAATAACAAGTTTTGATTTTTAATTAAAATGGGAAAAACCTTTACTTTAATAAAATTGGTTTATTAATAAACTCTCATTATTTTATTTAAATAAACCTTTATTCCTTTAATCAAAACAAAATGTTTTATTTCAAAAGCTGAGCCAAGGTTTAATTTGGCTCTATAAAATAATCCTTATTTATTTTTCTACCTTTTTATTTGTAAACCAAATCTCTTTACTAAAAGATCCAAAATAGTAATTCCAAATATTTTTAACTTTATTGTTTATTTATCTTTTTAAATCCCTTTAGGATTTTATTTGATCCAAATAAGTTTGAAAGTTTCCAATTGGAATCAAAAAGTTTCTTCTCACCCTGAAAATCAACAAAGTTTTATTTTATTCATTTATTTTCACATAACAAGATTTGGAAAATCTTGGGATGTGACAATATGGCACCCTGAAAAGCAAACCGAGATGGTGAAAATCACTATGATGGTGAGTGTCTAGAACTGATCTACGGGGTCTAAAAATAGGTTAGCCCCAAAAAAAGTTTTTTTTCGAAATTTTTATAATATACTCCAAAAAGCACGCAGGCGCCAAAAAAATATTGCTATAACGGCCAATGGAGAAAAGTGATCCCCGGGGCCGAAAATTAGTATAGCCAGAAATTTTTTTCGGAGGCGATTCTAGACTTTTTTTTGCTCTCCTTCTGGACTTACGACTGAACTTCTAACTTGACACGGACTTTAGCTCAATACGGAAACAACAAGGAAGGAAAGTAAAAAGAATTAATTAGAAAACAATAACTCAACTCGGACTCGTGTCGCGGTAGGAAGGCGGTGGCAGAGTTTTAGGGTTTATGGTGGCTGAGTGGATGGCGGCGGAATATGGTGGCGGAATATGGTGGCGGTGATCTCCGAGGGTGGCGGTGACTACTATGATCAGAACTCGAAACTCTAAGGGACGAGACACTAAGACCAGCAACTCGACGCGACGATGTAGACACAAATTCAACAATGCAAAAACTGAAAAGATAATGCGAGGCGTAGATTGGTGATGGGATGGATCTAAACTCTAACTGTGTTTTTGGATTTTTCGTGGGTTATAGGTAAAACAGCTCTAACCTACGAAAGCAGTAAAATCTCAACGAGCAACCTGAAATCTGATACCACTTGATAGGGCAAAGGTGTCCGATCTTTCGATGAGATGGTGATAATCGATTTGGTGGAGTTCGGGCTTGACGATCCGACTACACGTGCGAGCACGAGCTCCAATGCAATCACTAGGACAATCTTCTGGAGGTTACCGATCCTGCGGGAACACGATCAGCCTGACCAGCGAGGGTCTTAATTCCTACCTGAAATCGAGAACAAGTAAGAACCAATATTGCCATCAAGATATTGCGGATTAAGAGGAAAGCTTTATTGAAAAGGTGGGATCCTGTATAGGTGCGAAGTACAAGAGGCCTCTGCCACGCTCGAGCCTTGGCGAAGTTGCTATGAAGGCTAACTTAATGTCTAAACAAAATCTGAGTCTACGGTGACGGCTACGGGGAGTATTTAAGGAACAAAAGGTGGGGTTTTGTCCAGCCATAGAAGTGGTGGCCGAATCCAACCCTAGAAGTCCTTTTCTCCTCAAATACGGACTCTAAAAAGTGGCTAATTAAAATCATGCGAAAATTACATGTGCCTGGCCAAAAATAAAGGTGTCGCAGCACCATATTAAGCTATGGACGAATTTGTGAAGTATTAATCTTGAATATTTCGTCCAAGCCTTCTTTCTTCATTATGGTGGCCTCAAAGTTCTGAAATCTTCATCCGTGGCCTTCTCTTGAATCATCTCATGCTTGCTGCCATCTCCATGCATGGCCATGCTCCAATACTTGTCCCTCTCATGCATGCTTGGTCCATCATTCCTAAGAGTAATAAATACATCTGATTTAGGCAGCATCATATTCTCATGTATGTGAGGAATAGTTCCAAGAAACGAAAGTACCTGATAGTTAAGTTGTTTGGCACGAGATCTTGTGATAGGTCCTTGTATGTGTGTAGGTGTAGGTACAACGGTTGTATCAATAGATGGGATGTCCACATCACATTCGTTCTACGATACCAGTTCTGAGTTGATCGCGCTAACCAAACATGGGGTCCTCTGGGATCCCCCCTTTAACTACCGGCGCTATTCGTATATCCAGAGGGTTACAAAATTGGTTTTCCATTTGGTGCGTACACATAATATATCCTAGGACATGGGTTGAGTTGTGATATGATTTTGGTGGACTGCCATGGCTTGCATTGCATAAAATCGGGATATCGTGTCGAAGGTGGGATGTAGCTCTACAAGTTATCTTCCGATCATTGCCCGGCCATAGACTCAAACGTTGTGCCTTCCTCGAGAATCGTTGTACCTCTTGCTATCCACATCAACACAATGTTACCCGATTCGGGAAGTGCTCTCTTGCCTCCATCGGCAGCGTTAGAGGTGGAGCTCTTCCGTTTTCGCGCCAACGGGACATCATCGTAGGACACGACGGTGACTTACTTCATCTTTGGGTCATAAATTTGGATAGCCATGTCGTCCTCCTTTAGACTCTTAAGCTGTTAAGTGAAATCATAAGGTGTTAGGTGACAAAGACAAGACGGAAGAACTGGAGAAAATGTCATACACGGAGAATAAACAGGTACCTTTGGGCACTTTCCCTCCTCGAACATGTCGTAGGTGATGGTGAATCCACGCTTCCTATCCTTCACCTTGACGATGTCCTTGAGGCGGAGATTGACAGAGTCGCTGGAGAAGTTGTCCTCGGAGATGCGGAGGCTATCCTTCGTCTCCTTAGAGTACTCGTCCATCAACTCCGAGCGATGCTGTAGAGGCTGGATCCGCCTGACGAACCAGCACATGGCCAGGTCCAATCCGGTCAGACCTGTCTCTACGAACCACTCTATCCGCCTTATAGCACGGGAAGCGTCGATGTCGGAGGGGAGGCAGGCTTGGGATCTCCATGTTGAGCCTTCGGTGGCAGCTCCATCGACGAAGTCCGGATACTTTGCTTCTCGGCCAGCCAGAGGGATATCTAGGCCATAGAAGTACGCCCGTTGCCAGTTTTTACCTGATTCATGGCCGACTATGTCAGGGAACCGCCGACCAGGCCGGATCTTAAAACTAATTGGGCCACAATTCTGAAGATCGTCTTTGCCGGCTCTGGCTTCCCTCTTAACGGTGAAGAAATAAATAAGGAGATCTATCCTAGGCCTAATCCCTAAGTAACCCTCACAGAGCGCCGCATAGCTACTGAGCGCGAGGATGCTATTGGGGGAGAGGTTTTGAGGCTAAACTTGGTAGTGGTTGAGGAAAGCAAGGAAGAAATTGGAGATGGGCAAGGAAACACCACGTACCAGTTGGGCCTTCAGGTATACCTTCTCTCCGGATTGGGGAGAAGGGGTGACCTCGCCGGCTGGCACCGCCTGCCAGGCGAGCCCCTCCGTCGCAAGGAGGTAGCCCTCGATGAGCAGCTCCTTGATGTCATGGTCCGTGATGTCCGAACCGCACCAGTCCCCCTTCTAGGAGTCATTTTCCTCTTCTAGCAGCTCCAACGCCGCTGGATTGTGGTCGCCGCCGGTGGATTGAACCACCGCGGACTTGGGGTGTTAGGGATATGCTAAATGACTATCCTCATAGCATGTCTCGTATCTGGATAACCCGGGTGGCCCACAGTTGGTAGCATGGCCCATGGCCTGCTGGGCGGCTGCGGCGACCCCGCATACCACTACATGATGTAGTATACTATAGTCGTTGACATAACACCAATGAAACACCGTTCACTAGTATTACATCCCTCAGAATGGGACAACAGAAACACAACGGGTCTAATACATGGCTTAAAGGTTACAACTCACTCCTTACATAAGATCCAGAGAACACTCTAGGTTAAAGAGAGAGAAAGAACTTCTTACGAAGAAGAATCAAAGATAAATAACGCAAAACTATTATACTATTAAAACTAGTATTTAACTAAGGAATTGGCATTGCTGCTATTGCAACGCACTAGAGAGATAGGTTCTTTGGTTAGAGATTGTATTTCTATCTAGTCAGTAACTTCGTCTTCACTTGAGTTGAGGTATATGTTGACCTCCTTGTCTTCATTGAAGATCTTTAGCTAGTCTTGATAAGTCCTGGAGCATATCTTAATGTAGACATCGTTTTAATGGCTTCAGAATCTAGCAAGGGTTAAGAAGATACTTTGATTACGAGCGTACTCAACAAATTCACTAGAAAAGGAGTGTTTGATGCACTATAACTACAGCCACAGACCGTAGGTCGTAGGCAATGCAAGTTTTCAAAAATCATTTCTTCAAAGGTTGCTTTTTTCTGAAAATCTATGTCCGTCAGCCTTCACGGGTTTACCAGAACTTTCATGGAGTTCCTTTCCCGCCGTGTTCGCAGCTCCTGCCCGGAATAGGGAGTAACAAGTTACAGTTCTCACACTCTACAGAGGTGCGTTACTTTACCCATGAGAGATCATCTCTTTGTTGCACAACCGTGAAGCTTATTCCCGTCCACAATTCCATGATGTGGGGACCAGAAGATGATCCAAGCCAATCACTGCCCCCTTCATGACCTCGCATGCCTCCTTCGTGTACACCATGCCCATATAACGAATTACGGCAATGGTTTGTACAAACCGTTAGATGTCAGAACTATCATGGGACGTTGAGGGTTCGCACCCATAAGCTGCATATCCTCTACGAATTACCAATTAATATGCACGCTACAAGGATAACAGCCACGACATGCACATCCGGCTTCATGCGAGAGGAAGAAGATACAGCTGACTTCTCTGTCCCATTCCAAATCTGATGGTCAACGCGTAATATACGCCGCAAGAATCACTGGAGACATTGGTTGTTAAGTCCTAGGTGATATAGTTCTGAACAGTGGTATCCCAACTGTCAGATTTAATAGATTAGCTGATCACCTTGGATCAGTAATCAATAGTCCTCATTATTATTGAAAATAGTGTTTTCTGACCTTTTTCAAATGCAGGTGTAGACAACACTAGATTTGTAAAATACTTTACAGAAAATAAACAAAGGACATGAGCAAGTGTGAACTTGCCTTTTGTGATTGCAAGATTATGCACTCACGGTCTTCGAGTCAATGTATAAGATCCAAAATCTGAAATCAGCATCATTGGTCCAGTAAGGACTAATGTTTAAAGAAGTAATATGCTTTTATGCATAAGTAATGTGATGCACGTTCTATATGCAAATCCCGGGAATAACGTGGTTCCAGGGTTTGGATTCTGAAAATGGTTACTTTGGAATGTGTGGTCCTTTTAGATAAGTTTCATAGTTGTACTTTTATTAGAGTTTAGGAGTGGTTGTAGATAACGCATATGTAGGAGTAAAGTATACATACTTATGACATACTAGCTAGGAGTACTTATACAAGTGTTTTTATTTAAAGTGGCAAAAAGTATAACCTTCGAAGAAAAGTTTTCTCTTCTAAGGTCTAAACAATTTTGTGGTTAGTTAGTGGTGGTTGACGTCATTTGTTTGCTCAAATGGTTTAGCTTGAGTTGCTTTATATTTTAACTACTTCAGACCAGATTTAACTATAAAACATATAATAATGCTTATAGTGTTATATTAAGATTTTGTAGATTAAAGTTAACTTTAAAGTATAGATAGTTTTGAAAGTATTGTACTTATACCTTGGTATCTTATATATCGAAAATGTGTTCTTTAAGTTACTTAAGAATGTTTATTCTGTTACTAGAGTAATGGTTTCTTGATGTTAGTATGGAGTGATATCATTTTTTTATCAGTAAGTGGGTATAGTTTATGCACCCAACATAATGTTACTTAACTACTTATGGATTTATATAGTGTTGTAGTAGTTTTTGTAATTTGCTGATTAATATGGTTTAGAAAAGATTTGATTGTTCACAAGTTGTTCCTTAAAGACTTTATTATTAGTGGAATTCTTTGAGATAATCTTTACTTATGGTTATGGATTCTTATAAAATAAGAACATTTATAATGTTTTAAATTATGGCATTAGATTATAAATATTTAAGACTAATACTTATTTAACACATTTTAGGAATATTAGTAAATTTTATTTATTTTTATATGAATGATTAATGAAGTAAATAAGTTTAAATTTGGGTTATTAAAATATTTAATCTTCTTGTTTACCTCAAAAGGATATTATTAGATTTTTAGCATGTAAATAATATTTTTGTGATCATTTTGGTATATCAGATTTATTTTTGTGATTTATAAACAATAAGATATGATTTTATAATTCTTATTACTTTTATAATTATTTAATAAGTAATAAATATTTAATTAAGTGAAATAATAATACATGATTATAGTTTTAAATTAGAATTCTTATTTTTCTAAGATTTTTGGTATTTTATTACTATTATTAATATTTATTATTATAAAAATATGAATTATCAAAGTCTTATTACTTATAAAACTTTTTATTAAATAATATTTATTTAATAATCATCATAATAATATTTGATAATAAGTTTAAGTTGTAGATTTTATTTTTATACAAATTTTCATATATTATACATTTTTTTCTGAATTATAAATCAAAAGTTATTAATAAAACAAGATTTAGTCATTTATTAAATTTCTAGAATAATATTAATTGGATTATAACATTTTATTTACTTCTAAACAGAAAAATACTTTTTACACCACGTCCAGATCTAGCCCCAGTCACTGACCTGTGGGCCATCGTTAACCTCAGCACTTAGATAAATGAAATGCCCTAGTTACAGATCTCCTCTCTACTCCAGTCGATGACATGTGGTCCCTGGGCCATGTCATCCACCACGTGAGGCAAAGACTAGTCAAACGGCTGACATGGCTCGATCATGAGGTAAGCATGGCGTCAGCCTGACCACAGCCGTCGGTGAGTGGTCACCGGCGATGATCTACTACACCCCAGCAAGCGAAATAAGTCTAGTACGAACAAGCGCAACCTACTGAACCTAATAGTGGCAGCGCCGCTTGTAAATGGTCATCGGAGGGTCATCGGCGATGAGCTACTGCGGCGGCCTGCGGCGATGCTCAACAAAACTCGACCGACGGTGCGAATCCGCAAACGAAACTAGGGTCCAGAGATGCGTATGCTTACCCTAATGATGATAGAGTGGTCGATGAGGACATACGCGGTCGGAATCGAGCTCCCCGGCGAGGATTCCGACGAACTGCTGCAAAGAGGAAAGACCAAATTCACCCGCTCCAATTCTCCCCTTGATGCAAGCTTCTACCCAGAGGATCTACGGAGGACGGCGCTTCTCCATGACGGCTCAGAAGGGTGTGGGGGAACGTGGTTCGACGACGAGAGGTGGCTCCGGCGAGCTAGGGTTTCGGTCTCATTCGTATCTGAGAGGATAAGGAGGGATTGGGGATAGGGATGGAAGCAATGTGTCGCGGTGGCCTTCTTATCCCCTCCTGGCATCGGCGGCAAGTATATTGGCGCAACGACGGCGATGACGGCATCGGGCGGCGGCGAGCTCCGCCAGCGAGCTATGTGTGTGCGTGACGATGATGATGATGGTCGTTTTGTGGATATAGTATTGGATGAAATCTCCACCTGTCAGTCTCGGATAGAAAAGAACCTGGGCTGGTTACTGGGCTGTCGTGGGCTGCACAGGGCCTCAGGTAAGTATAAGTGTGTTGGGCTGCGACTAGGTTTGATTTTTATTTATTTTATTCTTTTTCTATTTTTTTTTCTTATTCAGATTTGAATTTGATTTATATTTTGAATCTTTCTTTGTATAACTTGTTTCCTGGACATTTATAACAATACAAAATATATACCTAGTCTCATTTGTAATTTCTTATTGCATCCTCTTTTTGTATTTCTTGCATTTACTTAATGTGATCCCCCTTGTTAATAAACTTTTCTTATTATTTTTCTCTTCTTATTTTTGTTAGGGATTTCTTGGTAATATATTCTTATTTGTTTATAGCTCAACTTTTAGCGAGCTCATTGTTTGAATAGAAACTTTATATCTAAGTATAATGATTTTACACCATCCTTTGATACATGAAATATGAAGACATTGATATGATGATTATTACTCCCATTCAGTTGGAAAATAACAATGTATGTTATAAACAAAGAAGTTTAGGGTTTTGAATTATGAGTACTACCCTTGGCTTTAGGGTTTTGTATAAGCTTGGATTCTTTTCAAGAGTTAAGATTTAATAACTAAGCATATTGCCTTATGTATATAGTATTGGATGAAATCTCCCTTTTTAATAGAAGTTATATTTAGAGTGTTTTATAGAAGTAAACTTATAAAAATATACTTAGGCACATATAATGATGATGGTTGAAATTAACAGAGATATGTTTATGTAATTTTTTATAGGAAAATGTTTCTATAAAGGGTTATAGACATCAGATGATGGATCAATGGTATAAGGTGAATATTATGTTTGATTTAAGATATAGAGTTGATTGCTTTCCAGGATTAAATAGGAAAATTATCTATAACATAATTATATTTCAAAATCTTTGATCTCTAATTAAGGAATTCCTTTCCTAGATATAATACTTCTTCCTATCCATCATCATGATTAATTTGAAGGACTTACTTATTAAAATTCTTCTTATTCAATATATCATTCTTCTAAACTTATGGATGAATCCAATGAGTTTGATACAAAGACACTTCATAGCTTTCTCATATCCTTGCTTGATTGCACCTATTATACTACTTTTGTTAAACTTCCATCCAACCAGTAGTTCCTTCAACTTCATTCACATTCTTCCTTAGTATTCCATCACTGATATTTCTCTAAGGTTGATTATCTTTTATGATGAATAACACCACTTTTATGACTCCATGATACACTAGCTTTAGTTGAATAACACCCTTTTATAATCACTTAACCCTCATGACCTACACTTCAATTCCTGGATTATATTTATGTGGTTTGCAAAGTATTCTCTAGGATCACTTATCCTTACTAGGGTTCCAATCATTTTCTACCCACCAGCATTACCTATAATAAATATAAGCATTCCATGTTGGTGGCCAAAACATTACCATTATAATACCTTCATCATTTATTACTGAAGTTCTTAGTTGGCTAAGCAGGGTTTTATCAATCCTACCTTTTATTGTCTGGAAATTATCTTCTTAGTATCTTATATTGGATTAATGTTATTAATGGACTATGCCCTTATTAGAAGATTTGAGTATATGTTCTAATAAGATCAAATAATAGATCAAGGACTAATAATTAAAGAAGTCGTGAATCAATGGGGAACTATCCAACATTGATGAACAACAGATATTGAGATAAGTTCCATGAAGATTGTCTAGAAAGAAATATATATATATATAGTGGATGATCTTGACTTAATCTCTTTCCAACTCCAAGTCATCAAAAGAGTTTTTAAGATTAGGTGTTACTATGATACTCAGAATTTAAGATATAGTGGTTACATTCTTATTATCTGTTTTATATCTTAATTTGATACTTATGAATGATTATAATGAATACTATAATATGATGACCTAATGTTCAATATAATTCACATTATATTAAGGTTTAACTTATGGTACATTTTGATATACCCTTAAATCAAATTTCTCTTACCCAAAAATGAGATTTTAACAAAGGTCTCATTGAAACTTATCGTAGTCAACTTGATGATCTACTTCAATTCCATCAAGCTAAGAGAAGCTTCAATCACTTTGACAAGTTTTGTTTAAAAGTGCGGAAATTATTCAAATTTTCTATGCATGAATGCAATGCACACATCTGGGTTCAACTTATTTCTAGGCTCTAATGCTGGGATGTTACAGTCTCTCCCCCTTAAAATAAACTTCGTCCTCGAAGTTTGCAAACTCTCACCTTTCGGAGTAAGAAATTGCTTTGTAGTGGTGCTACACTTTCCACTCCATGATAATCTTTGATGGAATTAATTAGAGTATGCTATAACCTAATTAAATATCCTCATTCCATTCTTTTTCTTGAATCATCGAACTTCATTACTATTTTAAGTACAGTTTAGAGGTTCTTACTACCATGAGTTTTTAAGTTTCTATATACGCTTTTTAATAGTCAATAGACTATCTTACTATTCACGTAATTATACCGTTGATACTGGTATTCCTTCCAAGATTGGATTTGAACTCAATTTGTCCATACCCATTGGAATTTTTCATTCTCGACACTTGTTTAATTAGGTTTCTATATTACTTCTTAAGGGTTACTTAAAAGTTGTTTCTTTTTAAATTTGATTGCTAAATGTATCCTTTATCTCCCTCAAGTTTATACCTTCTTAAGATTTTTTTAATTAACTTTTCTTTATTCCTATCTTATCCTCTTCAACTTCCATTCCTAATGTTTACTCTCCCCCTAAAGTTTTACTAATAATTTTGAAACTCCATACATAGCAGCCATTGATTATTGAACTAAAATGTTGGTTCCTGTTTAGGTTATATTTTATTGGTTTAATGTCCACTGAAAGATTATACAGTGCATCCACATAGTTATGGATCTCCGAAGCAAATCTTTCAGCACTAAATGTTGTACTTACTATTGGGCATTCTTGCTGAATAAACTGGATTTTGCAAAGCATCTTGCCAAGTGATTGTCTTCAAATCTGTTAAACTTTCTTAGGTCTTACTTAACTTAGGCCAAATTTAATGCTCTTTATGAAACTTTTAATAAGATTTGGTTCACTATTTCAACCAAATACCAGTTGCGGACAAAATACCAACTGTGGATTAGTTACTAGCTATGGATCAAATACCAATTGCGGATTATTACCAGCTGCGAACCGTCCTAGGGTGTGTGTATTACCCTATGGTTTCTCACATACCTCTCACATTCTCTCGGAATTGTCAGAGTTTGAATACCATTTTGGTTCCAAATCTAACTATTCGTACTTATTCATGATACTTCCATGAACTTGGTACAACTATTCCATTACTTCTTAGTAATATTACCCATTTTGATTGAACTTTAAGTTTATTATTTATTGTGGCTCCCTACATCTTCTATACCCAACTTTTTTCTTGGGTCTAGCTAGGAATAATTTATGCTTTACCTATTCTCCAAGTGGTCTTAACACTCCTTATATCTTGCTTCTTCCTTCCAGTAAGTCTTCCTTTTTGATCTTTGAATCGTCGCTCCCTTACACGAATTCCCATTCCTATCTAGATCTATATCATCAAGTAATAATTGGGTGTTACCTCATGCATTTGCACACCTAATTAAACTTCATATATAGATCTAGTCAATCAAAAAGATCCAATAAGATCCAAAAGTCGATAAACAACAAAGCATATACCCTGTATTACACATAGGTTTTAACTAATTTACAAATGTACTAGATGTTCCCACGGTTTGCTCCAAACCTATTTACACAACTATCTTACAAGAACCTCTTGCTCTTGTGGATATATCCTCACTTATTTCTGCAGACTCTTCAAACTACAATACGCATTACCCTCTATATACATTATTCAAGCCCTCGTCCCTTGGGATGTTGTTTCTTTCTCACTTTCATCTTCCTCTAGTGCTTCCTGGAGTTCCGTCCATGATGACGTGAAGTCCTACGACTGCCTTCTGGAGCATAGGAGCATCCAGGAGGTGCGTAATCTTGATTAGAAGTACCGAGACTGAGATTAGTCATTGAAAAATGACTAGAGTTGGCATAATCTTCCACCAAATAGTTCGGGTTTTCTGGCAACGCTTCCTCATAGTAGGTTGGTTCCTTAGCTTTTTCTTGGATCCAGTCATATATGTTGGTATAGTAGCTATTGGAGTACTCTTCTAAGTTGATTGGATTCATATTACCCCCATATGGTCCATAAGGCTCCCTATGGTTATAATTGGTCTCTTCTTCAACACCTGCATCACAAGGTATAGGATTCCCTATGGTTTTACCTTGAGATTCTATTTCCCATCCATACTTGTTAGGCTCAGGTTTATTTGGAATAACTTTATTCCATTCCTATTGTTCGGAATTGTACTTGGTCCATAGGTCTTCAGGTGGCTTGAAGTCATTCTGGTAATAGGCATAATTTTCTGAGTTTGGGTCATCGAACTCAGTTTCCTCAAACACCTCTCCTGAAGGTATGTATTTGGGATGCCTAGCTTCTTTATCTAACTTCTTCCTACGAGCCATTGCTTTATCAGGATTAGTAAAATCCTCAATGACCGTATCCAGCTCCTGAACTAAAACTTGGTGAGTGTTATGATAAGTGTTTCTCAAAGACCAATAACGATCCATATACTCTACATCTAGAGTAGGTTTAGCTTGGACTAAGGTAGAGTGATTTAACTCATGCTCTGAGTTTGAGGTTTCATGTGGTATAATGGTGTGAGTACTAGCTTCTAGATCTTGGGATTTATGCTCCCGGATCATGGTTATGGCTGCTACTATGGCAATCTGATATGCAGATGCCATGAATCTTGCCTCTCCTGCTGGCATTTCTCCCTCCAGTCCTAACTTCTTGGGTAATATGATCATGACACGGTATTTAGCTAATACCTGTCTGTCATAGTAACTGTAAATCTTGACCAGAAGTCTTGATTCACACTCCAAACTCCATAAAAGTTTTCGGAGATTGTCTGTCCAATCCCCTCCGTAGTCATCCAACGTCCTGTTTATCACTTGAACATTCCGGGGTGGATATCGAGGTGCCATGTGGAACTGTGGATAAGAAATTATCATTAGTCACATAGAGTTAAAACTCTTGTGTAATGATTAGATTTGCAATCATATAAAAGAGTTATCGCACTAGTAACATAACAGGATTATCCTCAAATGAATATCCCTCATATCACTAGATAACTCTTCATTATTGCTAGGATGTGTCCTACAGGTTCTACCCATTTACTAGGTTTCCAACCTAAGGTCAAAGCATATGCTCTAATACCAACTGCGGCGACCCAGCATACCACTGCATGAAGTAGTATACTATAGTCGTTGACATAACACCAAGGAAACATGTAACATCCCTAAAATTATGATTTCAAAGATTGCATATCATTCATGCATGCATATAGTTTTGAGATCAATTTCAAACCAATTTCAAGAAAATAGAAGCACATAGTGCTATCATTTTATGTGAGCAAACTTAAATAAAATGACCATCCCCATTTGAGAGCTTAAGTGTTTTAAAACCAAGTTTGTTTGTTTCCTTGTTGATTGGTTTGAGTGTGGAGTTTGAACAAAAATATACAAAATAAAAATGGTTTCAAAACCATTTTCAAAACATTTGCAAATCAAGTGCTATGGCACTGTTTATTTTTGTTTATTCAAAAGAACCAAGCTTGAACAGAGAGACCACTTGATTTTATGCCCTGAAATGTGAATGTTGCACCCTACAAAATCTTGGAAAAAGTTTGAATTCAAAAGCTTTTGAAATCATTTGAAAATCAATCCAGAAAATCAAAACAGAAAAAGAAAAAGAGAAAGGAAATAGAAAAGGGCCGGCGCCAGACTTTGAGCCCATCAGCAGATCCAGCCCAGCTAGCCCACCTGGGTCCCCTCTCTCTCTCACGCGCAGAAGCACCCCCAGAGTCGCTGACACTCGGTCCCCACTCCCTCTCTGTTCTATTCGCTGACAAGCGGGCCCCGTCCACGTCATCATCGTCTTCCCCAGATTCCGCGCACGAACACGTCGTCGCTGGCCGTTGTTGCGTTGATTCCGCGGCGTAATTGGCATTGATTCACCGGGCGTTTCTTGTCGAGTTCCTGCCTACTTAAGCCCCTCCCTCTCTCGGCCATTTCCCCTCACCCAATTTCCTCTCCACGCCACCAGGCTGCTCGCAACTCGCCAGACACTTCCGCTGTTCCGACGACCTCGCTGACGAATTCCGGTGAGCACCGTGCCCTCCTCTGTCCATGGTTCATACTAGCATGCTCTGCAGCTCCGTGCGCATCTACTAACACCTTCCTTTTGCTCGCGCATGGTCTGTAGCCTCGGCAACGACAACGACTGAGCGCCGCCACTCTCTGGTCGAACTCCGGCGACCTCTCCCCGTAAGTACCAGCCTCCCTTTGCCCTCTGTTTGATACTCCTAAGACCCCCAACGTCTTGCGCATCTAACGGTATCTTCCTCTTGTCTTAGCGCGACGCAGAACCTCGCCAACGTCGACCAGCAGCCGTACCCGACGCGTTCGCGAACTCCGGCGAGGAATCCCCGACGACTCCGAGCGCCCCTTCGCAACCAGAGACACATTGAGCTTCACCTCGACATGGCGGTTCTGGTGAGCATCCTCTCCCCTCCCCGGGCGACACAGACCACGCCGCCGCCACCTGTCGCCGCCGCTAGCGCCGCTAGGCTATGGTCAAAGCAACAGCAGCTGTTAGATGTAGATCTTGCGGTTTAAATTATATCTGAGCAAAGCGTTTTCTTTGAATCTGGCACGTTGGATCTATCTTGATCCGACGGTGCGGAAGCTTGATCCTGAGCGAATCGGTACCAGCCAATAGGATAGCGCCGCGTGGCAGTAGTTTAGATTTAAAACAGATTTTGAATCAGATTATAGTTCAAATTTTTTTTGTTTGTAACTTTTGATTCCCACGTTAGATTTTGGCAAATTTTATACCGTTGGAATCAGGAGAACAAGCCATTTCTGTTTGTGCAATGTGTTTAATGTTTAGATTCTGTTAAAATGATTTTATTTGCAGAAACTTGTGTAGGGCTTATTTGAGTATATGAAATGTTTAGGAATTGTTTTTAGTGTCAAATAAACTTGGTTTGGCAAGTTTTTGACTTGTTTAAGATTCAGTACTATGCACTTGCTTGGTTGAGTTCTAAAAATCATCACTTAGCATCTTGCATGCATGCATATATATTTTTGGTTGAATATATCTTGTATGTGATTGTGGCTATATTCTATGTGTAGATTTTGGTGCTAGTGATTGTGATTGTGAAGAGTGCTACTCTCCCAACTACCAAGGCAAGTGGTACTTCATGAATATTTCCATCCCTATATTTTATACTAAGCATTAGAAATATTTTGCTAAGTCTTGCATGTTATTATTTTGCCTAATGCCATGTTGGGAAATCCTAAGTAGTTGTAGAATTACTAGGAAATTTCTAAGTTAAGATACTATCTATGCCATGCTTAGCCTAGCTAGTAGCAAACAAGGGTTGGTAAAATATACATGCTATGATGAAAATATTTCTAAGTCTTTGGACTTTTGTTTTGCCTAATAAAACAACTAAGTCAATGAATCACCTGGGTGGAATGGGACTTGATTGGTGGTTTTGGTTGAGTGGTTACACAAGGCCCATGGCTATGGTTTACCTTGTGTATCTCACTTGTGGAAAGCCACCCAGGAACAAAGGGATTTTAGAGGCCAAGTGTTGAGAAGCTTCTAGTGCAGCCACTTGGCAATATGGGCTTTGCCTGGATCACATAGGTTGCTAGAACTTAGCCATTTGGACAGTTGGTGGTAGTGGGATTGATAGGTTGGAGCGCGTCCATTTGGTATAACGGAAGGCTTCTGAAAGGTCCTGTCTTGGTGAAACCATGTCTGGTGGGGAAAGTGCACAACCTCTGCAGATGGAAAAATCTAAGTACTTAGCCAAGTCCATGGTAATGGACAACTTGAGCATCAAGACATGGAAGCTATCAAGAATCTCATCATTCCAACTTCTAAGTAAAAACTTGTGGGTGAACAAGGGTGAAGGACCTCAATGTCTATTGGTGGTTCCTTGGGTAAAGTTTTGACAAAGAAAAACTTAGTGATTTCAACTAATAGGCAAAACCTATTTTGAGCAAAGCAAGCCAAGCTACACTTAGCCAAATTTGCATATAGTATCTAGACCACTTAAAATATACTAAGGTATCACTTGCCAATACTATTCCAAAGTATTGACCCACTGTGGCTGTAACTTGTGATGTTGCAGGTTACTCTGATGAGGATTAGGTGTCATGAGTCTACACTCAACATGTTTTACTGTGGCACATGAAGATGAAGACTTATATTTATTTACTTATTCAAACATTTGTAATAGGCCTGTGGCCTTGAGTTGTAAAGACTATGTTTATCTCTGGAATGGATGTAATAATGACCTTTGTATCTGTGTACTTCATCTTAAACTGTGGATGCTAGCAATGATCCAGGGACTAGCATTGCAATCACAGGGATCCTTTTCCTTTATAAAGGAGGGATCTTAAAGATGGTATCAGAGCAGTGTGTTGCCTGTAGGATTATGACCCTAGGATTGGAAACCACTAAGGAAAAAAAATTCACAACTTCTACACTTGTCTATTCTTCTCGTAAACTTTTCTAATCTTCTTTCTCATCTCTATTTGTAGATGAATTCCATCAACGAAGCCGTAAGGAAAGGACCAACTCATGACCATGACTTGGAGTGTGAACAGAGTTTCCCAAAGCTCTCAAGGACCTCATGGTGGCAATGGAAATACATGGTTCAGCTGTGTACAAAGGCTTTCCTGTGATGGATGAAGGAGTTGAGTACTGGTGGGTGCAACTTCACTTGTACAAAAACAAGGAAGACAACCACAAGGAAACAGGATTCTACATGTACACCAACACTGTGGTGCACACCACATTCTTTGAGTCAGCAAGGGATGCAGCTTGGAGGACTATCAAAGAACTTAGTGCTAGAGTCAAGTGCAGAATGCTCAACCTCCAAAAAGATCTAAAGAAAGAGAAGGAACATACCCAAGAGTTGGAAGCTACCAACCAAACCTTAAGAGGAGATATTATAGACTTAGTGATGGAGTCATGTGAGCAAGATAGGCTGATTGCTTCTAGAAACATTGTGTTAGCCAACAGATCCAGTGAGATAGGATTGTAAACGTACTTCGTTAGTTGGACCACCACTTATCACCTTATTTTCCAAATGTTGCTTTAAAATAATATTGAACCTTGATTGATGTAATGGTTTCATGTATGCATGACTTGTGTGTTTTGCTTCCCAAGGATATGTATGTGTTGTTTTGTCTTTTGTTGTAACTTAAATTGTGTTGTTCTAACTTTTCTATCTTATAAATAGATGCCTATTACCATCAGCACTGTTGAGGAGTTCCAGGTTACTCGCTTTGGTCCTCGTATCATTGAGCTTACTACTTTGCTCAATCTCCCTCTTCCCACCATCACGGTGCATCCCCTCACCAAGTTTGAGAGGAAGGACCTCTGGGCTTCAAGGTCAACCAGCCCGGACGCCAGACTGAGCCTACCACGGAGGCCATTGTCTTCAAGATCATGCACGATGACAGGGAGAGAGGCCTTGAGGTAGTTACGCAGGATCTGATAGGACGTCTGCTAGGGAGACACTCCCGACAGGTTAGAGGTACCCACTTCCACGTCTTCGGAAGACGTGATGAGGATGGAGAGTCCATCGACTTCGAGGACGATTCGAGGGATGCAGCAGAGCCGATTCATCTGTACCTCCAGGACTTACAGTCTCTCATTCGGCACGTGGACACCGACAGGACCAACGTCATGCTCAGCAATGACAAACTTCAGGTGCAGCTTCGCGAGAAGGACAAGCTCTTCGCGGAGAAAGACGAGATAGTCAAGGAGATGGAGGCAAAGTTCGAGACCCAGGATAGGAAGTTCAAGAGTCAGGAGAAGCGTGTCCAGGATAGGAACAAGAAGATCAGGGACATGACTAAAGAACTGCAGTCCAAGGACTTCGAGCTCGAGCAGCAGCAGACGGTGATTGAGAGGCTTCGTTCCCAGAAGAGGGCTCTCAAGGCCAAGATAGAGACCTTGACCACTAGTGTTGAGGAATACAAGACCGCGATGGAGAACGCAGTTCTTACCTTTGTCTAGGAGGAGGTTGATGCCGAGGAGTAGATTTGACTACTCATTTATCATTGATTATCGTACTTGTTATTTGAGAACTTGTTATTGGACCATCCGATATGTGGATGGCTTGCTACTTGTGTGTTTTACTTTGTGAACTTGTTATCTTGTTGTTGAACCTTTATCTATGTGTTGCTACTTGTGTTTTCTTATGTGATGTAATGTGCATGAAAGCATCTATGGGTATCTCATTCTTATCTCTATTGAACAAACCACAGATGCCTCCCCGTCGTGCAAACCCCAACCCCAACAACAACATCACTCCAGAAATGCAACAAATGATGACTGCTCAAACTCAGCTAATACAGATGATGACGATGTTCATCCAGAACCAAAACAACAACAACAACAATAACAACAACAACAACCCACCGGGTTTTGATATGCTCACCAGGTTCTTGAGATTGAGGCCAGCAAAGTTCTCGGGGACGACTGATCCCATGGTGGCCAATGATTGGATACGTTCTATGAACAAGGACTTGGTAACCGTGGGCTGTACGGATGCTGAAAAGGTCAGATTTGCAGCACATCTGCTAGAAGGTCCAGCCGCCACTTGGTGGGACAACTTCCAGATCACCACTCCCATAGATGAAGTGACATGGGCTATCTTTGAGGATGGCTTTCGCACTGCTCATATCTCATCAGGAGTGATGAGTTTGAAAAATAAAGAGTTCCATAATCTGAAGCAGCGCCACCGCAGCGTGGCTGAGTATATGGAAGAGTTCAACAATCTGGCGCGTTATGCACCGGATGAATTTGACACCGACGCTAAGAGAAAGGAAAAATTTCTTGAAGGCTTGAATGATGAGCTGAATCTGCAATTGGCTGTGGCATATGTTCCCACTTATCAGTCGTTCTGTGACAAGGCTGCTATTTTGGAGAACAAAATGAAGCAAGTTGAGAGTAGGAAGAGAAAGCACTCCGACAAGCACAGCTCGGGATCGTCTCACAAACGTTCCCACTGTGATGACAGCGGAAGTTCAGGATCCCACAAGCATGGGAAATTCAACAAGCACCACAACCACAACCGTCATGACAACAAGCATCACCGTAGTCATGACAATGACAAGTACAAAAACCACAAGAGTGGACATAAGAACCACCATAGTGGTAATGGAAGTGGAAGTGGAAGTCAGCCTGTTAAGAGAGACATCAGTCAGGTTGAATGCTTCAAATGCAAGAAGATGGGGCATTATGCAAATGACTGCCCCGAAAAGAAAGTTGAAGGACCTAACAAGCCCAACCCTTTTCAGAAGGGATAGGTAAACCACATCAATGTGGAGGAGGTCTATGAGGAGCCTAATGCTGTTGCTGGTAAGTTCAGACTCAATTCTATTCCAGCATTTGTTCTTTTTGATACTGGAGCATCGCATTCATTCATATCAAAAGCATTTGTTGATAGAAATGGGTTTCCAACTGAAAACATTGGGTGTCCAATAAAAGTTAGTTCTCCGGGTGGAGATATGATAGTAAGTCTTGGATGCCGGGATCTAGTAATAGAGTTTGGAAAGCATAAATTTCCAGTGAGTCTGATAATCCTATATTCCCAAGGACTGGACGTAATATTGGGAATGGATTGGATGGCTAAGTATGAAGGAGTACTAGATTGTGCCAATCATACTGTTGCACTCACAACCCCGAAAAGAAAAAGAATTAAATTCAAGTCCAACTTTGAATCCAAAGGAAGTAAGCTAAATTATCTTAAGGGGGTTAGCATGGACAGTGTGCCAATTGTGAGTGAGTATCCGGATGTGTTTCCGGAAGAATTACCGGGAATGCCACCAGATAGAGATGTGGAGTTTCTGATAGATTTGGTACCAGGGTCTGGACCAATAGCAAAGAGACCGTATAAAATGTCAGTTGATGAACTGAAAGAACTCAAGAAACAACTTGGAGAACGATTGCGAGCGGATTTATTCAACCAAGTTCTTCATCTTGGGGAGCCCCAGTCTTGTTTGTGGAGAAGAAAGATAGAAGTCAAAGGTTATGCATAGATTACCGTTCACTCAACGAGGTAACTATCAAGAATAGATACCCTTTGCCCAGAATCAATGACTTGTTTGATCAGCTAGAAGGAGCTTGTGTGTTCTCAAAGATTGATCTAAGGTCAGGCTATTTTCAACTCAAGATAAGAGAACAAGACATACCTAAGACAACCTTCACTACAAGGTATGGATTGTATGAGTACACCGTAATGCCTTTTGGGTTGACCAATGCTCCAGCATACTTCATGAATATGATGAACAAGGTGTTCATGGAATTCCTTGACAAGTTTGTTGTCCTTTTCATCGATGACATCTTAGTCTACTCCAAGAGCAAAGAAGAGCATGAAGGACATTTGCGTTTGATACTTGAGAAGTTATGGGAGCATAAACTTTATGCTAAATTCAGCAAGTGTGAATTCTGGTTGGATAAAGTCGGATTTCTTGGACATGTTATGATAAAGGGTGGTGTAGCAGTTGATCCTGCTAAGGTTTCAGCTGTGACTGAATGGGAATCTCCCAAGTCCGTGAAAGAAGTTCGTAGTTTCCTTGGCTTAGCAGGTTACTATAAAAGGTTCATTGAGAATTTTTCTAAGGTAGCTAAGCCCATGACTGAATTGCTAAAGAAAGACAAGAAGTTTGCTTGGTCTGAAGGTTGTGAACTCAGCTTTCAGGAGTGGAAGAAGAGACTTGTGACAACATCAGTCTTGTGTCTGCCAGATTTGGAAAAGGATTTCCAAGTATATTGTGATGCATCTCATCAAGGTTTGGGTGCAGTACTTATGCACGACGGTAAAGTTGTGGCTTATGCCTCGAGACAACTCAAAACTCATGAGGTGAACTATCCTACTCATGATTTAGAGTTAGCCTCTGTCGTCCATGCACTCAAAACATGGAGGCACTATCTTTTGGGAAAGCGTTGTGAAGTGTTCACAGATCACAAGAGTTTGAAGTATATCTTCACCCAGAAGGAGATTAATATGAGACAAAGAAGATGGCTAGAACTCATCAAAGACTATGACTTAAGTTTTCAATACCACCCCGGTAAGAGAATGTTGTAGCGGATGCTCTAAGCCGTAAGGTTTTTGTGAATGGCCTTACCAAAGGAGAATTGCCAGATGATTTGTGTGCCCAATTCAGAAAACTCAGGTTGGAGATTGTGCCTGAAGGACATCTCATGTCTTTGGATGTTCAACCCACTTTGTTGGACAAGATCAAAGAAGCTCAGAAGGTAGATAAAGAAATCAAAGAGATTAAAGAAAAGATTGGCAAAGGAAAAGCCAAAGAGTTCCATGAAGACGAACAGGGTACTTTATGGCATGGGAAACGTATCTGTGTTCCACAAGATCCGGAGCTGCGGAAACTGATTTTGCAAGAAGCACACAACTCACCATATTCCATTCATCCGGGTAACACCAAAATGTACATGGACATGAAGGAAAGATTTTGGTGGAATAATCTCAAGAAGGACATCGCCGAACATATTGCTTTGTGTGATGTGTGTAGTAGAGTAAAAGCGGAACATCAGAAACCAGCCGGTTTGCTTCAACCACTACCTATTCCTGATTGGAAGTGGGACAAGATTGGTATGGATTTCATTACTGGATTACCAAGGACCCGGTCAGGATACGATTCTATTTGGGTAGTAGTGGATCGCCTAACTAAAGTGGATCATTTCATACCCGTGAAGACAACCTACACAAGTGCTAAGTTAGCCAGAATCTACATGAGTAGAATTGTATGTCTACATGGAGTGCCCAAGAGTATTGTGTCTGATAGGGGAACCCAATTCACTTCCCATTTTTAGAGATAGTTACATGAATCATTGGGAACGAGGTTGGAATTCAGCACTGCTTTTCATCCTCAAACTGATGGACAAACCGAAAGGACTAATCAGATTCTTGAAGACATGTTGAGGGCATGTGCCCTAGACTATGGAGCCAGTTGGGATGAAAGTCTGCCTTACGCAGAGTTTTCTTATAACAACAACTATCAAGCCAGTATTGAGATGGCACCATTTGAGTTTCTCTACGGAAGAAAGTGTACCACCCCATTGCTATGGAATGGTGTGGGAGAAAGAAGTTTATTCGGGCCAGATCTTATCAAAGAAGCCGAAGAGAAGGTCAAATTGGTTAAGGACAGGTTGAAGATAGCACAGTCCCGATAGAAAAGCTACGCAGATCCTAAGCGTAGAGAAGTCACCTACGAAGTTGGTGATAGAGCCTATCTTAGAGTATCACCACTTCGTGGAGTGAAGAAATTCGGAGTCAAAGTAAAATTGGCACCAAGATATGTTGGGCCATTCATTATTCTGAGTCGCAAAGGAGAAGTTGCCTATGAAATTGAACTGCCAGAATCTCTGTCAGCTGTCCATAATGTGTTTCATGTGAGTCAGCCTAAGAAATGTCATCCAGAAATGGAAGAAACTTCTTTGAAGGATACTATACCTTTGGAGGAGGTTCAATTGGAAAGTGATCTCACCTATGAGGAGAAACCTATCAAGATTCTTGAGACTGCAGAAAGAGTCACAAGGACTAAGACTATCAAGTTTTGCAAAGTGAAGTGGAATCATCATTCCGAAGAGGAAGCAACATGGGAAAGAGAAGATGATCTTCGGAAAGACCACCCTCACCTATTTGCTAGCCAAACCGAATCTCGAGGGCGAGATTCACCTTAAGGGGGTTAGATTTGTAACATCCCTTAAATTATGAGTTCAAAGATTGCATATCATTCATGCATGCATATAGTTTTGAGATCAATTTCAAACCAATTTCAAGAAAACAGAAGCACATAGTGCTATCATTTTATGTGAGCAAACTTAAATCAAATGACCATCCCCATTTGAGAGATTAAGTGTTTTAAAACCAAGTTTGTTTGTTTCCTTGTTGATTGGTTTGAGTGTGGAGTTTGAACAAAAATATACAAAATAAAAATGTTTTCAAAACCATTTTCAAAACATTTGCAAATCAAGTGCTATGGCACTGTTTATTTTTGTTTATTCAAAAGAACCAAGCTTGAACAGAGAGACCACTTGATTTTATGCCCTGAAATGTGAATGTTGCACCCTAAAAAATCCTAGAAAAAGTTTGAATTCAAAAGCTTTTGAAATCATTTGAAAATCAATCTAGAAAATCAAAATAGAAAAAGAAAAAGAGAAAGGAAATAGAAAAGGGCCGGCGCCAGACTTTGAGCCCATCAGCATATCCAGCCCAGCTAGCCCACCCGAGTCCCCTCTCTCTCACGCGCAGAAGCACCCCGAGAGTCGCTGACACTCGGACCCCACTCCCTCTCTGTTCTATTCGCTGACAAGCGGGCCCCGTCCACGTCATCATCGTCTTCCCCAGATTCCACGCACGAACACGTCGTCGCTGGACGTTGCTGCGTTGATTCCGCGGCGTAATTGGCATTGATTCACCAAGCGTTTCTTGTCGAGCTCCTGCCTACTTAAGCCCCTCCCTCTCGTGGCCATTTCCCCTTACCCAATTTCCTCTCCACGCCACCAGGCTGCTCGCAACTCGCCAGACACTGCCGCTGTTCCGACGACCTGGCGGCAAATCGAACCGTGAGCACCGTGCCCCCCTCTGTCCATGGTTCATACTAGCATGCTCTGCATCTCCGTGCGCATCTACTAACACCTTCCTTTTGCTCGTGCATGGTCTGTAGCCTCGGCAACGACAACGACTGAGCGCCGCTACTCTCTGCTCGAACTCCGGCGACCTCTCCTCGTAAGTACCAGCCGCCCTTTGCCCTCTGTTTGATACGCCTAAGACCCCCAATGTCTTGCGCATCTAACGGTGTCCTCCTCTTGTCTTAGCGTGACGCAGAACCTCGCCAACATCGACCAGCAGCCGTACCCTACGCGTTCGCGAACTCCGGCGAGGAATCCCCGACGACTCCGAGCGCCCCTTCGCCAACCAGAGACACATTGAGCTTCACCTCGACACGGCGGTTCTGGTGAGCATCCTCTCCCCTCCCCGGGCGACCTAGAACGCCGGCACCGCCGCTGACAGACACGCTGCCACCAGTCACCGCCGCTAGTGCCGCTAGGCTATGGTAAAAGCAACAGCAGCCGTTAGATGTAGATCTTGCGGTTACAATTAGATCTGAGCGAAGCGTTTTCTTTGAATCTAGCGCGTTGGATCTAACTTGATCCGACGGCGTGGAAGCTTGATCCTGAGCGAATAGGTACCAGCCAATAGGATAGCGCCGCGTGGCAGTAGTTTAGATTTAAAACAGATTTTGAATCAGATTATAGTTCAAATTTTTTTTGTTTGTAACTTTGGATTCCCACGTTAGATTTTGGCAAATTTTATACCGTTGGAATCAGGAGAACAAGCCCTTTCTGTTTATGCAATGTTTTTAATGTTTAGCTTCTGTTAAAATGATTTTATTTGCAGAAACTTGTGTAGGGCTTATTTGAGTATATGAAATGTTTAGGAATTGTTTTTAGTGTCAAATAAACTTGGTTTGGCAAGTTTTTGACTTGTTTAAGATTCACTACTATGCACTTGCTTGGTTGAGTTCTAAAAATCATCACTTAGCATCTTGCATGCATGCATATATATTTTTGGTTGAATATATCTTGTATGTGATTGTGGCTTTATTCTATGTGTAGATTTTGGTGCTAGTGATTGTGATTGTGAAGAGTGCTACTCTCCCAACTACCAAGGCAAGTAGTACTTCATGAATATTTCCATCCCTATATTTTATACTAAGCATTAGAAATATTTTGCTAAGTCTTGCATGTTATTATTTTGCCTAATGCCATGTTGGGAAATCCTAAGTAGTTGTAGAATTGCTAGGAAATTTCTAAGTTAATATACTATCTATGCCATGCTTAGCCTAGCTAGTAGCAAACAAGGGTTGGTAAAATATACATGCTATGATGAAAATATTTCTAAGTCTTTGGACTTTTGTTTTGCCTAATAAAACAACTAAGTCAATGAATCACCTGGGTGGAATGGGACTTGATTGGTGGTTTTGGTTGAGTGGTTACACAAGGCCCATGGCTATGGTTTACCTTGTGTATCTCACTTGTGGAAAGCCACCCAGGAACAAAGGGATTTTAGAGGCCAAGTGTTGAGAAGCTTCTAGTGCAGCCACTTGGCAAGATGGGCTCTGCCTGGATCACATAGGTTGCTAGAACTTAGCCATTTGGACAGTTGGTGGTAGTGGGATTGATAGGTTGGAGAGCGTCCATTTGGTCTAAGGGAAGGCTTCTGAAAGGTCTTGTCTTGGTGAAACCAAGTCTGGTGGGGAAAGTGCACAACCTCTGCAGATGGAAAAATCTAAGTACTTAGCCAAGTCCATGGTAATGGACAACTTGAGCATCAAGACATGGAAGCTATCAAGAATCTCATCATTCCAACTTCTAAGTAAAAACTTGTGGGTGAACAAGGGTGAAGGACCTCAATGTCTATTGGTGGTTCCTTGGGTAAAGTTTTGACAAAGAAAAACTTAGTGATTTCAACTAATAGGCAAAACCTATTTTGAGCAAAGCAAGCCAAGCTACACTTAGCCAAATTTGCATATAGTATCTAGACCACTTAAAATATACTAAGGTATCACTTGCCAATACTATTCCAAAGTATTGACCCACTGTGGCTGTAACTTGTGATGTTGCAGGTTACTCTGATGAGGATTAGGTGTCATCAGTCTACACTCAACATGTTTACCTGTGGCACATGAAGATGAAGACTTATATTTATTTACTTATTCAAACTTTTGTAATAGGCCTGTGGCCTTGAGTTGTAAAGACTATGTTTATCTCTGGAATGGATGTAATAATGACCTTTGTATCTGTGTACTTCATCTTAAACTGTGGATGCTAGCAATGATCCAGGGACTAGCATTGCAATCACAGGGAACCTTTTCCTTTATAAAGGAGGGATCTTACAAAACACCATTCACTAGTATTACATCCCTCAGAATGGCACAACAGAAACATAGTGGGTCCAATACATGGCTTAAAGTTTACAACTCACTCCTTACGTAAGATCCAGAGAACACTCTAGGTTAAAGAGAGAGAAAGAACTTCTTACGAAGAAGAATCAAAGATAAATAACGGAAAACTATTATACTATTAAAACTAGTATTTAACTAAGGAATTGGCATTGCTGCTATTGCAACGCACTAGAGAGATAGGTTCTTTGGTTAGAGATTGTATTTCTATCTAGTCAGTAACTTCGTCTTCACTTGAGTTGAGGTATATGTTGACCTCCTTGTCTTCATTGAAGAGCTTTAGCTAGTCTTGATAAGTCCTGGAGCATATCTTGATGTAGACATCGTTTTAATGGCTTCAGAATCTAGCAAGGGTTAAGAAGGTACTTTGAGTACGAGCGTACTCAGCAAATTCACTAGAAAAGGAGTGTTTGATGCACTATAACTACAGCCACATACCATAGGTTGTAGGAAATGCAAGTTTTCAAAATCATTTCTTCAAAGGTTGCTTTTATTCTGAAAAGCTATGTCCGTTAGCCTTCACGGGTTTACCAGAACATTCATGGAGTTCCTTTCCTGCCGCGTTCGCAGCTCCTTCCCGGAATAGGGAGTAACAAGTTACAGTTCTTACACTCTGTAGAGGTGCGTTACTTTACCCATGAGAGATCAACTCTTTGTTGCACAACCGGGCAGCTTATTACCGTCCACAATTCCATGATGTGGGGTCCAGAAGATGATCCAAGCCAATCACTGCCCCCTTTGCGACCTAGCATGCCTCCTTGGTGTACACCATGCCCACATAATGAATTACGGCAATGGTTTGTACAAATCGTTAGATGTTAGAACTATCGTGGGACGTTGAGGGTTCCCAGCCATATGCTGCATATGCTCTATGAATTACCAATTAATATGCATGCTATGAGGATAACAGCCACGACCTCCACATCCGGCTTCATGCAAGAGGAAGAAGATACAGCTGAATTCTCCGTCCCATTCCAAATCTCATGGTTAACGCGTAATATACGGCGCAAGAATTACTGGCGACATTGGTTGTTAAGTCCAAGGTGATATAGTTCTGAACAGTGGTATCCCAACTATCAGATTTAATAGATTAGCTGATCACCCTGGATTAGTAATCAATAGTCCTCATTATTATTGAAAATAGTGTTTTTTGACCTTTTTCAAATGCAGGTGTAGACAACATTGGATATGTAAAATACTTTACAGAAAATAAACAACGGACATGAGCAAGTGTGAACTTGCCTTTTGTGATTGCAAGATTATGCACTCACCATCTTCGAGTCAATGTATAAGATCCAAAATCTGAAATCAGCATCATTGGTCCGGTAAGGACTAATGTTTAAATAAGCAATATGCTTTTATGCATAAGTAATGTGATGCATGTTCTATATGCAAATCTCGGGAATAACGTTGTTCTAGGGTTTGGATTCCGAAAATGATTACTTTGGAATGTGTGGTCCTTTTAGATAAGTTTCATAGTTGTACTTTTATTAGAGTTTAGAAGTGGTTGTAGATAACGCATATGTAGGAGTAAAGTATACATACTTATGACATACTAGCTAGGAGTACTTATACAAGTGTTTTTATTTAAAGTGGCAAAAAGGATAACCTTCGAAGAAAAGACTTCTCTTCTAAGGTCTAAACAACTTTGTGGTTAGTTAGTGGTGGTTGATGTCATTTGTTTGCTCAAATGGTTTGGCTTGAGTTGCTTTATAATTTAACTACTTCAGACCAAAGTTAATTATAAAACATATAATAATTCTTATAGTGTTATATTAAGATTTTGTAGATTTAAAGTTAACTTTAAAGTATAGATAGTTTTGAAAGTTTTGTACTTATACCTTGGTATCTTGTATATCGGAAATGTGTTCTTTAAGTTACTTAAGAATGTTTATTCTGTTACTTGAGTAATGGTTTCTTGATGTTAGTATGGAGTAATATCATTTTTTTATCAGTAAGTGGGTATAGTTTTTGAACCCAACATAATGTTACTTAACTACTTATGGATTTATATAGTGTTGTAGTAGTTTTTGTAATTTGGTGATTAATATGGTTTAGAAAAGATTTGATTGTTCACAAGTTGTTCCTTAAATTAGTGGAATTCTTTGAGATAATCTTTACTTATGGTTGTGGATTCTTCTAAAATAAGAACATTTATAATGTTTTAAATTATGGCCTTAGATTATTAATATTTAAGACTAATACTATTTATTAGACTTATTTAACTCATTTTAGGAATATTAGTAAATTTTATTTATTTTTATATGAATTAATAATGAAGTAAATAAGTTCAAATTTGGGTTATTAAAATATTTAATCTACTTGTTTACCTCAAAACGGGATTATTAGATTTTTCGCATGTAAATAATATTTTTGTGATCATTTTGGTATATCAGATTTATTTTTGTGATTTATAAACAATAAGATATGATTTTTATAATTCTTATTACTTTTATGATTTTTAATAAGTAATAAATATTTAATTAAGTGAAATAATAATACATGATTATAGTTTTAAATTAGAATTCTTATTTTTCTAAGATTTTTAGTATTTTATTACTATTATTACTATTTATTATTATAAAAATATGAATTATCAAAGTCTTATTACTTATAAAACTTTTATTAAATAATATTTATTTAAATAATCGTCATAATAATATTTGATAATAAGTTTAAGTTGTAGATTTTACTTATCTACAAATTTTCATATATTATACATTTTTTCTGAATTATAAATCAAAAGTTATTAATAAAACAAGATTTAGTCATTTATTAAATTTCTAGAATAATATTAATTGGATTATAACATTTTATTTATTTCTAAACAGAAAAATACTTTTTACACCACGTCCAGAGCTAGCCCCAGTCACTGACTTGTGGGCCATTGTCCACCTCACCACTTAGATAAAAGAAATGCACTAGTTACAGATCTCCTCTCTACTCACAGTCGATGACATGTGGGCCCTAGGCCATGTCATCCACCACGCGAGGCAAAGACTAGTCAAACGGCTGACATGGCTCGATCATGAGGTAAGCATGGCGTCAGCATCACCACCGCCGTCGGTGAGTGTTCACCGGCGACGATCTACTGCACCCCAACAAGCGAAATAACTCTAGTACGAACAAGCGCAACCTATTGAACCTAATAGTGGCAACGCTGCTTGTAAATGGTCATCGGAGGGTCATCGGCGATGAGCTACTACGGCGGCCAACGACGGTGCTCAACAAAACTAGACCTACGGTGCGAATCTGCAAACGAAACTAGGGTCCAGAGATGCGTATGCTTACCCTGATGATGATAGAGTGGTCGATGAGGACAGGCACGGTCGGAATCTAGCTCCCCGACAAGGATTCCGACGAACTGCTGCAAAGAGGAAAGACCAAATTCACCTGCTCCAGTTCTCCCTTGATGCAAGCTTCTACCTAGAGGATCTACGGAGGACAGCGCTTCTCCATGATGGCTCAAAGGGTGTGGGGGAACATGGATCGACGGCGAGAGGTGGCTCCGGCGAGCTAGGGTTTCGGTCTCGTTCGTATCTGAGAGGATAAGGAGGGATTGGGGATAGGGATGGAAGCAATGCGTCGCGATGGCCTTCTTATTGATGGGTTTCGCAGCATAGTAAATCAAAAAATTTCTACGGATGCGAACGAAAAAGCCAAGATCTAATCTAGGAGATGCAAACAACGAGAGAAATTAGATTGGATCTTCATACCCTTGAAGATTCACACAGCGGAACGTTCGTCGGAACGTGGGTGATGTAGTCGTACTCGCTTCTCCTCCTCGCGATCCGATCCGATCTAGCACCGCAAGTGGCGATGCCTCCGGGAGATGCACACGTGCAGCACCTCGACGTCTCCTCCTTCCTTGGTCCAGCAAGTATGGTGGAGAGACGGATTGGATCTACAACGCGACGGCACGGTGTAAGTGGTGGAGAGTTTCTACAGTAGGGCTTCGCCTACACGCAGTCGGGAAGGAGAGAGAGAGGAGGGTAGCAGGGCGAATAGGCTTGAGGGGAAGGTGTGGGGGGTGGTGCGCCCCATCCCTCTATATATAGAGGGGTGGGAGCCTGCCCTAACCCCTCCCCCAAGCACTAGGCCGGCGGCCAAGGAGGGAGGAGTGGGGGGCAAGTAATCCCCCCCTTCTAGAAGCTCCAAACTAGGGTTTCCCCTTGTTTGGTCGGCTGGGCCCTATGGGGCCTTGTGCCCCTGGCCCAGTGCGGCCAGGGCACTCCCTCATAGGCCCATGCCCCCTCCCGGAAGGTGGGGCCACGTTGGTCCCCCTCCGGAAGGTTCTGGAGGCTTCCGGTACAATACCGATTAACCCGAAACAATTCCGAACTCCAAAAACTGCACTGCCTTATATGAATCTTATTCTCCGGACCATTCCGGAACCTCTCGTGATGTCCCGGATCCCATCCGAGACTCCGAACAAAAACTCATAAACCAATTATCCAATCTATCCTAGCGTCGAGACACGTTAAGTGTGTGACCCTTCGGGTTCGAGAATATGCGGACATGATCTTCTATCAATAATCAACAGCGGGGTCTGGAAACCCATATTGACTCCCACACATTCATCGATGATCATATCGGATGAACCACGATGCCAGGATTCAATCAATTCCATATATATTCCCTTCGTCTCGCGATATTTTACTTGCCCGAGATTTGATCGTCGGTACCGTCATACCTAGTTCAATCTCGTTCACAGCAAGTACTTTACTCGTTCCGTAATCCGATATCACTTTGTGATTAACTCCTTAACCACATGCTTGCAAGTGGTGTTGATATCGATTACCGAGTGGGCCCGAAGTATATCTCTCCGACTTGGGAGGGACAAATCCCATCTCGATACATACAACCCAATAGGTACTTTCCGATCACCTGAGAGACACCTTTATGATCACCCTCTCATAGGATGACGTTTGATGACCTCAAAGCTTTCTTCCGATACCAGGGAGTTGTATTATCTCATGGTCTAAGGAATACAATATTTGACATAAGAAAAGCTTCGCAAAGATGAACACGATGACACGATCTAATTGCTTCGCTTAGTTTGGGTCTGTCCATCATATCATTCTCCCAATGATATGATCTCATTATTAATCGACAACTCATGTACATGATTAGGAAACCTTAACCATCATTAATCAATGAGCTAGTCCATAGAGGCGTACTAGGGACACGGTGTTGTTCACAAACCACACAAGTATTAAAGTTTCCGCTTAATACAATTCTAGCATGGAATATAAACATTATCATGAACAAAAATTATAATAATAACAGCTTTATTATTGCCTCTAGGGCATAATTCCAACAGTCTCCCACTTGCACTAGAGTCAATAATCTAGTTTACATCTGGCAACAATCTCACACCCATGGCACTGAGGTGCTGATCATGTTTTACACGTGGAAGAGGTATAGTCAATGGATCCGCGACATTCAGATCTGTATGTACTTTGCTAATCTTCAGATCTCCATCTGCTATATAATCTCGGAATATATGAAACTTGCGGTTGATATGCTTGGTCTTTGGATGATATCTTGGTTCCTTAGCGAGTGCTATGGCGCCAGTGTTGTCAGACAATATCTCCAGTGGGTCCAATGCACTTGGAACAACACCAAGATCAGTGATGAAGTTCCTGATCCAAACTCCTTCACTTGACGCTTCTGCAGCAGCCATGTATTCCGCTTCTACTGTAGATCCCGCGATCACGCTTTGCTTGCAGCTTCTCCAGCTCACAGCTCCTCCATTCAAAATATACACGTATCCTGTCTGAGATTTAGAATCATCCTTGTCGGTGTCGAAACTAGCATCGACGTAACCCTTTACAACGAGCTGTTCATCACCCCCATAGACTAAGAACATTTCTTTAGTCATGTTTAGGTACTTTAGGATGTTCTTCACGGCTGTCCAGTGTTCCACTCCTGGATCACTTTGATATCTGCTCGTCCAACTAAGAGCATTGGACACATCCGGTCTAGTACACAGCATGGCATACATGATAGAACCTATAGCCGAGGCATAAAGTACTTTGCTCATAGCTTCCCTATCATTTACCATAGCTGGACACTGAGCCTTGCTCAATATCTTACCTGACAACATAGGCATTGAACCTTTCTTTGCCTTATCCATTCTGAACCTTTTCAGAACTTTGTCTAGGTATGTACTCTGGCTTAAAGCTATCAGGCGTCTTTGTCTATCTCTATAGATTTTGATGCCCAATATATAAGCAGCTTCACCTAGGTCTTTCATTCAAAAACACTTGTTCAAATAACTCTTCACATCGTTAAGCATGTTTATATCATTTCCAATAATCAATATGTCATCCACATATAGTACCAGAAATGTCACCGAGCTCCCACTCACTTTCTTGTAGATACAAGCTTCGTAGCAATTTGTAACAAATCCAAAGCTCTTGATCACTTGATCAAAACGAAGGTTCCAACTCCGAGATGCTTGCTTCAGTCCATAAATGGAACGCTGAAGTTTGCATACTTTATCAGCATCCTTAGGATCGACAAAACCTTCGGGTTGCATCATATACAACTCTTCATCAATGTTGCCATTGAGGAGCAGATCTTGACATCCATCTGCCATATTTCATAATCATGAAACGCAGCAATTGCTAATAAAATCCGAATGGACTTAAACATCGCTACGGGAGAGAAAGTCTCATCGTAGTCAACACCTTGAACTTGTCGAAAACCTTTCGCGACAAGCCGTGCTTTATAGACGGTAACATTACCATCCGCGTCCGTTTTCTTCTTGAAAATCCATTTGCACTCAACGGCCTTTTGGTCGCTAGGAGGGTCCACCAAAGTCCATACTTGGTTTTCGCTCATGGATCCCAATTCGGATTTCATGGCTTCTAGCCATTTCTCAAAGTCTGGGCTCATCATCGCTTCCTCATAGTTCGTAGGTTCACTGTCTTCTACCAATAAGACAGTCAAGACAAGGTTGCCGTACCACTCAGGAGGGGCACGCGACCTTGTCGACCTGCGACGTTCGGTAGCAGCATCGTCTGAAGCTTCATGATCCTTGTCATTAGCTTCCTCTATTGTTGGTGCAGACGGCACTGGAACAGTTTCAGGTGCTGCGCTACTCTCCAATTCAAGAGAAGGTTCAACAACCTCGTCTAGCTCTACTTTCCTTCCACTCACTTCTTTCGAGAGAAACTCCTTCTCAAGAAAGGAACCGTTCTTTGTGACAAACACTTCTCCTTCGGTTCTGTGATAGAAGGTATACCCAATAGTTTCCTTAGGGTATCCTATGAAGACACATTTCTCCGCTTTGGGTTCGAGCTTGTCCGGCATCAACTTCTTGATGTAAGCTTCGCATCCCCAAACTTTAAGAAACGACAACTTAGGTTTAGCACCAAACCACAGTTCATACGGTGTCATCTCAACGGATTTAGATGGTGCCCTATTTAAAGTGAATGCAGCGGTTTCTAATGCATAACCCCAAAATTATAACGGCAAATCAGTGAGAGACATCATCGATCGGACCATATCTAATAGGGTTCAATTCCGGCGTTCAGACACACCATTGCGCTATGGTGTTCCGGGTGGCGTGAGTTGCGAAACGATTCCGCTTGCTTTAAGATGCATGAGAAAATCATAACTCAAATATTCACCTCCACGATCGGATCGTAGAAATTTAATCTTTCTGTTACGATAGTTCTCCACTTCATTCTGAAATTCCTTGAACTTTTCAAATGTTTCAGATTTATGTTTCATTAAATAGATATACCCATATCTACTTAAGTCATCGGTAAAAGTGAGAAAATAGCGATATCCACCGCGCGTCGAAACACTCATCGGTCCGCATACATCGGTATGTATGATTTCCAACAAGTCCGTTGCTCGCTCCATCATTCCGAAGAACGGGGTTTTGATCATCTTGCCCATGAGGCATGGTTCGCATGTGTCAAATGATTCAAAATCAAGAGACTCCAAAATTCCATCACAATGGAGTTTCTTCATGCGCTTTACTCCAATATAACCTAGACGACAGTGCCACAAATAAGTAGTATTATCACTATCTACTTTGCATCTCTTAGCCTCAATGTTATGGATGTGTGTTTCATCCCTTTCGAGATTTAGAAGAAATAAACCATTCACAATAGGTGCATGACCATAAAAGATGTTACTCATATAAATAGAACAACCATTATTCTCCGATTTAAATGAATAACCGTCTTGCAATAAACAAGATCCAGAAATAATGTTCATGCTCAATGCAGGCACATAATAACATTTATTGAGGTTTAAAACTAATCCCGAAGGTAAAACTAAGGAGAGCGTGCCGACGGCCATCACATCAACTCTTGATTCGTTGCCAGCAGCGCCGTCACCTCATCCCTCGCAAGCCGTCTATTCCGTAGCTCTGTTTGAGTTACAAATATTAGCAACTGAACCAGTATCAAATACCGAGGCACTACAACAAGGGCTAGTAAGGAAAACATCAATAACATGTATATCAAATATACCTTTGATGGTGCCAGCCTTCTTGTCCGCTAAGTACTTCGGACAGTTCCGCTTCCAGTGACCCTTGTCCTCGCAATAGAAGCACTCAGTGTCCGGCTTAGGACCAGACCTGAGCTTCTTCTCAGCAGGGCAACGCTTGTCACGCCTTTCTTGAAGGGCTTCTTTGCACCCTTACCTTTCTTGAAGGTGGGGGCTTGTTGACCATCAACACATGATTATCCGTTTTGATGTCCACCTCCGCAGCCTTCAGCTTTGCGAAGAGCTCGGTGATCGTATCAGTGGAACCAATCTGATTATGAGTCACTACAAAACTTTTGTAGCTGGGAGGCAGTGATTGCAGAACCCTGTCAATCTTGAGCTCCTCTGGAATCTTGTAGTCTAGTTGCTCAAGGCGTTGAGTGTAGCCCGACATCTTAATGGCATGCTCACTAACGGAACTCCCTTCCTCCATCTTGCAGTTAAAGAACTTCTCAGAGATCTCATATCTCTCGAGCGGGCTGAGTCCGAAACATAGTTTTCAGCTCCTCGAGAATCTCAAAGGGCAGGATAGTCTTCAAAACGATTTTGAAGGTCCGATTCCATAGCAAACAACATGGTGCTCTTAATCACACCATAATCATCTTTATGCCGATGATAGACAGCTTTCTCATCGATTGCGCATGATAGCAAGCGTCACCTAACGCATTCTCAAGGACATAGTCCTTTTGACCGCCAGAGAGAATGATTCTCAGATTGTGGAACCAGTTGGTGAAGTTATACCCATTGTTTTTAAGCTTTTCCTTCTCAGCAAAAACGTTGAAGTTGAAGTTGGACTTAGCCATTTGATCTACAATATTTGCAAGTACAAATTAGACTATGTTCATGATAACTAGTTCAACTTTTAATCAAATCACTAGATGAACTCCCACTAAATTCAACATCCCTCAAGTTGTTTAGTGAACACGATCCAAATTCACCACACCTAATCCGATCTTCACGAGAAGAGATGTGGTTTCAATGGTGGACAATGAAGTGTCGATCATATCATTCATATGACTCATGCTTAACCTTTTGGTTCATGTGTTCCGAGGCCATGTCTGTACATGCTAGGCTCGTCAAGTTAGACCCAAGTATTTCTGCGTGTGCAAAACTGGCTTGCACCCGTTGTATGTGAACGTAGAGTCTATAGCACCCGATCATCACGTGATGCTTGGACACGATGAACTTTCGCAACGGTGCATACTTGGGGAGAACACAGTTTTTATCTTGATCTTTAAGTGAGGAATCATCTTATAATGCTACCGTCGCGATCTAAGCATATTAAGATACATAAAAGGATAAACATCACATGCATATAACTTAATGTGACATGGTATAGCCAATCTTCGTGCAATGATCTCCATCTTGTGCATACCGGCATGATCTCCATCACTCAACCATGATTTCCTCCACCACGAATAGCAACTACAACTATTTCTAACTACTTAGCGATAAAGTGAAACTATTACATGGCGTATAAGAAGTTGACACACAGGTCATACACAATTATAAAGACAACCATATGGCTCCTGCCGGTTGTGTACTCATCGACATGCAAGTTGTGAAACATTACAAAACATGATCATCGCATACATTATACACATCACATCTTGCGCCATACCATATCACAGAAAACACTCCCTGCAAAAACAAGTTAGACGCCTCTACTTTGTTGTTGCATGTTTTACGTGGCTTATGGGAGTAGCATGCTAAGAACGATTCTTACCTACAGAAAGCCACAACGGTGATATTATGGTTGCCAAACTCCGGTGTTAATCCCATGACAACTATAGTGAGAGAAACTGGCATCCACTAGCCGCATGTGTGGAACAAGCACACGTCAAGTGCGGAGCCGGTCTCGCGAACGAAGTCGCGTAAGGTTGGCCTGGACCGCTTCAATCTCACTATCCCGCGTCATAAGAAGAACACAAACAAGAGGCTTGCAACAGAAAACATCAACGCCCGCAACAACTATGTTGCGTTCTACTCGTGAAACACATGTACGCATAGATCTAGCTCTGATACCACTGATGGGTTTCGCAGCATAGTAAATCAAAAAAATTCTTCGGATGCGAACGGAAAATCCAAGATCTAATCTAGGAGATGCAAACAACGAGAGAGATTAGATTGGATCTTCATACCCTTGAAGATTCGCATAGCGGAACGTTCGTCGGAACGTGGGTGATGTAGTCGTACTCGCTTCTCCTCCTCGCGATCCGATCTGATCTAGCACCACAAGTGGCGATGCCTCCGGGAGATGCACACGTGCAGCACCTCGACGTCTCCTCCTTCCTTGGTCCAGCAAGTATGGTGGAGAGACGGATTGGATCTACAACGCGACGGCGCGGTGTAAGTGGTGGAGAGTTTCTGCAGCAGGGCTTCGCCTACACGCAGTCGGGAGGGAGAGAGAGAGGAGGGCAGCAGGGCGACTAGGCTTGAGGGGAAGGTGTGGGGGGGGTGGTGTGCCCCAGCCCTCCCCCAAGCACTAGGCCGGCGGCCAAGGAGGGAGGAGTGGGGGGCAAGTAATCCCCCCCTTCTAGAAGCTCCAAACTAGGGTTTCCCCTTGTTTGGTCGGCTGGGACCTATGGGGCCTTGTGCCCCTGGCCCAGTGCGTCCAGGGCACTCCCTCATAGGCCCATGCCCCCTCCCGGAAGGTGGGGCCACGTTGGTCCCCCTCCGGAAGGTTCTGGAGGCTTCATGTACAATAACGATTAACCCGAAACAATTCCGAACTCCAAAAACTGCACTGCCTTATATGAATCTTATTCTCCGGACCATTCCGGAACCTCTCGTGATGTCCCGGATCCCATCCGAGACTCCGAGAAAAAATCATAAACCAATTATCCAATCTATCCTAGCATCAAGACACGTTAAGTGTGTGACCCTTCTGGTTCGAGAATATGCAGACATGATCTTCTATCAATAATCAATAGCGGGGTCTGGAAACCCATATTGACTCCCACACATTCATCGATGATCATATCGGATGAACCACGATGCCAGGATTCAATCAATCCCATATATATATTCCCTTCGTCTCGTGATATTTTACTTGCCCGAGATTTGATCATCGGTACCGTCATACCTAGTTCAATCTCGTTCACAGCAAGTACTTTACTCGTTCCGTAATCCGATATCACTTTGTGATTAACTCCTTAACCACATGCTTGCAAGCGGTGTTGATATCGATTACCGAGTGGGCCCGAAGTATATCTCTCCGACTTGGGAGGGACAAATCCCATCTCGATACATACAACCCAACAGGTACTTTCCGATCACCTGAGAGACACCTTTATGATCACCCTCTCATAGGATGACGTTTGATGACCTCAAAGATTTCTTCCGATACCAGGGAGTTGTATTATCTCATGGTCTAAGGAATACAATATTTGACATAAGAAAAGCTTCGCAAAGATGAACACGATGACACGATCTAATTGCTTCGCTTAGTTTGGGTCTGTCCATCATATCATTCTCCCAATGATATGATCTCATTATTAATCGACAACTCATGTCCATGATTAGGAAACCTTAACCATCATTAATCAATGAGCTAGTCCATAGAGGCGTACTAGGGACACGGTGTTGTTCACAAACCACACAAGTATTAAAGTTTCCGCTTAATACAATTCTTGCATGGAATATAAACATTATCATGAACAGGAATTATAATAATAACAGCTTTATTATTGCCTCTAGGGCATAATTCCAACACTTATCCCCTCCTGGCATCAGCGGCGAGTATCTTGGCGCAATGACGGCGATGACGGCATCAGGCGGCGGCGAGCTCCGCCAGCGAGCTGTCTGTGTGCGTGACGATGACGATGATGGTTGTTTTGTGGATAACCCCCTAGAGATTTCTTTAGATCAACCCGCGGTCCTCCCTTGACCCCACCTGTCAGTCTCAGATAGAGAAGAACTTGGGCTGGTTACTGGGCTTTTGTGGGATGCACAGGGCGTCAGGTAAGTATAAGTGTGTTGGGTTGCGACCCGGTTTGATTTTTATTTGTTTTATTCTTTTTCTATTTTCTGTTTTCTTATTTAGATTTTAATTTGATTTATATTTTGAATCTTTCTTTGTATAACTTGTTTCCTGGACATTTACAACAATACAAAATATATACCTAGTCTCATTTTTAATTTCTTATTGCATCCTCTTTTTGTATTTCTTGCATTTACTTAATGTGATCCCCCTTGTTAATAAACTTTCATTATTATTTTTCTCTTCTTATTTGTGTTAGGGATTTCTTGGTAATATATTCTTATTTGTTTATATCTCAACTTTTAGTGAGCTCAGTGTTTGAATAGAAACTTTATATCTAACTATAATGATTTTACACCATCCTTTGATACATGAAATATGAAGACATTGATATGATGATTATTACCCCCATTCAGTTGGAAAATAACAATGAATGTTATAAACAAAGAAGTTTAGGGTTTTGAATTATGAGTGCTACCCTTGGCTTTAGGGTTTTGTATAAGCTTGGATTCTTTTTAGAGTTAAGATTTAATAACTAAGCATATTGCCTTATGTATATAGTATTGGATGAAATCTCCCTTTTTAATAGAAGTTATATTTATAGTGTTTTATAGAAGTAAACTTATAAAAATATACTTAGGCACATATAATGATGATGGTTGAAATTAACAGAGATATGTTTATGTAATTTGTTATAGGAAAATGTTTCTATAAAGGGTTATAGACATCAGATGATGGATCAATGGTATAAGGTGAATATTATGTTTGATTTAAGATATAGAGTTGATTGCTTTCCAGGATTAAATAGGAAAATTATCTATAACATAATTATATTTCAAAATCTTGGATCTCTAATTAAGGAATTCCTTTCCTAGATATAATACTTCTTCCTATCCATCATCATGATTAATTTGAAGGTCTTACATATTAAAATTCTTCTTATTCAATATATCATTCTTCTAAACTTATGGATGAATCCAATGAGTTTGATACAAAGACACTTCATAGCTTTCTCATATCCTTGCTTGATTGCACCTATTATACTACTATTGTTAAACTTCCATCCAACCAGTAGTTCCTTCAACTTCATTCACATTCTTCCTTAGTATTCCATCACTGATCTTTCTCTAAGGTTGATTATCTTTTATGGTGAATAACACCACTTTTATGACTCTATGCTACACTAGCTTTAGTTGAATAACACACTTTTATAATCACTTAACCCTCATGACCTACACTTCAATTCCTGTATTATATTTATGTGGTTTGCAAAGTCTTCTCTAGTATCACTTATCCTTACTAGGGTTCCAATCATGTTCTACCCACCAGCATTACCTATACTAAATATAAGCATTCCATGTTGGTGGCCAAAACATTACCATTATAATATCTTAATCATTTATTACTGAAGTTCTTAGTTGGCTAAGCAGGGTTTTATCAATCCTACCTTTTATTGTCTGGAAATTATTTCTTAGTATCTTATATTGGATTAAGGTTATTAATGGACTATGCCCTTATTAGAAGATTTGAGTAGATGTTCTGATAAGATCAAATAATAGATCAAGGACTAATAATTAAAGAAGTTGTGAATCAATGGAGAATTATCCAACATTGATGAACAACAGATATTGAGATAAGTTCCATGAAGATTGTCTAGAAAGAAAGATATATATATATATAGTGGATGATCTTTACTTAATCTCTTTCCAACTCCAACTCATCAAAAGAGTTTTTAAGATTAGGTGTTACTATGATACTCAGAATGTATGCAGATGTGATTTGAGATATAGTGGTTACATTCTTATTATGTGTTTTATATCCTTAATTTGATACTTATGAATGATTATAATGAATACTATAATATGATCACCTAATGATCAATGTAATTCACATTATATTAAGGTTTAACTTATGGTACATTTTGATATACCCTTAAATCAAATTTCTCTTACCCAAAAATGAGATTTTAACAAAGGTCTTAGTGAAACTTATCGCAGTCAACTTGATGATCTACTTCAATTCCATCAAGCTAAGAGAAGCTTTAATCACTTTGAATTTTTTTGTTTAAAAGCGCGAAAATTATTCGGATTTTCTATGCATGAATGCAATGCACACATCTGGGTTCAACTTATTTCAAGGCTCTAATGCTGGGATGTTACAGCGGCCCAGTTAGATGGATCCAGAAGGGAGGCCCATGCCGAATAAAGGAAGGCTACGGTTGGAGTCACCGACGTACCCGGAGCCTTGGAGTACAAGACACACAAGACTAGTAATAGACAGTGTAGGACTCTGTAACCTGTCCGGCTAGGACTTTTCCCTGTAACCCTAGGACCTGGCGACTATATAAGTCGGGCCGATGGGATCCTTTAGGGCACAACTTCAGACAACCTCGCACAACGAACCAATCCCTGTAACTCGGTGTATTGCCCTTATAGTGATTGATAGCAGGAGTAGGATTCCGCCACCGTCGTGGGATCTGAACCTGGGTAAGCTGTGTTGCAACCGTCCGCCTTCTCCCACGTCTCTAAACACGCACTGTGAGGACCCCTCCATGGCGTACTCGTCGGCAATACCACGACAGTTGGCGCCCACCATGGGGCAAGAGGCGCTTCGGGCTCTTTAGTGGGCGAGGACCAAGATCTTCGCGGGAATCGGCAAAACCATAGCCATCGGTCGCATTGTGTTCTCTGGCAACATTCCGATCGTCCCTCCCGGCGAATACGAACCCTACACGGTGTTTGATCGTTCCTATCAGATACATCCACCTCTTCATTGGCGAAACCGACTCGGGCACTAGTTCTCTGGGAGTCAGATGAGCATCAAGGTACGCACGGACTGCCTATGGGCAGGATACGTTCACGGAAGGATCGATGTCGGATCTGTCTTCGGAGTTTGCCGAAAAAGATGTGAAAAATTCAAGGCCCACCCAAACCGCCCCTGTGCAGGATATAACAGTGGAAGATCACTGCAAGTCCGCAGGCTTCGTCCGTGCATTTGGACAGCAGAGATCCAAGTTCGTCAGTGTGGTTACCATCTTCGATCTGGCGCGTTGCATTCAGAGAGAGGGCGAAAACCCCCGTGATTATTTGGCCAGGTGGCTCCGTATACGAGCCGATCTGGCCCACTACCCCAATGATGATGCTATGTATCACTTTGTGGAAGGACTGGACCATGGCACGCTTCTCCGACATTCTTTAAGACGGCAACAGGCGTCGAGACGCCTTACCTTCGAAGGCATGGTGAACACCGTGAACAACTACGCGGAGGCTGAAGCGGCAGCTTAGACAGCGCTTGCGCTCATTGACGGAGCCCCTCCGATTTAGCCACCGCCACCACCGCCTCCGGCCGCCATCGTCGCAGCTGCACTGCCACCTCCAATCATCGTCGATGTTGTTGCACCTCCACCCCCCGTCATCGAGGAAGTCCTGGCACCCTCCGACTCTATGATTGACGCGCTCTATGCCGACTTTAGCGCAGACTCGGAGGAGATAGATTTCAGTCCAGAGGAACTAGACTCCGCCATGCAGGAGATGAAGGAGGAGTACACACGCGACGAGCAAGCCAACAACACCGTCACGTCTCGATAGGTGTTCGTCACCATTGGGACGACGATGGATGAAGATCAACCCGGACGAGCTCCGCCTAAAGCAATGGAAGTGCAGCAGCCGCAGGAACTCGGCACCGGCCCGAGCAACAACAACACCGCAAACTTGCCGCCTCCGGCATCTACGTCTACTGCCGCCCAAGTTACTCCAGCTAATAGAGTGATGTACGACAATCTCCTTGTTGAGCCACTAACCGTCGCTCATATCCGGAATGTGACCCAGCTTGACGATAAGCGCCAGCAGCTGCTAGAGGAAGCGCAGGCCATCGCGGGACAAGGCGCTAAGCTGGATCGAGATCTAGCCAATGAGCAGAAGTCCATAGAGAAAGCTAGAGCAATGGTGGCCGAGTACAAGACTCTGCTGCAGGAGCAGAAGGCCAAGAAAGCTCTGGCTCGCGTCATCAAAGATCCTGGTATACGGTGAAACCTAGGATGGGCTCCCTCGAAGCTGGCGCAGGCGAAGCCATACATTGACAACAAAGGCAAACAGGTGATGCCCACCCCACTCCTTAACCTCGCCATCGCCAAGACCCTTCTGGAGCAGGATAGATCGCCCGAGGCAGTAGAACCGGTATATGACCTAGTGGCCAAGGCGGTAAAGCAGCAGGAAAAGGCCACCTCTCAGAGGCTTGAGTCTGACCCAGCGCTTTGCCAGTCTAGCCAGTATAAGCCGCCAAGGGACAGATCTCCTCTTGATGTCGGGGCCCAGATGGGTTCATCAGAACAAAGACGGAGGGATGCGTGCAACAGGAAGGATGCTATCCCCATATCCTCTGAACACGGAGAAAAGGCCCGACCTCGTCGCCCATCGCCACCGCCCCGATCCCCTCGACATCGCGAAGATCCCAAGGATCACCATCATACGGATATGCCCCCACTAAGGCAGTGCGGCATCGTCATCCGCGACAATGCGGAGCAGACCCGTCATGACAGGGAGCTCAACCAAGGACACAAGAGCAGGTCACGCCATGACCCTCCTTGTCCGATAAGCAACCGTGACAGGCGCGAGGCGTCGCATGAGGGTAACAGCAAAAAGGCTAACCCACCGCCACCTCCGCCTCCTTCGCCACCTAGCAGTCACCATGGCGGAGGAGGCCCGCGTCGTTCATGCAGCCCATCCCCTATTGACAAGAAGAAGAACCCGGAGTCGTATGATCCCCTTCGTGGATCGATAAGATCCACGAGGCCGGGAAGGACCATACTGTGACCACGTTTTTTGGACCTGCAATACGGTCCGCAACTTACCCCAAGGGTTTCCGGATTGACAAAACCATCAAGCCCTATGACGGCACCTCCCAAGCCAGCCACATGGTTGCAGGACAATGGCAACGCGGTAGATATTGTCGGAGGTAACCCCATCGTTGTCGTCAAGTACCTCCTTTTGATGTTGGCCGGCACAGCCCGTCAATGGATTGACGACTTGCCAAAGAAATCCATCTGCAATTGGTTGGACATGCAAGAAGCGTTCACCAAGAACTTTGAGGGTATGTACAAACGTCCCTGCACTGTTGGCGATCTACAGCGGTGCATGCAAGAGAAAGACGAGACATCTCGCTCCTACCTCTCCCGCTGGCTGGACATGAAGAATTCCTTTGCGGGAGTTCATGCTCAAACCGCCATGGCCGCCTTCATCGATGGGTTGGAAAGGGGCACGTTGCTCCGACATAAGCTGAAGCGCTTGTAGGACAATCACCAACTTGACTTGAACCAGATGATTCAGTTGGCTAGTGAGTTCGCAGCTGCTGACGACGATGCTCGCGGCTCCTTGCCGGCAACAGCCGTTCCAACTCAGGCTCGGAGGAACAGCAGTACAAAGCGGAAAACTGCTCCATAAGAAAAGCAATCTACCGACATGGTCGCCATGACCTTTGCAGGACGAGATGATGGTAGACAGCATGGCCGAGAACGGGGAGCCAGCCGTGGGCAGCAACGAGGAAGTGAAACTACCTCGGCATCGCTCCGTGTTCCCCAAACCTACGAAGAGTACCGCGATATGCCGTGCCCCGTACACCTCGATGTCAACGGTAAAGCCACCCGTACCAATCGACACTGCAAGTTCGTCAACAACCTCAAGGAAGACCTGGAGTCTGGCTACAAACAAAGTCGGAAGAACAAACCGCGAGGCAAGGGCAAGGGGAAGAAGAAGGAGGAGGAGTCCAAGGATTCAAGTGACATGGACGAGGATGTTGACCCCAAGCACGCTGCCAAGAGTGATGACAAGGGCAAGATCCCCTTCGTGAAAAAGGCGCCAGTCTACCACACTTTCCTTGGCACCCCCAAAGTCCAACAACATAAGACCTCTACGAGGATCCTGATGGCTACTCTGCCCCCAGTTCCCCAGTACCTGCGCTGGTCGGAGGTTCCAATTACTTGGGACATGATGGACCACCCAGACCATATTCCTACGTAGAACCAATACGCCATGGTCATCAACCCTTTGATTGACGGCGTGGAGTTCACCAAGTGTATGGTGGATAGTGGAAGCAGCATCAACATCATGTACCTGGATACACTGCAGAAGATGAACTTGACGGAGGCAAACCTAAGGCATACGAACACCATCTTCCACGGCGTAGTTCCTGGTCGGGAGGCTCGGTACCTTGGGTGCATTACACTTCAGGTTGCCTTTGGCGATGTTAATAATTACCGCCAAGAGCGCGTGACCTTTGAGGTGGTCCCCTTCAAGAGCGTGTACCACGTCATATTCGGCCGCGACATATTCCACACGTTCATGGCCAAGACATGCTTCGTCTACAACAAACTCAAGATACCCGGACCAAACGATGTCATCACCGTATCCGGAAGCTTTACCAAGGCAAGGGACTGCGAGATTAATGAAGCAGCCTTCTCGGAAGCTGTCCTCTACAGCGATGAATTCAAAGAGATCCAGAGCAAGGTCGATGACTCAAAGATGCATGCGTCGAAGAAGCAGATCTCCGACTCCGCTCCTACATTAAAGGCCGCCATTGAGACCAAGCCGGTGGAACTTGTGGTAGGAGATGCCTCCAAGGTCACCGCCATTGGGACGAACCTGGATCCCAAATAGGAAAGCGCGCTTGTCGAGTTCCTCCATGAGAATAGGGACATCTTTGCCTGGCAACCCGCCGACATGAAAGGTGTACCTAGGGAACTTGCCAAGCACAGCTTAAACATTGATCTAAAATGCAAACCAATGAAACAACCTCTACAACGCTTCGGAGACGAGAAGAGACGCGCCATTGGCAAAGAGATAACTAGGTTACTTAAGGCTAGATTTATCCGAGAAGTCCTTCACACCCGATGGGTGTCCAATCCTGTACTTGTCCCCAAAAAGGGAACCAAAGAATTAACAATGTGAGTTGATTACACCGGCTTGAAGAAAGCATGTCCCAAAGATCCGTTTGCTTTGCCTCGCATTGACCAAGTCATTGACTTGACGGCTAGCTCGGAACTTTTGTGTTTTCTCGATGCATACTCAGGATACCACCAGATCAAGATGAGGAAGTCGGACCAATTGGCCACTTCGTTCACTACCCCATACGGCACATTTTGCTATGTTATGATGCCCTTTGGGCTGAAAAATGCAGGTGCTATATACCAGCGGACAATTCAACATTGCCTTCACGACCAAATTGGTCGGAACGTTCACGCATATGTGGACGATATCGCTATGATGTCTAAAAAGTCAAATGACTTAATCTCCGACTTAAAAGAAACCTTTGATAATCTCCGGAAATACAACATGATGCTTAACCCTAAGAAGTGCGTCTTCGGGGTTCCAGCCGGCAAATTGTTGGGTTTCATCGTTTTCCAGCGCGGAATCGAGGTCCACCCAGATAAAATCAAGGCCATCTTAAACATAAACCATCCGACATGCCTAAAGGACGTTCAACGACTAACAGGTTGTGTTGCAGCAGTTAGTCGGTTCGTCAGCCGACTTGGAGAGAAGGCTCTGCCGCTGTACAAGTTGCTGAAGAAGGCAGACAAATTCACGTGGATGGACGAAGCAGATGCAGCATTGAAGCAGCTTAAGGAGATTCTTTCCTCAACGCCCATCCTTGCAGCACCGGATCCTGGGGAGCCCATGTTAATCTACATGGCGGCAACCAACCGGGTAATCAACATCGTCGTCGTGGTAGAGCAGAAGGAACCACGCTATGAGCACGGAGTTCAACGACCAGTTTACTATGTGAGCGAGGTCTTGATGGAGTCCAAGTAGCATTACCCGCACTACCAGAAGATACATTATGGAGTATTCCTTGCTTCTCGGAAGCTAAGGCATTACTTTTAGGAGCACCCAATCATAGTGGTGAGCAAGACTCCACTGTCCGACATTATCAACAACTGTGACGCTACGGGAAGGGTCGCGAAGTGGGCCATTGAACTTGCTGCCTTCGAGATCACCTACAAGATACGCGACGCTATCAAGTCACAAGCCCTTGCGGATTTTGTTGCAGATTGGACGGAGATGCCAGATGCTACTCCGTTGCCGGAACCAGATTACTGGGTGATGCACTTTGATGGATCAAAGCTGCTCAACGGCTCGGGGGCTGGTGTATTACTACAGTCACCTACAGGAGACAAGCTACACTACGTTCTGCACATCCACTTCGAGGCTACAAACAACATGGCGGAGTATGAAGCAATCATTCACGGACTACGTGTAGCCAAGGATATTGGCATCAAGCGCATAGTTTGCTGTGGAGATTCCGACTTGGTTGCCCAGCAGGTGGCTGGACCCTGTAATGCGCGGAACCCTATGATGGCGGCATATCGAGACGAAGTGGACGAGATAGCCAAGAGCTTCTTGGGCTACTAAGTCAAGTATGTACCTAGGGAGCAAAACGAGGCGGCTGATCTACTATCTAAGCTTGGATCAGGGCATAAGCGAATTCCGCCAGGAGTTTTCCTAGAGCATCTGCGCACACCATCAGTGAAGGGAGCCGACATAGACAACCCGGATAGAGCTGACTCTTTCGTCCACATGGTGGCAAAGGTCCCTCTGGCTTGGACAAAACCGTTCATGGAATATCTCGAACAAGGAACTTTTCTCGACGACAAGGTCGAAAGACGGCAAATAGTATGACGAGCAAAGGGTTATACTGTCAACACCCGGATTTTCCAATCCTAGATGCCTGTTATGCCATACATCGCAATCCTAGGATTACCATTTTTTGCGAGACATAACAGAATTGGATACCATAGTACATCATCCATTACAACGATACATAAGTTCTTACACAAATAGGGATCTCATGATCCAGTTCATAATACAACATCAAGCAGCGGAATACGTAATAATAACGGTAGCATAGGCGAAGCTCCATCTTCAGGGTCACAGGCAATGCTGACGATGGGAGATGATCCTAGTTGTCGTAACCTTCCTGGGGTCCATCTTCCAGGTACTCCTCTTCATAGTCTGGCCATGGGAATAGCCAGGGACAAGCCATGAGTACTCTTTAAGTACTCGCAAACTAATACTAACAGGTAAGGGATTTGTGGATAGTGGGACACTAGGCTCTAAGGTTGTTTTGCAAAAAGCCAGGTTTATCTCTACTCAGTTCCAAAGCTAGTAACAATTTTATAACTCCTAAGTGGGATCTTGTACTTCAGGTCACAACTCTGTTGTGGTCAAGTCAAAGTCTTAATTCATTTCACAAGTCGTTTTGAAAAGTCTGACGGGGAATGTGATATTTCTAATCGTCCATAACCGCGGAAGCGGCTATTCGAATAGTTTGACACTCTGCAGAGATTGTACACTTTCCCCACAACATTTGATACACCCGTCAGGAACAAATCCTGAATTCACCATACTCAGTATGCAGATAATCAATCCTAACCTTTCGATTACACGCCCTAGTATAAGCACCTCTCCTGTGAGTTTGGCCTCCCAACCATGACCAACTGTCATCTTGGGTACTGCACAGGTGGACAATCTTCACAAGGTAGCCTCAGCTCAGACCTTGGCCGTGAGGGAACTAATACTACGGAATATAAGTTTCCAGTCAAGCCCTACCCAATCTTCGGGTATTGTGGTTGTACGATAAAATTGGAATGGTATCGCATCTAGACAACCATCAGTTTTATAAAGGGCTAAGGCTCATGCCTCAACATTTTCATCACCAAAATCATCAAGTGTTTGGAAACACATGTCCAAAACATTTTAATAGAATGATCCATCATTCCAAGGTTTTCATAACCAATTTTCCACCAAGTATTCCCATCTAAGGTTGATCAAGTTTTATGCTTAGCACTAGCATCTACAAGTGGGGGTAGTACTAAGGAGGGGTGGTAAACTAGTGGAGTTTCAACTAAGTATAACCTTATGTCTTAGGCTGAGATCAAGGTTTCTAACTTAGGCCAAATTTTATGCTCTTTATGCAACCTTCAGCACTTTCCAAAAATCTACCAGTCACTTAAGTAAACTCTAAGTAAGCTTTGATAAAGAAATAAAGTAAGAAGCTTGCACATAAAACTAGGATTGGTTTATCAAGTGGGTATGATCACTTATGCTTAAGGCATATAGTAGTCATAGCACAAGTATGGGTTTGTGGCATCAGGAAGGTATCTTGCAAGTGTTAGCTTGCATCAATATCAGTATAAGCTTTTTAAATTGCAAGTGTTAGCTTGCAAGGTCAATATCTTGCATCAGTGTCAATATAAGCTTGCCTTATGCAGAGCAGTGGTTGAAGTTCTCCGTGGCTTCTTCTTCGTAGTATCCTCCTTCCTCCTCGTATCCTTGGTCGGTACTAGCGTCTACGAATAAATACGAGGTACACAATCACCAAACAATACTTAACTACTTGCAATCATCACACACAAGGGTCCTATAGATGATCTAGCATCATCCCTAATATTACAAGGTTAAGGCTTGGTTTAATTTCTTTTTATTTTTAGAAAAGTAATTTCTACTCATTGAAAACTACTTAAGATTTAATATTCTCCAAACTAAACATGGGATCATGTTGACACATGTCATCACCACATATTGTAGTCCATGGGAATGTGATTTAAAGTGGTGTCACAATTTAATAAGGTTTTACCCTTTTATTTTAATTAATTAAAGTGGCTAGAAATGCTTATGAGGCATTCTTTTATTACTTGAACATTATTTCTGCAAGTAAACCTATATATTTTTATATATTCTGAAAGGTATGGTTAAATGTGATTTTTGAGAGTTGGAATCAACTCAAAAGCTATTATGGTTTAAATTTGAAAAATGTTTGAATGCAGAAAAGCTTCTGCCTTGTTATTTTTACCATGGGTGATCTATAGATCCGAATGACTTGAATCCAACGGGCTTGGATTCAGCATTCACAGACCTTTCCAACAAAATTGGTTTCATTCAAATTGGTGCACTGAATCGAACTGGGTTGATTTTTGAAGTTGGGTACAAAAGTGTGTTTGAATTGAAATAGAAAAAGATTTAATTTGAATAACTGGGCTGCGCGGGAAAAGTTAACGGGCCGGCCTGCTAAGCACAGTGCTCCCGCGGGGTGCTTAAGTGGGTGTCCCCACTCGTCAGTGACACGGGTCTGGGCGAAGCGGTATGGGGCAATGTGGGTCGTTCGATCTAGTTCTAATCTAACGGCTGGGAGTCATCATCGACGCGAGACAACTCCGGCGAGAACGAAACCTAGCGCGGCCAGTGTGGGTCTCTGGGGGCTCACCGGGGTACTGGCGAGGGTCGGCGAGGCGGGCGAACGACAAAGTCGACAACGGTGAACTCAGGGGTGGTCGCGGCAGCTCCTGGGGTGGCTCTAATCGCTGGCTCCTTTCTTCTCCGGCAGCGGCAGGCTCCAGTGAAATTCCGGCGAGGTGGTGCTCGCCTTGCTCTGAGAATGGTGTGGCACGATCGGTGAGGAGAGGGGAGTGAGATGGTGTGAAGAATTCATGCGGGGGTGGCCTCTATTTATAGTCGAGCGAGGGGACCGTCGGGGCGCAGGGTGAGATCGTCGGGCGCGATGTTACAGGCGGCTAATGGCATGGGCAAGGGTAGGGGACGGTGCTGTGTCTCCTGGTGATGCTTAACGACATGGTTGCAAGGCATGGGGCGGTGTGGTTTGGTCTGGAACGGGCGGTGCTCTGCGCGGCAGAGGCGGCGTCTTTGACGGCGGGCGGTGGTTGTACGGCACGGGGCGGCAAATGGGGATGTCTGGCGGTCTCCTGGGTTGATGGCGATCGTGTGTGCACGCGGCGAGGGCGGCGCACGGTCTGTGGGTGATGGTCGAGGGTGGCGCTCTGGCGCACGCTCGGCATGGTCTGGGCGCGGCTTGTACGCGTGGTCCAGGGCTTGGCAACGCTTGCGGCTGGGACAGTGAGTGGCGGTGGACGGTGGGCTGCCTCCTAGACAAGGTTGGCATGACTAGTTCTTCCTCTATCTTCCTGTCCACAATGGGGTGACATGTGTGTGCTCGGCTGTTCACCATTAATGGCAATGGCAAGCTCACAGGGGTGCTAGTGTTGGGCTAATCTTTCTAGATGATCTACTGAGCTATGTGTGAGCTAACTAGGGAACACGTTAGGCAAGAATCACTGCACACTATAGTGTTTGATGTTTTGTTTGATTTGTGTCTAACACCTGTTTGATGAAATGGCCGCATGAAATCAAGTTTTGAATTTTGAAATGATTTTTGGTGGGTTTGCTAGATTGGTGCTGGTGAGTCTGCAGATGCTTGGGTTTTGAAAGTTGAGCTTGTTTGAGTGGGTTTTGAAAAAGTGGGATCTTAACATATGAAGAAGATTCAATTTTGAATTGTCATTTAAGCTATGCATTTGAAAGTTTATGGATGATCACAAAGTGGGCCTTGATACTTTGTTATGAGTACAATCAAGGGGTGCAAAGATCCAGAAAATTTTCTGTTGAGTTTTGAAAGTTTGGGATAGCCAAAGTAGGCATGGGAGTTAAATTGGTCAAAGTGACCATTCACTTAATATATTTGTTTTGATTTACTTGTCTTTAGGAAAAGTGTGGGAAATGTTTTAGATGATGTTTATTTCACCTAAGAAACATTTTACAAGCAATGGATCACACAAACAAGGTGGTTTTAAAGAAATTAAAAATCCATGCATACACATATGCATGCATTCATGATTTTATTTAGAAAAGTTTTTGTTAACCCTAATCTTGATGATTAGTGTTTGATGATCTAAGTTTAGTATTTTTGGGATGTTACAAACCTTCCCCCCTTAAACAAAATCTCTTCCTGAGATTTGAAAAAGGACGAAAAGATTACCTAGGATTTGAAGAGATCGGGAAAATCCGTCCTGATGTGATCTTCGCGTTCCCAGGTAGCTTCCTCTTCCGTGTGGTTTCTCCACTGAATCTTGAGAAACTTGATGCTTCGGGTTCGGGTAGTTCGAAAAGCTTCTTCCAAAATGCGGATGGGTACTTCGGGATAGGTCAGGTCATAGTTGATCTCTATGGTCCGGTGATCGATATTCTTGAACACTTCGGTCTTCTCGGGGACTTCGAGACACTTGCGAAGTAACGAGATATGGAACACATTGTGCACAGCTGACATCTCTTCAGATAATTCCAGTTGATATGATACTTCTCCTCGACGGATCAAAATTTTGAAAGGTCCGATATATCTGGGGGCTAACTTTCCTTTGAGTTGGAAACGCTGCATTCCCTTCAATGGCGACACTTTCAGATAAACAAAATCTCCTATATTAAAGGCGAGGTCTCAACGTCTCTTGTCGGCATAACTCTTCTGTCGGGATTGGGCGGTCTTGAGGTGCTCACGAATCTTGTGAACCTTCTCTTCTGCTTCTCGTAGGATGTCGGGTCCGAAAATCTGACTCTCTCCTACTTCCGACCGGTTCAAAGGGGTGCGACACTTCCTTCCGTACATGAATTCAAATGGGGCCATTTGCAAGCTGGCTTGGTAACTATTGTTGTAGGAAAATTCTGCAAACGGCAGACAGTCTTCCCACTTGGATCCATATTCTAGTACACACGCTCTAAGCATATCTTCGAGTATTTGGTTTACTCGCTCCGTTTGTCCATCGGTCTGAGGGTGATACGCAGTACTGAAATCTAGGCGGGTTCCTTAACCTTCTTGGACTTTCTTCCAGAATCTTGAGGTAAACTGAGTTCCTCGATCTGATACTATGTTCTTGGGGACTCCGTGCAAACTAACTATTCTAGCGATGTATAACTCCGCTAGCTTCGAACTCTGATAGGTGGTTTTGACAGGCAAGAAATGGGCGACTTTGGACAATCTGTCCACTATGAGCCAGATAGAGTCATTTCCCCTACTAGAAGTAGGTAGTCCAGTGATAAAGTCCATTCCTATAGAATCCCATTTCTATTCCGGAATTTGCAAAGGTTGCAACAATCCAGCGGGTCTTTGATGTCCTGCCTTGACTCGCTGACATATATCACACTTGGCGATATAGCTTCCGATTTCTCTCTTCATCTTATGCCACCAAAATTGCTCCTTCAAATCTTGATACATCTTAGTTCCTCCGGGATGGATAGAATAAAGAGTATCATGAGCCTCCTTCAATATAACTTCTTTCAACTCAGAATCTGATGGTACACAAAGGCGTCCTTTGTACCACATAACTCCTTCTTCGTCCTCAGTGAATCCGGGTACTTTGCCTGTACCGATACGACGCTTGATTTCGTCGATACTAGCATTTCTCTTCTGCGCTTCTTTAATATGACTGATCAAAGTGGGCTGAAGTTCTATGCTAGCCAAAAATCCTTCACTTACTAATTCTATTCGAAAATCTTCCATCTCCTTGTGCAGACTTGGTTGCTCCTTCAAAATCATGGAGTTCAAGCGGCACGACAATCTGCTAAGGGCATCTGCTACCACATTGGCTTTACCAGGGTGATAGTGAATGTCCAGATCGTAATCCTTGATTAGCTCAATCCATCTTCTCTGCCTCATATTCAACTCTTTCTGAGTAAATATATACTTTAGGCTCTTGTGATCCGAATAAATCTCACAACGATTTCCCATCAGGTAATGTCTCCATGTCTTCAGGGCTAGAACTACGGCTGCGAGTTCGAGGTCATGGGTTGGGTAGTTTTGCTCATGTTGCTTGAATTTCCGAGATAAATAAGATATAACTTTGCCTTCTTGCATTAGCACACATCTGAGACCAATCTTGGATGCGTCACAATACACATCGAAGGGCTTCGTGATATCCGGCATGATCAAGATTGGGGCTGAAATCAATCTCCTCTTGAGTTCTTGAAAACTCGCTTCACATTTGTCTGTCCATTCAAACTTCTTGTCCTTCTTCAGCAATTCGGTCATGGGTCGGGCGATACTCGAGAATCCTTCCACGAATTTGCGGTAATATCCCGCCAATCCGAGAAATGCACGAACTTGGGTTTGAGTGGTCGGGGCTTGCCAATCTTCTACATCTTTCACTTTGGCAGTGGTCAAGAATTCCTCCGGCTGATACAATGTGACCGAGGAATCCTACCTCCTATAACCAGAATTCACATTTGCTAAACTTTGCATACAACTGATGCTCTCTAAGGGTTCCAAGAATGGTCCTTAGGTGTAGCTCATGTTCTTCTTCTGATTTGGAATAAATCAGAATGTCATCAATGAAAACAACAACAAACTTATCCAGGAAGTCCATAAAAATCTTATTCATGAGGTTCATGAAATAAGCGGGGGCATTGGTTAATCCAAAAGACATGACTATATACTCGTACAATCCATATCTGGTGGTAAAGGCAGTCTTTGGAATATCCTCTGCACGAATTTTGAGTTGATGATAGCCAGTTCTAAGATCAATCTTAGAAAACACTTGGGCACCGGTCAACTGATCAAACAAATCCTCTATCTTGGGCAAGGGGTACTTGTTCTTGATGGTGACATCATTCAACTTCCGATAATCCATACACAAATGGTTACCTCCATCTTTCTTGTCCACAAACAAGACGGGTGATCTCCATGGTGACGCACTTGGTTGAATCAATCTGATTTCCAACATGGAATCCAGTTGCTTCTTCAGTTCTTCTAACTCCGATGGTTTCATACTATAGGGTCTCTGGGCTATGGGTCATGTTCCGGGGATTAGTTCAATGATAAACTCGATATCCCGATCTGGGGGCATACCGGGCAAAACATCTGGAAATACATCGGGGTATTCACAGACTATCGAGACTTGGTCAATGGTAGGTTGGGCTATACTCTTGTTACAGTTGAATTGGCGAGGTAAGGTTTCAGATATATGCTCGACTGATATTCCGGTGGTACTGGTCATGGTGATGGCTTTCTTGGCACAGTCAATCAATCCTTTATGTTTGGACATCCAATCCATTCCTAGTACTACTTCCAAACCTTTGGTTCTGAGTACTATCAGATTAGCATAAAAATCTATGCCATGGATTCGGATAGGGACGGCTTTGCAAATTTGCCTAGCCTTGGTGGTTGATCCGGGGATTTGCACAATCATAACATGCTTCAGTTTGGTTGGTTGAATTTTACTAGTGCAGGCAAATTCTTCGGTGACAAATGAATGTGATGCACCACAATCAAACAACACTCTTGCAAGTACTGAATTAACAGAAAACATACCCAAAGACGACGCTTACGCTTCCTGAGCTTCTTCAGCATGCATGAGAAAAAGACGGCCATTGCGGTTGAGTGAATTTCCTGGGGCAAATCTCCTTCCTGGCTGAACACGACGCTGTTGCTGAGCTGGGGCATTGGCATTAGGGGCTGTAGCATTCTTCTTGTTGGGGCACTCGTTGGAATAGTGGCCTTTATTTCCACAGTCATAACAGGTCACTTGTGACTTGTCCTTGGCTGCGACAGGCCCAGCATTGCTTCCAGTCCTCGGGGCAGTGTTGGGGTTGGCGGTAGCATTGTTGGTGTTGAACTTGGGTGCGGCACGGGTGAAATTGCTAGAGTTGCCGGGGTTGTTGTGATTTCCTCCGGGTCTAGGGTTTCCACGGTTGGGGTAGGTTGGACGGGTCATAGGGGGTCTATTGGTTCTTGGGGTAAATCCTGGAGATGGGTTGGGGCGATACTTTGGGGTCTGATGGCTTCCGGGTTGATGCATCATGCGACGCTTGCAGTTCTCATTGTCTTGGTTGATCTTTCCTTCCATCTGGATAGCAGAGTCGACAAGGGCTTCAATATCAGCAAAGGGGATATTGACTAACACCGCCTGCGTCTCGTCATGTAGACCATTTAGGAATCTTTCTTTCTTCTTGGCTTCGGTGTCTATCTCATCCGGGGCATACCTAGTTAATGACAAAAATTTGTCACGGTATTCCACTACAGTCATCCTTCCTTGCTTGAGCTCTCTGAACTCGTCTCTCATTCTCTTGATCAAACTCGGTGGCACATGGGTTCTGCTAAACTTGACCTTGAATTCCTCCCAGGTCATCATCTGGCCTCCGGTCATTGCACGAACACTGTTCCACCATGCCCTAGCATCTCCGGCTAAATAATGGGTGGCAAACAAAAATTTCTCGTTGGCTTCCACTCCTGCTACTTCTAAGTTATTTTCCATGGTTTGCAGTCAATCATCGGCGTCTAGGGGTTCTTCTGACTTGGTGAAAACAGGTGGGTTGGTATTCTGGAAATTCTTGTGCTTAGATCCATGGTTGTCCTGATTTCCGTGGCCTTGGTTGTTGTGGGCTAGCTGGGCTATCTATTGCAGAGTGGCTAGGTTGGCTTGACGTTCCGCTCTTTCAGCTTCGCGGTCAGAAGTCAACATTTGCAGAATCTGCAACATCGGATCCGGGGCTGAACCACTTCCTCCACGTGGCATCTGAAGATTGAGGTAGATCATGAGAAAAGAGGGAAATTTCTAAGGTTTTGGGGTCTTTGAAAAGTTTTTTAAAGGTTTGACTCAGATTTTTCTAGCAACTTGATTTTTCATTCATTCATAGCACACAGTACAATACACACCACAACAAAGAAAAACAGATGGTTTTAAGAACCATTCTGAAATCTACGATATAGTGGGACCGACTTCTACTCACTACGCTAGTGCTTAGTGCTACTACTCCTTAGAGTCTGTGGCTTCATCAGCTTCATCATCATCGATGAAGGCGAAATCATCCTCATCAGTGAAGAAGTCCATGGCCTGATCCTCCAGAAAATCATCGTCATCGCTGAGATAAGAGTAAGGGTCTCCACGAAGATCCTCTCCTGCATTCTCCCTTTCCTCCAACTGCATGTCTCTCTCGTGGATGGTCTCCTCCAGAGATGAGATGCGGTGGCGAAGACGGGCAATAATGCGCTCCTTTTTGTCGAGCTGACAGCGACGAGACTTGCGATCCTTTGCTAGCATGGCTATGGTCTGATCCTTCGTTTGGATGATGGCAGACTTGTGGTTGCAATAGTCACGGCAGTTGTCCAACTCCTGCGGACGATCATACATCATGAAGCTAAGGTGGTCCAATTGAGTCTTCAACTCGGGGTGGTATGGGGATTCCAGTGGTTGTCCATTTGCGTCACGTCTTGGGAAAAACTCAAAGCGGGTTCCCTTGATCTGATTGATGCTCTTCCCACACAGACGGGAGAGAGATTCCTGTATTGCTCTGGCAACTCCATCGAGCCAGTTGTTCTCTCTTAAGGTAAACTGAATTCCTTCCGTAGTGGGAGGTTCAATCTTTCCTCTGAGGCTTGCAACAATTAGACACTGCAGATCTTCTCCTCCTTGATCATTGAGTTGAGCTCCGAAGAACTCGGGGTGCGGACGCTCCAGAAGTTCCGAAAGCTGATCCAGATCCCTCTCAAAGATAAGGTCTCCTCCAATCCCCAACTGATAAAACTTGCTGTACTTCACGTCCATCTATAAAAATAGAGGATGAGTAGATTAGAAGAGTGATCAAGTGTGTCAAAATTTTATGGATTTTGCAAGAATTTTTGAGGAACATGAAATTTTATGAAAGAATCAATGAGATAAGAATGAGAATAAGTTTTTGTAAATATGTGTTTTTCTTTGGTTTTGAAACTAAGTTTTTGGTTCAAACGTCCAGTCTAACTAGGGTCTCCTATGGTGTGGATGGCTCTGATACCAACTTGTCAACACCTGGATTTTCCAATCCTAGATGCTTGTTATGCCATACATCGCAATCCTAGGATTACCATTTTTTGCTAGACATAACATAATTGGATACCATAGTACATCATCCATTACAACGATACATAAGTTCTTACACAAATAGGGATCTCATGATCCAGTTTATAATACAACATCAAGCGGCGGAATACGTAATAATAACGGTAGCGTAGGCGAAGCTCCATCTTCAGGGTCACAGGCAATGCTGACGATGGGAGATGATCCTAGTTGTCGTAACCTTCCTGGGGTCCATCTTCCAGGTACTCCTCTTCATAGTCTGGCCATGGGAATACCCAGGGACAAGCCATGAGTACTCTTTAAGTACTCGCAAACTAATACTAACAGGTAAGGGGTTTTTGGATAATGGGACACTAGGCTCTAAGGTTGTTTTGCAAAAATCCAGGTTTATCTGTACTCAGTTCCAAAGGTAGTCACAATTTTATAACTCCTAAGTGGGATCTTGTACTTCAGGTCACAACTCTGTTGTGGTCAAGTCAAAGTCTTAATTCATTTCACAAGTCGTTTTGAAAAGTCTAACAGGGGAACAGTATGGCCACTCCAACTGTCCATAACCGCGGACACGGCTATTCGAATAGTTTGACACTCTGTAGAGATTGTACACTTTCACCACAACATTTGATACATTCGCCAGGAACAAATCCTGAATTCACCATACTCAGTATGCGGATAATCAATCCTAACCTTTCGATTACACGCCCTAGTATAAGCACCTCTCCTGTGAGTTTGGCCTCCCAACCATGACCGACTGTCATCTTGGGTACTGCACAGGTGGACAATCTTCACAAGGTAGCCTCAGCTCAGACCTTGGCCGTGAGGGAACTAATAGTACGGAATATAAGTTTCCAGTCAAGCCCTGCCCAATATTCGGGTAATGTGGTTGTACGATAAAATTGGAATGGTATCGCATCCAGACAACCATCAGTTTTATAAAGGGCTAAGGCTCATGCCTCAACATTTTCATCACCAAAATCATCAAGTGTTTGGAAACACATGTCCAAAACATTTCAATAGAATGATCCATCATTCCAAGGTTTTCATAACCAATTTTCTACCAAGTATTCCCATCTAAGGTTGATCAAGTTTTATGCTTAGCACTAGCATCTACAAGTGGGGGTAGTACTAAGGAGGGGTGGTAAACTAGTGGAGTTTCAACTAAGTATAACCTTATGTCTTAGGATGAGATCAAGGTTTCTAACTTAGGCCAAATTTTTTGCTCTTTATGCAACCTTCAGCACTTTCCAAAAATCTACCAGTCACTTAAGTAAACTCTAAGTAAGCTTTGATAAAGAAATAAAGTAAGAAGCTTGCACATAAAACTAGGATTGGTTTATCAAGTGGGTATGATCACTTATGCTTAAGGCATATAGTAGTCATAGCACAAGTATGGGTTTGTGGCATCAGGAAGGTATCTTGCAAGTGTTAGCTTGCATCAATATCAGTATAAGCTTTCTAAATTGCAAGTGTTAGCTTGCAAGGTCAATATCTTGCATCAGTGTCAATATAAGCTTGCCTTATGCAGAGAAGTGGTTGAAGTTCTCCGTGGCTTCTTCTTCGTAGTATCCTCCTTCCTCCTCGTATCCTTGGTCGGTACTAGCGTCTACGAATAAATACGAGGTACACAATCACCAAACAATACTTAACTACTTGCAATCATGACACACAAGGGTCCTATAGATGATCTAGCATCATCCCTAATATTACAAGGTTAAGGCTTGGTTTAATTTCTTTTTATTTTTAGAAAAGTAATTTCTACTCATTGAAAAACTACTTAAGATTTAATATTCTCCAAACTAAACATGGGATCATGTTGACACATGTCATCACCACATATTGTAGTCCATGGGAATGTGATTTAAAGTGGTGTCACAATTTAATAAGGTTTTACCCTTTTATTTTAATTAATTAAAGTGGCTAGAAATGCTTATGAGGCATTCTTTTATTACTTGAACATTATTTCTGCAAGTAAACCTATATATTTTTATATATTCTGAAAGGTATGGTTAAATGTGATTTTTGAGAGTTGGAATCAACTCAAAAGCTATTATGGTTTAAATTTGAAAAATGTTTGAATGCAGAAAAGCTTCTGCCTTGTTATTTTTACCATGGGTGATCTATAGATCCGAATGACTTGAATCCAACGGGCTTGGATTCAGCATTCCTGAACCTTTCCAACAAAATTGGTTTCATTCAAATTGGTGCACTGAATCGAACTGGGTTGATTTTTGAAGTTGGGTACAAAAGTGTGTTTGAATTCAAATAGAAAAGATTTAATTTGAATAACTGGGCTCTTGTGGGAAAAGTTAACGGCCGGCCTGCTAAGCGCAGTGCTCCAGCTGCTTAAGTGGGTGTCCCCACTCGTCAGTGACACGGGGCTGTTCGAAGCGGTATGGGGCAACGTGGGTCGTTCGATCTAGTTCTAATCTAACGGCTGGGAGTCATCGTCGACGCGAGACAACTCCGGCGAGAACGAAACCTAGCGCGGCCAGTGAGGGTCTCTGGGGGCTCACCGGGGTACTGGCGAGGGTCGGCGAGGCGGGCGAACGACAAAGTCGACAACGGCGAACTCAGGGGTGGTCGCGGCAGCTCCTGGGGTGGCTCTAATCGCTGGCTCCTTTCTTCTCCGGCAGCGGCAGGCTCCAGTGAAATTTCGGCGAGGTGGTGCTCGCCTTGCTCTGAGAATGGTGTGGCACGATCGGTGAGGAGAGGGGAGTGAGATGGTGTGAAGAATTCGTGCGGGGGTGCCCTCTATTTATAGTCGAGCGACGGGACCGTCGGGCGCCTGATGAGCTTCGCGGGGCGATGTTACAGGCGGCTAATGGCATGGGCAAGGGTAGGGGACGGTGCTGTGTCTCCTGGCGATGCTCAACGACATGGTTGCGAGGCAAGGGGCGGTGTGGTTTGGTCTGGAACCGGCGGTGCTCTGCGCGGCAGAGGCGGCGTCTTTGACGGCGGGCGGTGGCTGTACGGCTCGGGGCGGCAAATGGGGATGTCTGGCGGTCTCCTGGGTTGATGGCGATCGTGTGTGCACGCGGCGAGGGCGGTGCACGGTCTGTGGTTGATGGTCGAGGGTGGCGCTCTGGCGCACGCTCGGCATGGTCTGGACATGGCTTGTACGCGTGGTCCAGGGCTTGGCAACGCTTGCGGCTGGGACAGTGAGTGGCGGTGGACGGTGGGATGCCTCCTAGACAAGGTTGGCACGGCTAGTTCTTCCTCTAGCTTCCTGTCCACAATGCGGTGACATGGTTGTGCTCGGCTGTTCACCATTAATGGCAATGGCAAGCTCACAGGGGTGCTAGCGTTGGGCTAATCTTTCTAGATGATCTACTGAGCTGTGTGTGAGCTAACTAGGGAACAAGTTAGGCAGGACTGCACACTATAGTGTTTGATGTTTTGTTTGATTTGTGTCTGCAACCTATTGGATGAAATGGCCGCATGAAATCAAGTTTTGAATTTTGAAATGATTTTTGGTGGGTTTGCTAGATTGGTGCTGGTGAGTCTACAGATGCTTGGGTTTGGAAAGTTGAGCTTGTTTGAGTGGGTTTTGAAAAAGTGGGATCTTCACATATGAAGAAGATTCAATTTTGAATTGTCATTTAAACTATGCATTTGAAAGTTTCTGGATGATCACAAAGTGGGCCTTGATACTTTGTTATGAGTACAATCAAGAGGTGCAATGATCTAGAAAAGTTTCTGTTGAGTTTTGAAAGTTTGGGATAGCCAAAGTAGGCATGGGAGTTAAATTGGTCAAAGTGACCATTCACTTAATATATTTGTTTTGATTTACTTGTCTTTAGGAAAAGTTTGGGAAATGTTTTAGATGATGTTTATTTCACCTAAGAAACATTTTACAAGCAATGGATCACACAAACAAGGTGGTTTTAAAGAAATTAAAAATCCATGCATACACATATGCATGCATTCATGATTTTATTTAGAAAAGTTTTTGTTAACCCTAATCTTGATGATTAGTGTTTGATGATCTAAGTTTAGTATTTTTGGGACGCTACATATACCATAATCAATGGATAACTCTACAAAAGGAGCACTACTTGTGTATACCTTAAGTGTGTTTCTCAGCTAGATGGTATGGTAATCCTACGCGAAATCCATCTCGGAGATTGCGGGCATCACGCCGCTCCTCGATCGTTGGTCGTGAAAGCCTTCCGGTAAGGATTCTACTGGCTGACCGCGAAGGCGGACGCCGACAAGCTGGTTGAGACATGCATGGGATGCCCGTATTATGCCCGACAACCACATGTTCCTGCTAAAGAATTGCGAACAATACCAATAACTTGGCCGTTTGCAGTCTGGGGGCTAGACATGGTGGGACCGTTACAGACGACACCATGTGGTTTTACGCATCTGCTTGTAGCAGTTGATAGATTCACTAAATGGATAGAAGCTAAAGCCATTAGAAAGCTTGATGGGGAAACTGCCCTCAGGTTTGTCCGGGATCTAGTGGTGAGATTTGGTCTCCCACATAGCATTATCACCGACAACGGCAGCAACTTGTCACTCGGAGAAGTGGAGGCTTATTGTTGGGAGAAGGGCATCCGACTTGACCTTGCATCCGTGGCACATCCACAATCCAATGGTTAGGTCGAGCGAGCTAATGGATTAATTATGCAGGGAATCAAGCCACATCTTGAGGCACCGCTACGTAGAGCAGATGGAGCCTGGGCGGAAGAATTGCCATCTGTGTTGTGGAGTTTACGAACTACACCCAACAGATCCACCGGCTACACCCCTTACTTCATGGTATATAGAGCAGAAGCCATCCTACCTTCCGACATACTTCACGATGCACCAAGAGTTGCTGCCTACGACAAAGAAAATGCTGAAGAATCCAGACGCCTAGATGTGGACCTTCTCGAGGAGGAGCGTGTTTTGGCATGGCAAAGATCCGCCATCTACCAGCAGAAGCTACGTAGCTACCATAGTCGCCGCGTTCGGCATCGCTCGTTTAGAGGGGGGGATTTGGTGCTTTGACTTAAGCAGGAGAAGTCACACAAATTATCCCCGCCATGGGAAGGACCGTTCATCATAAGCAAGGCGCTACTCAATGGGTCTTACTACCTCGTTGACAATCGTTAACTGAAGGATAGACCCAACGAGGATCATAAGCGTAAGCGACATGACCAGGATGATGACTACCCGGAGCTTGATCGGCCATGGAACACAGCACAGCTACGTCCTTTTTACACTTAGCATTTTTTATCTAATTGTGTACCTCTTATATGATCAATGAAATAAAGCTCTCTGGTTCACTCATATTTCCGAGTCTTTTACCTCCTTTAGTGTTCATTTTTGGATCATATAAAACCTTTATGCACAAGTTTTGCGATTGCACTTGTGAAAATTCATCTCTGAGCGTTAGCTTAAGTTTTCTGGTCTACACGTTCTTTGTCGTTTTTATGTGGATTCTGGAGTAGTGACTTTTGGCACTTATGTCGGCGATTTTGCATTTAGGTTATTGACGGTGCCATTAGGAATCATCACCTAAGATCATGGTTCCGACAACGAGTCTTCCGACTCACGAAAAGTCGAGCATAAGAACCAAAGTAATGGATAAAACCAGCACTTGCTTAAAAAATATATACATGCTGGAAACTGGTTCTTAAGTAGCAGGACATACAACATTGTTTTCTGCCTTAAGTCGGCGGTGTGAAGGGACTCAGAGGAGCTTTAGTTTCCACTATTGATGGTATTCATCGGCACGAAGACATTGGCGTCGACTAATCGGCAACTCTGGTGTCATAGCCCGCGAGTGACGACAAGATGGATTCGTGATTAATCTCTTTGCCATCGTCATCTACGTCGGGAATGCCAGAGGTCATCGTGTCGTTATCGGCATCTTCGTAGTGTGCCATCACCATTGACAGCGCCATTCTTGCACCAGCCCGTGCACATGAAGCTTTCTAGCTTGTGATACGCTCGAGGGCTCGTCGCAGGATCTCCGAGTACTTTACCACAGAGTCCGATGCCTTGATGGATCTGGAGGGGCTTGGCAATCTATTCTGCTTGCACGATGGCGGTGTTGATGAAGTTTCCGGCAAGAACCATGCATTCCTTTGCCGGAGGAGGCGACCGGGTTAAACCCATAGGAGCTGCAAATTCTGACAAAGGAGCACATGAGTTCAAAAATTAAGAGTATCTAGACTATAGAAATCCAAGACGGAGAATCACTTACTGAAGATGCTAGCCTCAGCTTGCCAGAGGGTATCCGCCAAGGAGTCCCGTTCTTGTTACAGGAGCTTGTACGCCTCATGATGGCGTTGATTCTGCTCATCGCCAGCTTTCTTCTCATTTCTTAAGATCGAGATCTCCTCCTTCAAGCGGTTCATCTCCTCGGTGCCGGAGTCCTGTAGGGCTTTCATGGATTCTTCATGCATCTTCATCATGTCCTTCCTCTCCTGCTTAAGGATCTTGTTCTCGCTATCCAGCTTCTGAATGTGCTTGGATTGCTCGACAATGTCCTTAGCCTTGGCAATGGTTTCTGGAAGTCGGAGAACGCAAAGTACACAGTGAGTATTCGGAGAATACACAAGTTTAAGTCGGAATACGAAAAAGAAAGGAAAAACAGACGCTTGCTATTGATGATTTGTTCCTTCAAGAAGGCAGTTTTACCCTTTTCGGCTTCCAAGTCCGCGCGCATCTTCTGGTACTTGTCGTTGTCCATGCCCCTCCGAGCATTCTCGTTCTATGGAACAAAGAAGAAATCAAAACGTTGTTTGGTCTGCTTGGAGCATCTAGCCAGAAATTTTCCACCTAGACGCTCGGGGGGCTACAGCGAGAGTTTTTAACTTAGTAATATGCTTAGTCTTTCTTTAAGCATCTAGTCGGAACTAATTCAGTTCTCGATTAGAAGATTGGGGGCTACAGTATAAAGTTTTTAACTCGGATATATGCTTAGCTTTTCTTTAAGCATCTAGTCGGAACTAATTCAGTTACAACTAGAGGCTTGGGTCTACGATATTGAAATTTATAAACACTGCGTATGCTACTCTTAAAGCATCTAGTCGGAATAATTCATTCCACCTATATGCTTGGGGGATACAGTGAGAGGTTTTCTAGCTTAGTCACTCTTAGAGAATCAAGACGCAAAGACCTATGGTTTTCCGTCTACATCCTCGGGGGCTACAGTGGGATACTCATATGAAATGCAAAAGGCAAATAAATCTTAAGTGCAATGATCTTGGGGTTGGTAGCACTCTCGGCCAGCAGCTTGCCAAAGGATATGCTATTGCCTTGCAAGATCTCTGCTTGTCGGAGGAGCTCCTCTAGACCGCACGTCGGAGATGTCGGCACCGCACCAAGAACCAGAACAGTTCTATCCGGCGTAAGTACCAGATAGACTATCTTTGGATACTCTATGGCTTTCTTGGGTGCGGGGGCGCCGCCTACGGTAGAAGTACCATCTTCCACCACCGCCTTACTATAACATCCTAAAAATACTAAATTTATATCATCAAACTCTAATCATCAGAATTAGGGTTAACAAAAACTTTTCTAAAATAAAAATATGAAAGCATGCATGGTGTATGCATTTCATTTGGAATTCTTTTGAACCACCTTGTTTGTGTGTTCCTTTGCTTGTAAATGGATTCTTAGGTGATATAAACATCATCTAAACAATTCTCAAACTTTTCTCAAAGACAAATAAATCAAAACAAATAAAATAAGGGAATGGTCATTTTGACCAATTTAACTCCCATGCCTACTTTGGCTGTCCCAAACTTTCAGAACTTAACAAAAACTTTTCTGGATCTTTGCATCCCTTGATTGTACTCATAAGAAAGTATCAAGGCCCACTTTGTGATCATCCAGAAACTTTCAAATGCATAGTTTAAATGACAGATCAAAATTGAATCTTTATCATATGAGAAGATCCCACTTTTTCAAAAACCACTCAAACAAGCTCAACTTTAAAAACCCAAGCATCTGCAGACTCACCAACACCAACCTAGCACACCCACCAAAAATATTTTACAAATTCAAAACTTGAATTCTTGTGGCCATTTCATCAAACACTTTGTAGACACAAATCATCAAAATCTTAAACACTATTGTGAGCAGTGATTGAAGCCTAACTTTTCCCCTCTCTAGCTCACAACCATCTCAGTAGATCATCTAGCAAGTTAAACCAAGCACTAGCCTCACTGTAAGCTGGGCAATGACATCAATGGTGAACAGCCGAAGCTCACCATGCCACCCAGTGGAGACAGCAAGCTAGAAGGAGATTTAGTTGTGCCAACCTTGTCTGGGAGGCAGCCCACCGTCCATCGCCACTCCCTGTCCCAGCCGCGAGCGTTGCCAAACCCTGGAGCACATGCACGGACCGCGCCCAGCTCGCCAGCAACCATGCCGAGCATGCGCTAGAGCGCCACGCTCGACCGACGCCCACAGACCGCGCGCCGCCCTCGCCGCGTGCATACATGATCGCCACCAAGCCAGCATACCCCCAGACATCCCCGTTCGCCGCCCCATGCCTCGTAGCCACCGCTCGCCGTCGAAGACGCCGCCTCGGCCACGCAGAGCATCGCACGTTCCAGACCAAACCGCACCGCCCCTACGCGCGCATTTAAGCCGTAGAGCGTCGCCAGGAGACCACCAAGCGATCGCCACCGCCGGCCATGCCTCTAGCCGCTCGTAGCCGTGTCGCCACCGTCGCCTGCCCATCCTGTTCGGTCTCGTCGTCGCAACTATAAATAGAGGCCACCCCCACCGAATTGAGCACACCATCTCATCCCCTCTCCTCACTGATCGTGCCACCCTGTTCCCGGAGCAAGGTGAGCAGCACTTCGCCGGAATTTCCCCGGAGCCTGCCGCTACTGGAAAAGAATGGGGCCAGCGATTGGAGCCGCCCTAGGATAAGCTGCTGGTACCAAGACGTTCGTCGTTGTCGACTTCGTCGTTCGCCCGCCTCGCCGACCCTCGCTTGAACCCCGGTGAGCTCCCAACGACCCTCACCTGCCGCGCTAGGTTTCTGTCTCGCCGGCGTTGCCCAACGTCGATGATGACCCTCAACCGTTGGATTAGAACCAGATCGAACGAACCACATCGCCCCATACCGCTTCATACCCCCTGTCTCACTGACGCGTGGGGACAGCGACTTAACCAGCCACGTGCTTAGCGGCTTAGCAGCCGCCCAAGATCGCTTCCTAGCCCAGCCATCATTTGAATTAAACCTTTTCCATTTTATTTCAAACACACTTCTGTACCCAGTTTCAATAATCAACCCAGGTCGATTCGGTAAACCAAATTGAATGAAACCAATTTTTTTAGAAAGGTCTGGGAATACTGAATCCAAGCCCGTTGGATTCAAGTCATTTGGATCTATAGATCATCCATGGTAAAAATAACAAGGTAGAAACTTTTCTACATTCAAACATTTTTCAAATTTAAACCATAATAGCTTTTGAGTTTATTCCAACTCTCAAAAATCACATTAACCATACCTTTCAGAATATATAAAAATATATAGGTTTACTTACAGAAATAATGTTCAAGTAATAAAAGAATGCCACATAGGCATTTCTAGCAACTTTAACTAATTAAAATAATAGAGAAAAACCTTATTAAATTGTGACACCACTTGAAATAACATTCCCATGTACTGAAATATGTGGTGATGACATGTGTCAACATGATCCCATGTTTGGTTTGGAGAATATTAAATCTTAAGTAGTTTTTCAATGAGTAGAAATTACTTTTCTAAAAATAAAAGGAATTAAACCAAGCTTTAATATTGTAATGTTAGTGATGATGCTAGATCATCTATAGGACCCTTGTGTGTGATGAATGCAAGTAGTTAAGTATTGTTTGGTGATTGTGTACCTCGTATTTATTCATAGACGCTAGTACCGACCAAGGATACGAGGAGGAAGGAGGATACTACGAAGAAGAAGCCGAGGATAACTTCAACCACTGCTCTGCACAGGGCAAGCTATTAACCTTGCAAGCTAACACTTGCAATTTATCAAGATTAGATTGATACTAATGCAAGCCAATACTTGTTTGTCACCATGCCAACTATATGCCTTAAGCATAGATGATCCTACCCACTTGATAAACCAATCCTAGTTTTACTTACAAGCTTTATACTTTATTTCCTTATCAAAGCTAGTACATAGAGCTTACTTAAGTGAATTGTAGATATTAGAAAGATAATTGAAGGTTGCATAAAGAGCATAAAATTTGGCCTAAGCTAGATAATCTTTATGTCATCCTAAGGCATGATATTGCACTTAGTTCAAACTCCACTTAGTTACCACCCCTCATTAGTGCTTACCCCCACTTGTAGATGCTAGTGCTAAGCATAAAACTTGATCAACATTACATGGGAATACTTGGTGAAAATGGTTATGAAAACCTTGGAATGATGGATCATTCTATTGAAATGTTTTGGACATGTATTCCGAACACCTAATGATTTTGGTGATGAAAATGTTGAGGCATGAGCCTTAGCCCTTTTTAAAACTGATGGTTTTCTCGATGCGATACCATTCCAATTTTATTGTACAACCACAATACCCGAAGATTGGGTAGGGCTTGACTGGAAACTTATATACCTTAGTATTAGTTCCCTCACAGCCAAGGTTTGAGTTGAGGCTACCTTGTGAATATTGTCCACCTGTGCAGTACCCAAGATGACAGTTGGTCATGGTTGGGAGGCCAAATTCACAAGAGAGGTGCTTATACTAGGGCGTGTAATTGAAAGGTTAGGATTGATTATCCGCATACTAAGTATGGTGAATTCAGGATTTGTTCCTAATGGATGTAACGAATGTTGTGGTGAAAGCGTATAATCTCTGGAGAGTGTCAAACTATTCGAATAGCTGCGTCCGCGGTTATGGACAGTTGGAGTGGCCACACTGTTCCCCCGTCAGATATTTTCAAAAGACTTGTGAAATGAATTGAGACTTTGACTTGACCACAACAGGGTTGTGATATGAAATACAAGTTCCCACTTAGGTGTTATAAAACTTCAACTAGCATTCGTTGCTTCTAGAGATAATTTTGGCTTTTGCAAAACAACCCTAGAGCCTAGTGTCCTATTATCAAAAACCCCTTTCACTTGTTAGTATTAGTTTGCGAGTACTTAAAGAGTACGCATGGCTTTGTCCCTGGCTATTCCCATGGCCAGACTATGAAGAGGAGTACCTAGAGGATGGAACCCATGAAGGTTACGAAAACTAGGATCATCTCCCATCGTCAGCATTGCCTGTGACCCCGAAGATGGAGCTTTGCCTACGCTACCGTTATTATTACGTATTCCGCTACTTGAAGTTGTATTAAGAACTGGATCATGAGATCCCTATTTGTGTAAGACCTTATATATGGTTTGTAATGGATGATGTACTATGGTATCCAATTCTGTTATGTCTCGCAAAAATGGTAATCCTGGGATTGCGATGTATGGCATAACAGGCATCTGGGATTAAAAATCCGGGTGTTGACAAGTTGGTATCAGAGCCATCCTGACCATAGGAGACCCTAGTTAGATTGGACGTTTGAATCAAAAACTTAGTTTCAAAAACCAAAGAAAGCAAATATTTACAAAAACTTATTCTCATTCTTATCCCTTTGGTTCTTTCATGAAAATTCATGTTCCTCAAAAACTCTTGCAAAATACATAAAATTTTGACACACTTGATCACTCTACTAACTTACTCATCCTATATTCTTATAGATGGACGTGAAGTACAACAAGTTTTATCAGTTGGGGAATGGAGGAGACCTTATCTTTGAGAGGGATTTGGACCAGCTTTTGAACTTCCGAGCGTCACTTTTGAGTTCTTCGGAGCTATCTCAATGATCAAGGAGGATAAGATCTGAAGTGGCTAATTGTTGCAAGTCTTCGAGGAAATATTGAACCTCCCACTGCTGAGGGAATTCAGTTTACCTTAAGAGAGAACAACTGGCTCGATGGACTTGCCAGGGCCATGCAGGAAGATCTTTCCCATCTGTGTGGGTAGAATATCAACCAGACCAAGGGAACTCACTTTGAGTTTTGCCCAAGGCGTGATGCTAATGGACAACCCCTGGAAGCCCCATACCACCCCGAACTGAAGACTCAATTGGACCACCTCAGCTTCATGATGTACGATCATCGGCAGGAGTTGGATAACTGTCGTGACTACTCCAACCACAAGTCTGCCATAATCAAGACGAAGGATCAAACCATCGTCATGCTAGCAAAGGATCGCAAGTCTCGCCGCCGTCAGCTCGACAAGAAGTAGCGCATCATTGCCCATCTTCGCCACCGTATCTCATCTTTGGAGGAGACCATCCACGAGAGAGATATGCAGTTGGAGGAAAGGGAGAATGCCGGAGAGGATCTTCTTCATCGATGAGGATGATTTTCTAGAGGATCAGGCTATGGACTTCTTCATCGATGAGGATGATTTCGCCTTCATCGATGACGATGAAGATGACGAAGCCACCAATTCCGAGGAGTGGTAGCACTTGAGCACTAGCGTAGTGAGTAGTATTCGGTCCCACTGTATCGTAGTTTCCATAATGGTTCTTAAAACCATCTGTTTTTCTTTTTTTGTGGTGTGTGTTTATATCGTGTGCTATGAATGAATGAATGAATGAAAAGCAAGTTGCTAGAAAATCTGAGTCAAACTTTAAAAACTTTTCAAAGACCCTGAACCTTAGAAATTTCCCTCTTTTCTCATGATCTATCTCAATCTTCAGATGCCACGCGGAGGAAGTGGTTCATCCCCGGACCCGATGTTGCAGATTCTGCAAATGTTGACTTCTGACTGCGAAGCTGAAAGAGCGGAATGTCAAGCCAACCTAGACACTCTGCAACAGATAGCTCAGCTAGACCACAACAACCAAGGCCACGGAAACCAAGACAACCATGGATCTAAGCTCAAGAATTTCCTGAATACCAACCCACCTATTTTCACTAAGTCTGAAGAGCCCCTCGATGCTGATGATTGGCTGCAAACCATGGAAAATAACCTGGAAGTCGCCGGAGTGGAAGCCAGCGAGAAAGTTCTGTTCGCCACCCACTATCTAGCCGGAGATGCCAGGGCATGGTGGAACAGTGTTCGCGCAATGACCGGAGGCCATATGATGACCTGGGAGGAATTCAAGGTCAAGTTTAGCAGAACCCATGTGCCACCGGGTTTGATCAAGAGAATGAGAGACGAGTTCAGAGAACTGAAGCAAGGAAGGATGACCGTAGTGGAATACCCTGACAAATTCTTGTCATTAGCTAGGTATGCTCCGGATGAGAACGACAGCGAAGCCAAGAAGAAGGAGGGATTCTTGAATGGTCTCCATGATGAAATGTAGACAGTGTTAGTCAATATCCCCTTTGCTGATATTGAATCCCTTGTCGACTCTGCCATCCAAATGGAAGGAAAGATCAACCAAGCCAATGAGAACCGCAAGCGTCACATGATGCATCAGCCAGGAACCCATCAGACCCCAAAGTATCGCCCTAACCCATCTCCCGGATTTGCCCCGAAAACCCACAGACCCTTGCTGAACCGTCTGACCTATCCCAACCATGGAAACCCTAGGCCCAGAGGAAATCACAACAACCCCGGCAACTCTAGCAATTTCAATCGTGCCCCACCCAAGTTCAACACCAATAATGCTGCCACCAACACCAACACTGCCCCGAGGACTGGAAGCAATGTTGTGCCTGTTGCAGCAAAGGACAAGTCGCAAGTGACTTGTTATGACTGTGGAAATAAGGGCCACTATTCCAACGAGTGCCCCAACAAGAAGAATTCCGTAGCCCCCAATGCCAATGCCCCATCTCAGCAGCAGCGTCGTGTTCAGCCCGGAAGAAGGTTTTCCCCAGGGAATTTGCTCAACTGCAATGGCCGTCTTTTTCTCATGCATGCTAAAGAAGCTTAGGAAGCGCCAGACGTCGTGCTGGGTATGTTTTCTGTTAATTCAGTACTTGCAAGAGTGTTGTTTGATTCTAGTGCATCGCACTCATTTGTCACCGAAGAATTTACATGCACTAGTAAAATTCAACCAACCAAACTGAAGCATGTCATGATTGTTCAAATCCCGAATCAACCACCAAGGCTAGGAAAATTTGCAAAGTCGTCCCTATCCGAATCCATGGCATAGATTTTTATTCTAACCTGATAGTACTCGGAACTAAAGGTTTGGAAGTAGTACTAGGAATGGATTGGATGTCCAAACATAAAGGATTGATTGACTATGCCAAGAAAGCCATCACAATGACCAGTACAGCCGGAATATCAGTCGAGCATATATCTGAAACCTTACCTCGCCAATTCAAGTGCAACAAGAGTATAGACCAACCTACTATTGACCAAGTCCGGATAGTCTGTGAATACCCCGATGTATTTCTAGATGTTTTGCCCGGTATGCCCCCAGATCGGGATATCGAGTTTATCATTAAACTAATCCCCGGAACAGGACCCATAGCCCAGAGACCCTACAGTATGAACCCGTCGGAACTGGCAGAACTAAAGAAACAACTGGATTCCATGTTGGAAATTGGATTGATTCAACCAAGTGCGTCACCCTGGAGATCACCTGTTTTGTTCGTGGATAAGAAGGATGGAGGTAACCGTTTGTGTACGGATTATCGAAAGTTGAATGATGTCACCATCAAGAACAAATACCCCTTGCCCAAGATAAAAGAGTTGTTTGATCAGTTGACCGGTGCCAAAGTGTTTTCTAAGATTGATCTTAGAACTGGCTATCATCAACTCAAGATTCGTGAAGAGGATATTCCCAAGACTACCTTTACCACTAGATATGGATTATACGAGTATACCGTTATGTCTTTTGGATTAACCAATGCCCCCGCTTATTTCATGAATCTCATGAATAAGATTTTTATGGACTTCCTGGATAAGTTTGTCGTTGTTTTCATCGATGACATTCTGATTTATTCCAAATCAGAAGAAGAACATGAGCTACACCTAAGGACCATTCTTGGAACCCTTAGAGACCATCAGTTGTATGCCAAGTTTAGCAAATGTTAATTCTGGTTACAGGAGGTAGGATTCCTCGGTCACATTGTATCAGCTGGAGGAATTGCCGTTGACCCTGCAAAGGTGAAAGATGTCGAAGATTGGCAAGCCCCAACCACTCAAACCCAAGTTCGTGCATTTCTCGGATTGGCGGGATATTACCGCAAGTTCGTAGAAGGATTCTCGAATATCGCCAGACCCATGACCCAATTGCTGAAGAAGGACAAGAAGTTTGAATGGACCGACAAATGTGAAGCGAGTTTTCAAGAACTCAAGAGGAGATTGATTTCAGCCCCAATCTTAATCATGCCGGTTATCATGAAGCCTTTCGATGTGTATTGTGATACATCCAAGATCGGTCTCGGATGTGTGCTAATGCAGGAAGGCAAAGGTATATCTTATCTATCTCGACAACTGAAACAACATGAGCAAAATTACCCAACCCATGACCTCGAACTCGCAGCCATAGTTCTAGCCCTGAAGACATGGAGACATTACCTGATGGGAAATCGTTGTGAGATCTATACAGATCACAAGAGTTTGAAGTATATATTCACTCAGAAGGAGCTGAATATGAGACAGAGAAGATGGATTGAGATAATCAAGGATTACGATCTAGACATTCACTATCACCCTGGTAAAGCCAATGTGGTAGCAGATGCCCTTAGCAGATTGTCGTGCCGCTTGAACTCCATGATCTTGAAGGAGCAACCAAGCTTGCACAAAGAGATGGAAGATTTTAGAATGGAATTAGTGAGTGAAGGATTTTTGGCTATCATAGAACTCCAGCCCACTTTGATCAGTACGATTAAAGAGGCGTAGAAGGGAAATGCTAGTATCGACGGAATCAAGCGTCGTATCGGTACAGGCAAAGTACCCGAATTCACCAAAGACGAAGAAGGAGTTTTTTGGTACAAAGGACGCCTTTGTGTACCATCAGATTCTGAGTTGAAAGAAGTTATTCTAAAGGAGGCTCATGATACTCTTTATTCTATCCATCCCGGAGGAACTAAGATGTATCAAGATATAAAAGAGCAATTTTGGTGGCATAAGATGAAGAGAAAAATCGTAAGCTATATCGCCAAGTGTGATATATGTCAGCGAGTCAAGGCAGGACATCAAAGACCCGCTGGATTGTTGCAACCATTGCAGATTCCAGAATGGAAATGGGATTCCGATGGAATGGACTTTATCACCGGATTTCCTACTTCTAGTAGGGGAAATGACTCTATCTGGGTCATAGTGGACCGATTGTCCAAAGTTGCCCATTTCTTACCCGTCAAGACCACATATCAGAGTTCGAAGCTAGCGGAGTTGTACATCGCTAGAATAGTTAGTTTGCATGGAGTCCCCAAGAACATCGTATTGGATCGAGGAACTCAATTTACCTCGAGATTCTGGAAGAAAGTTCAAGAAGGTTTAGGAACCCGCCTAGATGTCAGCACCGCATATCACCCTCAGACCGATGGACAAACAGAGCGAGTAAATCAAATACTCGAAGATATGATGAGAGCATGTGTGTTAGAATATGGATCTAAGTGGGAAGATTGTCTGCCGTTTGCAGAATTTTCATACAACAATTGTTATCAAGCTAGTTTGCAAATGGCCCCATTTGAATTTATGTACGGAAGAAAGTGTCGCACCCCTTTGAACTGGTCGGAAGTAGGAGAGAGTCAGATTTTTGGACCCGACATCCTACGAGAAGCAGAAGAGAAGGTTCACAAGATTCGTGAGCACCTCAAGACAGCACAATCCAGACAAAAGAGTTACGCCGACAAGAGACATAGAGACCTCGCCTTAAACATAGGAGATTTTGTGTATCTGAAAGTGTCACCATTGAAGGGAATGCAACGTTTCCAACTCAAAGGAAAGTTAGCCCCCAGATATATCGGACCTTTCAAGATTCTGAACCGTCGAGGAGAAGTGTCGTATCAATTGGAACTACCCGAAGAGATGTCAGCCGTGCACAATGTGTTCCATATCTCATTACTTTGCAAGTGTCTCGAAGTCCCAGAGAAGACCGAAGTGTTCAAAAACATCGATCACCAGACCATAGAGATCAACGATGACCTGACCTATCCGGAAGTACCCATCCGTATTTTGGAAGAATCTTTCAGAACTACCCGAACCCGAAGCATCAAGTTTCTCAAGATTCAGTGGAGCAACCACACAGAAGAGGAAGCTACCTAGGAGCGTGAAGATCACATCAGGACGGAGTTTCCTGATCTCTTCAAATCCTAGGTAATCTTTTCGTCCTTTTTCAAATCTCGGGACGAGATTTTGTTTAAGGGGGGAAGGTTTGTAACATCCCAAAAATACTAAACTTAGATCATCAAACTCTAATCATCAAAATTAGGGTTAACAAAAACTTTTCTAAAATAAAAATATCAAAGCATGCATGGTGTATGCATTTCATTTGGAATTCTTTTGAACCACCTTGTTTGTGTGTTCCTTTGCTTGTAAATGGATGCTTAGGTGAAATAAACATCATCTAAACAATTCCCAAACTTTTCTCAAAGACAAATAAATCAAAACAAATAAAATAAGGGAATGGTCATTTCGACCAATTTAAGTCCCATGCCTACTTTGGTTGTCCCAAACTTTCAGAACTTAATAGAAACTTTTCTGGATCTTTGCACCCCTTGATTGTACTCATAACAAAGTATCAAGTCCCACTTTGTGATCATCCAGAAACTTTCAAATGCATAGTTTAAATGACAGTTCAAAATTGAATCTTTATCATATGAGAAGATCCCACTTTTTCAAAAACCACTCAAACAAGCTCAACTTTCAAAACCCAAGCATCTGCAGACTCACCAGCACCAACCTAGCACACCCACCAAAATCTTTTCCAAATTCAAAACTTGAATTCTTGCGGCCATTTCATCAAACACTTTGTAGACACAAATCATCAAAATCTTAAACACCATTGTGAGCCGTGATTGAAGCCTAACTTGTCCCCTCTCTAGCTCACAACCATATCAGTAGATCATCTAGCAAGTTAAACCAAGCACTAGCCTCACTGTAAGCTGGGCAATGACATCAATGGTGAATAGCCGAAGCTCACCATGCCACCCCAGTGGAGACAGCAAGCTAGAAGGAGATTTAGCCATGCCAACCTTGTCTGGGAGGCAGCCCACCGTCCACCGCCACTCCCTGTCCCAGCCGCGAGTGTTGCCAAACCCTGGACCACATGCACGGACCATGCCTAGCTTGCCAGCAACCATGCGGAGCATGCTCTAGAGCGCCACGCTCGACCGACGCCCACAGACCGCGCGCCGCCCTCGCCGCGTGCATACATGATCGCCACCAACCCAGGAGACCGCCAGACATCCCCGTTCGCCGCCCCATGCCCCGTAGCCACCGCTCGCCGTCGAAGATGCCGCCTCGGCCGCGTAGAGCATCACACGTTCCAGACCAAACCCCACCGCCCCTACACGCGCATTAAAGCCGTAGAGCATCGCCAGGAGACCACCAAGCGATCGCCACCGCCAGCCATGCCTCTAGCCGCCCGTAGCCGTGTCGCCACCGTCGCCTGCCCATCCCGTTCGGTCTCGTCGTCAAGACTATAAATAGAGGCCACCCCCAGCCGAATTGAGCACACCATCTCACTCCCCTCTCCTCACTGATCGTGCCACCCTGTTCCCGGAGCAAGGCAAGCAGCACTTCGCCAGAATTTCACCGGAGCCTGCCGCTGTTGGAGAAGAAGGGGGTCAGCGATTGGAGCCGCCCCAGGAGAAGCTGCCGGTACCAGGAGGTTCGCCGTCGTCGACTTCGTCGTTCGCCTGCCTCGCCGACCCTCGCCTGAACCCCGGTGAGCCCCCAACGACCCTCACCTGTCGCGCTAGGTTTCTTTCTTGCCGGCGTTGCCCAACATCGATGATGACCCTCAGCCGTTGGATTAGAACCAGATCGACCCGCGCAGCCCAGTCATTTGAATTAAACCTTTTCCATTTTACTTCAAACACACTTCTGTACCCAGTTTCAAAAATCAACCCAGGTCGATTCAGTAAACCAAATTGAATCAAACCAATTTTGTTAGAAAGGTCCGAGAATGTTGAATCCAAGCCCGTTGGATTCAAGTCATTTGGATATATAGATCATCCATGGTAAAAATAACAAGGCAGAAGATTTTCTGCATTCAAACATTTTTCAAATTTAAACCATAATAGCTTTTGAGTTGATTCCATCTCTAAAAAATCACATTTAACCATACCTTTCAGAATATATAAAAATATATAGGTTTACTTACAGAAATAATATTCAAGTAATAAAAGAATGCCACATAGGCATTTCTAGCCACTTTAATTAATTAAAATAAAAGAGAAAAACCTTATTAAATTGTGACACCACTTGAAATCACATTCCCATGTACTGAAATATGTGGTGATGACATGTGTCAACATGATCCCATGTTTGGTTTGGAGAATATTAAATCTTAAGTAGTTTTTCAATGAGTAGAAATTACTTTTCTAAAAATAAAAGGAATTAAACCAAGCTTTAATATTGTAATGTTAGTGATGATGCTAGATCATCTATAGGACCCTTGTGTGTGTGATGAATGCAAGTAGTTAAGTATTGTTTGGTGATTGTGTACCTTGTATTTATTCATAGACGCTAGTACCGATCAAGGATACGAGCAGGAAGGAGGATACTACAAAGAAGAAGCCGAGGATAACTTTAACCACTGCTCTGCACAAGGCAAACTACTAACCTTGCAAGCTAACACTTGTAATTTAGCAACCTTAGACTGATATTAATGCAAGACAATACTTGTTTGTCACCATGCCAACTATATGCCTTAAGCATAGATGATCCTACCCACTTGATAAACCAATCCTAGTTTTACTTACAAGATTTATACTTTATTTATTTATCAAAGCTAGTACTTAGAGCTTACTTAAGTGAATTGTAGATATTATAAAGATAATTGAAGGTTGCATAAAGAGCATAAAATTTGGCCTAAGATAGATAATCTTTATGTCATCCTAAGGCATGAGATTGCACTTAGTTCAAACTCCACTTAGTTACCACCCCTCATTAGTGCTTACCCCCACTTGTAGATGCTAGTGCTAAGCATAAAACTTGATCAACATTATATGGGAATACTTGGTGAAAATGGTTATGAAAACCTTGGAATGATGGATCATTCTATTGAAATGTTTCGGACATGTGTTCCGAACACCTGATGATTTTGGTGATGAAAATGTTGAGGCATGAGCCTTAGCTCTTTTTTAAACTGATGGTTGTATGGATGCGATACCATTCCAATTTTATCGTGCAACCAAAATACCCGAAGATTGGGTAGGTCTTGACTGGAAACTTATATACCTTAGTATTAGTTCCCTCACGGCCAAGGTTTGAGCTGAGGCTACCTTGTGAAGATTGTCCACCTGTGAAGTACCCAAGATGATAGTTGGTCATGGTTGGGAGGCCAAACTCACAGGAAAGGTGCTTATACTAGGGCGTGTAATTGAAATGTTAGGATTGATTATCCGCATACTGAGTATGGTGAATTCAGGATTTGTGCCTGACGGATGTATCGAATGTTGTGGTGAAAGTGTACAATCTCTGCATTGTGTCAAACTATTCGAATAGCCGCGTCCGCGGTTATGGACAGTTGGAGTGGCCATATTGTTCCCCCGTCAGATGTTTTCAAAAGACTTGTGAAATGAATTGAAACTTTGACTTGACCACAACAGGGTTGTGATATGAAATACAAGTTCCCACCTAGGTGTTATAAAACTTCAACTAGCATTCGTTGCTTCTAAACTTAGTAGAGATAAATCTGGCTTTTGCAAAACAACCCTAGAGCCTAGTGTCCTATTATCAAAAACCCCTTTCACTTGTTAGTATTAGTTTGCGAGTACTTAAAGAGTACTCATGGCTTTGTCCCTGGCTATTCCCATGTCCAGACTATGAAGAGGAGTACCTAGAGGATGGACCCCAGGAAGGTTACGACGACTAGGATTATCTCCCATCGTCAGCATTGCCTGTGACCCCGAAGATGGAGCTTCGCCTACGCTACCGTTACTATTACGTCTTTCGCTGCTTGAAGTTGTATTAAGAACTGGATCATCAGATCCCTATTTGTGTAAGACCTTATATATGGTTTGTAATGGATGATGTACTGTGGTATCCAATTCTGTTATGTCTCGCAAAAATGGTAATCCTGGGATTGCGATGTATGGCATAACAGGCATCTTGGATTAAAAATCCGGGTGTTGACACTTACCGCAACCGATGGCATCCTTAGCCGGAGCTTCAACCATTGGGTGTGCGGCACTCTCCTGCGTTGCCTTCTCGCCAACGACAGCAATATCTGTAGAGGCACCTCAGCCCACTTCCATGGCGGAAGGGCCAGATGCTTCCTTGGCTTGTGAGCTTGTCGGAGTGGAGGAGGTCTTAACGCTAGGAGTAGCAGGGGCGATGGCGGGAGATGCGTCGCGATGCAGCATGTCCTTAATGGTTCTAGAAGCCCCCAATGTTTTGGAGGTCTTCTTCAGGCTGGTCATGGCTTTCTTCCTGAAACCTACAACATGCATAGGTACAGGAGCAAGGCAGATAAATAGACAATGTCGGAGAGAAAGAAGCTTACACAAGTGAGGGTGCTTTGGAAAAAGGGATCCCGATAGTCTTTCTTTGCTCCGCCTCCAGGGCGGCGGTAGTCTTTTTGGAGGCTCCACCCTCTGTCTTCTTCTTCTTGCCTCCGTGGGCGCAAGATCTTGGAGTTCTCCGGGGGCTACTGTTGGGGATATGCTATATGGGTATCCTCATACAATGTCTCTTATCCGGATAACCCGGGTGGCCCATAGTTGGTAGCATGGCCTGTGGCCTGCTGGGAGGCCCAGTTAGATGGATCCAGAAGGGAGTCCCATGCCGGATAAAGGAAGGCTACGGAGGAGTCACCGACGTACCCGGAGCCTTGGGGTGCAAGACACACTAGACTAGTTGTAAGCAGTGTAGGACTCTGTAACCTTTCCGGCTAGGACTTTTCCTGTAACCCTAGGACATGGAGACTATATAAGTCGGGCCTTTTGGAGCCTTTAGGGCACACTCTCAGACACCTTAGTATCGATCAACATACACCTCGCACAGCGAACCAATCCCTGTAACTCGGCGTATTGCCCTTATAGTGATTTATAGCAGGAGTAGGGTTCCTCCACCGTTCTGGGATCTGAACCTGGATAAGCTGTGTTACCTCGTGCCCGTCAACCGTCTTCCTTCCCCCACATCTCTAAACACGGACTGTGAGGACCCCTCCATGGCATACTCGTCAGAAATACCACGACAATTGGAGCAGTAGTCAGAGCTTTCTTAAAAGTTTCAAAAGCTTCTTTACAATCATCATCAAAAACAAAAGGTACATATTTTTGAAGAAGATTAGTAAGGGGCTTTAAAATTTTGGAGAAATCTTTAATAAACCTCGTATATAAACCAACATGACCAAGGATACTACGGATATCTTTTATATGCTTAGGGCAAGGCATTTTCTCAATTGCTTCAATTTTGGCTCTGTCGACTTCAATGCCTCTTTCAGAACTTTTTTGTCCAAGAACAATCCCTTCATTAACCATGAAATGGCATTTCTCGCAATTAAGAACAAGGTTGGTTTCTTCACATCTCTGCAAAAATTTATCAAGGTTGTGCAAACAGATATCAAAAGAAGTTCCATAGACGGAGAAATCGTAAATGAAAACCTCCACAATTTCTTCACAAAAACCATGAAAGATAGCAGACATACATCTCTGAAAGGTAGCAGGAGCATTACATAAACCAAAAGGCATACGCCTATAAGCATAAGTGCCATAAGGACAAGTGCAAGTGGTTTTCTCTTGGTCTTGCGCTTTCACAGCGATTTGAGAGAACCTAGAATAACCATCAAGAAAGCAAAAGTGGTTCTTTTTAGACAATGTAACATCCCAAAAATCATTATTTATAAAGATTGCATATCATTCATGCATTCATAAGCATGTGATCCTTTTCAAATGAATTTTCAACATAAGAAACCATATTTTGCCTATTACTTATTCAAGTGAGGCAAGGTTTATATTTTACTTTCTAAATATAGGATATGATCAGTGATAATTCGAAAGTGAATACAAATCCACACAAAATATTTCAAAAGCAAATCAATCATAAAACCATCTTATTGCCTATTACCATTATGTTATTAAAGGCATGGTTTTTGAATATAAGTAGATGTTTTACACATCCTTGGACACAAGAAATACAGAACAAAATTCTGGAAGAAATTCAAATTAAAACAGATTTGAAACATTCATTCAAATTCAAATCAGAAAAAGAAAAGGAGAAAATGAGAAAATGAGAAAAAAATAAACCTAACTAACTAACTAGCCCAACCCACCCGCGGCCTAGCAAGCCAGCCCAACAAGCCCACCCGGGTTTTCCCCACCCCTCTCTGTTTCTCACCCACGCGTGCACCCCCCCCTCTCATTGATGCCCCGGTCTCACGTGCCCCGTCACCTTCGTCCCCAAATCGCGCGCCCACGACCAGCTCCAGCCATTTCCTCCCCGCGTCACTACCGTTGATTGCGCGAGTAATTGCCAATGATTCGCCGAGTAACTCCTCGCCCAGCTCCGGCTACTTAAACCCCATGGCCTCCGCTCCATTCCCCCCACTCAATTTCCTCTAAACGCCGCCAGGCTCCTCGATTTCCTCTTTGCATCGCAGCTGTCCCGACGAACTCCGATGACCGATTGCAGTAATCCTCGTGTGTTCCTCGCTCTCTAGCTCACGCTACCTTGTTCGCTATCGCCTTGCGATTCTCCTAACGTTCGACGTTTTGTTTTATTTCGCACTAGAGCATCGCCTCTGTCGATGACCGTGAGCACCCAACGCCAAGCTTCACTCCGGCGAGCGATTGCGTCCGTGTTCGTGCGCCCCAGCCTCGTCCACCTGCACGTTGAGCTTCGCCGTACCTCCATAACCTCGGTAAGCATAAGCACTTTCGCCTTTGCCCTCTGGTCTCGCCGGAACTTCACCGGCAGACGCACAGCCGCCACGGTGGCCATTTGCCACGGCCACGAATGGTCAGAGCAATGTGGTCTGCTAGATCTAGATCCAGCGGATGCGATTAGATCATCTCGTGAAGGGGTACGCGTAGATCTGAGCCTTAGGATTAGATCTAGCGGTGTAGAATAGATCTGATGTGAAGGGGTAAGTTTTGATCTAGAGCGTTGGATTTAGTTAGATCTAACGACGCGGACGCGTGATACAGAGCGAACCGGTACGCGCTAATCAGACGCTGCCGCGTGTCAGGGTTTTCGATTTAAAATTCAGATTGGATTTAATTAGATGATTAAACTTGTAAATTCAATGACTTTTGTTTTGTTTATCCAAAAAATGCAAATAAGATATCAATGGAATCACAAAAATAAATCCTACACATCTGTAGGATTGGTTTTGTAAATTGCTGTGCCACCCCCGGGATTATGGCTAGACAAATCCCAGACGTTCGTCTGAACATAAGCCTAACCTAATCTCGAAAGCGTATAGAGAAAGAATTGATAACACAACAGTGACCCTACGACTCAAAATTTATTACATCGAGCTCATAACTGAGCGAAGAACCAAAATATTACAAGCATAGGTCACTGACCACAAACAACAAACAACGGAAGGCAAATTATGTTGTTAAGTATAGCAAACTTAACAAATGGCCTAAAAGGCCTGAAGCATAACGATGACGTCCAATCCATAGATCCCAAACTGCCGGCTGGGAACTCCAAACTACTCATCGATGTTGATGCCGAGAGGAACTCATCTTCAACGGTAACACTTACTCTGCTGCAAAAGTATCAACGAAGCAACGGTGAGTACAGGGTGTACTCCGCAAGACTTATGGCTGGTGGAGTTGTTTTGCATAAAACCATCTTTGTTTTGTAAAACAAGAGGGAGAAGAATCTCGACTAATCAGAATATTTTAAAAGGGGATAAGAGAGCGGTAACACTAGCTTTGATCATCTCTTGATATCCACCGAATCAGCATCAGCCGAACCTAACTAGGATCACCCCCTCGATCCCTGAGGAAGCATCCTTTGAATTAAACCTTTTCCATTTTACTTCAAACACACTTCTGTACCCAGTTTCAAAAATCAACCCAGGTCGATTCAGTAAACCAAATTGAATCAAACCAATTTTGTTAGAAAGGTCCGAGAATGTTGAATCCAAGCCCGTTGGATTCAAGTCATTTGGATATATAGATCATCCATGGTAAAAATAACAAGGCAGAAGATTTTCTGCATTCAAACATTTTTCAAATTTAAACCATAATAGCTTTTGAGTTGATTCCATCTCTAAAAAATCACATTTAACCATACCTTTCAGAATATATAAAAATATATAGGTTTACTTACAGAAATAATCTTCAAGTAATAAAAGAATGCCACATAGGCATTTCTAGCCACTTTAATTAATTAAAATAAAAGAGAAAAACCTTATTAAATTGTGACACCACTTGAAATCACATTCCCATGTACTGAAATATGTGGTGATGACATGTGTCAACATGATCCCATGTTTGGTTTGGAGAATATTAAATCTTAAGTAGTTTTTCAATGAGTAGAAATTACTTTTCTAAAAATAAAAGGAATTAAACCAAGCTTTAATATTGTAATGTTAGTGATGATGCTAGATCATCTATAGGACCCTTGCGTGTGTGATGAATGCAAGTAGTTAAGTATTGTTTGGTGATTGTGTACCTTGTATTTATTCATAGACGCTAGTACCGATCAAGGATACGAGCAGGAAGGAGGATACTACAAAGAAGAAGCCGAGGATAACTTTAACCACTGCTCTGCACAAGGCAAACTACTAACCTTGCAAGCTAACACTTGTAATTTAGCAACCTTAGACTGATATTAATGCAAGACAATACTTGTTTGTCACCATGCCAACTATATGCCTTAAGCATAGATGATCCTACCCACTTGATAAACCAATCCTAGTTTTACTTACAAGATTTATACTTTATTTCTTTATCAAAGCTAGTACTTAGAGCTTACTTAAGTGAATTGTAGATATTATAAAGATAATTGAAGGTTGCATAAAGAGCATAAAATTTGGCCTAAGATAGATAATCTTTATGTCATCCTAAGGCATGAGATTGCACTTAGTTCAAACTCCACTTAGTTACCACCCCTCATTAGTGCTTACCCCCACTTGTAGATGCTAGTGCTAAGCATAAAACTTGATCAACATTATATGGGAATACTTGGTGAAAATGGTTATGAAAACCTTGGAATGATGGATCATTCTATTGAAATGTTTTGGACATGTGTTCCGAACACCTGATGATTTTGGTGATGAAAATGTTGAGGCATGAGCCTTAGCTCTTTTTTAAACTGATGGTTGTATGGATGCGATACCATTCCAATTTTATCGTGCAACCAAAATACCCGAAGATTGGGTAGGTCTTGACTGGAAACTTATATACCTTAGTATTAGTTCCCTCACGGCCAAGGTTTGAGCTGAGGCTACCTTGTGAAGATTGTCCACCTGTGAAGTACCCAAGATGATAGTTGGTCATGGTTGGGAGGCCAAACTCACAGGAAAGGTGCTTATACTAGGGCGTGTAATTGAAATGTTAGGATTGATTATCCGCATACTGAGTATGGTGAATTCAGGATTTGTGCCTGACGGATGTATCGAATGTTGTGGTGAAAGTGTACAATCTCTGCATTGTGTCAAACTATTCGAATAGCCGGGTCCGCGGTTATGGACAGTTGGAGTGGCCATATTGTTCCCCCGTCAGATGTTTTCAAAAGACTTGTGAAATGAATTGAAACTTTGACTTGACCACAACAGGGTTGTGATATGAAATACAAGTTCCCACCTAGGTGTTATAAAACTTCAACTAGCATTCGTTGCTTCTAAACTTAGTAGAGATAAATCTGGCTTTTGCAAAACAACCCTAGAGCCTAGTGTCCTATTATCAAAAACCCCTTTCACTTGTTAGTATTAGTTTGCGAGTACTTAAAGAGTACTCATGGCTTTGTCCCTGGCTATTCCCATGTCCAGACTATGAAGAGGAGTACCTAGAGGATGGACCCCAGGAAGGTTACGACGACTAGGATTATCTCCCATCGCCGCATTGCTCGTGACCCGAAGATGGAGCTTCGCCTACGCTACCGTTACTATTACGTCTTTCGCTGCTTGAAGTTGTATTAAGAACTGGATCATCAGATCCCTATTTGTGTAAGACCTTATATATGGTTTGTAATGGATGATGTACTGTGGTATCCAATTCTGTTATGTCTCGCAAAAATGGTAATCCTGGGATTGCGATGTATGGCATAACAGTCATCCATAACCGTGGACATGGTGTTTCAAAAAGATTAATAACCCTGTAGGGGTGTACAACTTTAGCCACACGTACTAACCTTCTCTTAATGCCACTAGATAAGCCCTCTTCCTTGGAAGGCCAACAGAGGGTGGTTAGACACGACCTTTACCTTTCTTTCGCCGAGACCATGAGTCACGCACTAGGGAGATGCCACCATAACAGGTCGAGTCCTAAAGTCGGTCCCTAATGATGTGAACAGGGTTTGAGATTACGGATGCCGGGCATCTCTCACTCCCTGCCACGCTTATCTACCTGTATGAATGCACCTCCTTCACCTCCATTCAAGAACATCCAAGATGCGTATGTCGAATAGAAAGCCCAAACTATGTGACTCATGGAATCTACTAGGCAAGTTAGTTGGTCGAGGGGGTTTCCAGACCCCCGTGTGGCTGTACGCTCGTCTTGGTTCAAGAGGCAAGAACATCGGGTCCTAAGGGTGGCAAGTATGGGACTGCAAAAACTACAACCCACGTGGCCTCCCATACAAGCCTTAGCATGTTTATTATCCATCTCTGATCATACCACGTCATCCTGTCAAACTAGGTTCATTCGTAGCTCTGATTCATCAACCGGATGGATCAGTGGTAATAGCTAAGCATGGCTAAGCGCAATAGATGTAACAGCTCTAGCAACGCTTCACAAGCTCAAACCCTAGTTATGCTAGGAGCAGTGGATCAGGGAATATAGGCTTCAAAGGAAACATGCATCAGATAGGATTACTCTATCTATCGATAAAAGACTTTAGAATCGTATGCACATGGCAAGAATGTAAATGCTTTGAAAGCTTAGGATTCATATGTATGTGTGGGGCTTCGTTGCCTTTGCCAGTTGATATCCAGAAAGCAGAGCTTTTCGAACATCTGGTACTTGACTTGATTGAAGTTGGTCAAGTATTGTTCTTTGAGCTTCGACGGTGTTAATATCGGTCTTCAGTCTTGTACTTGATCTCGATTCCGATATCGTATTCTACCGGAGAAGAATCAAATACCGGAAAGAAGGGGAAACAATCAACACATGGTATCGATGCAATGCTCAAACAAGGATGATGATATGACAAGTTGGAGTGCATTGAAATAAACCCCTAAGCATGCTCAACCATTTTAAGCAGGGTCCGAGAGGTCCAAACCCTAATTCGGAGAAACCCCAGAGGCAAATGAGAGGGGTTGTTTTGTTGTTCTAATTAAACTTGCAATTGAAATTGCTTATCAATGCATGATTATAATTTAATTAGGTAGAATTCATTTTATGCACATTTTGATATATTATTTGTATTTTTCTGATTTAAAATGAATTAGTTATGAATTTCTCAAATTTTAATTCATTTTAAATCATTTTTAGAATATTATAAAATAATTTTACATTTTGAAATTACTTTAACATTTTTATTAATCAGAAACATTTCTGAAAATACTTATTACACTTACAGGGTGGACCCACCTGTCAGGGATTTAATAATTACAGAAATGATTTACTGAAATTGATAAAGGAAAAAGAAAAAGGCTTTATGACATCACCACGACCTCAGGCTGACGTCAGCCAGGAGCAACCCTTGCAGATCCTTGATCGATCGATCGATCTGGAGCTCCCAGGGCGTCGTGGTGGGGTGCACTGGAAAGAGGAGAGCAAGGGGAGCCGGAAAGTGGCGGCGCCGCCTTGGATTGGTCACCGAAGTGACCTCTTCGACGAAGAGCGGCAAAGCTTGGAGATGAGTGCTGCGGCTGGGATACAGAGAGGGAGAGAGCGAGCGGAGGGGCCCGTTAGCACCGCAGGCTCACCACGAGCGTGAGGGAGGGATCGGCGATGCTCGGGGAGGCTGGACGGCGCCGGATCAATGGTGACAACGGCGGCGGCCGACGATGCTTCTTGCTCGATTCCGTCCAGAGGAGGTCGTCCCGTCGTGCGTGCTTCGGTGAGGAGGATGATGGCGGCGAGGAGCTTCCAGCAGTGTCCTCGGCGCACCGCGGGGTGGTCGGGGACGGCGAGGCAACACGGCGACAGGAGCTAGGGTCTCGGCCATGGTGAGGGAGAGCAGGAGAGGAAGAAGAAGGGGCAAAATGGGACACGGCTAGTGTTCCTCGCAGCGACCAGAGATCTTGTATGCGACGGCAGGCGGCGGCACGAATCTCAGCGCACGCCGGCGACGAGCGCTCGACAGCGAGAAGCTTCCCGAAACGGAGGAAGACGATGGAACAGACAAAAGGTTGAACCGGTATCGGGCCAGAGTTGGGCTGGCTTGGGCTGCGACATAGCGAGGGCAGCGGTTGGTGGCGGTTGCGCGTGGGCGGCAGAGAAAGAAGGGGGAGAGGAGATGAGCTCGGCCCAGTTAGGTTTAGAGACTGTTTTTTATTTCGAAAACCTTTTCTTTTTCTGTTTTTGTACTTTCTCTTTTGTATTTTTGTTTCAAATCTTTTTTGAGCCATTTCAAATTACCAGGACTTTTATAAATATTCAAAATATTTCAGAGACCCTTGTAATCAGTTTGGGTTCCAAATATTTTTAGGTTTTCAAATTCAAAAGCCATTTGAATTGATTTCAAATAGAGAGAGAAGTTAGAGTTAGGGTTTTGTGATTATTTCTTGAGTGCATTTTTTTAAATGAATTGATGCTCATGAATGCACAAACAAATCTAATTATTATTTAATAAAACTAGGGTTGTTACAATTGCCTCTATTAAAATGGAGTTTTATGCAGAGACATTTGAGGGCCTATTTTGGATATAAAAATTATTTAGAAAATGTTTTAAAAGACAAATTAAGTTTATTTAGAGTTTAATTGTTTAGTTTAATGTTCAGTATAGTTTTAATTGTCTTGTTTAGTTTAGAAAAATCATCACATGGCATTTGCATGCATTCATGTATTTTTGTTTGATTATTTGAAATATGAATTTGGTGATATCATTTTATGTGTAGATTTTGGTGCTAGTGGTGATTGTGATTGTGAAGATTGTTGTTACTCCCCCAACTACCAAGGCAAGTGGTGATTCATATTTTTGTCCCAATATTTTGAGTATGCATTAGTGGTATTTTGTATACGGCTTGCATGATAATTTTTGCTAAGTATCTATATGCTATGCTTGGGAAATCCTAGTAGTAGTAGAATTGTTAGAATTTTCTCTATGTTAAGATACTTGCTATTGCCATGCTTAGCCTAGATAGTAGTAACCAAGGGTGGAATATATACATGCAATGGAAAATGTTGCTAAGTCTTTTGACTTGTGTTTTTTTCTTAATAAAACAACTAAGTGAATGAATCACCTGGGTGGAATGGTATGTTTGGGTTTTGTTGAGTGGTTACACAAGGACCATATCTATGGTCTACCTTGTGGAAAGCTACCCAGGAACAAAGGGATTTGAGATGCCATATGTTAAGAAGCTTCTAGTGTAGCCACACGGAATTATGGGATCTGCCTGGATCATATAGGTTGCAAAACTTAGCCAAATGGACAGTTGGTGGTAGGGGTGATAGGTTTGGGAACGCGTCCATTTTGGTCTAAGGGAAGGCTTCTGAAAGGTCCTATCTCGATGCATGTCGAGTCTTGTGGGGAAAGTGCACCACCTCTCGAGAAGGAAGAATCTAAGTACTTAGCTGTGTCCCCGACAATGGACAAATTGAGCATCAAGACATGGAAGCTATCAAGAATCTCCTCATCCCAATTTCTAAGTTAAAAACTTGTGGTTGAACAAGGGTAAAGGTTCACCAATGTCTATTGGTGGTTCCTTGGGAGTTTTTGTTAAACAAAAACTTAGTGTTTTCAACTGATAGGTAAAACCTATTTTGAGCAAAGTAAGCCTAAGCTACACTTAGCAAAATTCATGTAGAACCTAGAAACTAATATTGTACTAATGTATCACTTGCCAATACTATTCCAATGTATTGACCCACTATGGCTGTAACTTGTGATGTTGCAGGTTACTCTGATGAGGATTAGGGTTGTGAGTCTACACTCAACATGCTTGCCTGTGGCACATGAAGAAGAAGACTTTTATTTATATTGTTAATTTAAACTCTTGTACTAGCCTATGGCTATGGAGTTGTAAAAGACTATGTTATCTCTAGAATGACGATGTAATAATGACCTTTGTTTCTCTGTACTTCATCTTAAACTATGGATGCTAGCATTTGATCCAGGGACTAGCATTGCAATCACAGGGACCTTTACCGTTATAAAGGTGGGGTCTTACAGATGGTATGAGAGCACTGTGTTGCTGTTGGAGATATGCCCAAGAGGCAATAATAAAGTAGGTTATTATCATATCTTCATACTTATGATAAATGTTTACATACCATGCTATAATTGTATTAACGGGAAACATTAATACTTGTGTGATTTGTAAACATAAAAGAGTCCCTAGTAAAGCCTCTTGTTAAACTAGCTTGTTGGTTAATATATGATCATGGTTTCCTGATCATGAACATAGAGATGTTGTTAACAACAGGGTCTTATCATTAGGAGAATGATGTGATGGACATACTCCTATAGATAAGCGTAGCATAAAGATCAAGTCATTTTAATAGTTCAATTGCTATATGATTTCTAATACATAGTAACCTAATTCCTTCGACCATGAGATCATGCATATCACCTTTACCGGATGGATGCTTTGATGACATCAAACACCAAACCGTAACTGGGTGGCTATAAAGGTGGCATTGAGTGTTCAGAAAGTATTGGTTGAGACACATGGATCAAGAGTGGGATTTGTCCATCCATATGACGGATAGATATACTCTGGGCCCTCTCGGTGGAATGTCATCCAATTAGCTTGCAAGCATGTGACTGGCTCACAAGGGATCACATACCATGGGAACAAGAAAAGAGTACTTATCGGTAACGAGGTTGAACTAGGTATGCAGAGATACCGACGATCAAAACCTCGGATAAGTAAACTATCGTGAGACAAAGGGAAATTGGTATCGTATGTAAGTGGTTCATTTGATCGCAAAGTAATCGTAGAAATATGTGGGAGCCATATGAATTTCCAGATTCCTCTATTGGTTATTGATCGGAGAAGTGTCTCGATCATGTCCGCATAATTCATGAACCGTAGGGAGACACACTTAAGGATTCGACGTTGTTTGAGTAGTTATGGAATGATGAGAAAGAGACCGAATGTTGTTCGGAGTCTCAGATGGGATCAGGGATATCACGAGGAGATCCGGAATGGTCCGGAGAATAAGATTCATATAAGGAAAGTCCTATTTCGGAGTAGGGAATGGTTCCGGTGTTTTCATCGGGAATGTTCTAGAAGGTTCCGGAATGTCCGGCACTCCGGAGGGGAAGGGTACATGAATGTGTTATATCAAGTTGGTATAATTGCATCATGTACTAAGTGTCATCGCTGAACAAAATAAAGGGTTTAATCAAATCCTAGTTTGAAAAAGTCAAACGCCAATTTGAAAGTCAAACGGCTATTTTGGGAAGTGGAGAGGGAGGTGGAAACCGAGTTGGGGAGGAGTCCCTCCTCCACCGCCGGCCCACTTGGGATCCGAGTTGGGGAGGGATTCCCCTCCCCTTGGCCGGCGCCTCCCTCCTATAAGAGGAGGGGCAGGGCTCCCCTCCCAGCACACAAGATTGCCCCCTCTAAACCTAACCCTAGCCGCCGCTGCCCACCATAGCCGCTGCCGCCTAGGGTTTCTCCCCTAGCCGCCGACTTGGGCACCTCCAAGCCCTAGCTAGCGGCCCAAGCACCCCCTCCTTGGTGTGTCTAAACCCTAGAACACCGAGGGCTCTCTCATAGTCCACCATACTGCCCACTTAAGGCGAAGCTCATGAGATCTCCCTCTACTTCCTGTACCACGCCGTCACCGGAATCGCGAGGAGAGTGCTACAACCTCCGCTGCCTCATGGAACAAGGGAGAGGAAGGTCTTCATCGAAAATCAATGTGTGACCGATCGCGAAGCGCTGCCGAACGCAAGCAGCGCCGAAGGATCGCTCACGCGATCTTGAGATCGGCAAGAGTACTACATCACCCACGTAGAATCTGCTCGTTAACCGCTGGAATCTTCGAGGGTGAGTTCCTTTATCGACTCGTTGCTACAATCTAGTAGATAGATCTTGGCTTGTTTGTTTGCATGCGGTAGAAATTTTTTGTTTTCCATGCTACGAACCCCTACAGTGGTATCAGAGCCGTGTCTATATGTAGATTCTGTTGCACGAGTAGAACACAATGGTCATTGTGGGTGTTGATGCTTTTGTTGATGATTGCTTCTTGTGTACTTTGCCTCTTGCGGGATGGTGGGATGAAGCGGCCCGGGCTAACCTTACATGACATCGTTCATGAGACTTGCTCCACGCTTGACATGCAACTTGTATTGTATAAGTGGCTTTATGGTGCCTGCTTTCTCCCAACATAGTTAAGATTCAATTTACAACGGGTGATTGACAATACTAGTATCAATGTTGTGGTTCTTGTTCGTAAGTTAGAACGACACTTATTGAAAGCCCCAAACCACGTAAAATATGCAAAGAAAATTAGAGGCGTCTAACTTTGTTTTGCGGTGTGTGTGATGTGATATGGCCATGATTGTGATTATATTTGATGTATGCAATGTTCCTTATTGTAAGTTGGCAACCGGCAGGAGCCACATGGTTGTCTTTAAATTCTGTTAAGACCCGCGTGTCTATTCAAAGTAGTTGTAATAGTTGAAGCTGGTGGACGACAACCATGGAGCGGCGTCATTGACCTTGATGCAATGCCGGTGATGATGGAGATCATGTTCGTGCTTGAAGATGGAGATCGGAAGCACAAGAATAAAGGCCATATCATATCACATATTATGAATTGCATGTGATGTTAATCTTTTTATGCATCTTGTACTGCTTAGTTCACGACGGTAGCATTATAAGATGATCCCTCAAGCACACAATTTCAAGTTTTAAAGTGTTCATCCTTAGTAAGCACCGTTGCTAAAGCTTGTTGTTTCGAAGCATCACGTGATGATCGGGTGTGTTTGATTCTGCGAGTGTATACAATGTGAGCAAGCCAGATTTGCTCATGAAGAAGCTAAGGTTTGATCTTGACGAGCCTAGCATGTACATACATGGTCTCGGAACATGGATCATCGAAAGGTAAAGTATGAGTCATATAGTAGATATGATGAACATGTTGATTGTTCGCCATTGAAGCTACATCAACTCTCGTGATGATCGGTTTTGATGTGGTGGATTTGGTTCGTGTGATCACTAAAACAATGTGAGGGATATTGTTTTGAGTGGGAGTTCAACGGCAATGTGATTAAAAGTTGAACACTATTTGTCATAAATTAAATCAAAGTGAATTTGCATAACTGTTGTAGTCATTGGCATCCGTTTACCACCTTGCGCTTAGTTATAATTGAGATGATAGAACTATAGAATTCTGGTTAGTTACTTTACGAACTGGTATCATATTGTTTTGAAGTGTTAATCTAAAGTTTAAAAGTCATATTGCAAACTTTCGGTAAGTTCCGGTTACTCCATGAAGTTTAATATTTGGTATTAAAACAAGAGTGACAATTCCAAGAGTTAGTGTATGAGTATCATGTTTGTCTCCATGATTCTTAATATTCAAAGGATTGTCTTAATATCAAGGTTATCTAGGATCTGAAAGAGTTGTTTCAGAAACCATGATGTGTGGAAGATATTGTGATATCTGAAACGAAGTTTTGGTTACAACATGATAGAGTATAATATGGCAAAAGTCATGTTCTCATATTTGATGAGAATTTGCAAAAGGTTGGAGACACTAGTTGTCCTAATCCTCCAAAAGGTTTTGGAGAGCAATATTATACTCGCGATTCACTGTTATAAGCTAAAGTAGCTTGATCATGAATAATTCCATGATAAGGGTGAATATTTGATGTAGGTAAAATATTTACCACACCAAGAGATTACTAAAGAATGGAATTTGAAAGCACACCAAACATTTGATGATGGTGATCTACTTCAAAGTGCAAGTCCAAAGACATTGGTATTTAATTATACACGCTTTGGACTATGTGTCATATGTATGACTCCACTTTGATGTTGATAGATTCTTTCAAACAAAAAAGGAAATACTGAAAGAGAATCTCATAAATATATGGCAGAAAAGAAAAGACTAGAATTGTTCAGTTTAAGTATATAGATGATATACATGTTATGGCTATATTCTTTGCTTATTAAACAATGTGGTTCCTAAGTATTTGATACTGAATTTTTTGGTATGAATCGTCATACGAAACAACACAATTCATGAACTACAATGGCCTAAGTAACTAGCAAAAGAATATGTGATGATGTTCATCGAGAACAAATAAAGGGTTATTCTGTGCTCGTTAAACATCAAAGCTTGCCTTCAGGATTTGTTTTATCAGGTATTATGAGAACAAAAGGGTTATTCAAATAATTTCCGTAATCCATAAAAGATGGATTATTCACAAATCTCGTTGGAGAAATCACATCCATAAAACTAGTGCTAAAAATGTCGAAAGACAAATTGATTGAAAGATCACTTCGGAAGTGACATCGCCATTTAAATTATATTGGAAAGAAAACATGAAGAAACTCCATGTGGATGGAATTTTGGAGTCTTTTGATTTTTGATCAAATGACGCTTGTGAAACTTTCCTAAAGATAATTAAAACTTCGTTCATAGGCCAAAAGGGAATGAATGACTAGCTTATTGGAACTTATACATATTGTTGTATGAAGTCCATTATGTGTAGTCAAGAGCGATGGATATCAACTTCATATGCTTTCTCCGAAAATTTGAGTGAATATATGAATATTTACTTAATAAGGATAATGTATGAAACATTTGAAAAGTTCAAAGACTTTCAAGATGAAGTGCAAAATCATTGTAAGAAGAAAATGAATAGTTTATGATAAGATTATAAAGGAAGATATTTGAGTTACAAGTTTAGCATAATACCTACGATTTAAGGAATCATTCCGTGGATTTGCATTTCCCGAAACACCATAAGAGTATGGAGCGTTCGAGATATGTAATTAAACCTTGTTTGACATGGTAAGATCAAGGGTATAATTCATAGAACTGTCATTATATTTTAAAGATTAAAAGCTTTAGAGACTACCGTTTTTCCAAAGAAAAGAGCTCCATCATAATCCGTTGAAATGACACCATATAAAGTTATGGTTTGGGATAAAACCCAAGTTGTCCTTTCTTAAACATTGGTATGCTACGCATAAGAAAGATGTTTGCAACCAAAGTCGGATGAACCTGTCTTTATATGTTATTTCGAATAACTATTTAGTATTCCTCCATAACACCAAAGACAAAAAGTGTTTGTCGCTTAGAACGTCAAGTTTCTTTGAGAAGGAATTTTTTTTCGTGAAAAGTTAAGTGGGAGGACAATAGAACTTTGATAAGATTAAAAGAACCTTAGCTATATGTGCAAAGTTGCGCAGCGCCGAAAAGTGTTCCGGAGGCAGCAACAATGCTCATGGCTCACGTGCCTCAAAGGTTGTGGTCACGGAGGTCCAAGTTCCTATTGAAACAAGTAGGTCAGGTAAACAATCAAATACCAAGATTTGAGGGTTGAATCATTATTTGAAAATAATGAACCGACTACATGCAAAGAAGCGATGATGGACCCTGACTCCGTAAAATGGCTTGAAGCCATAAAATCTGTGATAGTTCCATACACGAGAAATCAAGTTTTGAACTTGAAGGACCCTCGAGAAAGGTGTAAGACCTTACAGTTGTGTTTGGATCTATAAATAAATAGATATGGATGTTGCACATCTATGAAATAGTCGACATGTTGGGAAGGAGTTCACAACAATGTTCAAAGATTGACTATGACAAGATTTGATCTTTCATAGCGATATTTAGTCTAGACGGATTAATGTAGCAACCACTACATATAATTTTGTTATGTGGTAGTTGAATAAACAAAACAAGTTCTTCTAATAGAATTGTTACCTAGGACATGTGCATAACACGGTCCATAGGATTTTGCTAATTCAAAGGATGCTAAAAGCATATGCAAACTTCAATGGTTGAAGTGAGCATCGCGGAGTTAGAATCTTCACTATGATGAAACTGTTAAAAGAGTTTAATTTCATTAGAGGCTATGAAGATGCTTGCATTTGCAAGAAATTAAGTGGGAGCGCTAAGACATGTTTCTAATACATTATGTGGAAGACATATTGTTTATTGGAAATGATGTATATTTTATTAACACATGATAAGAATTTCATCCCGATGAAAGACTTAGGCAAAACCCAAATGTTTGGCATCAATAGACGCCAATTTGGTTGTGCCAGAAGTACATAGACGAGATATTGAATGAGTTCAATATAGAAACTACAAGAAAGGTTCTTGTCGCACAGAAAGGATTGAATGAGTTCAATATTGATGATGTATTCAAGTGTATTGACACTTGGTAAGTGAAACAAAGATTCAGGTATAGATTGATACTTGATGTATGAAATCACAAAGAGTATTTATATCAATCATACTGTGATATGTACAAATCCAGATATGTCCTATGCTACAAATAATATGAGCATATACCAGAATAATTCATAAGATGATCATTGGATAATAGTAAGGATATTCTTATGATCTTTTGGAAGAACTAAGAGTATATTATTTGTAGAAGTGACAAATAGATGGTTAGTTCATTGTAAAAATACTACATTGATACTAGTTTTGTCACAAAGTACAAATTAAGTTTATCTCAATCTAAACTAAGGGTGGCACAATATAATGGAAAGTAAGTTCCATAATGGATTTGGATGAGTTCCAAAGTTAAGACATTGTGACAGATACTACAACAAAAGGGCTAAGTATATAACTGCTATTATAGCAGCTAAAGAGGGCATTTGTGTCCATTAGTTTGTTATCAAACTAGGTGTAGTTCACAGCGGGATAATACTATGAAGATATATTGTACGACAATGTTATCAACATGTTTTAAACCCCAAAGAACTAAAGGTCTCACCAAAGGACCAAATTTATACAAAGCCATCTCATTAGAGAATGAGTGATGCGTAGAGACGCAAAGACATGCAATTACACACGGACCTGGAAGTGTTAGATCCGGAGATCAGTTGACCACTAGCAATCGTGTACATACAACACCGGAAAGCCATAGGTGTTGAATACACAAAGGTATGAAACTAGATTATTGACTCTAGTGCAAGTGGGAGACTGTTGGAGATATGCCCAAGAGGCAATAATAAAGTAGGTTATTATCATATCTTCATACTTATGATAAATGTTTACATACCATGCTATAATTGTATTAACAGGAAACATTAATACTTGTGTGATTTGTAAACATAAAAGAGTCCCTAGTAAAGCCTCTTTTATAAACTAGCTTGTTGGTTAATATATGATCATGGTTTCCTGATCATGAACATAGAGATGTTGTTAACAACAGGGTCATATCATTAGGAGAATGATGTGATGGACATACTCCTATAGATAAGCGTAGCATAAAGATCAAGTCATTTTAATAGTTCAATTGCTATATGCTTTCTGATACATAGTAACCTAATTCCTTCGACCATGAGATCATGCATATCACCTTTACCGGATGGATGCTTTGATGACATCAAACACCACACCGTAACTGGGTGGCTATAAAGGTGGCATTGAGTGTTCGGAAAGTATTGGTTGAGACACATGGATCAAGAGTGGGATTTGTCCATCCATATGACGGATAGATATACTCTGGGCCCTCTCGGTGGAATGTCATCCAATTAGATTGCAAGCATGTGACTGGCTCACAAGGGATCACATACCACGGGAACGAGAAAAGAGTACTTATCGGTAACGAGGTTGAACTAGGTATGTAGAGATACCGACAATCAAAACCTCGGATAAGTAAACTATCGTGAGACAAAGGGAAATTGGTATCGTATGTAAGTGGTTCATTCGATCGCAAAGTAATCGTAGAAATATGTGGGAGCCATATGAATTTCCAGATTCCTCTATTGGTTATTGATCGGAGAAGTGTCTCGATCATGTCCGCATAATTCACGAACCGTAGGGAGACACACTTAAGGATTTGACGTTGTTTGAGTAGTTATGGAATGATGAGAAAGAGACCGAATGTTGTTCGCAGTCTTGGATGGGATCCGGGATATCACAAGGAGATCCGGAATGGTCCGGAGAATAAGATTCATATAAGGAAAGTCCTATTTCGGAGTAGGGGAATGGTTCCGGTGTTTTCATCGGGAATGTTCTAGAAGGTTCCAGAATGTCCGGCACTCCGGTGGGGAAGGGTACATGAATGTGTTATATCAAGTTGGTATGATTGCATCATGTACTAAGTGTCATCGCTGAACAAAATAAAGGGTTTAATCAAATCCTAGTTTGAAAAAGTCAAACGCCAATTTGAAAGTCAAACGGCTATTTTGGGAAGTGGAGAGGGAGGTGGAAACCGAGTTGGGGAGGAGTCCCTCCTCCACCGCCGGCCCACTTGGGATCCGAGTTGGGGAGGGATTCCCCTCCCCTTGGCCGGCGCCTCCGTCCTATAAGATGAGGGGCAGGGCTCCCCTCCCAGCACACAAGATTGCCCCCTCTAAACCTAACCCTAGCCACCGCTGCCCACCATAGCCGCCGCCTAGGGTTTCTCCCCTAGCCGCCGACTTGGGAACCTCCAAGCCCTAGACGCCGGCCCAAGCACCCCCTCCTTGGTGTGTCTAAACCCTAGAACACCGAGGGATCTCTCATAGTCCACCATACTCGCTCCGGCTTAAGGCGAAGCCCTGCGAGATCTCCCCTCTACTTCCGGTACCACGCCGTCGTGCTGCCGGAATTGCTAGGAGAGTGCTACAACCTCCGCTGCCTGCTGGAACAAGGGAGAGGAAGGTCTTCATCGAGTACAACGGTGACGATCATGAAGCGCTGCAACGCAGCGCCTTGAAGGATCGCTCACGCGATCTTGAGATCGGCAAGAGTACGACTACATCACCCACGAGAATCTGCTCTCGTTAACCGCTTTGGAATCTTCGAGGGTGAGTTCCTTTATCGACTCGTTGCTACAATCTAGTAGATAGATGTAACTACCTCGGTGAATTACGCTCCTAGTACAAGCCTGGATGATCCGAAATGGTTGAAATAGTACGGTGGGGCCCAAATGCCACTCACAGGTAGACCTTTCGGCCATCCCAACCATTTCCAAACATCGGGACAAGAACGGGCGGCGTAATCGGCAGGCGAAGGGATCAACTACATACACAAATGAGTATGTATGCAAGCCACCATACAATAGTACATCAGAGCCATTCCATCTAAAAAGAAAGGAAATATAGCAACGCCATACGGCAAGATCCAAATATCCTAGATAGATATAATAGTGTAGGATATCTCCTCATACATCAATCAACCGAGTATCAAGCGGAAGCGGAAGACAAAATCCGAGTACGGATAAGAAGCAAATCGGCATAAGATGCCCCATAAATAAGCACATTCCACCCACAGATCTCACGGATCCCCGTTCCCGGAATCTCTACGAATGATCGCTGCCCACATCGTCTGCCTCTTCCACCCAAAGATCCATCTTGTGAGTGTACCTGTTCATCCGAACCAATAATTTATCGTGAGACCCTAGGGTACTCAGCAAGTCTTTATGCCTCTAAAGGGGACACAACCTGGGTGACGAATTGCAGCAAAAGATAAACCCTAACAGTTCTATAGATACTAAGCTAACCATCCGCCTAACCGTAGATAGACGGATGTCCGTGAATTAATAACAACAGATTATAACAGTTATAAAGGTAATCTTAACAGATCCATCCTCCTCCTCGCCATCGACGAGGAAGCGGATTTAACAACCCCCATCCGCTGGCAGTTTTATTATCCATTCCGTGAGTATTGCACTATTTACTAGTCGTACCTAGTCTAGTCAAATTAGAAGCGGTACTTTAGTTATGCTTGTCTATGATCGAGAAACTGCTCCAAGTCGTCCATAACCGCGGACACGGCTTTGAAAGTTTTACCTGCAGGGTGCACAAATAGCAACACACACTGATATGCCTCGAAAACCAAATCAAAACCCAACGAGACAACACGACAAAGCAATTGCAGGATTCAGAAATATTTCAGGCCACCCCATTAAGCTACCCGAACGGTTAGTGACTCGAGACGGACTCAAGGTTTATGCCAATGGTCAGAACCAGCAGATCCCAAACTGGACTGTCGACACCATGAAAACACTCCGCTTCCTAAACAAAGACAGCGTGCTCCTCACACAATCGTAAATAAAGCAAGAAAGCATGGCATAGGTATAGGATAGTAAATAAAATCTCAAACTAGTTGTGGCCCCAAGAAATAAGAATGAATCAAGCTCGCTCTGGGGTCCATAAGCCTCCGGATGTGGATAGCGCGAATATTCTTGGAACAGAATCAAGTACTGGGTCTTACGGACACAAGTGAGCCTGAAAAACCAAATAGCTTAATATGGCTCACCGATGCCACTTTCATTAGTTATCCCATTACTACTCAAAGTTAAGTTGTTTAGGTACCTCGTTATCCATCGACACTCACATACCCTACTCATGTCGTTTCTACGACTGCATGGCTCAAACAACTCCTGTAGTAATGGCTCATGGGATGGAGGAACAAGCTTCGTGGGTTTAAAGGTAAAGGCTATGCAATACTTGGGATTCAATTTAATGCAATCGACTCAATGATGCAAGAATAAGATAGAGGCAATAGGTATCGTATGTATGCAAGCATGTGGTAGTGCTTGCTGGCAGCTCGATTGAAGCAAGGAATGGATCTGGTAGTTCCTGGTTCTCTTGGTATATCCCCGTCATCTATTCAAGAAGAACCAAACAAACAAGGGCCAACATAAATAAAGTGCACAAGCATATGAATAAATGCGACAAGCAAACAATCATGCCATGATGAATGATGCACAATTTGCATGGCAAGGAAGTAGCATGGCATAGGTGAAGTGTGGAACACAAGAATAAACATTTTTATTTAGTTTTGGCCCCATTTTATTCTCATATTAGTTGCTGTATACTTTATATTTATATGATGCATGCTTCAAATCAAACCATGGAATGCATAAACAGGAAGGTCTCGTCGAGCTAATCATTTTAGACATATCATTTGTTAAATTTGGATTTATAAATCAAAAGTTATTAACTATTTAAGAAAAAGGGGCATTTATTGTAATTTAAATAAACTTGGAAATTTAAGTGTTCAAAATATATATTGAATGGCATATTTGAATTCCTCACATTTTTCTGATTTGAAAACATATATGATTTGTATTATTTGGATTAATATTTGAAAAGATATTGAAAAACAGATTTATATTTGAATTTGAATTAATTTGAAATAAGGTTTGAATTTAAACAGATTTCGGAAATACTTTTTATACTGTGAGGGAGCTAGCCACTATCACGCATAAGTGGGCCACAGGCTTGACTGGGCAACACGCGCACAGAAATGCTTCTGTCACTCAGGGTTAGTCTAGCCGCAGAGGATGACAGGGGTCGGGTTCGCAGCCCACGCCACGGCGACCAAGGGTGTGCCACGCTGCATAGCGAGGATCATGGGTTGATAGCACCAAACGCCGGGAGCCTTTTGCAAAAACCAGGAGATGTATATGTGGGCCTGGAGGGAGCGTGGTTAAGCGTAAGAAAAGTGGAGGGTTATTGCAAACGCGGCGCTCAGAGAAGCTCTCCGCTCCGCCCATGACAGACGCTGCGCGACGCTGCAGAGCGGGCGGGAGTCAACGCGGGCTCGCTGGCGCGCAGAGGCTGCCGCGCTGGGCTTGGGCAGATGCTAGGAGGAGGCAGCGCTTAGTTAGGGTTCGTGGCGCGGAGCTTGGCGTGTTAGCAAACGGCGATTGCACCGAGGGTGCTCGACGCCCGTCCGGGCGTCTACAAGAACCCACGACGCATCGCGCGATGATGTCTAGGGAAGGGGACGCCACCGCGAGTGTGCCGTGCAGATGGTTCGGGCAGGGCGCGCTGATCGGCGCATTTGCGGCGGCGGTGCTAGGGTTTCGCGGCCGCCGACGCAGTGGTTACCGGGGCTTCCTCCTCGTCGCTGGGCTCAAGGTGAAGCAGAGGGCCCTTCTCGTCCTTCCCGATCACTCCACGGACGCAAGGCTCGCCAGATCAATGGGTCGTGGAGGAGGCCGACGGCATGCCTAAGGGTGGCTGGTGGCGGTGGAGAAGAAGGAGAGAGGGAGCGCCCGGGCCGATCTGGGCGAGGCAGGGGCGGGATAAGGTAAGATAAGGTCGGGGGTGTAGATGGCGTGGGGAGGGAAGGTGGCGATAGAGGTGGCCTGGCCACCTCTGCCCCTCTCCTCACGTGTTTGTCGGGGCAGCAGCAGGAGGCTGCAGTGGGGTAGGCGAGGCCGGGAGGCAGGGCAGGCTTGGCTAGAGGGGTGGTGCTCGGGCTGGGGGGCCCCTAGGGCAGGGAGGGAAGGAGCAAGAGAGGGAGAGGCTCGGGTGCTAGGGTAGAGGAATGGGTGGCTCGGGTAGGGTTTGGTAAGGGTGTAGCTAGGGTTTGGGGTGGGGTAGCAGCTAGGTGGCATGGTGGGGCCAGCTAGTGAGAGAAGGAGAGAGGCCGAGAGAGAGAGGTAGGTTTAGGGTTTGGTCTAGATTAGGTGTAGATTAGGTTTTAGCTAGGGTAGGATATGGGTGGATTAGATGGGGTAGAGGGATATGGTGAAAGAGGGGGGGTAGGTTAGATGGAGATGATGGGTTAGATGGTTTCTTTGGCAAACTCAAGCATAACAAAACAAGGTCACACAAAAACTAAACCAAAAGAGGGAGAGGTAAAAGGGGGGTGATGTGGTTTGAGCGAGATCAACTAGATCAAGTCAAAAAGGAGGAAGAGAGGGAGATGATCCACTCAAACAAACAAATAAAAACCAAAAGACAAGCTAAAGGGGTACTTGCATGGCCCATGCAAAGCATTTAATGCCATGTTGATCCTTGTGAAAACAATACTATCACATGGCATTATTATTTTGCACTCCCGAAAATTGGAATAAAGGCCAAGCAAAAGAATTAACAAGGATGCCCCATGTGGAGTAGATGGAGATGATCATGTTTGTATAGAAATGGGACTTGCCAGTGTGTATGTGCCACTAGATGATCAATAGTCCCAAACTATTCCAACATGAGCATAATTCCATGATAAACCATATGGAAGCTAGAAGAAAGGGTCCCACTCACAAGGCATGCAAAGGTGGCCATGTGGCTCTCATATTTCAATATTGTGAAAACAACATGATGCTAAGATGAGAGCATGTGGAATAGAATTGGATCCATCCCAACCCACAGGAGCTAGAAGTAAAACCAGTAAATGCCAAGCTCATATTTAGTTGGATGGTGGAATTATAAGGTGGTGAAAGAAAGGTGGTGGAGTTAATAAGAGATATGCCCCCAACTCAACTTGGGCCTTAAACAATATATCAAGAACCAAATACAATATCAAGAGGCAAATACAATTAATAATGCATATGAGATAAGAACCAAAACAAAAAGGGTTTTATATGATGCTCAAATGCAAGGAGGCATGATGACATGAGCATGATATAATGATGATGCAACAATTATATATTTGAAGTAGCCAATATATTACTAGACCAAGTAGCATTACAATTGTTAGACAATTGGGATGCTACAACTCTCCCCCACTAAACAAGAATCTCGCCCCGAGATTCCTAGGAAAAAGAAAACAACACAAGGATAGGCGGGTGTCCGAACGAAGGTGACCCTCACGTTCCCAAGGTGATGAAGAAAGGAATGGTGCGACCACTACACCTTGCAAAACTTGCTAGACTTGTTAAGTCTTATGCTTTGCTAGAGAAACGACGGGTAGAAGAGTTGAAGGATTAACGTGAGACAAGAAGGATAGGATAGACATAGCTCCGGTTTTCTCAAGAAACAAGATAAAAGAATAGAACCACTTGTGAAAAGAAGGGGAAGATGATGCAGCATGGATAAAGAAAGGCACACCGATAAGATTAAAGATTTACCGATATTAGAGAGGATGAATCTTTGTCTCGCCGGAAGAAAAGAGCTAGATTGGAGATGTTTTGAACCACTATGACAATAGCGTCGTATCTCCTCTCGGATTGAGATAAGAAGCACGGAAACAATATTGCCTTCAAACAATAGAGTCCCTTGATATGAACAGAAAGATTTAGTTAGCCATCGTCGGATTAGATTCTTGTTGCGCCGGTAATACTCCGAAGGATCACGCAATTGAGGTGCGCGGATATAACTTCCAGAGATGGATGTGAAGCCAGATCATGGGGGATAAGTTCCTTTCATCTTGTTGGGGATGTAAAGCACCGGTAGAAAGATGAGGACAGAAAAGAGTTTGCGTTTGTTTCCACCAGATAACAGAAGATTTTGCTCCGTGTAGAAAGGACGAGATCACAAACAAGAGATTATTGATTATTTTCCCCGAGAGAGCACTCCGGAAAGACAAGGGCGGAAGTAAAAGTATCGAGGGATAAAGGCCACTTCTAACTTCCGTGGAATGAGTGAAATCACATAAATTCCCCAATTCAATGTACAAGAGCGAATGATAAGAGTAGTGGTATGGTAGCTACTCCATCCCGCACTCAAAGCATTACTCCGCACATGAATAAGAAAACCATGCAACCCAACTACCGAAACAGACTGAAGGTATTGACAAGGATAACTCATGGAACTCCGTTAGAAAACGAGGTTAGATGCAAACGATACGCCGGATCCAAGATAGATAAGGGTGATGATGTCGTCACCTTGATGTAACAAGCCACCGGAAAGATATGAAGGAAGATCACGGAGACAACTGCAAGATTCCACAGATAAAGAAAAAGACAGCACCACTTGCACCGAAGGATTACGAAAGATCTGAAAAGTCTTCATGGCCTCCGGTGGATTGAGCATCGATGATAGAACGAGACGGTTTCCAAAGGATCACTTGATGAGACTGAGGTGAAAGAACTCCATGTTCTTCTTGAAAAGATTGAGAGAGATTTAGCAGTCTTGAGGAAAACTTCGGCTGAACGACGATGATAACTTGCCAACAAGGAACAACTCCGGATTTGATTGAAGATGGAAGATGGAATTAACAATGGACTTGCTGATTCCAGAATTGAAGAAGATGCACTGGAAGAATAGATTATCTGGTCCTTCGGAAGAAAAAGAGATGCCGCCTGATTCACATTGTCGATCGGATCACCGGTTACAAAGATAAAGAGATCTTGGACAAGAAACGATGATATAGCTTTGCTTATGGTATGAGCTATCAGAGACGAAAAAGATGTGCAGCTATGGAGTTCAAAAAGATGTGAAGCATGATAAACAGATGATAGACCGCCGTGGTGCCTTGAGAAACTCCGGATTTCCAAGGATGGTTGAATTTGCATAGATATGATCACGGTGTACTCCAAATCACAGGAGATAACCGTATCCATCTGGAGGATAGAGTTGATAGCATTTTCCATATTCCAATCGACACTTATCATGAGTGGAATATAGCCATGCCGAGAACCAAATTACACTCATCAGCATCGGATCGACACATGTTATGTAATTAGCCCAAGAGAACAGAAGATGAAGTGAAAACTCCAGGATTACGCGCCGGTGACAAAAGAATGAGTTAGCATGGACATGCTGATAAAAGAGGGATAGATAATGTTTCACACACGACTGAAAAGGAGTGTGGAAACACAGATGGATCAAAGAAAAATTTTCCGCATTTTTCGGCATTAAAATACCAATAGATGCGCAAAACACTGATCGGGAAGAGATTAGCAACAGATGCTTGCACAGAAAGAGGAGTTGCTAGAAGGAAGAACACCCTTAAGAAGATGGCACCGGTTAACAAGGAGTCAGATATATCGCGCCGGTTTTCAAAAGCCTGTCAGTATGGAATGTACCAACAGTTGATAACCAAAAGGCAGATAAAGATAACATGTTGGATGCAACAGATAGACAAGGAATTACACACACGCACACACTTTCTATGGTACTACGGAAACCCAGAACACGTGAATCCTAGTTTGAACTTTTAAGAAGAGGATTGAAAACGTTACACTTCCTTACCAGAAAAGGGTGGTGGATGGGTAAGAAGAAAAATGGAAGCAGTCCTACTCTCGCGTTTTGTTTTTCCCTAGTATACATAACTACCAAAAATATTTGCTAGACAGACAACGACCATTTGGCTGAGACCCTGAAGGTCGGGATGGCTCTGATACCAATTGTAACTACCTCGGTGAATTACGCTCCTAGTACAAGCCTGGATGATCAGAAATGGTTGAAATAGTACGGTGGGGCCCAAATGCCACTCACAGGTAGACCTTTCGGCCGTCCCAACCATTTCCAAACATCGGGACAAGAACGGGCGGCGTAATCGGCAGGCGAAGGGATCAACTACATACACAAATGAGTATGTATGCAAGCCACCATACAATAGTACATCAGAGCCATTCCATCTAAAAAGAAAGGAAATATAGCAACGCCATACGGCAAGATCCAAATATCCTAGATAGATATAATAGTGTAGGATATCTCCTCATACATCAATCAACCGAGTATCAAGCGGAAGCGGAAGACAAAATCCGAGTACGGATAAGAAGCAAATCGGCATAAGATGCCCCATAAATAAGCACATTCCACCCACAGATCTCACGGATCCCGCTCCCGAATCTCTACACCGAATGATCGTTGCCCACATCGTCTGCCTCTTCCACCCAGATCCATCTTGTGAGTGTACGCTCATCCGAACCAATAATTTATCGTGAGACCCTAGGGTACTCAGCAAGTCTTTATGCCTCTAAAGGGGACACAACCTGGGTGACGAATTGCAGCAAAAGATAAACCCTAACAGTTCTATAGATATTGCTAACCATCCGCCTAACCAGAGATAGACGGATGTCCGTGAATTAATAACAACAGTTATAACAGTTATAAAGGTAATCTTAACAGATCCATCCTCCTCCTCGCCACCGACGAGGAAGCGGACGAACAACCCCCATCCGTTGGCAGTTTTATTATCCATTCCGTGAGTATTGCACTATTTACTAGTCAGGTACCTAGTCTAGTCAAATTAGAAGCGGTACTTTAGTTATGCTTGTCTATGATCGAGAAACTGTGCTCCAAGTCGTTCATAACCGCATGACACGGCTTTCAGAAAGTTTTACCCTAGGGTGCACAAATAGCAACACACACTCGATATGCCTCGGAAAAACCAAATCAAAACCCAACGAGACAGTCACGACAAAGCAATTGCAGGATTCAGAAATATTTCAGGGGGCCACCCCATTAAGCTACCCAGAACGGTTAAGTGACTCGAGACGGACTCAAGGTTTGCGCCAATGGTCAGAAACGACAGATCCCAAAACTGGACTCGATACCTGAAAACACTCCGCTTCCTAAATAAAGACAGTGCTCCTCACACAATCGTAAATAAAGCAGAAAGCATGGCATAGGTACAGGATAGTAAATAAAATCTCAAACTAGTTGTGGCCCCAAGAAATAAGAATGAATCAAGCTCTGCTCGGGGGTCCATAAGCCTCCGGATGTGGATAGCGCTAATATTCTTGGAACAGAATCAAGTACTGGGTCTTACGGGACACAAGTGAGCCTGAAAACCAAATAGAATATGGCTCACCGATGCCACTTTCATTAGTTATACCATTACTACTCAGGTTAAGTTGTTTAGGTACCTCGTTATCCATCGACACTCACATACCCTACTCATGTGTTCTCGACTCGCATGGCTCAAACAACTCCTGTAGTAATGGCTCATGGGATGGAGGAACAAGCTTCGGTGGGGTTTAAAGGTAAAGGCTATGCAATACTTGGGATTCAATTTAATGCAATCGCGACTCAATGATGCAAGAATAAGATAGAGGCAATAGGTACTGTATGTATGCAAGCATGTGGTAGTGCTTGCCTGGGCAGCTTGAAGCAAGGAATGGATCTGGTAGTGTTCTGGTTCTCTTGGTATATCCCCGCCGCCTATTCGAAGAAGAACCAAACAAACAAGGGCCAACATAAATAAAGTGCACAAGCATATGAATAAATGCGACAAGCAAACAATCATGCCATGATGAATGATGCACAATTTGCATGGCAAGGAAGTAGCATGGCATAGGTGAAGTGTGGAACACAAGAATAAACATTTTTATTTAGTTTTGGCCCCATTTTATTCTCATATTAGTTGCTGTATACTTTATATTTATATGATGCATGCTTCAAATCAAACCATGGAATGCATAAACAGGAAGGTCTCGTCGAGCTAATCATTTTAGACATATCATTTGTTAAATTTGGATTTATAAATCAAAAGTTATTAACTATTTAAGAAAAAGGGGCATTTATTGTAATTTAAATAAACTTGGAAATTTAAGTGTTCAAAATATATTTTGAATGGCATATTTGAATTCCTCACATTTTTCTGATTTGAAAACATATATTATTTGTATTATTTGGATTAATATTTGAAAAGATATTGAAAAACAGATTTATATTTGAATTTGAATTAATTTGAAATAAGGTTTGAATTTAAACAGATTTCGGAAATACCTTTTATACTCAGAGGGAGCTAGCCATCACGCATAAGTGGGCCACAGTCTTGGGCAACACGCGATGTAAACGCTTCACCTGTGGTTAGTCTAGCCGCAGAGGATGACAGGGGTCGGGTCTTCGCAGCCCACGCCACGGGCGACCAAGGGTGCACGCGGCATAGCGAGGATCGGGTTGATAGCACCAAACGCCGGAGCCTTTTTGCAAAAAACCAGGGAGATGTATATGGGGCTGAGGGAGCGCGGTTAAGGTAAGAAAAGTGGAGGGGTTATTGCAAAACGGCGCCATGCAGAAAGCTTCTCCGCCTGGCCATGACAGACGCGCGGCGACGCGCTCTGCAGAGCGGGCGGGAGTCGAACGCGGGCCTCGGGCTGGCGCAGAGGGATGCCGCTGCGCTACTGGGCTTGCGTATGCTAGGAGGGAGGCAGCGGCTTAGTTAGGGTTCAGGGCGTCGCGGGAGCTTGCGGTGTTAGCAAACGGCGATTGCACCGAGGGTGCTCGACGTCTGGTCCGGCGTCTACAAGAACCCACGACGACTGCGATGATGTCTAGGGGAAGGGGACGCTCACCGCGAGTGTGCCGGTGCAGATGGTTCGGGCAGGGGCGCGCTTGATCGGCGACGAGGCAGACGGCGGCCGGTGCTAGGGTTTCGCGGCGTCGTCGACGTGCAGGGTTACTGGGGGCTTCTCCTCCTCGTCGCTGGGCTCAGGGTGAAGCAGAGGGCCCTTCTCGTCCTTCCCGATCACTCCACGGACGTGCGGCTCGCCAGGATCAACGGGTCGTGGAGGAGGCCGACGGTGGGCGTCTAAGGGGTGGCTGGTGGCGGTGGAGAAGAAGGGAGAGAGGGGAGCGTCCTGGGCCAGATCTGGGCGAGGCAGAGGGGCGGGGATAAGCAGAAGATAAGGTCGGGGGCAGGTAGATGGCGTGGGGGAGGGGAAGGTGGCGATAGAGGTGGCCTCGGCCACCTCTGTCCTCTCCCTCACGTGTTTGGTCGGGGCAGCAGCAGGGGAGGCTGCAGGTGGGGTAGGGCGAGGCCAGGGAGGCAGGGCAGGCTTGGCTAGAGGGGTGGTGCTCGGGCTGGGGGGCCCCTAGGGCAGGGAGGGAAGGAGCAAGAGAGGGAGAGGCTCGGGTGCTAGGGTAGAGGAATGGGTGGCTCGGGTTGGGTTTGGTAAGGGTGTAGCTAGGGTTTGGGGTGGGGTAGCAGCTAGGTGGCATGGTGGGGCCAGCTAGTGAGAGAAGGAGAGAGGCCGAGAGAGAGAGAGGTAGGTTTAGGGTTTGGTCTAGATTAGGTGTAGATTAGGTTTTAGCTAGGGTAGGATATGGGTGGATTAGATGGGGTAGAGGGATATGGTGAAAGAGGGGGGGTAGGTTAGATGGAGATGATGGGTTAGATGGTTTCTTTGGCAAACTCAAGCATAACAAAACAAGGTCACACAAAAACTAAACCAAAAGAGGGAGAGGTAAAAGGGGGGTGATGTGGTTTGAGCGAGATCAACTAGATCAAGTCAAAAAGGAGGAAGAGAGGGAGATGATCCACTCAAACAAACAAATAAAAACCAAAAGACAAGCTAAAGGGGTACTTGCATGGCCCATGCAAAGCATTTAATGCCATATTGATCCTTGTGAAAACAATACTATCACATGGCATTATTATTTTGCACTCCCGAAAATTGGAATAAAGGCCAAGCAAAAGAATTAACAAGGATGCCCCATGTGGAGTAGATGGAGATGATCATGTTTGTATAGAAATGGGACTTGCCAGTGTGTATGTGCCACTAGATGATCAATAGTCCCAAACTATTCCAACATGAGCATAATTCCATGATAAACCATATGGAAGCTAGAAGAAAGGGTCCCACTCACAAGGCATGCAAAGGTGGCCATGTGGCTCTCATATTTCAATATTGTGAAAACAACATGATGCTAAGATGAGAGCATGTGGAATAGAATTGGATCCATCCCAACCCACAGGAGCTAGAAGTAAAACCAGTAAATGCCAAGCTCATATTTAGTTGGATGGTGGAATTATAAGGTGGTGAAAGAAAGGTGGTGGAGTTAATAAGAGATATGCCCCCAACTCAACTTGGGCATTAAACAATATATCAAGAACCAAATACAATATCAAGAGGCAAATACAATTAATAATGCATATGAGATAAGAACCAAAACAAAAAGGGTTTTATATGATGCTCAAATGCAAGGAGGCATGATGACATGAGCATGATATAATGATGATGCAACAATTATATATTTGAAGTAGCCAATATATTACTAGACCAAGTAGCATTACAATTGTTAGACAATTGGGATGCTACAATAGATCTTGGCTTGTTTGTTTGCATGCGGTAGAAATTTTTTGTTTTCCATGCTACGAACCCCTACAGTTTCCTGTAGGATTATGACCCTAGGATGGGATTAGACTAAGAAACCACTAAGGAAAATTTTAGCACTTTGAAAATTTTCCACACTTGTCTTTTTCTTCTCGTAAACTTTTCTAATCTTCTTTCTCATCTCTAATTGTAGATGAAATCCATCAACGAAGACGTCAGGAAGGGACCACTCATGACCATGACTTTGGAGTGTGAGACTGAATTTCCCAAGGCACTCAAGAACCTTATGGTTACCATGGGGATACATGGTGCAGCTGTGTACAAGGGATTCCCTGTGATGGATGAAGGAGAAGAGTATTGTTGGGTGCAACTTCACTTGTACAAAAACACGGAAGACAACCACAAGGAGTCAGGCTTTTGCATGGTCACCAACTCTGTAATGCACACAACATTCTTTGACTCTGCAAGAAATGCAGCTTGGAATGCCATCAAGTAGCTTGGTGATAGACTCGAGTGCAGAATGCTCAACACCCAAAATGACCTTAGAGAAGAAAAGAAGCATACCCAAGAATTAGAGACTACGAACCAACAACTAAGGGGAGACATCATAGACTTAATATGGGAGTCTTGTGAACAAGATAGACAGATGGCCACTAAGAATGCCCTGATAGATATTTTGTCTAGTGAATGAGAATTCTAACGTACTTCGTTAGTTGGACCACCACACTTATCGGTTTTACTTCCAAAATTTTGTCTAACTTATGTTGAACCTTTGGTGTTTGTAATGGATTTGTGTATGCCATGACTTGTGTGTTTGTTGCTAAAAGATGTGCTTGTAATATTTTGTCTTGTGAATTTTCTCTACTTGTGTTGATTCTAACTTTTCTCTGTCTTATAAAAATAGATGCCTAACGTTGTTATCAGCACGGCCGAGGAGTTGAAGGGAACTCGTTTTGGTACTCGTCTCATTGAGCTCACTAGAGTGCTCAACCTTCCACTTCCTAGCATCAAGATACTTCAGCTCACCAAGTTTGAGAGGAAGGACCTATGGGGCTTCGAGTCACATAGCCGGGACGCTAGGCAGAGCCACCCATGGAGACTATCACTTTCAAGCTGATGCATGATGACAAGGAGAGAGGCCTAGATGTAGTCATGCAGGAGTTACTTGGATGGCTGGTAGGGAGGCACTCCATCGAGCTTAGAGGTCTTTACTTTCACACCTTCGGGAGACGCAACGAGGAGGGTGAGGCTATAGAGTACAATGATGCTACTAGAGAGACGATGGAGCCGATCCGTCTATACCTTCAGGACCTAGAGGGTCTTATTAGACACCTTGATACTGATAGGACCAACATCATGCTTAGCAATGACGAGCTCCAGGTTCAGCTACGAGAGAAGGACAAGCTCTTCGTGGAGCAAGACGAGATCGTCAAGGAAATGGAGGCCAAATTTTAAAGCCAGGACAAGAAGTTCAAGAGCCAGGAGAAAAGAGTCCAAGATAGGAACAAGAAGATCCGGGAGATGAAGGAAGAGTTAGAGGCCAATGACTTCGAGCTTGAGCACCAACAGGGAGTGATCGAGAGGCTTCGCTCATATAAGAGGTCTCTTAGGGCCAAGATTGAGGCCTTGACCACTAGTGTTGATGAGTATAATACCGCCATGGAGAATGCAGGTCTTACCCTTGTTGATGTGGAGATTGATGCGGAGGAGTAGTGTAGACTACTCGATTATTTTCATCTACCATACTTTGATTATTGAGTCGCAATGACCATCCAACATGTGGATGGCTTGCTATGGTGTGTTTGCATTTTCAAAACTTGTTGTTTGTGTCGTTCGAACTCTATGTTATTTTGATGCTTGGTTATTGTGATTGTTCTATGTGATGTATTGTGCATGTTAAGCATCTATGGGTATCTCATTCTTATCCTTATTAAAACCACAGATGCTTCCTCGATGTGCCAACCCCAACCAAAACAACAACAACAACAACGTCACTCCCGAGATGTAGTAGTTGATGACAGCATAAACTCAATTGATGCAGATGATGACACAGTTCATGCAGAACCAGAACCAGAATAACAACAACAACAACAATAACAACAATAACCAGAATAATCCGCCAGGATTTGACATGCTCACCAAATTTTTGAGACTAAGGCCTGCAAAGTTCTCAGGAACCACTGATCCAATGGTAGCCAATGACCGATTATGTTCAGTGAACAAGTACTTGGTGACTATTGGCTGCACCAATGAATAAAAGGTCATGTTCGCAACACATCCGCGTGAAGGGCCAGCAGCAACCTGGTGGGACAACTTTCAGATCACCACTCCCATTGAGAATGTGACTTGGGCTATCTTTGAGGATGGATTCCGTACAGCTCATATCTCATCCGTAGTGATGAATTTGAAGAAAAAGGAGTTCCACAATCTGAAACAGCGTCACCGCAGTGTGGCTGAGTACATTGAGGAATTCAACAATCTGGCGTGTTATGAACCAGATGAAGTTGATACAAATGCCAAGAGGAAGGAGAAATTCCTCGAAGGACTGAATGATGAGTTGAACCTGCAGCTGTCTATGTCCTATGTTCCAACCTACCAATCACTTTGTGACAAGGCTACCATCTTGGAAAACAAGATGAAACAGGTTGAGTGCAGAAAGAGGAAGCATAGCTTTGATAAGCACATCTCGGGATCGTCTCACAAGCGTTCCCATCATGATGATAGTGGGAGTTCTGGATCCCACAAACATGGAAAGTATAACAACCACCACAACCACAACCGTCATCATGACAACAAGCATCACCACAGTCATGATAATGACAAGTATAAGAACCACAAGAGTGGACACAAGAGCCACCACAGTGGAGGTGGAAGTGGAAGTGGAAGTCAGCCTGTAAATAAAGATCTCAGTCAGGTTAATGCTTCAAGTGTAAGAAGATGGGGCACTATGCTAATGAGTGCCTAGAAAAGAAAGTTGAAGGTGCCAACAAGCCCAATCCCTTCCAAAAAAGACAAGTGAACCACATCAATGTGGAAGAAATAGACGAAGAATCTGATGATGTGGCTGTTAAGTTCAAACTCAATTCTGTTCCAACACTTGTTCTTTTTGATACTGGCGCATTGCATTCTTTAATATCAAGAGCATTTGTTGATAGAAATGGACTTCCAGTTGAAACTATTGGGTGTCCTATAAAAGTAAGTTCTCCTGGTGGAGAAATGATAGTGAACTCGGGATGTCATGACCTAGTGATACAATTTGGGACGTATAAGTTTCCCGTTAATTTGATAATCCTAAATTCCCAAGGATTGGATGTCATTTTGGAAATGGATTGGATGACTAGGTACGAAGGAGTACTAGATTGTGCCAACCATACTATCACACTCAAAACCCCGAATTAGAAACGGATTAGATTCAAGTCCAATTTTGAATTAAAAGGGAGTAAGCTAAATTCTCTTAAGGGGGTTAGCATAGACAGTGTGCTAATTTTGAGAGAGTATCCGGATGTGTTTCTGGAGGAATTGCCTAGGATGTCCCCAGTTAGGGATGTTGAGTTTTTGATTGACTTGTTGCCAGGATCAGGACTAATAGCAAAGAGACCTTACAAGATGTCAGTTGATGAGTTGAAGGAACTCAAGAAACAACTTGGAGAACAGTTGCATAAAGGATTTATTCAACCAAGTTCTTCATCTTGGGGAGCACCAGTCTTGTTTGTTGAAAAGAAAGATAGAAGTCAAAGGTTATGCATAGATTATCGATCACTCAATGAGGTGACTATCAAGAACAAGTATCCTTTGCCCAGAATCAATGATTTGTTTGATCAGTTAGAAGTAGCCCGTGTGTTCTCAAAGATTGATCTCTGATCAAGCTACTTTCATCTAAAGATAAGAGAACAAGACATACCTAATAATGCTTTCACCACTAGGTATGGATTGTATGAGTACACCATGATGCCATTTGGTTTGACAAATGCACCATCCTATTTCATGAATATGATGAACAAGGTGTTCATGGAATTTCTTGACAAATTTGTTGTCATTTTCATCAATGACATTTTGATCTACTCCAAGAGCAATGAAGAGCATGAAGAACATTTGCGATTGATACTTGAGAAGCTTAGAGAGCATAAGCTATATGCCAAATTCAGCAAGTGTGAATTCTGGTTGAATGAAGTCGGATTTCTTGGACATATTGTGTCAGGAGATGGTGTAACGGTTGATCCCGCAAAAGTGTCAGCTGTAACAGAGTGGGAATCTCCTAAGTCAGTGAAAGAAGTTCGTAGTTTCTTCGGCTTGGCAGGATACTATAGAAGATTCATTGAGAATTTCTCAAAGGTAGCTAAGCCAATGATGGAGTTACTTAAGAAAGACAAGAAATTCGATTGGACTGAAGGATGTCAACTCAGTTTCCAAGAGTTGAAGAAGAGAATAGTGTCAGCACCAGTCTTATGTCTGCCAGATTTGGAGAAGGATTTCCAAGTTTATTGTGATGCATCTCACCAAGGATTAGGTGAAGTTTTGATGCAAGAAGGGAAAGTTGTGGCTTATGCCTCGAGACAACTCAAAACTCATGAAGTGAATTATCCTACTCATGATTTAGAGTTAGCCTCTGTTGTCCACGCACTAAAAACATGGAGACATTATCTTTTGGGAAAGTGTTGCGAAGTGTTCACAGATCACAAAAGCTTGAAGTATATCTTCACTCAGAAAGAAATCAACATGAGACAAAGAAGATGGCTAGAACTCATCAAGGACAATGACTTGAGTTTGCAATACCACCCCGGTAAAGCAAATGTTGTAGAGGATGCATTAAGCCGTAAGGTTTATGTGAATGGCCTTACTAAGGGAGAATTGCCAGATGATCTATGTGCCCAATTCAAAGATCTCAGATTGGATATAGTGCATGAAGGATATCTCATGTCATTGGATGTTCAACCCACCTTGTTGGACAAAATCAAGGAAGCCCAAAAGATGGAAAAGGAAATTGAAGAGATTAAGGAAAATATTAGCAAGGGAAAAGCCAAAGGATTCCATGAAGACGAACAGGGTACTTTATGGTATGGAAAACATATCTGCATTCTGCAAGATCCGGAGCTTCGGAAAGTGATTTTACAAGAAGCACACAATTCACCATATTCCATTCATTCGGGTAACACCAAAATGTACATGGATGTGAAGGAAAGATTTTGGTGGAATAATCTCAAGAAGGACATCGCCGAACATATTGCTTTGTGTGATGTATGTAGTAGAGTGAAAGTGGAACATCAGAAACCAGCAGGATTGTTACAACCACTACCAATTCCTGATTGGAAGTGGGACAAGATTGGCATGGATTTCATCACTGGACTGCCAAAGACTAGATCAGGATATGATTCCATTTGGGTCGTAGTAGATCGCTCAACTAAAGTTGCTCATTTCATACCCGTGAAGACAACCTATACAAGTGCTAAGTTAGCCAAGATTTATATGAATAGGATTGTGTGTATTCATGGATTACCCAAGAGTATTGTGTCTGATAGGGGAACTCAATTCACTTCCCATTTTTGGAGACGACTACATGAGTCATTGGGAACAAGATTGGAATTCAGCACTGCTTTTCATCCCCAGACTAATGGACAAACAGAAAGGACCAACCAGATTTTAGAAGATATGTTGAGGGCATGTTCCCTAGATTATGGAGCTAGTTGGGATGAAAGTATGCCTTACGCAGAATTCTCTTACAACAACAGCTATAAAGCCAGTATTGAGAAGGCACCGTTTGAATTTTTCTATGGGATAAAGTGTACTACACCATTGCTATGGAATGGTGTTGGAGAAAGAAACTTGTTCGGGCCAGAACTAATCAAGGAAGTAGAAGAGAAAGTCAAATTGGTAAAGGACAGATTGAAGATAGCACAGTCCCGATAAAAGAGCTACGCAGATCCAAAGCATAGAGAAGTCACCTACGAGGTGGGTGATAGAGCTTATCTTAGAGTATCACCACTTCGTGGAGTCAAGAGGTTTGGAGTCAAAGGAAAATTGGCACCAAGATATGTTGGACCATTCAAGATTCTGAGCCGTAAAGGAGAAGTAGCATATGATATTGAATTGCCTGAATCATTGTCTGCCGTTCACAATGTATTTCATGTAAGTCAGCTAAAGAAATGCCATCCGGAGATGGAAGAGAATTATTTGAAGGATACTATACCTTTAGAAGAGGTCCAATTGGAAAGTGATCTCACCTATGAGGAGAAGCCTATAAAGATTCTTGAGACTACATAAAGAGTTACTCGGACTAAGACTATCAAGTTTTGCAAAGTTCAGTGGAACCACCATTCCGAAGAGGATGCAACTTGGGAAAGAGAAGATGATCTTCTGAAAGACCACCCTCACCTATTTGCTAGCCATTCTGAATCTCGAGGGCGAGATTCACCTTAAGGGGGTTAGATTTGTAACATCCCAAAAATCATTATTTATAAAGCTTGCATATCATTCATGCATTCACAAGCATGTGATCCTTTTCAAGTGAATTTTCAACATAAGAAACCATATTTTGCCTATTAATTATTCAAGTGAGGCAAGGTTTCTATTTTACTTTCTAAATAAAGGATTTGATCAGTGATAATTGGAAAGTCAATACAAAGCCACACAAAATATTTCAAAAGCAAATCAATCATAAAACCATCTTATTGCCTATTACCATTATGTTATTAAAGGCATGGTTTTATATTTAATTTCAAACTCAAAATGATTTTTTAATATAAGTAGATGTTTTACACATCCTTGGACACAAGAAATATAGAACAAAATTCGGGAAGAAATTCAAATTAAAACATATTTGAAACACTCATTCAAATTCAAATCAAAAAATCAAAACAGAAAAAGAAAAGGAGAAAAAGAGAAAAAAATAAACCTAACTAACAAACTTAGCCCAACCCACGCGCGGACCAGCAAGCCAGACCAGCAAGCCCACCCGGGTTTTCCCCACCCCTCTCTCTTTCTCACCCGCGCGTGCACCCCCCTCTCACAGACGCCCTGGTCCCACTTGCCCCATCACCTTCGTCCCCAAATCGCGCGCCGACGACCAACTCCGGCCGTTTCCTCCCCGCGTCACTGCCGTTGATTCCGCGAGTAATTTCTGTTGATTGGCTGAGTAACTCCTCTCCCAGCTCCGACTACTTAAACCCCACGGTCTCCGCTCCATTTCCCCCCAATAAATTGTAAGATCCCTCCTTATTAAAGGAAAAGATCCCTGTGATTGCAATGCTAGTCCCTGGATCAATGCTAGCATCCACAGTTTAAGATGAAGTACACAGATACAAAGGTCGTTTATTACAGTCATTCTAGAGATAAAACATAGTCTTTTACAACTCATGGCCAAAGGCCTAGTACAAGAGTTTATGGAATAAGTAAATAAACATAAGTCTTCATCTTCATGTGCCACAGGCAAGCATGTTGAGTGTAGACTCATGACTCCTATTCATCATCAGAGTAACCTGCAACATCATAAGTTACAGCCACAGAGGGTCAATACTTTGGAATAGTATTGGCAAGTGATACCTTAGTATATATTTAAGTGGACTATAAGGCTATATGCATTTGGCTGGTGGAGCTTAGGCTTGCATTGCTCAAAATAGATTTTCCTTAACTTTTTGAAAACACTAAGTTTTTGCTTGACAAAGTCCATCCCAATGTATCTACCAATCAGAGACTGAAGATCCACTCCGGGCATCTACCAATCAAAGACTGAAGATCCTTTAACCCTTGTTCACCCACAAGTTTTATTTAGAAATTGGAGTGATGAGATTCTTGAAGTTTCCATGTCTTGATGCTCAAATTGTCCTTTACTGGGACATGGCTAAGTACTTAGGTTTTACACTCTGAGGTGGTGCACTTTCCCCACAAGCCTTGGTTTCCCAAGACATGATCCTTCAAGAGCCTTTCCTTAGTCAAATGGACGCCTCCAACCTATCAACCCATCTACCACCCAGTCCAAAAGACTAAGTTCCAGATCCTAAGATCATGGCAGAGCCCATAATGCCAAGTGGTTGCACTTGAAGCTTCTCAACATTTGACAACTCAAATCTCTTTGTTTCCTGGGTGGCCATCCACAAGTGAGATACACTAAGGTAAACCATAGACATGGGCCTTGTGAACCACTCAACCAAAAACCACCAAGCAAGTCCCATTCCACCTGTGAGATTCATTAACTTAGTTGTTTTGTTAAATAAAAACAAGTCCTTAGACTTAGAATAATTTTCAAAGTGTGAATATATAAACCACCCTTGTTTTCTAGTAGCTAGGCTAAGCATGGCATGGCAACTTGTCCTTAGGGAATTACCTAGAAATTCTAGCATTCTATTCTAAATAGGATTTCCCATCATTAGTTGACAAAAGTAGCATGCAAGTCCTAACAAAATATATCTAATGCAAGTATAAAATATAGGTAGGGAATATTCATGAAGATATCACTTGCCTTGGTAGTGTGGAGAGTAGCACTTGTCACAATCACAATCACTAGCAAAATCTACACACAAAGTTGTAGCATACAATTACACACAAATATATTCAAACAAAAGTATTATGAATGCATGCATGCATGAATCTACCAAGTGATGATTTTTGAAAACTTCAACCAAGCAAGTGCATGAATACAGAAACTAAAACTAGTCACAAAGTAGCCAAGACAACTTAAATAACCCTAAAACAAATATACTAAACTAAATCTATACTTAAAAAGACCTCAAACAAGTCTCTGCATTTTAAACACATCTAATGGTTACTATATGCTATATAAAGAGGATAGGCAGAAAGGTCTTGTTTTTCTGAATCCAACGGTATAAAGTTTGCAAAATTCCAACGTGGCATTCAAAAGATATAGGCATTTGAATTTGGATCAAATTTCTGGTTTTAAATTCTATTCTCAGATCTAACCTAGCCACGCGTCTTAATCTTATTCGCCCGTACCGGTTCGCGCTGGATCGAGCTCCACAGCCGTAGGATCTAAAGGGGCAGGTGCGGCTCAGATCGCTGCATCGCCGGGTTTAAGTGATCTATCGAGGCGCTCGATCTAGATCTAACGGATGCTACGCTCGCCAAGAACTGGCGGCGGAGCGCTACCGCGGCGGAACTGGCCGGTCAACGACGCTGCCGGCGATGCAGAGTAAGGAAGATCGAGGAGTAGCTCACCGGGCTCAGGAGGTCACGGCGAAGCTCGTCGTACTTGCGGTTGGTCAAGGGGCGCTCGGGCACGGCTGCTATTCCTCACCGGAGTTCGTGGCGGCGCTTAAAAGGCCGGGTGGTCGTCGGGGACGCCGCCGTGGATCACCCCAAGGCAAGGCGAGGTCACGGTTAGATTCACCAGGTCAAGGCGAAGTAGTGAGCATGAACTAGGAGGCGCTGGGCTGGACTTACCACCGGGTTCGCCGAGTTCATGCAGACGTCGGTGGCGACTAGTCGATGATGTTGCCGGAGCTACGGTCCATGCGAGAGCAAACGAAATGTGTTAAAAGAAGCACAGAGGCTCACTGAATCAGTTTGCAAGATCGAGAGGCAGAGAGGAGCTCTGGACTCACCGGAATTCGCCGCGCATCGCCGGAGACGGCGGGCCACAGAGAGCAATACACGCAGCCTGGTGGCGCCTGGTTCGGGATTTGTGTGAGAAGAGATAGGAGATGAGGGGTTCTTATAGCCTGGTCACGGCGAGAATCACTCGTCCAATAAATCGAATTGACGTCGCGAATTAAACACAGAAACGCCCGCGTTGATTTGGGGATGAACGGGTCGTGCGGGTGGAGACGACGGTGACGTGGAGAAGGCCCGCCTGTCAGCGAGGAGCGCGGAGTGCATGTGGGGTCGGGCTGTTAGCGGCTGTTAGCGTGTGCTCGCGCGTGAGAGAAGAAAAAGGAGAACCCCGGGTGGGCTTGCTGGGCTGGATCTGCTGCTGGGCTGATTCTGCCGCCGCCCTTTCTTTTCCTTAGCCTTTTTCTTTTTCTAATTTCATTTTCTGGAATGAATTTGATATGAATTCAAATCCTTTTGAATTCAAACTTCTTTGGGGATTTTTGCAGGGTTCTTGTGGGTTCAAATGCAGTCAAATAACCATGTGGTCACCTTGCAAGGCTTGGTCAAGCTTGGGTCTTTGAAATAAACAGAGACTTTGTCTCTTTGCAAATATTTGGAATAGGGTTTAGAAAATATTTCTAAATTGGAATCTTGGGTTTAAATGCTACTCCTAATCTTTCCAATCATGGAGGCAAACAAACAAGTTCATAGACAATCAAATCCCAAAGGGTGATGGCCATTTGAGATAAATTGCCCACATGAAATCATAGCCAAAGTGTATGCCTCTAAATGATTTTGAGAAAATCCCTATATGAATGAATGATGCAAAGATGATATGAATGAGTTTTGAAACATGATTTTTAGGGATGTTACAAATCTAACCCCCTTAAAATGAATCTCGCCCTCGAGATTCGGATTGGCTAGCAAATAGGTGAGGGTGGTCTTTCCGAAGATCATCTTCTCTTTCCCATGTTGCTTCTTCTTCGGAATGATGATTCCATTGTACTTTGCAAAACTTGATAGTCTTTGTCCTCGTGACTCTTTCTATGGTCTCAAGTATCTTGACAGGCTTTTATTCATAGGTGAGATCACTTTCTAGTTGAACTTCTTCCAAAGATATGGTATCTTTCAAAGATGTTTCTTCCATTTCTGGGTGACATTTCTTGAGCTGGCTCACATGAAAAACATTATGGACTGCTAGTAAAGATGTCAGCTCGATTTCATATGCAGCTTCTCCTCATGCGACTTAAAATGTTGAATGGTCCCACATATCTTGGTGCTAACTTTCCTTTGACTCCAAATCTTTTACTCCACGAGTAGTGATACTCTAAGATAAGCTCTATCCCCAACTTCGTAAGTGACTTCTCTACGCTTAGCATCTCGTAGCTTTTCCGCTCTAGACTGCGGCTATCTTCAATCTGCTCTAACCAATTTGACCTTTTCTTCGTCTTTGATAAGGTCTGGTCCAAACAAACTTCTTTCTCCCACACCATTCCATAGCAATGGGTGGTACACTTTCTTCCGATAGAAACTCAAATGGTGCCATCCCAATACTAGATTGGTGATCGTTGTTGTAAGAAAACTCATAAAGGCACTTTCATCCCAACTTGCTCCATAGTCTAGGGCACATGCCCTCAACATGTCTTCAAGAATTTGATTAGTCCTTTCTGTTTGTCCATCAATTTGAGGATGAAATGCAGTGCTGAATTCCAACCTCGTTCCTAGAGATTCATGAAGCTGTCTCCAAAAGTGAGAAGTGAACTGAGTTCCTCTATCAGACACAATACTCTTAGGTACACCGTGAAGGCATACAATTCTGCTCATGTAGATTTTGGCTAACTTTGCACTGGTATAAGTTGTCTTTACGGGTATAAAATGAGCCACTTTAGTTAGGCGATCTACTATTACCCATATGGAATCATACCCTGACCTGGTCCTTGGTAATCCGGTAATGAAATCCATACCAATATTTTCCCACTTCCATTCAGGAATAGGCATTGGTTGAAGCAAACATGCTGGTTTTCGATGCTCCGCTTTCACTCTACTACACACACACACAAGGCAATGTGTTCCGATGTCCTTTTAAGATTGTTCCACCAAAATCTTTCTTTCATATCCATGTACATTTTGGTGTTTCCCGGGTGAATAGAATACGGAGAGTTATGGGCTTCTTGCAGAATCAGTTTCCGCATTTCCGGGTCTTGTGGAACACAAATACGTTTCTCGTGCCATAAAGTACCTTGTTCGTCCACATGGAAACTTTTAGCTTTCCCTTGGCTAATCCTTTCCTTAATCTCTTTGATTTCTTTATCCGTCTTTTGGGCTTCCTTAATCTTATCCAACAGAGTGGGTTGAACATCCAAAGACATAAGATGTCCTTCAGGTACAATCTCCAACCTGAGTTCCTTGAATTGCTTACACAAATCATCTGGCAATTCACCTTTGGTAAGACCATTTACAAACGCCTTACGACTTAGAGCATCTGCTACTACATTTGCTTTACCAGGGTGGTATTGCAAACTCAAGTCGTAATCCTTGATAAGTTCTAGCCATCTTCTTTGTCTCATATTGATTTCCTTCTGGGTGAAGATATACTTCAAACTCTTATGATCGGTGAATACTTCACAACGTTTTCCCAAAAGGTAATGTCTCCATGTTTTGAGTGCATGGACAACAGCGGCTAACTCTAAATCATGAGTAGGATAGTTTACTTCATGAGTTTTGAGTTGTCTCGAGGCATAAGCCACAACTTTTCCGCCTTGCATAAGTACGGCTCCTAATCCTTGATGCGAAGCATCACAATACACTTGGAAATCCTTTTCCAAATCTAGTAGGCACAGAACTGGTGCTGACACAAGTCTCTTCTTTAATTCTTGAAAGCTGAGTTCACATCCTTCAGACCAAGCAAATTTCTTATCTTTCTTTAACAATTCCGTCATTGGTTTAGCAACCTTAGAAAAATTTTCAATGAATCTTCTGTAGTAACCTGCTAACCCAAGGAAACTACGTACCTCTTTTACATTCTTAGGAGATTCCCATTCATACGGCTGAAACTTTAGCAGGATCAATCGCTACACCATCCTTTGTCATAACATGACCAAGAAATCCAACTTCCTCTAACCAAAACTCACACTTGCTGAACTTGGCATAAAGCTTATGTTCCCTTAGTTTCTCAAGTATCAAGCGTAGATGTCTTTCATGCTCCTCCTTGCTCTTGGAGTAGACCAAGATGTCATCGATGAAAACGACAACAAACTTGTCGAGAAATTCCATGAACACTTTATTCATCATATTCATGAAGTATGCTGGAGCGTTGGTTAATCCAAAAGGCATCACAGTGTACTCATACAATCCATACCTTGTGGTGAATGCTGTTTTAGGTATGTCTTGCTCTCTTATCTTGAGTTGAAAATAGCCTGACCGAAGATCAATCTTTGAAAACACACAAGCTCCTTCTAGCTGATCAAACAAGTCATTGATTCTTGGCAAAGGATATTTGTTCTTGATGGTTACCTCGTTAAGAGAACGGTAATCTATGCATAACCTTTGAGTTCTGTCTCTTTTCATAACAAAACTGGAGCTCCCCAAGATGAAGAACTTGGCTGGATGAATCCTTTCGCAATTGTTCTCCAAGTTGTTTCTTGAGTTCCTTAAGTTCGCAACCCGACATTTTATAAGGCCTCTTGCCCTTGGTCCGTAACTGGTACCAAATCTATTATAAACTCCACATCTCTATCTCGGTGGCATTCTGGTAACTCTTCCGGGAACACATCCGGATACTCACACACAATTGGCACCGTGTCCATGCTAACCCCCTTAAGAGAATTTAGCTTACTCTCTTTAGATCTAAAGTTGGACTTGAATATTATCCTCTTACCTTTAGGGGTTGTGAGTGAAATTGTACGATTTGCACAATCTAGTACTCCCTCATATTTAGCCATCCAATCCATTCCCAAAATTACATCCAATCCTTGGGAATTCAGGATTATTAGGTTTACTGGAAACTTATGTTTTCCGATTTCTATGACTAGATCATGGCATCCTGAGTTTACTATCATTTCTCCACCAGGAGAACTTACTCTTATAGGACACCCAATGGTTTCTACCGGTAGTTCATTTCTTTCGACAAATGCTTTAGATATGAATGAATGAGATGCACCAAAGGTCAAAGAGTACAAATGCTGAGATGGAATTGAGTCTGAACTTACCAGCAACAGCATCAGGCTCTTCATAGACCTCCTCCACGTTGATGTGGTTAACTTGTCCTTTCTGAAAAGGATTGGGTTTGTTAGGTCCTTCAACTTTCTTTTCAGTGCACTCATTAGCATAATGCCCTAGCTTCTTGCATTTGAAGCATTCAACCTGACTGATGTCCCTCTTAGACTGACTTCCACTTCCACCTCCACTATGGTGGCTCTTATATCCACTCTTGTGGTTCTTGTACTTATCATTGTCATGACTGCGATGATGCTTGTTGTCATGACGGTTGTGGTTGTGGTGCTTGTTAAACTTCCCATGCTTGTGGGATCCTGAGCTGACACTATCATCATAGTGAGATCGTTTATGAGACGATCCCGAGCTGTGCTTGTCGGAGTGTTTCCTCTTCTTACTCTCGACTTGCTTCATTTTATTCTCCACAATAACAGCCTTGTCACACAGCGACTGATAAGTTGGAACATATGCCACAGACAGCTGCAGATTCAGCTCATCATTCAAGCCTTCCAGAAATTTCTCCTTCCTTTTGGCATCAGTGTCAACCTCATCCGGTGCATAGCGCGCCAGATTGTTGAACTCTTCAATATATTCAGCCACGCTGTGGTGGCGCTGCTTCAGGTTGTGAAATTCCTTCTTTTTCAGGCTCATCATACCTGGTGAGATATGAGTAGTACGAAATCCATCTTCAAAGATAGCCCAAGTCACCTCATCAATAGGCGTGGTAATCTGGAAGTTGTCCCACCATGCTGCGGCTGGTCCTTCCAACAGATGTGCTGCAAACCTGACTTTTTCCGCATCTGTGCATCCTACGGTCACTAAGTCCTTGTTCACAGAACGTAGCCAATCATTGGCCACCATGGGATCAGTCGTTCCTGAAAACTTAGCTGGCCTCAGACGCAGAAATCTGGTGAGCATATCAAAACCTGGAGGGTTGTTGTTGTTGTTATTGTTGTTATTGTTGTTGTTGGGGTTGTTGTTGTTCTGGTTCTGGATGAACGTCGTCATCATTTGCATAAGCTGTGTTTGCGCATTCATCATTTGTTGCATTTCCGGGGTAATGTTGGGGTTGGGGTTGGTGTTTGCGCGACGGGGAGGCATCTGTGGTTTATTCATATAGAGATAAGAATGAGATACCCTTACATGACTTATGCACAATACATCACACATGCAACACATAGCAAGCAACACTAGGATAAAATCTAAACAACAAGATAACAAAAGTCTCAAAGTACAAACACACAAGTGGCAAGCCATCCACATGTCGGATGGTCCAACAATAAGTTCATAAATAACAAGTGCGGTAAATAAAGATAACTGAGTAGTCAAATCTACTCGTCGGCATCAATCTCCTCCTCGACAAAGGTAAGACCTGCGTTCTCCATTGCGGTCTTGTTCTCCTCGATGGTAGTGGTCAAAGAGTCGATCTTGGCCTTGAGAGCCCTCTTCGGGAACGGCCTCTCAATCACCGCTCTGCTGCTCTAACTCGAAGTCCTTGGACTGTAGTTCCTCGGTCATATCACGAATCCTCTTGTTCCTATCCTGGACACGCTTCTCTTGACTCTTGAACTTACGGTCTTGGGTCTCGAACTTTGCCTCCATCTCCTTGACTATCTCGTCCTGCTGCGCGAAGAGCTTGTCCTTCTCGCGAAGCTGCACCTGGAGCTCGTCATTACTAAGCATGACGTTGGTCCTATCGGTATCCACGTGCCTAATAAGAGTCTCTAAGTCCTGGAGGTACAGCGATCGGCTCTGTGACCCTCGAGTCGTCCTCAAAGTCGATGGATTCTCCGTCATCATCACGCCTTCCGAAAGCGTGGAAGTGAGTGCCTCTAACCTGTCGGGAGTGACGGCCTAACAGTCGTCCTATCAGATCCTGCATGACAACCTCCATGCCTCTCTCTCCTCGCCATCGTGCATAAGCTTGAAGACGATGGCCTCCGTAGTAGGTTCTGCCTGGCGTCCTGGCTGGTTCACCTTGAAGCCCCAAAGGTCCTTCCTCTCAAACTTGGTGAGTGGGTGCACCGTAATGATAGGAAGAGGGAGATCGAGTAAAGTAGTAAGCTCTACGATACGAGGACCAAAACGGGTAGCCTGGAACTCCTCAACAGTGCTGATGGCAATAGGCATCTATTTATAAGATTGAAAAGTTAGAACAACACAATTTAAATTAAACAAGTCAACATTCTAGCATAACCATGGAACACAAAATCACACAAGTCATGCATACATAAATCCATTACACCAACCAAGGTTCAAACTTTTAAGGTATCATTTTTGGAAATAAGGTGATAGGTGGTGGTCAACTAACGAAGTGCGTTTACAATCCTATCTCATTGGATCTGGTGGCTAACATAATGTTCCTAGTGGCAATCACCCTATCTTGTTCACATGCTTCTATCACTAAGTCTATAATATCTCCTCTTAAGGATTGGTTGGTGACTTCCAACTCTTGGGTATGTTCCTTCTCTTTCTCTAAGTCTTTTTGGAGGTTGAGCATCTTGCACTTGACTCTAGCACTTAGTTCTTTGATAGTCTTCCAAGCTGCTTCTTTTGCTGACTCAAAGAATGTGGTGTGCATAAAAGTGTTGGTGTACATGCAAAAGCCCTTCTCTTTGTGGTTGTCTTCCTTGTTCTTGTACAAGTGAAGTTGCACCCACCAATACTCCACTCCATCCTCCATCACTGGAAAGCCCTTGTACACAGCTGCACCATGTACTCCCATGGTTTCCATGAGGTCCTTGAGAATCTTGGGAAACTCAGTCTCACACTCCAAGGTCATGGTCATGAGTGGTCCTTTCTTCACGGCTTCGTTGACGGAGTTCATCTACAAATAGAGATGAGAAGGAGAAGATTAGAAAAGTTTACGAGAAGAATAGACAAGTGTAGAAGAAGTTAAAATTTTCCTTAGTGGTTTCCAATCCTAGGGTCATAATCCTACAGGCAACACAGTGCTCTGATACCATCTGTAAGATCCCTCCTTATTAAAGGAAAAGATCCTTGTGATTTCAATGCTAGTCCCTGGATCAAAGCTAGCATCCACAGTTTAAGATGAAGTACATGTATACAAAGGTCGTTTATTACAGTCATTCCAGAGATAAAACATAGTCTTTACAACTCATGGCCAAAGGCCTAGTACAAGAGTTTATGGAATAAGTAAATAAACATAAGTCTTCATCTTCATGTGCCATGCAAGCATGTTGAGTGTAGACTCATGACTCCTATTCATCATCAGAGTAACCTGCAACATCATAAGTTACAGCCACAGAGGGTCAATACTTTGGAATAGTATTGGCAAGTGATACCTTAGTATATATTTAAGTGGACTATAAGGCTATATGCATTTGGCTGGTGGAGCTTAGGCTTTCATTGCTCAAAATAGATTTTCCTTAACTTTTTGAAAACACTAAGTTTTTGCTTGACAAAGTCCATCCCAAGGTATCTACCAATCAGAGACTGAAGATCCACTCCGGGCATCTACCAATCAAAGACTGAAGATCCTTTAACCCTTGTTCACCCACAAGTTTTATTTAGAAATTGGAGTGATGAGATTCTTGAAGTTTCCATGTCTTGATGCTCAAATTGTCCTTTACCAGGGACATGGCTAAGTACTTAGGTTTTACACTCTACAGAGGTGGTGCACTTTCCCCACAAGCCTTGGTTTCCCAAGACATGATCCTTCAGCCTTTCCTTAGTCAAATGGACGCGCCCAACCTATCAACCCATCTACCACCCACTGTCCAAAAGACTAAGTTCCAGCATCCTAAGATCATGGCAGAGCCCATAATGCCAAGTGGTTGCACTTGAAGCTTCTCAACATTTGACAACTCAAATCTCTTTGTTTCCTGGGTGGCCATCCACAAGTGAGATACACTAAGGTAAACCATAGACATGGGCCTTGTGAACCACTCAACCAAAAACCACCAAGCAAGTCCCATTCCACCAAGGAGATTCATTAACTTAGTTGTTTTGTTAAATAATAACAAGTCCTTAGACTTAGAATAATTTTCAAAGTGTGAATATATAAACCACCCTTGTTTTCTAGTAGCTAGGCTAAGCATGGCATGGCAACTTGTCCTTAGGGAATTACCTAGCAATTCTAGCATTCTATTCTAAATAGGATTTCCCATCATTAGTTGACAAAAGTAGCATGCAAGTCCTAACAAAATATATCTAATGCAAGTATAAAATATAGGTAGGGAATATTCATGAAGATATCACTTGCCTTGGTAGTGTGGAGAGTAGCACTTGTCACAATCACAATCACTAGCAAAATCTACACACAAAGTTGTAGCATACAATTACACACAAATATATTCAAACAAAAGTATTATGAATGCATGCATGCATGAATCTACCAAGTGATGATTTTTGAAAACTTCAACCAAGCAAGTGCATGAATACAGAAACTAAAACTAGTCACAAAGTAGCCAAGACAACTTAAATAACCCTAAAACAAATATACTAAACTAAATCTATACTTAAAAAGACCTCAAACAAGTCTCTGCATTTTAAACACATCTAATGGTTACTATATGCTATATAAAGAGGATAGGCAGAAAGGTCTTGTTTTTCTGAATCCAACGGTATAAAGTTTGCAAAATTCCAACGTGGCATTCAAAAGATATAGGCATTTGAATTTGGATCAAATTTCTGGTTTTAAATTCTATTCTCAGATCTAACCTAGCCACGCTGCCTTAATCTTATTCGCCTGCATCGTTCGCTGGATCGAGCTCCACAGCCGTAGGATCTAAAGGCAGGTGCGGCTCAGATCGCGCATCGCTTCGGTTTAAGTGATCTATCGTAGGCGTCGATCCAGATCTAACGGATGCTACCGCTCGCCAAGAACTGGCGGGAGCGGGCTACCGCGGCGAACTCGGTCAACGACGCTGCGATGATGCAGAGTAAGGAAGATCGAGGAGTAGCTCACCGGGCAGAGGTCACGGCGAAGCTCGTCAGACGGCGTTGGTCAAGGGCGCCGGCACGGCTGCTATTCCTCACCGGAGTTCGTGGGCGGCGGGTGCGTCGGGTGGTCGCCGGGACGCCGCCGTGGATCACCCCAAGGCAAGGCGAGGTCACGGTTAGATTCACCAGGTCAAGGCGAAGTAGTGAGCATGAACTAGGAGGCGCGGGGCGGTCTGGACTTACCACTGGGGTTCGCCGGAGTTCATGCAGACGTCGGTGGCGACTAGTCGATGATGTTGCCGGAGCTACGGTCCATGCGAGAGCAAACGAAATGTGTTAAAAGAAGCACAGAGGCTCACTGAATCAGTTTGCAAGATCGAGAGGCAGAGAGGAGCTCGACTCACCGAATTCGCCGCGCATTGCCGGAGACGGCGGGGCTACAGAGAGCAATACACGCAGCCTGGTGGCGCTCTGGGTTCGGGATTTGTGTGAGAAGAGAGAGGAGACAGAGGGGGTTCTTATAGCCTGGTCACGAGCGAGAATCACTCGTCCAATAAATCGAATTGACGTCGCGAATTAAACACAGAAACGCCCGCGTTGATTTGGGGATGAACGGGTCGTGCGGGTGGAGACGACGGTGACGTGGAGAAGGCCCGCCTGTCAGCGAGGAGCGCGGAGTGCAGGTGGGGTCGGGCTGTTAGCGTGGTGTCAAGGTGAGAGAAGAAAAAGGAGAACCCCGGGTGGGCTTGCTGGGCTGGATCTGCTGCTGGGCCAGATTCTGGCCGCTCGGCCCTTTTCTTTTCCTTAGCCTTTTTCTTTTTCTAATTTCATTTTCTGGAATGAATTTGATATGAATTCAAATCCTTTTGAATTCAAACTTCTTTGGGGATTTTTGCAGGGTTCTTGTGGGTTCAAATGCAGTCAAATAACCATGTGGTCACCTTGCAAGGCTTGGTCAAGCTTGGGTCTTTGAAATAAACAGAGACTTTGTCTCTTTGCAAATATTTGGAATAGGGTTTAGAAAATATTTCTAAATTGGAATCTTGGGTTTAAATGCTACTCCTAATCTTTCCAATCATGGAGGCAAACAAACAAGTTCATAGACAATCAAATCCCAAAGGGTGATGGCCATTTGAGATAAATTGCCCACATGAAATCATAGCCAAAGTGTATGCCTCTAAATGATTTTGAGAAAATCCCTATATGAATGAATGATGCAAAGATGATATGAATGAGTTTTGAAACATGATTTTTAGGGATGTTACATAAATTTCCTCTGAACGTCGCCAGGCTGCTCGCTTTTCTCTTCGCATCGCCGCTGTCCCGACGAACTCCAGCGACCGATTGCGGTAAGCCTCGTGCACGCCTCGCTCTCTGTCTCACGCGACCTTGTTCGTTATTGCCTTGCGCTTCTCCTAACATTCGCTGTTTGTTTTATTTCGCACCAGAGCGTCACCTCCGTCGACGACCGTGAGCACCTGACACCAAGCTTCACTCCGGCGAGCAATTGCGTCCGTGTTCTTGCACCCCAACCTCGTCCACCTGCACGTTGAGCTTCGCCGTTCCTCCACGACCTCGGTAAGCATCAGCACCTTCGCCTTTTCCCTCTGGTCTTTCCGGAACTTCACCGGCAGACGAGCAGCAACCACGATGGCCATTTGCACCGCCCGCAAATGTTCCGAGCAATATGGTCTGCTAGATCTGGATCCAGCGGATGCGATTAGATCATCCCGCGAAGGGGTACGCGTAGATCTGAGACTTAGGATTAGATCTAGCGGTGTAGAATAGATCTGACGCGAAGGGGTAAGTTTTGATCTGGAGCGTTGGATTTAGTTAGATCTAACGATGCAGACGCGTGATACAAAGCGAACCGGTACACGTCAATGAGACGCTTCCGCGTGTCAGGGTTTTCGATTTAAAATTCAGATTTGATTTAATTAGATGATTAAACTTGTAAATTCAATAACTTTTGTTCTGTTTATCCAAAAAAAATGCAAATAAGATATCAATGGAATCAAAAAAAATGGAGTTTTATACAAAGACATTTGAGGGCCTATTTTGGATATAAAAATTATTTAAAAAATGTTTTAAAAGCCAAATTAAGTTTATTTAGTGTGTAATTGTTTAGTTTAATGTTCAGTACAATTTTACTTGTCTTGTTTAGTTTAGAAAAATCATCACATGGCATTTGCATGCATTCATGTATTTTTGTTTAATTATTTGAAATATGAATTTGGTGCTATCATTTTATGTGTAGATTTTGGTGCTAGTGGTGACTGTGACTGTGAGGATTGTTGGTACTCCCCCAACTACCAAGGCAAGTGGTGCTTCAAATTTTTTTCCCAATATTCTGACTATGCAATAGTGGTATTTTTATAGGTCTTGCATGATAATTTTTGCTAAGTATCTATATGCTATGCTTGGGAAATCCTAGTAGTAGTAGAATTGTTAGAATTTTATCTAAGTTAAGATACATGCTATTGCCATGCTTATCCTAGCTAGTAGTAACCAAGGGTGGAATATATACATGCTATGGAAAATGTTGCTAAGTCTTTTGACTTGTGTTTTTGCTTAATAAAACAACCAAGTGAATGAATCACCTCGGTGGAATGGTATGTTTGGGTTATGTTGAGTGGTTACATAAGGCCCATATCTATGGTCTACCTTGTGTATCACACTTGTGGAAAGCCACCCAGGAACAAAGGGATTTGTGATGCCATATGTTAAGAAGCTTCTAGTGTAGCCACATGGCATTATGGGATATGCCTGGATCATATAGGTTGCAATAACTTAGCCAAATGGACAGTTGGTGGTAGGGAGTGATGGTTTGGGAACGCGTCCATTTTGGTCTAAGGGAAGGCTTCTGAAAGGTCCTATCTCGATGCATGTCGAGTCTTGTGGGGAAAGTGCACCACCTCTCGAGAAGGAAGAATCTAAGTACTTAGTCGTGTCCCCGGCAATGGACAAATTGAGCATCAAGACATGGAAGCTATCAAGAATCTCCTCATCCCAATTTCTAAGTTAAAAACTTGTGGTTGAACAAGGGTAAAGGTTCACCAATGTCTATTGGTGGTTCCTTGGGAGTTTTGTCAAACAAAAACTTAGTGTTTTCAACTGATAGGTAAACCTATTTTGAGCAAAGCAAGCCTAAGCTACACTTAGCCAAATTCATGAAGAAGCTAGAAACTAATATTCTATTAAGGTATCACTTGCCAATACTATTCCAATGTATTGACCCACTATGGCTGTAATTTGTGATGTTGCAGGTTACTCTGATGAGGATTAGGGTTGTGAGTCTACACTCAACATGCTTGCCTATGGCACATGAGATGAATACTTTTATTTATATTGTTAAGTTAAACTCTTATACTAGCCTATGGCTATGGGTTGTAAAAGACTATTTTATCTCTGGAATGACGATGTAATAATGACCTTTGTTTCTGTGTACTTCATCTTAAACTGTGGATGCTACCATTTGATCCAGGGACTAGCATTACAATCACAGGGACCTTTATCTTTATAAAGGTGGGGTCTTATAGACAACCTTTCTAGCATTTGATTAATAAAGGGAAAAGGATAATCATCTTTCTTAGTAATTTTATTAACCTTTCTAAAACCAGTGCACATCCTATACCCAACCACTACTCTTTGGGGTATAAGTTCATTATTTTCATTAGGCACAACAGTAATTCCCCCTTTCTTTGGAAAACAATGAACGGGGCTAACCCATTGGCTATCAACAATAGGGTAAATAATACCAACATCAAGGAGTTTTAATACCTCATATCTTACCACATCCTTCATATTAGAATTTAGAAGGAGTTGGTGCTCAACAACTGGTTTTGCATCAGGTTCTATATTATTAGCTTGCTGACATATAGTAGGAGAAATCCCTTTTAAATCATCAAGAGTATAGCCCATAGCTCCTCGTTGTTTCTTCAGTATTTCCAATAACCTTTCTTCTTCCTTTCCTAAAAGTTTAGAACTAATAATAACAGGATATAATTTTTTATCATCTAGATAAGCATACTTAAGATCACGAGGTAAAGGTTTTAATTCGAAAACAGGGTCCCCTTTAGGTGGTAGTGTGGTACCCAAATGTTCCACAGGTAGATTATGCTTAAGTAACTCAGGCTGACGAAGGAAAACCTCGTCAATCTCATTTCTTTCCTTAATGAAGACCTCGCTTTCATGATCTTGCATAAATTGCTGCAAGGCATTGTTAGGAGCAAGAGAAATAGCAGAAAGTTGTTCAACCCTGAAATCCTCATTAGGCAGTTCATTTTCATAGGAGTTTTAGCAAATTTGAAAAATTAAACTCATAAGACTCTGCATCAAACTTAGTCAAAACTTTTTCCTTCCTACAATCTATGATAGCCCCACAAGTAATCAAGAAGGGTATACCAAAGATAGTAGGATAGGATTTACTAGCTTCAGAACCAAGTATTAGAAAATCAGCAGGACATTTAATCTTACCACAAAGAACCTCCATATCTCTTACAATGCCAATGAGACAGACTGTCTCTCTATTAGCAAGGTGAATAACCACATTAATATCCTCAAGCTCACAAGGACCAATTTCATGCATAATTTCCCTATAAATATCATAAGTAATAGCATTAGAACTAGCACCAATATCACATAAACCATAATAGCAATGATCACCAATTCTAACAGAAAGCACAGGGACACTAGCTTTGAAGGGTTTCGCAGCATAGTAAATCAAAATTTTCTACGGAAGCGAACAGAAGGAAAGCCAAGATCTAATATAGGAGATGCAAACAACGAGAGAGATTGGATTAGATCTTCATACCCTTGAAGATTCAAGACATGAACGCTCGCGGAACGTGGGTGATGTAGTCGATTTCGCTTCTCCTCCTCGTGATCCGATCCGATCTAGCACCACAAGTGGCGGTGCCTCCGTGAGATGCACACGTGCAGCACCTCGACGTCTCCTCCTTCCTCGGACCAGCAAGTATGGTGGAGAGATGGATTGGATCTACAACACGACGGCGCGGTGTATATGGTGGAGAATTTCTGCAGCAGGCTTCGCCACAAACAATGGGGAGAGAGGAAGGCAGCAGGGCTACTAGGGTTTGGAGGAAGGTGTGTAGGGGGAAGGGGGCGCACCAGCCCTCTATATATAGAGGGGGGGTGCGGCCAGCCCTTGCCCATCCTCCAAGCCTATCTCTAGTTTAAACGATTTAAACTCTCCCTTCTAGAAACCCTATCTTATCTCTAGTTTAAACGATTTAAACTTATCTAGGATCGGCTGGGCCCTATGGGGCCTTGTGGCCCAATGCGGCCAGGACACTCCCTCATAGGTCTATTCCCCCCTCCGGAAGGTGGGGCCACGTTGGTCCCCTTCCGGAAGGTTCTAGAAGCTTCCGGTACAATACCGATTAATCCGGAACAATTCTGAACTCCAAAAACTGCACTGCCTTATATGAATCTTATTCTCCAGACCACTCCGGAACCTCTCGGGATGTCCCGGATCCCATCCGAGACTCCGAACAAAAATTCATAAACCAATTATCCAATCTATCCTAGCGTCGAGACACGTTAAGTGTGTGACCCTGTGGGTTCGAGAATATGCAGACATGATCTTCTATCAATAATCAACAGCGGTGCAGGCACCCATATTGACTCCCACACATTCATCGATGATCATATCGGATGAACCACGATGCCAGGATTCAATCAATCCCATATATATATTCCCTTCGTCTCGCGATATTTTACTTGCCCGAGATTCGATCGTTGGTATTGTCATACCTAGTTCAATCTCGTTCACAGCAAGTACTTTACTCGTTCCGTAATCCGATATCACTTTGTGATTAACTCCTTAACCACATGCTTGCAAGCAGTGTTGATATCGATTACAGAGTGGGCCCGAAGCATATCTCTCCGACTTGGGAGGGACAAATCCCATCTCGATACATACAACCCAGCAGATACTTTCCGATCACCTGAGAGACACCTTTATGATCACCCTCTCATAGGATGACGTTTGATGACCTCAAAGCTTTCTTCCGATACCAGGGAGTTGTATTATCTCATGGTCTAAGGAATACAATATTTGACATGAGAAAAGCTTCGCAAAGACGAACACGATGAAACGATCTAATAGCTTTGCTTAGTTTGGGTCTGTCCACCATATCATTCTACCAATGATATGATCTCATTATCAATTGACAACTCATGTCTATGGTTAGGAAACCTTAACCATCATTGATCAATGAGCTAGTCCATAGAGGCGTACTAGGGACACGGTGTTGTTCACAAACCACACAAGTATTAAAGTTTCCGCTTAATACAATTCTAGCATGGAATATAAACTTTATCATGAACAAGAATTATAATAATAACATCTTTATTATTGCCTCTAGGGCATAATTCCAACAAGCTTTTCTAGCTTTTCTAGGACGAGAGACAATATTAGAAGCGTCTTCACAGAATACAATGTGCTCATCCTCTATATTTTTAGTGAAAATATCTTCCACAATAGCTACCACAGGCACAATATTTATTTGCTTATCTGGTTCCATAGTTTTCTTTGCACTTTTGCTGACCACATTAGCTATGATAGAATGTTTCCTTACCTTAGCAGGAAAAGGGATTTGCTCAACATAAGGTTCAGCAAAAATAGGATCAACATTACAAACTTCAATGCTTGCAGGGACATGGGTAATAATGTCTTTATAAGGAGCATGGTACTTCTCCCACTCCTTTTTGGGAATCTCAATATAAGAGGAAAAATCCTTAAAACATTTTGCAAGAACTTGAGAGTCAAGACCATACTCATTACTAATATCATGGAAGTCATTAGTTCCCATAAATGATTTAATGCATACATAATCATAATTTATGCCTGAATTTCTTCCTTTGTCATTCTCCCATGCTTCAGTGTTCTCTTGAATACGGTCTAGGAGATCCCATTTAGCTTCTTCCTTCATACGTGTGAATGATCCAGCACAAGAAGCATCTGGTAAATCTTTATCATGAAGAGAAATCCTAGCATAAAAGTTATTGATAATAATATTGTTAGGTAGTTCATGAATAGGACACTTAAGCATTAGTAACTTCAATCTCCCCCAAGCTTGAGCTATACTCTCTCCATCACAAGGCCAAAAGTTATATATCTCCAGTGGTTCCTTAGCGAGTGCTATGGCGCCAGTGTTGTCACACAATATCTCCAGTGGGTCCAATGCACTTGGAACCACGCCAAGCTCAGTGATGAAGTTTCTGATCCAAACTCCTTCACTTGACGCTTCTACAGCAGCCATGTATTCCGCTTCTACTGTAGATCCATGACCACGCTTTGCTTGCAGCTTCTCCAGCTCACAGCTCCTCCATTCAAAATATACACGTATCTGTAAAGATTTAGCATCATCCTTGTCGGTGTCGAAACTAGCATCGACGTAACCTTTTCTGACGAGCTGTTCATCACCCCATAGACTAAGAACATTTCTTTAGTCCTATTTAGGTACCTTAGGATGTTCTTCACGGCTGTCGAGGTTCCTCTGGATCACTTTGATATCTGCTCGTCAAACTAAGAGCATTGGACACATCCGGTCTAGTACACAAGATGGCATACATGATGGAACCTATGGCCGAGGCATAAGGCACTTTGCTCATAGCTTCCTATCATTTACCGTAGCTGGACAGAGCCTTGCTCAATATCTTACTCGACAACATAGGCCTTTGAACCTTTCAATGCCTTATCCATTCTGAACCTTTTCAGAACTTTGTCTAGGTATGTACTCTGGCTTAAAGCTATCAGGCTTCTTTGTCTATCTCTATAGATTTTGATGCCCAATATATAAGCAGCTTCACCTAGGTCTTTCATTGAAAAACACTTGTTCAAATAACTCTTCACATCGTTAAGCATGTTGATGTCATTTCCAATAATCAATATGTCATCCACATATAGTACCAGAAACGTCACCGAGCTCCCACTCACTTTCTTGTAGATGCAAGCTTCGTAGCAATTTGGAACAAATCCAAAGCTCTTGATCACTTGATCAAAACGAAGATTCCAACTCCAAGACGCTTGCTTCAGTCCATAAATGGAACGCTGAAGTTTGCATACTTTATCAGCATCCTTAGGATCGACAAAACCTTCGGGTTGCATCATATACAACTCTTCATCAATGTTGCCATTGAGGAAAGCAGTCTTGACATCCATTTGCCATATTTCATAATCATGAAACGCAGCAATTGCTAATAAAATCCGAATGGACATAAACATCGCTATGGGAGAGAAAGTCTCATCGTAGTCAACACCTTGAACTTGTCGAAAACCTTTCGCAACAAGCCGTTCTTTATAGACGGTAACATTACCATCCGCGTCCGTTTTCTTCTTGAAGATCCATTTGCACTCAACGGCCTTTCGGTCGCTAGGAGGGTCCACCAAAGTCCATACTTGGTTTTCGCTCATGGATCCCAATTCGGATTTCATGGCTTCTAGCCATTTCTCAGAGTCTGGGCTCATCATCGCTTCCTCATAGTTCGTAGGTTCACTGTCTTCTACTAACAAGACTATCAAGACAGGGTTGTCGTACCACTCAGGAGGGGCACGCGACCTTGTCGACCTGCGACGTTCAGTAGCAGCATCGTCCAAAGCTTCATGATCCTTGTCATTAGCTTCCTCTATTGTTGGCGCAGGCGGCACTGGAACAATTTCAGGTGCTGCGCTACTCTCCAATTCAAGAGAAGGTTCAACAACCTCGTCTAGCTCTACTTTCCTCCCACTCACTTCTTTCGAGAGAAACTCCTTCTCAAGAAAGGAACCGTTCTTTGCGACAAACACTTTGCCTTCGGTTCTGTGATAGAAGGTATACCTAATAGTTTCCTTAGGGTATCCTATGAAGACACATTTCTTCGCTTTGGGTTCGAGCTTGTCCGGCATCAACTTCTTGACGTAAGCTTCGCATCCCCAAACTTTAAGAAACGACAACTTAGGTTTAGCACCAAACCACAGTTCATACAGTGTCGTCTCAACGGATTTAGATGGAGCCCTATTTAAAGTGAATGCAGCGGTTTCTAATGCATAACCCCAAAACGATAACGGCAAATCAGTAAGAGACATCATCGATCGGACCATATCTAATAGGGTTCGATTCCGGCGTTCAGACACACCATTGCGCTGTGGTGTTCCGGGTGGCGTGAGTTGCGAAACAATTCCGCTTGCTTTAAGATGCGTGAGAAAATCATAACTCAAATACTCGCCCCCATGATCGGATCATAGAAACTTAATCTTTTTGTTACGATGGTTCTCCACTTCATTCTGAAATTCTTTGAACTTTTCAAATGTTTCAGATTTATGTTTCATTAAATAGATATACCCATATCTACTTAAGTCATCGGTAAAAGTTAGAAAATAGCGATATCCACCGCGCGTCAAAACACTCATCGGTCCGCATACATCGGTATGTATGATTTCCAACAAGTCCGTTGCTCGCTCCATCATACCGGAGAACGGGGTTTTGATCATCTTACCCATGAGGCATGGTTCGCATGTGTCAAATGATTCAAAATCAAGAGACTCCAAAAGTCCATCAGAATGGAGTTTCTTCATGCGCTTTAGACCAATATGACCTAGACGACAGTGCCACAAATAAGTAGTATTATCACTATCTACTTTGCATCTCTTAGCCTCAATGTTATGGATGTGTGTTTCATCCCTTTCGAGATTTAGAAGAAATAAACCATTTACAAGGGGTGCATGACCATAAAAGATGTTACTCATATAAATAGAACAACCATTATTCTCTGATTTAAATGAATAACCGTCTTGCAATAAACACGATCCAGAAATAATGTTCATGCTCAACGCAGGCAGATAATAACATTTATTAAGGTTTAAAACTAATCCCGAAGGTAAAACTAAGGAGAGCGTCTTGAAGCCATCACATCAACTCTTGATCCGTTGCCAACGCGTCGTCACCTCATCCCTCGTAAGCCGCCGTCTATTCCGTAGCTCCTGTTTCGAGTTACAAATATTAGCAACCGAACCAATATAAAATACCCAGGCACTACAACGAGGGCTAGTAATGAAAACATCAATAAAATGTATATCAAATATACCTTTGATGGTGCCAGCCTTCTTGTCCGCTAAGTACTTGGACTTCGCCCAAAGGACCCTTGTCCTTGCAATAGAAGCACTGGTCCGACTTAGGTCCGGACTTGAACTTCTTCTCAGCGGGGCAACGCGCTTGTCACCGCTTTTCTTGAAGGGCTTCTTTGCACCTTTACCATTCTTAAAGGAGGGCTTGTTGACCATCAACACATGATTATCCTTTTTGATGTCCACCTCCGCAGCCTTCAGCTTTGAAGAGCTCGGTGATCGTATCAGTGGAACCAATCTGATTATGAGTCACTACAAAACTTTTGTAGCTGGGAGGGAGTGATTGCAGAACCCTGTCAATCTTGAGCTCCTCTGGAATCTTGCAGTCCAGTTGCTCAAGGCGTTGAGTGTAGCCCGACATCTTAATGGCGTGCTCACTAACGGAACTCCCTTCCTCCATCTTGCAGTTAAAGAACTTCTGGAGATCTCATATCTCGAACGGGCCTGAGTCAAACATGGTTTTCAGCTCCTCGAGAATCTCAAAGGGCCCGGGATAGTTTTCAAAACGATTTTGAAGTTCCGGTTCCATAGCAAACAACATGGTGCTCTTAATCACACCATAATCATCTTTGCGCGACTGATAGACAGCTTTCTCATCAGCGGTAGCTGCATAGGGGGTCACCTAACGCTTTCCCAAGGACATAGTCCTTTTGTCCACCAGACAGAATGATTCTTAGATTGCGGAACCAGTTGGTGAAGTTAGACCCATTATTTCTAAGCTTTTCTTTCTCAGCAAAAACGTTGAAGTTGAAGTTGGACTTGGCCACGTGATCTACAGTATTTGCAAGTACAATTTAGACTATGTTCATGATAAATAGTTCAACTTAATCAAATTACTAGATGAACTCCCACTAAATTCAACATCCCTCAAGTTGTTTAGTGAACACGATCCAAATTCACCACACCTAATCCGATCATCACGAGAAGAGATGTGGTTTCAATGGTGGACAACGAAGTGTCGATCATATCATTCATATGACTCATGCTTAACCTTTCGGTTCTTGTGTTCCGAGGCCATGTCTGTACATGCTAGGCTCGTCAAGTTAGACCCAAGTATTTCCGCGTGTGCAAAACTGGATTGCACCCGTTGTATGTGAGATTAGAGTCTATAGCACCCGATCATCACGTGATGCTTGGACACGACGAACTTTCGCAACGGTGCATACTTGGGGAGAACACAACTTTTATCTTGATCTTTAAGTGAGGAATCATCTTATAATGCTACCGTCGCGATCTAAGCATAATAAGATACATAAAAGGATAAACATCTCATGCATATAACTTTATGTGACATGGTATAGCCAATCTTCGTGCAATGATCTCCATCTTGTGCGTTCCGGCATGATCTCCATCACTCCACCATGATTGCCTCCACCACGAGTAGCAACTACAACTATTGCTAACTACTTAGCGATAAAGTAAAGCTATTACATGGCGTATAAGAAGTTGACTCGTAGGTCATACACAATTGTAAAGACAACCATATGGCTCCTGCCGGTTGTGTAATCATCGACATGCAAGTCGTGAAACATTACAAAACATGATCATCGCATACAATATACACATCACATCTTGGGCCATACCATATCACAGAAAACACTCCCTGCAAAAACAAGTTAGATGCCTCTACTTTGTTGTTGCATGTTTTACGTGGCTTATGGGAGTAGATGCTAAGAACGATTCTTACCTACGGAAATCCACAACGGTGATATTATGGTTGCCAAACTCCGGTGTTAATCCCATGACAACTATAGTGAGAGAAACTGACATCCACCAGCCGCATGTGTGGTACAAGCCACACGTCAAGTGCGGAGCCGGTCTCGCGAACGACGTCGCGTAAGGTTGGCCTGGACCGCTTCAATCTCACTATCCCGCGATATAAGAAGAACACAAACAAGAGGCTTGCAATAGAAAACATCAACGCCCGCAACAACCATGTTGCGTTCTACTCGTGAAACACATCTACGCATAGATCTAGCTCTGATACCACTGAAGGGTTTCGCAGCATAGTAAATCAAAATTTTCTACTGAGCGACAGAAGGAAAGCCAAGATCTAATCTAGGAGATGCAAACAACGAGAGATTGGATTAGATCTTCATACCCTTGAAGATTCGCATGGAACAGCGTTAAATCGGAATGTGGGTGATGTAGTCGTACTCGCTTCTCCTCCTCGCGATCCGATCCGATCTAGCACCACAAGTGGCGGTGCCTCCGTGAGATGCACACGTGTAGCACCTCGACGTCTCCTCCTTCCTCGGACCATCAAGTATGGTGGAGAGATGGATTGGATCTACAACACGACGGCGCGGTGTATATGGTGGAGAATTTCTGCAGCAGGGCTTCGCCTACAAACAGTCGGGAGGGAGAGAGGAAGGCAGCAGGGCTACTAGGGTTTGGAGGAAGGTGTGTGTAGGGGAAGGGGGCGCACCAGCCCTCTATATATAGGGGTGCGGCCAGCCCTGCCCATCCTCCAAGCCTATCTCTAGTTTAAACGATTTAAACTCTCCCTTCTAGAAACCCTATCTTATCTCTAGTTTAAACGATTTAAACTTATCTAGGATCGGCTGGGCCCTATGGGGCCTTGTGCCCCTGGCCCAATGCAGCCAGGACACTCCCTCATAGGCCCATGCCCCCTCCCGGAAGGTGGGACCACTTTGGCCCCCTTCCGGAAGGTTCTAGAAGCTTCCGGTACAATACCGATTAATCCGGAACAATTCCGAACTCCAAAAACTGCACTGCCTTATATGAATCTTATTCTCCGGACCACTCCGGAACCTCTCGTGATGTCCCGGATCCCATCCGAGACTCCTAACAAAAATTCATAAACCAATTATCCAATCTATCCTAGCGTCGAGACACGTTAAGTGTGTGACCCTGCGGGTTCGAGAATATGCAGACATGATCTTCTATCAATAATCAACAGCGGGGTCTGGGCACCCATAGTGACTCCCACACATTCATCGATGATCATATCGGATGAACCACGATGCCAGGATTCAATCAATCCCATATATATATTCCCTTCGTCTCGCGATATTTTACTTGCCCGAGATTCGATCGTTGGTATCGTCATACCTAGTTCAATCTCGTTCACAGCAAGTACTTTACTCGTTCCGTAATCCGATATCACTTTGTGATTAACTCCTTAACCACATGCTTGCAAGCAGTGTTGATATCGATTACAGAGTGGGCCCGAAGCATATCTCTCCGACTTGGGAGGGACAAATCCCATCTCGATACATACAACCCAACAGATACTTTCCGATCACCTGAGAGACACCTTTATGATCACCCTCTCATAGGATGACGTTTGATGACCTCAAAGCTTTCTTCCGATACCAGGGATTTGTATTATCTCATGGTCTAAGGAATACAATATTTGACATGAGAAAAGCTTTGCAAAGACGAACACGATGAAACGATCTAATAGCTTTGCTTAGTTTGGGTCTGTCCACCATATCATTCTACCAATGATATGATCTCATTATCAATTGACAACTCATGTCGATGGTTAGGAAACCTTAACCATCATTGATCAATGAGCTAGTCCATAGAGGCGTACAAGGGACACGGTGTTGTTCACAAACCACACAAGTATTAAAGTTTCCTCTTAATACAATTCTAGCATGGAATATAAACTTTATCATGAACAAGAATTATAATAATAACATCTTTATTATTGCCTCTAGGGCATAATTCCAACAAGCTTTTCTAGCTTTTCTAGGATGAGAGACAATATTAGAAGCGTCTTCACAGAAGACAATGTGCTCATCCTCTATATTTTTAGTGACAATATCTTCCACAATAGCTACCACAGGCACAATATTTATTTGCTTATCTGGTTCCATAGTTTTCTTTGCACTTTTGCTGACCACATTAGCTATGATAGAATGTTTCCTTACCTTAGCAGGAAAAGGGATTTGCTCAACATAAGGTTCAGCAAAAATAGGATCAACATTACAAACTTCAATGCTTGCAGGGACATGGGTAATAATGTCTTTATAAGGAGCATGGTACTTCTCCCACTCCTTTTTGGGAATCTCAATATAAGAGGAAAAATCCTTAAAACATTTTGCAAGAACTTGAGAGTCAAGACCATACTCATTACTAATATCATGGAAGTCATTAGTTCCCATAAATGATTTAATGCATACATAATCATAATTTATGCCTGACTTTCTTCCTTTGTCATTCTCCCATGCTTCAGTGTTCTCTTGAATATGGTCTAGGAGATCCCATTTAGCTTCTTCCTTCATACGTATGAATGATCTAGCACAAGAAGCATCTGGTAAATCTTTATCATGAAGAGAAATCCTAGCATAAAAGTTATTGATAATAATATTGTTAGGGAGTTCATGAATAGGACACTTAAGCATTAGTAACTTCAATCTCCCCCAAGCTTGAGCTATACTCTCTCCATCACAAGGCCAAAAGTTATATATCAGATTCCTATCTTTATGAATTTCACTAGGAGGATAGAATTTAGAATAAAAGAGAGGTACTATTTCCTCCCATTCCATGGATTCTCCATTCTTCAGCAGCTTATACCATTCTTCAGCTCTCCCTTTCAAGGATATAGAGAGTAACTTCTTCTTCACCAGTTTAGTTGTGATACCTGCACACTTAAACAACCCGCATAATTCATGGATAAAAAGAATTTGATCACCAAGGTGGACAGTTCCATCCCCTAAATAATAATTATCCATAACATGAACAACACTACTTGTATGTATCTTAAAAGGATCTATCTCAATAGACGGTGGTTCATATACTACCCTAACAGTGGTAGAAGTTTTCCCAAATAGAAAACCAAGTGGGTTATCTATATTGGAAACAAAATAACAAACAGAAATAAAAATCAATACTCACAGTAGAAGTTTCCTTTACTAGTTCCACTCTTCAATAGCGCTTCACTCCCCGACAACGGTGCCATAAAATAGTCTTGATGACCCACAAGTATAGGGGGTGTATCGTAGTACTTTCGATAAATAGGAGTGTCGATCCCAACGAGGAGCAGAAGGTGTTGACTAGTGGTATGGAGGAGGAAATCTCTCTAAGTACTTAGCAAATGGATTTTTAGGTGTTTTCTGAGAAAGCAAAGAAATAAAGTGCAAGTAATAAAGACAACGAACAATTGGAGCAAGTGGCCCAATCATTTCTTAGAAAAGGACAAGCCGGTGGAAATACTTATAAGGACCAAACGTTCTCGAGGACACATGGGAATTCTGTCAAGTGCTTTCGCTTCATATAGCTGAGTGCCCTTCTTTGGTGTTGTAAGTGTTGTGTGGGTGAACCTGTGCTAATGTACGAACCTTACTTGGATTAATACATACTTGTGATTAAACCCCCTGCAAGCTTACGCAACTACAGGAAAGCAATTAAGGTATAAACCTAACCACAACCTTAAACTATGAGATCCTACGATCCCTTGTGCAATGGTGTCCTAATGGGGGTTCAGGTTTCTATCACTCCAGCAACCGCACAATTATTAGCCAAATACACAATGTATTCCCCTAGGCCCATAAATTTTGAAGTATCATGTAGTCGACGTTCACATGACACCACTAGAAGAATAGCACCACAACTTAAATACTAAACCATTGAATAATATCTCAACACAAATCCACTACTAACAACATGACTTCTCACATGTCCTCAAGAACTAAACGAACTACTCACAAGACATCATATGGATCAAGATCAAAGATAATATGGTGATGGATAACAATCTGAACATAAACAATAATCCAATGGCTCCACTCACAAGCATCAACTACAATAGTAATCAACACCGGGAAAGTTTCCCCTACGAACTATGCAAGTATTCAACACAATTGTTACAGCGGTATGGACTGGTGATGATGGTGCTGGTGGAGGTGATGGTGTGGATGATGATGATCCCGATGAAGTCTACCTTGACGATGGTGTTGATGGAGATGATCTCCCCTCCCCGGGAAGGAATTTCCCTGGAATAAATCTGTCTGCTGGAGAGCTCTTTCTCTCTCGGTGTTTTCCGCCCCGCAGAGGCGGTGGAATATTTCTGTGTTCTCTCCCCGTGGTTTAGGGTTTCGAGGAGAAGATATAGGCGAGAGGGCGGAGCCAGAGGTGGGCCAGGTGGGCCACAACCCCTGTAGGAATGGCCTAGGGGTGGCCTGCGCCTAGGGGGGTGGGCCCCCTATGGCCCATCTCTGCCTCCCCTTCTGGCCTTCTTCATCTTCTCAGAAAATATGATTTTCCGTAGTTTTTCTGGTATATTTCTGATCTTCACGAAATTGCATCAAAAGACCTGTTTTTCCATTAGAATCCTGACTCCGACAGTTCATCCTCCAAGAATCATCCAACATGCAAAAACAGATGAAAATACATAAGTAACACCTCTTAATATGAAATATATCAATGAATAGAGGCAAATTATGATATAGAAATTTGATGAAAATTGGATGTATCACACTCTTATCTTAGTCCTTAGGAGAAATCAAGTTTTTCCTAGGATTAACGCTAGTGAATTCGTAAAACGCTGGGCCATAACCATCTTCTATCATAAGGATATTCTGGCTCCTGGAAAGGTGGAAGGTCTTTCGGCCTTCGTCGATAGTGCCTTCTCCCACCAATAGTCATGGGACACGGAGGCGCTGGAACTGTCGGATATCTCGATCCTTGCAAAGAGGCGGATTGAGTTTCTGATGAAGCACATGGGGCTCCATGGATCCGACTTTATCCACTGTTGGCTGGAGTGCCAGATTCAGCCTCTGCAGCACCATGGAGATCACCTCATGTACCAGATCACCGGCGACAAGAAGGACAACATGCGGGTCAGCCCGAACCAGATTCTAGCGAAGGATTACAAAACCCTCATGTAGTATTTGATCAAAGAGAGAGTGGAATGAAAACTTCCAGATGTCTCCATGAAGATGTCCACGTCCCACCGTCATCTGACTCCGATAAATTTTTCGACTCTACTTTCGCGTTTTCATTCTTTTCTGTTCTTTCTCCGACTTTATTTTTATTGATGCTTTTTGACTTTGCCAGCTCGAGAAACTCCCCGAGTCTGAGCTAGCTCTACTAGAGGGCTATCTCTGAGACGATCCGGAGGCGACGGAGGATGATGAGGTGCAAGAAGTTTCCGCCTCCACCTCCAAGGAGCGCAAGGCAAAGGAAGCTGTTATCACTGCGGGTAGCCAAGTGCTTCCAGTAGTTAAAAAGTAAGCACCCAGTATTTTGTTTTCAGTACCTTGTACCTTTCTTTCTTTCCAAAGCACACCTAATATTCAAATTTTCATGCTTCAGAGATAAACTAGTTTTGAAGAGTAATACGAAGCTAGACAGCAAACCAGGAAAGCGGCTGCGTCAGCAAAAACTTCTTATCTCCCCTGCCATGCAACCACCAACTCCATCTAGTACTCCATCAGTACCAGAGGCTTCCACCTCTCCTGGTGCTGGTAACATCTCGAAAGCCTTGGTCACCATTGGTGGCCAAGCAACTAACAATGGTGAACCCGTCAAGGGTAACGATCCCATGGTAATATCTACAGGAGCATTGGATAAAGTGGCCGGCTCTGCTATCTCTGTCCTAAAGAGGAAGAATAAGCAAGAGATCCTCCGGCTGGCTCAGTACAGGATTGAGAAGCTGATGACTCCTTGATGGCGCCAGAGAACTTAGTGCTTGATGTGGACTCTTGTTGGGAACCCCAAGAGCAAGTTGTGAAGCAGCACAACAGCAAGTTTTTCCTCAGTAGAGACCGATGTTATCAAACCCGTAGGAGGAAGGAAACGTCACACAGGTGTTTCTAGCAACACGGAGATCTGCACAACACAAACTCAAGACTTTGCCCCCAATGAATCAGTGAGGTTGTCAAGCTCTCCGGTTTGCTGTAACAAAGGATTAAACATATGGTGTGGAAGGTAATGGTTTGCAGCAAGTAAACAAGTAACAGTGGAGGATGTATCAATGGTAAAGATTGGACCGGGGTCCATAGTTCACTACAGGTTCTCTCCTTAGATAAACAACATGGCATGAAGGGTAAACAAATTACAGCAGGGCAATTGATAGGAACTGAGCAAGGCATAACAATGCAATTACTAGTCAGAAAGATCCTATGAGATTCGATTGGGCAATACAACAAGATACATAGACCGCCATCCAACTGCATCTATGACTAGAATTCCACCTTTATGTTATCATCAGAACCCCCTCCAGTATTAAGTTGCAAGCAACATACAACTGCTTTAAGAAAAGTGTGTAAGGTAAACAGTCCACATGTTCCATGAACAAGAGACCATTATTTTCTCCCTAGTAGCAATAACACATCTACAACCGAAGAGATTATTGTCACTTACCTTGGAAACTAGAGGCATGAACCCACTATCGAGCATAAATACCCCCTCTTGGAGTCACTAGCAACTACTTGGATAAGATAGCTACTAACAACGGAGAGCATGCAAGATCACAAACAACACAGACATGATAGAATCATAAAGACAAAACCATTAATCAAATCAACATAATAATCTCAATATCCATCGGATCCCCGCAAACACAACATGCATGAATACAAATAGATTAGATATTGATCATGAACGGAGCTCACAAGATCTATACATGAAAGCACAAAGGAGGAGATACAACCATCTAGCTACTACATGGACGCATCATACCAGAGAGAAGGCCTCCGGGATGATCTCCCCTCCGGTAGGGTGCCAGGAAGAACTTCAGACCCCCCGATCTAGGGACGATGGTGGCAGCGTCTACAGGCGGTTACATGGAGATTTGATCGGGTGCTTAGGGTTTCTGCATCGGGGGCTTCTTATAGGAGAAGGGGTAGGATGAGGAGGCAACCAGGGGGGTCAAACCCTACCCAGGCGCGGGCCCACCCCTGGCCACGCCTGGGGGGTTTGGCCGCCCTGGCACGCTTCCTCGTCTGCCCTCTGGACTTCTTGTTCCCCACAAAAAGTAATTTACTTTGGCTTTTGTCCCGTACAATTCCGAGAATATTTCTTTACTAGCTTTTCTGAAACCAAAAACATCAGAAAACATGCATCTGGCACTGTGGCAACTTTTTAATAGGTTAGTACCAGAAAACATGTAAAAATCACCTCAAAGTGTAGACAAAGAAGAGCAAAGTAGATACTAACAAGGATGGAACATCAAAAATTATAGATACGTTTCCGACGTATCAAGCATCCCCAAGCTTAATAGTTTTTGAGGTGACATGCACCCTCAGAATAAAGAACCAACCATTTGAAAGCATTGAAAGCTGGGATAAAAGAACTCTAAACATGTGCATGAAAGATGGAGTTCTAACAATAGGACATAGTAACTATGCATGCAACATGAAAGGCTACAAACAAAGATCATGAATAACATGCATTGAAAAATGTTTGTTTGTTTCACATATAGAAAACATAGCATAGTGGCAATCAACTTGTCCCTCATAGATTAGCAATATAGATGCATAGGACACCTTCAAAGTTCACAAGGGTGACTAGAAACAAATAGTACAAGAACAAGTAATATCACTATATGCATCAATCAATAAGCTTTGGAACAGTGCACATATAATGACAACTATGCTCTCTTAATGGTGCCTAAAGGGAGAAGGTGGAGACTCAATAGTGGTGGAAGAAAGGCCTTTTTGTAAAGGAAGCAGGGATTACAAGTTTCAAAAAGAGCTTCCAAAAATTATGGTACTTGTTAGCTTTCAGCCCTCGTTGCGCCTATCATAAGAATCTTGAAGTGATTAAGGTTAAAGTGACAAAGATGGAGTATATGCTTGACGAAGTATAAGTTGGCAATCTCAAGTCCCTTGAATATGAGGGACACACCTCATGCATACTCAACTTTGGTCCCAGGTAAGTTCTTGTCATTGTAAGTATTTGCATATAACTGAGAACCGCCAACTGGGTACCCCTTGCACATGGTACATGAGCTATCCCATAACCAAAATGAAAAGGCAAGCAGACAATGAGCATCTCAGCAATCTTCTTATGTACCATGGGAATATGGTGTTTTTTCTCTCTTTCCTCTTTTCTCAATGTGTCTCTTTTTTATAAGAAGAATGCTTCATAGATGTCACTATGGTAGTGCTGCAAGTTTCCACCATGATTAGGCATGACTTAGGCTAGCAGCCCAGGCGTTTCTCTAACACAGGATACAAACTCCATGGACTTACAAGTTCCCTCTTTATTTCACACTGGTGACATCCATAGGCAAAAGAGCATGATATCAACTGAGTACAAAGTACAATTGCAATGTTGAAAACGTTCCCCATGACAGCACGGTTTTGTTAATTCCAACGTATAAGTGCAAGCATATACAACAAAGATGTCACAATGGTTCAAGTTTATTACGGGCAAAGAATATAAAGTGTGCCATCAAGTTCGTGAGGGCTTTAATCACTAAGTTTTCACATAACAAAATAATTTTTAATTGGAAGATAGCTGAAAACAAGAATATACTTGGAATGGTGTAACACACCATGCATAGGAGTTTATAGTGGATACTTTGTAATAACTTGGTTTCTTGGGAGTTGGAAGCATGAGTAGAGCTTACTCATACAAGTGGAGGTAGCAAAATACTGGGAGCAACCAACTAAGAGAGCATAATGGCCATAATCATGTAGAGCAACAAAGCATTGCTAATCAAAGCATACAATTGAACTACAAGCCAAGGACTAAATGATCATAGAGGCTAATGGTTACTTGTCATAGGAATAACATGGTGTGAGCATGTGCGAAGTCAACCCAAGAAAAGCATCAAAGGAGAATACCACAATACTATGCTTTTGCATGCTAAAACAATGCATAATTTCTTCAAGGCACAATAAGCAATCCCAATTGTTTGGAACAATACATGCTACAACAATAATCACTAATAATAAGGTCAAAACAACACCTAGCATGTTATGCTAAAGTCTAAGTCACAGTCAATGCAAGCTCCTCTTGCACTTCAAGCAAGAACTTACTACTCCTTTCCAACACCAAGCAACTTATTTGCAAAATAACACATCGAGAACAGGGGTCCAAACTACTTTATTCAAGCAAACTAAACAACCTCAGCAAAGCAAACGAAAACTAAGACGCTCCAAGAACAACACAACTGTGCATGAAACAATAAAAACGAAGTGTCTAGATAGACCTGAGATTTTTATTGATGAAGAAGGTGATGCCTTGGGTATCCCCAAGATTTTACTCTTGTACCTCTTGGATATTTCTTTGGGTGAAACCATTGTGGCATCCCCAAGCTTGAGATTTTGTCCATTGTTCATCTCATTGCATCATTCTGTCTCTACACCTGCAATTTTTCCTTCATACAAAATTTCACAGACCTCTGGAAAAGCTTTGGAACAGCAAGGCTTTTCACTAAAAACACAAGCTACTGTAGCAACTCTTTCAAAAATCTCAATTCACCTAAAGAGAACTCAAAAAGGAATCAATAAGAAGCAAATGCAAATAATGGCAGAAATCTGTCAAAACAGACCAGCAGGTAGAAACCAATTTTTTCGAACATCTTCTGTTGCTCAAATCAATAAGTGTTGAACTAACTAAAGTTACCTAACATACTGGGGCATTGTTTCGTAAATTTTCAGCTCAATCCGAGTTACAGAGACTCCTCACGAATTTGTTTGGTGGAGGAAAGAATTCTGTTTCGGGATAGCAACTCCCCAAATCTTACTTCCCTCTCATTAGAGGTCATTCTTGGCACGAAAAACAAACAAAAAGGATAAGGAGAGATCATTACTGAATTAGTAACTTCTACAACTCAAGAAAAATCTTGGGTTATCTCCCAACAAGTACTTTTCTTTAACGCCTTTAAGTTAGGCACAAGAAGGAAGAAGAATCAAGTATTTTCATATGAAGAAGCATTCACATCAAACCTTGCTTTCAAAGAAGGAGCAAAAAGCAACTTCGCTGTCCTCATAGGGAAGTGTTCAATACCTTTCTTGAAAGGAAATTATATTTAATGGTGCCTTCTTTCATGTCAATAATGGCACCAACTATTCTAAGAAAAGGTCTGTCAACGCCCGGATTTTTAATCCCAGATGCCTGTTATGCCATACATCGCAACCCCAGGTTTACCATTTTTGCGAGACATAACAGAATTGGATACCACAATACATCATCCATTACAAACCATACATAAGGTCTTACACAAATAAGGATCTCATGATCCAGTTCTTAATACAACTCAAGCAGCGGAAATACGTAATAATAACGGTAGAGTAGGCGAAGCTCCATCTTCGGGGTCACAGGCAATACTGACGATGGGAGATGATCCTAGTTGTCGTAACCTTCCTAGGGTCCATCCACCAGGTACTCCTATTCATAGTCTGGCCACAGGAATAGCTAGGGACAAAGCCATCAGTACTCTTTAAGTACTCGCAAACTAATACTAACAAGTGAAGGGGGTTTTTGTAGTAGGACACTAAGCTCTAGGGTTATTTTGCAAAAAGCCAGATTTATATCTACTAAGTTCAGAAGCAAGAGAAAGCTAGTCAAATTTTATGACACCTAAGTGGGAACTTGAATTTCATATCACAACTCTGTTGTGGTCAAGTCAAAGTCTTAGTTCGTTTCAAAAATTCATTTTGAAAACGTCTGACGGGGGAACAGTATGGCCACTCCAACTGTCCATAACCGCGGACGCGGCTATTCGAATAGTTTGACACTCTGTAGAGATTGTACACTTTCACCACAACATTCGATACATCCGTCAAGAACAAATCCTGAATTCACCATACTCAGTATGCGGATAATCAATCCTAACCTTTCAATTACACGCCCTAGTATAAGCACCTCTCATGTGAGTTTGGCTTCCCAACCATGACCAACTGTCATCTTGGGTACTGCACAGGTGGACAATCTTCACGAGGTAGCCTCAGCTCAGACCTTGGCCATGAGGGAACCAATACTAAGGTATATAAGCTTCCAGTCAAGCCCTACCCAATTCTCGGGTATTGTGGTTGTACGGTAAAATTGGAATGGTATCGCATCCAGACAACCATCAGTTTTATAAAGGGCTAAGGCTCATGCCTCAACATTTTCATCACCATAAATCATCTGGTGTTCGGAAACACATGTCCAAAACATTTCAATAGAATGATCCATCATTCCAAGGTTTTCATAACCATTTTTCCACCAAGTATTCCCATCTAAGTTGATCAGGTTTTATGCTTAGAACTAGCATCTACAAGTGGGGGTAAGTACTAATGAGGGGTGGTAAACTAGTGGAGTTTAACTAAGTTCAATCTCATGCCTTAGGAGGACATAAAGATTATCTAGCTTGGGCCAAATTTTATGCTCTTTATGCAGCCTTCAATTATCTTTCTAGTATCTACCATTTACTTAAGTAAACTCTAAGTACTAGCTTTGATAAAGAAATAAAGTATAAAGCTTGTAAGTAAAACTAGGATTGGTTTATCAAGTGGTTATGATCATATATGCTTAAGGAATATAGTTGGCATGGTAACAAGCAAGTATATGCTTGCATAGGTCAACTTGATTAGTAAGGGTTTCCTTGTGCAGAGCAGTGGTTGAAGTTCTCCTCGGCTTCTTCTTCGTAGTATCCTCCTTCCTCCTCGTATCCTTGGTCGGTACTAGCGTCTATGAATAAATACGAGGTACACAATCACTAAACAATACTTAACTACTTTCAATCATCACACAAAAGGGTCCTATAGATGATCTAGCATCATCACTAACATTACAAGATTAAAGCTTGGTTTAATTTCTTTTATTTTTAGACAAGTAATTTCTACTCATTGAAAAACTACTTAAGATTTAATATTCTCCAAACGAAACATGGGATCAAGTTGACACATGTCATCACCACACATTTCAGTATATGGGAATTTGATTTAAAGTGGTGTCACAATTTACTAAGGTTTAACCTTTTATTTTACTTAAATAAAGTGACTAGAAATGCCTATGTGGCATTCTTTTATTACTTGAACATTATTTCTGTAACTAAACCCAAATGTTTTTATATATTCTGAAAGGTATGATCAAATGTGATTTTTGAGAGTTGGAATCAACTCAAAAGATATTATAGCTTGAATTTGAAAAATGTTTGAATGCAGAAAGGTTCTGCCTTGTTATTTTTACCAAGGTTGATCTATAGATTCAAATGATTTGAATCCACCGGGCTTGGATAAACCATTTCAAGACCTTTCTAACAAAATTGGTTTCATTCAATTTGGTTTACTGAATCGAGCTGGGTTGATTTTTCAAACTAGGTATAGAACTGTGTTTGAATTAAAATGAAAAAATCCAAATTCAAACGAGTGGGCTGCGCGGGAAACGATAATGGGCCGGCCCGGTGTCACTCCGCGGCGCGGGGATCAACTGACAGGAGGGTTCCACCAGTCAGTGGCTCTAAGTCTAATCGAACGACTGCTACACATCATCCACGTCGGGCGGCGCTGGCGAGACAGAAACCTAACGCGACAGGTGGGGGTCGTCGGGGGCTCACCGGGGCTCAGGCGAGGGTCGGCGAGGCGGGCGAACGACGAAGTCGACGACGGCGAATCTCCTGGTACCGGCAGCTTCTCCTGGGTTGGACAAATCGACGGCACCCTTCTTCTCCAGAGGCGGCCTGCTCTGGCCAAATTCCGACGATGCGCTGCTCGCCTTGCTCCAGGAACGGGGTGGAACGATCAGTGAGGAGAGGGGAGTGAGATGGTGTGAAGAGTTTGAGCGGGGGAGGCCTCTATTTATAGTCTCGATGACGAGACCGAACGGAATGGGCAGGCGACAGTGGCGACATGGCTACGGGCTGCTAGAGGCATGGCCGGCGGTGGCGATCGATCGATGGTCTCCTGGCGATGCTCTATGGCTTTAATGCGCGTGTAGGGGCGGTGGCAAACGGTCTAGAACATGTGATGCTCTGCGCGGTAGAGGCGGCGTCTTCGACGGCGAGCGGTCGCTGTGAGGCATGGGGCGGTGAACGGGGATGTCTGGCGGTCTCCTGGGACGGTGGTGATCGTGTATGCATGCGGCGAGGGCGGCGCATGGTCTGTACGCGTGTGTAGAGGGTGGCGCTCTGGCGCATGCTCGGCATGGTTGACAGAGGCACGGGCGCGGCGTTCATGGGTACTCTATTCGATGTCTTCGAGGCAGGGCTGATCGAGAGGGGGCGGTGAGGCATGGGTGATCTCCCAGACAAGGTTGGCACGGCTAGTTCCTCTCCTAGCTTGCTGTCTACACTGGGGTGGCATGGGTGGCTTCGGCTGTTCACCATTGATGACATTGCCAATCTTACAGTGGTGCTAGTTATTTACAAATGAGCTAGATGATCAACTAAATACTAGTTGCAACCAGAGAGGGAACAAGTTAGGCTCAAATCACTGCCTCAAATAGTGTTTGGATTTTATTTAATCTTCATCTGCAAGGTGTTTGATGAAATGGCCGCATGAATTCAAGTTTTTAATTTTGAAAAGATTTTTGGTGGGTGTGCTAGGTAGGTGCTGGTGAGTCGGTAGACGCTTGGGTTTTGAAAGTTGAGCTTGTTTGAGTGGTTTTTAAAACAGTGGGATCTTCCCATATGATAAAGATTCAATTTTAAACTGTCATTTAAACTATGCATTTGAATGTTTCTAGATGATCACAAGGTGGGCCTTGATACTTTGTTATGAGTACTATCAAGGGGTGCAAAGATCCAAACAAGTTTCTGTTAAGTTCTGAAAGTTAGAGACAGCCAAAGTAGGCATGGGAGTTAAATTGGTCAAAATTACCATTCCCTTATTTTGTTTGTTTTGATTTATTTGTCTTTGGGAAAAGTGTGGGGATTGTTTAGATGATGTTTATTTCACCTAAGAATCCTTTTACAAGCAAAGAAACACATAAAGAAGGTAGTTCAAAAGATTACCTAGGATTTAAAGAGATCGGGAAACTCCTTCCTGATGTGATCTTCGTGCTCCCAGGTAGCTTCCCCTTCTTTGTGGTTGCTCCACTGAATTTTGAGAAACTTGATGCTTCGGGTTCTGGTGGTTCGGAAAGCTTCTTCCAAAACACGGATGGGTACTTCGGGATAGGTCAGGTCATCGTTGATCTCTATGGTCTGGTGATCGATATTCTTGAACACTTTCGTCTTCTCCGGAACTTCGAGGCATTTTCAATGTAACGAGATATGGAACACATTGTGCACGGCTGACATCTCTTTGGGTAGTTCCAATTGACACGACACTTCTCCTAGACGGTTCAGAGTTTTGAAAGGTCCGATACATCTGGGGGCTAACTTTGCTTTGAGTTGGAAACGCTACATTCCATTCAATGGCGACACTTTCAGATAAACAAAATCTCCTATGTTGAAGGCGAGGTCTCTACGTCTCTTGTCTGCGTAACTCTTCTGTCTGGACTGGGCTATCTTGAGGTGCTCACGAATCTTGTGAACCTTCTCTTCTGCTTCTCGTAGAATATCAGGTCCAAAAATCTGACTCTCTCCTACTTCCGGGCAGTTCAAAGGGGTGCGACACTTTATTCCGTACATGAATTCAAATGGGGCCATTTGCAAACTAGCTTGATAACTGTTGTTGTACGAAAATTCTGCAAACGGCAGACAGTCTTCCCACTTAGATCCATATTCTAACAAACATGCTCTCAGCATAACTTCGAGTATTTGATTTACTCGCTCCGTTTGTCCGTCGGTCTGAGGGTGATATGCGGTGCTGAAATCTAGACGGGTTCCTAAACCTTCTTGAACTTTCTTCCAGAATCTCGAGGTAAACTGAGTTCCTCGATCCGATACGATGTTCTTGGGGACTCCATGAAATTTGACGATCCTTGCGATGTATAACTCCGCTAGCTTAGAACTCTGATATGTGGTCTTGACGGGTAAGAAATGGGCGACTTTGGACAATCTATCCACTATGACCCAGATAGAGTCATTTCCCCTACTAGAAGTAGGCAATCCGGTGATAAAGTCCATTCCAACGGATCCCATTTCCATTCCGGAATCTGCAATGGTTGCAACAATCCAGCGGGTCTTTGATGTCCCACCTTGACTCGCTGACATATATCACACTTGGCGATATAGCTTCTGATTTCTCTCTTCATCTTATGCCACCAAAATTCCTCTTTCAAATCTTGATACATCTTAGTTCCTCCGGGCTGGATAGAATAAAGAGTATCATGAGCTTCCTTGAGAATAACTTCTTTAACTCAGAATCTGCGGGTACACAAAGGCGACCTTTGTACCACAGAACTCCTTCTTTGTCTTCGGTGAATCCGGGTACTTTGCCTTTATCGATACGATGCTTGATTCCGTTAATACTAGCATTTCATTTCTGCGCCTCTTTGATCTGGCTGATCAAAGTGGGTTGAAGTTCTATGCTAGCCAAAAATCCTTCACTCACTAATTCCATTCGAAAATCTTCCATCTCTTTGTGCAAACTTGGTTGCTCCTTCAAAATCATGGAGTTCAAGCGGCACGACAATCTGCTAAGGGCATCTGCTACTACGTTGGCTTTACCAGGGTGATAGTGAATGTCCAGATCGTAATCTTTGATTAACTCAATCCATATTCTCTGCCTCATATTCAACTCCTTCTGAGTGAATATATACTTCAGGCTCTTGTGATCGGAATAAATCTCACAACGATTTCCCATCAGGTAATGCCTCCATGTCTTCAGGGCTAGAACTACGGCTGCGAGATCGAGTTCATGGGTTGGGTAATTTTGCTCATGTTGTTTCAGTTGTCGAGATAGATAAGATATAACTTTGCCTTCTTTCATTATCACACATCCGAGACCGATCTTGGATGCCTCACAATACACGTCAAAGGGCTTCGTGATATCCGGCATGATTAAGATTGGGGATCCAATCAATCTCCTCTTGAGTTCTTGAAAACTCGCTTCACATTTGTCGGTCCATTCAAACTGCTTGTCCTTCTTCAACAATTGGGTCATGGGTCTGGCGATACTCGATAATCCTTCTACGAACTTGCGGTAATATCCCGCCAATCCGAGAAATGCACGAACTTGGGTTTGAGTGGTTGGGGCTTGACGATCTTCGACATCTTTCACTTTTGCAGGGTCAACGGCAATTCCTCCGGCTGATACAATGTGGCCGAGGAATCCTATCTCCTGTAACCAGAATTCACATTTGCTAAACTTGGCATACAGCTGATGCTCTCTAAGAGTTCCAAGAATGGTCCTTAGGTGTAGCTCATGTTCTTCTTACGATTTGGAATAAATCAGAATGTCATCGATGAAAACAACGACAAACTTATCCAGGAAGTCCATAAAAATCTTATTCATGAGATTTATGAAATAAGCGGGGGCATTGGTTAATCCAAAAGACATGACGGTATACTCATATAATCCATATCTAGTGGTAAATGAAGTCTTGGGAATATCCTCTGCCCGAATTTTGAGTTGATGATAGCCAGTCCTAAGATCAATCTTAGAAAACACTTTGGCACCGGTCAACTGATCAAACAAATCTTCTATGTTGGGCAAGGGGTACTTGTTTTTGATGGTGACATCATTCAACTTCCGATAATCCGTACACAAACGGTTACCTCCATCTTTCTTGTCCACAAACAAAACAAGTGATCTCCATGGTGACGCACTTGGTTGAATCAATCCAATTTCTAGCATGGCATCCAGTTGCTTCTTCAGTTCTACTAGTTCATACGGGTTCATACTATATGGTCTCTGGGCTATGGGTCCTGTTCCGGGGATTAGTTCGATGATAAACTCGATAACTCGATCTGGGGGCATACCGGGCAAAGCATCTGGAAATACATCGGGGTATTCACAGACTATCCGGACTTGGTCAATGGTAGGTTGGGCTATACTCTTGTTGCACTTGAATTGACGAGTTAAGGTTTGAGATATATGCTCGACTGATATTCCGGCTGTACTGGTCATGGTGATGGCTTTCTTTGCACAGTCAATCAATCGTTTATGTTTGGACATCCAATCCATTCCTAGTACTACTTCCAAACCTTTAGTTCCGAGTACTATCAGGTTAGCATAAAAATCTATGCCATGCATTCGGATAGGGACGGCTTTGCAAATTTGCCTAGCCTTGGTGGTTGAACCGGGAATTTGAACGATCATAACATGCTTCAGTTTTGTTTGTTGAATCTTACTAGTGCAGGCAAATTCTTCGGTGACAAATGAATGTGATGCACCAGAATCGAACAACACTCTAGCAAGTACTGAATTAACAGAAAACATACCCAACACGACGTCTAGCGCTTCCTGAGCTTCTTCAGCATGCATGAGAAAAAGACGGCCGTTGCAGTTGAGCGAATTCCCTGGTGCAAACCTTCTTCCTGGTTGAACACGACGCTGCTGCTGAGCTGGGGCATTTGCATTGGGGGCTGTGGCATTCTTCTTGTTGGGGCACTCGTTGGAGTAGTGACCCTTATTTCCACAGTCATAACAAGTTACTTGTGACTTGTCCTTTGCTGCAACAGGCACAACATTGCTTCCAGTCCTCAGGGCAGTGTTGGGGTTGGCAGTAGCATTGTTGTTGTTGAACTTAGGTGGGGCACGGTTGAAATTGTTAGAGTTTCCGGGGTTGTTGTGATTTCCTCCGGCCCTAGGGTTTCCATGGTTGGGATAGGTCGAACGGTTCATCGGGGGTCTGTTGGTTCTCGGGGAAAATCCTGGAGATGGGTTAGGGCGGTACTTTGGGGTCTGATGGGTTCCTGGTTGATGCATCATGCGACGCTTGCGGTTCTCATTGGCTTGGTTGATCTTTCCTTCCATCTGGATGGCAGAGTCGACAAGGGCTTCGATATCCGCAAAGGGGATATTTACTAACACAGTCTGCATCTCATCGTGCAGACCATTCATGAATCTTTCTTTCTTCTTGGCTTCGGTATCGATCTCATTCGGGGCATACCTAGCTAATGACAAAAATTGGTCATGGTATTCCACTACGGTCATCCTTCCTTGCCTCAGTTCCCTGAACTCATCTCTCATTCTCTTGATCAAACCTGGTGGCACATGGGTTCTGCTGAACTTGACTTTGAATTCCTCCCAGGTCATCATCTGTCCTCCGGTCATTGCACGAACACTGTTCCACCATGCTCTGGCATCTCCGGATAGATAGTGGGTGGCGAACAGAACTTTCTCGTTAGCTTCCACTCTGGCGACTTCTAGGTTATTTTCCATGGTTTGCAGCCAATCATCAGCGTCTAAGGGCTCTTCTGACTTAGTGAAAACAGGTGGGTTGGTGTTCTGGAAATTCTTGAGCTTAGGTCCATGGTTTTCCTGGTTTCCGTGGCCTTGATTGTTGTGGGCTAGCTGGGCTATCTGTTGAAGGGTGGCTAGATTGGCTTGACGTTCGGCTCTTTCATCTTCGCGGTCAGAAACCAACATTTGCAGGATCTGCAACATCGGGTCCGGGGATGAACCACTTCCTCCGCGTGGCATCTGAAGATTGAGATAGATCATGAGAAAAGAGGGAAATTTCTAAGGTTCAGGGCTTTGAAAAGTTTTTTTAAAGTTTGACTCTGATTTTTTTTGCAACTTGCTTTTCATTCATTCATTCACACGATACAACACACACCACAACAAAGGTAAACAGATGGTTTTAGGTACCATTCTGGAAACTACGATACAGTGGGACCGAATACTACTCACTACGCTAGTGCTCAAGTGCTACTACTCCTTGGAGTCGGTGTAGTCGTCATTCTCATCATCATCGTCATCATTGATGAAGGCGAAATCCTCCTCATCGGTGAAGAAATCCATAGCCTGATCATCGAGAAAATCATCATCATTGCTGAGATAGGAGTAGGGGTCTCCACAAAGATCCTCTCCAGCATTCTCCCTTTCTTCCAACTGCATGTCTCTCTCGTGGATGGTCTCCTCCAAAGACGAGATACGGTGGCGAAGACGGGCAATGATGCACTCCTTCTTGTCGAGCTGATGGCGGCAAGACTTGCGATCCTTTGCTAGCATGGCGATGGTCTGATCCTTCGTCTTGATAATGGCAGACTTGTGGTTGCAGTAGTCACGACAATTATCCAACTCCTGCTGACAATCGTACATCATGAAGCTAAGGTGGTCCAACTGAGTCTTCAGCTCGTGGTGGTATGGGGCTTCAAGTGGCTGTCCATTAGCATCATGCCTTGGGCAAAACTCAAAGCAGGTACCCTTGATCTGGTTGATACTCTGCCCACACAGATGGGCAAGAGCTTCTGCATAATACAGCAAGTCCATCGAGCCAGTTGTTTTCTCTTAAGGTGAACTGAATTCCCTCCGCAGTGGGAGGTTCAATCTTTCCTCAGAGACTTGCAAAAATTAGCCACTACAGATCTTCTCCTCCTTGATCATTGAGCTAAGATCCGAAGAACTTGAGGTGCAGACGCTCCAGAAGTTCCGAAAGCTGGTCCGAATCCCTCTCTAAGATAAGGTCTCCTCCATTTCCCAACTGGTAAAACTTGCTGTACTTCACATCCATCTAAAAGAATATAAGATGAGTAAGTTAGTAGAGTGACCAAGTGTGTCAAATTTTATGTATTTTGCAAGAGTTTTTGAGGAACATGAATTTTCATTAAAGAATCAAAGTGATAAGAATTGGAATAAGCTTTTGTAAATATTTGCTTTCTTTGGTTTTGAAACTAAGTTTTTGATTCCAAATTTCCAGTCTAACTAGGGTCTCCTATGGTTAGGATGGCTCTGATACCAACTTGTCAACACCCGGATTTTTAATCCCAGATGCATGTTATGCCATACATCGCAATCCCAAGATTACCATTTTTGCGAGACATAACAAAATTGGATACCACAGTACATCATCCATTACAAACCATACATAAGGTCTTACACAAATAAGGATCTCATGATCCAGTTCTTAATACAACTCAACCAGCGGAAATACGTAATAATAACGGTAGCGTAGGCGAAGCTCCATCTTCGGGGTCACAGGCAATGCTGACGATGGGAGATGATCCTAGTTATCGTAACCTTCCTGGGGTCCATCCTCCAGGTACTCCTCTTCATAGTCGCAGGGAATAGCCAGGGACAAAGCCATGCGTACTCTTTAAGTACTCGCAAACTAATACTAACAAGTGAAGGGGGTTTTTGTAGTAGGACACTAAGCTCTAGGGTTGTTTTGCAAAAAGACAGATTTCCATCTACTAAGTTCAGAAGCAAGAGAAAGCTAGTCAAATTTTATGACACCTAAGTGGGAACTTGAATTTCATATCACAACTATGTTGTGGTCAAGTCAAAGTCTCAGTTCGTTTCAAAAAGTCATTTTGAAAACATCTGACGGGGGAACAGTATGGCCACTCCAACTGTCCATAACCGCGGACGTGGCTATTCGAATAGTTTGACACTCTACAGAGATTGTACACTTTCACCACAACATTCGATACATCCGTCAAGAACAAATCCTGAATTCACCATACTCGATGTCACGGATAATCAATCCTAACCTTTCAATTACGCCCTAGTATAAGCACCTCTCATGTGAGTTTGGCTTCCCAACCATGACCAATCGTCATCTTGGAGTCTGCAGTGGACAATCTTCACGAGGTAGCCTCAGCTCAGACCTTGGCCATGAGGGAACCAATACTAAGGTATATAAGCTTCCAGTCAAGCCCTACCCAATTCTCGGGTATTGTGGTTGTACGGTAAAATTGGAATGGTATCGCATCCAGACAACCATCAGTTTTATAAAGGGCTAAGGCTCATGCCTCAACATTTTCATCACCATAAATCATCTGGTGTTTGGAAACACATGTCCAAAACATTTCAATAGAATGATCCATCATTCCAAGGTTTTCATAACCATTTTTCCACCAAGTATTCCCATCTAAGTTGATCAGGTTTTATGCTTAGAACTAGCATCTACAAGTGGGGGTAAGTACTAATGAGGGGTGGTAAACTAGTGGAGTTTAACTAAGTTCAATCTCATGCCTTAGGAGGACATAAAGATTATCTAGCTTGGGCCAAATTTTATGCTCTTTATGCAGCCTTCAATTATCTTTCTAGTATCTACCATTTACTTAAGTAAACTCTAAGTACTAGCTTTGATAAAGAAATAAAGTATAAAGCTTGTAAGTAAAACTAGGATTGGTTTATCAAGTGGTTATGATCATATATGCTTAAGGAATATAGTTGGCATGGTAACAAGCAAGTATATGCTTGCATAGGTCAACTTGATTAGTAAGGGTTTCCTTGTGCAGAGCAGTGGTTGAAGTTCTCCTCGGCTTCTTCTTCGTAGTATCCTCCTTCCTCCTCGTATCCTTGGTCGGTACTAGCGTCTATGAATAAATACGAGGTACACAATCACCAAACAATACTTAATTACTTTCAATCATCACACAAAAGGGTCCTATAGATGATCTAGCATCATCACTAACATTACAAGATTAAAGCTTGGTTTAATTTCTTTTATTTTTAGACAAGTAATTTCTACTCATTGAAAAACTACTTAAGATTTAATATTCTGCAAACGAAACATGGGATCAAGTTGACACATGTCATCACCACACATTTCAGTATATGGGAATTTGATTTAAAGTGGTGTCACAATTTACTAAGGTTTAACCTTTTATTTTACTTAAATAAAGTGACTAGAAATGCCTATGTGGCATTCTTTTATTACTTGAACATTATTTCTGTAACTAAACCCAAATGTTTTTATATATTCTGAAAGGTATGATCAAATGTGATTTTTGAGAGTTGGAATCAACTCAAAAGATATTATAGCTTGAATTTGAAAAATGTTTGAATGCAGAAAAGGTTCTGCCTTGTTATTTTTACCAAGGTTGATCTATAGATTCAAATGATTTGAATCCAATGGGCTTGGATTAAGCATTTCAAGACCTTTCTGACAAAATTGGTTTCATTCAATTTGGTTCACTGAATCGAGTTGGGTTGATTTTTGAAACTAGGTAGAGAACTGTGTTTGAATTAAAATGGAAAAATCCAAATTCAAACGAGTGGGCTGCGCGGGAAACGATAATGGGCTGGCCCGGTGTCACTCCGCGGCGCGTGGCTCGACTGACAGGGGGGTTCCACCAGTCAGTGGTTCTTTAAACGCGAAGCGATACGGGGCAATCTCATCCGCATGATCTAAGTCTAATCGAACGGCTGCTACTCATCGTCCACGTCGGGCGGCGCCGGCGAGACAGAAACCTAACGCGGTAGGTGGGGGTGGTCGGGGGCTCACCGGGGCTCAGGCGAGGGTCGGCAAGGCGGGCGAACAACGAATCTCCTGGTACCGGCAGCTTCTTCTGGGTGGACAAAATCGACGGTGCCCTTCTTCTCCAGAGGCGGCCTGCTCCGGCCAAATTCCGGCGATTCGCTGCTAGCCTTGCTCCGGGAACAGGGTGGAACGATCAGTGAGGAGAGGGGAGTGAGATGGTGTGAAGAGTTTGAGCGGGGGATGCCTCTATTTATAGTCTCGACGACGAGACCGAACGGACTGGGCAGGCGACGATGGCGACATGGCTACGGGCTGCTAGAGGCATGGCCGGCGGTGGCAATCAATCGGTGGTCTCCTGGCAATTCTCTATGGCTTTAATGCATGTGTAGGGGCGGTGGCAAATGGTCTAGAACATGTGATGCTCTGCACAGCAGAGGCGGCATCTTCGACGACGAGCGGTGGCCGTGAGGCATGGGGCGGCGAACGGGGATGTCTGGCGCTCTCTTGGGACGGTGGTGATCGTGTATGCACGCGGGGAGGGCGGCGTGCGGTCTGTGGGCGTGTGTCGAAGGTGGCGCTCTGGCGCATGCTCGACATGATTGACAGAGGCACGGGCACGGGCATTCCTGGGTGCTCTGGTCGATGTCTTCGAGGCAGGGCTGGTCGAGAGGGGGCGGTGAGGCATGGGTGATCTCCCAGACAAGGATGGCATGGCTAGTTCCTCTCCTAGCTTGCTGTCTACACTGGGGTGGCATGGGTGGATTCGGCTATTCACCATTGATGACATTGCCAAGCTTAAAATGGTGCTAGATGTTTACAAATGAGCTAGATAATCTACTAAAGCCTAGTTGCAACCAGAGAGGGAACAAGTTAGGCTCAAATCACTGCTCCAAATAGTGTTTGGATTTTATTTGATTTGCATCTGCAAGGTGTTTGATGAAATGGCCGCATTAATTCAAGTTTTGAATTTTGAAAAGATCTTTGGTGGGTGTGCTAGGTAGGTGCTGGTGAGTCGGTAGACGCTTGGGTTTTGAAAGTTGAGCTTGTTTGAGTGGTTTTTGAAAAAGTGGGATCTTCCCATATGATAAAGATTCAATTTTAAACTGTCATTTAAACTATGCATTTGAATGTTTCTGGATGATCACAAGGTGGGCCTTGATACTGCAAGGGGTGGAAAGATCCAAACAAGTTTCTGTTAAGTTCTGAAAGTTAGAGACAGCCAAAGTAGTCATGGGAGTTAAATTGGTCAAAATGACCATTCCCTTATTTTGTTTGTTTTGATTTATTTGTCTTTGGGAAAAGTGTGGGGATTGTTTAGATGATGTTTATTTCACCTAAGAATCCTTTTACAAGCAAAGAAACACATAAACAAGGTAATTCAAAAGAATTCAAAATGGGATGCATACACACATGGATGCTTTCATATTTTTATTTAGAAACGTTTTTGTTAATCCTAATTTTGGTGATTAGAGTTTGATGATTCTAGTTTAATATTTTTGGGATGTTACAAGGTCTTCCCAAAGTAATAGGACAAGAAGCATTGTATTCAACATCCAAAACATACAAATACACAGGGACATAAGCATTGTTAACCATAATGAGAACATCATTAATACTCCCCATGAGTTTCTTATTAGCATTATCATTGAGTGGAACATCCAAATAACAATCTTCCAAAGGTGGCAAATCAAGCATTTCATAAATATTCCTATGCATAATTGAGAAACTAGAACCAATATCACATGAAGATTTGAGATCAAAGTCGTTCACTTGTATATTAACAATGGGTTCCCAACTATCTTCTATTTTCCTAGGAATAGAAGCTTTGTGTTTTAGCTTCTCTTCCTTAATTTTAACAAGAGCATATGTAATGTGTTTGGTGAAAGCAACATCCATATCACTAGCATCAGGACTTCTAGCAAGCTTTTGTAGGAACAAAATCACTTTAGAAATATTGCAACCATCAATATCAAAGTCAAACTTAGCATCACTAGTAGTAGGCTCAATAGGCATAGTAGGAGGAGGAACAGGGACTACTTGTGGTTTAGTGGTGATGGTGCACACACTATTATTTCTATCAATTTCAGCTTCCTTTTCCCACCTAGCATGAATTTGAGCTAATAGCCTAACATTTTCATCAATAGTAACTTGTATGGCATGCGTAGTAGCAAAGGTGTTTTCTATAGTTTTAGGTTTAGCAGCCATTTTATTAATCAAGGAGGACTGAGCTTCAGACAAAGAGGATATATTTTTCTCAACAGTTAAAAGCTTCCTCTATAGTCTTATTGAAAGTGGTTTGTTTACTAATAAAGTCCTTGAGCATGACTTAAAGTTCAGAGGGGGCACTTCTAGCATTATTGTAAGAGCTTCCATAGGAATTGCCATTATTAGGAGGATAAGGCCTATAATTGTTGTTGCTACCAAAATTATTCCTATAGGCATTGTTGTTGAAATTGTTTTTTCTAATGAAGTTCACATCAACTTGCTCTTCTTGAGCAACCAAAGAGGCTAAGGGAACACTATTAGGATCTAGAGGAGCTTTCCCATTAACAAGCATAGCCATAATAACATCAATCTTTTCACTCAAAGAGGAAGTTTCCTCAACAAAATTTACCTTCTTACCATGTGGAGCTCTCTCAACATGCCATTTAGAGTAGTTAACCATCATATTATCAAGGAGCCTTGTTGCAGCACCCAAAGTGAGGCCCATGAAAGTTCCTCCGGTAGCTAAATCCAACAGATTTCTTGAGACAAAGTTCAAACCTGCAGAAAAAGTCTGGATAATCATCCAAGCAGTGAGTCCGTGAGTGGGGCAATTCTTAACCAAAGATTTCATTCTTTCCCAGGCTGGAGCAACATGTTCACTATCAAGTTATTTAAATTTCATAATGTCACTTCTGATAGATATAATCTTAACAGGAGGATATTATTTTCTAATAAAAGCATCTTCGCACTTAGTCCAAGAATCAATAATATTTTTAGGCAAGGATAGCAACCATTCTTTACTTTTCCTCTCAAGGTGAAAGGAAAAAGCTCGATCTTAATAATATCTCCATCTACATCCTTATACTTTTGCATCTCACAAAGTTCAACAAAGCTATTGAGATGGGCAGCAGGATCATCAGAACTAGCACCAGAAAATTGCTCTCTCATCACAAGATTCAACAAAGAAGGCTTAATTTCATAAATGGTAGCATCAGAAGAAGGTGGAGCAATAGGTGTGCTAAGGAAATCATTGTTGTTGGGGCTAGTGAAGTCACACAACTTGGTGTTCTCAGCAGAGTTCATTGTTGATGGCGCCAGAGAACTTGGTGCTTGATGTGGAGTCTTGTTGGGAACCCCAAGAGCAAGGTGTGAAGCAGCACAACAGCAAGTTTTCCCTCAGTAGATACCGAGGTTATCGAACCAGTAGGAGGAAGAAAACTTCACACAGGTGTTGCTAACAACACGGAGATCTGCATATTACAAACTCAAGACTTTGCCCCAACGAATCAGTGAGGTTGTCAATCTCACCGGTTTGCTATAACAAAGGATTAAACATATGGTGTGGAAGGTAATGGTTTGCAACAAGTAAACAAGTAACAGTGGAGGATGTACCAATGGTAAAGATTGGACCGGGGTTCATAGTTCACTAGATGTGCTCTCCTTAGATAAACAACATGGCATGCAGGGTAAACAAATTACAACAAGGCAATTGACAGGAACTGAGCAAGGCAAAACAATGCAATTACTAGTCAGAAAGATCCAATGAGATTCGATTAGGCAATACAACAAGATACATAGATTGCCATCCAACTGCATCTATGACTAGAAGTCCACCTTCAGGTTATCATCTGAACCCCCTCCAGTATTAAGTTGCAAGCAACAAACAACTGCTTTAAGCAAAGTGTGTAAGGTAAACAGTCCACATGTTCCATGAACAAGAGACCGTTGTTTTCTCCCTAGTAGCAACAACACATCTACAACCGAAGAGATTATTGTCACTTCCCTTGGAAACTAGAGGCATGAACCCACTATCGAGCATAAATACCCCCTCTTGGAGTCACTAGCAACTACTTGGCCAAGATAGCTACTAACAATGGAGAGCATGCAAGATCACAAACAACACAAACATGATAGGATCCTAAAGACAAAACCTTTAATCAAACCAACATAATAATCTCAATATCTATCGGATCCCCGCAAACACAACATGCATGATTACAAATATATTAGATCTTCATCATGAACGGAGCTCACAAGATCTACACATGAAAGCACAAAGAAGGAGATACAACAATCTAGATACTACATGGACCCATAGTACAAGGTGTAACTACTCACGCATCATACCGGAGAGAAGGCCTCCAGGATGATCTCCCTTCCGGCAGTGTGCCGGGAAGAACTTTAGATCCCCCCGATCTAGGGACGATGGTGGCTGCAGCTACAGAAGGTTTCGTGGAGATTTGATTGGGTGGTTAGGGTTTCTGCATCGGGGGATTCTTATAGGTGAAGGGAGAGGCCGAGGTGGCGACTAGGGGGGGTCAAACCCTACCCAGGCGCGGGCCCTCCCCTGGCCGCGCCTGGGGGGGGGGGCGGTGACCGCCCTGGCACGCTTCCTCGTCTCCCCTCTGGACTTGTTGTTCCCCACAGAAAGTAATTGACTTTGGCTTTTGTCCCGTCCAATTCTGAGAATATTTCTTTACTAGCTTTTTTGAAACCAAAAACAGCAGTAAACAGGCAACTAGAACTGTGGCAACTTGTTAATAGGTTAGTACCAGAAAACATGTAAAAAGCACCTAAAAGTGTAGACAAAGCAAAGCAAAGTAGATACTAACAAGCATGGAATATTAAAAATTATAGATACGTTTCTGACATATCAGAAGCAGACCCTTACCACAGAGGCAGCAAGCTAGGAGATGGAGGATGTCAAGCTGGTCAACCTCCTGGACCAAATTTTGGTTCGGGATGCTAAGATAGAGTCTGGCAAACTCCCAGCGATAGATGTTCCCTCCCTCTCCCTTGCCGAGAAAGTGTTTCATAACACTAAACTCGTATTTGAGAAGTTGCACCTGGAACACATTGTAAGTTTCTGATTCTTATTTGCATTTATTTTATTATCATATCGTCTAGCGCCCAAGCGTCAAGTTAGATAAACATTGTTGAATCTGATTTGATGCTTCTGGGATGCAAAAGAACAATGTAGTGTAGCCCCCAAGGCTCGTGCTGTATTTTTACTTTGTTAAATTTGCAGCCTGAGTCTTAGTAGCTGTCTGACGGTATTCCATCTCTAAACTGACAGAAAATTGCATCTTCCAACCAGGAATTACTCAAGAACATATGCAATAAATGCAAGGAGATCAAAGCCCTACGCCTTGAGAATTCAAAGTTAAAAGTTTAAAAATATGAAGCAGAAGGTAAAGTTTTCTCATTTCCTCTTTGTCAGTTAGCTATTGTCATCATCAAACTTGTTCTGTCCGACTGATATTTTTCCCTTTGCAGAACTATTGTCTGAGTCTAGAAAGGTGGTGGAGTAATCCGAGAACTTCAACATCTTGGAAATGGAGAATACTGAGCTCCGAGACAAGCTTGAGAAGCTTACTATTGAATCGGAGAAATCTGTAGCTGCTTTCTTGGAGTCAAGCAACCATGAGACCGTGAGGCTCGAGAAGCTGGTAGCCCTCCAAGATAAACAATTGAATGCTCTTTAGAAGGACTTCGATAGTCAGAGGGATCTAGCCCAGGCCATAGGGAGTGAGCTAAATAGCCTCCGTGAGGAGCATGCCTAGTGGAATCATTCTGTGCTAGGTAAGATTTCCGACTTACTTTATTTGATTGATTTTTCGACTTTCTTTTTGAGTCAAATTTTGACTCTTGGTTTTTTCCTAGCCTCCCTAAACCTTTCCGACTCTCCTACCTACGAACCTCGCCTCGAGCGCATCAAGCTCGTCGGAGATATTTTGTTTGACTTCCACCAGACTCTTGAAGAGGCTGGCGAGTCTGTCAAACTTTCCGATTTGCACAAGTTGCCAGTGCAAGAGGTGAGGGACAAGGCCAAGGAGATTCCGAAGATTACCGATGATTGGAAGATCTCCTACGCTCGGACTGCTGCACAAACTGCTCTTACCATGGTGATGAGCCACCACGGCGAGAGGGAAATCTGGCATGTCACCAAATGTATTGCCAAGGAGAACGATGAGGGTAACCTGCAGGACATCAAGGCAATCCAAGATTTCTGTGCAGGTTACCCTTGCCATGTGGCAGAGATGACCAATTACACGACGCCATTCTTCGAATTCATCGCTATGCCTCCCTCTCCTCAAGAGCCAGAAGACAACCTCGCTGAAGCAGCTTCCGAGTCTGAGGTTCAGGGCAACAATGTTCTCGATTCCAGCGCTCCACGCTCTTCATCACCACCACCTGAATCTATAGCATAAACAGTTTATACGCATTATTCTAAACTTGGGCAATGTATTGATGGAAACACTATTTTTATTATGCTGGTCTGTAAAAACTGATGCTTTTACTATCGTAGCACTTTTTTTTGCATGTATTTTATGTGTGTGCTTGAAACATTTGTTTATCTGGCTCTCTGCCTCATCCCTTTCATGAGCCGTCCAAACTTTAGCACAGAAACTTTGCCGAGTAACGGAGCGCAATTGCTAAACCAGTTTAAACTCGGAAACAAAGCTGGCTTCCAATACCAACAATTCATTACTCGGAAGATACCCACGTCTAAGAAATCAAATAAAATACCAAAGTGTAAACAATAAATTAAATTTTTTTACCCTAAGGTAACATTTTTTAGTTATTCAAAAATCATAACAAGAATGAACATGAGCATAAAGTACTTTCAAGCATTCTGGTATTTTTGAAAATAACATGCTATTTTGGAAATAAGATGGAAAAAAACTTATCAAAGATAACATATGAGGAAACCAAAACTTAATTTCACTTTGAACATGTACATATATGATTACAAGGAAATATAACTAAGAATAGAAGGGAATAGCTGTGCAATATTCCATGGACGGTCTATCTCATCTGGGTCTGTGCTACCGCTAGTTCTCTTTATCTTCCGAGTATCTAGTATTTCCTTGACTGGTCTCATATCGGTTAAATAATACGACCCATTATGCAGAACTCAGCCAATCATAAAAGATCATTCCCAAATCAAGGAAAGTTTGTTCTTTCTTTTTTTGCACAAGTTGGAGAACCAAATCGCCTTTCCTAAAAGAACGGTTTTGAACTCTCTGACTATGGTACTTGCACAACTTCTGCTGATAGGCTGTAGATGTCCACTCAGCAACAACACGTACTTCTTCGATTATATCGAGATCATTCTGTCGAGAAACTTCTGCATCCTCTTCGATATACGCTCTGACTCATGGAGACTAATGAATTAGATCACTTGGAAGAACTGCTTCTGCAACATAGACCAAGAAGAAAGGAGTGTATCCCGTTGATCTGTTAGGAGTTATACGCAATCTCCATATCATAGATGGTAATTCTTCCGCCCAAGCCCCTGAGGCACGACGAAGCGGTGCCTCGAGACGAGGTCGGAGTCCTTGTAAAATAAGACCATTAGTTCTTTCGACTTGTCCATTAGCTTGTGGATACGCGACTGATGCAATATCGAGTCGGATCCCTTGTTCTTTGTAGAATTCGGCAAGTTCTCCCATGGAAAAATTGCTCCCATTGTCAGTAATTATACTATGCGGATATCCGAATCGTATGATCATGTCCTCAATGAACTTTCTGGTTGTGGCTCCATCACAACTGGTTAAGGTTTTAGCCTCAATCCACCTTGTAAATTTAGCCAGCATCACTAGTAGGTGAGTAAATCCACACTTTGCCGTACGAAATGGCCCTACCATATCAAGCCCCCAGACTGCAAATAGCCATGTCATAGGGATTGTTCGCATTTGTTCAGCCGGAACATGTGCCTGATGGTCGTACTTTTGGCAGCCTTTGCATGTTTTGACCCGTTTGTCGGCATCCGCCTTAGCTGTAAGCCAAAAGAATCCGTTTCTAAAAGCTTTTGCCACTAAGGATATGGATACATCATGGTGACCACACTCGCCTTCGTGGATTTCTCGTAAGATTTCCACTCCTTCCGAAGAAATAAATCGCTGGAAAACGCCAAAAACACTTCGCTTATAGAGCTCACCATTTATTATAGTGTAGGATTTTGCTCGTCGGACAATCTGCCGGCTCAAGACTTCGTCTTCGGGTAATTTTCCGTCTATGAGGAAATCTAGATATGGTTTTGTCCAGCTAGGAATTACAGCCAGAACTGCTATTTAAGGTGAGTCAGATTTCGTCGGATAGCCCTCATCAACTCTGGTTATGGAGGGGACCCTTAACCTCTAAAAAAGCACCATCTGGTACTTGTTTCTGCACAAAGCCTATCCTTGATGGAGCATTTGCTTCCTCATTTTCTGCTCGAGGGATGTGTTGTACTTCAAAACCCTCGAACAATTTAGATAAACCATGTGCTTGTTGGCATTGCAGATATCAGATACTTGCTGAGCAACTAAATCCGAGTCTCTGTAACACAGGAATCTTGTTATGCCAATGTTCTTGGCCATGCGTACTCCATGCAACAGTGCTTCATACTCGGAAATATTCTTGGTTTCCATAAAGTGTATTTCTAACACATAGAATAGATTATCTCCTTCAGGTGATTTGAGCACCACGCCAGCCCCCGAGCCTCCGCATGCTTTTGATCCGTCAAAGTGAAGGGTCCAAAATTCTGAGTCTGGAGGACTTGTATTTTCTGCCTTCTCCGTCCAATCAACAACAAAGTTGGCAAGTATTTGGGATTTGATTGTTGTACGCGGCTTGTACTCAACATCAAAAGCTGCAAGCTCTATTCCCCACTTTGCGACACGACCTATGGCATCGCGATTATTGATTATATCTCGCAGGGGAGCAGTGCTCACCACTGTTGTAACATCCCAAAACTACTAAGCTTGGATCATCAAACTCTAATCACCAAAATTAGGATTAACAAAAACTTTTCTAAATAAAAATATGAAAGCATGCATGTGTGTATGCATTCCAATTTGGATTCTTTAGAATTGCCTTGTTTATGTGTTTCTTTGCTTGTAAAAGGATTCTTAGGTGAAATAAACATCATCTAAACAATCCCCACACTTTTCCCAAAGACAAATAAATCAAAACAAAAAAAATAAGGGAATGGTCATTTTGGCCAATTTAACTCCCATGCCTACTTTAGTTGTCCCTAACTTTCAGAACTTAACAGAAACTTGTTTGGATATTTGCACCCCTTGATAGTACTCATAACAAAGTACCAAGGCCCACTTTGTGATCATCCAAAAACATTTCAATGCATAGTTTAAAGGACAGTTCAAAATTGAATCTTTATCATATGGGAAGATCCCACTTTTTCAAAAACCACTCAAACAAGCTCAACTTTCAAAACCCAAGCATCTACAGACTCACCAGCACATGCCTAGAACACCCACCAAAAATCTTTTCAAAATTCAAAACTTGAGTTCTTGCGGCCATTTTATCAAACACTTGGAGGCACCAAATCAATCTGGCCAACTTCACTATTTTGAGCAGTAATTTGGCTAAGCAATGTTCACCATTGATCACCCTTGTCTCCCTCAGTGCCAACCAGTGCTTGGACAAACCCTAGCCCCTACCCTTTGCCCCATGCCATGCCAACCCGAGCACCCCCTTTCCAGCCGACCATGGCTAGCTAGCCAGAGCAAGCACCAAGCCTAAACATCATGTCTAGGACACAGCCCACTGTCCAGCGCCACCCCCTGTCCAGCGCTCAAACCCTACCAGCCACTGGACCACACGCCCAAGCCATGCCAAGCTCCTCTGAGCGCATGCCGAGAGCGCGCCAAAGCGCCACCCTCGACACACGCCCAAAGACCGCGCGCCGCCCTCGCCGCGTGCATACGCGATCACCACCGTCCCAGGAGACCGCCAGACATCCCCGTTCGTCGCCCCATGCCTCACAGCCACCGCTCGCTATCGAAGACGCCGCCTCTTCCGTGTAGAGCATCGCATGCTCCAGACCGTTTGCCACCGCCCCTACATGCGCATTAAAGCCATAGAGCATCGCCAGGAGACCACCGATCGATTGCCACCGCCGGCTATACCTCTAGCAACCCGTAGCCATGTTGCCACCGTCGCCTGCCCACTCCGTTCGGTCTCACCGTCGAGACTATAAATAGAGGCCTCCACCGCTCAAACTCTTCACACCATCTCACTCCCCTCTCCTCACTGGTCGTTCCACCCCGTTCCTGGAGCAAGGCGAGCAGCGCATCCCCGGAATTTGGCCGGATCCCGCCGCTGCTGGAAAAGAAGGGAGCCAGTGATTGGAGCCGCCCCAAGAGAAGTTGCCGGTACCAGGAGGTTCGCCATCGTCGACTTAAATGTTACGCTGTCGCCGACCCTACCTGAGCCCGGTGAGCCTCCCATGACCCCCAACGCGCGCTAGGGTTCGAGCTACTTGACTAGTTCATCGTCGATGACGACCCTCAGCCGTTGATCTTACTTCTAATCCAACGCACCACGTTGCCCCGTACCGCTTCGCACCCCCCTGTCTTACTGACGCGTGAGATCAACAACTTAACCAGCCAGCGTAAGCGCTGTGCTTAGCAGGCCAGCCCATTAGCAGTTCCCACGCAGCCCAGTCATTTGAATTTGGATTTTTCCATTTTCATTCAAACATAGTTCTGTACCTAGTTTCAAAAATCTACCCAGCTCGATTTAGTGAACCAAATTGAATGAAACCAATTTTGTTAGAAAGGCCTGGAAATGCTGAATCCCAGTCCGTTGGATTCAAATCATTTGGATTTGTAGATCACCCTAGGTAAAAATAACAAGGCAGAACCTTTTCTGCATTCAAACATTTTTCAAATTTAAACCATAATAGCTTTTGAGTTGATTCCAACTCTCAAAAATCACATTTGATCATACCTTTCAGAATATATAAAAACATTTGGGTTTACTTACAGAAATAATGATGAAGTAATAAAAGAATGCCACATAGGCATTTCTAGTCACTTATTTTAATTAAAATAAAAGGTTAAACCTTATTAAATTGTGACACAACTTTAAATCACATTCCCATGTACTGAAATGTGTGGTGATGACATGTGTCAACATGATCCCATGTTTGGTTTGGAGAATATTAAATCTTAAGTAGTTTTTCAATGAGTAGAAATTACTTTTCTAAAAATAAAAGAAATTAAACCAAGCTTTAATCTTGTAATGTTAGTGATGATGCTAGATCATCTATAGGACCCTTTTGTGTGATGAGTGAAAATAGTTAAGTATTGTTTGGTGATTGTGTACCTCGTATTTATTTATAGACGCTAGTACCGACCAAGGATACGAGGAGGAAGGAGGATACTACGAAGAAGAAGCCGAGGAGAACTTCAACCACTGCTCTGCATAAGGCAAGCTAACACTTGCAAGATACTCTACTTTAGCAAACCTTACTAATCTAGTTGACCTATGCAAGCAAATACTTGCTTGTTACCATGCCAACTATATGCCTTAAGCATATGTAATCATACCCACTTGATAACCCCATTCCTAGTTTTACTTACAAGCTTTATACTTTATTTCTTTATCAAAGCTATTACTTAGAGCTTACTTAAGTGAATTTGTAGATTCTAGAAAGATAATTGAAGGTTGCATAAAGAGCATAAAACTTGGCCTAAGCTAGATAATCTTTATGTCATCCTAAGGCATGATATTGAAATTAGTTAAACTCCACTAGTTTACCACCCCTCATTAGTACTTACCCCCACTGGTAGATGCTAGTGCTAAGCATAAAACTTGATCAACTTTAGATGGGAATACTTGGTGGAAAAATGGTTATGTAAACCTTGGAATGATGGATCATTCTATTGAGATGTTTTGGACATGTGTTTCCAAACACCAGATGATTTTGGTGATGAAAATGTTGAGGCATGAGCCTTAGCCTTCTATAAAACTGATGCTTGTCTGGATGCAATACCATTCCAATTTTACCGTACAACCACAATACCCGATAATTGGGTAGGGCTTGACTGGAAACTTATATTCCTTAGTATTAGTTCCCTCACTGCCAAGGTCTGAGCTGAGGCTACCTTGTGAAGATTGTCCACCTGTGCAGTTACCAAGATGACAGTTGGTCATGGTTGGGAGGCCAAACTCATAGGAGAGGAGCTTATACTAGGGCATGTGATTGAAAGGTTAGGATTGATTATCCGCATACTGAGTATGGTGAATTCAGGATTTGTTCTTGACGGATGTATCGAATGTTGTGGTGAAAGCGTACAAACTATATAGAGTGTCAAACTATTCGAATAGCCGCGTCCGCGGTTATGGACAGTTGGAGTGGCCATACTGTTCCCCCGTCAGATGTTTTTAAAATGACTTGTGAAATGGATTGAGATTTTGACATGACCACAAAAGAGTTGTGGCATGAGATACAATTTCCCACTTAGGTGTTATAAAATTTGACTAGCTTTCTCTTGTTTCTGAACTTAGTAGATGTCAATCTGGCTTTTGCAAAACAACCCTAGAGCTTAGTGTCCTATAAAAAAAAACCCCTTCACTTGTTAGTATTAGTTTGCGAGTACTTAAAGAGTACTCATGGCTTTGTCCCTAGCTATTCCCGTGGCCAGACTATGAAGAGGAGTACATGCAGGATGGACCCTAGGAAGGTTACGACAACTAGGATCATCTCCCATCGTCAGCATTGCCTGTGACCCCGAAGATGGAGCTTCGCCTACGCTACCGTTATTATTACGTATTTCCGCTGCTTGAGTTGTATTAAGAACTGGATCATGAGATCCTTATTTGTGTAAGACCTTATGTATGGTTTGTAATGGATGATGTACTGTGGTATCCAAATCTGTTATGTCTCGCAAAAATGGTAATCCTGGGATTGCGATGTATGGCATAATAGGCATCTGGGATTAAAAATCCGGGTGTTGACAAGTTGGTATCAGAGCCATCATGACCATAGGAGACCCTAGTTTCAAAACCAAAGGAAGCAAATATTTACAAAAACTTATTCCCATTCTTATCACCATGATTCTTTCATAAAAATTCATATTCCTCAAAAACTCTTACAAAATACATAAAATTTGACACACTTGATCACTCTACTAACTTACTCATCCTATATTCTTATAGATGGACATGAAGTACAACAAGTTTTACCAGTTGGGGAATGGAGGAGACCTTATCTTTGAGAGGGATTTGGACTAGCTTTCGGAACTTCTGGAGCGTCCGCACCCCGAGTTCTTTGGAGCTCAACTCAATGATCAAGGAGGAGAAGTGTAACATCCCAAAATTCTTCCTATTTTGGAATGTTAAAAATTAAATCAATATCTTGATTGATTGTTTGACTTTGTTGAAAATTCTCAAAGAGAAGAAACTTTTTGAATAGAAGATCCTCTTAACCTTGAATTCAAAATCTTATATTCTTTTGTTATGACCTAAGTAGCCATATAGGCAAAAGGGCATGGATTGATAATGGATTGTAGAATTGGTGTGCAAGATTTCAAAATGAAAATCATGAAGCATTCATAAGCATTTCATTACATCCATGCAAAGTTCTCACAAACTGAATCCAAATCCTGGTATCCAAATCCTATAGTTGATTCACCCAAATGTCCCTAAAGGTAATTGAATTCAATTTATAAAACCCACTGTTGCTAAGGCATAAATTATTGATAATTATAGCCTAAAGAGATCCAATTAATATTGCAAAATTTTAGAAACAAAATTGAGCTCATTTGGAGCTACTATGAAAAAGTTATGGAATAAATACAAACAAATAAAGATATAAATAAAGTGGAATATATAAGGATTTATAAACCCACTACTTGAAAACTAGTAAAAAGATTACAAATATGATCCTACAATGATCTATTCGATTTTAGAAAAATTAAGAAAAAAAACCCAATGGGCCGGCCGAGCCAGCCGACGGCCCAGCAATGTCGAACCGGACCAGCCAGCAGCCAGACCCGCCTTGACCGATGGCTTATATGCTTTAAAAACCGTGCAAAACCTATTTTCTCAAACCTATCTCTATTCAAACTACTATAACTTTTTATCTACAACTCCGAATCGACTTACGTTTGTTTCTACTTGTTCCCTACTCCAAGGCCTATCTCTACACCATCCTAAATCTCCATATAGACTCGTGGAGCCACGGCTGTACGAGTTTCTATTCTCGAAATCTCGAATCTACACATGCCCGAATCTCATTTCGCTTTTTGACCCATCTAGACTTCTTTTTTGCCTTAGGCCAAAAAATGAAAGTTGTAAAACTCATCGAAATCTTTCAATCCCGAAAAACCTCACCTTTTTTCATCCACCACAGCCGGAGAATTTCGCATCGCAATATTTCAGATCTTACGGTGTAAATCCAAGATGTACTCACGCTCGTTTCTTCAAATCCAAATTCCTTTGGTGAGAAGGTAGGAATAATGATTTCCCACAACTTTCATGTTTTAAGTTTTTCAATTTGACCTGTCTCTCTAACACAGATCTGTTTCTTGTCTATTCTGAGCCAAAATCGGGTCAATCTCTTCTTCTAGCCACCGGATCCTATCCAGACGGTCGAGATCCAATCAAACCGGTGTGTGCCATGTCGTTATCCCGGTCATCTTCCTCATCAATGCCACGTCAACATCAGGTCAACATCTAGTCCCAGTCAGCATGCAAAGTCAACCTGTCCAGTCAGCGGAATATTCCCTGGAATATTCCGTTCGAATTTAAAATTGCATATTATAGGTCTAACTTGTAAAATTCATTAGAAATTCATACCACGTCTAAAAATTGCGTATAATATATCAAATTGAAGATAATTTTACGTAGAATCATCTTATCAGAATAGATCCAACTTTTACTGTACGTGGTTACTGCAGTAATTTAATTAGTTTTAATGGTCTTTTAGGTTAATAAATTCATAGGAAATTATCTGTAACTCCGAAAAATATGATAAATATATCAAATTGAAGCTACTGTAATGCAGATTAATAATATCTGGTTGGATCCAGCTTTTGCGGACTATTTACCCCGTAGCAATTTAATTGGTTTTAATGGCTTTAGAAATCATTAAATTCATAGAAAATTATTTGCATATCACAAAAACATAAATAATATACCGATGGAAAGCTGGTTCCATGTAGATCATCAATATGTAATTAGTTCAGCCTTTGACTGTAAGGTTTTGCCGTGAAGATTTAAATGGTTTAATGGCTTATTTAGAGTAATAAATTCGTAAGAAAATAATTACTGCTCAGAAAATTACAAATAATATGTCCCTATAATCACAGTTCCGTGGAGATTTCAGATATAATTTTAGTTTCATTTTTAGGAAAAAGAAACTATATGAATCATTTAAAACCCATTAAACACTATTTAAATCATACAAGAAGATCTATAACTCCGATTAGGGTGAATCCAACGCCTACTGGTTCGTATTAACGTCCTCTATTCAGTAAACCCAAGAAACAAATTTAATTCGACAGTTAGAACAGGCGTTACAACAGAGCTATCAAAACCCTTATATTGGCAAGTAATTATTAATAACAAGTACCATATTGCTTTAATTGATCTCATACATGCATCATATGATCTATTAATGCTCAGAGAACTAAATATAAGCATTGTAACATATTAAACCGTCATGCATGTTTTTGATCATCCTTGTTGTGTTTGCTATGTTTGCAATTGTTTTGATTGGAACTACCTTGTCCTCGTATTAGATTGTTCGGAGAGTGCGATTGCTGCGGAGAAATACAATCAACACCCATATTATCAACATAAGGCAAGTTACACCACTTGTTCATAATTTTTTCCCAGTTTTGATTCTATGCATGTGATCTTCAAAATTCTGTAGTATGCATGTGTAGGATGTTCTAGTAGAATTTTTCCTTAGTATTATTTTGCAAGTGCGATGATTTTGTAGTATTCCATGAGTAGCTCTATACTTAGAATTTACCCTCCTACTAGGTTACCCCTGTTTTTGCTTGCTTGCCAATATATTTCATGATATTTTACATGATATTTCAAAATTCATGTAATAAAGACTTGTGTTTTACATGATATTTCATCGACTGTGAGTGCTAGCTATTGATCCAGGGACTAGCATGTTAATCACAGGGACTTAGGATCCTTACCGATCCGAGGTCGCTACAAGAAGATCTACAGTGGCTAATTGTTGCAAGTCTCCGAGGAAATATTGAACCTCCCACTACCGAGGGAATTCAGTTTACCTTAAGAGAGAACAACTGGCTCGATGGACTTGCCAGGGCCATGCAGGAAGCTCTTGCCCGTCTGTGTGGGCAGAGTATCAACCAGATCAAGGGTACCCGCTTTGAGTTTTGTCCAAGGCGTGATGCTAATGGACAGACAATGGAAGCCCCATACCACCACAAGCTGAAGACTCAGTTGGACCACCTTAGCTTCATGATGTACGATCATTAGCGGGAGTTGGATAATTGTCGTGACTACTCCAACCATAAGTCCGCCATCATCAAGATGAAGGATCAGACCATCGCCATGTTAGCAAAGGATCGCAAGTCTCGCCGCCGTCAGCTCGATAAGAAGGAGCGCATCATTGCCCGTCTTCGCCACTGTATCTCGTCTTTGGAAGAGACCATCCACGAGAGAGACATGCAGTTGGAGGAAAGGGAGAATGCCGGAGAGGACCTTCGTGGAGACCCCTACTCCTATCTCAGTGATGATGATGATTTTCTGGAGGATCAGGCTATGGACTTCTTCACCGATGAGGATGATTTCGCCTTCATCAATGACAACGATGATGATGAGGATGACGACTACACCGACTCAGAGGAATAGTAGCACTTGATCACTAGCGTAGGGAGTAGTATTCGGTCCCACTGTATCGTAGTTTCCAGAATGGTTCTTAAAACCATATGTTTTCCTTTGTTGTGGTGTGTGTTTGTATCGTGTGAATGAATGAATGAAAAGAAAGTTGCTAGAAAATCTGAGTCAAGCTTTAAAAAAATTTCAAAGTCCCAAAACCTTAGAAATTTCCCTCTTTTCTCATGATTTATCTCAATCTTCAGATGCCACGTGGAGGAAGTGGTTCATCCCCGGACCCGATGTTGCAGATCCTGCAAATGTTGGTTTCTGACCGCGAAGATGAAAGAGCCGAACGTCAAGCCAACCTAGCCACCCTTCAACAGATAGCTCAGCTAGCCCACAACAATCAAGGCCACGGAAATCAGGACAACCATGGATCTAAGCTTAAGAATTTCCAGAACACCAACCCACCTGCTTTCACTAAGTCGGAAGAGCCCCTAGATGCCGATGATTGGCTGCAGACCATGGAAAATAACCTAGAAGTCACCGGAGTGGAAGCCAATGAGAAAGTTCTATTCGTCACCCACTCTCTAGCCGGAGATGCAAGAGCATGGTGGAACAGCGTTCGTGCAATGACCGGAGGACAGATGATGACCTGGGAAGAATTCAAGGTCAAGTTCAGCAGAACCCATGTGCCACCAGGTTTGATCAAGAGAATGAGAGATGAATTCAGAGAACTGAAGCAAGGAAGGATGACCGTAGTGGAATACCGTGACAAATTCTTGTCATTATCTAGGTATGCCTCAGATGAGATTGACACTGAAGCCAAGAAGAAAGAAAGATTCCTAAATGGTCTGCACGTTGAGATGCAGACAATGTTAGTCAATATCCCCTTTGCTAATATTGAAGCCCTTGTAGACTCTGCCATCGAGATGGAAGGAAACATCAACCAAGCCAATGAGAACCACAAGCGTCGCATGATGCATCAACTAGGAACCCATCATACCCCAAAGTATCACCCCAACCCATCTCCAGGATTTGCCCCGAGAACCAACAGACCCCCGATGAACCGTCCGACCTAGCCCAACCGTGGAAACCCTAGGCCTGGAGGAAATCACAACAACACCGGCAACTCTAGCAATTTCAACCGTGCCCCACCCAAGTTCAACAACAATAATGCTACCGCCAACACCAACATTGCTCCGAGGACTGGAAGCAATGATGTGCGTGTTGCAGCAAAGGACAAGTCGCAAGTGACTTGTTATGACTGTGGAAATAAGGGTCAGTACTCCAACGAGTGCCCCAACAAGAAGAATGCTGCAGCCCCCAATGCAAATTCCCCAGCTCAGCAGCAGCGTCTTGTTCAGCCCGGAAGAAGGTTTGCCCAGGGAATTCGCTCAACCTCAACGCCGTCTTTTTCTCATGCATGCTGAATAAGCTCAGGAAGCGCCAGACGTCGTGCTGGGTATGTTTTCTGTTAATTCAGTACTTGGTCGAGTGTTGTTTGATTCTGGTGCATCGCACTCATTTATCACCGAAGAATTTGCATGCACTAGTAAAATTCAACCAACCAAACTAAAGCATGTTATGATCGTTCAAATTCCCGGTTCAACCACCAAGGCTAGGCAAATTTGCAAAGCCGTCCCTATCCGAATCCATGGCATAAATTTTTATGCTAATCTGATAGTACTTGGAACTAAAGGTTTGGAAGTAGTACTAGGAATGGATTAGATGTCCAAACATAAAGGATTGATTGATTGTGCCAAGAAAGCCATCACCATGACCAGTACAGCTGGAATATCAGTTGAGCATATATCTGAAACCTTACCTCGTCAACTCAAGTGCAACAAGAGTATAGCCCAACCTACCATTGACCAAGTCCAGATAGTCTGTGAATACCCCGATGTATTTCTAGATGTTTTGCCCGGTATGCCCCCAGATCAGGATATCGAGTTTATCATCGAACTAATCCCCGGAACAGGACCCATAGCCCAAAGACCATATAATATGAACCCGTCTGAACTAGAAGAACTGAATAAGCAACTGGATGCCATGCTGGAAATTGGATTGATTCAACCAAGTGCGTCACCATGGAGATCACCTGTTTTGTTTGTGGACAAGAAGGATGGAGGTAACCGTCTGTGTACGGATTATCGGAAGTTGAATGATTTCACCATCAAGAACAAGTACTCGTTGCCCAAGATAGAAGATTTGTTTGATCCGTTGACCGGTGCCAAAGTGTTTTCTAAGATTGATCTTAGGACTGGCTATCATCAACTCAAAATTCGTGCAGAGGATATTCCAAAGACTGCCTTTACCACCGAATATGGATTATACGGGTATAGCGTTATGTCTTTTGGATTAACCAATGCCCCGCTTATTTCATGAATCTCATGAATAAGATTTTTATGGACTTCCTGGATAAGTTTGTCGTTGTTTTCATCAATGACATTCTGATTTATTCCAAATCAGAAGAAGAACATGTGCTACACCTAAGGACCATTCTTGGAACCCTTAGAGAGCATCAGTTGTATGCCAAGTTTAGCAAATGTGAATTCTGGTTACAGGAGGTAGGATTCCTCAGCCACATTGTATCAGCCGGAGGAATTGCCGTTGACCCTGCAAAAGTGAAAGATGTTGAAGATCGTCAAGCCCCAACCACTCAAACCCAAGTTCGTGCATTTCTCGGATTGGCGGGATATTACCGCAAGTTCGTAGAAGGATTATCGAGTATCGCCAGACCCATGACCCAATTGCTTAAGAAGGAGAAGAAGTTTGAATGGACCGACAAATGTGAAGCGAGTTTTCAAGAACTCAAGAGGAGATTGATTTCATCCCCAATCTTAATCATGCCGGATATCACGAAGCCCTTCGACATGTATTGTGATGCATCCAAGATCGGTCTCGGATGTGTGCTAATGCAAGAAGGCAAAGTTATATCTTATCTATCTCGACAACTGAAACAACATGATCAAAATTACCCAACCCATGACCTCGAACTCGAAGCCGTAGTTCTAGCCCTGAAGACATGGAGGCATTACCTGATGGGAAATCGTTGTGATATTTATTCGGATGACAAGAGCCTGAAGTATATATTCACTCAGAAAGAGCTGAATATGAGGCAGATAAGATGGATTGAGCTAATCAAGGATTACGACCTGGACATTCACTATCACCCTGGTAAATTCAACGTAGTAGCCGATGCCCTTAGCAAATTGCCGTGCCGCTTGAACTCCATGATTTTGAAGGAGCAACCAAGTTTGCACAAAGAGATGGAAGATTTCCGAATGGAATTAGTGATTGAAGGATTTTTGGCTAGCATAGAACTTCAACCCACTTTGATCAGCCAGATCAAAGAGGCGCAGAAAGGAAATGCTAGTATTGACGGAATCAAGCGTCATATTGGTACAGGCAAGGTACCCGGATTCACCGAAGATGAAGAAGGAGTTCGGTGGTATAAAGGACGCCTTTGTGTACCAGCAGATTCTGAGTTGAAAGAAGTTATTCTGAAGGAAGCTCATGATACTCTTTATTCTATCCACCCCGGAGGAACTAAGATGTATCAAGATTTGAAAGAGAAATTTTGATGGCATAAGATGAAGAGAGAAATCAGAAGCTATATCTCCAAGTGTGATATATGTCAGCGAGTCAAGGCAGGACATCAAAGACCTGCTGGATTGTTGCAACCCTTGAAGATTCCGGAATGGAAATGGGATTCCGTTGGAATGGACTTTATCACCGGATTGCCTACTTCTAGTAGGGGAAATGACTCTATCTGGGTCATAGTGGACAGATTGTCCAAAGTCGCCCATTTCTTACCTGTCAATACCACATATCAGATATTGAAGCTAGCGGAGTTATACATCGCTATAATCGTTAGTTTGCATGGAGTCCCCATGAACATCGTATCGGATCGAGGAACTCAGTTTACCTCGAGATTCTAGAAGAAAGTCCAAGAAGGTTTAGGAACTCGACTAGATTTCAGCACCGCGTATCACCCTCAGACCGATGGACAAACGGAGCGAGTAAATCAAATACTCGAAGATATGCTGAGAGCATGTGTGTTAGAATATGGATCTAAGTGGGAAGACTGTCTGCCGTTTGCAGAATTTTCATACAACAGTAGTTATCAAGCTAGTTTGCAGATGGCCCCATTTGAATTCATGTACAGAAGGAAGTGCCACACCCCTTTGAATTGGTCGGACGTGGAAGAGAGTCAGATTTTCGGACCCGATATCCTACGAGAAGCAGAAGAGAAGGTTCGCAAGATTCGTGAGCACCTCCAGACAGCCCAGTCAAGACAGAAGAGTTACGCCAGCAAGAGACATCGAGACCTCGCCTTCAACATAGGAGATTTTGTATATCTGAAAGTGTCGCCATTGAAGGGACTGCAGTGTTTCCAGCTGAAAGGAAAGTTAGCCCCAGATATATCGGACCTTTCAAAATTCTGAACCATCAAGGAGAAGTTTCGTATCAATTGGAATGCCCGCAGAGATGTCAGCCGTGCACAATGTGTTCCATATCTCATTACTTCGCAAGTGCCTCAAAGTCCTAGAGACCACCGAAGTGTTCAAGAATACCGATCACCGGACCATAGAGATCAACGATGACCTGACCTATCCCGAAGTACCCATCCGTATTTTGGAAGAAGCCTTCAGAACTACCCGAACCCGAAGCATCAAGTTTCTCAAGATTCAGTGGAGCAACCACATAGAATAGGAAGCTACCTGGGAGCGCGAAGATCACATCAGGACGGAGTTTCCCGATCTCTTCAAATCCTAGGTAATCTTTTCGTCCTTTTCAAATCTCGGGACGAGATTTTGTTTAAGGGGGGAAGGTTTGTAACATCCCAAAAATACTAAACTTGGATCATCAAACTCTAATCACCAAAATTAGGATTAACAAAAACTTTTATAAAATAAAAATATGAAAGCATGCATGTGTGTATGGATTCCAATTTGGATTCTTTGGAATTGCCTTGTTTATGTCTTTCTTTGCTTATAGAAGGATTCTTAGGTGAAATAAACATCATCTAAACTATCCCCACACTTTTCCCAAAGACAAATAAATCAAAACAAACAAAATAAGGGAATGGTCATTTTGGCCAATTTAACTCCCATGCCTACTTTAGCTGTCCCTAACTTTTAGAACTTAACAGAAACTTGTTTGGATATTTGCACCCCTTGATAGTACTCATAACAAAGTACCAAGGCCCACTTTGTGATCATCCAAAAACATTTGAATGCATAGTTTAAAGGACAATTCAAAATTGAATCTTTATCATATGGGAAGATCCCACTTTTTCAAAAACCACTCAAACAAGCTCAACTTTCAAAACCCAAGCATCTACAGACTCACCAGCACATGCCTAGCACACCCACCAAAAATATTTTCAAAATTGAAAACTTGAGTTCTTGCGACCATTTCATCAAACACTTGGAGGCAACAAATCAATCTGGCCAAACTTCACTATTTTGAGCAGTAATTTGGCTAAGCAATGTTCACCATTGATCACCCTTGTCTCCCTCAGTGCCAACCAGTGCTTGGAAAAAACCTAGCCCCTACCCTTTTCCCCATGCCATGCCAACCCGAGCACTCCCTTGCCAGCCGACCATGGCTAGCTTGCTAGAGCAAGCACCAAGCCTAAACATCATGTCTAGGACACAGCCCACCGTCCATCGCCACCACCTGTCCAGCGCTTGAGCCCTGCCAGCTACTAGACCACACGCCTAAGCCATGCCAAGCTCCTCGGAGCGCATGCCGAGAGCGCGCCAGAGCGCCACCCTCGACACACGCCCACAGACCGCGCGCCGCCCTCGCCACGTGCATACGCGATCACCTCCGTCCCAGGAGACCGCCAGACATCCCCGTTCGCCGCCCCATGCCTCACAGACACCGCTCACCATCGAAGAAGCCGCCTCTGCCGCGTAGAGCATCGCATGTTCCAGACCGTTTGCCACCGCCCCTACATGCACATTAAAGCCATAGAGCATCGCCAGGAGACCACCGATCGATCGATTGCCAGGAGCATAGCCATGTCGCCACCGTCGCCTGCCCACTCCGTTCGGTCTCACCATCAAGACTATAAATAGAGGCCTCCCCCACTCAAACTCTTCACATCATATCACTACCCTCTCCTCACTGATCGTTCCACCCTGTTCCCGGAGCAAGGCGAGCAGCTCATCGCCGGAATTTGGCCGGAGCCTGCCGCTGCTGGAGAAGAAGGGAGCCAGTGATTGGATCTGCCCCAGGAGAAGCTGCCGGTACCAGGAGGTTCGCCATCGTCGACTTCGTCGTTCGCCCGTATCGCCGACCCTCGCCTGAGCCCCGGTGAGCCTCCCACGACCCCCACTGCGCTGCTAGGGTTCGAGCTTGCCGGTGACTAGTTTATCGTCGACCACGACCCTCAGCCGTTGATCTTACTTCTAATCCAACGCACCACGTTGCCCCGTACCTCTTCGCACCCCCTGTCTCACTGACGCGTGGGGACAGCAACTTAACCAGCCCGCGTAACCGCAGTTCTTAGCAGGCTGGCCCATTAGCAGTTCCCGTGCAGCCCAGTCATTTGAATTTGGATTTTTCCATTTTCATTCAAACATAGTTCTGTACCTAGTTTCAAAAATCAACCCAGCTCGATTCAGCGAACCAAATTGAATGAAACCAATTTTGTTAGGAAGGTCTGGAAATGCTGAATCCAAGCCCGTTGGATTCAAATCATTTGAATTTGTAGATCACCCTTGGTAAAAATAACACGGCAGAACCTTTTCTACATTCAAACATTTTTAAATTTAAACCATAAAAGATTTTGAGTTGATTGCAACACTCAAAAATCACATTTGATCATACCTTACAGAATATATAAAAACATTTGGGTTTACTTACAGAAATAATGATCAAGTAATAAAAGAATGCCACATAGGCATTTCTAGTCACTTATTTTAATTAAAATAAAAGGTTAAACCTTATTAAATTGTGACACCACTTTAAATCACATTCCCATGTACTGAAATGTGTGGTGATGACATGTGTCAACATGATCCCATGTTTGGTTTGGAGAATATTAAATCTTAAGTAGTTTTTCAATGAGTAGAAATTACTTTTCTAAAAATAAAAGAAATTAAACCAAGCTTTAATCTTGTAATGTTAGTGATGATGCTAGATCATCTATAGGACCCTTTTGTGTGATGAGTGAAAATAGTTAAGTATTGTTTGGTGATTGTGTACCTCGTATTTATTTACAGATGCTAGTACCGACCAAGGATACGAGGAAGAAGGAGGATACTACGAAGAAGAAGCCGAGGAGAACTTCAACCACACCTCTACATAAGGCAAGCTAACACTTGCAAGATACTCTTCTTTAGCAAGCCTTACTAATCAAGTTGACTTATGCAAGCAAATACTTGCTTGTTACCATGCTAACATATGCCTTAAGCATATGTGATCATACCCACTTGATAACCCCATTCCTAGTTTTACTTACAAGCTTTATACTTTATTTCTTTATCAAAGCTATTACTTAGTGCTTACTTAAGTGAATTTGTAGATTCTAGAAAGATAATTGAAGGTTGCATAAAGAGCATAAAACTTGGCCTAAGCTAGATAATCTTTATGTCATCCTAAGGCATGAGATTGAACTTAGTTAAACTCCACTAGTTTACCACCCCTCATTAGTACTTACCCCCACTGGTAGATGCTAGTGATAAGCATAAAACTTGATGAACTTTAGATGGGAATACTTGGTGGAAAAATGGTTATGAAAACCTTGGAATGATGGATCATTCTATTGAGATGTTTTGGACATGTGTTTCCAAGCACCAGATGATTTTGGTGATGAAAAAGTTGAGGAATGAGCCTTAGCCTTTATAAAACTGATGGTTGTCTAGATGCGATACCATTCCAATTTTACCGTACAACCACAAAACCCGAGAATTGGGTAGGGCTTGACTGGAAACTAATATACCTTAGTATTAGTTCCCTCACGGCCAAGGTCTGAGCTGAGGCTACCTTGTAAAGATTGTCCACCTCTGTAGTACCCAAGATGACAGTTGGTCATGGTTGGGAGGCCAAACTCACAGGAGAGGTGCTTATACTAGGGCGTGTAATTGAAAGGTTAGGATTGATTATCCGCATACTGAGTATGGTGAATTCAGGATTTGTTCCTAACGGATGTATCGAATGTTGTGGTGAAAGTGTACAATCTCAGCAGAGTGTCAAACTATTCGAATAGCCGCGTCTACGGTTATGGACAGTGGGAGTGGCCATACTGTTCCCCCGTCAGATGTTTTTAAAATGACTTGTGAAATGGATTGAGATTTTAACTTGACCACAACAGAGTTGTGGCATGAGATACAATTTCCCACTTAGGTGTTATAAAATTTGACTAGCTTTCTCTTGTTTCTGAACTTAGTAGAGATAAATCTGGCTTTTGCAAAACAACCCTAGAGCTTAGTGTCCTATTACAAAAAACCCCTTCACTTGTTAGTATTAGTTTCCGAGTACTTAAAGAGTACTCATGGCTTTGTCCCTGGCTATTCCCGTGGCCATACTATGAAGAGGAGTACCTGGAGGATGGACCCCAGGAAGGTTACGACAACTAGGATCATCTCCCATCGTCAGCATTGCCTGTGACCCCGAAGATGGAGCTTCGCCTACGCTACCTTTATTATTACGTATTTCCGCTGCTTGAGTTGTATTAAGAACTGGATCATGAGATCCTTATTTGTGTAAGACCTTATGTATGGTTTGTAATGGATGATGTACTATGGTATCCCAATATGTTATGTCTCGCAAAAATGGTAATCCTGGGATTGCGATGTATGGCATAACAGGCATCTGGGATTAAAAATTCGGGTGTTGACAACTGTGACCTTATGCTCTTGAAAATAGTGGCATAGCTTTATGGATGCAAAGAACACTCCATAGGCTAGCTTTTGATGGTGTGGATAGCGTTGTTTCGATTCTATCAGTACCTCACTCGGGTAGTAAGTTGGACGCTACACCTTATGCTCGTGGCCTTCTTCCTCGCGCTCCACTACTATTACCACACTTATGACCTTGTTGGTTGCTGCAATGTAGAGTAACCTAGGCTCCTGGGGTTCTGGCGCTGCGAGAATTGGTGGGTTTGAAAGTAGATCTTTCAAACTTTGTAGGGCAGTCTCAGCTTCCTGGGTCTAGATAAATTTGTCGGTTTTCTTTAAGAGTTTGTATTAAGGTGCGGCTCTTTTGCCGAGCTGGCTGACAAACCGACTCACTGCTGTGATGCAACCAGTGAGACATTGCACGTCCTTTTGGCGAGTAGGCCTAGTAATGTTGAGTATAGACTTGATTTTGTCCCGTTTCACCTCTATGCGTCGCTCAGAGACGATGAAACCTAACAATTTTCCGGCTGGAATTCCAAACAAACACTCCTTCGGATTTAACATCATATTAAATTTTCGTAGACTAGCAAATGTTTCCTCCAAGTCAGAAATTAAAGGTCCCTTGTTTTTGGACATAACTGCTATGTCATCTACGTATACATGGACATTGTGTCCGATTTGATCGTTGAGACAATGTTGCATAGTTCGTTGATATGTTGCTCCTGCTTTCTTTAAGCTGAAAGGCATAGTTTTGTAGGAGTAGGTTCCAAAAGGAGTGATGAAAGACTTCTTAATTTGATCCGACTCTTTCATCGGTATTTGGTGATATCCGGAATATGTGTCGAGAAACAGAGTAATTCCGACCCTTCCTTGAGTCGGTAACTTGATCAATTCTTGGTAAAGGGAACGGGTCTTTTGGGCATGACTTGTTCAAAGCGGTATAATAAACACACATCCTTAAATCAATATTGTCCTTTTTAGGGACGAGTACAGTATTTGCCACCCAATCTGTGTGGATGACCTCTATTATGAATCCGGCTAATTCTTTGGCTATCGCTTTACGCTTTTCATCACCAAACTGTCGTAAGGACTGTTTGACAGGTTTAGCATCATGGTACACATTAAGAGAGTGCTCGGCAAGTTCCCTAGGTACTTCGATCATGTCGGAAGGCTGACTTGCGAAGATGTCACTATTAGCTTTGAGGAACTCGATGAGCGCACTTTCTTATGCGAGGTCTAAGCCTACCCCTATGATCGTCGTCTTGGAGGGATCTTCATCCTTCAACGATGTTTTCTTTGTCTCTTCCGATGCCTTGAACTGTATGCTTGGCTTCAGCACTTCTTGATCTCCTGGTACTCCTGGGCGTGCAGCACAGCTTCGGCTAAGGCAGCAGATCCTTCATTGCACTCTTGCACCTTCCTCGGATTTCCCCGGATGGTGATGACGCCCTTTGGACCTGGAAGTTTAATCATATTGTAGATGTAACAGGGGCGAGCCATGAACGCCCAGTAAGCCGTATGTCCGAAGATGGCGCGGTAAGCACTTTTGAACGGTACAACCACGAAAGAGAGTGGCTCGGTCCGATAATTATATTGGGTTCCGAATGTCACGTCCAGAGTAATCTCACCTAGAGAATCCGCCTGTCTCCCTGATACACTGCCATGGAAAGTTACATTGCTTTAAGTCAACTGGCTTTCATGTAGTTTCATGCGATGGAGCTTCTCGATGTAGAGGATGTTAATGTTGCTTTCACCGTCCATGAGTGTTTTAGAGAACTCATAGCCATCAATAAGAGGATTGATGGCCAGAGGGTATTTTCCATGATGATGTGTTTTCCTCGGGTGCTCTGACCAATCAAAGATGATGGTTACATCCGACCAATCCATAAATTTTGGAACAACCGGAACCGTGGCATTCAGCTCACGGTGAACCGCCTTCTTGTCTTTGGCTGACTGAGATCCAAGGAAGCAGATGACGAGGATTGATTTCGTCAATGCCCATTGTTATGGACTTGGGTTTTGGAGAAGATGGGGATGCTGGAGATCATGGAACTATTAACAGACAAGCAACACGGGACACAAGGTATACCCAGGTTCAGGCCCCCGGAGGGAAAACCCTAGTCCTGCTTGTCTGCTCTTGATTACAGCGGAACAGAAGGTTACATGGGTGCGCAGATGTAATCTGTCGTGAAGGTGCGTCTGCGAGGGTGGAAGAGATCCTTCTGGCCATACCCTCCTGGCCTTTTTATAGATAGGCAGGTCCCGGGCTTAGGTCGAGTTGGCTTCAAATTAGGGGTGGTACCCTTTGAAATTCTATCTACTCTAGACTTGTCCTCCAAGGATCCGAAGACATCATTGGCTTGAGCCACCCGAAATCTCCACGGGCCGCGTGTCTTGATGTGGGCCTTCCTTGGGCTGGACCAGCTATACCAATGTTGTGTACCTGTGGGGTATAACCATGTCAGTAGCCCCCCCGAGTGTTCAGTCGAATCTTAGATTTGGCTGGAGACTCTTCAATATTTCGGGTGCTATGTAGTTGAACCTGTTTTACAATGAGAAATGTTTAGTTCATAGGGATTGTTGATGCGTGTGCCTCACTCTCCCGACGGATCAGGCCAATTAACTATCATAGGACAAATCAACATGATCTTCATCAAACTCGAGTCCCCGGACTCGAATTCAGAATGATTGCTAGTGTGATTCGACTCAGGCCATTGGGGATTTATAGGAGTTGAATCCTATTGATTTTCAAGTGATGTACCCAACGCGTCCGTCAGGATTTTCATCGTGCCCATTGACACGGGATTTTACTGGCAGGGCGCAGTCAGGTGCGTTACCAGGCCATCGTATGATATCTGTAGGACTTATCTTTGCATCGCAGACACAACATCCAAAGTCTTTGTCCACCGCGGAGGTGTTTCGGGTAGACAAGGAGATTGCTTCTCACTTAACATTAGTTTGGGGAAAGTTGCCAAAAAGATTTTTGTCCCATTTGATCTGAAGGATTGCAGTCGAAAAATTTATAGGGTGCGTGGCCAGCGCTCCCTATGGGAGTAGCCCCCGAGAGTATGTTCAAGTCGTAGACTCGAGCAGAGACTTTTATTAAATCGTTTACAATATAGGTCCGAAGGACACAATTTTTTTTCGGATGCTCAATTGACGCTCCCTATGGGAGTAGCCCTCGAGTTCGTAGTGGAGTCGCAGACTCGGCGTAGGACTCGAAGATAGTTTCGAGGTGTAGTACCATAGTCATTTATCAGGTGCGCAACCAGCGCTCCTGATAGGAGTAGCCCCCCGAGTAGTTTCTCGAATCGTATATTTGAGTAAGTACTTAATTGATCATTCAAAAATTTCTAGCTATTGCTAGTTTGGCCTTGATGACGTCAGTGCTGATGATTAGTGATCTCAACCGTCTGCTATAGGAGAGATGATGCAACGAGACGATCGTGGGTCCCACCGTCTGACTTGAAGTTGACTAGTCACACGCAGACATGGCGAAAATTACAGCGTCTCCTCGATTTCCATTCGTAGTGGACGGCATGATGGCGACGGTTCGTTGCTATGCTGACACGTGTAGGGTTAGATTTGGGGTGCGCGTTAGGGCTTCTGGATCAACAGCTTGTGCATGTTGTCTTCCTCCTTTAATACCATGGGTAAATAGTGATTTTCTTTTACCCTTTGCCATTTGCTCATCTTTCTTGCCTCCATTTTAGCGAGCTTTGCTTTCCTCCACTGCGCACTTGAAGTTATTCGCATATTTCCCTCTTCTTTTCTCCGTGCACACCACCGCACTCGATGCCGCATGATGGGCAAGCCGAAGAAGACCACCACCGGAGCTGGTTCGAGCGCTGCCGCCAGCGGCAAGAAGATCGCCGCTACGGACCGCATCACTAACGACGGGTGGAGGCGCACAAAGATGCGCGACGGGGATCTGCACAAGCTGCACGATTCTAGGTTGATCCACCAGAAAGGAGGACACCATCCTCCCTGGTGATGAGGTAATCCCCCGCCCACCCTAAGTTTTTCGGGTGATGTTTTTAGCCTTTGCCATTTGCAGTGTTTCTCTTCCTGTCCATGATTTCCTTCGTGGACTCCTCTTCTGCTATGGGATTCAGTTGCATCACTTGTGTCCCAATTCTCTTCTCCATATTACCTGTTTTATCACTCTTTGCGAGTGCTGGCTCGGTATCGAGCCGCACTTTGGCCTCTTCCGGAAGTTATATTCATTGAAGGGGAAATCTGGCACCGGTGGTGTTTATCCACTCGGCGGATGTATCATTTCCATCCGCTCTTTCGTCCAATTCTTCTCTTTTTATATCTACGAGTCGGTCCAGCAATGGCACTGGAAGTGGTTCTACATCTATGACGCTAAGCTAGACGGTCAGCACTATGGGCTTGCCCCTTCGATCCACCCAGCAGATCATCCGAAAGAGATCATGGAAGAACCATGTCCTAGAAGGTGAATCCAAAGAAGTGGAGGGGATCTACCAGCGGGTGGAGGCTCTTCAGCTGGTTCTAGGAAAAGAGGTCAATGGTGTCAACATTATCCGCACCTTCCTCAAGCACCGGGTGTAGCCACTCCAAGCGAGGGTGCTCCCAGTGTTCCTCTACGCCGGCTCCAGTGATCTGATGAGGATTTCATCTGAAGAATTGTCTTCAGGTGACCTGGATAGGGTTCTATGGCCCTTGCTGAAGGCCAAGGCTGGCGAGGACCTCCCGGGGAAGTCATTGACCACTCCTTTTACCGTCAAGAAAGTGGTTTCCTAGGTGATACTTGTTCGTGCGCGTCGCGCTTTTTTCAAGTGTTCGATGTTTGCTGTTGTTAGTTATCTTGTTTCCCTTTTCCTTTCACTTGTAGCAGCTCAAGATAAAGGGGTATATGCCTCCTCTGCCTGAGAAGTATACGGAAGCGCCGGATAATGAGGAGGTGGACTCTGAGTCCGAGCTTCCTCCGGCTCATTCGCCTACTGCGGATGCTCCTGAGGTGAGTGAAGGGCGGACCCGAAAGCGCACCCGAAGCAAGTCTTCAGATGCGTCTACCCCTCCAACTCCAAGAGGTCCGACGTTCCTCAAGCAGCATGGTGAGGATGAGGATGCATCGTCTGCACCTTTTCCTACCGTGCCTTTTCGGGCGGTGGCTCCGCAGCCACCGGCCAAGAAGAAGAAGGAGAAGGCGGCTCCCGTCTTCAACTTATCGGACATCAAGTCGTAAGTGACTACACCTTAGTTTTTTTTGTCGTCTGTTTGAGTAGTGTGAGTTGTTGTTGATCAAATATTTACTTGTAGCAACTCTTCAGAGGATTCACTTAATGGGGGCACTCAAGAGATTATGGCGGAGTCGAAGCCAACAGCTTCTATCCCCCAGGTGGTGGCCGACTCTGAGGACTACGACCCGAACTGCTCTAGGAGAGAAGCTCGGGTAGTCGTAGATCAGAAGACATCACACAGACCTTTGGAGTCCACGCCTAAACACGTAAGTCGCTACTATGAAAATGCCTATTCATGGCGCACCTGAAAATGCCATCCGTGGCGCACTAGGGGTGTGCCACCATCCCTGCGCTACGGCTAAAATATAGCTGTAGCGCACTGCCTGGTGCGCTACGGTTAGCTGTAAATTTCTGTAGCGCACATGCATGTGCGCCATGGCTAGAAAAGGCAGTGCGCTACGGTTATGATGACTGTGGCGCATATGGCAGTGCGCCACTGATTGCTGGCATGTGTGCTTTAGTAGTAGTGCACCACTAACGCCATGCCAAGTGCGCCACGAGCATCTTTTTTGTTTTTTTTATTTCTGAGCCATATGATATACAATACAGATTATATACAATATTACAGGCATATATACACACACAGATATAAGATATATAGTTATATATATGGATACACAATTTGCAAAACAAGATTGAAATAAATACATATAGATATGTTACATACATGAATACATAGTATAAGTTACATTGTTTGGATCAAGTTACAAAGTAGTTGGTGACATGCGAATACATGTGTCTCAAACAAGTTAGAGCTCGGAAGCTCACCTAGACATCTAAACTAGCTAGAAACAAGCGCGGGATAAACAACCAAAGACGATAAGCATCACCGTGACGAAGGTGTGGGTCTTCATCTGGTTCCTCGTCCTAACTCCCGCTAGATAGCGCGTGTATCTAGCTTCCCCCTCAGCCATAGTGTTGTACCCTTTGTAGCTATTGCTGCTAAAACAGTGCACCTGTCTCTGGCAGTTTTCCCAATCATCATAGATTCGTTAACCCGTCCCTTATACATGACGTACCACGTCATCTACAAGTTGTCAATTATAATTAACCAATGATTGAAGAAACATGTATAATTAAAGTCGCATATGAAGATACACTTATATAAAGTACTCCCAAATCAAAAAGACCAAAGTAAGTCAAAAAGCATGCCTCATATATAACTAGGTCGTTGGACACATGAATATGTTATGACAGAACTGTAAGCCAAGTAGGATGCACAACATCTGGACTTGTGCATAACACAAGGATTACAATCCCGTCACAGGACATTCACATATATAGTGTGCCATGACATTTCAATCATCGACATTATTCTCGAAAAAGACTAATAAAGTAGGGAAAAAAGAAGGACCAAAGTGAGCAAAGGACCAAAGAGTAAGCAAAAAAACCAAGCATTGATTCATATATAATAATAATAAGCAAAAGAAGTAAGCGATGATTCATAAACCTAATAAGATAAGTAGTAGCACGTACACTTGTCCACACACACAAAGGTCATCTATATTTTGGAACTACAACTAGGCCAACATTAAGCCTTCTGGCTCGGCTCAAGGAACGGGAGGACGCCCTATCTCGTCATGAACTTCCTATAGTCACCCTGTATCTCTAGGCGATCTTCTATGTCACGGTTATTCGGGAGATTTCCTCCATAGAAGATCCCCCCGAAGTTATGACATCACGAAAGATGATTGCCCCAAACTGCTGCTGGATGCGATACATCTCTTGTCTAATATCTGAATCAGTGATCTTGGCCTTTGTTTTGGCCCACCGTTTGAGATGATCTGGCAGCATAGAATTCTGCTGGTCTAGAAGGAACACCCCCATGTGATGGAGTGCATAGTAGGCTTCCTTTTTACTTCCTTCCGGCTGCTTCACGCAGGGAAACTCCATTACGTGGTTGAAGACGTGCTTGCCGAACTTGTCCTTCTTACGCACGAAGGTGGTGCCTTCCGTCGAGGCATAGCCAGTGAGAGCATCATCCAGAACTTCCTTGATCGTGTCATAGTTTTTCTTCTTTTCCAGACTCCTCGATTCGAAATACGTGGCGTGCGAACGCTTCAACGATAAGGAGATGAGTGTGCAGTTTTCATCTCTGCACAAAAAAATTCAAATGGAATGTGTTGGAAAAAGAATGATGATAATCTAATAAACCAATCGATGGTGGCGAGTGAATAATGACTTACTCGGGAAATTAAGACACGAGAATGTACTCCTTTGTCTTGTTCACCACGAAGATTGTTTTTAGGTACGAGGCCACGAAACGTCATTCAACGGCGCTTCCCAAGCAGCCGTCACGCATGTATTAGGGGTCCACTATATCGATGCCCGGTGTGTTCTCTCTAATGATCTGCATGGCCAGGCTGAGAGGAAACAGGCGGACCATGGTATAGTGCAGCGGGTACATGTGGAACATATTGAAGATGTCATCAAACCGCAAGAAGAACAGGTCCGTGGGGGCATTGTCGACGAATCCCATTCCAGGTGGCACCTTAACCACGAATACCGGGTGCAAGGGATCTTTCTCCGCCAGAAGGCGTCTCTCTACCGTCAGCACACCGTCATGCACACTCTTTAGTTCCAAACTGGCGAGGCTCCGCAAATTCTTAATTAGCATGGGATCACCCGCCACATGAATTCTCCACATAATACCCTCGGGTCTTGGTGCCCTGTCCCGAAACCTGATCGGATTCACAGTTCATGCCACTGGCTGGCTCGAGCTGCTAGTTTTTCTTTTCCTGGACTTTTTCCTTTTGGAGAGTGGCCAGGCACATCAATCTGAGCAGGCCGCCCTATGTAGTGTGTCAGTCTTTGAATAAAGGGCCGGTTGGTTGTATCAGCTGGCTCGGTGAAGGCACAAGCTGGAGGCGTGTCCTGAGAACCAAACAAACACTTGGCGATAGTGGGTTTCTCTGTGGGGCCACCAGCTGGGTCTTCATTGCTAAACTAAGTGTTGAAGGACTAATCATCAAAGTCTTCGTCGTCCTCGGCCGGATCCTTCGCCATGTGCATATCAGCAACATGATCATCCAACCCACCGCGTGGAGGTGATGGGGAGGGCGGTAAGGGGGCCTTGCCACCGCTTGTCGCTGGCACGACAGGTGGTGCTGTTTTCTGTGGCGTGATTGACCCCGCCGTCCCCAAACAAATCATGCTATTTGGACATTGCAAGGATAATACAAAGCAACTTCTGAGGACAGCCGGCTCTTCTTTATCCGCTCCTGGGTGTTGAATGGGAGGTTCCAGGTCATCGCAGCCTTTTAGCACCCGACTAATTTTAACCCTGTGCACGCTATCTGGCATCGGCCTTGAGTGGAACGTGCGCTCCAAGGGTTGAATGATGGTACCCTTGGCAACATCCCTCGGCTCTTTGTTCACGTAGAATAAGATAGTGCAAGGAACATCCGTCTGCGGAAAACATGTACGGCGTTAGAGAGATGCCATAAGTGTAATAGATGGCGTGAAAGGCGGTAAAGCAATTTGTTTACCGTGATCGCGTCGAGTCCGGATAATGTTGAGGCACCACATACGATGACGGGAGTGCAAGAGACGGAGGGGCTGCTTGATGGTGCGGTGCTGGCCGCTGGTGTATAATCCCTACCGGGCGCTTGGAGCTCCGGTGCCGCCGTGACAATGGCAGGGGGAATCACCAACATGTCCGGCACCGCGGTGATGGCAGGGGGAGTCACCAACACTTCTGGTGCCGCGGTGCTAGCGGGCGGAGTCACAAACACATAATTCGCTTGATTCATCGATGCCACGTTGTTCGAGTGGCTGCTGACCATGCTTGGAATCGGGCACGACTCTTGTCGACCACCCGCACTCCAGTTTGCTATTGACTCCACCAAGGTAGGCAGGATGGACGTGAGGGTGATTGCCAGGTTTTCTTGGACGATCTGCGGGATCTGTGCCACTTGTTCCTTAAGTTCTTGAACCTCGCGGTTTTCCTCCTCGCTCCTTACCGACGGCACCCCACGCGTCCTCGGCGGTGGACCAAAATGATCCACCCAATTCTTACCCCGGAGGACAGCCAGACGGACAGCCGACGACAACTTATTTGTAACCGGCGTGATTTTCTTGGACCGGTTCATCACCATGGTAAAAGGGTTATCCCACTGGGTGGCCACCGTCGACCCCTAGGATGAGGAACCCTGGGATTAATGACTAGCAATTAAATTACTCACAATTTCCTCGAATTTCTTCACCGCAGGATCGACGGTGAGTTGTTTGGTTTTTGGGTCCACATGGTAACGGGCCCTGATGAAGTTTTGAAGCTGTCCCTTTCGAATTTCACAAAGGGGTTAGCTATCCCCTTAGCTCTATACTCTTCGTCCTCCTTGTCCCATTTGGCCTCCGCGGTTCTGTATCCACCAGATACGAGATGGTGGTGACCTATATTCATCGCATGCAGCACCTTTCCCAGATTACTCGAGGCCTGGGCTCTTTCCGACTCGCACCTCTCCTTGAACTCCCAGTACTGATCTTTGGTGATCTGCGGGTCAATCTTCTGGATCTCCTCGAGACTTTTGCCTTCTTTATAGATCTTCTTCTTTATCCGAGTTCTCCCGCTAGCCATGGCGGTGCTCATCTTTGTGAGGGCGGATTTGTTTACTTCATTCCCCTGATAATTTGTGTTCTGATACTCAGTGGGGAACTTGTATCTTGCGTGCAGCTTCTCAAAGAGGAGTGTGCGCAAGTGGCCATTATCTTTATGACTAAGATTCCCGGTGTTGATCGAGATGGTTGTCCGGGTGATCGCCGCCACTTGCCCACCGTACCCTCTAACGAAAAGGTCGGGCGCCAAAGGAACCCCTATTGGGCTCACTTCTGTAATTTCCTCTCTGACGGTGCCGACCATGTTCGGGCACCGTTCCTTCTGTTTCTTCTACTTCTTAGGAGGATTTCTACCAATCCCCGTGCCCTCGCCGCCACAGTGGTTTCATAATCCGCCGTTCCTTCGGACTCTTCCTCCGCGTCTTCCATCTCATCGTCCTTGCTCTTTGAAGGATGGTATTCTTCATCGTCTTCTAGCCGCTAGGCCGCCTCCCAGAATGTCAATTGTTTATTCGGAGGTCTGACTTCTCCTTTAGCGCTGATGCGCTTAGAACAGCCAGCCTCGTTGTTGTCACACATCTTTGCACTAATAAAAATCAACTAATTGGTTAGTAATAAAGTGCACCGAAAAATCCAGCATGACCTTTGCTAATTTTCTTAAACTAGGAGTGCCCGATTTGTGCCAAAACATAAGTTAATCAACATTCCGGCAAAAATTAGGACTCATTTCATACAAGAACCTGCATACACGACATAATAAAGTGCTGTAGGGTTCGCAGCATAGAAAACAAAAAATTTCCTACGATGGGAACTATGTACCAAGATCTATCTACTAGATACAAACAACGGGCGGATGTATATCCGTAGAGAACATACCCTTGAAGACCGACAAAGCTTAACGAGTTCAACTCGTGGTTGATGTAGACGATCTCTTGCCGATCTCAAGATCGAGAGGAAGTCCTAGCGCCGCAAATCAGCAGCGCATCCGTGCTCGCACACACGTTCGAGGCACCGAGCAACCTCCGCCTCCTCGCTCCAGCGATGCAGCGGAAGCACAACTCTTTCTTGCCGAATAGCCACCGGGAACATGTATCTCGCTAGTCCGAGACCATGGGGAATAAATTCTAGAGGGGGAGAGAGATCCTTCACGAGGAGGTGTGAGAGACAAGTGAGGAGGGGGGCTCCTTTTATAGGAGGAGGGGGAACCCCAAGGGGGTGGCCGGCGCATGGGGGCTGCCCCCTTGCCCTCCCCTCTTCATGTGGATGGACACTCCACTCAAAAATCTCCTTTAAATTCCCTCCACTCAAAAGTCCACTCAAATTCCCATTAAATTTCCACCAAATTTAATGCAAACTCTCATTAAATAAAACTATTTTATTTTATTCAGAATTTTGTCAATTACTTTAAGGACAAACATTCACAAATAACCCGTTGCTAGAATTCCATTTCACATGCATAACCACTTTATGCAATTTCACCCGAAAACCTGTTTCGGTATCTAGTGAAATAAATTCCTGCGCTTGTTCATTCTTTCGGCATGAAACTTTTGCTCCAATTGGATGTCTGTGTCTCTTAAGTGTGTCACCCTACGGTTCGTGAATAATGCGGACATGATCGAGACCCCTCTCGGATCAATAATCATAAGCGGGATCTGGAGACCCATACTGACTCCCACACATTCAACGATGACTTTCTTGTGATCGTCGGAACCTTTTATGCTAGTATCTTAATCCCTTTGTTTCACGATATATTACATGTCCGAGATTCGATCATCGGTATCTCCATACCTAGTTTGATCTCGTTACCGACATGCACTCTTTTCTCGTTCCTGTGATATAACATTCTAGTGATCAAATCACTTGCTTGCAAGCTAATAAATGTGATATCACCGAGAGGGCCCAGAGTATATCTACCCGTCATCGGGATGAACAAATTCCACTCTCAATCCATGAGCCTCAACATAACACTTTATTAGTTCTGAATCCATCTTTATAATCACCCACATTACGGTGTGACGTTTGATGTTATCAAGAAACTCTTCCGGTGTTAGTGATTGACATGATCTCATGGTCTAAGGATTAGGATCACTTCGTAAGGTGTTATAGCAATATAAACTCAATGACTTTGATCGTAATGCTATACTTCGGATGAATGTTCATCACACCATTACACTAATGTTGTGATCCCGTTATTAACAACATCCAATGTCCATGATCAGGAAACCTTGATCATCTTGTTAATCAACGAGCTAGTTTATGAGAGAGGCATAACTAGGAACTTTCTGTTTGTTTATTAAACACACATGTATTAACGTTTCCGTATTAATACAATTATAGCATGCAAAATAAACATCTATCATATACTTGGAATACACATAATAAACACTTTATTATTGCCTCTCAGAGGATATTCCCTTCAGTCTCCCACTTGCACTAGAGACAATAATCTAGTTACATGGTGATAAATCTAACACCCATTGAGTTCTGGTGTTGATCATGTTTTGCTCTAGGGAGAGTTTTATTCAACGGATCTGCTACATTGAGATCCGTATGTACTTTACAAATCTTTATATCTCCATCCTTGACATGCTCGCGGATGGAGTGAAACCGGCGCTTAATATGCTTGGAATGCTTGTGAGACTTTGGCTCTTTGGCATTGGCAATGGCACCATTGTTGTCACAATAGATCACCATTGGGTCCAACGCGTTTGCCACCACTCCTAGTTCGGATATGAACTCCTTCATCCAAACTGCTTCCTGAGCCGCTTCTGAAGCAGCAACATATTCGGCCTCCGTTGTTGATCCCGCTACCACAGGTTGTTTGGAGCTCCTCCAACTAACCGCTCCGCCATTCATGATAAATACGTATCCGGATTGAGACTTAGAGTCATCCGGATTGGTGTCAAAGCTAGCATCGACATAACACTTAGCGACGAGCTCTTCTTCACCTCCGTATACAAGAAACATATCCTTAGTTCTTCGTAAGTACTTAAGGATATTCTTGACCGCTATCCAGTGTTCCGAACCTGGATCCGATTGGTACCTACTAGTCAAACTAATAGCATGTGCCACATCCGGTCTTGTACATAGCATGGCGTACAGTTATAGAGCCTATGGCCGAAGCATAGGGGACTTTGTCCATTATCTCTCTTTCTTCCGCCGAAGCCGGACTTTGAGTCTTACTCAATGTCTTGCCTTGCAACATAGGTAAGAACCCCTTCTTACTTCCGTCCATTTTAAACTTCTTTAAAATCTTATCAAGGTATGTACTTTGCGATAGCCCTATTAGGCGCCTAGATCTATCTCTATGATCTTTATGCCTAATATGTATGACGCTTCACCTAGGTCCTTCATTGAAAATTTGCTGTTTAGATAACTTTTAACACTGTTTAAAAGATCTATATCATTTCCGATCAATAATATGTCATCCACATATAATATCAGAAATGCCACATTGCTCCCACTCACTTTCTTGTAAATACAAGCTTCTCCATAAGTTTGGACAAATCCAAACTATTTGACCACCTCATCAAAGCGGAGATTCCAACTTCGTGATGCTTGTTTCAATCCATAGATGGATCGCTGAAGCTTGCACACCTTGTTAGCATCCTTGGGATCGACAAAACCCTTTGGTTGTATCATATACAACTCTTCTTCAATATTACCATTGAGAAACGCGGTTTTGACATCCATCTGCCATATCTCATAATCGAAATATGCAGCAATTCCTAACATAATCCTAACTGACTTTAGCATCACTACGGGAGAGAATGTCTCATCGTAGTCAACTCCTTGAATTTTTCGAAACCCCTTTGCGACAAGTCGAGCTTTATAGACGGTCACATTACCATCAGCATCAATTTTCCTTTTGAAAATCCATTTGTTCTCCACGGCCTTTCGGTCGTGAGGTAATTCCACCAAGTTCCAAACTTGATTTTCATACATGGATTCCATCTCGGATTTCATGGCTTCTAACCATTTGTTGGAATCCGGGCTCATCATCGCTTCTTCATACGTCACAGGGTCATCATTTTCATCAACCATGAAATTCATGATAGGATTTCCGTACAGCTCGGGATTTGCACGCGTCCTGTTTGACCTGCGAGGTTCGGTAGTACTCTCTTTCGGAGTTTCATGATCATTATCATTAGTTCCCTTTTCAACAGGTGGAGCCAACTCCGGAACAACTTCCGGCACTGTGCTACTCGCCATACTTTGAAGAGAAGGTTCCACAACCTCTTCGAGTTCTACCTTCCGACTACTCACACCTTAGAAACTCTTTCTCTAGAAATGAAACATTCTTGGCAACAAAACCTTGCCCTCGGATCTGTGAGAGAAGGAATACCCACCAGTTCCTTTAGGGTATCCTATGAAGACGCATTTTTCCGCTTTGGGTTCGAGTTTATCCGGTTGAAGTTTCTTCACATAAACATCGCATCCCCAAACTTTAAGAAATGACAGCTTAGGTTTGTTTCCAAACCACAATTCATACGGTGTCTTTTCAACGGTTTTAGATGGTGCCCGATTTAAAGTGAATGCAGAAGTTTCTAGTGCATAACCCCAAAATGACAACGGCAAGTTCGTCAGAGACATCATAGATCGAACCATATCTAATAAAGTACGATTACGACGTTCCGACACACCATTTCGCTGTGGTGTTCCGGCAGGTGTGAGTTGTGAAACAATTCCACACTCTTTCATGTGAGTGCTAAACTCGTAACTTAGATACTCACCTCCATGGTCGGACCGTAGAAATTTGATCTTTCTATTACGATGATTTTCCACTTCATTCTGAAATTCCTTGAACTTTTCAAAGGTTTCAGACTTGTGTTTCATCAAGTAGATATAAACGTATCTACTCAAATCATCCGTGAAAGTAACAAAATAACGATATCCACCTCGCGCCGACACACTCATTGGACCACATACATCAGAATGTATGATTTCCAATAAATCTGTTGCCCGTTCCATTGAACCGGAAAACGGCGTTCTAGTCATCTTTCCCATAAGGCATGGCTCACATGTATCAAATGATTCATAATCAAGTTATTCCAAAAGTCCATCCGAATGGAGCTTCTTCATGCGTTTAACGCCAATATGACCTAGACGGCAGTGCCACATATATGCGGATATATCATCATTAAGTTTAGTCCTTTTAGCATCAACATTATGAATATGTGTAACATTATCATCGAGATCTAATAGAAATAAACCATTCATCATCGGTGCATGACCATAAAAGATTTCATTCATATAAATGGAACAACCATTGTTCTCGGATTTAAATGAATAACCACTTCTCATCAAACACGATCCGGATACAATGTTCATGCTCGGTCTGGGCACCGGATAACATTTATTCAAGTTTATAACTAATCCCGGCGGCAAGTGGAGAGGCAGCGTTCGATGGCGATCACATCAACGCTTGATCCATTGCCGACACATCTTGACCTCACCCCTTGCTAGCGGTCGCTTGTTCCGCCCCGATTCGAGTTACAAATATTAGCAACTGAACGGTATCAAATACCGGGTGCTACTGCGAGCATTAGTCAAGTACACATCAATAACATGTATATCATATATACCTTTGTTTGCCTTGCGGCCTTCTTATGCGCGGATACTTGGGGCGATTCGCTTCAAGTGGCGGTCCCCTTACAATAGTAGCACTCGGAATCAGACTTAGGTCCAACTCGGGTTTCTTTTCAAAGCGGCAATGTGCTTGCCGCCTTACTTCCTTCCGTTTTCCCTTCTTGTCTTTCTTGAAACCGGTGTTCCTATTGATCATCAACACTTGATGTTCCTTTTGATCTCCACTTGCAGTTTTAAGCATTGACAGAAGCTCGGGGAGAGACTTCTTCATGCCTTGCATATTATAGTTCATCACGAAGCTCTTATAGCTAGCTGGAAGAGACTGCAGAACACGATGGATGCCTAAGTCAATGGGAATCGATATTCCCAAGGACACAAGCTTATCGGCGTAACCCGACATCTTGAGTACATGCTCACTAACGGAGTTGTGCTCTTCCATCATGCAGCTAAAGAACTTTTCTGAAGCGTTGTATCTCTCTACAATAGCATGTGTGTCGAAAATCATTTTCAACTCACCCATTGTATCAAATGCATTGCCATTTTCGAAACGCTTTCGAAGTTCCGGCTCTAGCCCATACAATATGCCGCAATAAACTAAGTTGTGGTCCTCCTGACGAGTCTGATAGACATTCTTCTCCTCGTCAGGGGCATCATCAAAAGGTGGGGGGCCTAACGGAGCTTCTAGCACGTATTGCTTTTGTGCAGCAGAGGGGAGAATCCTCAAATTCATGGCCCATTCGGTAAAGTTGCTACCGTTCGTTGCTAGTTTCTCTTTCTCCATGAACACATTGAAATTAAAAGCAGGTGGTGCCATCTACAACAAAATTTGTAAAGTTTAGACTAAGTGTATGATAGATTGAGTTCAACTAATCTATATTACGAATGAACTCCCACTCAAAAACGACATCCCTCGTGCCTTTTTGGTGATTACATGGACCAAATCCACTACACCAAGTCCGATCATCACGTGAGTCGGTATAGCTTCAAAGGCGAGCATCAAATGGGCATCATATCAACTATATGACTCATGCTTAACCTTTCGGTCTGTGTTCCGAGGCCATGTCTTTACATGCTAGGCTCGCCAAGTTAGAACCTTAGTATTCGCGTGTGTAACTATTTTACACCCGAAATATGGTCGTGGATCCAAGAACACCCGATCATCACGTGATGTCTTGGAGGGACGAAAACATAATCGGTGCATACTAAAGGAAGAACACATTCTTATCTTGATATTTAAATGAGGGATCATCTTATTATGCTAACAAAGCGCTAAACAATCAATATAAGATGCTATCAAACATCATATGTTTATTAGTGAAATGATATGGTTCCCGCATATGATCTCTATCATGTGCATCGTGGTATGATCACTATCATACCTATATGTGTAAATCCAAGGGCAATTGATTTTACACGCTATGTGTGTTGTAAGAGTATCATCTCATACTTCTACTTACAACACTACCATATCATAACACTAGCCCATCAACAATCTAAACTAGACGCCTCTAATTTATCCATTGCAAGTTTTACGTGGCTTAGGGCTTTCGAGATAGAACCGTTCTTACCTATGAAAATGAACCACAACAAGGATAATCAAATTGTTGACAACTCGCTTGCAAAATAGATACTGACTATAGTAGGAGAGACAGACACCCGCTAGCCACTTATGCAAACTAGTTGCATGTCAAGCGTGGAACAGGTCTCATGTGCGAGGACATGTAAAGTTTGTCCGGGCCACTTCATCCCACTATGCCACCAATATCCAAAATTACAACAAAGGAGCAACAACATGATCATCATCGCCCACATACTCATATGTGTACTACCCGTGTAAAGTATCTACGCATAGAGCCGGCTCGATACCCTTTGTAGGGTTCGACATAGAAAACAAAAATTTCCTACGATGGGATCTATGTACCAAGATCTATCTACTCGATACAAACAACGGGCGGTTGTATATCCGTAGAGAACATACCCTTGAAGACCGACAAAGCTTAACGAGTTCAACTCGTGTTTGATGTAGACGATCTCTTGCCGATCTCAAGATCGAGAGGAAGTCCTAAGCGCGCCAAATCAGCAGCGCATCCGTGCTCGCACACACGTTCGAGGCACCGAGCAACCTCCGCCTCGCTCCAGCGATGCAGCGGAAGCACAACTCTTTCTTGCTGAATAGCCACGGGAACATGTATCTCGCTAGTCCGAGACCATGGGGATAAATTCTAGAGGGGAGAGATCCTTCACGAGGAGGTGAGAGACAAGTGAGGAGGGGCTCCTTTTATAGGAGGAGGGAACCCCAAGGGGTGGCAGCATGGGGGCTGCCCCCTTGCCCTCCCCTCTTCATGTGGGTGGACACTCCACTCACAAATCTCCTTTAAATTCCCTCCACTCAAAAGTACACTCAAATTCCCATTAAATTTCCACCAAATTTAATGCAAACTCTCATTAAATAAAACTCTTTTATTTTATTCAGAATTTTGTCAATTACTTTAATGACAAACATTCACAAATAACCCCTTGCTAGAATTCCATTTCACATGCATAACCACTTTATGCAATTTCACCCGAAAACCTGTTTCGGTATCTAGTGAAATAAATTCCTGAGCTTGTTCATTCTTTCGGCATGAAACTTTTGCTCCAATTGGATGTCGGTGTCTCTTAAGTGTGTCATCCTACGGTTCATGAATAATGCGGACATGATCAAGACCCCTCTCGGATCAATAATCATAAGCGGGATCTGGAGACCCATACTGACTCCCACACATTCAACGATGACTTTCTTGTGATCGTCGGAACCTTTTATGCTAGTATCTTAATCCCTTTGTTTCAAGATATATTACATGTCCGAGATTCGATCATTGGTATCTCCATACCTAGTTTGATCTCGTTACCGACATGCACTCTTTTCTCGTTCCTGTGATATAACATTCTAGTGATCAAATCACTTGCTTGCAAGCTAATCAATGTGATATCACCGAGAGGGCCCAGAGTATATCTATCCGTCACCAGGATGAACAAATTCCACTCTCGATCCATGAGCCTCAACATAACACTTTATTAGTTCTGGATCCATCTTTATAATCACCCTGTTACGGTGTGACGTTTGATGTTATCAAGAAACTCTTCCGGTGTTATTGATTGATATGATCTCATGGTCTAAGGATTAGGATCACTTCGTAAGTTGTTATAGCAATATAAACTCAATGACTTTGATCGTAATGCTATACTTCGGATGAATGTTCATCACACCATTACACTAATGTTGTGATCCCGTTATTAACAACATCCAATGTCCATGATCAGGAAACCTTGATCATCTTGTTAATCAACGAGCTAGTTTATGAGAGAGGCATAACTAGGAACTTTCTGTTTGTTTATTAAACACACATGTATTAACGTTTCTGTATTAATACAATTATAGCATGCAAAATAAACATCTATCATATACTTGGAATACACATAATAAACACTTTATTATTGCCTCTCAGGGCATATTCCCTTCAAGTGCTTCATACAAGCACAAGCACTATTTCAAGTGCTACTGCAGGTTCATCAAGCACCATAATTATACACAAGCACAAGCATACACCATAACAAGCACAAGTTCAGCAAGCAAATGACAGCAATATAATTTTCAGTTCTGTGAAGAAATGACAGCAAATGACAAGTATACACATCTTTGTAATTAACATATCTGAGCCACTGCAGGTGCAATGCAAACTTGTTTTAATTTTGATGCAAGAAGTTACCGGACTAGATAAAATATGTAATTAATATATCTGAGCCACTACAAATGCAAGCAGTTACTAGACCTTGTCCTTGAATAGAAGTTACTGGCATGCAGATGCAGGCAACACTTCCACTGCCACCCCAATTAGGCAATCAGGGCACCCAAACTAGTACTGTTGGATTTTTGTTAGGTTCAGGTTAGGTTCCGAGTAGCAAGCTAACCTGAACCATTTTTTAGTTCACTGCTAGTACTCCACATATCGTTTGTCCACTTCTACTACTGCTTCAGGTTAGGTTTAGGTTATAAGCAACACCGTACTCCATTCCAGGATATAAGCAACACCCTCTCCTTGGGTAAATAGCAACCGAAAACCACTCAAAAACCTTATTGATGAACAAAATCTGAAGTGAGTCGTGTGTCTTTCCAGACCCTAAAGAAAGAAAGAGGCAGAGGGATAGAGAACGGTATGCACTACATAGAGATATCCAGAAACGACGCAGTCAGGCCCAGAATAACAAAAATGATTCAACAATAATGCTTACTAATGAGCACATCATGCTTGCTACTACTACCAATATCCAAAAGAATAAAAAAAATGATTCAACAAAAATGCTTGCTACTGTGAACCTAACCTGAACCTAACAAAAATCACTGCTACTACTGCACATATCTTTGTTCTACTACTGCATATTCATCTAACCTGAACCTAACCTGAAGCTTGCTACTCTGAACCTAACCTGAAGCTTGCTACACAGAATAAACTCAGGACCCTAACCTAAAGCTTGCTACTCTGAACCTTGCTACTCTGAACCCTAACCTTGCTACTCTGAACCCGAACGTTGCTAATCTGAACCTTGCTACTCTGAACCCTAACCTTGTTACTCTAGAGAGGGGAGGGAGGGAGGGAGAGAGGGGAGGGGAAACGCTCACCTCTAAGACGAGGACGATGATGGCGTGCAGACAATGGCGGATGGACGATGGCGCACTCCTCCACAGCCTCCTCCTCCTCGAGCGGCGGCGGCCTCTTCCTCCTCGAGCTACGACGGCCTCCTCCTCCACAGATCGAGCGGCGCGCGCACGGGCATACTCTTCCACGGCCTCCTCCTCGGACTTGCGTGTGGCTGCAGGGTTTAGCGGCAGGCAGGCGCAAGTGCGGTCGCAGGCGGCAGATCGAGGCGAGTGGCAAAGGGGCGCATCGGGGCTGCAAGGTTGGTTCGATCTGCAAGGGACAGGGAGAGGAGCAGGGAGTAACGTGCAGTTGACTGGTCAGTGTAGTTAGGCGTAGAGCACACTTAGCTAGTGCGCTACGGATAACCATAGCGGACTAGCTAGGGGTGCGCTACACCTAACTGCATTGATCAGTCAGATAAGAGGGCGGCCATCCCTTTTGTTTACACTAACACTAGCCTATTCCACTAGTTTCGCTCACTGCTCTATCTTAACCTGTGAGCACCCAGGTTCGAATCCTGGGGCCCACCATTTTTGTTTTTATTTTAAAAATACTTTTTAATGTTCCAAAAAATACCCAAAAATGGTAATATATGCCATAAAAGTTTTGTTTTTATTTTATAAATACTTTTAAATGTTCCAAAAATGCCCCAAAGTGATAATATATGTTATAAAAGTGGTACAAATATTTTTCCATGAATACTACAATATTTTTTAACCACGCGTTTTACAATATTTTTTGAGCTAGCGTTTTACAATCTTTTTTCCCTTCTTTACCGCGGTTGAATAATTTAGCCCCAGCACTTTAATGTTTCTTATTTTGAACGGGCTAACTTTTTGGGTAGGGTTGTCCTTTTTCTTCTTGTGATGTATGTTGCTGCATCATACTCGTCGTCATCTTCAATCTTTGGATCGACGTACTGGTTGAAGTCTTGCTCATTGGCGACTCCATCTATTCCGATGATGTTTCTTTTCCTCTCCTCATGACAACACAGCTAGGATTTGTCGGGTCGGTAATGAAAAAACATTGCTCCACTTTGCTAGCCAGTACCCACAGTTTATTTTTCGTGGCCACGTTCGCACCGGCGGCCTTGGATTTGGCTCCTTCGGGTATAACCATAGTTGTGAAATACCGGTCTTCTCTTTTGACGCTCTTTGCCCATCTGACACAGAACATCGACACCTTTTCTCCACGGTATTCGAGCTCCCAGATCTCCTCGATTCTTCTATAGAATCTTTCCTTCATGTTGTCATCGGTGTAGAATTCCGACGTGACGCCTGAGTTCTAATAATCACACTTGTTGTCCTTTTCCTCTGTGTAGAATGTGTAGCCGTTGATATCATACGCCTGATAGGTCACCAGGTTTTGCATGGGACCTTGCGACAAAGGTGAATATGATCTTTTCCGTGTCAGAAGAATTCGATCGTGGGGGATTATCAAGGAGCATCTGCCGAAACCAACGCGTGAAATCTGAGTTGTGCTCTTTGATTATTTCTCCCTGTGTCCTCTGTATGCCCGGTCACTTTACTTCTTCTCGATTAACCTTTTGTGCTTCTGTACCCAAGGGTAGACCAGTTCTAAATGCTGTAGCGCGACGAGGTTTTCTCGATCAAAGTCTACGCGTCGATAATCGAAGTCTGCATGCAGTATGAGACGACCCTCTCGGTGACTAGATCCGACAAGTTTGCCAACGTGCTTGTTGACGGGAAGACCGACAAGGTTCTCGATGTCTATATAATTCATGGATAAAGAGATGCACTCTTCGGCCAGAAAGCCCTTGGCTATGTTTCCATCTAGATGGGACCTGTTGCGAACGTATCCTTTGATGTGTCCGTTCATCCTTTCGAACGCTATCATGCTGCGGAGGAACATTGGCCCGAGTTGGACAATGTCCTCCACGACATGGACCAGGAGATGCACCATAATGTCGAAGAATGCGGGCGGGAAGTAGGCCTCAAGCTCGCATAGTATCACCACGATCTCCTCCTGTACCCTCCCGAGCTGATTCATGCCAATCGACTTTCTAAAGATGACGTCGAAAAACTTGCAGAGGACAAACAACATTTCACGAACATGCTCGTCCATTATCCCTCTTAGTGCAACCGAAAGTACCTGCATCATTAGCACGGCACAGTCGTGAGACTTCATTCCACTGAACCTCTGCTTCGCCTCGTCTAGGTATCTTATTATCTTGCCCGCGTAGCCGTAAGGAAATTTGACTCCTAGAAGGCACTGGAAAAACTGTTTGAATTCATCCTGGCTTAGAGTGAAGCAATAAGGAGGGCAGTAATATTCGTTCTTCTTGAAATTTTTACCCTTCCAATAACCTTGTGTCGCCTCCGACTCATGATTATCGTCATCTTCCTGATAATCAGGAGTAGTGCGTCCTCCGTGAAGCTCCTTCCGGATGCCCATGAATATTAGGTCGTGCCTTGCTTTCGGACCATCTTTCGTCCTATCTAGCATGTTGATTATGGTGGAGACCAGACTCTCGCACACTTCTTTCGTGATATGCATGAAGGGATACGGGTAGGCTAGACTAGCGCAAACCAAAATTTTCTACCGCGTAAACCAGGATTACTGTTGTCATAGATCACGGGATTACCACTAGACGCGAAGTGGCGGAATTGATGAAGCGCATCGAGGAAGTGCAGACGTTCCACGTCTCCTCCTTGTCCTCGTCCCATGAGTAGCTCCCCTTGCGCGGATCGTCCAAGCGCTACAGATGCAGCGCCTCCGAGGTATCCACATACAGGTGGTGGGCGTCGACGCCGATCGCTAGGTCCGCTCATACAACACAGGCGTGAGGAGTGGCGGCTGGGAATGATCTGAGGTCTCACCCTTGTCAGCTCGCCCCACCCTCTCTTATATAGGCGTCCCTAATGGGCTTCTACATCAGTAGACCATTAGTAGCCTAAGCCTGGTCTAATTCGGATCCAATCCTCATTAGGCTTCCAGCCCCTGAAGTGTGTGACCCTATAGGTTCATATGCGTATAGACATGACACGAATACACTTATTCTGTCAATAGTTGGTAGCGGCCTCTAGGAAGACGTGCCAACTCCTAAACGCATACAAAGATCATATCGGACGAACCATCACAAGGTTTAGTACATGTCTTTCCCTTTGCCTCACGATATTTGGTCTAGCTCCAAGCTGACCTCCCTTTCTCGATACCGCGATTCGGAATCCCTTTACTAGGTTAACTCTTAACCTTATGTAGCACGGCCATGCATTTCTGGATCCGATCACTCGAGGGGCCCAAAGATATCTCTCTCAAGTAGAGAGGGGCAAATCCCATCTTGATGCACCATGCCTTGCAGCATGCTTCAGGACAAACCCGAAAGCTACCTTTATAACTACCCAGTTACGATGTAGCGTTTGATAGCCCCAGAGTAGGTCAATCCACATCTCAAGTACATGCGACAATCTCGAGTCTAAGGACAAAACGTACACGATGTGTAGAGAGAGATCTGCAACTAATTGCCAGTCTCAGGTTGGGTCAGTCCAACCCCATGTTCATAACATGTGTCCACATCATTGGTTTGACATCTCCATGTCTATGACTTGCGAAACATAGTCATCAACCAATCAATGTGCTAGTCTAATATTCATGTGTGTCCTCACATGAACTCCGACTAGGGACAACTCTTAAATAACCATACAAGTAAAGAGTTTCACAAACAATTCACATAATTACCAATCAATACAAGTTGCGTGATATGGATATTTAAGGAACATTATAATAACTCATGGATACATATGAAATATAATCATCTCTATGATTGCCTCTAGGGCATATTTCCTTCAGTCTCCCACTTTGTAAACAGATGCATCACCAAGATTTAAAATAAATAACCCATTCACAATGGGAGCATTAGCCATAAACATAGCATTCTTAGAGATTACACAACCATTGTTTGCACTCGCGAATGAATAACCATCCCTCATCAAACATGAAGGTGATAAAATGTTTCGACCCATAGTTGGAATGTAATAACAATTATTCAACTCCATAATAAATACCGACGGAAGGTGAAGTTGCATGAGCCGACGAATAATGCAGCAACCCTTGCTTTATTTCCGACGTGAAAATCCACTTCGCCTTTCTGCACTTCTCTAGTCCTTATTAGCCCCTGCATCGAATTGCAAATATGAGCAACCGATCCGGTATCAAATACCCAAGAGTTAACATAGGAATCAAGGAGAAGAATGTCCACAACATTTACAAAAAGCGTACCTGAGTGGGAAGTACTCTTACTTGCACTCTTCTTCAAAGAAGCCTGGTACTTGCTGCAGTTTCTCTTCCAGTGGCCATGTTCATGAGAAAACAAGCAGTCAGTGTCTTCTACAGGTCCAGCCTTTTGCTTGGGTGCAGGTTTAGGGATTGTATTCTTAGCCTTGCCCTTCTTCTTCCAAGAAGTACCTTTTTTCTTGAAGCTAGGCTTGTTCTGCACAGCCATCACATGGCTATGCCCTGCACACTTCTTCATGTCACTTTCTGCTGTTTTTAGCATCCCGCATAACTCATTAAGGCCCTTCTCCACCCCATGCATATGGTTGTTCGAAATAAGCTGCCCATAGCTGGATGGAAGAGATGCCAAAATGAAGTCAGTGGCCAACTCTTGGCCTAGTGGAAAACCAAGATTTTCCAAAGTCTGGCTGTAACCAACCATTTTGATCACATGGGGGCCTACAGCTGCTCCCTCTTCCAGCTTGCATTCGGAAAAGGACTTGGCAACATTGTACCTCTCAGTCCTTGCCTAATCCTGGAACATGTCCTTAAGCGCTACGATCATATCGTACGCTTCCTGATCCTCAAACTTATTTGGGAGTTCAGGTTCCATGCATGCAAGCATAAGACAGCTAACCTCAAGAGAATCATCACATGCTCTCTTGTAGGCGTTCTTTAGGGAAACAGATGCATTATCGGCAGGTTCAACGGGGATTGGGGTATCCAGAACCGTCTCCTTTTTATCAGACCTGAGAACGATTCTCAGGTTATGGACCCAATCCGAATAGTTTGTTCCATTTAGTTTATCTTTGTCAAGAATCGAACGCAAAGAGAAAGGTGATGTAGTGTTCGGTGCCATTGATCTACAACAGAAAACATGCAAAATACTAAGCCATGTAACCATGAAAGAGTAAAACATATTAAACAATTTAATAGCATATACCCCCACTTAAATCAATATCCCTCTATTGATACTAAGTGATTCAAGATCCACAATTAACAAGTCGACTAGTGAGCTTTAGCATCACTGCTAGAAGACAAGGTAAATCGGTAAGCAACATTTGCTAATCATATCACATATGACTCTTGTTGTTGGGTGACATCTCTATGTCAAAACTAGGTGCCCAACCTTTATGCCCGAAGGTCCTTAACTGTTAAGATGACCTTGTTAAGCTCACCAACCCTTATGCGTGTAGGTATCCGATACAAACCCATTCAGCCAAGGAAAACCGCGGCACCCTAATTTCATAGGCCCACCAACGATTGTACAGGGCATAGGATGGTGCAAGGTTTGGTTGGGAGGGCATGGTTTAACTTAAACTTTCTGAGGGATTGTTCTACTTCTATCATCTAAGCATGCATAGTAGTAAAACACATAAGAATCGCATTCACATAGATGTGACACGGTATGGCCCATTTTCTCATGGTGATCTCCATCGCCATAGAACCTGTCCACCATGATGATCTCCATCTTCATGTTCCATGTGAGCCATCCTCCAAGTGATGAGTCCTCCAAGAACTAATACAAGCTATTACTCCTAACAGCTAGTAATCAAAATTACATAGTATTGGGATCATCACAAGTTGGCACGCAGGCCATTACAATAAATGACAACACATATGGCTCCAGCCGTGTTGCCCTACTCACGACAAGCAGGTCATGCAAAATTTCATACATGCATCACATACATATAAGGGCCATACTGATCACATACATCCTGCAAAAACAAGTTATGCATAGAATCGCATTCTACCGGATCATGTGATATCGCAGCACCCAGTTACCTTAACAAGAGACAAAAGGGGCTACGATTAAGGGGGGTCTAGGGGGTATCCCCCTCGCGGTGTCTCCGGGCGTCCGGAAAACCGTGAAAAGTGAGAGATCGAATCTTCACAATTTTCTTTAAGGATTTTGATCGGCAAATCAAATTTACCATAAACCGACTCCTGTCCTGATTCAATCAAACTCCTTTGATCACGGTACATCGATTTTAGATCTAGGTTCCGATTCGATCAATCATATTGATCTTCGCGTGATTCAACAGGATTTATGTGTCACTGTCTACCCCGATGGCGGAAGCCGACCGGTAGGGGTAAGTCGTTCGACAACCTCAGATCACGATCACGGAAAGCAAGATCATAGATCAATCCTGAACCACCGCCATGTAAACGATCACATCATTCATATCAATCTGCATATCACCATATGCAACCATCCCGAACCTATAACTGAACAGCATCGGCACTGATACCACTGAAGGGATACGGGTAGGCTACACTAGCGCAAATCAAAATTTTCTACCGCGTAAACCAGGATTACTGTTGTCATAGATCACGGGATTACCACTAGACGCACACTTGCGGAATTGATGAAGCGCGTCGAGGCAGAGCAGACGTTCCACGCCTCCTCCTTCTCCTCGTCCCACGAGCAGCTCCCCTTGCGCGGCTCGTCCAAGTGCTACAGATGCAGCGCCTCCGAGGTATCCACACGTACAGGGTGGAAGCGTCAGACGCCGGACTGCTAGGTTTGCGCGTGCAACACAGGCGTGAGGAGTGGCGGCTGGGAATGATCTGAGGTCTCACCCTGGTCAGCTCGCCCCACCCTCTCTTATATAGGCGTCCCTAATGGGCTTCTACATTAGCAGCCCATTAGTAGCCTGAGCCTGGTCTAATTCGGATTCAATCCTCATTAGGCTTCCAGACCCTTAAGTGTGTGACCCTATAGGTTCATATGCGTATAGACATGACACGAATACACTTATTCTGTCAATAGTTGGTAGCGGCCTCTAGCAAGACGTGCCAACTCCTAAACGCATACAAAGATCATATCGGACGAACCATCACAAGGTTTAGTACATGTCTTTCCCTTTGCCTCACGATATTTGGTCTATCTCCAAGCTGACCTCCCTTTCTCGATACTGCGATTCGGAATCCCTTTACTAGGTTAACTCTTAACCTTATGTAGCACGGCCATGCATTTCTGGATCCGATCACTCGAGGGGCCCAGAGATATCTCTCTCAAGTAGAGAGGGGCAAATCCCATCTTGATTGACCATGCATTGCAGCATGCTTCAGGACAAACCCGAAAGCTACCTTTATAACTACCCAGTTACGGTGCAGCGTTTGATAGCCCAAAAGTAGGTCGATCCACATCTCAAGTACATGCGACAATCTTAGGTCTAAGGACAAAATGTACACGATGTGTAGAGAGAGAGCTGCAACTAATTGCCAGTCTCAGGTTGGGTCAGTCCAACCCCATGTTCATAACATGTGTCCACATCATTGGTTTGACATCCATGTCTATGACTTGCGAAACATAGTCATCAACCAATCAATGTTCTAGTCTAATATTCACGTGTGTCCTCACATGAACTCCGACTAGGGACAACTCTTAAATAACCATACAAGTAAAGAGTTTCACAAACAATTCACATAATTGCCAATCAATACAAGTTGCCTGATATGGATATTCAAGGAACATTATAATAACTCATGGATACATATGAAATATAATCATCTCTATGATTGCCTCTAGGGCATATTTCCTTCAATGCATGATGTCAAGGATATGAGGCGTGCGAAGAAACTTCCAGTATGGCAACTCCTAGAAAACAGACCTTGTTTTCCATACCTTCAGCAGCGGCTTGTCTTGCTGGCTCTTTCGCTTCTTTCCAGGCTTAGGACAATCATTCCAGTTTTTCAGCAATTCTTCCACTTCTTTGCTGCTCCTCCGCTCTAGGATTCCTCGGGTCTCGGATTTGCCATCAAACATATCTCGACGTTTTCTCCATGGATCATTCTTGCTGAGCCACCTCCGGTGCACCATGAACACGGTTTTCGAAGACCCTGGATCTTTCTCTAGTTGGAGATAGCTTGTGTTATCCATGCACCTAACGCATGCGGAGAATCCTTGGATAACCTGCCCCGAGATATACCCGCAACCTGGATAGTCTTGCACCATAGTGACCAACACGGCTCTCATAGCGAAATAATCTTGTGCGACGGCGTCGTAAGTATTGGCTCCAGATTCCAATAATGTGGCTAGCTCCTCTTTCAACAGCCCGAGATACAGATTGATGTCGGTACCAGGTTGTTTTGGCCCTTGAATTAGCATACTCATTTGCATGTACTTCTTCATGCACAACCATGGAGGGAGGTTGTACATCCATACAAACACGGCCCAAGTGTTGTGCGTGCTGCTCTGGCTACCGAACGTATTTAGTCCATCGGTGCTCGCACCAAGCCTGATGTTCCTCGAATCTCCACCAAATTCTAGGAATTCGAGATCCAATGCTTTCCACTAGTTAGCATCTGAAGGGTGCGTCAGTAGCTCGTCCTTTTCGGGGTCATTGTCATCTCCTGTCTTCTTCCTTTCCGCATGCCATCGCATGAGCTTCGCTTCCTTAGGGTCCGCAAAATAGCGTTGTAGACGAGGAGTGATAGGAAAGTACCATACCACTTTTCAAGGTGCTTTCTTCCCTTTCTTGTATTGACTCACGCCGCACACCGGACATGTGGTTTTCTCCGCGTCCTCGCCCCCATAAATGATGCAATCGTTGATGCATACGTGGTATCTAACATGTGGTAGATCGAGAGGACAGATGATTTTCTTGGCGTCCTCGATACTAGTTGGACACGTGTTCCCCTACGGGAGACGACCATGCTAGAATGCCATCATATCGTCGAAGCTTGCGTCGCTCAATTTGTGTTTTTCCTTCATTTCCATAGCCTTGAGCGTTACATTCGACCGGGTATCATCGGGCATGCATCCTTCATACAATGGAGTAACCGCGTCTTTATCAAGTTGCGCAAGATTGGCTTTCTCTCTAGCGGCAGCCCTGGCGTGACTCGTCTGCTTGAGAAGCAGCTCTTGCACATAAGGTTCCCGCACCCAGCCTGACGTTGTTCCATCATCGTGTGCTCCTCCGGCATCTAGATCATCATCATCCCGGTCTGCTTCCGCACCTTCACCATCTCTAGGAGACTCTTCATCATCTCTCCTGTCCTCGCTGTGATGATCATCGTCATGTTTCCGACCTTCACCGTCTCCATTGTCTTGGTCATCGCTTATCCAACGAGTGTATCCATCCATGAAACCATGGTGGAGCAGGTGCGCCAGCAGATGCCCGGAATCTGGGTCGATCAACCTGTTGAGTTTGCATCTTCTGCACAGACATCTTTTCTCCGTTTTGTTATTTCGTATCATGTCGGCGGTCGCACATTTCAAAAAATCTAGCCACAATGCCTTCGCTCATTATGCGGGCCATTTTTGCCTGTGCGGTGTATATGGTACAATTAGAAGTTTATTAGAACCACATAATCAATGAATGCATGCATGCAATGGTCGATAGAAAATTTCGGCATGACCTATCCTAAAATAAGGACCTTTGCAAAATGCCAAAGTCTTGCCAAAATGGAAATGAATCAACATTTTGGCAAAACAAATGGAAACTCATTCACTCAAAAACAGAAGAGAGAGACCGATCCATACACATGAATATATCATCCTCTCCATACACACATGCATGAGCATCGATCCTCTCCATATACACACACATGAGCATCGATCCTCTCCATACACACATGAGGATAGATCCTCTACATACATATGAGCATATCATCCATATACACATGAACACATCCTTACATGGACAACTTATCGAGATGAGAGAACGATCAGAAGATGGAAAGGAGAGGTGCGCGCGAGATCGACCGAGAGGATGGCGTGTCCGGAAGGAGAGGTTCCTCTATTATGTATGTAGCATCGAAGGTAAGTTCTACATGCTAAAAATGATGAATGAGTGGAGAAATAGAGGTGGGAAGTAGGAGGATCCCGACTAGATCTAAGGAGGAAGAAGGAGGGGAAGTTAAGTGTGGGTGTGGTAGTGGATAGTCACATGTGCAAAGTGGAGCTGCCAAAAAAGGTCGACACATCCGTGGCACACACGGCCTTAGTGCTCCACAGGAACTAATCACAACCGTGGAGCACATGCCAGGAGTGCGCCACAGATGTGTTTACCCATTTATAGAGCAGAGGGTCCTTTGCTTAGGCATAGCGCACACCCATCAGGTGCGCCACGGCTAACCCTAACAACCGTAGCGCACATACCCCATGTGTGCTACGGGTATGTGGCATGCGGCCAGCAAGCCCCTGGCCCACACATATTTGTGGCGCACCATCACCACGTGCACCACTGTTGTTCTAGTTACTAGTAGGGCACTGCCCACTTGTGAGCCACACCTGTTTTACCCGTGGGGCACTTCAACCACGTGAGCCACGGATGTTTGGATTACCTATAGCCCTTTTCCTAGTAGTGAGTAATTTCTGTTTTACTCCTTGGGGGAGCCCCTGAGCCTTTTTGGGTGACCTGTTGGTCGTTTTGCTTTTGCGGGGCGGATCCCCTGAGCCCTTTTGGATGATTTCTTGATCTTTTGTTTCTGTTTCTTCTGCAGCCCTTTGTGCACAACGCCAACCTCCTTATTTAGCAGCACCTGGTGCTGGAGGCTAACCTGCAATAGCTTCAAGGTACGTAACTTTTCACCTTGTTTTAGTTCGTCTGTCCCAAGGATTTGCTTGTATTTATAAGGTGCTTCTTCATGTTGCAGATGAAAAAAATGTGGCTCTCCGAAGACTGGATGCTCTCGAGAAGAGGCTTGGTCGAGCGGAGAAGAAGGCCACGGATGCTGTGGAGGCCAAGGAGCACTTGCAGAAGGAGGCTGTCGATCGCGAGGAGTGGCTCGTGGCTACAGCAGCCGCCCGGGAAAAGGAGATGGCTAACAAGCTCATGGCTGCTGCCAAGGCTATTTTCGGTGAGTTATGCTTGTATCCTTTGGGTCTTCTGTTTTTCTAGTGTGCTTTTATCCTTCCTCATTTGAGTGCTTTTCTTCTTTGTTTCAGATGCTTCAGTCTTCATGTTTGATCGTGGTGCGCTTAAGCATTGAGATGCGTTGGCTGATGCTACCGCGGCAGTCGAAGGTCACTGTGTTGCTGCCACTGGCTCCTTGGCAAAGGCCAAAGAAGTGCTCACGTGCTTCTACAAGGAGGTCGTCCCAAAGGGCGATGCCCTTGAAGATTGACACCATTGCGGGTGCTCTATTAGAGGAAGCTCCGACGGAGTATAAGCGCAAGCAGATGGGCATTAGTGCCTTCCATGGGGTTGGCAATGGCGATGGCATCCAGAGCTGAGTTGGACCTGCCGCACATCATGTCCCTAATGCCGATGGTTGCGGATGGCTCGGAAGTAGATTTCGCCCTCTTTGCCTCTTGATGTAAGCTCTATGGGCGTAAGATCATCGATCTCTTGGGTGATTATGCGGCGAAGCAGCAACATGAGGCAAAGAGCAGGCAGTCAGGCTCCGAGACTGCTCCGGATACGGGTGCTTAGGCCCATATGTTGTAGCTAGAATAGCTTATTCTTTTGCTTCCTTTTGTAACATCATGCTGATGAACAAGTCCAATTGTGAACCATTGCTTCCCATGTGTTGATACTCACTGTGTTTTATGCCCATTGAGAACCTATGAGGACAGAATGCACCTGTTCTTTGAGTGTAATTTTAGTGCCAGGATCTGGGTTTATTTACAGATAGATTGGTCGCATGGAAATGGAGATCTACAAACGACTATTAATCTAGCCAAGAGGATTTTTGGAAAGCCTTTTTTCATGGAGGTGTTAATCACTGCCTGCTGGAATATTTGGCTCATATGAAATGGGAGAATTTTTAGAGATGAGATGCCATGTTTTGGCAAGTGGAAGGCTCAGTTCATTCATGATATGCATATGTTGTAATATCGAATCAAAGCTAAATACCGGGAACAACTAACTGGCTGGATCACAGATTTGCACTAGGCCTACACTTCTCCTTTCCCTTTTAGCATGTCAATATTTGTAAATAACCCTTGGTTTATTAATAAATTGCCGTGGGGCTTTTGCCTCACAGTTTGCAATAAAAAAAACAAGTCCAATGATACCACGAGGTGGCTTTATTTATTTATATAAGTCTGTTTTTGAGCTGTTGTCAGAAGTGCTTGTGATGTTTATACTTGCTTATTTGCCTTTAGGGTCCTTTGGGTGAGGTTCCTATTGTTATTCCGACTGCTCCTGAGCCGCGACCATCCTTGGATGATGCGTCGCAGTTGGCTTCTCTTCGTGATCATGTACGCATCTTGGAAAAGGACATCCTTAGCATTCGATGCCACGCAGATGTGTGGAAGTCGATGGCTGAGCGAGCCACTACCAGGGAGGAGTTCTTGATGGGGGAGTTGCGGCAAATGAGCGAGCAACTGCAATGTGAGTCTTCGGGAACTGCTGTTCTTTCGGGTGTAGTTCTATATGCTTGCTCATTGCTCGCGTTTTGTAGGTGTGAATCTCATTCCGAAGGAAGATAAGGAGCACGTCGCGATTCGGATGAATTTCCTGACGCAACAGGACCTAGAGGCTGGTGGCTTCTTCTGAATGGACCGCGATCGAGCCATCGTCCTTGCGACGGTGCAAGATCGCGGGAACAAGATTCTTCGGGTGTTGAGGCAGGCGAGGTCGTCATTGGTGGCTATATGGGCTGTCATGTTCCCCTTGTATGCTGCACCTTCTACCTTCCATGGTCTTCTTGGTAAATTTTGGGACGTAGGCCATATAAAAGAGTTGGTTCGACATCAGATGATTGCTGGGGTCAAGGCTGCCTTGTCGCTCGTTTAGTTGCATCACCGTGATGTCGATCTTGCGGAGGTGGCGACTGGGCCGCCCCTTCGACCGGATGGCACCCTATGGGACATGCTCCCGCATTACGCGGCTGTGACGCAGTATGCTGAAGAGATCGTAGATATGTTCGAGAAGCGGGCGAATGTAATGCTCCAGAATAGGTAGATCCTGTAAAGAAAACTTAATGTAGAACTTGTATTTATTCGATTGGGATCGCAGTGCCCTTTGTAAAGTTTATATGTCCTAGCACGTGGTGCTTTGTTATGTTCATGTCCTTTTCGTTAGCCTGGCGTGGTCAGCTACTCAGGTTGTATGCATTGTTCTCAGTCGACGAGGTCGCCAGGTGAGGCATAGCCCCCGAGCGTATATAGCGAGAAATAATGTAAGGTGAAAAGATATTTGGGCCAAGGAACTTAGCTTTTATTCATAATGTAACGAGGAGGTACATTGTTCGTCTGAGTAGCCTTATTGAAAGTAAAGGGTAACTAGGGGTAGAAGCGTCACAGATGTGCGGCGTTCCAGGGGTTGGAGTATTTGACTCCTGATGCGATGTCCATGAGGCGGTAGGCGACACCTGGGATGACTTCTGTCATGATGTAGGGTCCTTCCCAGGGTGACTCGAGCTTCGTCGTTCGTTCTTGCTTGATTCATAGGACAAGGTCTCCTTTGACGAAGGACCTTGGGAACAGCCGATGGCTATGATAGTTGTGTAGGCTTTGTTGATAGACCGCTGAGTGAGCTATAGCGATATCACGTGACTTGTCGAGTGTGTCGACGACATCTTCGAGTGTTGTCGATGATTCGTCTTTGCTGTAAGCAACGACCCATGGGGCCTTATGGTGTACTTCGGCGGGTAGCACGGCTTCGGCTCCATACAACATGAAGAAGGGTGTGAAGCCGGTTGAGCTGTTCGGCATTTTACGCAAGCTCCAGAGGATGGATGGTAGTGTAACATCCCCAAAATACTAAACTTGGATCATCAAACTCTAATCCTCAAAATTAGGGTTAACAAAAACTTTTCTAATTAAAATTATGAATGCATGCATATGTGTATGCATTGATTTTGAAATTCTTTTAAACCACATTGTTTGATTGTTTCATTGCTTGTAAAATGTTTCTTAGGTGAAATAAACATCATCTAAAACATTTCCCACCCTTTTCCTAAAGACAAGTAAATCAAAACAAATATATAAAAGGAATGGTCATTTTGACCAATTTAACTCTCATGCCTACTTTGGCTGTCTCAAACTTTCAAAACCTAACAGAAACTTTTCTGTATCTTTGCACCCCTTGAATGTACTCATAACAAAGTATCAAAGCACACTTTGTGATCATCCAGAAACTTTCAAATACATAGTTTAAATGACAATTCAAAATTCAATCTTTATCAGATGGGAAGATCCCACTTTTTCAAAAACCACTCAAACAAGATCAACTTTCAAAACCCAAGCATATGCAGACTCACCAGCACCAATCTAGCAAACCCACCAAAAATCATTTCAAAATTCAAAACTTAATTTCATGCGGCCATTTCATCAAACAGGTTGCAGACACAAATCAAACAAACATCAAACACTATTGTGAGCAGTGATTCTTGCCTAACTGGTTCCCCATTTAGCTCACAACCAGCTCAGTAGATCATCTAGCAAGATTAACCAAGCACTAGCACCACCGTGAGCTTGCCATTGCCATCAATGGTGAACAACCGAGCACACCCTTGCCACCCCATAGTCGACAACAAGCTAGGAGCAGCAGCAAGCCTAGCCAGCATGTCTGGGAGGCAGCCCACCGTCCACCGCCACTCACTGTCACAGCCGCAAGCATTGCCAAGCCCTGGACCACACACACAGACCATGCCCAGACCGCCAGAGACCATGCCGAGCGTGCTCAGGAGCACCACCCTCGACCGAAGCCCACAGACCGCGTGCCGCCCTCGCCGCGTGCATACACAATCCCCACCGACCCAGGAGACCTCTAGACATCCCATTTCGCCACCCTGTGACGCACAGCCACCGCTCGCCGTCGAAGACGCCGCCTCTGCCGCGCAGAGCGTCGCACGTTCCAGACCAAACCACACCGCCCCACGCCTCAAAACCATGTCGTTGAGCATCGCCAGGAGACACCGCACCCTCTCCTACCTTCGCCCATGCCGATAGCCGCCTGTACCATCGCCCCCGACGAGATCATCGTGCGCCCTGTCGGTCCCCTCGCTCGACTATAAATAGAGGCCACCCCCGCTCGATTTCTTCACACCGTCTCACTCCTCTCTCCTCACTGATCGTGCCACACCGTTCTTAGAGCAAGGCGAGCACCACCTCGCTGGAATTTCCCCGGAGCCCGCCGCCTCTGGAGAAGAAGGGAGCCAGCGATTGGAGCCGCCCCAGGAGAAGCCACCGGTACCAGGAGATTCGTCGTCATCGACTTCGTCGTTCGCCCGCCTCGCCGACCCTCGCCAGCACCCCGGTGAGCCCCCAGCACCCCTCACTGGCCGCGCTAGGTTTCGTTCTCACCGGCGTTGTCTCGCGTCCACGATGACTCCCAGCCGTTGGATTAGAATCAGATCAAACGACCCACGTTGCCCCATACCGCTTCGCCCAGCCCCGTGTCACTGACGAGTGGGGACACCCACTTAAGCAGCCTGCGGGAGCACTGCGCTTAGCAGGCCGGCCCATTATCTTGTCCCGCGCAGCCCAGTGATTTGAATTAGATCTTTTTCTTTTTAATTCAAACACACTTATGTACCCATTTTCAAAAATCAATCCAGATCGATTCAGTGCACCATTTTGAATAAAACCAATTTTGTTGGAAAGGTCTGTGAATGCTGAATCCAAGCCCGTTGGATTCAAGTCATTTGGATCTGTAGATCATCCTTAGTAAAAATAACAAGGCAGAGGCTTTTATGCATTCAAACAATTTTCAAATTTAAACCATAATAGCTTTTGAGTTTATTCCAACTCTCAAAAATCACATTGAACCATACCTTTCAGAATATATAAAAATATATAGGTTTACTTATAGAAATAATGTTCAAGTAATAAAAGAATACTACATAGGCATTTCTAGTCACTTTATTTAATTAAAATAAAAGGGTAAAACCTTATTAAATTTTGACACCACTTTAAATCACATTCCCATGGACTACAATATGTGGTGATGACATGTGTCAACATGATCCCATGTTTGGTTTGGAGAATATTAAATCTTAAGTAGTTTTTCAATGAGTAGAAATTACTTTTCTAAAAATAAAAGGAATTAAACCAAGCCTTAACCTTGTAATGTTAGAGATGATGCTAGATCATCTATAGGACCATTGTGTGTGATGATTGCAAGTAGTTAAGTATTGTTTGGTGATTGTGTACCTCGTATTTATTCATAGACGCTAGTACCAACCAAGGATACGAGGATGAAGGAAGATACTACGAAGAAGAAGTCGAGAAGGACTTCAACCACTGCTCTGCACAAGGCAAGCCAGTAACCTTGCAAGCTAACACTTGCAATTTAGAAAGCTTATATTGACACTGATGCAAGCCTAATACTACTAGTTGAATGTGCAAGCTGAGACTATACCTATGCAAACCACTACTTGTTACTATGCCTACTATATTCCTTAAGCATATGTGATCATATCCACTTGATAAACCAATCCTAGTTTTACTTGCAAGCTTCTTACTTTATTTATTTATCAAAGCTCTTACTTAGAGTTTGCTTAAGAGTTTGGTAGATACTAGAAAGTTATCTGAAGGTTGCATAAAGAGCATAAATTTTTTCCTAAGTTAGAAAGCTTGATATCATCCTAAGATATAAGGTTGTACTTAGTTGAAACTCCACTAGTTTACCACCCCTCATTAGTACTACCCCCACTTGTAGATGCTAGTGCTAAGCATAAAACTTGATCAACTTTAGATGGGAATACTTGGTGAAAATGGTTATGAAAACCTTGGAATGATGGATGATTCTAATGAAATGTTTTGGACATGTGTTTCCGAACACTTGATGATTTTGGTGATGAAAATGTTGAGGCATGATCCTTAGCCTTCTATAAAACTGATGGTTGTCTGGATGCGATACCATTCCAATTTTATCGTACAACCACAATACCCGAAGATTGGGTAGGGCTTGACTGGAAACTTATATACCTTAGTATTAGTTCCCTCATGGCCAAGGTCTGAGCTGAGGCTACCTTGTGAAGATTGTCCACCTGTGCAGTACCCAAGATGACAGTTGGTCATGGTTGGGAGGCCAAACTCACAGGAGAGGTGCTTATACTAGGGCGTGTAATTTAAAGGTTAGGATTGATTATCCGCATACTGAGTATGGTGAATTCAGGATTTGTTCCTGGCGGATGTATCAAATGTTGTGGTGAAAGTGTACAATCTCTGCAGAGTGTCAAACTATTCGAATAGCCGCGTACGTGGTTATGGACAGTTGGAGTGGCCATACTGTTCCCCAGTCAGACTTTTCAAAATGACTTGTGAAATGAATTGAGACTTTGACTTGACCACAACAGAGTTGTGACATGAGTTACAAGATCCCACTTAAGAGTTATAAAATTGTGACTAGCTTTGGAACTTAGTAGAGATAAATCTGGCTTTTGCAAAACAACCCTAGAGCCTAGTGTCCTATTATCCAAAAAACCCCTTTACCTGTTAGTATTAGTTTGCGAGTACTTAAAGAGTACTCATGGCTTTGTCCCTGGCTATTCCCATGGCCAGACTACAAAGAGGAGTACCTGGAGGATGGACCCCAGGGAGGTTACGACAACTAGGATCATCTCCCATCGTCAGCATTGCCTGTGACCCCGAAGATGGAGCTTCGCCTACGCTACCGTTATTATTACGTATTCCGCTGCTTGAAGTTGTATTAAGAACTGGATCATGAGATCCCTATTTGTGTAAGAACTTATGTACCGTTGTAATGGATGATGTACTATGGTATCCAATTCTGTTATGTCTCGCAAAAATGGTAATCCTGGGATTGTGATGTATGGCACAACAGGCATCTGGGATTAAAAATCCGGGTGTTGACAAGTTGGTATCAGAGCCATCCTGACCATAGGAGACCCTAGTTAGACTGGACGTTTGAACCAAAAACTTGGTTTCAAAACTAAAGAAAACAAATATTTACAAAAACTTATTCTCATTTTTATCCCTTTTATTCTTTAATAAAAATTCATGTTCCTCAAAAACTCTTGCAAAATACATAAAATTTTGACACACTTGATCACCCTGCTAATCTACTCATCCTCTATTCTTATAGATGGACGTGAAGTATAGCAAGTTTTATTAGTTGGGGAATGGAGGAGACCTTATCTTAGAGAGGGATTTGGACCAGCTTTGAACTTGGGCGTCCGCACTTGAGTTCCTGAGCTCAGCTCAATGATCAAGGAGGAGAAGATCTGCAGTGGCTAATTGTTGCAAGTCTCAGGAAAGATTGAACCTCCCACTGTGGAGGGAATTCAGTTTACCTTGAGGAAAACAATCGGCTCGATGGACTTGCCAGAGCAATGCAGGAAGCTCTTTCCCGTCTGTGTGGGCAGAGCATCAATCAGATCAAGGGTACTCGCTTTGAGTTTTGCCCAAGGCGTGATGCAAATGGACAACCCCTGGAAGCCCCATACCACCCAGAGCTGAAGACTCAATTGGACCACCTTAGCTTCATGATGTACGATCATCAGCAGGAGTTGGACAACTGCCGTGACTACTCCAACCACAAGTCTGCCATCATCAAGACGAAGGATCAGACCATCGCCATGCTAGCAAAGGATCGCAATTCTCGCCGCTGTCAGCTCGACAAGAAGGAGCGCATCATTGCCCGTCTTCGCCACCGTATCTCATCTTTGGAAGAGACCATCCACGAGAGAGACATGCAGTTGGAGGAAAGGGAAAATGCCGGAGAGGATCTTCGTGGAGACCCTTACTCCTATCTCAGTGATGACAATGATTTTCTGGAGGATCAGGCCATGGACTTCTTCACCGATGAGGATGATTTCGCCTTCATCGATGATGATGAAGATGATGAAGCCACGGACTCCAAGGAGTAGTAGCAGTTGAGCACTAGCGTTGTGAGTAGTATTCGGTCCCACTGTATCGTAGTTTCCAGAATGGTTCTTAAAACCATCTGTTTTGCTTTGTTGTGGTGTGTGTTGTACTATGTGCTATGAATGAATGAATGAAAAAGCAAGTTTCTAGGAAATCCGAGTCAACCTTTAAAACTTTTCAAAGTCCCCGAAACCTTAGAAATTTCCCTCTTTTCTCATGATCTATCTAAATCTTCAGATGCCACGTGGAGGAAGTGGTTCAGCCCCGGACCCGATGTTGCAGATACTGCAATTGTTGACTTCTGACCGCGAAGCTAAAAGAGCGGAACGTCAAGCCAACCTAGCCACTCTGTAGCAGATAGCCCAGCTAGCCCACAACAACCAAGGCCACGGAAATCAGGACAACCATGGATCTAAGCTCAAGAATTTCCAGAATACCAACCCACCTGTTTTCACTAAGTCCGAAGAACCCCTAGACGCCGATGATTGGCTGCAAACCATGGAAAATAACTTAGAAGTAGCCGGAGTGGAAGCCAACGAGAAAGTTCTGTTTGCCACCCATTATCTAGCCGGAGATGCCAGGGCATGGTGGAACAGTGTTCACGCAATGACCAGAGGCCAGATGATGACCTGGGAGGAATTCAAGGTCAAGTTTAGCAGAACCCATGTGCCACCGGGTTTGATCAAGAGAATGATATACGAGTTCAGAGAGCTGAAGCAAGGAGGGATGACTATAGTGGAATACCGTGACAAATTTTTGTCATTAGCTAGGTATGCCCCGAACGAGATAGACACGGAAGCCAAGAAGAAAGAGAGGTTCCTGAATGGTCTGCATGATGAGATGTAGACAGTGTTAGTAAATATCCCCTTTGTGGATATTGAAGCCCTTGTCGACTCTGCCATCCAGATGGAAGGAAAGATCAACCAAGCCAATGAGAACCGCAAGCGTCGCATGATGCATCAGCCAGGACCCCATCAGACCCCAAAGTATCGCCCCAACCCATCTCCAGGATTTGCCCCAAGAACAAACAGACCCCCGATGAACCGTCCGACCTATCCCAATCGTGGAAACCCTAGAACCGGAGGAAATCACAACAACCCCGGCAACTCTAGCAATTTCACCCGTGCCCCATCCAAGTTCAACACCAACAATGCTACCGCCAACACCAACACTGCCCCGAGGACTGGAAGCAATGATGTGCACATCACGACCAAGGACAAGTGACTTGTTATGACTATGGAAATAAAGGCCACTATTCCAACGAGTGTCCCAACAAGAAGAATGCTACAGCCCCCAATGCCAATGCCCCAGCTCATCAACAGCGTTGTGTTCATCCAGGAGAAAATTTTCCCCAGGGAATTCACTCAACCGCAATGGCCGTCTTTTTCTCATGCATGCTGAAGAAGCTCAGGAAGCGCCAGACGTCGTGCTGGGTATGTTTTCTGTTAATTCAGTACTTGCAAGAGTGTTGTTTAATTATGGTGCATCGCATTCATTTTTCACCGAAGAATTTGCATGCACTAGTAAAATTCAACCAACCAAACTGAAGCATGTTATGATTGTTCAAATTCCCGGATCAACCACCAAGGCTAGGCAAATTTGCAAAGCCGCCCCTATCCGAATCCACGGCATAGATTTTTATGCTAATATGAAGTACTCAGAACTAAAGGTTTGGAAGTAGTACTAGGAATGGATTGGATGTCCAAACATAAAGGATTGATTGACTATGCTAAGAAAGCCATCACCATGACCAGTACAGCCAGAATATCAGTCGAACATATATCTGAAATCTTACCTCGCCAATTCAAGTGCAACAAAAGTATAGCCCAACCTACCATTGACCAAGTCTGGATAGTCAGTATATACCCCGATGTATTTCCAGATGTTTTGCCCGGTATGCCCCCAGATCGGGATATCGAGTTTATCATTGAACTAGCCCCGGAACTGGACCCATAGCCCAGAGACCCTATAGTATGAACCCGTCGGAACTAGCAGAACTGAAGAAGCAACTGGATTCCATGTTGGAAATTGGATTGATTCAACCAAGTGCATCACCTTGGAGATCACCTGTCTTGTTTGTGGACAAGAAGGATGGAGGTAACCGTTTGTGTACGGATTATCGGAAGTTGAATGATGTCACCATCAAGAACAAGTACCCCTTGCCCAAGATACAAGATTTGTTTGATCAATTGACCGGTGCCAAAGTGTTTTCTAAGATTGATCTTAGAACTGTCTATCATCAACTCAAGATTCGTGCGGAGGACATTCCAAAGACTGCCTTTACCACTAGATATGGATTGTATGAGTATACAATCATGTCTTTTGGATTCACCAATGCCCCCGCTTATTTCATGAACCTCATGAATAAGATTGTTATGGACTTCCTGGATAAGTTTGTCGTTGTTTTCATCGATGACATTCTGATTTATTCCAAATCAGAAGAAGAACATGAGCTACACCTAAGGACCATTCTTGGAACCCTTAGAGAGCATCAGTTGTATGCAAAGTTTAGAAAATGTGAATTATGGTTACAGGAGTTAGGATTCCTCGGTCACATTGTATCAGCCGGAGGAATTGCCGTTGACCCTGCCAAAGTAAAAGATGTAGAAGATTGGCAAGGCCCAACCACTCAAACCCAAGTTCGTGCTGTTCTCGGATTGGCGGGATATTACCGCAAATTCGTAGAAGGATTCTTGAGTATTGCCAGACCCATGACCCAATTGCTGAAGAAGGACAAGAAGTTTGACTAGACCGACAAATGTGAAGCGAGTTTTCAAGAACTCAAAAGGAGATTGATTTCAGCCCCAATCTTGATCATGCCGGATATCACGAAGCCCTTCGATGTGTATTGTGACGCATCCAAGATTTGTCTCGGATGTGTGCTAATGCAAGAAGGCAAAGTTATATCTCCCGACAATTGAAGCAACATGAGCAAAATTACCCAACCCATGACCTCGAACTCGCAGCCATAGTTCTAGCCCTGAAGACATGGAGACATTACCTCATGGGAAACCGTTGTGAGATTTATTCGGATCACAAGAGCCTAAAGTATATATTCACTCAGAAGGAGCTGAATATGAGGTAGAGAAGATGGATTGAGCTAATCAAGGATTACAATCTGGACATTCACTATCACCCTGGTAAAGCCAATGTGGTAGCCAATGCCCTTAGCAGATTGCCGTATCGCTTGAACTCCATGATTTTGAAGGAGCAACCAAGTTGCACAAAGAGATGGAAGATTTTCGGATGGAATTAGTAAGTGAAGGATTTCTGGCTAGCATAGAACTCCAGCCCACTTTGATCAGTCAGATTAAAGAGGCGCAAAAGGAAAATGCTAGTATAGACGGAATCAAGCGTCGTATCGGTACAGGCAAAGTACCCGGATTCACCAAAGACGAAGAAGGAGTTTTGTGGTACAAAGGACGCCTTTGTGTACCATCAGATTTTGAGTTGAAAGAAGTTATCTTGAAGGAGGCTCATGATACTCTTTATTCTATCCATCCCGGAGGAACTAAGATGTATCAAGATTTAAAAGAGCAATTTTGGTGGCATAATATGAAGAGAGAAATCGGAAGCTATATCGCCAAGTGTGATATATGTCAGCGAGTCAAGGCAGGACATCAAAGACCCGCTGGATTGTTGCAACCATTGCATATTCCGGAATGGAAATGGGATTCTGTAGGAATGGACTTTATCACTGGACTGCCTACTTCTAGTAGGGGAAATGACTCTATCTGGGTCATAGTGGACAGATTGTCCAAAGTCGCCCATTTCTTGCCCATCAAAACCACCTATCAGAGTTCGAAACTAGCGGAGTTGTACATCGCTAGAATCGTCAGTTTGCATGGAGTCCCTAGGAACATAGTATCGGATCGAGGAACTCAGTTTACCTCGAGATTCTGGAAGAAAGTTCAAGAAGGTTTAGGAACCCGCCTAGATTTCAGTACCGCGTATCACCCTCAGACCGATGGACAAACGGAGCGAGTAAATCAAATACTCGAAGATATGCTGAGAGCCTGTGTGTTAGAATATGGATCCAAGTGGGAAGACTGTCTGCCGTTTGCAAAATTTTCCTACAACAACAGTTACCAAGCCAGTTTGCAAATGGCCCCATTTGAATTCATGTACGGAATAAAGTGTCGCACCCCTTTGAACTGGTCTGAAGTAGGACAGAGTCAGATTTTTGGACCCGACATCCTACGATAAGCAGAAGAGAAGGTTCACAAGATTCGTGAGCACCTCAAGACCGCCTAGTCCAGACAGAAGAGTTACGCCGACAAGAGACGTCGAGACCTCGCCTTCAACATAGGAGATTTTGTTTATCTGAAAGTGTCGCCATTGAAGGGAATGCAGCGTTTCCAACTCAAAGGAAAGTTAGCCCCCAGATATATCGGACCTTTCAAAATTCTGAACCGTCGAGGAGAAGTGTCGTATCAATTGGAGCTACCCGAAGAGATGTCAGCCATGCACAATGTGTTCCATATCCCATTACTTCGCAAGTGTCTCGAAGTCCCCGAGAATACCGAAGCGTTCAAAAATATCGACCATCGGACCATAGAGATCAACGATGACCTGACCTATCCCGAAGTACCCATCCGCATTTTGGAAGAAGCTTTTCTAACTACCTGAACCCGAAGCATCAAGTTTCTCAAGATTCAGTGGAGCAATCACACAGAAGAGGAAGCTACCTGGGAGCGCGAAGATCACATCAGGAGGGAGTTTCCCGATCTCTTCAAATCCTAGGTAATCTTTTCGTCCTTTTTTCAAATCTCGGGATGAGATTTTGTTTAAGGAGGGAAGGTTTGTAACATCCCAAAAAATACTAAACTTGGATCATCAAACTCTAATCCTCAAAATTAGGGTTAACAAAAACTTTTCTAATTAAAATTATGAATGCATGCATATGTGTATGCATTGATTTTGAAATTCTTTTAAACCACCTTGTTTGATTGTTTCATTGCTTGCAAAATGTTTCTTAGGTGAAATAAACATCATCTAAAACATTTCCCACCCTTTTCCTAAGGACAAGTAAATCAAAACAAATATATAAAAGGAATGGTCATTTTGACCAATTTAACTCTCATGCCTACTTTGGCTGTCTCAAACTTTCAAAACCTAACAGAAACTTTTCTGGATCTTTGCACCCCTTGAATGTACTCATAACAAAGTATCAAGGCCCACTTTGTGATCATCTAGAAACTTTCAAATACATAGTTTAAATGACAATTCAAAATTGAATCTTTATCATATGGGAAGATCCCACTTTTTCAAAAACCACTCAAACAAGATCAACTTTCAAAACCCAAGCATCTGCAGACTCACCAGCACCACTCTAGCAAACCCACCAAAAATCATTTCAAAATTCAAAAATTAATTTCATGCGGCCATTTCATCAAACAGGTTGCAGACACAAATCAAACAAACATCAAACACTATTGTGAGAAGTGATTCTTGCCTAACTGGTTCCCCATTTAGCTCACAACCAGCTCAGTAGATCATCTAGCAAGATTAACCAAGCACTAGAACCACTGTGAGCTTGCCATTGCCATCAATGGTGAACAGCCGAGCACACCCTTGCCACCCCATAGTCGACAGCAAGCTAGGAGCAGCACCAAGCCTAGCCAGCATGTCTGGGAGGCAGCCCACCGTCCAACGCCACTCACTGTCCCAGCCGCGAGCATTGCCAAGCCCTGGACCACACGCATGCATCGCCTGCATCGCTAGAGACCATGCCGGCGTGCGCTGAGCACCACCCTCGGCCGAAGCCCACAGACCAGCCCGCCCTGCCCAGCATACACAATCCCCACCGACCCAGGAGACCTCCAGACATCTCCGTTCGCCGCCCCGTGACACACAGCCACCGCTCGCCGTCGAAGACGCCGCCTCTGCCGTGCAGCTCGCATGTTCCAGACCAAACCGCACCGCCCCACGCCTCAAAACCATGTCGTTGAGCATCGCCAGGATACACCGCACCGTCCCCTACCTTCGCCCATGTCGATAACCGCCTGTACCATCGCCCCCGACGAGCTCACCATGTGCCCCGTCGGTCCCCTCGCTTGACTATAAATAGAGGCCACCCCCGCTCGATTTCTTCAAACCATCTCACTCCACTCTCCTCACTGATCGTGCCACACCGTTCTCAGAGCAAGGCGACACCACCTCGCCGGAATTTCATCGGAGCCCGCCGCCTCTGGAGAAGAAGGGAGCCAGCGATTGGAGCCATCCCAGGAGAAGCCACCGGTACCAGGAGATTCGCTGTCGTCGACTTCGTCGTTCGCCCGCCTCGCCGACCCTCGCCAGCACCCCGGTGAGCCCCCAGCACCCCTCACTGGCCGCGCTAGGTTTCATTCTCGCCGGCGTTGTCTCACGTCGACGATGACTCCCAGCCATTGGATTAGAATCAGATCAAACGACCCACGTTGCCCCATACCGCTTTGCCCATCCCCGTGTCACTGACGAGTGGGGACACCCACTTAAGCAGCCCGCGGGAGCACTGCGCTTAGCAGGCTGGCCCATTTTCTTTTCCCGCGCAACCCAGTGATTTGAATAAGATCTTTTTCTTTTTAATTCAAACACACTTCCGTACCCATTTTCAAAAATCAATCCAGACCGATTCAATGCACCATTTTGAATAAAACCTATTTTGTTGGAAAGGTCTGTGAATGCTGAATCCAAGCCCGTTGGATTCAAGTCATTTGGATCTGTAGATCATCCTTTGTAAAAATAACAAGGCAGAAGCTTTTGTGCATTCAAACATTTTTCAAATTTAAAACCATAATAGCTTTTGAGTTTATTCCAACTCTCAAAAATCACATTGAACCATACCTTTCAGAATATATAAAAATATATAGGTTTACTTAGAGAAATAATGTTCAAGTAATAAAAGAATGCTACATAGGCATTTCTAGTCACTTTATTTAATTAAAATAAAAGGGTAAAACCTTATTAAATTGTGGCACCACTTTAAATCACATTCCCATGGACTACAATATGTGGTGATGACATGTGTCAACATGATCCCATGTTTGGTTTGGAGAATATTAAATCTTAAGTAGTTTTTCAATGAGTAGAAATTACTTTTCTAAAAATAAAAGGAATTAAACCAAGCCTTAACCTTGTAATGTTAGAGATGATGCTAGATCATCTATAGGACCCTTGTGTGTGGTGATTGCAAGTAATTAAATATTGTTTGGTGATTGTGTACCTCGTATTTATTCATAGACGCTAGTACCGACCAAGGATACGAGGAGGAAGGAAGATACTACGAAGAAGAAGCCGAGGAGGACTTTAACCACTGCTCTGCACAAGGCAAGCTAGTAACCTTGCAAGCTAACACTTGCAATTTAGCAAGCTTATATTGACACTGATGCAAGCCTAATACTACTAGTTGAATGTGGAAGCTGAGACTATACCTATGCAAACCACTACTTGTTACTATGCCTACTATATGCCTTAAGCATATGTGATCATATCCACTTGATAAACCAATCCTAGTTTTACTTGCAAGCTTCTTACTTTATTTCTTTATCAAAGCTCTTATTTAGAGTTTTCTTAAGAGTTTGGTAGATACTAGAAAGTTATCTGAAGGTTGCATAAAGAGCATAAAATTTGGCCTAAGTTAGAAACCTTGATATCATCCTCAGATATAAGGTTGTACTTAGTTGAAACTCCACTAGTTTACCACCCCTCATTAGTACTACCCCCACTTGTAGATGCTAGTGCTAAGCATAAAACTTGATCAACTTTAGATGGGAATACTTGGTGAAAATGGTTATGAAAACCTTGGAATGATGGATCATTCTATTGAAATGTTTTGGACATGTGTTTCCGAACACTTGATGATTTTGGTGATGAAAATGTTGAGGCATGAGCCTTAGCCTTCTATAAAATTGATGGTTGTCTATATGCGATACCATTCCAATTTTATCGTACAACCACAATACCCGAAGATTGGGTAGGGCTTGACTGGAAAGTTATATACCTTAGTATTAGTTCCCTCACGACCAAGGTCTAAGCTGAGGCTACCTTGTGAAGATTGTCCACCTGTGCAGTACCCAAGATGACAGTTGGTCATGGTTGGGAGGCCAAACTCACAGGAGAGGTGCTTATACTAGGGCGTGTAATTGAAAGGTTAGGATTGATTATCCTCATACTGAGTATGGTGAATTCAAGATTTTTTCCTGACGGATGTATCAAATGTTGTGGTGAAAGTGTACAATCTCTGCAGAGTGTCAAACTATTCGAATAGCCGCGTCCGCGGTTATGGACAGTTGGAGTGGCCATACTGTTCCCTCGTCAGACTTTTCAAAATGACTTGTGAAATGAATTGAGACTTTGACTTGACCAGAACAGAGTTGTGACATGAGTTACAAGATCCCACTTAAGAGTTATAAAATTGTGACTAGCTTTGGAACTTAGTAGAGATAAATCTGGATTTTGCAAAACAACCCTAGAGCCTAGTGTCCTATTATCCAAAAAAAAACCTTTACCTGTTAGTATTAGTTTGCGAGTACTTAAAGAGTACTCATGGCTTTGTCCCTGGCTATTCCCATGGCCAGACTATGAAGAGGAGTACCTGGAGGATGGACCCCAGGGAGGTTACGACAACTAGGATCATCTCCCATCGTCAACATTGCCTGTGACCCCAAAGATGGAGCTTCGCCTACGCTACCGTTATTATTCCGTATTCCGCTGCTTGAAGTTGTATTAAGAACTAGATCATGAGATGCCTATTTGTGTAAGAACTTATGTACCGTTGTAATGGATGATGTACTATGGTATCCAATTCTGTTATGTCTCGCAAAAATGGTAATCCTGGGATTGTGATGTATGGCATAACAGGCATCTGGGATTAAAAATCCGGGTGTTGACAGTTAGCTCCTCTTCCCAGGCTCCCACAAGTCTTTCGAGTGGGTATAGAAGGCGTTTCTTGATCCTGTTGCCTATGAGACCGTTGGCCTTTTCGACCTGTCTGTTGGTGTGCAGGAGCGCCACGGAGGCGTATGATATGTTGATGCCGAGGTCTCACAGAAGTCTTGGAATTCCTTCGAGATGAAGTTCGAGCTGTTATTCGTGATGATGCTGTGTGGCGCGCCGAACCTTTAGATAATGGACTCTAAGAAATTGACGGCAGTTTTGCCGCTTTGGTTGGTGATGGGCATGACCTCGACCCACTTGGTGAACTTGTCGACTGCAGCCAGGAGGAATATGTGGCCTCCTTTCGAGGATTTGGGCAGTTTGCCGATCATGTCGAGGCCCCATTAGGCAAAGGGCCAGGCCAATGGTATGGGCCTTAGCTCGGATCCTGGTTAGTGCGGCTTGTCCGCGTACCTCTGACAGGCGTTACACCTTTGGACAATGTCCTTGGCGTCGTTCATGGCTATTGGCCAGTAGAATACAGCTCGTAGATCTTTGGCGACTAGGGCGCGGCTGCCTGCATGATGGCCACAGATGCCCTCGCGGATGGCTTGGAGGATGGTTTTGCCATCGCCGATGGTGACGCACCTTTGGAGCACACCCGAAATGATGCGCTTGTACAGCTCGCCATTGTGGATGGTGAATGCCTTACACCGGTGAGATATGCGCCGGCATTTATCGGGTCATCGGGCAGTTCATTGTTTATCATATACCAAAGGTACGGCTGCGTCCATGTCCCTTCAACCACCATGACCTGCATCAGGCTGACCAGCTCGACCTTGATGTCGAGATTTTCGGGTACGTCCTGTCCTTCGGGTGGCGCAGCCCTCGAGTGCTCATATTTGTTCAAGGAACACACCTGGTGGCACCCGTGCGCAGGTGGAGCGGATGTTGGCGAGTTTATCAGCTTCTTCATTGCTTTCCCTTCTGACGTGCTGAAGCTCGCAGCCATCAAAGTACCCTTCGAGTTAGTTGTAGAGTGCGCGGTATGCGATCATGTTGGCGTTGTGAGCGTCACACTCGTTCATGGGATCTCCATCCTGATTCTCCATCTCGATCTCATCGTCAACTTTTTCTTCGTTGGTTTACTCGACGTCCGGCTCTACCGGTGTCGGATTCTTGCTTTTACTCTTCTTATTTGACCGCCCAGTAGCCTTGACATGTGTATCGGTGGAAAAGACGGCTTTTGGTCTGGTACCGGGGGATAAGCTTCCGTCAGTACTTTCCGTAGTGGTTGGCTTGTGGACCTCGGATGAATCTCCGGTATCCATATCATCCTATGAGGTGTAGCTTTCATCCATGCTATCATATGGACTAGGAGGATTTTCTGGCTCAACTTGCGTTGTATTGGAGGCGTGTTCTTGTTCGTACTCCTCCATATCCTTGTCGAAGCCTCGAAGTTCCTACGATGTTATTGACTCCTGAGGTGAGCCAGGTAAGTCGGCGTTTTCTTCGATTGTGCCGAGGACTGAATCGCTACTGGCTCTAGCATTGACAGAGTTGGATCCAGAGCTTATGTGGTACACGAAATAGTGCCTCTTCTTGTTCATGTTCTTGAGGTATTGGCACGGGTTTCCGTCTCCTCCATCTTAAAGATTTCCTTGATATCGGCGATTGCTTCGTAATTGATGTAGGGGCGTCTCATCATCTTCTTTATCTTGCTCCTAAAGAGTACTTTTTCTGCTACGACATCGGCAGGGCCAGGTCCATAGCGGATATATTCTTCGTCCGTGTACCCAATCTTGTCAGGGAGATCAGATCCGGATTTTTCTTCCACTACTTCCAATACAGGACTAGGATGGGTGGGTTTGATTATCTCCGGGATCTTGAAATCCTCCGCTTCTGCGGACAAAGTAGATCCGGATTTTTCTTCTGTCATGGTCATCACCTCAAGGGTGGGTTGGGCGGGTTTGGCGAGCCGAGGTAAATATCGATCTCACCGATAGACATGATCGTGTAGGTCTTCACGGGTTTGCTAGCCGGAATCCAAATCTCGTCGAGAAGAACGAGAGGGACATCACTAGTGTAGACCACGCGACCCATGGTGATGGTATCGCCGATTCCTAAATGCGCAGATTTCGCCTGGAACAAATCTCCAAAGGTCATCTGCCCCACAGCGGGAGCCAACTGTCGTCGGATTGTCGACAAGTACGCCATAGGGGGTCCTAGTGGCGTTGGAAAGATGGGGTGTGAGACATCGTATGTTCAAGGAGCGGTGAGCACAAGTTTACCCAGATTCATATTGGACTGCGGTGATCGGATCTTACTCCTGCTAGCAACTCATTAATATATCGGCGTATGTCGGATGTTACAGCGGATTACAAGAGAGGTTCGCCTGTGCGAGTTGCGATTGTGGTTGTAAGATTGGTTTTGTCCTAAAGGCTCCCATAGGGCTGGTTTATATAGATACCAGGACCTAGGATTATAGGAGAGACCTATCTGACTACGTTACAGAGTCGGTAACTAGATACAACTTGGAATACAACTAATACTACAGGCCAAATTCGGTAAATCTACTAGGCCTTGTCGTAGCCGGAACTGGCTCATCCTCTTTCTCTAACTGGGTCACCCGTGAAGCAAAGCTCTAACCCATTGGTGGTCCACCCTGGTCAGCGAGTCCTGTGGGTATACCCGAAAAGTATATCCCCGACACCCCCATCACGCACCTTCTTTACCCAGCAGCGTCCACCTCTCCATCGCATCAGTGCAATCTATGGTGAGTCCGCAACCATCCGGATAGTTGTTTTGGTGGTTGCTGTTTGAAATAGTAGATCTATATTCCACATTAGGATGCTGGGATCACCATGGATGTAGCTATGGAATTAGTTATAAGGTCCAACGGAAATAGGGAAGTATATGCTGCTAAGAAGAGTCTTATGAGGATGTGAAGCTTTGCCCCTAGCTTTATTCCATAGAGTGGTCATCTCCTGAATAAATGCAGAGGTAATTTGCTGCATATCATTCATAAACAGATTATTGATTGCTGGTGTCTAGCATTGCTGAGTTTTTTAAATTATATTTTTCGGTTAAGGGGCACACGCCCAATCCTCGGCATTATATTAATAAACGTATCCTTCTTTGCATTCAAAGTTTATGTGGTCTTTCCTAAAATTTACTAGTTTTGTTGCATTCCATCTAGCATCATGCTCATGTCCCACCCATAGAGGGGCATTGCATGAAGACTGTAACATCCTAGCATTTAGGAACCAACGAAGGGTAGAAATAGGAATTTTTGCATCTCCATGCATTCATCTGTAAAATTGGGGTAAAATTTTCGCCAAACAAAACCCTAGAGAGATTAGAGTTTCTTTCACTATTTGGAGATAAGTTTAGCTCTTTATAGTGATTTCTATAAATTTTGACATGATCTTTAGGAACTTAAAAGATTTTGGGTGAACAATTTGAGTTCAAGTTTAAAATTGAATCATTTGGAAAAGATTTGAAAATTAGAAGTAACTGATATTTTATTGTTTTCCAAAATGATTTAGTTAATATTGTTTGAATATATAATATTTATAAACAATATTGTTAATTGAAAATAATACAAAAAGAATATTTATTAATAGAATGTAAGAATCTTTGAATATATATTAAGTATATTATTTGAAAAGTAAAAGATAACAAAAACAAAATTAGAATTCAAATAAGAAAATTTACTTCTTCTTCTTTCCTCATTCAATAATAATAAAATAAATACAAATGTATTATAAGTAAGGACATTACAAGAACATTTGTCAAAGAATAGAAAGCTTTATTGAATAATACAATATTGTTACATAGATCTTTTACAAAGTGAATAAATGAAAGATTGAAAAGAAACTAAATAAAGAAAACCTAAACTATCTATCTATTCCTAATCTAATTCTCTTGATCATTAAAGCTTCCATACCTACAAAAAAAGAAAAAAGAAATCAAAGAGATTAGTTTTTGTTAGCTTCACTCTCAGTTTTGAACAGTGAAATGCACCTGTTCATTTTACCTCATTGATTCATAAAAAGGGGAAAGTTTTACCAATGTGAAATATCTGCTCTTTTAAATCAAAGGGCTTCAGAACAGCATCATAATCCAAGTAAAGGGACAAGTTTCACCGGATCAGGAAATAGTAAAAGGAAGGGACAATGAATCAAATTAACTTGATATGATCCAAAGGAAAGGAGCATAGTGAAGCAGCTGAAATACCTAATTGCATGTAGTGTGCTATCGACCAGTAGTGAGAGAGAGAGGAATAAAACCACACTTGCACACAACAAAGCAAGTTTTGGTCACCACATCACAGCCACAACCACAGCCATAGTCCTATCTCAAGAACACACAAATAAACATCAGTAGTACTTGCCAGATTTCCACTAGATCAAACAACCATTTACCACAACAATACACCAAGAAACCATCCAAGATGGTTACCTAATGGAGGGGGTCGAATAGGTGGACAACAAGGGCATGGAGGATCCTGGAGCAGTAGCACCAGGAGGAGCAGGAAAAAGTTCCAAGAAAGTAGGAGCATCAAGAAAGAACAACAGATCAAGGAGAAAATCACCACTGGTTCTAAAAGAGGAGGCAACTCTAGCACAAGGCCACATGCTACCACATTCTACTCTAGAATCAGGGTATCTCTCAAATCCTTAGATCTATGTCTTGATCATTATACATGCATATGTATTCATGCAAAGGCATGCCATGTTGATCATAGAACACATAATTTAATGGACAACAAGTAAAGAACATTTGTTCTTACACTAGATAGGCCGCATATCATCATCACATGGCAAATTGAATTAAAAAAGGGTAACACTATATTCATTGGAGTTTTCCAGCTCTCACAGATACAAAGCCACTCCAGAATATAGATAGAAAGTACCTTACACTAGAATGAAATTTGTGTACCATTCAAATGAAGGTGTCACAAAGATTCATCCTAACTAATAATTTCAACAAAAATATTTCCTAGCCAAATCCGTTCAAAGAGTTTATCAATCATTTTCCTAAATAGCAATCCAGGAATCATTTGTATTCCTCTGAAAACACTATCATCAGATTTCATCAGAAACATTTGAATAGATAGCCAACTATAATGATTTAGTAATGAAGTATTTCAATGATAACCAATGGATACATTTCCATCTAGATCATAGCCATAGCATCATCAATCTAGTTAGTGATAATAAGTGCAATTCAGACAATATTTCACTTGCTAGGACCACTATCATCAATCCCAAACTTGGCATAGAAATTGATTCTACATAGCCTAGTTACACTGGGTATTTGAATAAAGAAATTTTTATTAACTTTGATAACCATATCAAAAAAGGGGAAGAACCCTAACACAAGGGATGAACCATAATTAGGGATTCCTCATTGCAAGCACATAGAGGGTAGCGAGAGAGATAGACATAGTAAGAAGGGAGAGGAGGTGAACTTACCAAAGGTTCTCGCTAAGTTTAGAAGAGCAAGAAGAGTAGCCAGAGTGTGAGACGAACACGGCTGCACGGGGAGCACCCAAAGGGCGCTGTAACCCGCACCAAGACGCGGTCATGGGGGCTATAGAGAAGGGGTGAAACTGTCACATCCCAAGATTTTCAAAATCTTGTAATGTGAAAAATAAATAAACAAAATAAAATTATTGTTGAAAATCAGGGTGAAAGGAAACTTTTGTTTCTAAAAGGAAACTTAAAACCCCATCTTGAACAAACTTTGGTAAAATTTTGAATCCAACATAAAATCCAAATCAAGGGAAATGCATTCCTCAATGAATGTATCTGGAAATTTAAACACTTGGAAAATAAATCCAAACCCTAAACCCAAATGGAATAAAATCATTTCCAAGTATCTCCAAGCCTATGGATTTGATCCATATAAAAATTTGTCAACAAAAATTCACAAATGATCAAGAATAGAAATATTATAAAGCCATAGAAATTGGATTCACTTAATTTGGAACCATAGATAAAATCTTATGAATTTAATAAGATAAGAAGTTGAATTCCCAAAGCTAATAAAGAACCTGCCTAGAAACCCATACCAATTGGTGAGAAAATAACCCTAAAGAGATTTAAAAGGATAAACAAATATAAAATAAGATTTCACAAATTGGAATCACCAAGTTTGGATCTCTAAATAAAAAGATATGGATTTTATAAGATAAAGAAAGAAAATTTTAAATAAAGAATATTTAAAGACCACAACAAATCTTGGCCAAATCCATAAGCAATTGGAATGAAAATAATCCAAATCCAAATAAAAATATTGGTTAAAGAATTGCCAAAGTAAAATAAAATGTCTTAAACCAAATCCTATTGGAATAAAGACAAACCCAAATTTTAAATGATTAATAAATCTTATTAAAAACTTTTCCAAATAATTGAAGATGAATTATTTGACACCCTTTTAAGTAAACAAAACTTACTGAAAGGTTTTGGAAGAATTTAGAAGTCAAATGGAAGTTAAAAACATTGTTAAATCCTATTTTGATTTAAAACAAGGGCCCTTTTTATTAATTAAAAAGACCCCAAAAAGAAGGAATAAATTATCCTAAAAATGACTCCAGAATGTTTTACTAACCAGTATTTAAACCCACACAAATTTTGGCAAGGTTTTGAATTTAAATGAATGTTTGAATTGGCCAAACAAAATCAAAACAGAATAAAAGAAAGAGAAATAGAAAAGCATTCAGAACAAAAAAAAGGGAAATAAAGCAGCCCAACCCGGCAGACCCAACTAGGCCCAACCAGCCCACCTATCCCCTCCCCCGAAACGTTTTTATTCACTCGCAAAAGAACTCGTGGAGACACTAACGCGTTGAACCCACTCCCCTCTCTCTCTCACGCGGACAGACACGCCCCACCTGTCAGCTTTCTCCCGTACCCGTGACGACCCCTTCTTCCTTCCCTCGTCGCCGTTTCTGGCTACGATTCCGCGGCTTAATTCGCCTTAACGCTGCAGCCATTACTCGCTGTGATCAAGCACATTTAAACGCCCACGCCCCCTCTCCTTTCCCCCCAGTCGCCTCACCCTAGCGCGCCCCCAGGCTACCCAATTGCTCTTTGCACCGTCCACTGTCCAACGACGCTCCGGTGACGATTCCGGCAGCCCCTCACCGCCCCTAGCCCCCTCGAGCACCCGAGCGTGATCCCCACCCCTGGCGCTTCTCTCTGCACCCGCAGCTCACTCGCGTGTGCCTTGAAGCATCGACTCCGTCTTTGACTGAACGACGCCGCTGTCCGCTCCAACTCCGACGAGCTCCACAGGTAGTTTCTAGCCGCGCCGCCCTCTCTCTTTGATGCTCCCGTGCTCCCTTCTTCCCCACGCGTCTAATAACATCATCTTTTCCCTCTCCCGTGCTCTACAACGATGTCCCCGACGACGACCGCGTGCACCCGAGGCACAGCACAACTCCGATGAGCGATTGAGACCATCCCCGTGCGCCCCCTTGCCAGCCAGTACCACCTTGAGCTTCCCCAAGCTTCGGCAAACTCGGTGAGCCCTTCCCCTCTCTCCCTAGCTTCCTGCATTGCCGGCAAGGTCATTGCTAGAGCCGCGCTGCCGCGTAGCCACCGTCAGCGCCGCCAGTTCCTGGCAAGCGCCTGGTAGCCGTAGGATCTTAATCGCGTGGCCACGATAGATTGGCTGAGCGAAGAGGTACGCATGCCCCTGTGCCGCACGATCCACTTTAGATCTAACGACTGCTGTCTGTCGATCCAACCGAACCGGTACAGGCAAATTAGAACACGACACATGGCCAGAGATGATTTAAAATAGAAGTTGTGTTCTATTAGATGTGCCAATTTGAAAAATTCATAACTTTTAATCTACACGTCCAAATTTTGCAAATTTTATATCAATGGATTCAGAAAAACAAGCCCTAGCCAACCATGAACTTTGTTTAGTAAAAAGCCTCTGGTAAAATGTTTGTTTTTGCAGAATCTTATGTATGCTTGTTTAGGATATAAAAATTGTTCTAAAATTATTTTGAGGATAAAATCTTTGGCAAATGGTGTGTTTTGAACTTACTGACCATAGGAAACAAATTGTGGTTTCAAAAATGTATTTGGTGAAACAAAAGAATGAATCTTTGGTTTAAGCCATTTCTAGTCAAATAAAAATATGGTTTAATTGTTAAAAATGATTTTTGAGGAAAACCCTTGGGAAATGTTTTGGAAATAAACTCTCTGACCCTAAACACAAGATTTTATGGTTTGAAAACATATTTTGTGAATCCTATATATTAATCCCTTATTAAAAACATTTCTACACCACATAAAATGATACCTTGTTTTAAAAATGGTTTATGAAGTAAAACCTTTTGCAAATGACTTTGCCACTTATAAAATGACCAATAGGTGTTTCCAAATGTTTATAACCTATTAGAAACCACTTTTACAAATAAAACAATCTTTTGCATGCTTGCATGCATTGTTTTGTTATTATTATTTTATGTGATGAATTGCTTGAATGGTAGTTTGAAATGTTGTTTGCTTGATTGAATTGTAGTGACTTGAAGTGTGTGAACATTGCAAAGATCAAGAAGTGAAATTATACTCTCTACCAAAAAGGCAAGTGATGCTTCATACTTTTGTCCCATTATTTTCACTATGCATTAGTGATATTTCTAAGTAGGACTTGCATGGAATTTTGCTAAGTATAAACCATGCTATGGGAAATCCTAGTAGATGAAACTTTAGTAGAATTTCCTAAGTTAAGATTCCTACTACTATCATGCTTAGCTTAGCTAGTAGAAAACAAGGGTGGAATATATATTCATGCTATGGAAAATTTCTAACTCTGAGGACTTGAGTTTTGTTTAATAAAACAACTAAGTAAATGAATCACCTGGGTGGAATGGAAAGAATGGTTTGTGTTGAGTGGTCATGCAAGTCTAGTATGCTGGGGGAAATTTGGGCTTCACCAAGTCCAGTATGTTGGGGAATACTTGGTGTCTCACTTGTGGATGGCCACCCAGGAACAAAGATATTTGAGATGTCAAATGTTGAGAAGCTTCAAGTGCAACCACATGGCATTATGGGCTCTGCCTGGATCATATAGGTTGCAATAACTTAGCCAAATGGACAGTTGGTGGTAGGGGAATGATAGGTTGGAACGCGTCCATTTTGGTCTAAGGGAAGGCTTCTGAAAGATCTTGTCTTGGTGAAACCAAGTCTTGTGGGGAAAGTGCACCACCTATGCAAAATCTAAGTACTTAGCCATGTCCCTGGCAAAGGACAATTTGAGCATCAAGACATGGAAGCTATCAAGAATCTCATCATCCAAATTTCTAAGTTAAAAACTTGTGGTGGAACAAGGGTTTAAGGTTCACCAATTTCTATTGGTGGTTCCTTGGGTGATTTTTTTGTCAAGAAAAAACTTAGTGGTTTCAAATGATAAGGAAAATCTATTTTGAGCAAAGCAAGCCTAAGCTCCACTTAGCCAAATGCATATAGATGATAGACTGCACTATACTACCATAGTATCACTTGCCAATACAATTCAAATGTATTGACCCTTGTGGCTGTAACTTGTTATGTTGCAGGTTTGATTTATATTAGTGAAGTGAAATGATTAGGATTACAAGTCTACAACCAACATGTCTTCCTGTGACACTTTGAAGATGAAGGACCCCATGCTGTTGCTATATTCTGCTGCATTGTAATAAGATAGCCAAATGAGCTATGTAAGATGTAATATATTATTTTATTCCTGGTTATAGAGTTGTATTATGACCTTTGTATCTTGATATTACATCTTAACTGTGGATGTTAGCTATTGATCCAGGGACTAGCATTGTAAACACAGGGATATCTACCTTATTAAAGGTTGGGAACCTTACAGATGGTATCAGAGCATTGTGTTGCCTGTAGGATTGTAACCCTAGGATTGGACAAAACGCCTTAGAAAAAAATAGGAGTTGTATTTGTTCCAAACTTATTTACAAACGATCTTGTAAACTCTTTCCTCAACCTTTTTGGTTTTGACTCTACATCTCTTCTATTTCAACTTGATGGATAAAGCCTACCCATGGCCAAAGACTTCACCATGTGCAAAGGACTTCATCAACTCTAATGACCTCAACATCTTCAACTCTAATGACTTCAACATCTTCAACTCTAATGACCTCAACATCTTCAACTCTAATGACTTCAACATCTTCAGCATTTTCACCAAGGACTCCAACTTGGATATCACTAAGGATACAAGTGAGACAAGAAATCTTGCTCAAGACTTGAAGACTAAGGAAACACAACTTAGAAGGAACCATCATCACCTTGAAGATTTGAAACCAAGATGCAAGAAATTCTCCAATGATACAAAGATTTTGTTCATGAAGAATCAACCAAGAAGGATAGAATGATTTCAAGTGAACCATGTAGATGGACCACCATATTTTGTTTAAGTCAAACCCACCAACTTATGTGGTGTAACAAAAATATTTTGGTGGCTTAAAAATGTGCTTGAACTTTGTTGTTTGAGTGGAATGTTTGTTTGTGGTTGCTTCCACATTGCTAGTGTGGTTTGTGATGTGTGTGATTAGAATTATTTCTTTAGAAATATCTTACCTATTCTAATCTCAATCCAACCCAAACAGATGACTACTCCAAGAGACTCCAACATCAAGATTGATGACAACAACAACAACCAAGAGGTCAACATGAGAGAACTCATAGTAACCCAAACCCAGTTGAACCAAGTGACAGCTCAATTTATAGCCAACACCAGTGAGGTAGATCCAAACATGCAAAAGTTTTTGGAAACCCAAACCCAACTGTTGCATAAGGTGACAGATCAAATGATCAACATGGGAGGCATCTCTTCCAAAGGAGTTTGTGATAACAAGGATGACAAAGATGTTATTCTAGAAGGAATCCAAGCTTGCAATATTTGTGGAGACAAGGATCACACTTTCAAGGAGCATGAAGATCAATGCCCCAATTGTGAAGAGAAACATCCATTTGACCAATGCCCCACATCCCAAGCTACTTGTTACCTATGTGAAGGAAACAATCATGTCCCTATCCAATGCCCCATCTATTCCACAGTTGAACAAAGGAAACAAGGTGGAGTGCAAAAATTGATTGCAGACTATCATGAGAGAGAGACAAGTCTACCAAGAAGGATGAAGACAAAGGAAAATCTCAGCTTGTACCTCCTAGCAACATGACTCAATTTAAAGGACCAAAGAGGAGACATATGTATTATCCAAGGAGCAATAGAAAGTCAAGGAGACCAGTAAACATTCCTACCTATGAGATAACATATGAAGAACATGAACTAGAAGCACTCCTAGCTTTGGAGAAACCCAAGAAAAAGAAGGAAAAAAGCCATGTGCAATGTGGCCATTGCAAAGAAATGGGACACTATGCGTGAATGTCCAGAGAAGCAGAAGTATAAAGAGATTAGCCAAGTGTGGTGCAACAACTGCAAAGAGCTAGGCCATTATGTAGCAACTTGTCCACAAAAGATACGTGATGAACTCAATCTTATCACATGTTACAATTGTGGTAACCAAGGACATTATGCAAGCAACTGTCCAGAAAATATGAAGCACAAGATAAACAAGCCTATGAAGGATCTCAGCCTAGTCACATGTTTCAAGTGTGGAAACAAAGGACACTATGCAGATGTTTGTCCAGAGAGATTTAAACAAGATCCCAAGAAGGCCAATATGTAATCTAGATGGAAAATTTCTAAGGGTGGTACTACCCTAGATGCTTTGAACCAACTTGTAACCCCTAGCCTCCCCAAATCTCGGGACGAGATTTATTTTAAGGGTGGTAGCCTGTCACATCCCAAGATTTTCCAAAACTTGTAATGTGAAAAATAAATAAACAAAATAAAATTACTGTTGAAAATCAGGGTGAAAAGAAACTTTTGTTTCTAAAAGGAAACTTAAAATCCCATCTTGAACAAACTTTGGTAAAAGTTTGAATCCAACAAAAAATCCAAATCAAGGGAAATGCATTCCTCAATGAATGTATCTGGAAATTTAAACACTTGGAAAATAAATCCAAACCCTAAACCCAAATGGAATAAAATCATTTCCAAATATCTCCAAGCCTATGGATTTGATCCATATAAAAATTTGTCAACAAACATTCACAAATGATCAAGAATAGAAATATTATAAAGCCATAGAAATTGGATTCACTTAATTTGGAACCATAGATAAAATCTTATGAATTTAATAAGATAAGAAGTTGAATTCCCAAAGCTAATAAAGAACCTATCTATAAACCCATACCAATTGGTGAGCAAATAACCCTAAAGAGATTTAAAAGGATAAACAAATATAAAATAAGATTTCACAAATTGGAATCACCAAGTTTGGATCTCTAAATAAAAAGATATGGATTTTATAAGATAAAGAAAGAAATTTTTAAATAAAGAATATTTAAAGACCAAACCAAATCTTGGCCAAATCCATAAGCAATTGGAATGAAAATAATCCAAATCCAAATAAAAATATTGGTTAAAGAATTGCCAAAGTAAAATAAAATGTCTTAAACCAAATCCTATTGGAATAAAGACAAACCCAAATTTTAAATGATTAATAAATCTTATTAAAAACTTTTCCAAATAATTCAAGATGAATTATTTGACACCCTTTTAAGTAAATAAAACTTACTGAAAGGTTTCGGAAGAATTTAGAAGTCAAATGGAAATTAAAAACATTATTAAATCCTATTTTGATTTAAAACAAGGGCCCTTTTTATTAATTAAAAAGACCCCAAAAAGAAGGAATAAATTATCCTAAAAATGACTCCAGAATGTTTTACTAACCAGTATTTAAACCCACACAAATTTTGGCAAGGTTTTGAATTTAAATGAATGTTTGAATTGGCCAAACAAAATCAAAACAGAATAAAATAAAGATAAATAGAAAAGCATTCAGAACAAAAAAAAGGGAAACAAAGCAGCCCAACCCGGCAGACCCAACTAGGCCCAACCAGCCCACCTATCCCCTCCCCCGAAACGTTTTTCTTCACTCGCAAAAGAACCCGCGGAGACACTGACGCGTAGACCCCACTCCCCCTCTCTCTCACGCGGATAGACACGCCCCACCTGTCAGCTTTCTCCCTACCCGCGACGACCCCTTCTTCCTTCCCTCATCGCCGTTTCTAGCTATGATTCCGCGGCTTAATTCGCCTTAACGCTGCAGCCATTACTCACTGTGATCACGCACACTTAAACGCCCACGCCCCCTCTCCATTTCCCCCCAGTCGCCTCACCCTAGCGCGCCCCCAGGCTACCCAATTGCTCTCTGCACCGTCCACTGTTCGACGATGCTCCGGTGACGATTCCGGCAGCTCCTCACCTCCCCTCGCCCCCTCGAGCACCCGAGCGTGATCCCCACCCCCTGGCGCTTCTCTCGGCACCCGCAGCTCACTCGTGCCACAGCATCGGCTCAAGCATCGATCGCGCTTCGAGCAGCCCGCCTCCAACTCCCGATCTCCTCGTCACAGCCGCCTCTCTCTTTGATGCTACCATGCTCCCTGCTTCCCCACGCGTCTAATAACATCATATTTTCCCTCTCCCGTTCTCTACAGTGACGTCCCCGACGATGACCGCACGCACCTGAGGCACAGCACAACTCCGATGAGCGATTGAGACCATCCTCGTGCGCCCCCTTGACAGCCAGTACCACCTTGAGCTTCCCCAAGCTTCGGCGAACTCGGTGAGCCCTTCCTCTCTCTCCCTAGCTTCCTGTATCGCCGGCAAGGTCATTGCGAACCCGCGCCCGCCGTCAGCCAGCTTGATTCTGGCAAGCGCTGTAAGCCGTAGGATCTTAATCGCGTGGCCACGATAGATTGACTGAGCGAAGAGGTACGCTTGCCCCTGTGCCCCACGATCCACTTTAGATCTAACGGCTGCTGTCTGTCGATCTAACCGAACCGGTACAGGCGAATTAGAACACGACACGTGGCTAGAGATGATTTAAAATAGAAATTGTGTTCTATTAGATGTGCCAATTTGAAAAATTCATAAATTTTAATCTACACGTCCAAATTTTGCAAATTTTATATCAATGGATTCAAAAAAACAAGACCTAGCCAACCATGCACTTTGTTTAGTAAAAAGCTTCTGGTAAAATGTTTGTTTTTGCAGAAACTTATGTATGATTGTTTAGGATATAAAAATTGTTCTAAAATGATTTTGAGGATAAAATATTTGGCAAATGGTGTGTTTTGAACTTACTGATCATAGGAAACAAATTGTGGTTTCAAAAATGTATTTGGTGAAACAAAAGAATGAATCTTTGATTTAAACCATTTCTAGTCAAATAAAAATATGGTTTAATTGTTAAAAATGATCTTTGAGGAAAACCCTTGGGAAATGTTTTGGAATTAAACTCTCTGACCCTAAACACAAGATTTTATCGTTTGAAAACATATTTTGTGAATCCTATATATTAATGCCTTATTAAAAACATTTCTACACCACATAAAATGATACCTTGTTTTAAAAATGGTTTATGAAGTAAAACCTTTTGCAACTGACTTTGCCACTTTATAAAATGACCAATAGGTGTTTCCAAATGTTTATAACCTATTAGAAACCACTTTTATAAATAAAACAATCTTTTGCATGCTTGCATGCATTGTTTTGTTATTATTATTTTATGTGATGAATTGCTTGAATGGTAGTTTGAAATGTTGTTTGCTTGATTGAATTGTAGTGACTTGAAGTGTGTGAACATTGCAAAGATCAAGAAGTGAACTTATACTCTCTACCAAAAAGGCAAGTGATGCTTCATACTTTTGTCCCATTATTTTCACTATGCATTAGTGATATTTCTAAGTAGGACTTGCATGGAATTTTGCTAAGTATAAACCATGCTATGGGAAATCCTAGTAGATGAAACTTTAGTAGAATTTCCTAAGTTAAGATTCCTACTACTATCATGCTTAGCTTAGCTAGTAGAAAACAAGGGTGGAATATATATTCATGCTATGGAAAATTTCTAACTCTGAGGACTTGAGTTTTGTTTAATAAAACAACTAAGTAAATGAATCACCTGGGTGGAATGGAAAGAATGGTTTGTGTTGAGTGGTCATGCAAGTCTAGTATGCTGGGGGAAACTTGGGCTTCACCAAGTCCAGTATGCTGGGGAATACTTGGTGTCTCACTTGTGGATGGCCACCCAGGAACAAAGAGATTTGAGATGTCAAGTGTTGAGAAGCTTCAAGTGCAACCACATGGCATTATGGGCTCTGCCTGGATCATATAGGTTGCAATAACTTAGCCAACTGGCCAGTTGGTGGTAGGGGAATGATAGGTTGGAACGCGTCCATTTTGGTCTAAGGGAAGGCTTCTGAAAGATCTTGTCTTGGGGAAAGTGCACCGCCTCTGCAGAGTGAAAAATCTAAGTACTTAGCCATGTCCCTGGCAAAGGACAATTTGAGCATCAAGACATGGAAGCTATCAACAATCTCATCATCCAAATTTCTAAGTTAAAAACTTGTGGTGGAACAAGGGTTTAAGGTTCACCAATTTCTATTGGTGGTTCCTTGGGTGATTTTTTTGTCAAGAAAAAACTTAGTGGTTTCAAATGATAAGGAAAATCTGTTTTGAGCAAAGCAAGCCTAAGCTCCACTTAGCCAAATGCATATAGATGATAGACTGCACTATACTACCATAGTATCACTTGCCAATACAATTCAAATGTATTGACCCTTGTGGCTTTAACTTGTTATGTTGCAGGTTTGATTTATATTAGTGAAGTGAAATGATTAGGATTACAAGTCTACAACCAACATGTCTTCCTGTGACACTTTGAAGATGAAGGACCCCATGCTGTTGCTATATTCTGCTGCATTGTAATAAGATAGCCAAATGAGCTATGTAAGATGTAATATATTATTTTATTCCTGATTATAGAGTTGTATTATGACCTTTGTATCTTGATATTACATCTTAACTGTGGATGCTAGCTATTGATCCAGGGACTAGCATTGTAAACACAGGGATCTCTACCTTATTAAAGGTTGGAAATCTTACAGATGGTATCAAAGCATTGTGTTGCCTGTAGGATTGTAACCCTAGGATTGGACAAAACCCCTTAGAAAAAAATAGGAGTTGTATTTGTTCCAAACTTATTTGCAAACGATCTTGTAAACTCTTTCCTCAACCTTTTTGGTTTTGACTCTACATCTCTTCTATTTCAACTTGATGGATAAAGCCTACCCCTGGCCAAAGACTTCACCATGTGCAAAGGACTTCATCAACTCTAATGACCTCAACATCTTCAACTCTAATGACTTCAACATCTTCAACTCTAATGACCTCAACATCTTCAACTCTAATGACTTCAACATCTTCAGCATTTTCACCAAGGACTCCAACTTGGATATCACTAAGGATACAAGTGAGACAAGAAATCTTGCTCAATACTTGAAGACTAAGGAAACACAACTTAGAAGGAACCATCATCACCTTGAAGATTTGAAACCAAGATGCAAGAAATTCTCCAATGATACAAAGATTTTGTTCATGAAGAATCAACAAGAAGGATAGAATGATTTCAAGTGAACCATGTAGATGGACCACCATATTTAGTTTAAGTCAAACCCACCAACTTATGTGATGTAACAAAAATATTTTGGTGGCTTAAAAATGTGCTTGAACTTTGTTGTTTGAGTGGAATGTTTGTTTATGGTTGCTTCCAAATTGCTAGTGTGGTTTGTGATGTGTGTGATTAGAATTATTTCTTTAGAAATATCTTACCTATTCTAATCTCAATCCAACCCAAACAGATGACTACTCCAAGAGACTCCAACATCAAGATTGATGACAACAACAACCAAGAGGCCAACATGAGAGAACTCATAGTAACCCAAACCCAGTTGAACCAAGTGACAGCTTAATTTATAGCCAACACCAGTGAGGTAGATCCAACCCCATGCTGTTGCTATATTCTGCTACATTGTAATAAGATAGCCAAATGAGCTATGTAAGATGTAATATATTATTTTATTCCTGGTTATAAAGTTGTATTATGACCTTTGTATCTTGATATTACATCTTAACTGTGGATGCTAGCTATTGATCCAGGGACTAGCATTGTAAACACAGGGATCTCTACCTTATTAAAGGTTGGGAACCTTACAGAAACCATCTAACCACCAATGAACCCGGCAGCGCCAGGGAAGTGTCGGAGTGTCAAACCACCGGCGGGATCCAAACCCTAGGCATCTGGAAGGAGACGGCATGGTCAGGGCAGAGCTTGAGTGTCAAATCAAGCTGGACTAGTCGAAAGAGCGTGGTCGACTGCGTTATCCTACACCACGGTGGTGGTCGAGGAGGCCAGATGTGGCCGGAATTAAACGTCGTGACGACGGCGGCACCACATCGCCAGTGAGGAGGAAGCTCGAGTCTTGTGCGAGAGAGGAAAAGAGAGAGACAGGGTTTGACGCAACTTAATGGGACAGCCCAGTATGACTCGGGGTTTGATGCAACTCATTGGGCCGGGCGAGGCCGAGTTAGTGCAAAGGGCTATGCCCAAGTTTTAAAGAATTTAAAGGCTAAACTATTTACTAAAAGACCAAAATACCCCAGGACTTTATAAGCTCTAAGAAAATGAATAAAAATCCTAAAAATACAAATAATATATCCATGTGTTCATAAAAATGTAAGCTACCCAATAAGATTAATGAATTATATTTTAATGGGACAAATTTAGACTAATTATTTTTATGATTTAAATTCCTTATGCAATTTTATAAAAAAATTAAAATATCTAAAATAAATAAAATTCACTTTTACAATCATAAATAAGTATATTATTTCAGAAAAATATTAAATTGTATTTTATTTTAATCTAATAAAATTCCCTAAATTGAAACTCTTATTCTTAACAAGAATTTTGAGAAAATATTAATAATAGTTAAAATTTTAAAAAAACTAGTTTTAAACTCTTATATTAATGTATATTATGATAAAAAATTAAATATAATATTTACAAGAATTTTAGAATTTTTTAAATATTAAATTTCTTTTAATAAAGAAATTTAAGATTTTAATAATGTGGGTAAAACACGCAAAGAAGATAAATACTAAAATTATTTCATTAGTATGCATGTTCATTATTGATTCTTTAAATATTATCCCTACTAGGTAATAATGGTGTTTTGTAGAAATAGAAGCTCAAGGTCGTGTGCAAGCATCCAACTTCACTACCTTGCAGTCACAAGGCAAGTTCATCACTTTCTCATGTACTTTGATGAGTTTTATTAAAGTATTTGCAAATTATGTGTTATCACCTATGTTCTAAAGAGAAGAACTAATATACTATTTTCTCAAATAAATAAAATGCTATTATCATCCAAAGTGATGATAAATATAAGATTGGCAATGGAACTTAGGATTCCATGTGTAGAACGATACACCACATAGGAACTAATTACCCATGACATCAGTGATTCTAGCGCCGTATAATACACGTTAACCATGAGATTTGTAATGGGACAGAGAAGTTAGTTGGATCTTCTTCCTTTCATATGTAGGCAAGACGGCCTTAATGTGACGTTGTGATTCCTTATGTGGATCCAGCATATGGGTAGGCACCCTTAGGACCCACAATTTTTGTATCTAGATTATCTGTGAGCGGCTACCGGAGGTATAGTCAGACCTTTATGAAGCTTTCCAGGGGCATAACCAGCTCATAGAGACTTCGGGAACTCATCGGGGTTATAGCTTGCTCAGAAGGGGGCTTAATAGAGCTGTAGTTCGGCCTGAAGGATCATGCACATATATGGGGTCACGGAGAATGGCAATGATTGGCTTGGATCATCTACTAGCCCCCACATCACTGAATTGTGGATGGGAAAGTACGCCCGGTTCTACAAGAAGGATTTGATCTCTCATGGGTAAAGAAACATGCCTATGTAGAGTGTAAGAATTGTGACATGTTACTCCCTGTACCGGGAAGGAGCTACGAACGAGGAAGGAAAGGAACTCCATGAAGTTCTGTTCAACTTGTGAAGGCTGATGCGCATAGTTTTTGATATTAAAATCAACCTTTGAAGAAATGTTTACAAAAATTGCATAGTGCCAAGGACTAATAGTCCGAGGTGGTAGATAGAGCATCAAAAATCCCACCTTGCATATAATGAACTTGCTGGGTAACGCTGTTACTCACTCTTTCCTTTGATCCCCTGCTTAGACTATGAGGAGCCAGAAGACACTCCAATGTACACTACTGAAGGACAAGAGGATGTTTACTACGAGGAACCAGAACTGTCTAGAGGAGTGGAAGGGGTGAACTACGAGATACGCTATGGAGTGGAGGGCAACAAGTCCGAGTAGTTGCCTATAATTATATAATAGTTCAGATGGGCCGAGCATCACAAACTTTATATAAGAAGATGTTGAGCTCAAGTCAAGATATGAGTTTGAAACTTTGGTCTTCCGCTAAAACTTCCAGGTATGGTTTGTAAGTTTGAATAACTTGAATTACTGATATTTTGGTATTGTAATAATAATAATGTGTGTATGTTTGTAATTTGGACCCGCAATGTTTCTATTGTACCACTCTGAGGGATGTGATACTTGTGGAACGGTGTTATGTAAGTGTCATGTCAACGACTATAGTGTACTACACATGAAGTGGTATGATGGGTCACCACAGCTGGTATCAGAGCAATTTCTTTGACCTTAAGTTGGAAACCTAGTAATGGGTATTACCTATAGGAACCTAATTGCAACAATAAAGAATTCTCTAAAAGTATAATGATTGCTAAATTGAAAATATTTTGTTGTATATTTTTACTGCGATAAATCTTTATTATTATGCATTATTATAATTGACTAATTACTAATCAATTTTTTTATAGTTAATATGGCACCAAAGTTTCCAAAACATACTTTGGTAAGGAAGGAAGAAACTCTCGATGATTATCAGGTTTTGGTTGTACAACTACTATTCTAGTTAGTACTCTGACGTACTATGATGGGTGTATGATAGCCAAATATCATGTTAGTATCAATATACCAGAGAAGCTTAGTGTATACCACAATTTACCTATGGGTGAAGGTAGAAGTCACCTAGAAGCAGATCATGTTGCTAGGAGCGATAGCCAATTTCCGGGAGCACAAAGCCCAAGAGTTAGCAGGAAGCACATTTTATGTGATTCCTCATGATTATATAGACTCGGAGTCGATATAGGATCATCTTACATTTGTAAAGAAGCATCCTAAATTAGCTTCCTAGTTTATGGATCGGTACCGACTGATAGTTGGGTCTTTGTCTAAAACACATCAAGTCATAGTGGAGGATAAGAATGATATGCTTGACGACTTAACTAGCTCTGAGAGGAGGGAGAAGTTAGCATATCAACTAGAGAATAAAGCAGTATGTAGGGTTAGCCCAATTTTTAAGGATATTCCTATAGATCCAGTATCTTTCACACCGTATCCTTATTCACCTATACCAAAACCTACTTATGATCCTAATCTAGATATGAGGTATCAAGTACCAGAGGCTTCTGAGGAGGAAATTGATTCAAAACTTCCTATTGAGAATTCTGATGGATGGAGAATGGGATCACCTATTGGATCCCGAGGAAATCTAATGTCAGTAGATGGTTCTGATAAAGATGTCGGCTAATCCAGTTGGATGGGTGCGAGTTCCAATGCTATTAATAGCAGCAAGAATGCCATGTTTGGAGCAATCCAGGATGAAGAGGAAGATCCCAAAGAGAGGGTGTTTGAGTCACCAATACATTATCATACCCTAGAGAATATACATTACCTAGTGATCAATGACAACTATCATACCCAGCAGAGCACCTGGGGAGCGACGGAATCTGAGCATTATGTTGATTACTCTAGGGATGGGGCACACGAGATGCAGATGGGTGATAGTGATGAATAGGTTTCTGAAGACCTTTTAGCTGAGCTGGATGGAGTTAATGCATTCAGGATGAGTGATAAGTCTAGTCCTGATACTTCAGATACCATCTGGAAGGCTAGTTGTTCCACAGTATGTGTGTCGTACTTCACGTCAGCATGGTTGGATTCCAGGCATGTATAATGAGCACTGTGGTTAGTGAGGACTTGGATTACTCAAGTAGAGTAGTAGACGGTATTTCGTATTGTAATGTTTTTGAGGTTACTGTATTTAAATAAGTGAGGTAGCGTTCACATGAGTTTTTAGTACCTATATTGTACGGGCTTATAATGACGTTGTACCAACTATATTGTTTGTAATGTATAATATGTATAATGCATATTTGGTTCTTATTTGGATTTTGATTTCCATTGTGTGACTAGTTCTGTGCATGAAGTTGAGCTCAGAACACATGCGCATGATGTAATTATAGTATGCGCTTTATGTTGTAGGACTAGGGGATTATGGAAATGGGTGTAGAGACTGAGGCTGAATAGCAGCGCATGGAGCGCGAGGCAAAAGAGAAGGTGGATGCGGACGCCAGAAATCAAGGAACTATACCACCAACACCAATGAGGCCGTTAATGGAGCAAAATTTCATGCAGTATATGCAGATGATGCAAGAATCTCAGAACAAGTTCATGGAGGAATTATTGGGATGAGCCAGAAATAATAGAGAACCTGAAGGTCGAGGAATGAGTCTTTCTGACTTTCAGAATGCAAGGCCGTAACCTTTTGCATCAGCTCCTCAACCCATGGATGCAGAGGATTGGTTAGCAGATACAGAGCGAAAGCTAAAAACTATAGGATGCAATGATGAGGAAAAGTAAAGGTATGCAACACATATTCTGACTGGACCTATAGAATCTTGGTGGGAGAATCAGTTTGCAATGCAACTTCCAGGAAGGGAGTATAACTAGAAGGCGCTCAAGCAGATATTCCGTGAATATCATGTTCCAGAAAGTGTAATGGAGCTGAAGCGTAGGGAGTTTGAGGAGCTACAGCAAGGATATAACAGTGTCATGAAGTACATCCGGGAGTTCAGTCAACTGTATCGTTATGCTGAGGATGAGGTGAACACTATGGATAAAAGAAAGAAACATTTTCTATGTGGTTCAAATCCATTTGTGAAGATGCAACTGAGGCTTGCCAATAAGAAGCCTTTCTAGCAGTTACTAGATGTAGCCATAACTTTTGAGGATGATTACAAGAATGTTCAAGAGGACCGAAGGAAGAGGGTGAAGAAGGAAACCAAGAGGATACAAGAAAGTAATCCTACACCCAATCTAGAGTTAAAACCAAGGAATAAACCCTTCAATGGCAACAATAACCCCAATCGAAGTGCAAATCCAACCGGAAGGAATGTCATATGTCACAATTGTAAACTTCCGGGGCATATTAGCAAGGATTGCCAGAAACTAGTGATTATATGCTATGGGTGTGGTCAGAAGGGTCACATAAAGCTTGAATGTCCAAATAAACCAATAGGTGGTTGGACAACAAAAGGCGGAGGTCAAGCAAGCAGAGGCAGCGGACAGCTTAACAAGGGTGGATATATTGCCAAGAACAATAACGACAAGTAGAGCAGGCCTACTGGGAATATGAACTGTGCAACCTTGGAGGATGTGGATAACTCCGACCACACAATTATAGGTACTCTAAACATTCTTACCAATCCCGAAAAAGTTTTATTTGATACGGGTGCAAGTACTTCCTTCATATCTGAGCAATTATGTGATCAATTTGGGATTAGAAGGGCACCGTTAGTAAACGCAATGACCGTAATAACGGCTGGGGGTACCGTAGTAGTACGCCACATTAAACAAGATCAAGTTATCTCAATCTGTGGTTGTACCTATTTCGTAGACCTATATGTGATTCCATTGAAGGGAATTGTAGTAGTTCTGGGTATGGACTGGATGACCAAACATGGAGCCCAGATAAATTGTGAGGATAAAACCGTTTCAATTAAGTCTCCAAGTGGAGGAAGGATAGTTTCTAAGGCTGAAAAACACAGCCATATCATGGTAGATCTTCAATTAAACTCAATGAAGGAGGTTAAGTTGAAGGATATTCTAGTAGTAAATGCGTTTCAAGATGTTTTTCCAGCAGAATTACCAGGAATGCTGTAACACCACGGTTCTGAAAAGACCGTAGCTTCTATGTGACATGCCAATCCCTGGATCGGTTCATTGGCTCACAATAGAATAAGATGATTAACATAGCAAAATATCTGTGTATCATAAATAACGAAGATCCAGAGTATCATTATTACAATAAAATCTTAGCTCAAGGCTAGCTCAATGTTATTCAACTAGCAACATAAATATAGTAAATCCTCCATTCTTCAAATCGCCCACAAGTGAACAAGTGCCGAGTGGAGTACCGTGGCCTCAATCGATTACTCAGAATCGCAATATCCTGCAACATGAAACGTAGCAGCCCCGAAGGGTCAATACATGGAATGTATGGCAAGTAGAGCTATTAAAGGAGACAATAGTGCTAACAACTACATGCATATTTGGCAAGTGGAGCTGTGGCTAGCTTGCATTTGCAAATACCTTTGTCCTACTTTCATAAACAGTTTTTGATTTTCTTTGAAAAGATCCCAATTAAGTTAACCCATCAACATTAAAGCAATTATGAAATTGGAATGAGCGAGAAACAAGTCATGGAATCAATATCAAGCAACTCACATGTCCATAACCGGGGACAGGCTAATCGATTAGATTATACACCCTGCAGGGGTTAGTAAACTTTACCCATGTGACTTGGCCAGCCCAGCTCGTACCATCACTCTCATTTTGGGTGATGATAGGGAGAAGTCCAAGAAGAGACTGTTCGGGAAGTAGCTCCCCAATCCCGACGCACACCGCTCCAACCAACCGCCCATTTCATTATTGGTACATGGTTGTACATGTAAGCTACAAAATAAAGAAGCCAATCATTTTCTCTTGATACCTGGGTGCCTTTCCGCAATGATACCACCAAAAATTATCAATCCCATCACACCCAGGAGATTCATTGATTATGTTGTTTTAGTTTTCACAAAACAAGACATATAGAAACAACTTGTAGTGATGTAACGCAGCCCTCGTTCATCATAGCATGGCTAAGCACCTCTACCAACGGAGGATCATCTACAGGGCAGATCCTACCACATAATAGGACATACCATAGCGATAGTATTATCCTACATATGCATCTACAAAATACACAACAATGCAATGAAAATAGTAGGATAACATCATGAACAAAGTAGCATCTACTTTCCTTGGTTGTAGCGGTCGGAAGAACAATCCACACATGAGCAAGCGTTGCACTCGTCACAATCTACATGATACAATTGTGATCATAAACAAACCATCCAAAATCATATGCAAACAAGGATGATGCAAGATGCATGCATGACAAGTGGATTGATGCTACAACAGCATCACATAATCTTATTCAGTATAGCTACTGTATGCATGCATGGAAATTGTTTTTAGCGCAAAGAAAACAAGTATGCAATTTATAATGCTCAATAATAGAGCTAGAAGCCAAATAATTCACCACTGCTAACATACTATTTGTAAAATCTTGGAAAAATTCTACTGTGTAGGCAACTCTAAATAGGAACAGTGCCAATTGGAATTTCTCAAAAAGGATATACATAACTCCCTGAGTAATTAAAATACTTCAGTAAGCCTTTAAATAGATTCTGCAAAAATTATTACTGTATGCCTAACCTTTTAATTCACTTTGATATTCCTCTTTTTCTACTGATTCCAGGGACATCTTACTTGCAATTTTTGGAGTTACAGAACTTATTCTATGATTTAATTACTCTAAAAAGGATATTAACTCATTTAATTATTCTGGACAAAACCTTGCTGTAAAAGTGTAAAACAATGGTACATAAAGATTCTACGTGAGACACTGAATCCATACATATTTTATTTGCAATTTTTGGCCCAGTAGATCTAAAGTTATGGATTTTACAAGTTTTAGCTAAAATCTATCAATTAAAATCAATTTAGTAATACACAGTCAGCGTTTGACTGGGCTGGCCGTGTTGACGTGGCACGCTGACCAGTCAGCGGTCAACGTGACCGGTCAACGACCCATCTGGGCCGTCCATTTCTGATCGGAGGGCAGGGGGAGGCTGGCGGCGGGGTGGCTCACCTGAGCTGGCAGCGGCGGCGGGGTCCTCGGCGACGGCGGGGCAGCGTACGGCGTCGGGGTGGAGGTCGTCGGCACGGAGGCGGCGTCTGGCGTGCGCGAGGCAGAACGCGGCGGCCGGCTGGAGGCGGCGGCGCGCTCGGCGAGAGATTCCCTGCGGCGGCGGGGTCAGTGGGCGGCGGCGAAGCTCGCGAGCAAGCGAGCGAGGCGAGGGGCAGCGACGGCGTCAGCGGACGGCGAAATCGGCGGCGGCGGCGCGCTCGAGGCTGTTAGAGTTCGAGAGGGGGAGGTAGGCCGAGGCTAGGGGGTCTTTAGGGGGCTCGGGCGGAGTCCCTCGCGGAACGGCCGCATGAAAACGGCGGCGACGCGCACTCCGCGTCGGACACGGCGGCAGCAGCGCCGATAGGTGGGCCCCACCTATCGGTGGCAGGGGAGCGGGCTGGCAGGCGACGGATAGCGCCGCGCATGGCGCTGCTGTCATTGTGGCTGCTGCCTTTGGCGAGCTCTTGGCGTGGAGCCCGCTGCCCTTTTTTTGTTCTTTTCTTTTTCTTTTTCCCAGACGAATTTCCTTAACTGAAATTTGACGGGAACTTCCCAAATTTTTGTACAAAATTCAGATTTGCATAACTTTTGCTACGGGGCTCCGAATTGGGTGAATCAAAGTGCTACGGGTTCGTGGTGGAACCCTATATGCACCTGAGCCATCCATACACCCAAAATATATAAGTTTTGTCAAAGGAATGGTAAAACCAAGCGTCCAAGTGTAGGTGTCAAAATGCAAATGCAAGTGGTGTGTTTTGCCAAAAGCCTTTCAAACTGAAATTTTGCGATGATGATCATGATGCAATGCCATGAATGTTATGCAGTACCAACTCTAAAATTTGGGATGTGACAATACTAACCCCTTTAAGATGAATCTCGTCCCCGAGATTCGGCGTGGCTAGCAAATAGGTGTGGGTGGTCCTCTCGGATGTCATCCTCACGCTCCCAAGTGGATTCCTCTTCGGTGTGGTGGCTCCATTGCACCTTGAAAAACCTAATCGTCTTGGTACGGGTAATCCTCTCCGCTGTTTCTAGTATCTTGACCGGCTTCGCCTCATAGGTCAAGTCATTCTCAAGCTGAACCTCCTCTAGTGGCACAGTGTCTCTCAACGATGTATCCACCATCTCCGGATGGCACTTCTTCAGCTGGGACACGTGGAACACATTGTGGACAGCGGACAGAGCCTCTGGCAACTCCAACTGATAAGCAACCTCTCCTTTGCATGCTAAGACCTGATATGGCCCAATAAACCGAGGTGCCAGCTTACCCTTGATTCCAAATCTCTTAATTCCACGCAGTGGCGACACTCTGAGATATGCCCTATCATCTACCTCATACACCACTTCCTTGCGCTTGGCGTCAGCGTAGGTCTTCTTCCTTGATTGTGCTACCTTCAACTTGTCCCTAATCAAGGCGACCTTCTCCTCAGCGTCCTTGATCAAATCAGGTCCAAACAGCTGACGTTCCCCTACTCCATCCCATAGCAATGGTGTCCAACACCGTTTCCCATACAGCACATCCAACGGTGACGTCTTGATGCTGGTCTGATAGCTGTTGTTGTAGGAAAACTCGGCATACGGCAAATTCTCATCCCAAATAGAACCATGAGCCAAAGCGCAAGCTCTCAGCATATCCTCCAAAATCTGATTTACCCTCTCGGTCTGTCCATCAGTATGTGGGTGGAATGCTGTGCTAAACTCCAATCTAGTCCCCAATGACTCGTGCAGCTGGCGCCAAAAGTGTGAGGTAAATTGGGTGCCTCTATCAGATACAATACTCTTAGGAACACCATGTAGGCACACAATCTTGTCCATATAAATCTTGGCCAACTTTGCACTCGTGTAGGTCGTCTTCACCAGTATAAAGTGGGCTACCTTGGTCAAATGGTCGACCACTACTCAAATGGAGTCATATCCTGACCTGGTCCTGGGCAATCATGTGATAAAATCCATTCCCACTCTATTCCACTTCCAATCCGGCACTGGCAATGGCTGTAGCAGTCCTACTGGCTTCTGGTGTTCAGCCTTCACTCGACTACATACATCACATAAGGCAATATGCTCAGCGATGTCTCCCTTCATGTTGTTCCACCAAAATCTGTCTTTTAGGTCCATATACATCTTTGTATTGCCCGGATGTATGGAATACGGCGAGTAATGAGATTCCTGCAGAATCAACTTCCTTATCTCCGGATCGTTGGGAACGCACAAACGATCTCCATACCACAAGGTTCCTTGCTCATCCTCGCGGAATTCTTTTGCCCGATCCTCCTTCATCTTTTTCTTTATTTCATCTATCTCCTTGTCTCCCACTTGAGCCTTCCTGATCCTGTCCTATAGCGTTGGTTGGACTTCCATCGCTGCCAAATATCCTTCTGACACTACCTCCAGTCTAAGGTCCTTGAATTGCTTGCACAAATCCTCGGGAAATTCCCCAATGGTCAATCCATTGGCATAGACCTTCCCGCTCAGAGCATCTGCTACTACATTGGCTTTTCCTAGGTGGTATTGCAGATTCATATCATAATCCTTGATAAGTTCCAACCATCTCCTTTGCCTCATGTTCAATTCCTTCTGTGTAAATATGTACTTCAAGCTCTTGTGGTAGGTGTATTTCCCAATTAAGTAGTGCCTCCATACTTTGAGCGCATGCACAACTGACGCTAACTCCAAGTCGTGTGTGGGATAATTCCTCTCATGGTGTTTAAGTTGCCGCGAGGCATATGACACCACTCTCCCATCTTGCATCAGCACACTCCCAAGTCCCTGTCGAGAAGCATCACAGTACACTTGGAAATCCTTCTTAAGATCAGGTAAACACAGAACATGTGCGGTCACTAGTCGACGCTTCAGTTCCTGAAAGATGGATTCACACGCATCCGTCCATTCAAACTTCCTCTCCTTCTTCAGAAGTTCTGTCATTGGCTTAGAAATCTTGGAGAAGTTTTCAATGAACCTCCTGTAGTATCCGGCAAGTCCCAAAAAGCTACGAATATCACTCACATTCTTGGGCGCTTCCCACTCAGTTACTGCAGTTACCTTGCCTGGATCAACAGCGACTCCTTCCCCTGACACCACGTGTCAAGAAATCCAACAGTGTTAAGCCAGAATTCACACTTGCTGAATTTGGCATATAGCTTGTGTTCCTTCATCTTCTCTATAATCAGTCGCAGATGTTTCTCATGCTCAGCATCATCCTTGCAATATATCAGTATGTCATCAATAAACACCACCACGAACTTGTCCAAATACTCCATGAATACCTTGTTCATCATGGTCATGAAGTATGCCAGAGCATTCGTTAGTCCAAAAGACATAACTGTATACTCATATAAACCATACCTAGTAGTGAAAGTGGATTTTGGTATGTCCTCCTCCCGGATCTTCAATTGGAAGTAGCCCGATCGCAGATCAATTTTGCTAAACATCTTTGCTCCTTCTAGTTGATCAAACAAATCATTTATGTTCGGCAGGGGGTATTTGTTCTTGATTGTCACTTCATTCAGCGAGCGATAGTCCACCACTAATCTCTTGCTGCTGTCTTTCTTCTCCACAAATAGAACAGGTGCACCCCATGACGATGAACTAGGCTGAATGAATCCCTTGTCCAACTGCTCCTTTAGCTGTTTCTTCAATTCCTTCATCCCATCCACATCCATCTTGTATGGTCTCTTTGCTATAGGTCCTGTTCCCAGCATCAGATCGATGAGAAACTCCACTTCCCTGTCAGGTGGCATCCCTGGCAGCTCTTCGGAAAACACGTCGGGGTACTCCTTAATCACAGGCACAGTATCCATGCTAACCCCCTTAAGAGAATTCAGCTTACACCTTCCCGGTCGCACAGCCTACTTGAACCTAATTCTCTTACCATCCGGGGTTTTGAGTGAAACAGCTCGCTGTGCACAATCTATGTGTCCCCCATGCATAGACATCCAATCCACGCCCAGTATTACATCTAGACCTTGTGATTCCAAAACTACCAGATGTGCAATGGAATTGTGTGCGCCAATTCTCACAGTTAAGTGGCTGCATCCCGCGCTAGCTATCATATCCCCTCCAGGTGAGCTCACTCTAATAGACTCTTTCATAGACTCCGTAGGTAACTTATACTTATCCTCAAATGCCCTTGATCTGAATGAATGCGATGCACCAGTATCGAAAAGTATAAGTGCAGGGTGAGTGCTGATTGGAAACTTACCAATCACAAGGTCAGGCTCATCTGGGATCTCCTCCACATTCATGTGGTTCATTGTGGCCTTCTGGTTGTTGGTTGGCTTCAGTCCTTTCTTCTCCGGATAGTTGTCTGCATAATGTCCCTTCTGGCCACACTTGAAGCATGTCACCTCACTCAGATCCTTCTTCACAAAGCTGCCATCACGGTTGCGGTCATGTCCACTGTGTCCTCCAGAATGGTGAGTGTGTCCTCCCTTGTGGATGTGGTGGTTGCTCTTGTGGCTATCATGGCGATGTCCATCGCCTCCATGGTGGTGGCGGTCATGGCTTCCATGGTGCCCATGGTCACTCCCTCCATGCTTGGAGTATCCATCATAAGAAGTGTGAGACTTGTGGTGAGAACTAGAGTGGTGATTGCTGCTCTTTCTCTTGCGGTTTTCCACCTGCTTGTGCTTCCCTTCCAAGATCCTGGCCTTGTCCATAAGCTCCTGGAAAGTGGGACAATAAACCACCAGCAGCTGCACTGAAAGCTCATCACTGAGGCCATCCAGGAACCTCTCCCTCCTTTTGGCATCAGTGTCAACATCCTCAGGTGCATAACGAGACAGGTTGTTGAACTCCTCAATATACTCAGCCACGGTGCGGTTGGTTTGGCGCAAGTTGCGAAACTCGTTCCTCTTCAGGCTCAGAACTTCTGAAGACACGTGGTTGGTCCTAAAATCTTCCTAAAACATTGCCCAAGTCACAGTGTCCAGCGGGTGGGTGATCTGAAAAGTGTCCCACCAAGAAGCGGCTGGTCCCTCCAGTAGGTGAGCGGCAAACCTCACCTTCTCAGCATCTGTGCACCCAACAGTTACCAGATCCTTGTTGACTGAACGCAACCAGTCGAGAGCAACCATCGGCTCCGTTGCAGTAGAGAACTTAGCTGGCCTTAGCCTCAGAAACCTAGTGAGAGCATCTCCCTGAGGCTGGTTGTTCCCGTTGTTGTTGTTGTTCTGAGCTTCCATGAACTGGGTCATAACTTGGGTCAGTTGTGCCTGAGCTGCCATGAGCTGCTCCAACTCAGTGGGTTGACGGTGGGGAGGAATCTGCGGTTCAGCATAGGTAAGTTTAGAAAGAATCGATAACGAAACAGGATTCTACCCATGCATTATGACCATACAACAACAAAACAATCACAGACAATCACAAGCAAGCAACACATCAGCAAACAAATGATCCAGCAACATCCCAGGGGTTATCCTAGCAGTATAAATCTACTGAAATAGTTTTTAGAAGAGTTGGCAATGGTTATCTACATAATGCATCAACAAAGTATTCAAAACAGCAATCTGCCAGAACAGTCCAGCAGTGTTCACGAATTTTTCCACCTGACTTAAACTCGTCAGGAATTTTTGTTGATTTTTGTGCATACAGTGAAGGGAGTTTCGGACCAACCCTACTTTTTTCAGATTTTTCCCAAATACCAGTAAAATATGAAAATTCGTACAGTACTGCTGTGTCAGCAGAAAACTGCAACAGGAAGAACTCAGATATTAACCAAACTTGCCATAACTCTTCCATATAAGTCGCACAAATAATCCTGGGATATTGAGTACACATAGGAGCAACTAAACACTCTTAAACTAACAGTAATTAAGTTTTACACCGATCGAGACTAATCCTAACGATTTTACCTAAAAAAGACTAATTGGTGGACTTCTATCTACTTCTTGAAGAGGTTGCAGTAGGTCCTTGCACTCATGCGTTGGCGCTTCTGTCCATGAACCAACCATGGCGGCGGAGTATACACCTCTCCTGAGTCATCAATTGAAATCTCAAACTCTACCTGTTTTGGATCCTCCTCTTCTTCTTCATTCTCTGCTACAGCCGCAACAGCTTCATCTCCTCCACCATCGTCGTCTCCATCATCATCATCCTCGTCCTCATCATCATCATCGTTCCCACTGTCATCATCATCATTGTTGCCATCATCTCCATTTTCATCATCAGAGCGTGGATTCAGCTGTGCTTGGAGAGCGGCAATCTGGGCTGCCATATCTTCAATAGTTTGATCCCTTTCCTGGATGGTCCCTTGCAACTGTTGTATGGTCTGGTTATTTTCCTGCACAGTTCCATTAAGCTGAGCTATGGTTGCATCCCTGCCTACCAGGGCATTTTACAGAACACCCACAGCTTCATGCAAGGTCTCTATCTCCAGTCCTTGGACCACCATACCATTGCTGGAAAAATCTGCTATCTCCTTTACCATCATTAATTTCTCAGCTAGAGCTCCATTCTCCCTTTCCATATCCTCTATGTGCCTCCGACGGGGCGGCATGTTGTTCCTGTCACCCGGGGTAACCACAATGTTCCCATCCTCATCACACCTCCCATAGTCACGGTAGGGTGAGTCTGCTAGCAGCAGGTGTCGGACAAGATGGCACTGGCGTGACAGGGCTTCATGCAAGGCCAAGTTTATTCCAAGTCCCCAATTGCAATATGTCTTGGCGTAGATCAGATGCACAGGGTTTGGCAAGGCGGCATCCCTGAAGATGAAGGTGGTGATCTCCCATCCTCGCCGTATCCATAGGTGTACATCCTTCTTCCCTTGAACATGGGCAGTGGCAATCCCAATGACTGCGAGAGCTGTGCTAACTATCTTGCAAAGGGCCTTGGTGACTCCATGGTTGCATACTCAGTCCTGACTTCTCTCATCTATCAATTAAAAGAGGAAAGTGTGAGAATAGAATATGGTAAGAATTTACGAGAGTGAAAGGCATAAGATTAAAGACAGAGTTAATATAAGCTTTAATAATTCTATGGATTCCTAATCCAAACCTAGGTCACGATCCTACAATCGACACACGGGCTCTGATACCATCTTGTAACACCACGGTTCTGAAAAGACCGTAGCTTCTATGTGACATGCCAATCCCTGGATCGGTTCATTGGCTCACAATAGAATAAGATGATTAACATAGCAAAATATCCGTGTATCATAAATAACGAAGATCCAGAGTATCATTATTACAATAAAAGCTTTGCTCGAGGCTAGCTCAATGTTATTCAAGTAGCAACATAAATATAGTAAATCCTCCATTCTTCAAATTGCCCACAAGTGAACAAGTGCCGAGTGGAGTACCGTGGCCTAAATCGATTACTCAGAATCGGAATATCCTGCAACATGAAACGTAGCAGCCCCGAAGGGTCAATACATGGAGTGTATGGCAAGTAGAGCTATTAAAGGAGACAATAGTGCTAACATCTACATGCATATTTGGCAAGTGGAGTTGTGGCTAGCTTGCATTTGCAAATACCTTTGTCCTACTTTCATAAACATTTTTTGATTTTCTTTGAAAAGATCTCAATTAAGTTAACCCATCAACATTAAAGCAATTATGAAATTGGAATGAGCAAGAAACAATAAATATCAAGCAACTCAGATGTCCATAACTGGGGACACGACTAATCGATTAGATTATACACCCTGCAGGGGTTAGTACACTTTACCCATGTGACTTGGCCAGCCCAGCTCGTACCATCACTCTCATTTTGGGTGATGATAGGGAGAAGTCCAAGAAGAGACTGTTCGGGAAGTAGCTCCCCAATCCCGACGCGCACCGGTCCAACCTACCAAAATTCTACATCTCTGGATACGCGGGTTCGAGTTACCACAACCTAGTAAGTCCAACCAACCGCCCATTTCATTATTGGTACATGGTCGTACACGTAAGCTACAAAATAAAGAAGCCAATCATTTTCTCTTGATACCTGGGTGCCTTTCCGCAATGATACCACCAAAAATTATCAATCCCATCACACCCAGGAGATTCATTGATTATGTTGTTTTAGTTTTCACTAACCAAGACATTTAGAAACAACTTGTAGTGATGTAACCCAGCCCTCGTTCATCATAGCATGGCTAAGCACCTCTACCAACGGAGGTTCATCTACAGGGCAAATCCTACCACATAATAGGACATAGCATAGCGATAGTATTATCCTACATATGCATCTACAAAATACACCACAATGCAATGAAAATAGTAGGATAACATCATGAACAAAGTAGCATCTACTTGCCTTGGTTGTAGCGGTCGGAAGAACAATCCACACATGAGCAAGCGTTGCACTCGTCACAATCTACATGATACAATTGCGATCATAAACAAACCATCCACAATCATCTGCAAACAAGGATGATGCAATATGCATGCATGACAAGTGGATTGATGCTACAGCAGCATCACATAATCTTATTCAGTATAGCTACTGTATGCATGCATGGAAATTGTTTTTAGCGCAAAGAAAACAAGTATGCAATTTATAATGCTCAATAATAGAGCTAGAAGCCAAATAATTCACCACTGCTAACATACTGTTTGTAAAATCTTGGAAACATTCTACTGTGTAGGCAACTCTAAATAGGAACAGTACCAATTGGAATTTCTCAAAGAGGATATATAACTCCCCGTGTAATTAAAATACTGCAGTAAGCGTTTAAATAGATTCTGCAAAAATTATTACTGTAAGCCTAACCTTTTAATTCACTTTGAGATTCCCCTTGTTCAACTGATTCCAGGGACATCTTATTTGCAATTTTTGGAGTTACAGAACTTATTCTATGATTTAATTACTCTAAAAAGGCCATTAACTCATTTACTTATTCTGGGCAAAACCTTGCTGTAAAAGTGTAAAACAGTGGTACAGCAAGATTCTACGTGAGACACTGAATCCATACATATTTTATTTGCACTTTTTGGCCCAGTAGATCTAAAGTTATGGATTTTACAAGTTTTAGCTAAAATCTGTCAATTAAAATCAATTTAGTAATACAGAGTTAGCGTTTGACTGGGCTGACCGTGCTAACATGGCACGCTGACCAGTCAGCGGTGAGCGTGACAGGTCAACGGCCCATCTGGGTCGTCCGTTTCAGATCGGAGGGCAGGGGGAGGCTGGCGGCGGGGTGGCTCACCTGAGCTGGCAGCGGCGGCGGCGGTGAGATGGTGGCGGCGGCGGGCTCCTCGGTGACGGCGGGGCGGCGTACGACGTCGGGGGCGTCGGTGTGGAGGTTGTCGGCGCGGAGGCGGCATCTCGTCGCGAGCCAAACGCTGGCGCGGCTGGGCCTTCGGCGAGAGATTCAGCGGCGGCGCTGTAGAGGGGAAAAGCAGCGGGGTCGATGGGCGGCGGCTTCATGAAAGTTCGCGAGGGGGAGGTCGGCCGAGGCTAGGGGGGTCTTTAGGGGGCTCGGGCGGAGTCCCTCGCAGAACGGCTCGCTGAACAGCGGCGACACAGTCCCGCGTCGGACACGGGCTGGCGGCGACGGACAGTGGGCCCCACTGTTATCGGCAAGGGCGGCTGGCAGGGCCGCTTCCCCTTTTTTTTGTTCTTTTCTTTTTCTTTTTCCCAGAAGAATTTCCTTAACTGAAATTTGACAGGAACTTTCCAAATTTTTGTACAAAATTCAGATTTGCATAACTTTTGCTACGGGGTTCCGAATTGGGTGAATCAAAGTGCTACGGGTTCGTGGTGGAACCCTCTATGCACCTGAGCCATCCATACACCCAAAATATATAATTTTTGTCAAAGGCATGGTAAAACCAAGAGTCCAAGTGTAGGTGTCAAAATGCAAATGCAAGTGGTGTGTTTTGCCAAAATCCTTTCAAACTGAAATTTTGCGATGATGATCATGATGCAATGCCATGAATGTTATGTTGTACCAAATCTAAAATTTGGGATATGACAAATGCCAACTGATCGAGAAAAAGAATTAACGATCGACCTGATACCTGGTACAACACCGATAGCACAAGCACCATACAAAATGGGCCCTGAAGAGTTAAAAGAATTAAAAGAGCAAATTAATGAGTTAGCTAGTAAAGGATTCTTTAGGAAAGTGCATCCCCATGGGGAACTCCAGTGATATTTGTGGATAAAAGAGATGGAGGATGACGAATGTGTGGAGATTACAGAAATTTAAACAATGTCACCATCAAGAACAACTATCCATTACCAAGAATTGAAGATTTGTTTGATCAAGTTAAAGGAGCTAGAGTATATTCCAAGATCGATATGAGATCAGGATACCATCAGATAAGAATTAAACCTGAAGATGTTCCAAAAATAGCATTTGTGTCAAGATATGGCCATCATGAGTATCTAGTTGTACCTTTTGGATTGACCAATGCACCAGCAACATTGATGAATTTGATGAACAAAATCTTCATTCCTTATTTGGAAAAATTAGTTATAGTTTTCATTGATGATATTTTGATCTATTCCAAGGATAAAGAGGAGCATGCAAATCATTTGAGGATAGCATTGCAAATTCTAAGAGAACATAAGCTATATTCTAAGTTCAGTAAGTGTGAATTATGGTTGGACAAGGTAGAATTTCTTGGTCATGTGATCATTAAAGATGGAATTGTAGTAAATCCATCCAAAGTTCAATCAGTGTTGGAATGGAGTGCACCAACAAATGTGAAGCAAATTAGAGGTTTCTTAGGTATGGAAGGTTATTATCGGAGATTCATTGAAGGTTTTTCCAAAATAGCCAAACCAATGAACAAATTGCTAAGAAAGAATACTCCATTCATATGGGATGAGAAGTGTGAAGATAGTTTTCAAGAGTTGAAGAATATATTAACCACAGTACCACTCTTAGAAGTACCTGAAACAGGAAAGGATTGTAGGGTTCGTAGCAAAGAAAACAAAAAATTTCCTACGATGGGAATATCTATGTACCAAGATCTATCTACTAGATACAAGCAACGGGTGGATATACATCCATAGAATACATACCCTCGAAGACCGAATAGCATTAACGAGGTTGCACTTGTGGATGATGTAGACGAACGCTTGCCGAACTTAAGATCGTGATGAAGTCCATCTGGTCTAGCCGGTCCAGCACGATCAAGTCCAGCACCTCAAAGCAGTGGTGCATCCGTGATCGCACACACGTACTGGTACCCCGACAACCTCCGCGCCCTCGCTCCAGCGAAGCAGCGGAAGCAACAAATCCTTCCAGAAAAAGCCACCGGGAACATGTATCTCGCTGATCCGAGACCATGGGGGAATTCTAAAGGGGGGAGAGAGATCCTTCGCGAGGAGGTGTGAGTGAGAGAGAGGGAGGGGGGCTCCTTTTATAGGGAGAGGGGGGGCACCCAAGGGGCCATGCGCCCAGCCATGGGGCTTCCCCCACCTCTTCCACATTCATGTGGGTGGACACTCCACTCACTCAAATGCCTTTTAATTCCCTCCACTCAAAAACCCACTCAAATTCCCATTAAATTTCCACCAAATTTAATGCAAGCTCTCATTAAATAAAACTGTTTTATTTATTCAGAATTTTGTCAATTACTTTAATGACAAACATTCACATATAACCCCTTGCTAGTATTTCATTTCACATGCAGAAACACTTTCTGCAATTTCACCCGAAAACCCGTTTCGGTATCTACTGAAATAAATTCCTACGCTTGTTATTATTTTCTGCATGAAACTTTTGCTCCAAATGGATGTCGGTGTCTCTTAAGTGTGTCACCCTACGGTTCGCAAATAATGCAGACATGATAGAGACCCTTCTCCGATCAATAATCAGTAGCGGGACCTGGAGATCCATACTGACTCCCACACATTCAACGATGACTTCTGTGATCGTGTGAACCTTTTACACTAGTATCTTAATCCCTTTGTTTCACGATATATTACATGTCCGAGATTCGATCATCGGTATCTCCATACCTAGTTTGATCTCGTTACCGACATGCACTCTTTTCTCGTTCCCGTGATATAACATTCTAGTGATCAAATCACTTGCTTGCAAGCTAATCAATGTGATATCACCGAGAGGGCCCAGAGCATATCTATCCGTCATCGGGATGAACAAATTCCACTCTCGATCCATGGGTCTCAACATAACACATTAGTAGTTCTGAAGCCATCTTTATAATCACCCAGTTACGGTGTGACGTTTGATGTCATCGAGAAACTCTTCCGGTGTTAGTGATTGACATGATCTCATGGTCTAAGGATTAGGATCACTTCGTAAGTTGTTATAGCAATATAAACTCAATGACTTTGACCGTAATGCTATACTTCGGATGAATGTTCATCACATCATTACACTAATGTTGTGATCCCGTTATTAACAACATCCAATGTCCATGATCAGGAAACCTTGATCATCTTGTTAATCAACGAGCTAGTTTATGAGAGAGGCATAACTAGGAACTTCCTTTTTGTTTATTAAACACACATGTATTAACGTTTCAGTATTAATACAATTATAGCATGTAAAATAAACATTTATCATAAATAAGGATCTGACGCTTCAGGTCCGTGTGTATTTGCATGTCTTTGCGTCTTCACGCATCACTCATTCTCCAATGAGATGGCATTGTATAAATTTGGTCTTTCGGTGAGACCTTTAGTTCCTTGGGGTTAAATCATGTCGATACTATTGTCATACAATATATCTTTAGTGTTAGCCCATTGAGAACCACACCTTAGTTTGATAACAAACTTCTTGACACAAATCCCCTCCTTTGCTGCTACTATAGCAGTCATATACTTAGCCTTTTTGTTGTAGTATTCATCACAATGTCTTAACTATGGATTTCATCCAAATCCATCATGGAATATTTTTTTATTACATTGTGCCACCCATAGTTTAAATTGAGATAAACTTAATTTGTATCTTATGACAAAACTAGTATCAATGTGATGCTTTACAATGAACTATTTGTAATTGTTTGTCACCTCTACACAAATATATTCTTAGTTCTTCCAAAAGATCATAAGAATATTCTCACTATCGTCCAATGATCATTTTATGATTCATTCTGGTATATGCTCATAACACTTAGAGCATAGGACATATCTGGATGTGTACATATCATGGTATGATTGATCAAAATATTCTCGTGATTTCACTCATCAAGTGTCAAAGCACTTGAATCTTGTTTCACTTATCAAGTGTTGATACACTTGAATCTTGATTCAATTCCATTCCATGCGACAAGAACCGTTTCTTGTTGTTTCTATATTGAACTCCTTCAATATCTCATATATGTACGTTTGGCATAACCATATTAGCGTCACAGTCTATCCACTATAGACATTCATGCTAAATATTCGGGTTTTGCCTAAGTTTTTCATCGAAATGAAATTCTTAACCTTTGTCAATAAAAATTACATCATTTCTAATCAACAAGATGTCCTCCACATAATGTATTAGAAATATGTCTCAGCTCTCCCACTTAATTTCTTGCAAATGCAAGCATCTTCATCGTCTCCTGATGAAAACTCTTTTCATCACGGTGAAGATTCCAACTCCGTGATGCTTACTTCAACCATTGAAGTTTGTATGCCCTTTTTAGCATCCTTTGAATTAACAAAACCCTTTGGATCGTGTCATGTACACGTCCTAGGTAAGCATTCTATTATAAGAACTTTGTTTTGTTTATTCATCTACCATATAACAAATTATATGTAGTGGTTGCTACTTTAATCCGTCCAGACTAAATATCGCTATGAAAGATCAAATCTTGTCATAGTCAACTCCTTGAACATTGTCGTAAAATACTTTACGACATGTCGACTATTTCATAGATGTGAAACATCCATGTCTGTTTCTTTATAGATCTAAATACGACCGATAGGTTTTTACACCTTTCCGAAGGGTCTTCGAAGTTCAAAACTTGATTTCTCATGTATGGAACTATCACGGATTTTATGGCTTCAAGCCATTTGACGGAGTCAGGGCCCATCATCGCTTCTTTGCAAGTAGTCGGTTCATCATTGTCAGACAATAATGATTTACTCTCAAATCTTAGCATTTGATTGTTTAACCGACCGACTTGGTTCAATAAGAACTTAGATCTCTGTGACCACAACCTTTGAGGCACATAAGCTATGAGCATTATGGCAGCCTTCAGAACGATTTCCGGCGCTGCGCACCTCAGCACATTTAGCTAAGGTTCGTTAACCTTATCAAAGTTCTATTGTCCTCCCACTTAACATTTATGAAAAATTCCTTCTTCAAGAACCTTCACATTTCAAGCGACAAACCCTTTTGTCCTCGGTGTTATGGAGGAATAACCAATTGTTATTCGAAATAACCTACAAAGACATGCTTATCCGACTTTGGTTGTAAACATCTTACTTATGTTTAACATACCAAAATTTAAGAAATGACAACTTGGGTTTTACCCCAAACCATAACTTCCATGGTGTCATTTCAACTGATCAAGATGGAGCTCTTTTCAGTGTAAAAGCGGAAGTCTCTAAAGCTTTAATCTTTTAAAACATAATGGCAGTTTTATAAATAACACCTTTGATCCAACCATGTCAAACAAGGTTTCATTACAAATCTCAAACATTCCATATTCCTATGGTGTTTCGGGAGATGTAAATCAAGGTGTTTTGCTAAACTTGTAACTCAAATAAATCCCTTTTATGATAAAATCATAATTCATTTATTTTTCTTGTTACAATTGTAACTCAAACAAATCCCTTATGATAAAATCCTAAACCATTTATTTTCTTGTTACAATGATTTTGCACTTCATCTTGAAAGTCTTTGAATGTTTTCAAATATTTCATACTTCTTTCTCATTAAGTGAATATTCACTCAAATTTCCGGAGAAAGCATATGAAGTTGAAATCCATCGCTTACGACTATACATAATGGACTACATACATCGATATGTATAATTTCCAATAATTTAGTCGTTCGTTCTTCTTTAGCCTTTGAACGAAGTTTTAATTATCACGTGGAAAGTCTCACAAGCATCACTTGATCAAATCAAAGACTCCAAAAATCCATGAATATGGAGATTATTCATGTTTTCTTTCCAATATAATTTAAACAGCGATGTCACTTCGTAAGTGATCTTTCAATCATTTGTCTTGCGACATTTTAGCATTAGGTTTTATGGATGTGATTTCTCCAACTAGATTTGTAAATCATCCATCTTACATGGAATATGGTAATTATTTGAACAACCTTTGTTCTCATAATACCTGATTCAAATAACAATTATTAAAACAAATCTTGAAGTCAAGCTTTCATGTCAACGAGAAATACAAACAACGGTTTGTTTGTTTTCGATGAACATCATCACATATTCTCTTGCTAGTTACTTAGGCCATTGTGGTTCATGAATTGCGTTGTTCCGTATGAAATTTCATACCAACCAATTCGGTATCCAATACCCAAGAACCACATTGTTTAACAAGCAAAGAATACAACCATAACATGTATATCATATATATATACCTAAATTGGATATTTCCAATCTTTTCTTTTCTGCCAAATATATTTTATAGATTCTCTTTCAGCATTTCCTTTTCCTTTTTAAAAGAATCTATCAACATCAAAAGTGGCGCCATATACATGACACATAGTCCAAAGCATGTATATTCAAATAATAATACCTTTGGACTTGCACATTGAAGTAGATCACCATCATCAAAATGATCGGTATTCTTTCAAAATCCATTCTTTAGTAATCTTTTAGTGTAGTAAACACTTTACATACGTCTTCTATTCATCCTTATCATGACGACTTTCATGATCAAGCTACTATAGCTTATAAAGGCGAATCGTGAGTATAACATTACTTTCCAAAACCCTTTTGGATGATTAGGATGTCTAGCATCTCCAACCTTCGTAAATTCTCATCCAATATGAGAACATATATTATACTCTATCATATTGCAACCAAAACATTGTTTCAGATATCGTTATATCTGTCACACATGATGGTTTCTGAAACAATTCTTTCAGCTCCTATATAAACTTGATATTAAAACAAACAAGAATCATGGAGGCAAACATGATACTTAAGATACTAACACTGGAATTGTTACTCTCGATTTAATACCAACTATTAAATTTCACGGAGTAAATAGAGTTTGCTGAAAGTTTGCAATAGGACTTTAAACTTTAGATTGACACTCAACACAATACGATACCAGTTTGTAAAGTATATATCCAGAATTCTATAGTTCTATTATCTCAATTACAACTATGCATAAGATAGTGAACGAATGCCAATGACTACAACAAATTATGCAAATTCACTTTGATTTAATTTATGATAAATTGAGTTCTACTAATCAAAATTAGAAATAAACTCCCACTCAAAAACGACATCCCTCGTGTCTTTTTGGTGATTGCATGAACCAAATCCACTACACCAAGTCCGATCATCACGTGAGTCGGTATAGCTTCAAAGGCGAGCATCCATATGGTCATCATATCAAAACATATGACTCATGCTTAACCTTTCATTCCGTGTTCCGAGGCCATGTCTGTACATGCTAGGCTCGTCAAGTAAGAACCTTAGTATTCGCGTGTGTAACTGTCTTACACCCGAGATATGCTCGTAGATTCAAGTACACCCGATCATCACGTGATGTCTTGAAGCGACGAAACATTGTCGGTGCATACTTAAGGAAGAACACATTCTTATCTTGATATCTAAATGAGGGATCATCTTATTATGCTAATAAAACGCCAACCAAGCAATATAAGATGCAATCAAAACATCACATGTTTATTAGTGGAATGATATGGTTCCCACATATGATCTCTATCATGTGCATCGTGGTATGATCACTATCATACCTTTATGTGTAAGGCCAAGGTCTATGGAACTTACACGCTATGTGTGTTGTAAGAGTATCATCTCATACTTCTACTTACAACATCACCATATCATAACACTAGCCCAGCAACAATCTAAACTAGACGCCTCTAATTTATCCATTGCAAGTTTTACGTGGATTAGGGCTTTCGAAGATAGAACCGTTCTTACCTACGAACATGAACCACAACGAGGATAACCAAATTGTTGACAACTCGTTGCAAATTAGATATTGACTATAGTAGGAGAGACAGACACCCGCTAGCCACTTATGCAAAACTAGTTGCATGTCAAGCGTGGAACAGGTCTCATGTGCGAGGACATGTAAAGTTTGTCCGGGCCGCTTCATCCCACTATGCCACCAATATCCAAAGTACAACAAAGAAGCAATAAGATGATCATCATCGCCCACATACTCATATGTGTACTACCCGTGCAAAGTATCTACGCATAGATACGGCTCTGATACCACTGTAGGGTTTGCAGCATAGAAAACAAAACTTTTCCTACGATGGGAACATCTATGTACCAAGATCTATCTACTAGATACAAGAAACGGGTGGATATACATCCATAGAATACATACCCTCGAAGACCGAATAGCGTTAACAAGGTTGTACTCGTGGATGATGTAGACGAACGCTTGCCGATCTCAAGATCGTGATGAAGTCCATCTGGTCCAGCTGGTCCAGCATGATCAAGTCCAGCACCTCAAAGCAGTGGTGCATCCGTGATCGCACACACGTACGGGTACCCCGACAACCTCTGCGCCCTCTCTCCAGCGAAGCAGCAGAAGCAACAAATCCTTTCAGAAAAAGCCACCGGGAACATGTATCTCGCTGATCCGAGACCATGGGGGAATTCTAAAGGGGGGAGAGAGATCCTTCGCGAGGAGGTGTGAGTGAGAGAGAGGGAGGGGGGCTCCTTTTATAGGGAGAGGGGGGCACCCAAGGGGCCATGCGCCCAGCCATGGGGCTTCCCCCACCTCTTCCACATTCATGTGGGTGGACACTCCACTCACTCAAATGCCTTTCAATTCCCTCCACTCAAAAACCCAGTCAAATTCCCATTAAATTTCCACCAAATTTAATGCAAGCTCTCATTAAATAAAACTCCTTTTATTTATTCAGAATTTTTTCAATTAATTTAATGACAAACATTCACATATAACCCCTTGCTAGTATTTCATTTCACATGCAGAAACACTTTCTGCAATTTCACCCGAAAACCCGTTTCGGTATCTAGTGAAATAAATTCCTGCGCTTGTTATTCTTTTCGGCATGAAACTTTTGCTCCAAATGGATGTCGGTGTCTCTTAAGTGTGTCACCCTACGGTTCGCGAATAATGCAGACATGATCGAGACCCTTCTCCGATCAATAATAGGTAGCGGGACCTGGAGATCCATACTGACTCCCACACATTCAACAATGACTTCTGTGATCGTGTGAACCTTTTACGCTAGTATCTTAATCCGTTTGTTTCACGATATATTACATGTCCGAGATTCGATCATCGTTATCTCCATACCTAGTTTGATCTCGTTACCGACATGCACTCTTTTCTCGTTCCCGTGATATAACATTCTAGTGATCAAATCACTTCCTTGCAAGCTAATCAATGTGATATCACCGAGAGAGCCCAGAGCATATCTATCCGTCAACGGGATGAACAAATTCCACTCTCGATCCATGGGTCTCAACATAACACTTTAGTAGTTCTGAAGCCATCTTTATAATCACCCAGTTACGGTGTGACGTTTGATGTCATCAAGAAACTCTTCCGGTGTTAGTGATTGACATGATCTCATAGTCTAAGGATTAGGATCACTTCGTAAGTGTCACATCCCAAGATTTTCCAAATCTTGTAATGTGAAAATAAATAAACAAAATAAAATTTTTGTTGAAAAACATGGTGAAAAGAAACTTTTGTTTCTAAAAGAAAACATAAAATCCCATCTTGAACAAACTTTGGTAAAAGTTTGAATTGAACTTAATTAAAATCTAGAGAAATGCATTCCTCAATGAATGTATCTGGAAATTTAAACACTTGGAAAATAAATCCAAACCCTAAACCCAAATGGAATAAAATCATTTCCAATTTATCTCCAAATCCATGGATTTGATCCATATAAAAATTGTTCAAAAACAATCACAAAGTATCAAGAAAGACAAACAGAAATAATATAAGACCATAGAAATTGGTTTCACTTAATTTGGAACCATAAATAAAATCCTATGAATTTAATAAAATTGAATTCCCAAAGCTATTAAAGCCCTTATCTAAACCCATACCAAATGCTGAGAAATTAATCCTAAAAGGATTTAGAAAGATAAACAAATATTAAACAAGATTTTACAAATTGGAATCACCAAGTTTGGATCTCTAAATAAAAAGATATGTATTTTATAAGATGAAGAAAGAAATAATAAATAATGAATATTTAAAGACCAAACCAAATCTTGGCCAAATCCATAAACAAATGGAATGAATTATAATCCAAATCTAAATAAAATATTTTATAAAGAAATTCCAAAATAAAATAAAATGACCTAAACCAAATCCTATTGGAATTAAAATAAATACCCAATCTTAAATGATTAATGAATCATATTAAAAACCTTTCCAAATAATTCAAGATGAATTATTTGACACCCAAATAATCAAATAAAAACCTACTGAAAAGATTTGGATGGTTTTGGAAAAATCAAATGGTGTTTAGAAATATTAATAAATCTTATATGATTTAAAACTAAGCCTATTTTGAATAAATAAAAGACCTAAAAAGAATAAGGTTTTATTCAAAAAATGATTTCAGAATGTGCTACTAACCAGTACCTAAACCTACACAAAATCTGGCAAAGTTTTGAAATCAAATAAGTGTTTGAATTGGTTAAACAAAAATCAAAACAGAAAAATCAAAAGAGAAAAAGAAAAACAAACAGAGCAGGAAAAAAATAAGAAAAGGACCCAGCCCAGTCAAGGCCCAGTTAGCCCAGCTCCTCTCTCTCCCGAAGAAAAACGATTCGCACTCAGTTTTAAACCCGCAAAGCCGCTGACAGAACGACCCCACCCCCACTCTCTCTCACACGCAGACAGCCAGGCCCCACCGCCAGCTCATCTTCTTCCTCCCCGCGACGACCCCGCCCCTCATTCCTCCCCGGCCGTTACATCGCGTTTCCTCATGTCACGCAGTAACCACACCATTAAACGCCCCTGCGACCATGCCTTCTTAAGCGCCAACATCTCCTCTCCCTTTCCCCTCTGTCGCCCCACCTTAGCGCGCACCTAGGCTGCTGAATTTTGCCCTCCACCTCCACTATCTCCGACGGCTTTCCCTGCCGATTCCGGCCAGTATACGCCACCCCTTGCCTCCCCGAGCACACAGGCACATCCCCCAGACCCAGGCGCACCTCTCCGTATCATCAGCTCGCCCACGCGTGCTTTGTAGCGTCGACAACGACGACGACCCGTAGCACCACCGCTTGCCATTCACTCCGACGAGGTTTCCTGGTAAGCTCGGACCGCCCCGAAGCTATTCGATGATGCACGCATGCTCCCTAGTACCATGCGCGTCTAACGCACCCTTTACTTTGCTTCAGCACGCCTTGTAGCCTCGCCCCCGTCGACGTCTGACCGCACCCGAGGCACGGCTCAACTCCGACGAGTGATTCTCATCGACCCCGTGTTCCCCCTGCTACCCGAAGACCACGTTGAGCTTCCCCACGCTACTGCGAACCTGGTGAGCCACACCCTTCTCTCCCTCGCTTCAGTAATCGCGGACGCGTAGTCAGAGCGCCTCCGCTTCGCCGCCCGCGCGCCGCCCGTCTTTGACTAGTTGCTAGGGACCGTAGGATCTTGATCTGACGAACGCGATAGAAGCTAGACGAAGGGGTAAGTAGCTTCTCTGCACCGTGCGATATGACTTAAATCTAACGGATGCCATCGCTTGATCCGGCCGAAGCGGTACTGACGAATAGAAACGCGCCGCGTGGCACTAGTTTGGTTTAAAACAGAATTTTGAATCTGATTAGAATGCAAACTTGTAAAGCCTATAACTTTTGATCCACATGTCCAAATTTTGCGAACTTTATATCAATGGATTCATAAAAACAAGCCCTAGTAAACCATGCACTTTGTTTAGTAAAAATCTTCTGTTAAATTGTTTGTTTTTGCAGAAACTTATGTATGCTTGTTTAGGTTGTAAAAAATTATTCTAAAATGATTTTGGGGATAAAATCTTTGGCAAATGGTTTGTTTTGAACCTACTGACCCTAGGAAACAAATTGTGGTTTCAAAAATGTATTTGGTGAAACAAAAGAATGAATCTTGGATTTAAACCAATTCTAGTCAAATAAAAATATGGGTTAATTATTAAAAATGGTTTTGGGAAGAAAACCTTTGAGAAATGTTTTGGAAATAAACTCTCTGACCCTAAACACAAAGTTTTATGGTTTGAAAACATATTTTTTGAACCCTATAGATTAATGCCTTATTAAAAACATTTCTCCACCACATAAAATGATACCTCGTTTTAAAAATGGTTTATAAAGTGAAAACTTTTGCAAATGACTTTGCCACTTTATAAAATGACCATTAGGTGTTTTCAAATGTTTGTGAACCAATAGAAACCATTTCTCCAAATAAAACAATCTTTGGCATGCTTGCATGCATTGTTTTGTTACTATGATTTTATGTGATGAATTGCTTGAAATAGTAGATTGAAATATTGTTTGCTTGATTGAATTGTAATGACTTGAAGTGTGTGAACATTGCAAAGATCAAGAAGTGAACCTATACTCTCTACCAAAAAGGCAAGTGATGCTTCATACTTTTGTCCCATTATTTTTCACTATGCATTAGTGATATTTCTAAGTAGGACTTGCATGGAATTTTGCTAAGTATAAACTATGCTATGGGAAAACCTAGTAGATGAAAGCTTAGTGAAAATTACCTAAGTTAAGATTCCTATTACTATCATGCTTAGCTTAGCTAATAGAAAACAAGGGTGGAATACATATTCACACTATGGAAAAATTTCTAAGTCTGAGGACTTGTGTTTTGTTTAATAAAACAACTAAGTGAATGAATCACCTGGGTGGAATGGATGGAATGGTTTGTGTTGAGTGGTTCACAAGGCCCATTTTTATGGTTTAACTTGTGTATCTCACTTGTGGAAATCCACCCAGGAACAAAGAGATTGGAGATGTCAAATGTTGAGAAGCTTCAAGTGCAACCACTTGGCAATATGGGCTCTGCCTGGATCATATAGGTTGCAAGAACTTAGCCAAATGGACAGTTGGTGGTAGGGGTTTGATAGGTTGGAACACGTCCATTCTGGTCTAAGGGAAGGCTTCTGAAAGATCTTGTCTTGGGAAACCAAGTCTTTTGGGGAAAGTGCACCACCTCTGTAGATGGAATCTAAGTACTTAGCCATGTTCCTGGTAAAGGACAATTTGAGCATCAAGACATGGAAGTTATCAAGAATCTCATCATCCAAATTTCTAAGTTAAAAATTTGTGGTTGAACAAGGGTTAAAGGATCTTCAATCTTTGATTGGTAGATGCCTTGGGTGATTTTTGTCAAGCAAAAACTTAGTGTTTTCAAATGATAAGGAAAAATCTATTTTTGAGCAATGCAAGCCTCAACTCCACTTAGCCAAAGCATATAGATGATAGACTCCACTATACTACCATAGTATCACTTGCCAATACAATTCAAATGTATTGACCCTTGTGGTTGTAACTTATTATGTTGCAGGTTTGTTTGATATTAGTGAAGTTAAATGATTTGGATTACAAAGTCTACAACCAACATGTCTGCCTGTGGCACTTTGAAGATGAAGGACCCCATGTTTATAGATATTCTGCTGCAATGTAATGTAATACCCAAATGAGCTATGTAAGATGTTATAACTTATTCTTGGTTATAAAGTTGTATTATGACCTTTGTTTCTTGATATTACATCTTAACTGTGGATGCTAGCTATTGATCCAGGGACTAGCATTGTAAACACAGGGATCTCTACCTTATTAAAGGTTGGGAACCTTACAGATGGTATCAGAGCATTGTGTTGCCTGTAGGATTTGTAAACCTAGGATTGGACAAAACCCTTAGAAAAATAAGAGTTATATTTGTTCCAAAACTTATTTACAAACAATCTTGTAAAATTCTTTCCTCAACCATTTTGGTTTTGATTCTACATCTCTTCTATATCAACTTGATGGATAAAGCCTACCCCTTGGCCAAAGACTTCACCATGTACAAAGGACTTCTTCAACTCTAATGACTTCAACATCTTCAACTCTAATGACTTCAACATCTTCAGCATTTTCACCAAGGACTTCAATCTTGGATATCACTAAGGACTACAAGTGAAACAAGAAATATTGCTCAAGACTTGAAGACTAAGGAAATACAACTTAGAAGGAACCATGATCACCTTTGAAGTTTTGTGACCAAGAATTTTCTCAAGAATAAAAGATCTCATTCAAGAAGAATCAACCAAGAAGGATGGAAAGATCACAAGTGAACCATATAGATGGACCACCATTTTTTGTTTAAGTCAAACCCACCAACTTATGTGGTGTAACAAAAATATTTTTGGTTGCCTAAAAATATGCTTGGAAACTTGTTGTTTGAGTGGAATGCTTGTTTGTGATTGCTTGCACATTGCTTGTGTGAATTGTGTTGTGTGTGATTGGAACTATTTCCTTAGAAATATTTTGCCTATTCTAATCCCAATCCAACCCAAACAGATGACTTCTCCAAGAGACTCCAACATCAAGGATGATGACAACAACAACAACCAAGAGAGGCACATGAGAGAACAACTACTAGCAAACCAAACCCAGTTGAGCCAAGCGACAACTCAGCTTTTAACCAACAACAATGGACTAGACCCAGCCATACAAAGGATTTTGAAACTTCACTCCCAATTGTTGCAAGGGATGGCTACTCAAAAGATCAACATGGGAGAAAACTCTTCCCAAGGAGTTTGTGACAACAAAGATGTTATTCTAGGAGGAACCCAAGCTTGCAATATTTGTGGAGACAAGGATCACACTTCCAAGGAGCATGGAGATCAATGCCCCAATTGTGAAGAGAAACATCTAGCTGACCAATGCCCCACATCTCAAGCTACTTGTTACCTATGTGAAGGAAATAATCATGTCCCTATCCAATGCCCCATCTATTCCATAGTTGAAGAAAGGAAACAAGGTGGAGTGCAACAACTGATTGCAGACTATCAAGAGGGATCCAAGTCTACCAAGAAGGATGAGGAGAAAGGAAAATCTCCACTTATACCTCCATGCAATACAACCCAATTTAAAAGACCAAAGAAGAGGCAAATGAATTATCCAAGGAGCAATAGAAGGTCCAAGAAACCAGTAGACATTCCTACCTATGAGATAACATATGAAGAACATGAACTAGAAGCACTCCTAGCATTGGAGAAACCCAAGAAAAAGAAGGACAAAAGCCAAGTGCAATGCTACACTTGCAAAGAGATGGTACACTATGCCAATGAATGTCCAGAAAAGAAGAAGAAAGATAATAGCCAAGTGATGTGTTTCAAATGCAAAGAGCTAGGCCACTATGCAAACCTCTGTCTAGAAAAGTTACATCAAGATCCCAAGTAAGACAAGATGTAATCTAGATGGAAAATTTTTAAGGGTGGTAGTACCCTAGTTGCTTGAGCCAACTTGTAACCCCTAGCCTCCCCAAATCTCGGGACGAGATTTATTTTAAGGGTGGTAGCCTGTCACATCCCAAGATTTTCCAAATCTTGTAATGTGAAAATAAATAAACAAAATAAATTTTTTGTTGAAAAATAGGGTGAAAAGAAACTTTTGTTTCTAAAAGAAAACTTAAAATCCCATCTTGAACAAACTTTGGTAAAAGTTTGAATTCAACTAAATTCAAATCTAGAGAAATGCATTCCTCAATGAATGTATCTGGAAATTTAAACACTTGGAAAATAAATCCAAACCCTAAACCCAAATGGAATAAAATCATTTCCAAGTTATCTCCAAATCCATGGATTTGATCCATATAAAAATTGTTCAACAACAATCACAAAGGATCAAGAAAGACAAACAGAAATAATATAAGACCATAGAAATTGGTTTCACTTAATTTGGAACCATAAATAAAATCCTATGAATTTAATAAAATTGAATTCCCAAAGCTATTAAAGCCCTTATCTAAACCCATACCAAATGGTGAGCAATTAATCCTAAAAGGATTTAGAAATATAAACAAATATTAAACAAGATTTTACAAATTGGAATCACCAAGTTTGGATCTCTAAATAAAAGATATGGATCTTATAAGATGAAGAAAGAAATAATAAATAATGAATATTTAAAGACCAAACCAAATCTTGGCCAAATCCATAAACAAATGGAATGAATTATAATCCAAATCTAAATAAAATATTTGATAAAGAAATTCCAAAATAAAATAAAATGACCTAAACCAAATCCTATTGGAATTAAAATAAATACCCAATCTTAAATGATTAATGAATCATATTAAAAACCTTTCCAAATAATTCAAGATGAATTATTTGACACCCAAATAATCAAATAAAAACCTACTGAAAAGATTTGGATAGTTTTGGAAAAATCAAATGGTGTTTAGAAATATTAATAAATCTTATATCATTTAAAACTAAGCCTATTTTGAATAAATAAAAGACCCAAAAAGAATAAGGTTTTATTCAAAAAAATGATTTCAGAATGTGCTACTAACCAGTACCTAAACCTACACAAAATCTGGCAAAGTTTTGAAATCAAATAAGTGTTTGAATTGGTTAAACAAAAATCAAAACAGAAAAATCAAAAGAGAAACAAACAGGGCAGGAAAAAAATAAGAAAAGGACCCAGCCCAGTCAAGGCCCAGTTAGCCCAGCTCCTCTCTCTCCCGAAGAAAAACGATTCGCACTCAGTTTTAAACCCGCAAAGCCGCTGATAGAACGACCCCACCCCCACTCTCTCTCACACGCAGACAGCCAGGCCCCACCGCTAGCTCATCTTCTTCCTCCCCGCGACGACCCCGCCCCTCATTCCTCCCAGCCGTTACATGCGTTTCTCGCGATGTCTGCAGAACCATGCCATTAAACGCCCCTGCGACCATGCCTTCTTAAGCGCCAACATCTCCTCTCCCTTTCCCCTCTGTCGCCCCCCCCTTAGCGCGCCCCCAGGCTGCTGAATTTTGCCCTCCACCTCCACTGTCTCCGACGGCTTTTCCTGCCGATTCCGGCCAGTATACGCCACCCCTTGCCTCCCCGAGCATGCAGGAACATCCCCCAAACCCAGGCGCACCTCTCCGTATCATCAGCTCACCCGCGCGTGCTTTGCAGCGTCGACAATGACGACGACCCGTAGCGCCACCGCCTGCCATTCACTCCGACGAGGTTTCCTGGTAAGCTCGGACCACCCCGAAGCTATTCGATGATGCACGCATGCTCCCTGGTACCATGCGCGTCTAACGCACCCTTTACTTTGCTTTGGCACGCCTTGTAGCCTCGCCCCCGTCGACTTATGACCGCACCTGAGGCACGGCTCAACTCCGACGAGCGATTCTCATCGACCCCGTGCGCCCCTGCTACCCGAAGACCATGTTGAGTTTCCCCACGCTACTGCGAACCTGGTGAGCCACACCCTTCTCTCCCTCGCTTCCTGTAACCGCCGCGACGCCGTAGTCAGAGCGCCTCCGCCGCTCGCCGCCGCGCCAGCGCCGCCCGTCTTTGACTAGTTGCTAGGGACCGTAGGATCTTGATCTGACGAACGCGATAGAAGCTAGACGAAGGGGTAAGTAGCTTCTCTGCACCGTGCGATATGACTTAAATCTAACGGATGCCATCGCTTGATCCGCCAAGCGGTGATCGACGAAAGCATGGCGTGGCACTAGTTTGGTTTAAAACAGAATTTTGAATCTGATTAGAATGCAAACTTGTAAAGCCTATAACTTTTGATCCACACGTCCAAATTTTGCAAACTTTATATCAATGGATTCAGAAAAACAAGCCCTAGCCAACCATGCACTTTGTTTAGTAAAAAGCTTCTGTTAAATTGTTTGTTTTTGCAGAAACTTATGTATGCTTGTTTAGGTTGTAAAAAATTATTCTAAAATGATTTTGGGGATAAAATCTTTGGCAAATGGTTTGTTTTGAACCTACTGACCCTAGGAAACAAATTGTGGTTTCAAAAATGTATTTGGTGAAACAAAAGAATGAATCTTGAATTTAAACCAATTCTAGTCAAATAAAAATATGGGTTAATTATTAAAAATGGTTTTGGAAGAAAACCTTTGAGAAATGTTTTGGAAATAAACTCTCTGACCCTAAACACAAAGTTTTATGGTTTGAAAACATATTTTGTGAACCCTATAGATTAATGCCTTATTAAAAAAAATTCTACACCACATAAAATGATAACTTGTTTTAAAAATGGTTTATAAAGTGAAACCTTTTGCAAATGACTTTGCCACTTTATAAAATGACCATTAGGTGTTTTCAAATGTTTGTGAACCAATAGAAATCATTTCTCCAAATAAAACAATCTTTGGCATGCTTGCATGCATTGTTTTGTTACTATGATTTATGTGATGAATTGCTTGAAATAGTAGATTGAAATATTGTTTGCTTGATTGAATTGTAGTGACTTGAAGTGTGTGAACATTTCAAAGATCAAGAAGTGAACCTATACTCTCTACCAAAAAGGAAAGTGATGCTTCATACTTTTGTCCCATTATTTTTCACTATGCATTAGTGATATTTCTAAGTAGGACTTGCATGGAATTTTGCTAAGTATAAACTATGCTATGGGAAAACCTAGTAGATGAAACCTTAGTGAAAATTACCTAAGTTAAGATTCCTATTACTATCATGCTTAGCTTAGCTAATAGAAAACAAGGGTGGAATACATATTCACACTATGGAAAAATTTCTAAGTCTGAGGAGTTGTGTTTTGTTTAATAAAACAACTAAGTGAATGAATCACCTGGGTGGAATGGAAGGAATGGTTTGTGTTGATTGGTTCACAAGGCCCATTTTTATGGTTTACCTTGTGTATCTCACTTGTGGAAAGCCACCCAGGAACAAAGATATTTGAGATGTCAAATGTTGAGAAGCTTCAAGTGCAACCACTTGGCAATATGGGCTCTTCCTGGATCATATAGGTTGCAAGAACTTAGCCAAATGGACAGTTGGTGGTAGGGGTTTGATAGGTTGGAACGTGTCCATTCTAGTCTAAGGGAAGGCTTCTGAAAGATCTTGTCTTGGGAAACCAAGTCTTGTGGGGAAAGTGCACCACCTCTGCAAATGGAAAAATCTAAGTACTTAGCCATGTCCCTGGTAAAGGACAATTTGAGCATCAAGACATGGAAGCTATCAAGAATCTCACCATCCAAATTTCTAAGTTAAAAATTTGTGGTTGAACAAGGGTTAAAGGATCTTCAATCTTTGATTGGTAGATGCCTTGGGTGATTTTTGTCAAGCAAAAACTTAGTGTTTTCAAATGATAAGGAAAAATATATTTTGGAGCAATGCAAGCCTCAACTCCACTTAGCCAAAGCATATAGATGATAGACTCCACTATACTACCATAGTATCACTTGCCAATACAATTCAAATGTATTGACCCTTGTGGCTGTAACTTGTTATGTTGCAGGTTTGTTTGATATTAGTGAAGTTAAATGATTAGGATATCAAAGTCTACAACCAACATGTCTGCCTGTGGCACTTTGAAGATGAAGGACCCCATGTTTATAGATATTCTGCTGCAATGTAATGTAATAGCCAAATGAGCTATGTAAGATGTAATAACTTATTCCTGGTTATAAAGTTGTCTTATGACCTTTGTTTCTTGATATTACATCTTAACTTTGGATGCTAGCTATTGATCCAGGGACTAGCATTGTAAACACAGGGATCTCTACCTTATTAAAGGTTGGGAACCTTATAGTAAGTTGTTATAGCAATATAAACTCAATGACTTTGATCGTAATGCTATACTTCGGATGAATGTTCATCACATCATTACACTAATGTTGTGATCCCGTTATTAACAACATCCAATGTCCATGATCAGGAAACCTTGATCATCTTGTTAATCAACGAGCTAGTTTATGAGAGAGGCATAACTTGGAACTTCCTTTTTGTTTATTAAACACACATGTATTAACGTTTCCGTATTAATACAATTATAGCATGTAAAATAAACATTTATCATAAATAAGTAATACGGTAATAACCACTTTATTATTGCCTCTCGGGCATATTCCCTTCAAGGATTACATAGTATATTGTGATGCATCCAAGGAGGGATTGGGGTGTGTGTTAATGCAAGATCATAAGGTAATTACTTATGGATCCAGACAACTTAAACCACATGAAGTAAATTTCCGAACTCATGATTTGGAGTTAGCAGCAGTAGTATTTGCTTTAAAAGGATGGATACATTTTCTCTATGGATCAAGGTGTGAATTGTACACTAATCGTAAAAGCCTCAAATATTTCTTCACTGAAAAGTAATTGAACATGAGATAGAAGCGTTGGTTAGAGTTAATCAAGTATTATGACCTAACAATCAATTATACTCCTGGAAAGCCAATGTAGTGGTAGATGCTTTAAGACGGAAGAGTACAAACACTCAACTAATCAATATGAAACTTCCAAAAGAGTTACAGATGGAATTGGAAATGTTAGAAATACAATTCATAAGAACAGAAGTTCTTGGAGGATTAGCTGCCATGAGAGTAGTTGTAGAACAAAGTAGTGATCCTCAGAATGAGGTTTTTAGACATCAAGATGAAGATCCTTTCTTTGTTGAAGAACGTAGAAGAATTTCTCAAGGTCAAACATCAGCTTTTCACCTATGATATTATGGATATTTATGGTTTAAAAACCGTCTTTGTGTACCAGACGTACCTGAGATCAGAGAGGTGATACTCCGAGAAGCACATGAGACACCATACTCTATACATCCAGGGAGTACAAAAATGTACATGGATCTTAAGGAACTATTCTGGTGGAATAACATGAAGAGAGATATTGCAAAGTATGTGTATGAATGCCATACTTGTCAGAGGATAAAGGCAGAACATCAAAGTCCAGTAGGACCATTACAACCTTTGGAAATTCCATAATGGAAATGGGAAGAAATTGGTATGGATTTCATCATAGGATTACCCATGACACTGAAGCGTAAAGATATGATATGGGTGATTGTGGACAGATTTACCAAAATTGCACATTTTATTTCTTTAAACCAAAAGGATAATGCTAAGAAAGTATTAAAAGTTTATGTTAAAGAGATATGTGTTTACATCAGCATTTTGGAAAAAAACTACATGAAGCACTTCATTCGAAATTGGATTTCAGTATAGACTATTATCCAGAGACTGGAGGTCAGATAGAAAGAACTTACCAAATCTTAGAAGATATGATCAGAGCATGTGCATTAGATTTTGGAGGTTCATGGGAAGATCATCTTCCTTTGGCAGAGTTTTCCTACAATAATAGCTATCGGAGTAGATTGAAGGAAGCACCATATCAGGTACTTTATGGAAGAAAGTGCAGATCACCAATCTGTTCGTGTGAACCTGGAAGTAGCAAAGAATTTGCGCTAGATTATATTAAACAGAAGCAAGATATTATCGACATCATTAGGGATCGATTGAAGATTGCTCAAAGTCATCAAAAGATTTATGCAGATCAAAGTCGAAGATCATGGCATACAGAAGTGGGATATATGGTATATCTCAAGGTTAGTCTAATGAAGGGAGTCAAGAGATTCGGAGTAAAAGGAAAATTTAGTCCGAGGTATGTCAGACCATTCAAGATACTAAGTCAGAATAGAACATTAGCTTATGATTTAGAGTTACCAAAAAGGCTGTCTCAAGTTCATAATGTTTTTCATGTGTCACAACTCCAAAAATGTCTCAAAGTTCCAGATGATGCAATTACACATCAAGAGATTGAGTTACAAGAAGACTTTGACTTTTTTCGATAAGCCATGCAAGATTCTGGTAGAGAACTATAAGAGGTTAAGAAACAGAGCTATTAAGTACTGTAAACTGCAATGGGAACATCATCCTGAGCGAAAATCAACTTGGGAGAAAGAGGATGATCTACGAGAAGCTTATCCAGAATTATTCTGGTACACATCAGCAAACGTCGGGACGAAGTTTAATTTGAGGGGGGGATACTTTAACATCCCAGCATTTAGGAACCAAGGAAGGGTAGAAATAGGAATTTGTGCATTTGCATGCATTCATCTGTAAAATTGGGGAAATTTTTTTGCCAAATAAAATCTTGAAGAGATCAGAGTTTCTTTCACTATTTGGAGATAGGTTTAAATATTTATAGTGATTGCTATAAATTTTGACATGATCTTTAGGAATTTAAAAGATTTTGGGTGAACAATTTGACTTAAAGTTTAAAATTGAATCATTTGGAAAAGAATTGAAAATTAGAATTAATTGATTGTTTATTGTTTTCCAAAATTGTTTAGTTAATATTGTTTGAATATATAATATATAAACAATAATGAGAATTGAAAAAGAATACAAAAATAATATTTATTAATAGAAAGTAAGAATCTTTGGATATATACTAAGTATATTATTTGAAAAGTAAAATATCACAAAATGAAAATAAGAATTCAAATAAGAAAATTTACTTCTTATTCTTTCCTTATTCAATAATAATAAAATAAATACAAATGTATAATAAGTAAGAACATGACAGGAACACTTCTCAAAGAATAGAAAGATTTATTTAATAATAGAATATTGTTACATAGATCTTTTACAAAGTGAATAAATGAAACATTACAAAGAAACTAAACAAGGAAAACCTAAACTATCTATCTATTCCTAATATAATTATATTGAGCATCAAAGCTTATGTACCTGCAAAAAAAAGAACATAGAAATCAAAGAGATTAGTTTTTGTTAGCTTCACTCTTAGTTTTGAATAGTGAAATGCACTGTTCACTTTACCTCATTGAGTAATAAAAAGGGGAAAGTTTCAGCAATGTGAAATATATGTTCTTTTAAATCAAAGGGCTTCAGAACAACATCATAAGCCAAGTAAAGGGGCAAGTTTCACCAGATCAGGAAATAGTAAAAGGAAGGGACAATGAATCAAATTCACTTGATCTTATCCAAATTAAAGGAGCACAGTGAAGCAGCTCACATACCTAACTGCATGTAGTGTGCTATCGACCAGCTGTGTGAGAGAGAGAGGGATAAAACTACACTCGCACATAGCAAAGCATGTTTTGCTCACCACTTCATAGCCACAACAATAGCCATATTCCCATCTCAAGAACACACAAATAAACATCAGTAGTACTTGCCATATTTCCACCAGATCAAACAACCATTCATCACAACAATCCACCAAGAAACCATCCAAGATGGTCACCTAATGGAGGGGGTACAATAGGTGGACAACAAGGGCACGCAGGAGTCGGGAGCAGCAGCACCAGGAGGAACAGGACAAGGTCCAGGAAAGTAGAAGCATCAAGACATAATAGAAGATCAAGGAGAAAATGACCAATGGTTCTAAAAGAGAGGGCAACTCTAACAACAAGTCCATAGGCTACCATAATCTACTCTAGAATAAGGGTATCTCTCAAATCCTTAGATCTATCTCCTGATCATTATACATACATATGTATTCATGCAAAGGAATAACATGTTGATCATAGACCACATAAGTTAATGGGTAGCAAGTAATGAACATATGTTCTTACACTAGATAGGCTTGAGAACAACATCATAGGCCAAATGGAATTAAAAAAGGGTAACACTATATTCAGTGGAGTTTTCCAACTCTCACAGATACAAAGCCACTCCAGAATACAAATAGAAAGTATCTTAGCACTGGAATGAAATTTGTGTACCATTCAAATGAAGGTGTCATAAAGATTCATCCTAACTAAGTAATTTCTACTAAAATATTTCATAGCCAAATCCTTTCAAAGAGTTTATCAATCATTTTCCTAAATAGTAATCTAGGAATCATTTTTTTTCTCTCAAAATACTATCATTTGAGTTCATTCGAAACATTTGAATATATATCCAACTATAATGCTTTAGTACTGAAGCATTTCAATCATAACCAATGGATACATTTGAATCTAGATCATAGCCATAGCATCATCAATCTAGTAAGTGACAGTAAGTGAAATTCAGAAAATATTTCACTTGCCAGGAGCCACTATTCATGAACCCCAAACTCGGCATTGAAATTGATTCTACATAGCCTAGTTATAGTGGGTATTTGCATAAAGCAATTTTTATTATCTTTAATCACCACAGCAAAAAAGGGGAAGAACCCTAGCACAAGGGATGCACCCTAATTAGGGATTCCTCACTACAAGCACACAGAGGGTAGCAAGAGAGATAGAGAGAGTAATAAGGGAGAGGAGGTGAACTTACCAAAGGTCCTTGCTAAGTTTAGAAGAGGAAGCAGAGTAGCCGGAATCGTAGACGAGCATGGTGGCACGGGTAACACCCAAAGGGCACCGCAACCCGCACCAAGACGTAGTCGTGGGGGCTCCAGAGAAGGGGGTGTCACCATCTAGCCACCAACGCACCAGGACAGCGCCAGGGAAGCATCGGAGAGCAGAACCACCGGCGGGATCCAAACCATAGGCATCTATAAGGAGACTGCGTGGTCAGGGGAGAGCTCGAGTGTAAAATCGAGGTAGACTAGTCGATAGAGTGTGGTCGACTGCCTCATCCTGCCCCACGGCAGCGGTCTGGGAGGCCAGAGGCGGCCGAAATCCAGCTCGGTGACAACGGTGGCTCCATATCTCTAGTGAGGTGGAAGCTCGAGTCATGCGCGAGAGACGAAAAGAGCGAGACAGGGTACTAGGCCAGCATGGAGCCAGCCCAGTATTACTCGGGGTTTCACTCAACTCAATGGGCTAGGTCGGGCCGAGTCAGCCCAAAGGGCTAGGCCCAAGTTTTAAAGAATTTAAACCCTAAATTATTTATTGAAAGACCAAAATACACCCCCCAGGACTTAATAAGCTCTAAGAAAATGAATAAAACTCCTAAAAATACAAATAATATATCCATGTCTTCATAAAAATGTAAGCTACCTAATAAAAATAATGAATTCTATTTTAATGGGATAAATTTAGACTAATTATTTTTATGATATAAATTCCTGATGGAATTTTGAAAAATAAATAAAACTCACTTTTATAATCCTAAATAAGTATAGTATTTTATAAAAATACTAAATTGTATTTTAGTTTAATAAAATAAAATTCCCTAAATTGAAACACTTATTTTTAAATATAATTTTGAGAAAATATTAATAAGAGTTAAAATTGAATTAAAACTAGTTTTAAACTCTTATATTAATGTATATTATCAAAAAATATTATATATAATAATTACAAGAATTTTATTTTTAAGTATTAACTTTCTTTTAATAAAGAAACTTTAAGATTTTAATAATTTGGTAAACATGCAAAGAAGATAAATACTAAATGCATTTCATTAGTATGCATGTTCATTATTGCTTCTATAAATATTGTCCTCCCTGTGCAATAATGTTGTTTTGTAGAAATAGAAGCTCAAGGTCGAGTGTAAGCATCCAACTTCACTACCTGGTAGTTAGATCACAACGCAAGTTCATCACTTGATCATGTCCTTTGATGAGTTTTATCAAAGTATTTGCAAATTGTGTGTTATCACCTATGTTCTAAAGAGAAGAAAGAAAGTACAATTTTCTAAAATAAATAAAATGTTATTATCATCCTAAGTGATGATAAATATAAGATTGGCAATGGAACTTAGGATTCCATGTGCAGAAAGATACACCACATAGGAATTAATTACCCATGACATTAGTGATTCTAGCACCGTATAATACGCATTAACCATCAGATTTGGAATGGGATGGAGAAGTCAGCTAGATCTTCTTCCTTTCATATGTAGGCAAAATGACCTTAATGTAACATTGTGTGCATCGAGCATATGGGTGGGAATCCTTAGGCCCCACAATTTTGGTGTCTAAATTCTTTTTGAGCAGCTGGAGGTATAGTCAGACCTTTATGGAGCTTGCCAGGGGCATAACCGGCTCATAGAGTCTTCAAGAAATCATTAGGGTTATAGCTTGCTCGGAAGGGGGCTTAACGGAGATGTAGTCTGACCCGGAGGATCATGCAGACATATGGGGTCGCAGAGAATAGCAGTGATTGGCTTGGATCATATACTAGACCCCACATCACGGAATTGTGGACAGGAAAGTATGCCCAGTTGTGCAACAAGGATTTGAGCTCTCATGGGTAAAGTAACGCACATCTGCAGAGTGTAAGAATTATGACATGTTACTCTCGGTTTTGGGAAGGAGCTATGAACATGGCAGGAAAGGAACTCCATGAATATCTGGTAAACCTGTGAAGGCTGATGGGCATATTTTGTGATATTAAAATCAACCTTTGAAGAAATGTATACGAAAATTGCATAGTGCCAAGGACTGATAGTCTAAGGTGGTAGATAGAGCATCAAACTTCCCACCTTGCATATAATGAACATCATGGGTAACACTGTTACTCACTCTTTCCCTTGATCCCCTGCTTAGACTCTAAGTAGCCACAAGACACTCCAATGTACGCTACTGAAGGACAAGAGGATGTTTACTATGAGGAACCAGTCATGTCCGGAGGAGTGGAAGGGGTGGACTACGAGATACACTATGGAGTGGAGGGAAATGAGTACGAGCAGTTGCCTAAAATTATATAGTATTTCAGATGAGCCAAGCGGCACAAACTTTATATAATAAGCTGTTGAGCTCAAGTCAAGATATGAGTTTGAAGATTTGGTCTTGCGCTGAAACTTCTAAGTATGGTTTGTAAGTTTGAATAACTTGAAGTACTGATCTTTTGGTATTATAAGAATAATAATGTGCGCATGTTTGTAATTTGGACCCACAATATTTCCTTTGTACCACTCTAAGGGATGTGATATTTGCAGAACGGTGTTATGTAAGTGTCATTTCAACGACTATAATGTACTACACATGCAGTGGTATGCTGGGTCACCGCAAAGATGTGCCTTAATCGTGTTTGTCGAGTGACAAGTGTGTTGATGTATGAAACTACTTTGATAGGATTTCAGTAACCTATGCTTTGTCCCTGAAAATATTTTTTTGATAAAGGGTGCTTTATTCCTTAAAATATCCTCTAAAATATATTGATCATCTTTGTTGCATCATGATTTGTAGAAAAAAAGTCATTCTGATCTCTTGCCACTTACTAAGGCCACGACTGCACATGTTCCATCTAGGAAGGCAAACCCTAAAGTATGCGTCTTCTCATCTTGTTTATGTTTCCCATGTTTAGGAAACCTGCCTCATTGGTTCTTTTCCATTTTCTTGCACCATTGTGGAGCTTGGATGATGTGTGCAGCTGAATTTGTATTATTTTTTGAAACGTGAATTTGGTTTAATTTTTTATTTGTTATCTGTAGTTTCCACCTTATTCATATCGCTCATGGTGTAATGGTGCTGGTCACTACAAGGATTGGACAATTGTCCGTCTCCGAGAAAAATACAAAGCTCATTGACACATGATTTCGTGCCTTCAAGAGAAAGAGAAACACCAGGAGGAACAGATTAGGCGCCTGAAAGAAGAAGTGGCGACATCCACTAAGCGGATAGCTCATTTGACTGCAGGATGGAATACATCAATGTCAGTTGCTCATGATGCCGCTGTTGATTTTAAAAAGTTCGTGGCTGACGACTTAGTTCCAGAGTTGCCTGATGTGGATGGAGAGGACCTGATTGTCTAGGCATACGACTGGTTCTTGGAACAGGTGGAAATACAAGCTGATAATATTTTCATCTCGGCTCTACAAGCATATGTGACCCTAACAGAAATTCAAGATTCTCCACACCCATACAGTCCTAATCCTGCAAAAGATGAGGAAATATGTAAACCATATTTACCGCTCTACTTTTATTTTGGAAGAGTTTGGGATCTCTTGTAAGGATGACGTTTGTTAAGTTAGGTACTTGAACTTGTTTTTTCTCGGTTAGTGTGTGGTGCTCACAAATCTATATATTTGATGTTGTAACATCCCAATTTCAGCAATCCTGAATTATTGTCCAAAAGGAAAAAATCATGGGGAACAAAAACTTTTTCTGGTTACATGTGCAAATGCTTGCTTACATTTTTTCTTGTGTTCATGCAACTGATTTTGTAATAGGTAGTATACTTCTCATCTCAACCCTAGTTCACAAAAGCTATTTCACAATAGAAATATCTTGGCTCATCTTTTCTATTCTCAAATGTTCTGGCATTTCAAAACCTAGGCCAAGATGACTTTGACAAAACAACAATATTTTACTAGTTCTATTAACAAAACTATGAAGAACTAAAATATAATATCCTTATGTTTTGAAGACAGAACTCTCAACTATTCTTACCCCTAGGTTTTTCAAAACCTCTTCATTCCAATCTTGGTAGAAATACTAAGAGGTACTTATCTTACTTCAAAACATAACCAATTCAAAATACCCATCCCCACCTCAAGCTAGGCTTGATGGTAACCCTAGTAGTAGTTGGATAAGTTTGATAAGATGAATTGCCTTGATATGCTTTCTAATCAATTTTCTTGATCTGCTGATTGCATTGATTGCTTAGGAACTAGAGTGAGATAATCTAGTAGCTCATCCCTTAGGACCCAATCTATGTTTGTGATCATCAATATCAAACGAAGCATCCAAATCTGTATCTACCCTAAGCCACTTAAGTGACCAACTCATCTCCCAATCAGATCAATCTAGGGATAATCCCTTTTGATAGTTCATACTCAGTGAAGACCCAGTCTAATCATGGATCGTATCTACTTAGTTAACACTTCAACATCATCCCCTTGATCATGAGTTTGGAATATAGCATCCTCTCAATATCATCCACACTTGCACTCTAGTCTAAAACCCTAAAATCTGCCAAAATGGCTGTTTGGAATTCATATCTAGATTCAATCTTTGGATCTCTACCTTTTTCAACATATGTGCATTTTGGAGAATTTACTTGAACCATCTTGTATTACATCATCAGTACTACCAAAGACCACTCTTGTCCTTGGCTAAGCCATTCAGGTTCCCACTCATCCATGATGGTTTTGTAGTCAAGATAATAATCGTTTCTGCAAATCGTATCATCTTGCCTACTTTGGCAGAAGCTCACATCTATATGCTACCTCCCCGTGACCAACTCTTTACATGGTTATTACCTACTAACCATGGCTTATCAAACCATACTTCACTTGTTTCCATTGGGACCTTGTGCATCTTAAACCCACCTAGTTTATATGGCACCATGACAATCTTGCTATGGCAGCCTTATTTTCATCAAAGTTTGCCATCACTCCTAAACCACCTCAAATCCAACCAAGACCAACCCTTGCTTCCATTCTCATCTATATAACCTTTTCTATCCATCCATCTACCCTTTGTACGAACGTGAGCTATGAACTCACTAACCCAACCATGCTTTGGTGCCATGAAAATAACAAAACCCTAGATTCCCAAAAATCTAGCTTCTTCACATTTCACCAAAATCCTTAAAAACCCAAGTGGAAATTTATGCATAAATCAAGTTTACATCATCTACCTTGATTATGCCATTTCCCCAAATAATTTCCATAATTATTTGGATCCCCAAACTATTCAATTTCCATAGTTGGCCAAAATTCTAGAAACCCTATCTATAAAGACAAGTTTGTTTTTCTACAAACCACTTTGCCAACTCAATGCATATCTAAGTTCTATACATCATACCCTACCTTCCATTCTTTATCATTTCTTTTTGACCTTTCTCTTAAAAGGCTGAAACAAGAAATAATTCCTTAAAAATACTTTTTCACCTCAATAAAATCCAATAAAATTCTTCAATGTGTAATATGGTATTCAGGACCATCCCACATCAGAAAAAGCCTTGGCCAGTGTAAAAATATCAAATAAGCTTCTAGAAACTACTTCTATACTATTTGAATATTTGAGTTTAAGTGTATATTTAATCATTACAAAAATCCCAAATAATTCGTAGGGTTATGAAATGACCCTATACACACACCAGTACCTTTTATCACCTTGACTAATACAACTTTTTGAACTTCCTTCACAAGCCCCACATTGATGAAGTTTGCAAAGTCACCCAAACTTGGATTCAAACCAACCCAAAATCCCTCCAAACATGCTAGGCAAACTTCCACAGCACCCTGCACTCCCTCCTGATCATGCTACCCTGTGGCCTGGTACTGTAGCATCCTTGCCCCTTGTCCTTTGTCTAAATAATAAGAAAAGGAGAGAGGGGAGAGCACAAATATCTTGTTGGTCCAAACCAGGAGCCACCACCCCTCCCCTCCACTCTCTGGACGTGTACCATGTCCCACACACCCCTCTCCACCGCCCTACCTGCCCAATGCCTGGCCAGCACCTCTCCCCAAGCTTTCCATACACATGGTTCACCATGAACCCATCTAGCTCGGGCTAAAATCCCCCAGGCCGCCCCAGCGCCTCCCTTCGCCCTCATTTACCCCCACTACTCCCCACTCACCTCCCCAGAGCTCTCTCTCTCTCTAGTCCCCTGCTCTGCTCCCTGAGAGAGAAGAAGAAGCAAAGCTCTCGGCCTCCTCCCCAACTCCGAGCGTAACCTCCTCTCCTCTGCTCCTCTCTCGTTGCATGCAGCATTTCTGACACCCACATGCTCTAACTCATCAGATCCCCCTCTCCATTTTTGCCTAGGTACGGCCTCCCCTGCATCACCGCCGAGCTCCGACGAGAACCCCTCGGTCGCGCCCGTGCGAGGTGTCTCCTTGAATAGAACCAGCTCCTCCCGACCATCCCCGGGACCGTCGTCGACCGCCGCGACACCCTGCACCCTCGCTGCCGCCTCCCTCTCACCCGGCAAGCCTCCCCGAGCCCCGCCAGCACCTCCCTAGGGTTTCCCCTTGTCACCGCCTGGCCTGAGGAGGACGACCCCTAGCAACCGTCGATCTTCGCCTAATCCTACGGCCCCTAATCCCCCGTACCGCTTCAGCCGCCCGCTATCTCCGAAAGGCGGGCCCATCCTCGCGGCTTTGAACACAGGCTCCCGCGCACACTAGCTCGAGCTTGGCCGGATTCGCCTCGCGCGGCCCATAGCAAGGCAGATCAGGCCCATGCGCCCCCTTTTCCTTTTTCCTTTTTTTCCTAAAAGTCACATATCTGTTAACTTACAGCTCAGTTTAAATAGTGTATAAAATTGAAAATAGGGTAATTTGGCTAGATCTAAATTTATAAAGGTTCCCTAAGGTTTTCTTAACCATGTAGAACTGGTCTTATCCCAAAAATAAATTTCCTTATTTACTAACAATAAATCTACTAAAAGGTGTCATTTTTCCTAAATATTTTCCCTAGTGAGTTATGCATATCCAAATGGAATGAATATAAATTCATTTGTTAGATAAATGAATTACCCAACACATGGACTTGGTACCATGCCAAGGTGAACTATGTTTCCCAGTACTAAAAATAACAAAATCAAGCAATTCCTGCCTTTAGAAAATTCTCTAGGTTAAACCAAAAAAGGTTTTAACCTAATTTCCGCAGAAAGTTAATCTATATATCTAGAATGTGTCCTTGGAATCACATAAAAAGCTCATGTAGTTTAAATATGATGAAAAATACAAATCCCATCTAGTACTGTCTTTGGGAATTTCTCAAGGGCATTATGTTAATTTTTTTGAGGTGATTCCAACACCTTTTTAATCAGTCCACTAAATACTACTTAATCACCCAAGGAAATAATTTTTGGAGGTCCATAATTTCTCTGGTGAATTGTTTCCTAAAACTATAGTTTTATCCACTATAAAAATCATTATAAATCAATGGTAATAGATAAAATAGTGAAACCACTTTTGTTGGATTCATTTTATCAATACCTATCTAATGGTATCAGTTTTACACAATGTTACCATACAGAGCTTGGCCTTTATCCAAAACCCCTTGTCTGGATGGTTTTGGAACCTAAATCCTAAATAGGAAATCCCCAAATGCAACTCAAGCATTCCCCTTGTATCCCCAATCAAATCCTCAATCTTTACTGATCTATAAACTGGTCTTGTCAATTGCTTGTTGTATGGTTGGGTGTTGATATGCATTCTATTGATTGTGGTGTTGTTTGCTTGCATGTTTCTTGATGACGATGATAGTTGCGATTATGGGACACCGAGAAGAAGGGAGCAACGAGATATTCTTATTATTATTGTGATTATTGATTTTCTAGTATTCTAAAGAAGTCACGGGACGTCTTGCTAGTCACAGGAAAAGCCACCTTCTTGCTCATACGCCTTGTCCTATTATTTTATATATGCATGGTTTTATCTACCCGTTTATACAAATTGCATTGTTTAGTATATTATGTTATGTGGGGAATGTTTGGATCCTCCAAACCATTACCCCTTAGTACCATTAAGTACAACCCAATTTGATGATACCTACCTACCCCTAGTATGATAGATGGTGTATAACACCATGCCCCCTTTGGAAACCTCGCTTTAGACGAAACAAAAACTATGGGATGGGAAGACCCAGGAAAAAGTCTTACAAAAATGTTTTATGAGAAAACCTTGGTGAGGCTTGGCCTACCAACTGGTCTAGTAAATGAAGAAGGTTCTGTTTTACAAAAAGATGGACAAAAGATGGAGGAAAAATGTTTATGAAAACAGTCGGGCTGGCCAGTTTTTCAGCTAGCGCAATTAACCCGTGCAACCACATTACTCTGGAATGGGACGAGGCTGGGTTGGAAGTTTGTCTAACCCGGTATAGGTGCCTCAAACTACTAAGGGGAGAACAAATCCTGGAGGCTGGGTTTTCTCTTGGAAAGTCCCATATGAAACATCGGTCTAGAGAAGGTAAATACCGTCTAATGGAGGCCAGACGATACTATGAACCCCTCATTGAAAGCGCACACCTGATGTCTACGCACTTCTATTCTTGTAGATAGTTGTTGGGCCTCCAAGTGCAGAGGATTGTAGAACAGCAGCAAGTTTCCCTTAAGTGGATCACCAAAGGTTTATCGAACTCAAGGAGGAAGTGGTCAAAGGTGTCCCTCTCAAGCAACCCTACAATCATGATACAAGAAGTCTCTTGTGTCCCCAACACACCCAATACACTTGTCAGGTGTATAGGTGCACTAATTTGGCGAAGATATAGTGAAATACAAGTGGTAAAAGTGCCACAAAATAGCTTCTGACTTGTTGTTGACCTGGGGGAGACTAAAGGCAAACTGAAATAAAGATGTAAGCAAGCAAACATGCAACAGATCTAGTTGTGAACGGTCTTTCAATGTTTAGAAACAAGGCCTAGGGATCATACTTTCAGTAGTGAACACTCTCTCATATAAATATCATCTCTTCATGATACTACTCTTAACTACTCTCCAGTTGGACACTCTAATCCATGGTAGGGCTATAACAGCACTCCTCAAAGTCTGCCTTTCCCAATCTAGATAACCCCACACTGTCACCTTGAGCACTAGATGGTTCCAACAAACACCACAATTTCATAAAGACAACCAAATCAAAATATACTCATGATAAATATATATATGCAACCTAGATTAAGTGCCACACACGGTGTGCACGCTGTTAATTTCACACACGTGGGGAAAAGCATAGATCTATTAAAGCACGATGAGTATTTATGTAGACTCTAGCCTAAGTGCCACCATGACGTGCACGCTGTCACTTTCACACACATGGGGAGAGCAGAGATCTATTTAAGTACTTGAGTAGCAAGGTAGATCTACTAGATTACAAAGCTCATGACCACAACAAGATCATGCATAGAGAGAGAGAGATGACCACATAGTTACCGGTAGAGCTCTTAGCCTCGAGGAAGAACTACTCCCTCCTCATCATGGGAATCAGCAATGGTGATGGATATGGTGGTGGAGATCGATGGAGATGGCTCCGGGGGCACTTCCCTGTCCCGGCAGGGTGCCAGAATAGAGACTTTTTGTCTCCCGAATCTCCCCTTCGGTGGCGGCGGCACTGTGGAACTTTTTCGTGGCTTTCTGGTCGAATCTTTAGGGTTTCTGAGTCGGGGGCTTCTTATAGGCGCAGGAGGAAAGGTCGGTGGGGGTCCAGGGGCCCCCTGTAAGCGCCACCAGGGCTGGCCCGCGCCTAGGGGGCGCAACCACCCTGGTGCCCTACTCTGTCTCCGCTTCGTGGTTCCGTGTTGCTCCGGAAAAAAATAAGATTGGCTTTTGTCCCGTCCAATTCCGAGAATATTGATTTTCTGCCTTTTCTGGAACCAAAAACAGAAGAAAATAGGCAACTGGCACTGTGGATCTTGTTAATAGGTTAGTCTAGAAAAACATATAAAAATACCTCAAAGTGTAGACAAAGCATAAGGAAATGATATAAAACAAGCATGGAGCATCAAAAATTATAGATACGTTTACGACGTATCAAGCATCCCCAAGCTTAACTCCTGCTCGTCCTCGAGTAGGTAAGTGATAAAAAGAATAATTTTTGAGGTGACATGCACCATCAAAATCAAGATTAAACCATTTGAAAGCATTGAAAGCTGGGATCAAAGACCTCTAAGCATGAGCATGAAAGATGAAGTTCTAAAAGTAAGACAAAGTAACTATGCATGCAACATGAAAGGTTACAAACAAAGATTCATGAATAACATGCATTGAAAAACGTTTATTTGTTTCACATACCAAAAACATAGCATAGTGGCATTCAGCTTGTTCCTCATGGAGTAGCAAAATATAAATGCATAGGACACCTTCAAAGTTCATAAGGGTGACTAGATACAAATAGTTCAAGAGCAAGCAATATCAACATTATGAATCAATCAATAAGTTTTGGGACAATGCACATAGAACTAAGAATGGCAACTATACTCTCTTAATTGGTGCCTAAGGATAGAAGGTGGAGACTCAATATAATGGTGGAAGAAAGGCCCTTCATAAAGGGAAGCAGGGATTTCAAGTTTCAAAAAGAGCTTCCAAAAATTATGGTACTTGTTAGCTTTTAGCCCTCATTGCCCCTATCATAAGCATCTTGAAGTGATTAAGGTTAAAGTGAACAAACTATGGAGTATATTCTTGACAAAGTATAAGTTGGCAATCTCAAGTCCCTTGAATACGAGGGCCACACCTCATGCTACTCAACTTCAGTCACCTGTAAGTTCTTGTCATAGTAACTACATCCGTATCATAGAGAACCGCCAACGGGGTACCCCTTGCACATGGTACAGGAGCTATCCCATAATAAAAATTACATGGAAAGCAGACAATGAGCATCTCTGTGATCTTTTTATTTACTATGTGCGTAGCTTTTTATTGAGGATTCTTCATAGATAGATCAATATGGTGATGCTGTAAGTTTCCAACATGATTAGGCATGGCTTAGGCTAGTGGCCCAGGCGTTTCTCTAACACAAAATACATAACTCCATGGACTTACAAGCTCCCTCTTTATTTCATACCGGTGACATCCATAGACAAAAGAGCATGATATCAACTGTGTACAAAGTACAAGTGAAATGTTGAAAACGTTCCCCATGACAGCATGGTTCTGCTAATTCCAATGTATAAGTGCAAGCATATACAACATAGACGACACAATGGTTCAAGTTTATTAGGGGAAAAGAATATAAAGTGTGCCATCAAGTTTGTGAGGGTTTTAAACACTAAGTTTTCACATAACAAAATACTTTTTAATTGGATGGTATATGAAAACAAGAATATACTTGGGATGGTGTAACACACCGTGCATAAGAATTTATAGTGGACACTTTGTAATAATTTGGTTTCTTGGGAGTTGGAAGCATGAGTATAGCTTAATCATACAAGTGAAGGCTAGCAAAAGACTGGGAGCAACCAACTATGAGAGCAATAATGGCCATAATCATGCAGAGCGACAAAACATTAGTAATCAAAGCATAGAGTGGTACTACAAGTCAAGTACTAAATGATCATAGAGGATATGGTGACTTGTTCATAGTCATAACATGGTGTAAGCATGTGACAAGTCAACCCAAACAAAGCATCAAAGGAGAATACCACAATACTATACTTTTGTATGCTAAAACAACGCATGATTCTTTCAAGGCACACTAAGCAATCTCAATTTTTTGGACCAAGTCATGATACAACAATAATCACTAAGCATAAGGTCAAAACAACACCTAGCATGACATGCTAAAGTCTAAGTCATAGTCAAAGCAAGATCCTTGTACTACTTAAGCATGAAGCTTTCTACTCTTTCCAACACCAAACAACTTATTTGAAACAACTCATAAAGATAATAATAAATAAAGATTAGTGAGCAAGTCTCACAAATCCACAAAGAAGAATTAAAAAGTTCTAAGCTGAAAGCATAAGAAAACTAAGGCAAAAGACAGTGCTAACAAGGGAGAACACTCACAGAACAATAAGAATGAAAACTAGAGTGTTCTAGGCAATGAAAACAAAGTGTGTCTCTCTCCAAAAGAAATTTGTTGTGATAAAACCAACTTACTCAAGCAAACTAAACAAACTCAAACCAAAAAACAAAACTAAGACGCTCCAAGAACAACACAACTTGTGCATGAAACAATAAAAACAAAGTGTCTAGAAAGACCTGAGATTTTTATTGATGAAGAAGGGGATGCCCTTGTACCTCTTGGATATTTCTTGGGGTGACACCGGGGTGGAATCCCCAAGCTTGAGCTTTTGTCCATTCTTCATCTCATTATATCATTCTCTCTCTACACCTGGAATTTTTCCTTCATACAAAACTTCACACAATCTTCATTAGCAACATTAGTGTTTTCAAAAGATAATAGACCCTTGTGTTTAGTTTTAGAACAGAAAAACTTTTCACTAAAAATACAAGCTACTATAGCAACTCCTTCAAAAAGCTCAATTTCCCAAAAAGAACCCAAAAATGAATCAATAAGAAGCAAATGCAAATAATGGCAGAAATCTGTCAAAACATACCAGCAGGTAGAAACTGATTTTGTCGAAGACCTTATGTTGCTCAAATCAAAAAGTGTTGAACTAACAAAAGTTATCTAACATACTGGAGGATTTATTCGTAAAATATCAGCTAAATATGACTTACAGATATTCCTCATGAATGTTTACGGTGGAGCACAAAAATTTGTTTCGGAACAGCAACTCCCCAAATCTTACTTCCCTCTCATTAGAGGTTATTCTTGGCACAAAAAGCAAACAAAAAGGATAAGGAGAGGTCATTACTAAATTAATAACTTCTACGACTAAAGAAAACTCTTGGGTTATCTCCCAACAAGTACTTTCAAAGGATACGAGTAGGCTACACTAGCGCAAATCAAAATTTTCTACCGCGTAACCTAGGAATACTGTTGTCATAGATCACTGGATTACCACTAGACGCGCAGTTGCGGAATTGATGAAGCGCGTCAAGGCAGTGCAGACGTTCCATGTCTCCTCCTTGTTCTCGTCCCACGAGCAACTCCCCTTGCGCGGCTCATCCAAGTGCCACTACTAGGAAAACGGCTATAGGTAATCCATACTTCTGTGGCGCACTTGCTAGTAGTGCCCCACAGGTAAAATAGGCGTGGCGCACTGCCCATAGGTGCCCTAAGGCTAACTGCCATAAGCGTGGCACACATGGGGTTGGTGCGCCACGGCTATATGTGGGCTAGGACGCAGGTGGACGTAACACACATAACCGTAGCGCACTAGGTCAAGGTGCGTTATGGATGTGTCACTTAGCCATAGAGCACCTTGACCTAGTGCGCTACGGGCATGTGTACTGCAGCAGCTGGGTCAACTTAGCCGTAGGGCACGCTGCCCTAGTGCCCTACGGTTAAGTGGCCTGCACCAACTGGGTCAACTTAGCCGTAGGGCACTCTGCCCTACTGCCCTACGGATGTATAAACTTAGTAGAAGGGCACCTTGCCCTAGTGCCCTACGCCTAACTATCCTACACCAACTCCACCCCCCCCCGGATCGCCTTTTTAGGCTGTGCAAAAAATAAAAGAAAATGATGAACACTTCAAAAAATTAAATCCTTTCATATTTAGGTAGGTAATGTGGTATAGCTTCTAGTAAAATTAACAAACATGAGTTTCGACTTTATTTGCAAAAAAACGTCATGCTACGGTAAAAAGGCCGTAACTTTTGAACACGATATCGAAAAAATTCATATAATATACCAAAATGACGAGAACGAGATTTCGCATCTGCTCGCAACGAGTAATGCCTCCGGTCATTTAGAGATTTTTTAGATTTTCAAAATTCGAAAAGAGTAAAAAGTTACGATCAAAAGACCGTTTTTTCCTGTAGAAAAAAAATAGAGGGCGACTTACCCGTAGCGCACCACCACCTAGTGCGCCACGGATAAGCTTGGGCGGGATTCAAATTTCGAATCCTCACCCTGCCCACCTACCCCTTTTCTTTTCCCTCCCCTTCTCTCCTTTTCCTTTTCCTCCCTTCTCATTTCCTTCTTCTTCTCCTCCTTCTCCTTCTCATTTTCCTTCTCCTCCTTCTCTTTCTCCTTCTCCTTCTCCTCCTCTTCCTCCTCCTTGCAGTGAAGATGGTGACGGCGGCCTCCTCCTTGCAGTTCCGACGACGAGACGGCGCGCTCCTTCTTCTCCTCCTCTTCCTCCTCCTCCTTGTAGTTCTGACGACGACGAGGCCTCCTCTTCTTCTTCTCCTCCTCCTCTTCTTCTCCTCCTCTTCCTCCTCTACCTCCTCTTCTTCTTCTGCTCCTCCTCTTCTTCTCCTCCTCTTCCTCCTATTCTCCTCCTCCTTGCAGTTCCGACGATGACGACGAGGTGACGACGAGGCGACGGCAACCAGGCGGCAGCGGCGACCTGCAGCGAGATCCAGATCTGCTGCTTTTTTTGAATTTTGAAATTTATATCCGTGGCGCACAGCACCTAGTGCGCCACGGTTATCGTTTCATACACGTGGCAAACCTAGACCATGTGCGCCACGCCTATCTCGACACAACCGTGGCGCACCAGGTAGTGCACCACGGCTAGGAGATAGTCAGATATCCGTGGCGCGCTGCGCCACGGATGTGGTGCGCCACGAACAGGCGTTTTCCTAGTAGTGTGCCACAGATGCAGCACCTCCAAGGTATCCACACGTGCGGGGTGGAAGCGTCCGACACCGGACTGCTAGGTCCACGCGTGCAACACAGGCATGAGGTGTGGCAGCTGGGTGGAATGGTCTGAGGTCTCCCCTTGGTCATCTCGCCCCACCCTCTCTTATATAGGCGTCCCTAGTGGGCTTCTACATTAGCAGCCCATTGGTAGCCTAAGCCTGGTCTAATTTGGATCCAATCCTCATTAGGCTTCTAGCCCCTTAAGTGTGTGACCCTATATGTTCATATATGTGTAGACATGACACAAATACACTTATTCTGTCAATAGTTGGTAGCGGCCTCTCGCAAGATGTGCCAACTCCTAAACGCATACAAAGATCATATCAGACGAACCATCACAAGGTTTAGTACATGTCTTTCCCTTTGCCTCACGATATTTGGTCTAGCTCCAAGCTGACCTCTATTTCTCGATACCGTAACTCAGAATCCCTTTACTAGGTTAACTCTTAACCTTATGTAGCACGGCCATGCATTTCTGGATCCGATCACTCGAGGGGCCCAGAGATATCTCTCTCAAGTAGAGAGGGGCAAATCCCATCTTGATTGACCATGCCTTGCAGCATGTTTTAGGACAAACCCGAAAGCTACCTTTATAACTACCCAGTTACGGAGTAGCGTCTGATAACCCCAAAGTCGGTCGATCCACATCTCAAGTACATGCGACAATCTCAGGTCTAAGGACAAAACATACACGATGTGTAGAGAGAGAGCTGCAACTAATTGCCAGTCTCAAGTTGGGCCAGTCCAACCCCATTTTCATAACATGTGTCCACATCATTGGTTTGACATCTCCATGTCTATGACTTGCGAAACATAGTCATCAACCAATCTATGTGCTAGTCTAATATTCACGTGTGTCCTCACATGAACTCCGACTAGGACAACTATTAAATAACCATACAAGTAAAGAGTTTCACAAACAATTCACATACTTGCCAATCAATACAAGTTGCCTGATATGGATATTCAAGGAACATTACAATAACTCATGGATACATATGAAATATAATCATCTTTATGATTGCCTCTAGGGCATATTTCCTTCAGTCTCCCACTTGCACTAGAGTCAATCTAAAATGTATCTAATACCAATTGCTCTTGTGTGTGCTTCATGCGCAGGCTGCGGGAGAGGCTTACTCAAGGGATCAGCAACATTTGAGTCCGTATGTATTTTGCATATCATGACACTACCATCCTCAACGAACTCACGAATCTGATGGTAACGCATGCGAATATGTTTGTTCTTCTGGTGCTGTCTAGGTTCCTTGGCTTGTGCAATAGAACCATTGTTGTCACAATAAACGTCCAAGGGATTGGACGCGCCCTGAACCATACCGAGAGCGATCAGGAAATTCCTATCCAAACAGCTTCCTTTACGGCCTCCGTGGCAGCAATATATTCAACTTCTTTTGAACAGGAGGTCACCGTATCTTGCTTGGAACCTTTCCAGCTCACAGCACCACCATTCAAGACAAACACATAACCTGATTGCGATTTCGAATCATCTGAGTCGTTAAGGTAACTCGCATCTTTGTAACCCTTTACATTGAGTTCATCCTCACCTCCATAAACTAGGAACACATCGTTAGTCCTTTTCAAGTACTTAAGGATGTCCTTTACCGCTGTCCAGTGACCTTCACCTGGATCATCCTGGTATCTGCTCGTAACACTTAGAGCATAGGAAAGATCTAGTCGAGTACATATCATTGCATACATGATGGATCCAATAGCCGAAGCATATGGAACCCTTCTCATGCGCTCACGCTCATCAGTAGTCAAAGGACACCGAGTCTTGCTGAGTTTAATGCCATGAGACATGGGCAAGAACCCCTTCTTAGCCTCTTCCATGCTGAACCGTTTCAACACTTTGTCAATGTATGTACTCTGGCTTAATCCAATTAGCCTTCTTGATCTATCTCTATAGATCTTGATGCCCAGAATATATGCCGCTTCTCCTAAGTCCTTCATCGAAAAACTATTTTTCAACGAGGTCTTAACAGACTCAAGCATAGGAATGTCATTTCCAGTCAGCAATATGGCATCTACATATAAGATTAGAAATACCAGCGCTCTCCCACTTTCCTTCTTGCAAACACAAGGTTCTTGTTCGTTTTTGATGAAGCCAAACTCCTTTACAACTTCATCAAATCGAATGTTCCAACTCCAAGATGCTTGCTTCAGCCCATAAATGGACTTCAGAAGTTTGCATACCATTCCATCATTGTTTGGATCAACAAAACCTTCGGGCTGCATCATATACATGTCCTCAGTTAGGATTCCATTTAGGAAATCCGCCTTGACATCCATCTGCCATATTTCATAGTCGAAATGTGATGCAGCCCAACACTTGGCATTCACCATTGGTCCACACCATGCTACATCAACCACACCCTCAAAGGTGAACTCATTCCATATCTCACCCTCCTTTGGTTATCATATGAATGGAATCCTACTTGAGACAAGTGCCCATGCTATGACCAGGCCCATGACCATGACACCGAGAGGAGATGACAAGAGGACCCCAGAAACCAAGACCCCCAAGCAAGAGGCCTGGAAGAGAAGATGCAAGAAGTTGTGGACGCCAGACCGGAGTCTCCGGCCATCACACCGGAGTCTCCGGACTACACCGGAGTTTCCGGACCGTCCTCCGGACCGGACCCAGGAACCAAGCCCGGGACAGCCAGAAGCCCCCTCCGGAGACGGGTCCGGAGATTGACCGGAGTCTCCGGACCCAACACCGGAGTCTCCGGCCTACTCAACACCAGGCATGTTAAGGCCTTTTGGGCCTGGCCCATGTAATGCCTAGAACTCCCTGTTTATGTCTATTTTGCCCCTAGCTCGTGGCTAGCCTATATATAAGCCCCCACCCCCTCCTTGAAACCCTCAAGTTGATGATGAATGAAGGATTGTGCCTAACCCTAGATGGGAACCCCTCTCTATAGTTCATCTATGAGTTGTACAAGGCCTTGGAGTTTGGTGTTCATCTCCAAGTCGTCAAGACCCTCCTCAAGTGTTTGGTCTCTCCTCATCAAGGATTCTAGTAGTGCTAGGTCTCTCCCCTTTGGAATTCTACTTGGTTGCTACTCTCTCCTTTGATTTGGATTCTATCATCCGCTTGCCGATCTCTCCTTTGGTGATTCTACCTAACGGTCTCTCGCCGAGGATTCTATTGGATTGGTTGTTCGAGCCAACGGGAGCAAATTGAACCGGGTCGTGTTTGCGTGCGTTTGTATCTTTACCTTGCGTTTGTGTTGCGTTCATCGTGTTCATCGAGTTCCCCCTCACTCCCCGCCTCAAATCCGTGAAGATCGGGCCACCCTAGGGTCAATCCTACAAGGGATCCCATATCAACTGGTATCATCAGCTTTTGGTTGCCACGGATTTGATTTCGTTTCCCCATATCCACCATAAATTCGAAAATACCAAAAATATTAGCCCCAAATTGCTTTTGGATCGATCTCTTGATTTGGTGAGTTGATTGTGGTTTTGGTCCATTAGAAACTTGTCCTTGGATTTGGTCCACCTTTGCCCTGCGTTTCCCAGCCCAATTTGGTCGAAATTTTCTATATTTGAGGGTTAAAGGGCCGAATTTCCGCTCACGAACTCGAGTTTTTCGTCGTGCTGAAGCCACACCGGAGTCTTCGGTCATCACACCGGAGTCTCCGGACCACACCGGAGTTTCCGGCCCCAACACACCGGAGTCTCCGGCCCTGAACAAAATTTTGACCCCTCTTCCTTTTTCAACTAATTTCCTTTGTGTGTTTGTGTTTCGCCTGAGTGTCTATCAACTAACAAGCTTCCGCAACGCCAACAACACCTCGTGCTCTACATCCACACCGCGGAACTCGAACCATCCCTTCACCAACGATTGCAAGTACAACATCACCACAAGGTATAACTTGCACAACCATTGGTAACCCCCCTTCTTCCTGTGTGTGTTACCTAACCTATCAAGAGTAGCCCTCTTATGTTTGCCGAAGCATTGTGCGCTTGCTCTTGCATAGTCATGATATAGAGGCAATAACAAAATTGACTCCATAGTACAAAAAAAATCTTCTAAGCAAAAGAAACAAAGAAAGATACCAATAGCTAAAGAGAGTCCAAAGCTTCTAAGCAAGAGTGCGAGCAAGAGCAAGGCAAGTGTACAAATCCGTTGCTTCTCAACCTTGTGCGAACGGGCTATGGTCTCTCCTAGCGTTGGCATGACACCGAGCATTAGTCTTTGTTAGGTCCAATTTTGTTCGTTGCTCATTTTTCATAGTCGTGCTAGCCACATTAATCTCCACCGTGTGTGTATAGTCGTAGGTTCTCGTCACCCTTTTTGACCTTTTCCTTTGACTTTGTTTTTGTTGGATTGTACCCACTTTTGAAAATATCCTTTTCTTTTGGTTGTTCCATTTGCTATCCACCTTTCTAACCTACCACCATAGGCCTTTGTATGTGTGTGTCTTGTGTACCCGCTAATCGCTTTTCTCTCGGCAACAACAATCTTTCCAATCGTTGACTCTGGTGAGGCAAGGTAGCAATTACCATTCCACCAATCTCACCATATCTATCAAGTGTGTTTGTGCACCATGTCTAGGGCAAGTGGAGCTAGTGGAGATAGCAATTTCAACAACCAAGATGGCTTTGCCACGCGCCACAACTTATGGGCGCAACGCCAAGAATTCAACAATCAATTTGAGCGACTTGAGCACCGTCTTGATGATACTTTTAGAGAATTTGAGTACCGTGAGTAGCAACGTCAAGAGGAGCACCATGCTCAATTCCAAGCTCTTCACCAAGCTATTGCCAACCTTGGCAACCGACACGGTCATCGCTCAAGCTCGTCAAGTTCCTCCCGCACGCACTCCTCAAGTCGACATGGCGAGTCTTCAAGGTCACACTCCCGACGCGGAGAACCCCACCACCATAATGGGGACCAACAAGCTCGTCATCTTCGCCCTCAAGCGGTGGACCCAAATGCTCCTCAACCTCAACAACAACGACAAGAGCATGGTCCACCACCACAACAAGCAATCATCGACGTGCAGCAACCTCGACAGCGCCATGATGAAGCAAACCACAATGATAGGCGTCATCATCCTCCTCATAACCACCACGAGCAACGTCAACAAAATAAAGAACCGGTATGGGACACAAGTGATGACGATGAGGATGCATGCCAAGCTCGACGCAATAACCGACATGCACAACACCACCACCGACACCGTCAAGCTATGAACGTCACTGATGCCGACCAACGGCGAAGGAGAGACTTCGAGCATCATCAAGCTCATCCACCACAACAACCTCAAGGCAATCAAGAGCATCCTCCTCCGCCTCCACGCCCTCCAAGTGACGCAAGTATGCAACATGAACGTCGCAACAACCACCATGAGCGTGATGATGGCAAGTTTGGGAAGCTCAAGTTCGTTATGCCCAAGTTCAAAGGAGAAGAAAATGCCGATGTATACCTTGAATGGGAGCTCAAAGTCGATAAGATCTTCCGAGTCCACAACTTTTTCGAAGAGAAGAAAGTGGCAATGGCATCTCTCGAGTTTGAGGACTACGCAAATGTTTGGTGGGAAGAATACCAAAGAAATCGTGAGAAGCAAGAAGAACCACCGGTCACCACTTGGACCGAGATGAAGAATGTGATGTATGCAAGATTTGTCCCCGAGCACTATCGCCAAGACCTCTTCGACAAGCTACAAAACTTGAAGCAAGTTACAAAGACAATTGAAGAGTTCTATAAGGAGATGGAGATGACTATGATGAGACCCGATGTGAAGTGTCACATCCCAAGAATTTCCAAATCTTGTAATGTGAAAAATAAAATAAACAAAATAAATTTTTGTTGAAAATCAGGGTGAAAAGAAACTTTTGTTTCTAAAAGGAAACTTAAAATCCCATCTTGAACAAACTTTGATAAAAGTTTGAATCCAACAAAAATCCAAATCAAGTGAAATGCATTCCTCAATGAATGTATCTAGAAATTTAAACATTTGGAAATAAAGCCAAACCCTAAACCCTAATGGAATAAAAATCATTTCCATGTTATCTCCAAGCCTATGGATTTGATCCATATAAAAATTTGGTCAACAAACATTCTCAAATGATCAAGAAAGACAAATAGAAATATTATAAGGCCATATAAATTGGATTCACTTAAATTGGAGCCATAAATAAAATTTTATGAATTTAATAAGATAAGAAATTGAATTCCCAAAGCTAATAAAGAACCTATCTAGAAACTCATACTAATTGGTGAGCAAATAATCCTAAAGATCTTTAAAAGGATAAATAAATATCAAACAAGATTTCACAAATTGGAATCACCAAGTTTGGATCTCTAAATAAAAAGATATGGATTTTATAAGATAAAGAAAGAAATATTAATTAAAGAATATTTAAAGACCAAATCAAATCTTGGCCAAATCATAAGCAAATGAAATGAATGTAATCCAAATCCAAATAAAATAAAAGGATAAAGAATTTTCCAAATAAAATAAAATGGCAATAACCATTCTATCCCTATCTTATTAAAGACAAATCCAAATTTTAAATGATTAATAAATCTTATTAAAAAGCTTTTCCAAATAATTCAAGATGAATTATTTGGCATCTTTTTAAGTAAACAAAACATACTGAAAAGATTTGGAATGTTTAAAAGAATTTAAATGGTGTTAGAAACATTATTAAAACCTATTTGATATAATACAAGGACCTACTTGAATAATTAAAAAGACCTAAAAAGGAATTAAATAAATTCCAAAAATTGACATCAGATTGTACTACCAACCAGTATTTAAACCTACCCAAAATTTGGCAAGATTTTGAATTCAAATGAATGCTTAAATTGACCAAACAAAACCAAAACAGAATAAAAGAAAAAGAAAAGGAAAAACAGAAACAGTACAAAAAAATGAAAGAGACGACCCAACCCAGCAAGCCCAGCCCACTGGCCCAGTTAGCCACCTCTCTTTCTCTCCCGCAGAAAACGATTCGCACCCGCATTTGAACCCACGAGGCCGCTGACAGATGGACCCCATCGCACCCCTTCTCTCTCGCTGCCAGATGACCCCACGCCACGTCACCGTCTTCAACCCCGCGACGACCTCGCCCCTCATTCCTCCCTGGCCGTTTCTGTCGTTGAAGGCTCGAGTAAATTCGCCATAACGCTGCGATGAATCCGCTCTGCAACCGCGCCTTCTTAATCGCCAACCTTCCTTCTCTCATTCCCCTCTGTCACCTCACCCTAGCGCACCCCCAGGCTGCCAAATTTTCCCCTGCACCACCGTCTGTTCCGACACTCTCCAGCGACGATTCTGGCAGCCCCTCACCGCCCCTTGCCCCCTAGACCACTCTCACCTGCTTCCCAGACCCTGGCGCATCTCCCCGTAGCTCCAAATCGTCCCCGCGCGCCCCAGAACATCAGCAACGACGATGAACAGTAGCGCCACCTCTTGCCATTTCCTCCGGCGAGATTTCCGGGTAAGCTCGAGCCACCCCGGTGCTATTCAATGATGCTCGCATGTTCCCTGGTACCGTGCGCATCTAACGCACCTCGTATTTTGTTTGGCACGCCTTGTAGCCCGCCCCCATCGACGACCGTACGAACCCGAGGCGCAGCTCCACTCCGGCGAGCGATTCCGATCACCTTCGTGCGCCCCTTCGCCAGCCAGTACCACCTTGAGCTTCCCCAAGATTCGGCGAACACGGTGAGCCTTCTCCTCCTCTCCCTTGCGTCCTGTATCACCGGCGACGACCTCATCTGAGCGCTGCCGCCAGAGCGCTGCCACCAGTGCCGCTGTTAAATGGCCAAACGCGTAGCGACCGTAGGATTCTGATCTGACGGACACGATAGAAAGAGAGCGAAGGGGTAAGTAGCATCTCTGCACCGTACGATATGACTTAAATCTAACGGCTGCCATCGCATGATCCAACCGAAGCGGTATCGACGAATAGAATCACGCCGCGTGTCACAGAGTCAGATTTAAAAACAGGATTTGATCTATTTGTGAATCAATTTTGTAAAATATATAACTTTTAATCTACACATCCAATGTTTGCAAACTTTATATCAATGGATTCAGAAAAACAAGCCCTAGCCAATCATGCACTTTGTTTAGTAAAAAGCTTCTGTTAAAATGTTTGTTTTTGCAGAAACTTGTGTATGCATGTTTAGGATATAAAAATTGTTTTAAAATGATTTTGAGGAAAAATCTTTTGCAAATGGTGTGTTTTGAACCTACTGACCATAGGAAACAAATTGTGGTTTCAAAAATGTATTTGGTGAAACAAAAGAATGAATCTTTGATTTAAACCATTTCTAGTCAAATAAAAATATGGTTTGCTTATTAAAAATGGTTTTGGAAGAAAACCTTTGAGAAATGTTTTGGAAATAAACTCTCTGACCCTCAACACAAAGTTTTCTGATTTGAAAACATATTTTGTGAAACCTATAGAATTTTGCCTTATTAAAAACATTTCTACACCACATAAAATGATACCTTGTTCTAAAAATGGTTTATGAAGTAAAACCTTTTGCAAATGGTTTTGCCACTTTATAAAATGACCATTAGGTGTTTTCAAATGTTTATGAACCATTAGAAACCACTTTTTCAAATAAAACAATCTTTAGCATAATTGCATGCATTGTTTTGTTATTATTATTTTATGTAATGAATTGCTTGAATGGTAGATTGAAATATTGTTGCTTGATTGAATTGTAGTGACTTGAAGTGTGTGAACATTGCAAAGATCAAGGAGTGAACTTATACCCTCTACCAAAAAGGCAAGTGATGCTTCATACTTTTGTCCCATTATTTTCACTATGCATTAGTGGTATTTTTAAGTAGGACTTGCATGGAATTTTTGCTAAGTATAAACCATGCTATGGGAAAACCTAGTAGATGAAACCTTAGTAGAAATTTCCTAAGTTAAGATTCCTACTACTATCATGCTTAGCTTAGCTAATAGAAAACAAGGGTGGAATATATATTCATGCTATGGAAAAATTTCTAAGTCTGAGGACTTGTGTTTTTGTTTAATAAAACAACTAAGTGAATGAATCACCTGGGTGGAATGGAAGGAATGGTTTGTGTTGAGTGGTCATGCAAGTCCAGTATGCTGGGGGAAACTTGGGCTTCACCAAGTCCAGCATGCTGGGGAAAACTTGGTGTCTCACTTGTGGATGGCCACCCAGGAACAAAGAGATTTGAGATGTCAAATGTTGAGAAGATTCAAGTGCAGCCACTTGGCATTATGGGCTCTGCCTGGATCATATAGGTTGCAATAACATAGCCAAATGGACAGTTGGTGGTAGGGGTTTGATAGGTTGGAACGCGTCCATTCTGGTCTAAGGGAAGGCTTCTGAAAGATCTTGTCTTGGGAAACCAAGTCTTGTGGGGAAAGTGCACCACCTCTGCAGAGTGTAAAATCTAAGTACTTAGCCATGTCCCTAGTAAAGGACAATTTGAGCATCAAGACATGGAAGCAATCAAGAATCTCATCATCCAAATTTCTAAGTTAAAAACTTGTGGTTGAACAAGGGTTTAAGGTTCACCAATTTCTATTGGTGGTTCCTTGGGTATTTTGTCAAACAAAAACTTTGTGTTTTCAAATGTTAAGGAAAAATCTATTTTGAGCAAAGCAAGCCTAAGCTCCACTTAGCCAAATGCATATAGATGATAGACTCCACTATACTACCATAGTATCACTTGCCAATACAATTCAAATGTATTGACCCTTGTGACTGTAACTTGTTATGTTGCAGGTTTGATTGATATTAGTGAAGTTTAATGATTAGGATTACAAGTCTACAACCAACATGTCTGCCTGTGGCACTTTCAAGATGAAGGACCCCATGCTATTGTTATATTCTGCTGCATTGTAATGAGATAGCCAAATGAGCTATGTAAGATGTAATAAATTATGTTATTCCTGGTTATAAAGTTGTATTATGACCTTTGTTTCTTGATATTACATCTTAACTATGGATGCTAGCTATTGATCCAGGGACTAGCATTGTAAACACAGGGATCTCTACCTTATTAAAGGTTGGGAACTCTTACAGATGGTATCAGAGCATTGTGTTGCCTGTAGGATTGTAACGCTAGGATTGGACAAAACCCCTTAGGAAAATAGGAGTTGTATTTGTTCCAAAACTTATTTTCAAACAATCTTGTAAACTCTTTCCTCCACCATTTTGGTTTTGATTCTACATCTCTTCTATTTCAACTTGATGGATAAAGCCTACCCCATGGCCAAAAACTTCACCATGTGCAAAGGACTTCTTCAACTCTAATGACTTTAACATCTTCAACTCTAATGACTTCAGCATCTTCAACATTTTCACCAAGGACTTCAATCTTGAATATCGCTAAGGACTACAAGTGTGACAAGAAATTTTACTCAAGACTTGAAGACTAAGGAAACACAACTCAGAAGGAACCAACATCTCTTTGAAGTTTTGAGACCAAGATGCAAGAAATTCTTTAAGGATACAAAGATCTTGTTCATGAAAAATCAACCAAGAAGGATGGAAATATTTCAAGTGAACCATATAGATGGACCGCCATATTTTGTTTACGACAAACCCACCAACTTATGTGGTGTAACAAAAATATTTTTGGTTGCCTAAAAATATGCTTGAACCTGGTTATTTGAAAGGAGTGTTTGTATGTGATTGCTTGCACATTGCTTGTGTGAAATGTGATGTGTGTGATTAGAATTATTTCCTTAGAAACATCTTGCCTATTCTAATCCCCATCCAACCCAAACAGATGACTTGTCCAAGAGACTCCAACATCAAGATCGATGACAACAACAACAACCAGGAGGACAACATGAGAGAACTTATAGTAACCCAAAACCAGTTGAACCAAGTGACAGCTCAATTCATAGCCAACACCAGTGAGGTAGATCCAACCATGCAAAGGTTTTTGGAAACCCAAACCCAATTGTTGCATAAGGTGACAGATCAAATTATCAACATGGAAAGCAACTCTTCCAAAGGAGCTTGTTACAACAAGGATGACAAAGATGTTATTCTAGAAGGAACCCAAGCATGCAATATTTGTGGAGACAAGGATCATACTTCCAAGGAGCATGAAGATCAATGCCCCAATTGTGAAGAGAAACATCCAGCTAACCAATGCCCCACATCCCAAGCTACTTGTTACCTATGTGAAGGAAATAATCTTGTCCCTATCAAATGCCCCATCTATTCCATAGTTGAACAAAGGAAACAAGGTGGAGTGCAACAACTGATTGCAGATTACCATGAGAGAGCCAAGTCTACCAAGAAAGATGAAGACAAAGGAAAATCTCCACTTGTACCTCCATGCAATATGACTCAATTTAAAGGACCAAAGAGGAGACATATGAATTATCCAAGGAGCAATAGAAGGTCAAAGAAACCAGTAGACATTCCTACCTATGAGATAACATATGAAGAACATGAACTAGAAGCACTCCTAGCTTTGGAGAAACCCAAGAAAAAGAAGGACAAAAGCCATGTGCAATGTAATCATTGTAAAGAAATGGGACACTATGCCAGTGAATGTCCAGAGAAGAATAAGTATAAGGAGATTAGCCAAGTATGGTGCAACAACTGCAAAGAGCTAGGCCATTATGTAGCAACTTGCCCACAGAAGATACGTGATGAACTCAATCTTATCACATGTTACAATTGTGGTAACCAAGGACATTATGCAAGCAATTGTCCAGAAAAGATGAAGCACAAGATAAACAAGCCTATGAGGGATCTCAGCCTTGTCACATGTTTCAAGTGTGGAAACAAAGGACACTATGCAGATGTTTGCCCCGAGAGATTTCAACAGGATTCCAAGAAGGCCAATATGTATTCTAGTTGGGAATTTTTTAAGGGTGGTAGTACCCTAGATGTTTTGAACCACCCCTAGCCTCCCCAAATCTCGGGACGAGATTTATTTTAAGGGTGGTAGCCTGTCACATCCCAAGATTTTCCAAATCTTGTAATGTGAAAAATAAAATAAACAAAATAATTTTTTGTTGAAAATCAGGGTGAAAAGAAACTTTTGTTTCTAAAAGGAAACTTAAAATCCCATCTTGAACAAACTTTGATAAAAGTTTGAATCCAACAAAAATCCAAATCAAGTGAAATGCATTCCTCAATGAATATATCTGGAAATTTAAACATTTGGAAATAAAGCCAAACCCTAAACCCTAATGGAATAAAAATCATTTCCAAGTTATCTCCAAGCCTATGGATTTGATCCATATAAAAATTTGGTCAACAAACATTCTCAAATGATCAAGAAAGACAAATAGAAATATTATAAGGCCATATAAATTGGATTCAATTAAATTGGAGCCATAAATAAAATCTTATGAATTTAATAAGATAAGAAATTGAATTCCCAAAGCTAATAAAGAACCTATCTAGAAACTCATACTAATTGGTGAGCAAATAATCCTAAAGATCTTTAAAAGGATAAATAAATATCAAACAAGATTTCACAAATTGGAATCACCAAGTTTGGATCTCTAAATAAAAAGATATGGATTTTATAAGATAAAGAAAGAAATATTAATTAAAGAATATTTAAAGACCAAATCAAATCTTGGCCAAATCATAAGCAAATGAAATGAATGTAATCCAAATCCAACTAAAATAAAAGGATAAAGAATTTTCCAAATAAAATAAAATGGCAATAACCATTCTATCCCTATCTTATTAAAGACAAATCCAAATTTTAAATGATTAATAAATCTTATTAAAAGGCTTTTCCAAATAATTCAAGCATCTTTTTAAGTAAAAAAAACGTACTGAAAAGATTTGGAATGTTTAAAAGAATTTAAATGGTGTTAGAAACATTATTAAAACCTATTTGATATAATACAAGGACCTACTTGAATAATTAAAAAGACCCAAAAAGGAATTAAATAAATTCCAAAAATTGACATCAGATTGTACTACCAACCAGTATTTAAACCTACCCATTATTTGGCAATATTTTGAATTCAAATGAATGCTTAAATTGACCAAACAAAACCAAAACAGAATAAAAGAAAAAGAAAAGGAAAAACAGAAACAGTAGAAAAAAATGAAAGAGACGACCCAACCCAGCAAGCCCAGCCCACTGGCCCAGTTAGCCACCTCTCTTTCTCTCCCGCAGAAAACGATTCGCACCCACATTTGAACCCACGAGGCCGCTGACAGATGGACCCCATCGCACCCCTTCTCTCTCTCGCTGCCAGATGACCCCACGCCCACGTCACCGTCTTCAACCCCGCGACGACCTCGCCCCTCATTCCTCCCTGGCCGTTTCTACCGTTGAAGGCTCGAGTAAATTCGCCATAACGCTGCGATGAATCCGCTCTGCAACCGCGCCTTCTTAATCGCCAACCTTCACTCTCTCATTCCCCTCTGTCACCTCACCCTAGCGCACCCCCAGGCTGCCAAATTTTCCCCTGCACCACCCTCTGTTCCGACACTCTCCGACGACGATTCCGGCAGCCCCTCCCCGCCCCTTGCCCCCTAGACCACTCTCACCTGTTTCCCAGACCCTGGCGCATCTCCCCGTAGCTCCAACTCGTCCCTGCGCACCCCAGAACATCGGCAACGACGATGAACAGTAGCGCCACCGCTTGCCATTTCCTCCGGCGAGATTTCCTGGTAAGCTCGAGCCACCCAGGTGCTATTCAATGATACTCGCATGTTCCCTGGTACCGTGCGCGTCTAACGCACCTCGTATTTTGCTTTGGCACGCCTTGTAGCCCCGCCCCCGTCGACTACCGTACGAACCCGAGGCGCAGCTCCACTCCGGCGAGCGATTCCGATCACCTCCATGCGCCCCTTCGCCAGCCAGTACCACCTTGAGCTTCCCCAAGCTTCGGCGAACACGGTGAGCCTGCTCCTCTCTTGCGCCTCTGTATCACCGGCGACGACCTCGTCTGCCGCCGATTAAATGGTCAAACGCGTAGCGACCGTAGGATTCTGATCCGACGGACGCGATAGAAAGAGAGCGAAGGGGTGAGTAGCATCTCTGCACCGTACGATATGACTTAAATCTAACGGCTGCGATCGCACGATCCAACCGAAGCGGTATCGACGAATAGAATCACGCCGCGTGTCACAGAGTCAGATTTAAAAACAGGATTTGATCTATTTGTGAGTCAATTTTGTAAAATCTATAACTTTTAATCTACACGTCCAATTTTTGCAAACTTTATGTCAATGGATTCATAAAAACAAACCCTAGCCAACCATGCACTTTGTTTAGTAAAAAGCTTCTGTTAAAATGTTTGTTTTTGCAGAAACTTGTGTATGCATGTTTAGGATATAAAAATTGTTTTAAAATGATTTTGAGGAAAAATCTTTTGCAAATGGTGTGTTTTGAACCTACTGACCATAGGAAACAAATTGTGGTTTCAAAAATGTATTTGGTGAAACAAAAGAATGAATCTTTGATTTAAACCATTTCTAGTCAAATAAAAATATGGTTTGCTTATTAATAATGGTTTTGGAAGAAAACCTTTGAGAAATGTTTTGGAAATAATCTCTCTGACCCTAAAGACGAAGTTTTGTGATTTGAAAACATATTTTGTGAAACCTATAAAATTTTTCCTTATTAAAAACATTTCTACACCACATAAAATGATACCTTGTTCTAAAAATGGTTTATGAAGTAAAACCTTTTGCAAATGGTTTTGCCACTTTATAAAATGACCATTAGGTGTTTTCAAATGTTTATGAACCATTAGAAACCACTTTTTCAAATAAAACAATCTTTAGCATACTTGCATGCATTGTTTTGTTATTATTATTTTATGTAATGAATTGCTTGAATGGTAGATTGAAATATTGTTGCTTGATTGAATTGTATTGACTTGAAGTGTGTGAACATTGCAAAGATCAAGGAGTGAACTTATACCCTCTACCAAAAAGGCAAGTGATGCTTCATACTTTTGTCCCATTATTTTCACTATGCATTAGTGGTATTTTTAAGTAGGACTTGAATGGAATTTTTGCTAAGTATAAACCATGCTATGGGAAAACCTAGTAGATGAAACCTTAGTAGAAATTTCCTAAGTTAAGATTCCTACTACTATCATGCTTAGCTTAGCTAATAGAAAACAAGGGTGGAATATATATTCATGCTATGGAAAAATTTCTAAGTCTGAGGACTTGTGTTTTTGTTTAATAAAACAACTAAGTGAATGAATCACCTGGGTGGAATGGAAGGAATGGTTTGTGTTGAGTGGTCATGCAAGTACAGTATGCTGGGGGAAACTTGGGCTTCACCAAGTCCAGCATGCTGGGGAAAACTTGGTGTCTCACTTGTGGATGGCCACCCAGGAACAAAGAGATTTGAGATGTCAAATGTTGAGAAGCTTCAAGTGCAGCCACTTGGCATTATGGGCTCTGCCTGGATCATATAGGTTGCAATAAATTAGCAAAATGGACAGTTGGTGGTAGGGGTTTGATAGGTTGGAACGCGTCCATTCTGGTCTAAGGAAAGGCTTCTGAAAGATCTTGTCTTGGGAAACCAAGTCTTGTGGGGATAGTGCACCACCTCTGCAGAGTGTAAAATCTAAGTACTTAGCCATGTCCCTAGTAAAGAACAATTTGAACATCAAGACATGGAAGCAATCAAGAATCTCATCATCCAAATTTCTAAGTTAAAAACTTGTGGTTGAACAAGGGTTTAAGGTTCACTAATTTCTATTGGTGGTTCCTTGGGTATTTTGTCAAACAAAAACTTAGTGTTTTCAAATGTTAAGGAAAAATCTATTTTGAGCAAAGCAAGCCTAAGCTCCACTTAGCCAAATTCATATAGATGATAGACTCCACTATACTACCATAGTATCACTTGCCAATACAATTCAAATGTATTGACCCTTGTGGCTGTAACTTGTTATGTTGCAGGTTTGATTGATATTAGTGAAGTTTAATGATTAGGATTACAAGTCTACAACCAACATGTCTGCCCGTGGCACTTTGAAGATGAAGGACCCCATGCTATTGTTATATTCTGCTGCATTGTAATGAGATAGCCAAATGAGCTATGTAAGATGTAATAAATTATGTTATTCCTGGTTATAAAGTTGTATTATGACCTTTGTTTCTTGATATTACATCTTAACTTTGGATGCTAGCTATTGATCCAGGGACTAGCATTGTAAACACAGGGATCTCTACCTTATTAAAGGTTGGGAACTCTTACATGAAGGAACTCGAGGAGCAAACAATAGCACGGTTCCTCAACGGTTTGAGCCGCCCAATACGCAAGATAGTCGTTTTCCAACCTTACAAGACTCTCATGAACCTTCTTCACCAAGCAACCAAGGCCGAGCGCCACTTGCAAAAGGAACATGCTTATGAGAAGCAAAGGGCGTACTTTGCTTCAATCAACTCGAGTAGACCCTCCAAGACAACAAACCAAGCAACAAGCTCCTCCAAGCAATCCAAGACACCCATGGCATCCTCCTCCAACACAACAATGGAAAGTCAAGTAGTTTGCTACAAGTGTGGAGGAAAGGGCCAAAAGTCTTATGAGTGCATCAACACAAGAGTCATGCTAACGGATGAGAACGGCGCAACATACTCCGTGAGCGAAGATGAATTTGAAGCTATGAACCAAGCCGCTATCACAAAAGATGCCGCAATGCAAGATGAGGACACGCTTCTTTGTGAACATGATCCAAGCCCCTCACTTGTCATTGCCTAAGTCTTGATGACCAATTCCATCCCTAGAGAGGACCAACGCCTCAACATCTTCCAAACCCGAGCTGGAATTGATGGCAAGTCCATAAAAGTTATCATTAATGGAGGAAGTTGTCACAACCTTGCGAGCATCAATCTTTGTGAGAAACTCAAGTTACCATACATGGAGCACCCTCATCCCTATCATGTAAAGTGGCTTGATGACAATGACACCATTCAAATCAAAAACAAGGTCAAAGTCTCCTTCAAGATTGGTCCATATCAAGACACCGTCGAGTGTGATGTCGTGCCTATGACTGTGTGTCACATGCTCCTTGGAAGGCCATGGCAATACGACAAGGGCGCACTACATGATGGTACATCCAACCATTACTCCTTTAGGTGGAATGACAAGACATTGGTGATACAACCTATGACGCCAAGCCAAGTTATCACTTCCAACATGACGTCGTTGCCCAAGATAAAACAAGCTAAGGACCCTTGTGAGATGAGTGGTGAGAGAGTGATCCACCAACACGTGCGTGAGTGCTACAAGCCCCAAATGAGTGGAAAAATCATGAGTGTCGCACCGCATGCCACCTCACATGAGAAGAGTGATTTGAGTGTACCCAATACTAACAATCCTTCATACAACTCTTTGTCCTTGTTGTCAGTTTTGCAGGATACACAACCTCACCCACCACCTACAAGGAACACGTTACAAGATCTCCAACCACATCTTGATGACAAGCTCAACTTCAAGATCTTCAACCAATTTGAACAAGGCTACGACACCAGAGATCCAACAACATACAATCTCAAGACCATGTGCACACCTCTCTCCCTATATGATGATGGAACTTCATCGAGGACGACTCGTTTTGAAGCGGGGGGAGATGATGCAGCCCAGCACTTGGCATTCACCATTGGTCCACACCATGCTACATCAACGACACCCTCAAAGGTTAACTCATTCCATATCTCACCCTCCTTTGGTTATCATATGAATGGAATCCTACTTGAGACAAGTGCCCATGCTATGACCATGCCCATGACCATGACACCGAGAGGAGATGACAAGAGGACCCCAGAAACCAAGACCCCCAAGCAAGAGGCCTGGAAGAGAAGACGCAAGAAGTTGCGGACGCCAGACCGGAGTCTCCGGCCATCACACCAGAGTCTCTGGCCATCACACCAGAGTCTCTGGACTACACCGGAGTTTCCGGACCGTCCTCCGGTCCGGACCCAGGAACCAACCCCGGGACAGCCAGAAGCCCCCTTCGGAGACGGGTCCGGAGATTGACCGGAGTCTCCGGTCCAGACCGGAGTCTCCGGACCCAACACCGGAGTCTCCGGCCTGCTCGACGCCAGGCATGTTAAGGCCTTTTCGGCATGGCCCATGTAACGCCCAGAACTCCCTGTTTATGTCTATTTTGCCCCTAGCTCGTGGCTGGCCTATATATAAGCCCCCACCCCCTACTTGAAACCCTAGAGTTGATGATGAATGAAGGCTTGTGCCTAACCCTAGATGGTAACCCCTCTCTATAGTTAATCTATGAGTTGTACAAGGCCTTGGAGTTCGGTGTTCGTCTCCAAGTCGCCAAGACCCTCCTCAAGTGTTTGGTCTCTCCTCATCAAGGATTCTAATAGTGCTAGGTCTCTCCCCTTTGGGATTCTACTTGGTTGCTACTCTCTCCTTTGATTTGGATTCTATCATCCGCTTGCCGATCTCTCCTTTGGTGATTCTACCTAACGGTCTCTCGCCGAGGATTCTATTGGATTGGTTGTTCGAGCCAATGGGAGCAAATCGAATCGGGTTGTGTTTGCGTGCGTTTGTATCTTTACCTTGCGTTTGCGTTGTGTTCATCATGTTCATCGAGTTCCCCCTCACTCCCCGCCTCAAATCCGTGAAGATCGGGCCACCCTAGGGTCAATCCTACAAGGGATCCCATATCAAAATGTGCAGCAATGGCTAGAATTATCCGTATAGATTTAAGCATCGCTACGGGCTAGAAAGTCTCGTCGTAGTCAACTCCTTGAACGAGTCGAAAACCTTTTGCAACATGTCGAGCTTTATGGATGTGAACATTTCCATCCATATCAATCTTCTTCTTATAGATCCATTTGCACTCGATGGCTTTAAAACCATCAGGCAGGTCAACCAAGTTACAAAATTGATTGTCACCCATGGACTCTATCTCGGATCTCATGGCGATCAGCCATTTCTCAGAGTTTGGGTCCACCTTCGCTTATGCATAGGTCGCAGGCTCATCATTGTCTAACAATAATAATTCCCGCGCTTCGTGGAGCCTCGTCCAACCACGGGTTCCTCAACTTGTTGTGCTACAATAGCATCACTCGTAGAAGCATCCCCAACTGGCTCATCTTGAACTTCTTCAAGTCGCACCGACCTTCCACTTGTTCCCTTTGTGAGAAACTCTTTCTCTAGGAAAACACCACTACGAGCGACAAACACTTTGCCCTCTTCTCGGTTGTAGAAGTAATACCCTAAGGTTTCCCTCGGATATCCCACGAAAATGCACTTATCCGATTTGGGTGTTAGCTTGTCCGACTGAAGCCGCTTGACAAATGCATCACAACCCCAAATCTTTAGAAAAGACAAACTAGGATTCTTTCCAGTCCACATCTCATATGGTCTCTTAACTACGGATTTAGATGGTACCCTATTAAGTATGAAAGCTGTCGTTTCTAGAGTGTAACCCCAAAATGACAATGGCAAATCCGACTGGCTCATCATTGATCGAACCATGTCCAATAGTTCGATTACGCCATTCGGAGACCCTGTTCCTTTGAGGCGTTCCGGGCGGCGTAAGTTGTGGAACAATTCCACAACTCTTAAGATGATCGCTAAACTCGTGACTCAAATATTCACCTCCACGATCAGATCGCAAGGCCTTTATTTTCTTGCCACGTTGATTCTCTACTTCACTCTGAAACTCCTTGAACTTTTCAAAAGTTTCAGACTTATGCCTCATCAAGTACACATAACCATATCTACTGAAATCATTAGGAAAAGTAATGAAGTAGTGATATCCTCCTCTGGTTGTCGTGCTCATTGGTCCACATACATCAGTATGTATGAGTTCCAAAAAGTCTGTCTCTCTCTCGGGTAAACCCAAAAAAGGTGATTTGGTCATCTTTCCAAGTAAACAAGCTTGACATGTCTCGTATGATTCAAAATCAAAGGAAGTTAGAAGACCATCACCATGGAGCTTCTTCATGCGCTTTTCACTTATATGCCCCAAACGACAATGCCATAAATAGGTGGGACTCAAATCATTAGGCCGAAGCCTTTTAGCACTAACATTGTAAACAGATGCATCATCAAGATTTAAAATAAATAACCCATTCACAATGGGAGCATTAGCCATAAACATATCATTCTTAGAGATTACACAACCATTGTTTGCACTCGCGAATGAATAACCATCCCTCATCAAACATGAAGGTGATAAAATGTTTCGACCCATACTAGGAGTGTAATAACAATTATTCAACTCCATAATAAATCTTGACGGAAGGTGAAGTTGCATCACGCCCACGAACAATGCAGCAACCCTTGCTTTATTTCCGATGCGAAAATCCACTTCGCCTTTCTGCACTTCTCTAGTCCTTATTAGCCCCTGCATCGAATTGCAAATATGAGCAACCGATCCGGTATCAAATACCCAAGATTTAACATAGGAATCAGTGAGAAGAATGTCCACAACATTTACAACAAGCATACCTGAGTGGGAAGTACTCTTACTTCCACTCTTCTTAAAATAAGCCTAGTACTTGCTGCAGTTTCTTTTCTGGTGGCCATGTTCATGACAAAACAAGCACTCAGTGTCATCTATAGGTCCAGCCTTTTGCTTGGGTGCAGACTTAGGGATCATATCCTTAGCCTTGCCCTTCTTCTTCCAAGAAGTACCCTTTTTCTTGAAGCTAGGCTTGTTCTGCATAGCCATCACATGGCTATGCCCTGCACTCTTCTTCATGTCACTTTCTGCTGTTTTAAGCATCCCACATAATTCATTAAGGACCTTATCCACCCCATGCATATGGTAGTTCGAAATGAACTGCCCATAGCTGGATGGAAGAGATGCCAAAATGAAGTCAGTGGCCAACTCTTGGCCTAGTGGAAAACCAAGTTTTTCCAAAGTCATCAGAACCAACCATTTTGATCACATGGGGGCCTACAGCTGCTCCCTCTGCTAGCTTGCATTCGACAAAGGACTTGGCAACATTGTACCTCTCAGTCCATTGCCTGATCTTGGAACATGTCCTTAAGCGCGACAATCATATCATACGCTTCTTGATCCTCAAACTTCTTTTGGAGTTTAGGTTCCATGCATGCAAGCATAAGACAGCTAACCTCAAGAGAATCATCACATTCTCTCTTGTAGGCATTCTTTAGGGCAGCAGATGCATTATCAGCAGGTTCATCGGGGATTGGGGTATCCAAAACCATTTCCTTTTTATCAGACCTGAGAACAATTCTCAGGTTACGGACCTAGTCCGAAAAGTCTGTTCCATTTAGTTTATCTTTGTCAAGAATCAAACGCAAAGAAAAAGGTGATGTAGTGTTCGGTGCCATTGATCTACAACAGAAAACATGCAAAATACTAAGCCATGTAACCATGAAAGAGTAAAACATATTAAAAAATTTAATATCATATACTCCCACTTAAATCAATATCCCTTTATTGATACTAAGTGATCCAAGATCCACAATTAACAAGTCGACTAGTGAACTTTAGCATCACTGCAAGAAGACAAGGTAAATCGGTAAGCAACACTTGCTAATCATATCACATATGACTCTTGTTGTTGGGTGACATCTCTGTCAAAACTAGCCGCCCAAACTTTATGCCTCAAGGTCCTTAACTGTTAAGATGACTTTGTTAAGCTCACCAACCCTTATGCGTGTAGGTATCCGATACAAACCCATCCAGCCAAGGAAAACCACGGCACCCTAATTTCATAGGCCCACCAACGATTGTACATGGCATAGGATGGTGCAAGGCTTGGTTGGGAGGGCATGGTTAAACTTAAACTTTCTGAGGGATCGTTCTACTTCTATCATATAAGCATGCATAGTAGTAAAACACATAAGAATAACATTCACATAGATGTGACACAGTATGGCCCATTTTCTCATGGTGATCTCCATCGCCATAGAACCTGTCCACCATGATGATCTCCATCTTAATGTTCCATGTGAGCCATCTTCCAGGTGATTAGTCCTCCAAGAACTAATACAAGCTATTACTCCTAACAACTAGTAATAAAAATTACACAGTATTGTGATCATCACAAGTTGGCACGTAGGCCATTACAATAAATGACAACACATATGGCTCCAGTCGTGTTGCCCTACTCATGACACGCACGTCATGCAAAATTTCATACATGCATCAAATACATATATGGGCCATACTGATCACATACATCCTGCAAAAACAAGTTATGCATAGAATCGCATTCTACCGGATCATGTGACATCGCAGCACCTAGTTACCTTAATGAGATACAAAAAGGGGCTACGATTGAGGGGGGTCTAGGGGGTCTGCCCCTGCGGGGTTCGAAGGGGTAGCGCCCCTCGCGGTATCATATTAATCGCAAATCAAATTTACCATAAACCGACTCCTCTCCCGATTCAATCAAAACTCCTTTGATAACGGTACATCGATTTTAGATCTAGGTTCTGATTCGATCAATCATATTGATCTTAGTGTGATTCAACAGGATTTATGTGTCACTGTCTACCCTGATGGCAGAAACCGACCGGTAGGGGTAAGTCGTTCGACAATCTCAGAATCACGATCACGGAAAGCAAGATCATAGATCAATCCTGAACCACCGCCATATAAACGATCACATCATTCATATCAATCTGCATATCACCATATGAAAACATCCCGATCCTATAACTGAACAGCATCGGCTCTGATACCACTGAAGGGATACGGGTAGGCTACACTAGCGCAAATCAAAATTTTCTACCGCGTAAACCAGGAGTACTGTTGTCATAGATCACGGGATTACCACTAGACGCGCAGTTGCGGAATTGATGAAGCGCGTCGAGGCAGTGCAGACGTTCCACGTCTCCTCCTTGTTCTTGTCCCACGAGCATCTCCCCTTGCGTGGCTCGTCCAAGTGCCACAGATGCCGCACCTCCAAGCTATCCACACGTGCAGGGTGGAAGTGTTAGACGCCGGACTTCTAGGTCCACGCGTGCAACACAGGCGTGAGGTGTGGCGGCTGGGTGGAATGGTCTGAGGTCTCCCCTTGGTCATCTCGCCCCACCCTCTCTTATATAGTCGTCCCTAGTGGGCTTCAACATTAGCAGCCCATTGGTAGCCTAAGCCTGGTCTAATCCAGATCCAATCCTCATTAGGCTTACAGCCCCTTAAGTGTGTGACCCTATAGGTTCATATACGTGTAGACATGACACGAATACACTTATTCTATCAATAGTTGGTAGCAGTCTCTAGCAAGACGTGCCAACTCCTAAACACATACAAAGATCATATCAGACGAACCATCACAAGGTTTAGTACATGTCTTTCCCTTTGCCTCACGATATTTGGTCTAGCTCCAAGCTGACCTCTCTTTCTCGATACCGTAACTCGGAATCCCTTTACTAGGTTAACTCTTAACCTTATGTTGCACGGCCATGCATTTCTGCATCCGATCACTCGAGGGGCCCAGAGATATCTCTCTCAAGTAGAGAGGGGAAATCCCATCTTGATTGACCATGCCTTCCAGCATGTTTTAGGACAAACCCGAAAGCTACATTTATAACTACCCAGTTACGGAGTAGCGTCTGATAACCCCAAAGTAGGTCGATCCACATCTCAAGTACATGCGACAATCTCAGGTATAAGGACAAAACGTACACGATGTGTAGAGAGAGAGCTGCAACTAATTGCCAGTCTCAAGTTGGGTCAGTCCAACCCCATAACATGTGTCCACATGATTGGTTTGACATCTCCATGTCTATGACTTGCAAAACATAGTCATCAACCAATCGATGTGCTAGTCTAATATTCACGTGTGTCCTCACATGAACTCTGACTAGGGACAACTATTAAATAACCATACAAGTAAAGAGTTTCACAAACAATTCACATAATTGCCAATCAATACAAGTTGCCTGATATGGATATTCAAGGAACATTACAATAACTCATGGATACATATGAAATATAATCATCTCTATGATTGCCTCTACGGCATATTTCCTTGTAGACAGTTGTTGGGCCTCCAAGTGCAGAGGTTTGTAGAACAGCAGCAAGTTTCCCTTAAGTGGATCACCCAAGGATTATCGAACTCAGGGAGGAAGTGGTCAAAGGTATCCCTCTCAAGCAACCATGCAATCAAGATACAAGAAGTCTCTTGTGTCCCCAACATACCCAATACACTTGTCAGGTCTATAGGTGCACTAGTTTGGTGAAGAGATAGTGAAATACAAGTGGTAACGGTGCCAGAAAATAGCTTCTGACTTGTTATTGACGTGGGGGAGACTAAAGGCAAACTGAAATAAAGATGGAAGCAAGCAAACATGCAACAGATCTAGTTGTGAATGGTGTTTCAATGTTTATAAACAAGGCCTAGGGATCATACTTTCAGTAGTGAACACTCTCTCATATAAATATCCTCTCTTCATGATACTACTCTCCGGTTGGACACTCTAATCCATGGTAGGGATATAATAGCACTCTTCAAAGTCCGCCTTTCCAATCTAGATAACCCCACACTAACACCCTGAGCACTAGATGGTTCCAACAAACACCACAATTTCATAAAGACAACCAACTCAAAATATACTCATGATGAATATATATGTAACCTAGCTTAAGTGACACACACGGTGTGCATGCTGTCACTTTCACACACGTGGGGAAAAGCATAGATCTATTAAAGCATGATGAGTATTTATGTAGACTCTAGCATAAGTGCCAGCATGGCGTGCACGCTGTCACTTTCACACACATGGGGAGAGCAGAGATCTATTGAAGCACTTGAGTAGCAAGGTAGATCTACTAGATTACAAATCTCATGACCACAACAAGATCATTCATAGAGAGATGTGAACACATAGCTACCGGTAGAGCCCTTAGCTTCGAGGAAGAACTACTCCCTCCTCATCATGGGAATCAGCAACGGTGATGGAGATGGTGGTGGAGATCGATGGAGATGGCTCCGGGGGCACTTCCCTGTCCCGGCAGGGTGCCAAAACAGAGACTTTCTGTCCCCCAAATCTCCCCTTCGGTGGCAGCGGCACTGCGGAACTTTTCTTGGCTTTCTGGTCGATTCTTTAGGGTTTCTGAGTCGGGGGCTTCTTATAGGCGCAGGAGGCAAGGTCAGTGGGGGTCTAGGGGGGCCACGCCCCCTATAGGCGCCATCAGGGCTGGCCAGTGCCTGGGGGTGCGGCCACCCTGGTGCCCTGCTCTGTCTCTACTTCGTGGTTTCATGTTACTCCGGGAAAAATAGGAAGATTGGCTTTTGTCCCATCCAATTCCCAAAATATTGATTTTCTGCCTTTTCTGGAACCAAAAACAGAAGAAAACAGTTAACTGGCACTGTGGCATCTTGTTAATAGGTTAGTCCAGAAAAACATATAAAAATACTTCAAAGTGTAGACAAAGCATAAGACAAATGATACAAAACAAGCATGGATCATCAAAAATTATAGATACGTTTATGACGTATCAACACCCTGCGAGGTGCAAAACGCTCTCTGGTTGGCTTGTGACTATATAGGGCATCCCGGTTTTGAGGGGATTAACCTCATAGGGTAGGAACTTGTACCGGAGAGGGCATCCGGAAGGTCTTGACCGGTTATTCGACCCACGATCGGTGTAGATCAGGGATGGGTAATCGGATGGTGTGGGTATAGTGTACAACCTCTACAGAGTGTAAATCTATTCGAATATACGAGTCCTCGGTCATGGACGGTTGTGCTGGCGGCTGTACAACGGTGATGGTTTTGATTTCAAAAAGCACTTCGGAAAAAGCAATGGCCTGGAAATGTTTTGACCATGAGATGGTCGGGAAAAGGAGGAAGGAGTTTGGTCATGAGATGACCGGAAGGAAAAACAAATGGGTGACCCAATCCTAGTGTTTTCTTAAAAACTTTTCAAAAAGGTTTTCAAAATGTTTTACAAAGTTTTTCAACAAAGATATAAAGATATGCTATTTCTACAAGAGAAACTAGTTTATAGAAGAACCTCTCATGGAGCCACCCTACCACGGCCATATTGCATATCCTTTATTACTGTTCTCTTAGGGTGGTTTGCGAGTACATTCAAAGTACTCACCAGCATTGTCCCTGGCTATTTACTTGGCCAGACTTTTCAGAAGAAAGAGGAAAGATGGATATGCTGACGTCTATGCGAGCTAGGTCGTCTCCCCAATCAGTTGCCTGTAGGTTAAGGCATGACATGGGCTCTGCGCTTGAAGAATTCTGCTATTGATGTTGTATCGCCATAATGGATAAATGTAAGTACTTGTATTCGTTAATTATGGATGTTGTAATGATACTTGTCGGTTATGATCACGGCTCACTAATCATGGGAACATGAATTACAGGCATAACGGGTATTCTCGAACCGTAAATCCGGGGGTGCCACAGATGGACTATTATGACATAGTATATGTGTTGGAGATATGCCCAAGAGGCAATAATAAAGTGGTTATTATCATATCTTCATACTTATGATAAATGTTTACATACCATGCTATAATTGTATTAACCGGAAACATTAATATTTGTGTGATTTGTAAACATAAAAGAGTCCCTAGTAAAGCCTCTTGTTAAACTAGCTTGTTGGTTAATATATGATCATGGTTTCCTGATCATGAACATAGAGATGTTATTAACGACATGGTCATATCATTAGGAGAATGATGTGATGGACATACTCCTGTAGTTAAAGCGTAGCATAAAGATCAAGTCATTTAATATAGTTCATTTGCTCTAAGCTTTCTGATACATAGTAACCTAATTCCTTCGACCATGAGATCATGTTAATCACCATCATCGGAAGCATGCTTTGATGACATCAAACACCACACTGTAACAGGGTGGCTATAAAGGTGGCATTGAGTATTCGGAAAGTATGGGTTGAGGCACATGGATCAAGAGTGGGATTTGTCCATCCATATGACGGATATATATACTCTAGGCCCTCTCGGTGGAATATCATCCAATTAGCTTGCAAGCATGTGACTGGTTCACAAGGGATCACATACCACGGGAACAAGAAAAGAGTACTTATCGGTAACGAGGTTGAACTAGGTATGCAGAGATACCGACGATCAAAACCTCGGATAAGTAAACTATCATGAGACAAAGGGAAATTGGTATCATATGTAAGTGGTTCATTCGATCACAAAGTAATCGTAGAAATATGTGGGAGCCATGTGAATTTCCAGATTCCTCTATTGGTTATTGATCGGAGAAGTGTCTCGGTCATGTCCGTATAATTCACGAACCGTAGGGAGACACACTTAGGGATTCGATGTTGTTGAGTAGTTATGGAATGATGAGTAAGATACCGAATGTTGTTCGGAGTCTCGGATGGGATCCGGGATATCACGAGGAGATCCGTAATGGTCCGGAGAGTAAGATTCATATAAGGAAAGTCCTGTTTCGGGGTTGGAGAATGATTCCGGTGTTTTCATCGGGAATGTTCTAGAAGGTTCCGGAAGGTCCGGCACTCCGGAGGGGAAGGGTACATGAATGTGTCATAACAAGTTGGAATGGTTGCATCATGTACTAGGTGTCATCGCTGAGCAAAATAAAGGGATAAATCAAATCCTAGTTTGAAAAGTCAAACGCCAATTTGAAAAGTCAAACAGCAAGTTTGCTTGGTGGAGGGAGAGTAGGAAACCTACTTAGGGAGGAAGTCCTACTCCCTCCACCCGCCGTCCAAGGAGGAGGAGTTGGAGGAGGACTCCCTCCTCCCAACCACGCCTCCCTCCCACCTATAAAAGAAGGGGCAGGGGTGTTGTAACTACCTCGGTGAATTACGCTCTTAGTTACAAGCCTGGATGAACGGAAATGGTTAAAATAGTACGGTGGGGCCCAAATGCCACTCACAGGTAGACCTTTCGGCCGTCCTAACCATTTCCAAACATCGGGACAAGAACGAGCGGCGTAATCGGCAGGCGAAGGGATCAACTACATACACAAATGAGTATGTATGCAAGCCACCATACAACAGTCCTCAGAGCCATTCCATCTAAAAGAAATAGAAATATTGCAACGCCGTACGGCAAGATCCAAATATCCTAGATAGTTATAATAGGTTAGGATATCTCCTCATACATCAAACATCAGAGTATCAGGCGGAAGCGGAAAACAAGATCCGAGTACGGATAAGAAGCAAATCGGCATAAGATGCCCCATAAATAAACACATCCCGCCCACAGATCTCACGGATCCCCGTTCCCGGAATGTCTACACCGAGTGATCGTTGCCAACATCGTCCGTCTCCTCCACCCAGTATCCATCTTGCGAGTATACCTGTTCATCTGAATCAAACAATTTATCGTGTGAGACCCTAGGGGTACTCAGCAAGTCTTTATGCCTCTAAAGGGGACACAACCTGGGGTGACGCCATTGCAGCAAAAGGTAATAACAATTCTATAGATACTCGCTATCCATCCGCCTAACCAAGGATAGACGGATGTCCGTGAATTAATAACAACAGTTATAACAGTAATATTAACAGATCCATCCTCCTCCTCGCTTACCAACGAGGAAGCGGACGAAAAAAACCCCATCCGTTGGCAGTTTTATTATCCATTCCATGAGTGTTGCACTATTTACTAGTCAGGTACTTAGTCAAATTAAAAGCGGTACTTTAGTTATACTTGTCTATGATCGAGAAACTGTGCTCCAAGTCGTCCATAACCGTGGACACGGCTTTGAAAGATTTACCTGGGGGTGCACAAATAGCAACACACACTCGATCAACCTCGAAAACCAAATCAAAACCCAACGAGGCATTCACGACAAAGCGATCACAGGATTCAGAAATATTTCGGGGCCACCCCATTAAGCTACCCGCGAAGTTGGCCGCTCGAGACGGACTCAAGGTTTGCGTCAATGATCAAACGACCGGGAACCTGAAAGTGTGATCTGGCTTGTCGATACCGAAAACACTCCGCATCCAAAAGTACAGTGCTCCTCGCACAATCTTAAATAAAGCGATAAAGCATGGCATAAGTACAGATAGTAATAAAGCCCCAAACTACTTTGTGGCCCCAAGAAATAAGAATGAATCAAGCTCTGTCTGGGGTGTTCATAAGCCTCTCGGATGTGGATAGCGAATATTCAAGGAACAGGAATCAAGTACTCGGGGTCCCACGGACACAAGTGAGCATGAAAACCAAATAGCAGATATTGCTCACCGTGCCACTTTCATTAGTTATCCCATTACTACTCAAGTTAAGTTGTTTAGGTACCTCGTTATCCATCGACACTCACATACCCTACACATGCTGTTCTACGACCCGCATGGCTCAAACAACTCCTATAGTAATGGCTCATGGGATGGGGGAACCAGAGTCGGTGGGGTTTAAAAGTAAGTCTATGAAGTACTTGGGATTCGGTTTAATGCAATCGCGACTCCATGATGCAAGAATAAGATAGAGGCAATAGGTACTATATGTATGCAAGCATGTGGTAGTGCTTGCCGGCAGCTTGAAGCGAGAGAAGGATCCGGTAGTGCTCTGGGTTTCTTGATATATCCCCGCTCAAATATTCGGAGAAGAACCAAACAAACAAGGGTCAACATAAATAAAGTGCACAAGCATATGAATAAAATGCGACAAGCGAACAATCATGCCATGATGAATGATGCACAATTTGCATGGCAATAATGTAGCATGGCATGGGTGAGGTATGGAATACAAGAATAAAGCATTTTATGGTGTTTTAGTCACCTTTTATCCTCAAATAAGTTGCTGTATACTTTATATTTATATGATGCATGCTGCAATTCAGAACATGGAAAGCATAAACAGAAAGGTCTCGTCGAGCTGATCATTTTAGACATATCATTTGTCAAATTTGAAGTTATAAAACAAAAGTTATTAATTAATTACGGAAAAGGGTATTTATTTGTAATTTTGAGCAACTCGAAATTTAAAGTGTTCAAAATTTATTTTGAAGGGCAAATTTGAATTCCTCACATTTTTATGATTTCAAAACATATATTACATGTATTATTTAGATTTATAATTTTAAAGTTATTTAAAACAGATTTGAATTTGTATTTAAACATTTTCTAGAATCATTTTTGTTAAACAGATAAACAGTCATATTTTATACCCAGCCGTAGCTAGCCCCAGTCACGACGGTGGGCGATGCTGACTAAGCGAAACGCGCGACAGGACTTTTCTCACATGAGCTACTCTAGCCAGCAAGAATCACCAAGAGTTCGATGCGAGCAGACCTGCGCCGATGGTTGGGACGACGGTGACACGCCGGACCTGTGGATCATGGGTTGAGAACCGCAAAGTAGCGGTGCCTTTTTGTAAAACCGCACAGAGGCAGACAGGTGGGGTCGGCAGGAGCGCGGGTTGAGGAAACAAAACGGAAGGGGGGTTTTCTGAGAAAAAGCCACGCGGTACTGTTTTTCTTCCTGGGTTGTCTGACGAAACTGAAGACGCGAAACTAGGTGCGGCGGGGCTCGATCTGGCGACCTCGCGCGCGCGCGGCGGCGGCTACCGCTGCGGTGGCTTGGTTTGATGCTAGGATACGATAGCGCGGCCAGATGAAGGCTTACTGCGGCGCAACAGCGGAAACGCGAACGGCGAGCAGCGCGCCCAGAGCGTGTTCGGCAAAAGGATCTACGTGTCTAGGAAGCACGAGGCCGAGAGAGGTTGTCCGGGGGAACCAGGGGCTCACCGGGAGTGCGTCGGTGGGGTTGGTGCGACCGGGGAAGCAGCGGATCGGCGGCGTTGCTGGCGCACCCAGGGTTAGGGTTTCGGGTCGGCGTCGGCGTGCAGCGTCTGCGGGGGCGGTCTCCTTCTCGGCTCCGTGTACGAGGCGACGCAGAGTGCTCCTTCAGCCACCGCTGACAACCTCCTGCTCGCCTACGCCTCCTGGATTGATGGGAGATGGTGGAGACCGACGGTGGCCGGCGATGGGGTAGGTGGTTGTAGGGGAAGACAGGGAGGAAGGGAGTAGCCTGGGGAGATCTGGAAGCGGACGAGGAGACGTGAGAGGGAGGTAGATAGCAGAGGGAGAGGGGAGGGTGCCGTGGGGGAAGGTGGAGGAAAAGGTGGCTCGGTTGTCACCTTTCTCTCCCACCTCACGTGCTCGGGCAGGGCTCGTCCTGGGTGTGGCTGCAGCTGGGCCAGGGCGAGGACAGGGCGGAGAGGAGGCTCGGGTGGGGCAGCTGGCAGAGAGAAAAAGAGAGAGGAGGGAGAGGCTCGGGTGAGCTAGGGTTGGCTAGGGGAGAGGCTCGGGTTAGGGTTTGTGCTAGGGTTGGGGTAGGAGGGTAGCTCGGCCAGGGGGAGTAGGGTGGCTAGGTGGGGCCTGCATGGTAGGGAGAGGGGGCACCTCAGCATGGTGGAAGGAGAGGATGAGATGAGAGGGGGAGATGGGTGTAACTAGGGTAAGATTAGAGAGGAAACTAGGTTTAGGGTTTGGGTTAGCTAGGTTAGAGAGAGGAGAGGGTGATGGCTTAGGGTTTTAGAGATAAGGGTTGAATATGCCCACACATGGCTTGCATGGATGGGGGATGGTTGTAGGGTTTTAACATGAATCAAACAAGATCAAGCATGAAGAGTGGTAGAGAGAGAGATGGTGGTGAGGGGTAGAGAAGATCCCTAAAAGAGAAAACCCATTTAACCCAAGAGAGAAACAAATGGCTAAAGTGGTGGTACTCTTGCATGGCCCATGCAAAAATAATAAATGCCTTGGTTAAATTCTTGTGAAAACAAAAATAATAGCATGGCATTATTCTTATGCATTCCCAAGAAGTGGAATAAAGGCCAAGCAAAAGAATTTATAGAATTGGATCCACCCTATCTCCCATGAGCTAGATTAAATACCAAAAGAAAATAAGATACAAGCTCATGGATAATGGGATGGTGGAATTATAAGGTGGTGAAAAGAAAGGGTGGTGGAGTAGAATAAAAGATATGCCCCCAACTCAACTTGGGCATTTAAACAATATATCAATAACCAAATACAATATCAAGAGGCAATTACAATTAATGATGCATGTGAGAGAAGATCCAAATTGAAAAGTTTTTTATATGATGCTCAAATGCAAGGTGGCATGATGACATGAGCATGATATAATTATGATGCAACAATTATATATAGGAAGTAGCCATTATCTTACTAGACCAAGTAGCATTACAATTGTTAGACAATTGGGATGCTACAACTCTCCCCCACTAAACAGGAATCTCGCCCCGAGATTCTAGGAAGAAGAAGAAGACTCAAAGAGGGTAGGATACTTGGCACGGAGGTCATCTTCACGTTCCCAAGTGGCTTCATCAACAGAATGGTGCGTCCACTGCACCTTGCCGAACTTGATGGACTTGTTGCGAGTCCTTCTTTCTGCGACTTCAAGGATTTTTGTGGGGTGTTCTTGATAAGACAGGTCTTCTTGGAGATTGTAATCTCATGGTCCACGGTCCTGCCGGGATCCTTGAAGCACTTTTTGAGTTGAGAGATGTGGAAAACATCATGGACCTTGAGTTTTTCCGGGAGCTCAAGTGCATAAGCAACTTCTCCTCTTCTTCCACGAATTTTGAATGGACCGATGTATCTAGGAGCCAGCTTTCCTTTGATACCAAAACGGTGCGTGCCTCTCATGGGAGTGACACGAAGGTAAACGAGATCACCAGGGACATACTCCATGTCCGTGTGTTTTCTGTCATAATTGCTCTTCTGGCGACTTTGAGCAATCTTCATATTTTCGAGAATGATGTGAACCTTCTCCTCCGCTTGAGTTACAATGTCGGGGCCAAACAATATTCTTTCTCCTGCACCCGACCAACCAATCGGAGTTCTGCATTTGCGACCATAGAGAGCCTCAAATGGTGCCATCTTTAGACTCTTCTGGAAGCTATTGTTGTAAGAGAATTCAGCATAAGGAAGACATTCTTCCCACTTCATGCCAAAAGAGATGACGCAAGCACGGAGCATATCCTCCAGAATCTGATTGATCCTTTCGACTTGTCCTTGCGACTGAGGGTGGTAAGCTGTGCTGAAGTTCAATTTTGTTCCCAAAGCATTTTGGAAACTTTCCCAGAACTTGGAAGTGAAGATGCTTCCACGGTCTGAACTGATCTCAAGAGGAACCCCATAGAGAGAGACAATTCTGTTGATATAGAGCTCAGCCAACTGAATTGCAGAAATTGTTTCCTTGACGGGAAAGAAGTGAGCCACTTTAGAAAGCATCAATGACAACAAAGATTGCATTGTTGCCCTTCTGCGACCTTGGAAAACCAGTGATGAAGTCCATCTCTACTTTCTCCCATTTCCATTTCGGGGGTTTCAATGGCTGTAGAAGACCGGAAGGTTTCTGATGGACAGCTTTAACTCTACGGCAGACATCACACTCCGAGACATACTTGGCACAATATCGTTTCAATCCTGCCACCAATATTGTGTTTTCAAGTCCATGTACATCTTTGTCTGCCGTGGTGGATAGAAAAGAACGAATCATGCGCCTCCTTGAGAACTTGCTCTCTCAAACCGGGTAGTTCGGAACAAACATCCGGTGTTCAAAAAAGCGTGCCTTGTTCATCGACGTGGAAGGACTCATACTTGGAAGCTGAAGGTTGGAGATGATCTTTTGGTGTCTGGATCACCAAGTTGAAAGGAGCGAACCTTTTCTTCCAAGAGAGGGTTGCGGAAGGTTCGAAGATACCCTTGATCCACAATTTCAAGGTTGAGTCGACGGAATTCCTCGCACAAGAGCGGCCGTTGTTCTTCCATCATGAGGTTCTTGACATAAGCTTTGGTGAGAGCATCGGCCATGACATTAGCTTTGCCGGTGTAGTTGATGGTCAAATCGAAATCATTGATTGCTTCAATCCACCTCCTCCGATGAAGGTTGAGATCAGGCTGTGTGAAGATATACTTGACTCTTGTGATCGAAAAGATTTCTAGCGGTTGCCCAGCAAGTAATGCCTCCATACTTTCAAAGCAAAGACAACTACTGCGAGTTCGAGGTCATGTGTAGGATAGTTGATCTCATGCGTCTTCAACTGTCGAGAGGCATAAGCAACAACTTGTTTTTCTTGCATAAGGACCACACCCAATCCTTGCAAAGATGCGTCACAGAATATCTGGAAAGGCTTGGATGTATCCGAGGAACCAAGATGTGTGGAAGTGAGCTTCTCTTTGAGTGTTTCAAAGCTTGCTTGACATGCAGAGTCCAAAGGTATTTCTTGCCTTTCTTGAGGAGATCGGTAAGAGGCTTCGCTATCTTGAAAAGTTCTGAGCAAGCGGCAATAACTAGCCAAACCAAGGAAGCTCCGGACTTCTTTGACATCTACAGGAGGAAGCCAGTCAACAATTGTCTTTACAGTTTCCGGGTTGACGGCAATGCCCTTGGCAGAGATGACGTGACCAAGATAGGTGACTTGAGGCAGCCAAAACTCACATTTGGAGAACTTTGCATACAAGCGGTTCTCACGAAGCTTGTTTAGGACACACAAGGTGTTCTTCATGTTCTTCCTTTGACTTAGAATAGACTAGGATGTCATCCAGATAGACCACAACGAACTTATCAAGATACTCCATGAAGACCGAGTTCATAAGCCTCGAGAAGGTGGCAAAGTGCGTTGGTGAGACCGAAGACATGACCGTGTACTCATACAGGCCATAGCGGGTGGTGAAAGCTGTTTTAGGAACATCTTCCTTGCGAATCTTGATTTGATGATAACCACTTCTCAAGTCAAGCTTAGAGAATACCACAGCTCCAGCTAGCTGATCGAAGAGATCATTAATCCGCGGAAGAGGATATTTATTCTTGATGGTTTTAGCATTGAGAGCCCGATAGTCAACACAAAGTCTATCAGTCTTGTCTCGCTTCTTCACAAAGAGGGTTGGGCTACCCCAAGAAGAAGTACTGTGTTGAATGAAACCCAACTTCTCTTGTTCATCAAGTTGACGTTTGAGTTCAGCCAACTCAGCAGGACCCATTTTATAAGGCCGCTTGGAGATAGGAGCTGTTCCAGGTTCAAGCTCAATTACAAACTCAACCTCACGATCCGGAGGCATACCTGGTAACTCTTCAGGAAAGACATCTGGGAACTCACAGACCACCGGAACACTCTGAATAGCTTCCATAGCATCAGCATTCAGAGCCGCCAAAGAGAAAAGCTGAATAGCAGGAGTCAGACTTGGAGAATAGACTATATGGCCTTCAGGAATTTTCAGAGAAACCGGCTCAAAGACAATCAACCACAGCTGCATTTGCTGTCAACCAATCCATGCCCAAGATAACATCAATGTCAGAATTGCCCAGAACAATTAAGGACGCCGAGAACGAAGAGCCACCAATCTCAATTTGGTTGTTATGGCTGATTTTAGAAGCTGCCATTGTTGCTCCAGGAGAAAGGACCATTAACCGCTTAAGGAGAGGATCCATAGCTAACTCATTCTCATTCGCAAATTTGTGAGAAACAAAAGAATGCGATGCACCAGAATCAAACAAAACTCATGCAGGGACTGAGTTAACGGAAAGCATACCCACCACAACTCCAGGTGCATGCTCAGCTTGAGCGGCGTTGACACAGTTGGCACGAGCAACAGTAGACCCGGGCTTGGTGTTGATGTTGAGAGCCCGAGGTGGTGGTGCACGAACCATAGGAGAGCTTCCCGCAGGTCTTGGAGGTGGTGGAGGAAGAGCTTTGTTGTTCATAGGACAGTTCCAGTGTTGATGCCCAGTGTTTCCACAAGTGTAACAAGCACCAGGTGGACGTGGAGCAACGTAGCCAGGGACTCCGCCAGGCGCTCCAGGGTAGTTGTGGTTGTAGCCCCAGGAGCAGCAAAGGAGGAAGTTTGGTGGCCTTGTCGCGTAGCTTGAAGGTCTTGGTGGAGCCGGGAGCAACGGTGGGGTGTTAGGAACCCAGACACGACGCTTAGAAGGAGTTGACATAGCTGAAGAGCTTGCTGCATCGCGGTTGTGTTTCTTTGACTCCTCAAACACTTGCCTACTTGCTTCTTCCTGCAGAGCTGTATGCTGAAGTTCTAGAAAAGACACCGGCCTTGCATGTGTGATTGCATATTTAATTGATGCATTGAGCCCTTGTCGGAACCTCTTTTGCTTCTTCTTGTCATCAGAGATCTCATCGCCACCATAACGAGAAAAGTTCATGAAGTTTCTGATGTAGTTATTGACATTGTCATTGCCCTGCTTGAGGTTGAGAAACACTTCCTTCATCCTCTCCATGACAATTTCTGACAGATACTGCTCTTTGAAAGCTCCAGTGAATTGTTCCCAAGTAGGCTGAAAACCAGTGTAGTTTGACTTGAGGTAATTCTCCCACCACAGAGCTGCATCTCCCTTCAGGAGGTGAGTGGCACATTTTCCCATTCTTGCTCAGGAACCAGTAACCTTGACATCTCACGCAACCAATCATCAGCATCAAGTGGTTGATCGGACACATCAAATTGACGTGGGTTGAACTTCAGGAAGCTTTTGATGTCTCCTCGCTTGGGAGGTGGAGGTAGCGGAACAAACTCATTCCTCCTGACACTTTCTTCAAAACGCTGCTGGTTCTGCTGCATTGCTGCCAAGGCATTGGCGATGCTTGACAACGCGGCCCCCAGTTCAGGTTGTATGTCCTCCTCAGAACGGCGTGGTGGTGCCATCCTGTGATTGATATAAAACACAAGTCAGTACTATAATGGAGAATAATAATAATCCAAAATAGTACCAAGATGGAATTAACCAAGATTAAAGGATACAATTTACTAAGATGATATTAAAATATCAACAAAGTTCAAAGCACCTAGAAGATATTAAGCATATCGCACACGACTGAAAAGGAGTGTGGTACACAACTTAACAAAGAAAAAATTTCCGCAAATTTCGGCATTAAAATACCAATAGATGCGCAAAATCACTTAACGAATCAAGATTAGTGACTCTACCAATTCAATATACAAGAGCGAATGATAAAAGTAGTGGTATGGTCGCGACTCCATCCCGCACTCAAATCATTACTCCGCACATGAATAAGTAGAACACGTATCCCAACACCTTCTTCTCAAGATGAACCTAAAGATTAGTGACTACGGAAACGAACACCCCAAACAAGATAACGTCGGATAACAAAGAGTAAGACAGATCGCGGCGGTATACAACGAATCAGATAGATCGCGTCGGTTTGCAAAAGCCTGTCGGTATGGAATGTACCAACAGTTGATAACCAAGAGGCAGATAAAGATAACATGTTAAATGCAACAGATAGACAAGGAATTACACACACACACACACACACTTTCTATGGTACTATGGAATCCCAGAACACGTGAATCCTAGTTTGAATTTTAAGAAGAGGATTGAAAACGTTACACTTCCTTACCAGAAAAGGGTGGGTGGGTGGTTAAGAAGAAAAGTGGAAGCAGTCCTACTCTCGCGTTTTGTTTTTCCCTAGTATACATAGCTACCAAAAATATTTGCTAGACTGACAACGACCATTTGGCTGAGACCCTGAAGGGCGGGATGGCTCTGATACCAATTGTAACTACCTCGGTGAATTACGCTCTTAGTTACAAGCCTGGATGAACGGAAATGGTTAAAATAGTACGGTGGGGCCCAAATGCCACTCACAGGTAGACCTTTCGGCCGTCCTAACCATTTCCAAACATCAGGACAAGAACGAGCAGCGTAATCGGCAGGCGAAGGGATCAACTACATACACAAATGAGTATGTATGCAAGCCACCATACAACAGTCCTCAGAGCCATTCCATCTAAAAGAAATAGAAATATTGCAACGCCGTACGGCAAGATCCAAATATCCTAGATAGATATAATAGGTTAGGATATCTCCTCATACATCAAACATCAGAGTATCAGGCGGAAGCGGAAAACAAGATCCGAGTACGGATAAGAAGCAAATCGGCATAAGATGCCCCATAAATAAACACATCCCGCCCACAGATCTCACGGATCCCCGTTCCCGGAATCTCTACACCGAGTGATCGTTGCCAACATCGTCCGTCTCCTCCACCCAGTATCCATCTTGCGAGTATACCTGTTCATCTGAATCAAACAATTTATCGTGTGAGACCCTAGGGGTACTCAACAAGTCTTTATGCCTCTAAAGGGGACACAACCTGGGGTGACGCCATTGCAGCAAAAGGTAATAACAATTCTATAGATACTCGCTATCCATCCGCCTAACCAAGGATAGACGGATGTCCGTGAATTAATAACAACAGTTATAACAGTAATATTAACAGATCCATCCTCCTCCTCGCTTACCAACGAGGAAGCGGACGAAAAAAACCCCCATCCGTTGGCAGTTTTATTATCCATTCCATGAGTGTTGCACTATTTACTAGTCAGGTACTTAGTCAAATTAAAAGCGGTACTTTAGTTATACTTGTCTATGATCGAGAAACTGTGCTCCAAGTCGTCCATAACCGTGGACACGGCTTTCAGAAAGATTTACCCTGCAGGGGTGCACAAATAGCAACACACACTCGATCAACCTCGGAAAAACCAAATCAAAACCCAACGAGGCATTCACGACAAAGCGATCACAGGATTCAGAAATATTTCAGGGGGCCACCCCATTAAGCTACCCGCAACAAAGTTGGCCAGCTCCGAGACGGACTCAAGGTTTGCGTCAATGGCTGTAAACGACTGGGAACCTGAAAGTGTGACTGGGCTTGTCGATACCGCGAAAACACTCCGCATCCAAAACAGTACAGGTGCTCCTCGCACAATCTTAAATAAAGCAGTAAAGCATGGCATAAGTACAGGATAGTAATAAAGCCCCAAACTACTTTGTGGCCCCAAGAAATAAGAATGAATCAAGCTCTGTCTCAGGGGTGTTCATAAGCCTCTCGGATGTGGATAGCGCGAATATTCAAGGAACAGGAATCAAGTACTCGGGGTCCTACGGGACACAAGTGAGCATGAAAAACCAAATAGCAGATATTGCTCACCGGTGCCACTTTCATTAGTTATCCCATTACTACTCAGGTTAAGTTGTTTAGGTACCTCGTTATCCATCAGACACTCACATACCCTACACATGCTGTTCTCCGACCCGCATGGCTCAAACAACTCCTATAGTAATGGCTCATGGGATGGGGGAACCAGCTTCGGTGGGGTTTAAAAGTAAGGCTATGCAGTACTTGGGATTCGGTTTAATGCAATCGCGACTCCTTGATGCAAGAATAAGATAGAGGCAATAGGTACTATATGTATGCAAGCATGTGGTAGTGCTTGCCTGGCAGCTCAGTTGAAGCGAGAGAAGGATCTGGGTAGTGCTCCTGGGTTTCTTGATATATCCCCTGCTCAGCGTCTATTCGGAGAAGAACCAAACAAACAAGGGTCAACATAAATAAAGTGCACAAGCATATGAATAAAATGCGACAAGCGAACAATCATGCCATGATGAATGATGCACAATTTGCATGGCAATAATGTAGCATGGCATGGGTGAGGTATGGAATACAAGAATAAAGCATTTTATGGTGTTTTAGTCACCTTTTATCCTCAAATAAGTTGCTGTATACTTTATATTTATATGATGCATGCTGCAATTCAGAACATGGAATGCATAAACAGAAAGGTCTCGTCGAGCTGATCATTTTAGACATATCATTTGTCAAATTTGAAGTTATAAAACAAAAGTTATTAATTAATTACGGAAAAGGGTATTTATTTGTAATTTTGAGCAACTCGAAATTTAAAGTGTTCAAAATTTATTTTGAAGGGCAAATTTGAATTCCTCACATTTTTATGATTTCAAAACATATATTACATGTATTATTTGGATTTATAATTTTAAAGTTATTTAAAACAGATTTGAATTTGTATTTAAACATTTTCTAGAATCATTTTTATTAAACAGATAAACAGGCAGATTTTTATACCCAGCCAGAGCTAGCCCCAGTCGCTGACGGTGGGGCCGATGCTGACTAAGCGGAAAACGGCGCACAGGACTTTTCTCACCGCGAGCTACTCTAGCCGCAAAGAATCCAGCCAGAGTTCGATGCGCGAGCGGACCCACGCGCCAGTGGTTGGACGCATCGGTGACACGCGGCGGACCCAGGGACTGCGGGTTGAGAACCGCAAAGTAGCGGTGCCTTTTTGTAAAACCGCACAGAGGCAGACAGGTGGGGTCGGCAGGAGCGCGGGTTGAGGAAACAAAACGGAAGGGGGTTTTCTGAGAAAAAGCCACGCGGTACTGTTTTTCTTCCTGGGTTGTCTGACGAAACTGAAGACGCGAAACTAGGTGCGGCGGGGCTCGATCTGGCGACCTCGCGCGCGCGCGGCGGCGGCTACCGCTGCGGTGGCTTGGTTTGATGCTAGGATACGATAGCGCGGCCAGATGAAGGCTTACTGCGGCGCAACAGCGGAAACGCGAACGGCGAGCAGCGCGCCCAGAGCGTGTTCGGCGAAAGGATCTACGTGTCCAGGAAGCACGAGGCCGAGAGAGGTTGTCCGGGGGAACCAGGGGCTCACCGGGAGTGCGTCGGTGGGGTTGGTGCGACCGGGGAAGCAGCGGATCGGCGGCGTTGCTGGCGCACCCAGGGTTAGGGTTTCAGGTCGGCCGGGCAGGCGTCAAGGGGCGGTCTCCTTCTCGGCTCCGTGTACGAGGCGACGCAGAGTGCTCCTTCAGCCACCGCTGACAACCTCCTGCTCGCCTACGCCTCCTGGATTGATGGGAGATGGTGGAGACCGACGGTGGCCGGCGATGGGGTAGGTGGTTGTAGGGGAAGACAGGGAGGAAGGGAGTAGCCTGGGGAGATCTGGAAGCGGACGAGGAGACGTGAGAGGGAGGTAGATAGCAGAGGGAGAGGGGAGGGTGCCGTGGGGGAAGGTGGAGGAAAAGGTGGCTCGGTTGTCACCTTTCTCTCCCACCTCACGTGCTCGGGCAGGGCTCGTCCTGGGTGTGGCTGCAGCTGGGCCAGGGCGAGGACAGGGCGGAGAGGAGGCTCGGGTGGGGCAGCTGGCAGAGAGAAAAAGAGAGAGGAGGGAGAGGCTCGGGTGAGCTAGGGTTGGCTAGGGGAGAGGCTCGGGTTAGGGTTTGTGCTAGGGTTGGGGTAGGAGGGTAGCTCGGCCAGGGGGAGTAGGGTGGCTAGGTGGGGCCTGCATGGTAGGGAGAGGGGGCACCTCGGCATGGTGGAAGGAGAGGATGAGATGAGAGGGGGAGATGGGTGTAACTAGGGTAAGATTAGAGAGGAAACTAGGTTTAGGGTTTGGGTTAGCTAGGTTAGAGAGAGGAGAGGGTGATGGCTTAGGGTTTTAGAGATAAGGGTTGAATATGCCCACACATGGCTTGCATGGATGGGGGATGGTTGTAGGGTTTTAACATGAATCAAACAAGATCAAGCATGAAGAGTGGTAGATTGAGAGATGGTGGTGAGGGGTAGAGAAGATCCCTAAAAGAGAAAACCCATTTAACCCAAGAGAGAAACAAATGGCTAAAGTGGTGGTACTCTTGCATGGCCCATGCAAAAATAATAAATGCCTTGGTTAAATTCTTGTGAAAACAAAAATAATAGCATGGCATTATTCTTATGCATTCCCAAGAAGTGGAATAAAGGCCAAGCAAAAGAATTTATAGAATTGGATCCACCCTATCTCCCATGAGCTAGATTAAATACCAAAAGAAAATAAGATACAAGCTCATGGATAATGGGATGGTGGAATTATAAGGTGGTGAAAAGAAAGGGTGGTGGAGTAGAATAAAAGATATGCCCCCAACTCAACTTGGGCATTTAAACAATATATCAATAACCAAATACAATATCAAGAGGCAATTACAATTAATGATGCATGTGAGAGAAGATCCAAATTGAAAAGTGTTTTATATGATGCTCAAATGCAAGGTGGCATGATGACATGAGCATGATATAATTATGATGCAACAATTATATATAGGAAGTAGCCATTATCTTACTAGACCAAGTAGCATTACAATTGTTAGACAATTGGGATGCTACAGGTGCCCCCTCTTCTACACACCCATAACCTCCAAACCTAGCCCTAGGAGCCACCACCTGCTGCTGCCGCCGCCTAGGGCCTCCTCCCAAGTCGCCGACTAGGGTTTCCCCAAACCCTAGCCGCTGGCTAAACCTCTCCCCTTGGTACCTCTAAACCATAGATCACCAAGGCCTCTCTCATACTCCACCATACTCGCTCCGGCTTAAGGCGAAGCCCTGCGAGATCTCCCCTCTACTTCCGGTACCACGCCGTCGTGTTGCCGGAATCACGAGGAGAGTGCTACAACCTCCGCTGCGTGCTGGAACAAGGGAGAGGAAGGTCTTCATCGAGTACCGAACGTGTGACCGACGGCGGAAGCGCTGCCGGAACGCAGCGCCGGAAGGATCGTCTACACGATCTTGAGATCGGCAAGAGTACGAATACATCACCCACGAGAATCCGCTCTCGTTAAACACTTTGGAATCTTAGAGGGTGAGTTATTCCATCGACTCGTTGCTACAATCTAATAGATAGAACTTGGCTTGTTTGTTTGTACGCGGTAGAAAATTTTTGTTTTCCATGCTACGAACCCCTACAGTGGTATCAGAGCCGTGTCTATATGTAGATCTATTGCACGAGTAGAACACAATAGTCATTGTGGGCGTTGATGCTTTTGTTGTCGATTGCTTCTTGTGTACTTTGCATCTTGCGGGATGCTGGGATGAAGCGGCCTGGGTTAACCTTACATGACATCGTTCATGAGACTTGCTCCACGCTTGACATGCAACTTGTATTGCATAAATGGCTTTGTGGGTGCCTGTTTCTCCCAACATATTTTAGATTCAATTTACAACGGGTGATTGACAATACCAGTATCAATGTTGTGGTTCTTGTTCGTAAGTTAGAACGACACTTATTGAAAGCCCCAAACCACGTAAAACATGCAAAGAAAATTAGAGGCGTCTAACTTTGTTTTGCAGGGGTGTTCTGTGATGTGATATGGCCATGATTGTGATTATATATGATGTATGCAATGTCCCTTATTGTAAGATCCCTCCTTTATAAAGGAAAAGGATCCCTGTGATTGCAATGCTAGTCCCTGGATCATTGCTAGCATCCACAGTTTAAGATGAGGTACACAGATACAAAGGTCATTATTACATCCATTCCAGAGATAAACATAGTCTTTACAACTCAAGGCCACAGGCCTATTACAAAAGTTTGAATAAGTAAATAAATATAAGTCTTCATCTTCATGTGCCACAGGCAAACATGTTGAGTGTAGACTCATGACACCTAATCCTCATCAGAGTAACCTGCAACATCACAAGTTACAGCCACAGTGGGTCAATACTTTGGAATAGTATTGGCAAGTGATACCTTAGTATATTTTAAGTGGTCTAGATACTATATGCAAATTTGGCTAAGTGTAGCTTGGCTTGCTTTGCTCAAAATAGGTTTTGCCTATTAGTTGAAATCACTAAGTTTTTCTTTGTCAAAACTTTACCCAAGGAACCACCAATAGACATTAAGGTCCTTCACCCTTGTTCACCCACAAGTTTTTACTTAGAAGTTGGAATGATGAGATTCTTGATAGCTTCCACGTCTTAATGCTCAAGTTGTCCATTACCATGGACTTGGCTAAGTACTTAGATTTTTCCATCTGAAGAGGTTATGCACTTTTCCCACCAGACTTGGTTTCACCAAGACAGGACCTTTCAGAAGCCTTCCCTTAGACCAAATGGACGCGCTCTGTCACATCCCAAAATTTTCTAAATTTTGAAATGTGAAAAATGAACAAACAAAAAAAATGATGAAATTTAGGGGATAGAATTGTAACATCCTGATTTTTATGGGCCGATTTTTTAAAAAAAACAAGGAATGTTGCAATGCGGTCAAACAAAAATACATATTTTGTTTTCGGAATGTAAAAAAAATTTAGTTCCAAAAAGTTTGAAAATAATTTGACATACAAAACGAAGGAGGTTAATTTCTCAAAATTACTTATAGTATTGTTATTTTAATTTGGTTTTAATTGGCCAATTTCTTTTAGTTAGCTTCTTTTTTTTTATAAAAATACCATTGCGTTAGGCCACATTCATGCACGAGCATACAAATATACCAGCTAGCACGTCTATATCTCTTCTCTCCCTCGTGCGATTCTTTCTAGTATTTCTTTTCTCATATTTTTTTTCTTGAGACAACCATCCTCATGTACGTATGTACGTATATGCATGCATCGAGCTGCACTAGTTGTGCTTCTCTTTTCCTTCTCCTGTTAGTCACCCAAGCAAAAAGACAAGCAGCAGTGCTTTGTTTTAGCAGCGCCTCACCGCGTCGCAACACCACCCTAATTAGCCCATGCTCAGCTCACCTAAAGACCGGATTAAGCCGGCACCTAGGGGCTAAGGCCAAACAGTCCGTCCCTGCGAGTCCAGTCCAGTCCCAGGCAAGTGAAACGCCGCATTACTTTTTGGCTCCCCATAGACACCAACAACAGGCAGACACTAACCTAAAACGCCAGCCATCAACATCATAACTCAAGCACCGTGAACCGACGCCATCAAAGTCCGACTATTAAGCCAGCCCTATACATCTTGTAGTATTATCTCCTCTTTTCTATTATTTTCTTTTTCTACTAACGCGAGACCAAAGCTAGCACCTCACGTTGATTTTTCTTTGATGTTGCATACATCGAGACGCATACTCTCTCTCTATATTCCTATTCCTTTCTTTATAACAATGCTAGGATTGATCAGCTTTTAAGTCCAATGGTCAAATGTACGTACGCCCAGGTTCTTTCGATTCCCGCACACGCACTTAGTCAGCTAAAAAAACTGAGCCAAGCAATTTTTTTACTCGTCTCGCACATACAGCAGGTAGACTGAATCGAAACGGCAAAGGAAACTGCACAGTTACTCCCATTATTATCCTATCAATTAGAGCACCATTCTCCTCTTCCTATATAAAACCACAAATCTACCCTTCCTGTTTGCTCTTTCCATCCCACGGCATAGGCTCACAATTCAATCTAGTCCCGCACGAGCTCTGCTGGACACCGCTCGCGTTCTAGGAAGCTCCAGCCATGAGAAGATCAATCCTTTGATCACGTCATCCGTACTAAGACTCCTCCAACTTGGTTCATCAAATTCATCGGACGTTTCCATCTTACTCGGTGAGCATTTGCGGATTTCCTTGCACACACGCGTTAGATTAGATTGTATCTACCTCCAGGACATGATTTTGCACCTTCTTGTTGCAGTTCGCCGCACCGCCCAACGCCATCGTTGCTCCAGCCGTAGATTGTCATCACTGTTGGGGACGGACAATCTCTCAACCACGTCTAGTAGCACCGCCTCGACGTCCTCTACGCCGTCCGCATCTTCTTCTACTCCGGATACGTCCCTAGCGACGGGAACGACAACGGCAAGCCCGTGCCCGCAAATCCGGCGAACTTCTCCGGCGAGCTTTTCCGGTGAGCCATCCTGGGCCATTAGATCTTCATCTAAAGATCATCATAGATCACTTAAACGAAGGGGTATCCTCCAATTATTATCTGCCAAGTGTCATATCTATTCCTATTTTCGGATTTTTAGACATAAGAACACACAAACTTGCAAAAATCATATCTTTAGTTCTGTATATCCAAATTTAGCAAATAATATGTCTATGGATTCACAAAAACGAGTAGAACACAGTGGAGACATAATTGGGTATTTTCGAGTCTGTTAAAATCACGTTTTATACAAAACCATTTGTGGAGTATTTTGAGTATAAAAATTGTTGTGTAAATTATTTTTAAGAGAATCCTTTTGCAAATGGTTGTAAATTGAACCATCTGTATAGTAGGACCAAAATATAATTTTATTCTAGTATAAATAAGACCGTGGCAATTATTTAGTGAGAATGACATTTCCAAGTGTTAGAAAATATTGCTAATTGCTACAATTGCACAAATGGTTGCATTTGTAATCTTGAAAATATAAAATGTTCAGAAATCACTTAGTAATGTTCAGAACCTTGTTATAAAAATTTGTACAATAAAAATTGCCATCTTGCATGTTTGCATACTTTGCATGATTTTTGTGTTTCCATTAGTGTTGATCTTGTGTATGTTTTGTCTTGGTTGTTTTGCTTGATAGATTGTGTTGATTGTCAAGTGTGTTATTGCGAAGAGTGTACCAACACCACCAACTACTAAGGCAAGTGACACTATCATCCATGTCCTACTATTTTCATTATACTTAGTGGATTTTTGTAACATGCATGGAAAGGACTACTATATTTTATGCTATGCTAAATCCTAATAGGATATCATTATATCTCTCTAGTGGAAACAATGTAGATGTAGTAAGCTTAGCCCTGCTAAATATTTGGGATGGGATACATGATATGATTATATGAAGTATTGAAAAGATATATGTTTTATATAATAAAACAAGTACTCAATGAACCACCTGGGTGGACAAAGATACTCAAGTTTTGGACAAGGTAGCAACAAAAGGAACCATGTTTATATGGCTATCTCTTTTGTATGTGCACTAGAAGAAAACCACCCAGAGAATTAGAGATTGAACATGTTTCTCGTACAGTGGCTTCCGTGTACAGCCACATTCTAAATGGGCTCTGGCTTAGTCAACTACATAGTGGAAGACCCATGCATTGGCATCTTCAGGTTAACTAGAATTGTGTAAGGGAAATTTATCCCTATATTGGTGCCTGGTTGACAAGCTAGCATTGTGTATTGGGAGGACTTCTATGGAAAGACTTTGTCACATTCTCGATCTGCCAGTACTCCATTTTGGTGAGTACTTATCCAGCGGCCACTGGTGGCATCAAGACGAGATTGTGTCATGTGGGTAAAGTGTACAACTTCTGCAGAAGATCAAATTCTAAGTACTTAGCCGTGTCCCCGGTTATGGATAACTCTGAGCAACTAAGGCCTGAAGCTATGGAAGATCTCGACATTCCAATTTCTCAAAGTAAAACTTGATGGTGACAACAAGGGATTTGAAGCACTTGGAGTTTTCCAAGAAGTTCAGAAAGATTTGACAAAAGATCAAAAACTATTTTGAAAAGATAGGATAAAACTATATTGCTTTCTGCAAAAGAGCCTAAACCCTACCTAGCCAAATATGCATGTAATGATAGGATCCACTTATTTCTACATAGTAGTGAAACTTGCCAATACAATTCAAATGTATTGACCCTTGTGGCTGCAACTTATTATGTTGCAGGTTTGTTTGATGTTAGTGAAGTGTGTTGAATAGGATTACAAGTCTACAACCAACATGATTGCCTGTGGCACTTTGAAGATGAAGGACCCCATGCTATTGTTATATTCTGCTGCATTGTAATGAGATAGCCAATTGAGCTATGTAAGATGTAATGATTTATTTTATTCCTGGTTATAAAGTTGTATTATGACCTTTGTTTCTTGATATTACATCTTAACTGTGGATGCTAGCTATTGATCCAGGGACTAGCATTGTAAACACAGGGATCTCTACCTTATTAAAGGTTGGGAACCTTACACGCTCCAACCTATCAATCCCACTACCACCAACTGTCCAAATGGCTAAGTTCTAGCAACCTATGTGATCCAGGCAGAGCCCATATTGCCAAGTGGCTGCACTAGAAGCTTCTCAACACTTGGCCTCTAAAATCCCTTTGTTCCTGGGTGGCTTTCCACAAGTGAGATACACAAGGTAAACCATAGCCATGGGCCTTGTGTAACCACTCAACCAAAACCACCAATCAAGTCACATTCCACCCAGGTGATTCATTGACTTAGTTATTTTATTAGGCAAAACAAAAGTCCAAAGACATAGAAATATTTTCATCATAGCATGTATATTTTACCAACCCTTGTTTGCTACTAGCTAGGCTAAGCATGGCATAGATAGTATCTTAACTTAGAAATTTCCTAGCAATTCTACAACTACTTAGGATTTCCCAACATGGCATTAGGCAAAATAATAACATGCAAGACTTAGCAAAATATTTTTAATGCTTACTATAAAATATAGGGATGGAAATATTCATGAAGTACCACTTGCCTTGGTAGTTGGGAGAGTAGCACTCTTCACAATCACAATCACTAGCACCAAAATCTACACATAGAATATAGCCACAATCACATACAAGATATATTCAACCAAAAATATATATATGCATTCATGCAAGATGCTAAGTGATGATTTTTAGAACACAACCAAGCAAGTGCATAGTACTGAACCTTAAACAAGTCAAAAACTTGCCAAACCAAGTTTATTTGACACTAAAAACAATTCCTAAACATTTCATATACTCAAATAAGCCCTACACAAGTTTCTGCAAATAAAATCATTTTAACAGAAGCTAAACATTAAAAACATTGCATAAACAGAAAGGGCTTGTTATCCTGATTCCAATGGTATAAAATTTGCCAAAATCTAACGTGGGAATCAAAAGTTACAAACAAAACAAATTTGAACTATAATCTGATTCAAAATCTGTTTTAAATCTAAACTACTGCCACGCGGCGCTATCCTATTGGCTGGTACCGATTCGCTCAGGATCAAGCTTCCGCGCCGTCGGATCAAGTTAGATCCAACGCGCCAGATTCAAAGAAAACGCTTCGCTCAGATCTAATTTAAACCGCAAGATCTACATCTAACGGCTGATGTTGCTTTGACCATAGCCTAGCGGCGGCGACTGGCGGCGGCGTGTCTGTCAGCGGCAGTGCCGGCGTTCCAGGTCACCCGGGGAGGGGAGAGGATGCTCACCAGAACCGCCGTGTCGAGGTGAAGCTCAATATCTCTCTGGTTGGCGAAGGGGCGCTCGGAGTCGTCGGGGATTCCTAGCCGGAGTTCGCGAACGCGTCGGGTACGGCTGCTGGTCGACGTTGGCGAGGTTCTGCGTCGCGCTAAGACAAGAGGAGGACACCGTTAGATGCGCAAGACGTTGGGGGTCTTAGGCATATCAAACAGAGGGCAAAGGGCGGCTGGTACTTACGGAGAGAGTTCGCCGGAGTTCGAGCAGAGAGTGGCGGCGCTCAGTCGTTGTCGTTGCCGAGGCTACAGACCATGCGCGAGCAAAAGGAAGGTGTTAGTAGATGCGCACGGAGCTGCAGAGCATGCTAGTATGAACCATGGACAGAGGGGGCACGGTGCTCACCGGAATTCGTCGGCGAGGTCGTCGGAACAGCGGCAGTGTCTGGCGAATTGCGAGCAGCCTGGTGGCATGGAGAGGAAATTGGGTGAGGGGAAATGGCCGCGAGAGGGAGGGGCTTAAGTAGGCAGGAGCTTGAAAAGAAACGCCCGGTGAATCAATGCCAATTACGCCGCGGAATCAACGCAGCAAAGGCCAGCGACGACGTGTTCGTGCGCGGAATCTAGGGAAGACGATGATGACGTGGACGGGGCCCGCTTGTCAGCGAATAGAACAGAGAGGGAGTGGGGTCCGAGTGTCAGCGACTCTGGGGGTGCTTCTGCGTGTGAGAGAGAGAGGGGACCCGGGTGGGCTAGCTGGGCTGGATCTGCTGATGGGCTCAAAGTCTGGCGCCGGCCCTTTTCTATTTCCTTTCTCTTTTTCTTTTTCTGTTTTGATTTTCTGGATTGATTTTCAAATGATTTCAAAAGCTTTTGAATTCAAACTTTTTCCAGGATTTTGTAGGGTGCAACATTCACATTTCAGGGCATAAAATCAAGTGGTCTCTCTGTTCAAGCTTGGTTCTTTTGAATAAACAAAAATAAACAGTGCCATAGCACTTGATTTGCAAATGTTTTGAAAATGGTTTTGAAACCATTTTTATTTTGTATATTTTTGTTCAAACTCCACACTCAAACCAATCAACAAGGAAACAAACAAACTTGGTTTTAAAACACTTAAGCTCTCAAATGGGGATGGTCATTTGATTTAAGTTTGCTCACATAAAATGATAGCACTATGTGCTTCTGTTTTCTTGAAATTGGTTTGAAATTGATCTCAAAACTATATGCATGCATGAATTATATGCAATCTTTGTAATCATAATTTTAGGGATGTTACACTTATTGTAAGTTGGCAACCGGCAGGAGCCATATGGTTGTCTTTTAAATTCCATTAAGACCTGCATGTCTATTCAAAGAAGTTGTAATAGTTGATGCTAGTGGACGACAACCATGAAGCGGCGCCATTGACCTTGATGCCACACCGGTGATGATGGAGATCATGCTCGTGCTTGAAGATGGAGATCGGAAGCACAATAAGAAAGGCCATATCATATCACATATTATGAATTGCATGTGATGTTAATATTTTTATGCATCTTGTATTGCTTAGTTCACGACGGTAGCATTATAAGATGATCCCTCAAGCACACGATTTCAAGTTTTAAAGTGTTCATCCTTAGTAAGCACCATTGTTAAAGCTCGTTGTTTCGAAGCACCACGTGATGATCGGGTGTGTTAGATTCTGCGACTATATACAACGTGAGCAAGCCAGATTTTCTCATGCAGAAGCTAAGGTTTGATCTTGACGAGCCTAGCATGTACAGACATGGTCTCGGAACACGGATCACCGAAAGGTAAAGCATGAGTCATATAGTAGATATGATGAACATGTTGATTGTTCGCCATTGAAGCTACATCAACTCTCGTGATGATCGGTTTTGATGTGGTGGATTTGGTTCGTGTGATCACTAAAACAATGTGAGGGATATTGTTTTGAGTGGGAGTTCAACAGCAATATGATTAAAAGTTGAACACTTTAAAATCTGCAGAAGTGGAGATCAAGAAAGAGCACCAAGTGTTGTTGGTCAATAAGACCACCAAATTCAAGAAAGGCAAGTCTAAGCAAAAGGTACACTTCAAGAAGGGTGGTAAGAAAGTTACCGCGCCGACGAAGAAGACCAAGGCTGGACCTAAGCCTGATACTGAGTGCTTTTACTGCAAGGGAGAAGGTCACTGGAAGCGGAATTGCCCAAAGTACTTGGCGGATTTGAAGAACGGCAACATCAATAAGAAAGGTATATCCGATATACATGTTATTGATGTGTATCTCACTAGTACTCGTAGTAGTGCCTGGGTATTTGATACTGGTTCGGTTGCTCATATTTGTAACTCGAAACAGGTGCTACAGAATAAACGGAAGCTAGCGAAGAACGAGGTGACGATGCGCGTGGGAAACAGATCAAAGGTTGATGTGATCGCGGTCGGCACGCTACCCCTTCATCTACCATCGGGATTAGTTTTATACTTAAATAATTGTTATTTGGTGCCTGCGTTAAGCATGAACATTATATCGGGATCTTGTTTATTAAGTAGACGGTTACTTGTTTAAGTCCGAGAATAATGGTTGTTCGATTTATATGAGTAATATGTTTTATGCACATGCACCTTTGATAGATGGTCTATTCTTATTGAATCTCGATAGTGGAAATACACATATTAATAACATTGAGGCTAAACATTTGAAATCGAGCGATAACTCGACCTATATGTGGCACTGTCGTCTTGGTCACATTGGAGTGAAGCGTATGAAGAAACTCCATTCCGATGGACTTCTTGAATCACTTGATTTCGAATCACTTGAAAGATGCGAAGCATGTCTGATGGGTAAAATGACTAAGACTCCATTTTCTGGTATGATGGAGCGAGCTAAGGACTTATTGGAAATCATACATACCGATGTGTGTGGTCCAATGAGTGTAGCATCATGCCTGTGGTTATCGTTATGTTCTTACCTTCACGGATGACTTGAGTAGATATGGGTATATCTATTTCATGAAACATAAGTCCAAACTTTGAGAAGTTTAAAGAATTTCAAAGTGAGGTAGAGAATCAACGTAAGAAGATTAAATTTCTACGTCGATCGTGGAGGTGAATATCTAAGTTACGAAGTTTGGCGAGCATTTGAAGAAATGCGAATACTTTCACAATTGACACCCGGAACACCACAGCGTAATGGTGTGTCCGAACGTCAGAATCGAACTCTCTTAGATATGGTTCGTTCTATGATGTCACTTACAGATTTACCGCTATCATTTTGGGGTTATGCATTAGAAACAGCCGCATTCACTTTAAATAGGGCACCATCTAAATCCGTTGAAACGACACCGTATGAATTATGGTTTGGGAAGAAACCTAGATTGTCGTTCCTTAAAGTTTGGAGATGCGAAGCCTATGTAAAGAAGTTACAGCCGGACAAGCTTGGACCCAAAGCGGAAAAATGTGTCTTCATAGGATACCCGAAGGAAACTATTGGGTATACCTTCTATCATAGATCCGAGGGCAAAATCTTCGTTGCCAAGAATGGATCCTTTCTAGAGAAGGAATTTCTCTCGAAAGAAGTGACTGGAAGGAAAGTAGAACTCGACGAGGTTGTCGAACCTTCTCTCGAAATTGCGAGTAGCGCAGCACCGGAAGAAGTTCCTATGGTGCCTGCGCCAATAAGAGAGGAAGCTAATGATGATGATCATGAAACTTCGGTTGAAGTTACTACAGAGCCTCGCAGGTCAACGAGAACTCGTACCACTCCTGATTGGTATGATCCCGTTATGAGTGTCATGTTGGTGGACAACACCGATGACCCTGCGACGTATGAGGAAGCGATGATGAGCCCGGATTCCAATAAATGGCAAGAAGCCATGAAATCCGAGATTGGATCCATGTACGAAAACCAAGTATGGACTTTGGTGGACTTACCGGATGGCCGGAAGGCTGTCAAGAACAAATGGATTTTCAAGAAAAAAACAGATGTTGATGGTAATGTTACTGTCTATAAAGCTCGACTTGTCGCAAAAGGGTTTCGACAAATTCAAGGAGTTGACTACGATGAGACTTTCTCACCAGTAGCGAAGCTAAAGTCTGTGAGGATTATGTTAGCAATCGCTGCATATTATGATTATGAGATATGGCAGATGGATGTCAAAACAGCATTCCTCAATGGACACATTGATGAAAAGTTGTATATGATGCAACCCAAAGGTTTTGTCGATCCTAAAGATGCTCACAAGGTATGCAAACTTCAACGGTCCATCTATGGATTGAAGAAAGCATCCCGAAGTTGGAATCAACGTTTTGATAAGGTAATCAAAAGTTTTGGTTTTATACAAACTTATGGAGAATCTTGTATTTACAAGAAAGTGAGTGGGAGCTCTGTAGCATTCTTAATACTATATGTAGATGACATATTGTTGATTGGGAATGATGTAGACCTTCTTAATAGTGTCAAGGAATATTTGAATAATAGTTTTTCAATGAAGGATCTTGGCGAAGCAGCTTACATATTAGGCATAAAGATTTATAGAGATAGATCGAGACGCCTAATATCATTGTCACAAAGTACATATTTGGACAAAGTTCTAAAGAGGTTTGGAATGGAAGATAGCAAGAAAGGGTTCTTGCCCATGTTGCCCAATATGACGTTGAGTAAAACCCAAAGTCCGACAGCGGCAGAAGATAGAGAAAGGATGAGTAAGACTCCCTATGCCTCAGCCATAGGATCTCTAATGTATGCCATGCTATGTACTAGACCCGACATTGCATATGCTGTTAGTTTAACTAGCAGATATCAATGTGATCCAGGAGTGGATCATTGGACAGCGGTCAAAAACATCCTTAAGTACTTGAGAAGAACTAAGGATATGGTTCTTTCTTATGGAGGTGATGAACAGCTTGTTGTTAATGGTTACACCGATGCTAGTTGGAACACCGATCCGGATGATTCTAAATCACAATCTGGATACGTATTTACTTTGAATGGTGCAGCAGTTAGCTGGAGGAGTGCAAAGCAAAGCGTTGTGGCGAGATCTTCAACTGAATCGGAATACATGGCTGCTTCGGAGGCTTCACAAGAAGCAATATGTATGAAAGAGTTCATTACAGAGCTGGGTGTGGTTCCTAGTGCGCTGGACCCAATGTCTATCTACTGTGATAACATGGGCGCCATAGCCAATGCGCAAGAACCAAGGTCACACAAGAAGCTGAAGCACATCAAGCTACGTTTTCACGCTATTCGAGAACATGTCCAAGATGGGGACATAAAGATTTGCAAAGTACACACAGATCTGAATGTGTCGGATCCGTTGACTAAACCTCTCCCGAGGGCAAAACATGACCAACACCAAACTGCCATGGGTGTTCGGTATATTACCATGTAATCTAGATTAGATGACTCTAGTGCAAGTGGGAGACTGGAGATATGCCCTAGAGGCAATAATAAATGTAGTTATTATTATATCTTTGTGTTTATGATAAATGTTTACATTCATGCTATAATAGTATTAACAAGGAAACATTAATACTTGTGTGATTTGTAAACTAAAATAGAGTCCCTATTAAAGCCTCTTTATAATACTAGCTTGTTGGTTAATAAATGATTGTGGTTTCCCTATCATGAACATTGAGATGTTATTAACAACAAGATCATATCGTTAGGAGAATGATATGGTGGACATACTCCTATAGATAAGCGTAGCATAAAGATCAAGTCATTTTAATAGTTTAATTGCTATATGCTTTCTAATACATAGTAACCTAATTCCTTCGACCATGAGATCATGCATATCACCTTTCACCGGAAGGATGCTTTGATGACATCAAACACCACACCGTAACTGGGTGGCTATAAAGGTGGCATTGAGTGTTCGGAAAGTATTGGTTGAGACACATGGATCAAGAGTGGGATTTGTCCATCCATATGACGGATAGATATACTCTGGGCCCTCTCGGTGAAATGTCATCCAATTAGCTTGCAAGCATGTGACTGGCTCACAAGGGATCACATATCACGGGAACGAGAAAAGAGTACTTATCAGTAACGAGGTTGAACTAGGTATGCAGAGATACCGACGATCATAACCTCGGATAAGTAAACTATCGTGAGACAAAGGGAAATTGGTATCGTATGTAAGTGTTTCATTCGATCGCAAAGTAATCATAGAAATATGTGGGAGCCATATGAATTTCCAGATTCCTCTATTGGTTATTGGTCAGAGAAGTGTCTCGATCATGTCCGCATAATTCACGAACCATAGGGAGACACACTTAAGGATTCGACGTTGTTTGAGTAGTTATGGAATGATGAGTAAGAGACCGAATGTTGTTCAGAGTCTCGGATGGGATCCGGGATATCACGAGGAGATCCGGAATGGTCCGGAGAATAAGATTCATATAAGGAAAGTCCTATTTCGGGGTTGGAGAATGGTTCCGGTGTTTTCATCGGGAATGTTCTAGAAGGTTCCGGAATGTCCGGCACTCCGGAGGGGAAGGGTACATGAATGTGTTATATCAAGTTGGTATGATTGCATCATGTACTTGGTGTCATCGCTGAACAAAATAAAGGGTTTAATCAAATCCTAGTTTGAAAAGTCAAACGCCAATTTGAAAAGTCAAACGGCTATTTTGTGAAGTGGTGGGAAAGTGGGAAACCGAGTTGGGGAGGAGTTCCTCCTCCACCGCCGGCCCACCAGGGATCCGAGTTGGGGAGGGACTCCCCTCCTCTTGGTCGGCACCTCCCACCTATAAAGAGAGGGGCAGGGCTGCCCCTCCTAACACACAAGATTGCCCCCTCTAAACCCTAACCTAGCCGTCGCCGCCCACCATAGCCGCCGCCTAGGGTTTCTCCCTAGCACGACTTGGGCAGCCAAGCCCCAGCCGCCGCCCTAGCACCTCCTCCTTGGTGTGTCTAAACCCTAGATCACCGAGGAGCCCTCTCATAGTCCACCATACTGCCTCCGCTTAAGGCGAAGCCTCGAGATCTCCCTCTACTTCCAAGACCACGCCACAGTCGCCGGAATCGCGAGGAGAGTCCTACAACCTCACGCCCTGTTGGAACAAGGGAGAGGAAGGTCTTCGCCGAGTTCAACGTGTGACCCGATCAAGGAGCGCTGCCGAACGTGGCGCGAAGGATCGCTCACGATCTTGAGATCGGGAAGAGTATGACTACATCACCCACGAGAATCCGCTCTCGTTAAACACTTTGGAATCTTCGAGGGTGAGTTATTCCATCGACTCGTTGCTACAATCTAGTAGATAGATCTTGGCTTGTTTGTTTGTATGTGATAGAAAATTTTTGTTTTCCATGCTACGAAACCCTACAAATCCTAGCCCACGATCATTGTTGATCCTTTGGCAGACACACGCACGGACGCACCTATGAAATAAAGACATACACACCTAGCATCGTAGGTCGATCGTTTCCGTCGACCAAGAAAGGGCGAGCTTCATTCATTCATCACACGCCGCAAGCTCGGACTCCAGCGCCGAAGAACAGTTCTCGATACTGTGACAGGCTTAGAAAATCACTTCCTCGCCGTGGTCCCTTAGAACCATACCAGCACCTGTCTCTCCATTATGCTCCATATAGCTTCCATCTACATTTAGTTTCAGCCTTCCTCTTGGCGGTCGTTCCCATTTCTGCTGATGCTTCCCTCTTTTTACATCTTCTTTCTTATTGGCTTGTCCAGCATAAGAGGTCACTATCTTCCCCTTGCACACATCCACCATCGGGGCCTGTTTGATCATCAGCAGGGTATCAACATAGCTGCATAAGAATCGCTTTGAAGCTTCAATAGGCGGCACCGGCTTTTCATGTGTTATCGCGTTATGAACATGCCAAGCATGCCACAACACCATCAGGGTCATCATCCTCTGAACCTCATTCAGTTTGGGCAATAGTACTAGGATCCAATCCCTTCCTGTATTCTGTATCATAGATCTCTTATGTTGTGCAAATGTTGTCAGGATGCTGGCGGTGCAAGAACAGGACCAATCTACATTAGTCCATCTTGTTAATAGTGCTAGAGAGAGCTTAGTAGAAAGAGATGTCACAGTAAGGAAAATCGATAGGGACCAAAATACAGCTAGTCATCTCATGGCACAGCTGGGTAGGCTGGAGCATCGTACCTAGTTTTGGATTAGGGGTGCTCCTGAGGTCGTGTTGAATACCATTTGTAATGAGCGTGATACTCCTATAAGTTAATAGAATGTCCTTTCTCGCAAAAAAATCTAGCACCGTAGGTCCATAGGCCTTTGATTTGTGTTGCTCCTTTCTTGGACACCTGCACATAAAACACAGATAGCAAGATCGATAGGTTCCTAGCAGCAACACACGAACATGAAAACTTGGCTGATCGATTAACAGTATGGTTATATTTGTATATAAAAGGTCGGTATTATAAACCAAGTCAATAGCTATGAATTAAAAACCGAGTTGCCTAAGTATATGTACACACCCAACTCATCGTGACCACCTCAGCCGCGAGCTCCGTGCTGACCCACCTTCACACCCTCCTTTTGCACTGAACCACCATGGCGCCGCCTTGCTCCCTCATCTCCCTCTGGACTCGCCCCGTTCCTCCCAGTCGATGGCGCCAACCGGCGGCTGAGCTCGTTTTCGTCCCGGACATATGCGTCTCAGCCATGCGCCCGTGAAGCTCTCGCCGAGCTAGGCTCCAACACCGCTGCCTCCCTACCATGTCCCGCGCCTCGTGTCCAAGAATTAAAGTCTGCAAACATGCCATACTCGCGCTGAGTGCTCTCCTCCTTCAGGGACGCATCCTCCTTGCGAACAATCTCCAAGAAGAAATCAGTGAGGGCAGAGATGTATGGAAGGCACCGTCGTCACCGCTCCCGGGTGGAAATCTCCAAGAAGACAGAGCTGTATGGGAGGCATCGTCGTCACCGCTCATAGGCGGAAAAGGTGGACTGGACGGAGGCCAGGGTGGGCGCGCTGCGCCGCGGAGCCTCCGACGTATATTATTTTGCTGCTTGTCTAGAAAATCGGGTCAAGAGCCAGCGGAGGAGACTCTCGGGCATGAACACGGTCGGGGGCAGGGGTGGAGCATAGTGGGAGCCTCTCTGCCTAAGGGATGAAGCAGAGGACCGAGCGAGGGGATTCGTTCGCCATGCAGGACGAACCGTCCAGTTTTTTACTTTGCGGTGGCAATGGCGTGATGGTTCTTTCACCAATCGGTCTCCTTTACCAATACGAAGGAAAAGATATCGCAAGCGAACGAGCGCAACAGGATATAGAAAAGGGTCGACGTTAGAAAATCTGGTGCGACGAAAACTACCTTAACATAAATTATAGTATAAATAGATAGATAGATAGATAGATAAATAGATAGACTAGTTAAATATCCGTGTGTTGCTACAGGTCATTAATTTTATTGTCACACATATAAATAAAACTAGTCATATAGTATTCATGAACAATAAGCTTCTGTTTTTTCTTAATTTTTTTTAAAGTCGACCATTAATTAGTTCTCCCTCCTTTCCCTTTCACAAGACGTTTTGCCAAGGCTGTGTGAATCATTTTTAATCATAGGGAAGAGTTTTAACCTCCATTTTAAAAAAAATCTCCAATTATCTTGGTATCTGAAGTCATAACACCCCTACCATATGGAATAAAATCATAGATAAGAGTTATGATCGATAGGGGACCAATATCCCCTCTAACCCCATGAACACAAAAAATAATGATTAACAATGAATATTTCTACAACCTTTTCCGAAAGTCAGCCTCAAATTAAGCACAATATTCACCTATCTCGATGTCTCCTATCATGCATGTCTAAGCCTCGCTAAGCTGCCAAGTAGTGAAAATGTGATCAATTTCTCCATATGTCATTTGTAAGCAAAACATGCATAACTTCTGCATGCCAGGTCTATATATTGCATATGTCTTAGCATGCATGTCTAATCCTCGCTAAGCTGCCAAGTAGTGAAAATATGATCAATTTCACCATATGTCATTTGTAAGAAAAACATGCATAACTTCTGCATGCCAGGTCTATATATTGCATTAAAAAATGAGTAGAAGAAAATTCATTATAATTTTATTAGGCAAATTTGGAAGCAAGTAGGAGAAATACTCATTATAATTTTATTAGGAAAATTTGGAAAAAAAAACTTTGGCGCTACATTTGAAGACTCGTATAATTTTGCAAAAGGTTAAGTGAGTGTCAGACCGCAGCAACACCGAGCAACATCGAAACTAACCCGAATCTTCTAAATTTATAATCGAGAGTACAATCTCATGTCTTGCCCATGTGACCAGAAACCAATTATTGTATGAAAATTGATGAATACTCCTTTTAGACAAGGTCGAATCTGTTAGATGTATATATCTGTATATTGTATTTCCCCCATATGTTAGGGGGCTTCCTGCATATTTGCCCTGTACTTGTACTATATATTGTGGCCTTTGGCCCTCAGAGGAATACAACTTTGTCTATTCCTAACATGGTATCAGAGCCAGGTTTAGGGTTTCTGTGCCCACCGGTTCTCTGTCTGTGACCGCCGTCGCCGTCAGCTTGCCCCGGCCATCGCCGGTTCCCGTTCTGGCCGCATCGGATCGGATCTCTCGACGCCACGTCTGCCCAGCCCGTCCGCCTGCCTCTCCACGCTGGCTTGCTCGCTTCGATCTCGCCAGCTCGACGCCAAACGCTTCGACGCAGTTTCGACGCTGCGAGAACAGCCGCCAGCTGCTCTTCCTCCTGCACGTGGGACTGCGTGTGCCCTCGTGCCTGCTACCGATCGGTGCGTCCGGTCCCGTCCTGCACCTGACGGACCCTCCTGCCCACTGCGGACCCTCCTGCCTACTGCAGGCCCTTCCGCCCTGCTACTCCTGCACGCTGCTGGGACGCAGGTTCCCCTAACGCTGCCGCCTCGACGCGCTCGCGACGGGACCGCGTGCCCTCCTGCCGCCTCTCGTCTGACCGCCCCGTCTGGCTGCATCTCGCTGATTTTCGTCTGCTGTCGATCCGGACCGGTTCGATCTAGATCCGATCTGATATGTGTCTAAAAAAAATGGCTTCTTCCTCGGGTTATGTTGCGATTCCTCGCTGCCCGGTGATCTTCGATGGCGCGAATTACCCTGATTTCGCTGCCTTTATGCGCGTTCACATACGCGGTCTGCGTCTTTGGGGTGTGCTTTCTGGCGAGGTCTCCTATCCGCCGTGCCCCCTTGCTCCTGTGGCTCCTCTTCCGCCGACGCCGATTGTTCTCGGTGCTGCTGCTTCTCAGGAGGCCAAGGATGTTGCTCAGAGTGCTGATGACAGTGTTGTTGCTGCTTATGACCTGAAGCTCAAGCACTACTCTTCTGATCTTGAGGCCTATCGACACGCTCTGACTGCTTACACTCAGTGGGTTGATGAGGATGCTCGTGCTGCTGCTGTTCTCACCTCCAGTGTTCTGCCCCAGTATGCTGCTGAGTTCATGAGTCTCCCCACTGTTGCTGCTCAGTGGGCCCATCTTCGTCAGCGCTATCAGCCGTCTGGGGACACTCTTCAGCAGGGTGATTCCACTATTGATGAGTTTTATAATCAGAGTGCTGCTATCTGGCGTCAACTTGATTCTCTCCGTACTGCTGTTTGTGGCACATGCTCGTGCCAGACAGCGCCGGACTTAGAGTTTCACCGCATCTATGAGTTTCTGTCTCGGCTTCGCCAGGAGTTTGAGCCCCGGCGTGCTCAGCTGAATGCTCGTGGTCGTGTTCCGCTCTCTGAGGTGTTGTCTGAGCTTCGGGCTGAGGAGACCCGTCTCCGTGGTGCTGGTCTTCTTGCGGTTCCATCTGCGCTTGCTACTCGTGGTGCTCCTTTGTCGTCTGCTCCCTCGACTCAGCCGAGGTCCCCTGTGCCACCACCGCCGATACTACCCACTCCTCCGTGTCGTGGTCCGGTCACTTGCACCAAAGAGCCTCGTGGTCGAGTCAGCATCAGGCTCGTGGTCGTGGTCGCCGTGGTTCTCTTCAATCGCTTCTCTTACTACAACAGAGATGGTCACACTTTGGGCCACCTTATACACGGACCCGCTTTATGTCAGCAGACCAGGCTCGTGGCCGGTTCTTCCGGATCCTCGGCGCTTGCTCTCTCCGATCAGACATTATCGAGTCTTCGCGTCCGCTTGCTGCTATAGGCTCTTCTTCGACGGGCACTACTGGTTCTGCGGATCGACCCTTCAGCATCAGACGACCACCACCTTCTACGGTCAGTACGTCTCCTGGTATCTGGATTCGAGCTTCTTTTCATATGACCTCTGAGTCTTCTTTCTGTCCGCTCTTCGTTCTCTCCCTTCTCCGTCTGTGTTTTACGGTGATGGTACCTCTCTCCTGTTTCTAGTCGGGCACCCTTTCTACTTCTTCTTTTTTGTTCCTGATATTTCTCATGTCCCTCTTCTTAAGATGAATTTCTCTGCTAGCCAGCCATCGACTCTGGTTGCCGCGTCATTCTTGATGCTGATTCTTGTGTTGTCCAGACTGCACCTGTGCCCTGGTTGAGCTGGCCTCGCAATTGTGACTCTTCGTGTCTTTGGGAGTTAGATCTGGCTTTATGCTCTTCCGCTGCCACTTCATCCGCCAGTTCTTCTCGTTGTCGCCTCTACTACCAGCTCCTTTCAGCAGTGGCATCATCGCCTTGGTCACCTCTGTGACTCTCTTTGCCGTCATTAGTTCATCGTGGTCTTCCGGGGTCTGCCTCAGAGATGGGTCTTTGCATTGTCGGGTTGTAGGTTGGGTAAACAGATTCAGCTTCCCTATCCTACTAGCTGCCTGTATCTCAGCGACCTTTTGATTTAGTTCATTCCGATGTTTGGGGTCCGGCTCCTTTCGCTTCGAAAGGGGGCCATCGTTACTATATTTTATTCATCGATGATTTTTCTCGGTACACTTGGTTGTATTTTATGCACTCTCGTAGTGAGGTGCTCTCCATATATCAGCGTTTTGCAGCCATGGTTCGTACTCAATATTCTACCCCCATCCGTGTGTTTCGTGTTGATTCTGCTGGTGAGTATATCTCCCAGATGTTGCGAGGTGTTCTTGCTGAGCAGGGCACTCTTGCTTAGTTCTCATGTCCTAGCGCACATGCCCAGAATGGCGTTGCTGAGCGTAAGCATGGCCATCTTCTTGAGACCACTCGCGCTATGATGATTGCTTCCTCTCTCCCGCCAAGATTTCTGAGGCTGTGCCACGTCGGCTTACCTCATCAATATTCAGCCTTCTGCTGCCTTGTAGGGTGGTATCCCTCTTGAGCGCCTCTCTGGACAGTCTCCAGATTACTCCATGCTTCGCTTGTTTGGTTGTGTTTGCTATGTTCTCCTTGCTCCTCGCGAACGCACCAAACTGACCGCTCAGTCTGTTGAGTGTGTCTTCCTCGGATACAGTGATGAGCATAAGGGCTATCGCTGTTGGGACCCTGTTGGTCGTCGGATGCGTATCTCTCGTGATGTTACTTTTGATGAGACGCGTTCTTTCTATCCTCGTCCCACCGCTGGTACTTACCTGGTGGAAGATATCTCTTTTCTTCTCTTTCCTGACACACCTCTTTCTACCCCTATTGTGTCTTCTTCAGGATCTCCTCCCCCTGATGTCTCTTCTTCGACACCGTCCTCCTCTGCTTCGTCTAGTTCTCCTAGTTCTCCTCATTCTCCGGAGTCTTCCTCTACTATTCCCTCTTCTTCATCGCCGCCTCTGCCGTCTTCCTCTGATGATCTTCCCTCTACTCGTCCTGTTCGTCAGCGTCGTGCCCCCAATCGTTACTCTCCTAGTCAGTATGGTCTTTCTGTTGCCTCCGAGCCATGGCCGAGGAGATTGCTGCGCTTGAGCGCACTGGCACCTGGGATCTTGTTTCTCCTCCTCCCGGTGTTCGTCCTATCACGTGTAAGTGGGTCTATAAGATTAAGACTCGCTCTGATGGATCTCTTGAGCGCTATAAAGCGTGTCTTGTGGCTCGTGGTTTTCAGCAGGAGCATGGTCGTGACTATGATGAGACCTTTGCTCCTGTCGCTCATATGACCACTATGCATTTTCTTCTTGCTTCTGCTTCGCCGTCCGTCTGTGTCCCAGCTTGATGTTCAGAATGCCTTTCTCAATGGTCAGTTAAATGAGGAGGTTTATATGCAGCCTCCTCCTGTGTATTCTGTTCCCGAGGGGATGGTTTGTCGTCTTCGACGTTCTCTTTATGGCCTCAAACAGGCCCCTTGTGCCTGGTTTGAGCGCTTTGCTTCTGTAGTGACTGCTGCTGGTTTCTCCCCTAGTGCTCATGATCCAGCGTTGTTTGTTCACACTTCTCCTCGTGGACGCACTCTTCTTCTTCTCTATGTTGATGATATGATCATTACCGGTGATGATCCTGAGTACATCGCCTTTGTTAAGGCTCGTCTTCGTGATCAGTTTCTTATGACTGATCTTGGTCCTCTTCGATACTTTCTTGGGATTGAGGTTTCCTCCACTTCTGACGGCTTTTACATCTCTCAGGAACGGTATATTCAGGATCTTCTTGCTCGTGCTGCTCTTGGGGATGAGCGTACTGTTGACACCCCTATGGAGCTTAATGTTAAGCTTCAACTTACTGATGGTGATCCTCTTTCTGATCTGACGCGTTATCGTCATCTTGTTGGGAGTCTTGTTTATCTTGTTGTCACTCGTCCTGACATCTCTTATCATGTTCATATTCTGAGTCAGTTTGTTTCTGCTCCTAACACTGTTCACTATAGTCATCTTCTCCGTGTTCTTCGTTACCTTCGTGGTACGATCACTCGTCGCCTTTTCTTTCCTCGTTCCAGCTCCCTCCAGCTCCAGTGCTATTCAGACGCTACGTGGGCGAATGATCCTTCGGATCGCCGTTCACTTTCTGCTTACTGTGTGTTTCTTGGTGTTTCGCTCATGTAACATCCCAAAAATACTAAACTTAGATCATCAAATTTCTAATCACCAAGATTAGGGTTAACAAAAACTTTTCTAAGTAAACCCATGAAGGCATGCATATGTGTATGCATAGTTTTTTAATTTCTTTAAAACCACTTTGTTTGTGTGATCCATTGCTTGTAAAATGTTTCTTAGGTGAAATAAACATCATCTAAAACATTTCCCACACTTTTCCTTAAGACAAGTAAATCAAAACAAATATATTAAGTGAATGGTCATTTTGACCAATTTAACTCCCATGCCTACTTTGGCTGTCTCAAACTTTCAAAACTAATGTAAACTTTTCGATCTTTGCACCCTTGAATGTACTCATAACAGAGTATCAAGGCCCACCTTGTGATCATCCAGAAACTTTCAAATGTATAGTTTAAATGACAATTCAAAATTGAATCTTCTTCATATGGGAAGATCCCACTTTTTCAAAACCCACTCAAACAAGCTCAACTTGCAAAACCCAAGCATCTGCAGACTCACCAGAACCAATCTAACAAACTCACCAAAATTCATTTCAAAATTCAAAACTTGATTTCATGCGGCCATTTTATCAAACAGGTTGCAGACACAAATCAAACAAAACATCAAACACTATAGTGTGCAGTGTTTTGAGCCTAACTTGTTCCCTAGTTAGCTCACACACAACCCAAAGAGATCATCTAGAAAGATTAGCCCAACACTAGCACCCCGTGAGCTTGCCATTGCCATTAATGGTGAACAGAGCAACCCCATGTCACCCCATTGTGGACAGCAGCTAGAGGAAGAACTAGCCGTGCCAACCTTGTCCGGGAGGCAGCCCACCGTCCACCGCCATCGCTGTCCCAGCATGAAGCGTTGCAAGCCTCGACCACGCGCACGAGACACGCCAGACCATGTCGAGCGTGCGCCGAGCACCACCTCGACCATCACCCACGCACCACGCCGCCTCACCGCTGCATACACGATCACCACCGACCCAGAGACCGCCAGACACCCCTGCTTGCCGCCATACATACCTTGCCGGCCACTTGCAGAAGCGCCGCCTGCTCTGCATCAAATCGCACCGCCCCATGCCTCGCGATCATGTCGTTGAGCATCGCCAGAGACACAGACCGCCCCTACCCTTGCCCATGCCATTAGTCACCAGAACGCCGCCCGACGAGCTCACCTTGCGCCCGACGGTCCCTCGCCGACTATAAATAGAGGCCACCCCGCATGATTTCTTCACACCATCTCACTCCCTCTCCCCAATCGACCGTGCTACACCATCCTCGAGCAAGCCGAGCACCACATCGCCGAATTTCACCGAGCCCGCCAGCCGGAGAAGAAGGGAGCCAGCGATTGAGCCGCCTCAGAGAAGCCACTTGGTACTGTGGTTCGGCTGTCGCCGACTGCTCGGCCGACCGCCTCGACTCCTCGGTGAGCCCCAGCACTTCACTGGTCGCCGCTTAGGTTTCGCTCGCCAGAGCCGTCTCGGCCGACGATGACCCCGCTGGATTAGAACTAGATCGAACGATCCACATTGCCCCATACCGCCCAGCCCTGTCACCGACGAGTGGGGACACCCACTTACGCAGCCCGCAGAGCATCGCGCTTAGCAGGCCGCCCGTTAGAATTTCCGCCAGCCCAAAGAATTCAAATTAAACCTTTTCTTTTTAAATTCAAACATACTTCTGTACCCAACTTCAAAAATCAACCCAGATCGATTCAGTGCACCAAATTGGATGAAACCAATTTTGTTGGAAAGGCCTGTGAATGCTTAATCCAAGCCCATTGGATTCAAGTCATTTGGATCTGTAGATCACCCATAGCAAAAATAACAAGGCAGAAGCTTTTCTGCATTCAAACATTTTTCAAATTTAAACCATAAAAGCTTTTGAGTTGATTCCAACTCTCAAAAATCACATTTAACCATACCTTTCAGAATATATAAAAATATATAGGTTTACTTGCATAAATAATGTTCATGTAATAAAAGAATGCTTCATAAGCATTTCTAGTCACTTTAGTTAATTAAAATAAAAGGGTAAAACCTTAATAAATTGTGACACTACTTTAAATCACATTCCCATGGACTACAATATGTGGTGATGACATGTGTCAAAATGATCCCATGTTTTGTTTGGAGAATATTAAATCTTAAGTAGTTTTTCAATGAGTTTCTAAAAATAAGAAGTTTTAAACCAAGCTTTAACCTTGTAATGTTAGAGATGATGCTAGATCATCTATAGGACCCTTGTGTGTGATGATTGCAAGTAGTTAAGTATTGTTTGGTGATTGTGTACCTCGTATTTATTCATAGACTCTAGTACCGACCAAGGATACTACGAGGAGGACAGAGGATACTACGAAGAGGAAGCCGAGGAGAACTTCAACCACTGCTCTGCACAAGGCAAGCTAGTAACTATGCAAGCTTGTATTGACACTGATGCAAGCTGATACTATACCAATGCAAGCTAACACTTGCAAGATACCCTACTGATGCCACAAACCCATACTTGTGATATGAATACTATATGCCTTAAGCATATGTGATCATACCTACTTGTTAAACCAATCCTAGTTTTATGGCAAGCTTCTTACTTTATTTCTTTATCAAACTTACTTAGAGTCTACCTAAGAGTTTGGTAGATACTAGACAACAGTCAAGGTTGCTTAAAGAGCATAAAATTTGGCCTAAACTAGAAACCTTGATATCAGCCTAAGATATAAGGTTAGACTTAGTGAAACTCCACTAGTTACCACCCCTCATTAGTACCACCCCCACCTGTAGATGCTAGTGCTAAGCATAATACTTGATCAACTTTAGATGGGAATACTTGGTGGAAAAATGGTTATGAAAACCTTGGAATGATGGATCATTCTATTGAAATGTGTTGGACATGTGTTTCCAAACCCTTGATGAATTTGGTGATGAAAATGTTGAGGCATGAGCCTTAGCCCTTTATAAAACTGATGGTTGTCTGGATGCGATACCATTCCAATTTTATCGCATAAACCACAATACCCGAATATTGGGTAGGGCTTGACCGAAACTTATATACCTTAGTATTAGTTCCTCACGGCCAATGTCTGAGCTGAGGCTACCTTTCAAGATTGTCCACTGCAAGACCCAAGATGACAAAGGGTCATGGTTGGGAGGCCAAACTCAGGAGAGGTGCCGATACTAGGGAGTGTAATTGAAAGGTTAGGATTGATTATCCGCATCGAGTATGGTGAATTCAGGATTTGTTCTCCACGGATGTATCGAATGTTGTGGTGAAAGTGTACAATCTCCGCAGAGTGTCAAACTATTCGAATAGCGCTGTCCATGTTATGGATGTTGAGTGGCCATACTGTTTCCGCCGACTTTTAAAATGACTTGTGAAATGAATTACATTTTGACTTGACCACAACAGAGTTGTGACATGGATTACAAGATCCCACTTAGGAGTTATAAAACTGTGACTAGCTTCGGAACTTATTAAAGATAAACCTGGCTTTTTGCAAAACAACCCTAGAGCCTAGTGTCCTATTATCCAAAAACCCCTTACCGTTAGTATTAGTTTGCAGTACTTAAAGAGTACTCATGGCTTTGTCCTCGCTATTCCCATGGCCGACTATAAAGAGGAGTACCGGAGGATGGACCCTGTGAAGGTTACGACAACTAGGATCATCTCCCATCGTCAAGATTGCTCGTGACCTCAAGATGGAGCTTCGCCACGCCACCGCTATTATTACGTATTTCGCTGCTTGATGTTGTATTAAGAACTGGATCATGAGATCCCTATTTGTGTAAGAACTTATGTATCGCTGTAATGGATGAAGTACTATGGTATCCAATTTGTTATGTCTCGCAAAAATGATAATCCTGGATTGCATGTATGGCATAACAGCATCTAGGATTGAAAAATCCGTGTTGACAAGTTGGTATCGAGCCATCCCGACCATAGGAGACCCTAGTTAGGTTGGACGTTGAACCAAAAACTTCGTTTCAAAAACCAAAGAAAAAAATATTTACAAAAACCTATTCTCATTCTTATCTCTTTAATTATTTCATAAAACTTCATGTTCCCCAAAAAACTCTTGCAAAATAGATAAAATTTTGACACACTTGATCACTCTGCTAATCTACTCATCCTCTATTTTTATAGATGGACGTGAAGTACAACAAGTTTTATCAACTTGGGAATGGAGGAGACCTTATCTTTGAGAGGGATCTGGATCAGCTGAACTTCGAGCGTCCGCACTTTGAGTTCTTCGGAGCTCAGCTCAATGATCAAGGAGGAGAAGATCTGCGGCTAATTGTTGCAAGTCTCCGAGGAAAGATTGAACCTTCCACATGAGGGAATTCAGTTTACCTTGAGGGAAAATAATCGCTCGATGGACTTGCCGTAGCAATGCAGAAGCTCTTTCCCGCTTGTGGGCAGAGCATCAATCGATCAAGGGTACTCGCTTTGAGTTTTTCCCAAGACGTGATGCAAATGGACAACCACTGGAAGCCCCATACCACCCGGAGCTGAAGACTCAATTGGACCACCTTAGCTTCATGATGTATGATCGTCAACAAGAGTTGGACAACTGCCGTGACTATTGCAACCACAAGTCTGCCATCATCAAGACGAAGGATCAGACCATCTCCATGCTAGCAAAGGATCGCAAGTCTCGCCCGTCACCGACAAGAAGGAGCGCATTATTGCCTGTTTTCGCCATCGTGATCTCATCTCCGGAAGAGACCATCCACGAGAGGGACATGCAGTTGGAGGAAAGGGAGAATGCCGAGAAGATCTTCGTGGAGACCCTTACTCCTATCTCAGAATGACGATGATTTTCGGAGGATCGTGCCATGGACTTCTTCACCGATGAGGATGCTTTCGCTTCATCGATGATCCTCAAGATGATGAAGCCAGACCGAGGAGTAGTAGCAATAAGCACTAGCGTAGTGAGTAGTAGTCGGTCCCATCAGATCGTAGATTCCGTAATGGTTCTTAAAACCATCTGCTTTTCCTTGTTGTGGTGTGTGTTGTACCGTGTGCTATGAGTGAATGAATGAAAAGCAAGTTGCTAGAAAACTTGAGTCAAACTCCAAAACTTTTCAAAACCCAAAACCTTAGCAATTTCCTCTTCTCATGATCTATATCACTCTTCAGATGCCACGGAGGAAGTGGTTCAGCCTCGGACCGATGTTGCAGATCCTGCAAATGTTGACTTCGACCGCGAAGATGAAAGAGCGAACGTCAAGCCAACCTAGCCACTCGCAATGAGATAGCCCAGCTAGCCCACAACAACCAAGGCCATGGAAATCAGGACAACCACGGATCTAAGCTCAAGAATTTCCGAATACCAACCCACCTGCTTTCACCAAGTCGGAAGAACCCCTAGACGCTGATGATTGGCTGCAAACCATGGAAAATAACTTAGAAGTAGCCGAGTGGAAGCCAACGAGAAAGTCTTGTTCGCCACCCATTATCTAGCCGGAGATGCCGGGCATGGTGGAACAGTGTTCGTGCAATGACCGAAGGCCGATGATGACCGAGGAATTCAAGGTCAAGTTTAGCGTAACCCATGTGCCACCAGGTTTAATCAAGAGAATGAGAGATGAGTTCGTAGAGTTGAAGCAAGAAAGGATGATCAGAGTGGAATACCGTGACAAATTTTTGTCATTAGCTAGGTATGCCCGGACTTAAATAGACACAAGCCAAGAAGAAAGAAAGATTCTGAATGGTCTGCATGACGAGATGCACGGTGTTAGTCAATATCCCTTTGTTGATATTGAAGCCCTTGTCGACTCGCTATCCAAATGGAAGGAAAGATCAACCAAGCCAATGAGAACCGCAAGCGTCGCATGATGCATCAACCAGAACCCATCGACCCCAAAGTATCGCCCAACCCATCTCCGGATTTGCCCCAAGAACCAACAGACCCCTATGACCCGTCCAACCTATCCCAACCGTGGAAACCCTAGACCCGGAGGAAATCACAACAACCCCAACTCTAGCAATTTCACCCGTGCCCACCCAAGTTCAACACCAACAATACTACCACCAACCCCAACACCGCCCGATGATCGGAAGCAATGTTGTGCCTATCGCACCAAGGACAAGTCACAAGTGACTGTTATGACTGTGGAAATAAAGGCCACTATTCCAACGAAAGTGCCCCAAGAAGAAGAATGCCAGCCCCAACGCCAATGTCCCAGCTCAGCGAGAGCGCCGTGTCCACCAGGGAGAAGATTTGCCCTGTGGAATTCACTCAACCGCAATGGCCATCTTTTTTCATGCATGAAGAAGCTCAGAAGCGCCACCATCGTCGGGTATGTTTTCGTTAATTCAAGACTTGCAAGAGTGTTGTTTGATTCGTGCATCGCATTCATTTGTCACCAAGAATTTGCTCGCACTAGTAAAATTCAACCAACCAAATTGAAGCATGTGATGATTGTACAAATTCCGGATCAACCACCAAGGCTAGGCAAATTTGCAAAGCCGTCCCTATCCGAATCCATGGCATAGATTTTATGCTAACCTAATAGTACTAACTAAAGGTTTGGAAGTAGTACTAGGATGGATTGATGTCCAAGCATAAAGGATTGATTGATCGCCAAGAAAGCCATTACCATGACCAAGACCACCGAATATCACGAAAGCATATATCCAAACCTTACCTCGTCAATTCAAGTGTAACAAGAGTCTAGCCCAACCTACCATTGACCAAGTTCGGATAGTCTGCGAATACCCCGATGTATTTCCAGATGTTTTGCCCGGTATGCCCCCAGATCGGGATATCGAGTTTATCATCGAACTAATCCCCGGAACAGGACCCATAGCCCAGAGACCCTATAGTATGAACCCGTCAGAACTGGAAGAACTGAAGAAGCAACTGGATTCCATGTTGGAAATCGGATTGATTCAACCAAGTGCGTCCCCATGGAGATCACCTGTCTTGTTTGTGGACAAGAAAGATGGAGGTAACCATTTATGTACGGATTATCGAAAGTTGAATGATGTCACCATCAAGAACAAGTACCCCTTGCCTAAGATAGAAGATTTGTTTGATCAGTTGACTGGTTCCCAGGTGTTTTCTAAGATTGATCTTAGAACCGGCTATCATCAACTCAAAATTCGTGCAGAGGATATCCCAAAGACTGCCTTCACCACCAGATATGGATTGTATGAGTATACAGTCATGTATTTTGGATTAACCAATGCCCCCGCTTATTTCATGAATCTCATGAATAAGATTTTTATGGACTTCCTGGATAAGTTTGTCGCTGTTTTCATCGATGACATTCTGATTTATTCCAAATCAGAAGAAGAACATGAGCTACACCTAAGGACCATTCTTGGAACCCTTAGAGAGCATCAGTTGTATGCAAAGTTTAGCAAATGTGAATTCTGGTTACAGGAAGTAGGATTCCTCGGTCACATTGTATCAGCCGGAGGAATTGCCGTTGACCCTGCCAAAGTAAAAGATGTCGAAGATTGGCAAGCCCCAACCACTCAAACCCAAGTTCGTGCTTTTCTTGGATTGGCGGGATATTACCGCAAATTCATAGAAGGATTCTCAAGTATAGCCCGACCCATGACCCAATTGCTGAAGAAGGACCAGAAGTTTGAATGGACCGACAAATGTGAAGCAAGTTTTCAAGAACTCAAGAGGAGATTGATTTCAGCCCCAATCCTGATTATGCCAGATATCACAAAGCCCTTCGATGTGTATTGTGACGCATCCAAGATTGGTCTCGGATGTGTGCTAATGCAAGAAGGCAAAGTTATATCTTATCTATCGCGACAATTGAAGCAACACGAACAAAATTACCCAACTCATGACCTCGAACTCGCCGCCGTAGTTCTAGCCCTGAAGACATGGAGACATTACCGATGGGAAACCGCTAGAGATTTATTCGATCACAAGAGCCTAAAGTATATATTCACCGAAGGAGCTGAATATGAGGCAGAGAAGATGGATTGAGCTAATCAAGGATTACGACCTGACATTCACTATATCACCGAAAAGCCAATGTGGTAGCCGATGCCCTTAGCAGATTGCGCCGCTTGAACTCCATGATTTTAAAGGAGCAACCAAGTTTGCACAAAGAGATGGAAGATTTTCGAATGGAATTAGTAAGTGAAGGATTTTTGGCTAGCATAGAACTTCAGCCCACTTTGATCAGTCAGATTAAAGAGGCGCAGAAAGGAAATGCTAGTATCGACGGAATCAAGCGCCGTATCGGTACAGGCAAAGTACCCGGATTCACCGAGGACGAAGAAAGAGTTTTGTGGTACAAAGGACGCCTTTGTGTACCAGCAGATTCGGAGTTGAAAGAAGTTATCTTGAAGGAGGCTCACGATACTCTTTATTCTATCCATCCCGGAGGAACTAAGATGTATCAAGATTTGAAAGAGCAATTTTTGTGGCATAAGATGAAGAGAGAAATCGGAAGCTATATTGCCAAGTGTGATATATGTCAGCGAGTCAAGGCAGGACATCAAAGACCCGCTGGATTGTTGCAACCTTTGCAAATTCCGGAATGGAAATGGGATTACAGAGAATGGACTTTATCACTGGACTACCTACTTCTAGTAGGGGAAATGACTCTATTTGGGTCATAGTGGACAGATTGTCCAAAGTCGCCCATTTCTTGCCCGTCAAAACTACCTATCAAAGTTTGAAGCTAGCGGAGTTGTACATCGCTAGGATCGTTAGTTTGCATGGAGTCCCCAAGAATATAGTATCGGATCGAGGAACTCAGTTTACCTCGAGATTCTGGAAGAAAGTCCAAGAAGGTTTAGGAACCCGCCTAGATTTCAGTACCGCGTATCACCCTCAGACCAATGGACAAACGGAGCGAGTAAACCAAATACTCGAAGATATGCTTAGAGCATGTGTGTTAGAATATGGATCCAAGTGGGAAGACTGTCTGCCGTTTGCAGAATTTTCATACAACAATAGTTATCAAGCCAGTTTGCAAATGGCCCCATTTGAATTTATGTACGGAAGAAAGTGCCGCACCCCTTTGAACTGGTCGGAAGTAGGAGAGAGTCAGATTTTCGGACCCGACATCCTACGAGAAGCAGAAGAGAAGGTTCACAAGATTCGTGAACACCTCAAGACAGCCCAATCCCGACAAAAGAGTTACGCCGACAAGAGACGTCGAGACCTCGCCTTCAACATCGGAGATTTTGTTTATCTAAAAGTGTCGCCATTGAAGGGAATGCAACATTTCCAACTCAAAGGAAAGTTAGCCCCCAGATATATCGAACCTTTCAAAATTTTGAACCGTCGAGGAGAAGTATCATATCAACTGGAGCTACCAGAAGAGATGTCAGCTGTGCACAATGTGTTCCATATCTCGTTACTTCGCAAATGTCTCGAAGTCCCCGAGAAGACCGAAGTATTCAAGAATATCGATCACCAGACCATAGAGATCAACGATGATCTGACCTATCCCGAAGTACCCATCCGTATATTGGAAGAAGACTTTCGAACTACCAGAACCCGAAGCATCAAGTTTCTCAAAATTCAGTGGAGCAACCACACAGAAGAGGAGGCTACCTGGGAACGCGAAGATCACATCAGAACGGAGTTTCCAGATCTCTTCAAATCCTAGGTAATCTTTTCGTCCTTTTTCAAATCTCGGGACGAGATTTTGTTTAAGGGGGGAAGGTTTGTAACATCCCAAAAATACTAAACTTAGATCATCAAATTTCTAATCACCAAGATTAGGGTTAACAAAAACTTTTCTAAGTAAACCCATGAAGGCATGCATATGTGTATGCATAGTTTTTGAATTTCTTTAAAACCACTTTGTTTGTGTGATCCATTGCTTGTAAAATGTTTCTTAGGTGAAATAAACATCATCTAAAACATTTCCCACACTTTTCCTTAAGACAAGTAAATCAAAACAAATATATTAAGTGAATGGTCATTTTGACCAATTTAACTCCCATGCCTACTTTGGCTGTCTCAAACTTTCAAAACCTAACAGAAACTTTTCTGGATCTTTGCACCCCTTGAATGTACTCATAATAGAGTATCAAGGCCCACCTTGTGATCATCCAGAAACTTTCAAATGCATAGTTTAAATGATAATTCAAAATTGAATCTTCTTCATATGGGAAGATCCCACTTTTTCAAAACCCACTCAAACAAGCTCAACTTGCAAAACCCAAGCATCTGCAGACTCACTAGAACCAATCTAGCAAACTCACCAAAATTCATTTCAAAATTCAAAACTTGATTTCATGCGGCCATTTTATCAAACAGGTTGCAGACACAAATTAAACAAAACATCAAACACTATAGTGTGCAGTGTTTTGAGCCTAACGTGTTCCCTAGTTAGCTCACACACAACCCAGTAGATCATCTAGAAAGATTAGCCCAACACTAGCACCCCTGTGAGCTTGCCATTGCCATTAATGGTGAACAGCCGAGCAACCCCATGTCACCCCATTGTGGACAGCAGGCTAGAGGAAGAACTAGCCGTGCCAACCTTGTCTGGGAGGCAGCCCATCGTCCACCGCCACTGCCTGTCCCAGCCATGAAGGCCAAGCCCTGGACCACGCGCACGAGACACGCCCAGACCATGCCGAGCGTGCGCCAGAGCACCACCCTCGACCATCACCCACAGACCGCGCGCCGCCCTCACCGCGTGCATACACGATCACCACCGACCCATGAGACCGCCAGACCCCGCCTGCCATACACCGCCGCATTGCCGTCAAGACGCCCTGCCTCTGCAGAGCGCCGCCTGCTCAGACCAAATCGCACCGCCCCATGCCTCGCGATCATGTCGTTGAGCATCGCCAGAGACACAGACCGCCCCTACCCTTGCCCATGCCATTAGCCTCAGAACGTCGCTTCGACGAGCTCACCTTGCGCCCCGACGGTCCCCTCGCTCGACTATAAATAGAGGCCACCCCCGCACGATTTCTTCACACCATCTCACTCCCCTCTCCCCACTGACCGTGCCACACCATCCTTAGAGCAAGCCGAGCACCACATCGCCGGAATTTCACTGGAGCCTACCGCTGCCGGAGAAGAAGGGAGCCAGCGATTGGAGCCGCCCTAGGAGAAGCCACTGGTACCAGGAGGTTCGCCGTCGTCGACTTCGTCGTTCGCCCACCTCGCCGACCCTCGCCCGTACCCCGGTGAGCCCCCAGCACCCCCCACTGGCCGCGCTAGGTTTCGTTCTCGCCGGAGCTGTCTCGTGTCGACGATGACCCCCAGCCGTTGGATTAGAACTAGATCGAACGATCCACATTGCCCCATAACGCTTCGCCCAGCCCCGTGTCACTGACGAGTGGGGACACCCACTTACGCAGCCCGTGGGAGCACTGCGCTTAGCAGGCCGTCCCGTTAGAATTTCCTGCGCAGCCCAGCAATTCAAATTAAACCTTTTCTTTTTAAATTCAAACATACTTCTGTACCCAACTTCAAAAATCAACCCAGATCGATTCAGTGCACCAAATTGGATGAAACCAATTTTGTTGGAAAGGTCTGTGAATGCTTAATCCAAGCCCATTGGATTCAAGTCATTTGGATCTGTAGATCACCCATAGCAAAAATAACAAGGCAGAAGCTTTTCTGCATTCAAACATTTTTCAAATTTAAACCATAAAAGCTTTTGAGTTGATTCCAACTCTCAAAAATTACATTTAACCATACCTTTCAGAATATATAAAAATATATAGGTTTACTTGCAGAAATAATGTTCATGTAATAAAAGAATGCTTCATAAGCATTTCTAGTCACTTTAGTTAATTAAAATAAAAGGGTAAAACCTTATTAAATTGTGACACTACTTTAAATCACATTCCCATGGACTACAATATGTGGTGATGACATGTGTCAAAATGATCCCATGTTTAGTTTGGAGAATATTAAATCTTAAGTAGTTTTTCAATGAGTAGAAATTACTTTTCTAAAAATAAGAAGTTTTAAACCAAGCTTTAACCTTGTAATGTTAGAGATGATGCTAGATCATCTATAGGACCCTTGTGTGTGATGATTGCAAGTAGTTAAGTATTGTTTGGTGATTGTGTACCTCGTATTTATTCATAGACGCTAGTACCGACCAAGGATACTACGAGGAGGACGGAGGATACTACGAAGAGGAAGCCGGGGAGAACTTCAACCACTGCTCTGCACAAGGCAAGCTAGTAACTATGCAAGCTTGTATTGACACTGATGCAAGCTGATACTATACAAATGCAAGCTAATACTTGCAAGATACCCTACTGATGCCACAAACCCATACTTGTGATATGAATACTATATGCCTTAAGCATATGTGATCATACCTACTTGTTAAACCAATCCTAGTTTTATGGCAACTTTCTTACTTTATTTCTTTATCAAAGCTTACTTAGAGTCTACCTAAGAGTTTGGTAGATACTAGACAGTTGTGCTGAAGGTTGCTTAAAGAGCATAAAATTTGGCCTAAACTAGAAACCTTGATATCAGCCTAAGATATAAGGTTAGACTTAGTGAAACTCCACTAGTTACCACCCCTCATTAGTACCACCCCCACCTATAGATGCTAGTGCTAAGCATAAAACTTGATCAACTTTAGATGGGAATACTTGGTGGAAAAATGGTTATGAAAACCTTGGAATGATGGATCATTCTATTGAAATGTGTTGGACATGTGTTTCCAAACCCTTGATGAATTTGGTGATGAAAATGTTGAGGCATGAGCCTTAGCCCTTTATAAAACTGATGGTTGTCTGGATGCGATACCATTCCAATTTTATCGTACAACCACAATACCAATATTGGGTAGGGCTTGACTGAAACTTATATACCTTAGTATTAGTTCCTCACGGCCAAGGTCTGAGCCGAGGCTACCTTGTGAAGATTGTCCACTGCAAGACTCCAAGATGACAAAGTGGTCATGGTTGGGAGGCCAAACTCACAGAGAGGTGCTGATACTAAGGAGTGTAATTGAAAGGTTAGGATTGATTATCCGTGATCGAGTATGGTGAATTCAGGATTTGTTCTCGACGGATGTATCGAATGTTGTGGTGAAAGTGTACAATCTCGCAGAGTGTCAAACTATTCGAATAGTCAAGGTCCATGATTATGGACAGCTTGAGGGCCATACTGTTCCTCGAGACTTTTAAAATGACTTGTGAAATGAATTGCGACTTTGACTTGACCACAACAGAGTTGTGACATGGATTACAAGATCCCACTTAGGAGTTATAAAACTGTGACTAGCTTCGGAACTTATTAAAGATAAACCTGGCTTTTTGCAAAACAACCCTAGAGCCTAGTGTCCTATTATCCAAAAACCCCTTACATGTTAGTATTAGTTTGCGAGTACTTAAAGAGTACTCATGGCTTTGTCCCTGGCTATTCCCATGGCCAGACTATGAAGAGGAGTACCTGGAGGATGGACCCTAGGAAGGTTACGACAACTAGGATCATCTCCCATCACAAGATTGCTGTGACCCCAAGATGGAGCTTCGCCTACGCTACCGTTATTATTACGTATTCCGCTGCTTGATGTTGTATTAAGAACTGGATCATGAGATTCCTATTTGTGTAAGAACTTATGTATCGTTGTAATGGATGAAGTACTATGGTATCCAATTCTGTTATGTCTCGCAAATATGGTAATCCTGGGATTGCGATGTATGGCATAACAGGCATCTAGGATTGAAAAATCCGGGTGTTGACAGCTCATTGCTTGGAAGACGAAGAAACAGACAGCTTTTCCCGTTCGAGTGTTGAGGCTGAGTTGCGTGCTATGGCTTTGTTGACTGCTGAGGTGACCTTGTTACGATGGTTACTTGCGGATTTTGGGGTCTCTATTACCACACCCAAATGGTTTTGTCCGACAAGACAGTCCTATTAGTGTTGCACGTGATCCGGTCAAGCATGAGCTTACCAAGCATATTGGTGTTGATGCTTTCTACACGTGCTCAGGTGCGACTCAGTTATTGCGCTTCAAAGATGTGCCTTCAGATTACGCTTGGATTTCTTCACGAAGTCACTGCACAGAGCCAGATGATTTCTTACTCTCCAAACTCAGTGTTGTGGATCCACCATGAGTTTGAGGGGGGGTGTTAGATGTATATATCTGTATATTGTATTTCCCCCATATGTTAGGGGGCTTCCTGCATATTTGCCCTGTAATTGTACTATATATTGTGGCCTTTGGCCCTCAGAGGAATACAACTTTGTCTATTCCTAACAGAATCGATCATACGAAAATGGACTATAAGGTTCTTGTTTCTAGTTATATATAGTAACTGAATAAGCCCTAAATGATCTGATGACTGATAAATTTTCCTTTAAGATGTAAGACTAAGATAAAATCTCTTTTGTTTATAGTTCAATGAATACAATGGATACTCCTTGTTGCTAGCTATACGGTACCCAGGGTACCTTTGTTTCTGAACCCATCATCTCGTTGAGATATGTCCAATAACATGTTGTCCATGTAAAAAGTTGATCGGAAAAGGGTCATGCAATCGTTTCATATTGCGGTACAATACAGTTTTTTAGAGTTGTACACATGGGAATAAACAGGTAGCAGTACAATTCACGAGCATGCTCAACAGGAGTGCTTCAAAATCTATCGGAAACATCACCACAATAAGTAAGACCATAAGAGTTACAACACCAGAAGTGTGATGTCTAATATCCAGTGATGATATGGTCGTTTTGAAAATATCAAAGTATAGCTAACATTAGGGGGTATGCACCTGAGGCCGGAATCTATACACAGCTGCACATACATATAACAGATGATCCATCACCAGACTGGGGAAGACAGTGATTCCACATTTCTACAGGAATGGCGGTTTCTGAGCTTTGGACAGCGATGCCTGCACATAGACTAACGGGTAGGGTTGTCCTTGCCGCTTTGGTGTCAAGCCGTCGCTGCCCTGAAGCGCCACCACCATAGCACATCCCTAGTCGGCGCAGCTCGCCGTTTTATTTCGCCGGTGCAGCTTTCCATAAGCAGCTGACACCCGCGTGTTGTTTCCTATGTAAACCTCCTCAATTCGCACTCCATCACCGAGCAAGAGTACATGCCAGGCCGGCTGTACGACCTGGACACGAACAACTATAGCAATGAGGCGCAGCTCAAGTATTTAATCGAGGCCCTCGACGACAAGGGCGTGAAGGCCATCGCTGACATCATCGTCAACAACCGCATGAAAATAGACAATGCTGCCCAAACGACGGCGGCGCTGCTCGATTTGAGGGGCGGCGGCTTAATTCGGACAAATTTCGGCGGCATCGTAATCAATCCATTCCAATGGAATTTTTCTGCGATTTCTTTGGGAATCGTGTCCCGAGAAGAGGGTCTACACAGGCCGATTTCTTCGATTCGAATTCGCTACAAACTGATGCCCCTCTTCCTCACCCGTCGCCCACCGCCCTCCTGCTCCGCTTGGTACCGAGCACCGCAAGCCGGGTTCCCTCGCCTCCATCCACGGTTGTGTCGCCATTCATCTAGCACCGGACACGCGTCTGCAAGACCTGGCGCCTCGACGTCCGAGCTCCGGCTGTAGCGACCTGGCGCCTCAACGTCCACCCCCGACTGGCGCCTCGACGTCCGAGCTCCGGCTGTATCGACCTGGCGCCTCGACGTCCACCCCCGACTGGCGCCTCGACGTCCGAGCTCCGGCCGTATCGACCTGGCGCCTCGACGTCCACCCCCAACTGGCGCCTCGACGTCCAAGCTCTGGCTGTATCGACTTGGTGCCTCGACGTCCACCGAGGCCTCACATCCAAGATCAGGTTGTATCCTCATACTACGGGTTGATTACTCAATTTCGGAGGGGCTGAAACGTAAAAAAACAAGGACGGACGAAAATCTCCTTAAACGAAATCCACCTTAACACAGATTATAGTACTAGAGATAGATACTAGAGATAGAGATTAGAGACTAGAGACTAGAGATAGAGATTAGAGACTAGGTATGAATACCCATGCATTGCCACGGTTCACAATTTTATACCTAGACATATTTAGTCAAAAGCATGCATAATTTACAGGCGGATTTTTCTTTTAGAATCAACCCGTGGTTGGATGGTTTGGAGGGCGGTGGTACCCCAAGCCCACTAGAGTTTAAACCCCAGATTTAACGTTTTGTTGTCTCATAAAGACGGAATATTCTTTCAGTGGGAGGCGACGTTCTCGTCAATAGCGAGGCACCTGCAGTGACTTCGTTAATCTCAAGACCCGTCGGCTCAGTCTCTCGAAGGTGCTCAAAGGAGTAGGATGTGCGTGCGTGTGTTCATAGGGGTGAGTGTATGTACGCATTGTGAGCGTCTGTGTTTGTACTGTGTTTCTCAAACAAAAATTACATGCAAATTTTGGACAAATATCTAAAATTTGTGGTAGTATTAGAATGGCTACCAATTGAAATTATCTGCCGGTCTCCCAGAGTTTTGGCCATAATTCTTGTTGGTGTTGTGAAACAATAATTGCCTTGCTCGTGAATGTTGAGGTAACTATCTCCCTGATCTGATTTACTCCCTTCATCTAAAAATAACTAATTTAAATTTATCTAGATTCAATGTATCTAGACATATCTTAGTCTATAAGAGAATAATGAACATTCACATGACCTCAATAGCATACTCGTTGGGATCCTAGCACTGTGAGTTTTATCACCTTTGTTATTACTTCCAAATCTACTACGTAGTAGGGGTAATAATTAGCTCCTGCGTTACATCCATCGGACTTGCCACTTCTCTGACCGACTGAATTTACCTATCTATCGGTGGAATGTAGTATTGCTTAGATCTGCTCAACATCATTGGTGCTTGCCTCTCCCTAGCATCTGGTGCCTGGTTTGCCTAGCATTTGAGCTTCATTAGACATCCTGTTAGCTTACAAGTTCAAAATTAAAGCGTAACTTGCATCAAAACATGTTCTTGTGAATTGCATTGCGCCATGCATGAAAAGGGTGCTTGACTTGCTTCAGGTTTTCCAAAATCTATACTACTTCCTCCGATCCATATTACTTATTATTATATTGGATGTATCTAGCACTAAAACATGTCTAGATACATTTATTTTTGTCACAAGTAATATATATCAGAGAAAGTATTATAGACAAGATTAACTGTATCTATGTCTCGTCTGCTGTTGTTTGGACTTGTACTTCCCGTGTGTAGGCTGAAAATATCTTGTCAAGATTCCGCCGCTGTCCACGCCTTCTGCCACCCGTGTCGCTCCTCCCGTCCCTCCAATCGACGACCACTCTGCTCCCTGGTGCCCGCTCACGCACATCCCCGACTCCATGAGCTCCCAATGTGTCGCCGCCCCGAGCTTCGATTCGCCTGACCCCGAGTTGAGCACCTGCTACCGGACGACAACGCGAGCTCGTACCATACTAAGATGAGGTCCAAGAGGCCCCTCCTGCGAGCACTGCGAGCAGGATGAGGGCGAGCACTGGCTGGGATCCCAGCCCGACGCCGTGCTAGCGGTCGGTTCAGCATCGCCATCGGCTGCGCTCCCTGGTGCCCGCTTGCACGTGTCCACGACTCCGCAAGCTCTCCCCATGCATGGCCCCTGCCTCCTCCGCCCTTCCCCTCCCCCGTGGCCACCCACCCCCCGCCAATCCTGCTTCCTTCTCGCGGGCGATGCAGCGGCTCGTCACTGGGATCAGGAAGTTCACGAGCAGCGGTGGCTCGACGAAGTTGGCTCCGTTCAGGCTCCGTTCAGGCTGGGGCGGCCGATGGTTTCCGCCAAGGACGCAACTGCGTGGTACCAGGAGGAGGGGGCAGTTACCGGCGGCGGCGCAAACAAAGCAGCAGAGAGGGGAACGCAGGAGCAAGCAATTCAGTTTTGGACTATGCGATGGCAGTACGGGTAATATGTCTGAACGGCAAGGGACAAAATCGTCCAAAAAATAATCCCCGTGCGGTTGCCGTGGTTCATTTATTTATCATTCGCGATGAAAGAATAATTCTACTCCCTCCGATCCATATTAATTATTATTAGATTAGACGTATCTAACACTAAAACATATTTAGATACATCCATTTTTATGACAAGTAATATGAATCGGAGGGAGTAGTATTTTTGATTTTCAATCATTACCAAGCAGTCTCAACAAAGAAACTAAGAGAAGTGCTAGGTGTTCCATCCTCCTTGTCCTAGCCGTCCGATTAAACCGAACAACGGTCGGATCTCCTTATCCCGCCATTTATCCTGTTGTTGCTACAAATTCTCTTGTTTCGCTACAAATAGTCCCGCTTTTTCTATATGTAGCAAAAAACGATCCGCTCTAAAAATAATACAAAAAAGGCTGCCTCGTCAGAGACTTCGTCGGAGACCTTCCGGAGATTTTTATAGCAAAACGTTATGCTAATGTAGCAAACTCAACCTCGCCGGAGACTTTCGCCAGGACGGTTGCTGCATGAATAATTTAGTGATCTCGATGAATGTTATGACCGGTCTAAGTTACGTGAGGAGGGGGTCCAACCATGGGCCCAACTAGGGGCTTAGCCCGTTATCAGTTTAGGGTTTTAGCTCTTTATATACTGGTTGTAAACGAAGCAAACATCAAGCAATAATAATATTCATTATTGCCGACTCCCCGAGGAGTCGGTCTCCTAGCTGCCCCTCCTTCCCGGCCAGCGACGGCGCCATGGCGTCCGCCGCCTCGCCCGCACGTCTCCCCCTCCTTCCCCTACAAGCTACGCCCTAGGGCGGGTAGACCAGTTGGTTCTACCAATTTGGCATCAGCTAGCTCGGCCGCGATCATGTCTTCTCCGCCGCCCACCACCACGTCGTCCGCACCTCCGCCCGCCCCTTCCGTCGTCGCCACCACGGCAGGCTCTCCGTTGGCCGCTATGTCAGCGGGCTCCGCCGCGCCGGCGCCCGTCCTCTACACGCCCGAGCAGATGAGCGGGGTCATCAACGACCTTGTCACCGCGGTCCAAGGCATCCGCCCTCTTCTTGATCGGCTCCCAGGGGCCCCCGACGCCGCCGCAGCCTACCGCCGTCTCCGTGTCGGCGCCCGCACCATGGGCTCCGCCCTTCTTAGGCGTTTCGCTGCCGCCTCCACCGGCACCGGGCCAGCCCTGGACGCAGTGGCTGCAGTCCGCACCCACCAGCCCGGGTGCCGCCGCCACGGGGGGTGTTCCTATCCACCTGATTCGTTTCCCCCTGTTGCCGTTTCCGCTGCCGGCGTAGCTCGCAGCGTCGTCGACCCAGCCGGTCTACACCACCGTCGGCGAGCCGCCAGTTCTCTCCCTCCCGGGCGCCGCCCCCGGGGGGTATGCACGCCCCCATGAGGCGCGCCCCGACGCGCATGGTCCCGGCGGGGTTACACAACCACCGCCCCGCTACACCAAGGTCGACTTCGCCACCTATGATGGGTCAGAGGACCCCCTGAACTGGCTTAGCCAGTGCGAGCAGTTCTTCCGCGGGCAGCGCACCCTGGCGTCGGATCGCACCTGGCTTGCCTCCTATCACCTCCGGGGTGCCGCCCAGACGTGCTACTACTCCCTCGAGCAAGACGAGGGCGGCATGCCTCCTTGCGACCGCTTTCGGGAGCTATGCCTCCTTCGCTTCGGGCCGCAGATCCGAGGGAGCCGCCTCGCGGAGCTGGGCGCCTTCCCTTCACGTCCACGGTGCAGGACTTCGCCGATCGCTTTCAGGCACTCGCCTGCCACGCCCCGGGTGTCACGGGGCAACAACACACGGAGCTCTTTGTCGGGGGCCGTCCAGGCCACATACAGGTGGACGTGGAGCTCCAGGACCCCACGACCTGCAAACGGCGATGCACTACACTCGGGCGGCGAGCGCCGGGCCCAGGCGCTACAGCCGCCTCCCCCAAGTCGCGGGGCCTGGCCACCCGCCCGCCCCCGCCGGTCGCAGCGCCGACCACGTGGCTAGCACCTCCCGCTCCAGCAGCGATGCATCATACCTTCCGGCGCCTCACACCGGCGGAACAGTTGGAGCGCCATCGCCTCGGCCTGTGCTTCAACTGCGATGAGCCGTACGCGCCAGGTCATGTCTGCCCACGCCTCTTCTATTTGGAGACGGTAGATGACGGCGACGCTGACACGGGTGTCGACACAGCGACGGAGACCGCTCTCGACGCCGTGCCGGCCACAACTTGCGTGGTCTCGCTCCACGCGTTGGCCCTGCCGGTGACGATACACGACGAGTAGGCGGTGGCCCTCCTCGACACCGGCTCCACACATAACTTCCTGCCGAAGGCCGCCATGCGGCGCTTGGGCCTCCAGCCGACGGGCGGCGATCATCTCCGCGTCACCGTGGCCAACGGCGACCGCCTTTGCTGACACGGCATGGCACAACACGTGCCGCTCTCCATCGGGGACGAGCACTTCACCATCGCGTGCGCCGGCATCAACTTGGGCTGTTTCGACTTCATACTCGGTATGGACTTCTTGCGACCCCTCGGACCCATAGTGTGGGACTTCGCTGCCTTGACGATGACCTTCTGGCGCCAGGGCTGCCGCGTCTGTTGGACGGGCATTAGGGGCGCCGCCCCGGCACCGCAGCTCCAGCTCACCACGGCCGACATCAACTCCGAGCACCCCCTGTTGGCCCACCTCCTGCAGCAGCACGGCGACCTTTTCGACGAGCCGCAAGGCCTCCCGCTTACACGGGTGTACGATCACCGTATCCACCTGTAACTACCTCGGTGAATTACGCTCCTAGTTACAAGCCTGGACGAGCGGAAATGGTTAAAATAGTACGGTGGGGCCCAAATGCCACTCACAGGTAGACCTTTCGGCCGTCCCAACCATTTCCAAACATCGGGACAAGAACGGGCGGCGTAATCGGCAGGCGAAGGGATCAACTACATACACAAATGAGTATGTATGCAAGCCACCATACAACAGTCCTCAAAGCCATTCCATCTAAAAGAAATAGAAATATTGCAACGCCATACGACAAGATCCAAATATCCTAGATAGATATAATATTTTAGGATATCTCCTCATACATCAAACATCAGAGTATCAGGCGGAAGCGGAAAACAAGATCCGAGTATGGATAAGAAGCAAATCGGCATAAGATGCCCCATAAATAAACACATCCCGCCCACAGATCTCACGGATCCTGCTTCTAATCTCTACACCGAATGATCGTTGCAACATCGTCTCTCCTCCACCCAAGATCCATCTTGCGAGTTTACTGCTCATCCGAAGTCAAACAATTTATCGTGTGAGACCCTAGGGGTACTCAGCAAGTCTTTATGCCTCTAAAGGGGACACAACCTGGGGTGACGCATTTGCAGCAAAAGATAATACCTAACAATTCTATAGATACTCGCTATCCATCCGCCTAACCAAAGATAGACGGATGTCCGTGAATTAATAACAATAGTTATAACAACAATATTAACATATCCATCCTCCTCCTCGCTTACCGACGAGGAAGCGGACGAACAACCCCCATCCGCTGGCGTTTATTATCCATTCCATGAGTGTTGCACTATTTACTAGTCGTACTTAGTCAAATTAAAAGCGGTACTTTAGTTATACTTGTCTATGATCGAGAACTGTGCTCCAAGTCGTCCATAACCGGACACGGCTTTCAGAAGTTTTACCGCAGGGGTGCACAAATAGCAACACACACTCGATCAACCTCGGAAAAACCAAATCAAAACCCAACGAGGCATTCACGACAAAGCGATCACAGGATTCGGAAATATTTCAGGGGGCCACCCCATTAAGCTACCCGCAACGAAGTTAGCCGACTCCGAAACGGACTCAAGGTTTGCGTCAGTGGCTGTAAACGACTGGGAACCCGAAAGTGTGACTGGGCTTGTCGATACCGCGAAAATACTCCGCTTCCCTAAACAGTACAGGTGCATCCTCGCACAATCTTAAATAAAGTAGTAAAGCATGGCATAAGTACAAAATTGTAATAAAGCCCCAAACTACTTTGTGGCCCCAAGAAATAAGAATGAATCAAGCTCTGGCTCAGGGGGGTTCATAAGCCTCCCGGATGTGGATAGCGCGAATATTCAAGGAACAGGAATCAAGTACTCGGGGTCCTACGGGACACAAGTGAGCATGAAAAACCAAATAGCCGATATTGCTCACCGATGCCACTTTCATTAGTTATCCCATTACTACTCAGGTTAAGTTGTTTAGGTACCTTGTTATCCAACAGACACTCGCATACCCTACACATGCTGTTCTACGACTCGCATGGATCAAACAACTCCTGTAGTAATGGCTCGTGGGATGGAGGAACAAGCTTCGGTGGGGTTTAAAAGTAAAGGCTATGCAATACTTGGGATTCAGTTTAATGCAATCGCGACTCAATGATGCAAGAATAAGATAGAGGCAATAGGTACTATATGTATGCAAGCATGTGGTAGTGCTTGCCTGGCAGCTCAGTTGAAGCGAGGGATGGATCTGGATAGTGCTCCTGGGTTTCTTGATATATCCCCTGCTCAGCGTCTATTCGAAGAAGAACCAAACAAACAAGGGCCAACATAAATAAAGTGCACAAGCATATGAATGAAATGCGACAAGCAAAAAATCATGCCATGATGAATGATGCACAATTTGCATGGCAATAAAGTAGCATGGCATGGGTGAGGTGTGGAATACTAGAAATAAACATTTTATGGGGTTTTAATCATATTTTATACTCAAATAAGTTGCTGTATACTTTATATTTATATGATGCATGCTGCAATTCAGAACAAGGAATGCATAAACAGAAAGGTCTCGTCGAGCTAATCATTTTAGACATATTATTTGTTAAATTTGGAGTTATAAAACAAAAGTTATTAATTAATTAAGGCAAAAGGGCATTTTAGTGTAATTTTAATCAACTCGAGAATTAAAGTGTCCAAAATATATTTGAAGGCTATATTTGAATTCCTCACATTTTTCTGATTTCAAAACATATATTACATGTTTAATTTGAATTTATATTTTAAAAGATAGTTGAAAACAGATTTAAATTTGAATTTAAAACAAATTTGGGAAAGGTTTATTTTAAACAAAAAAATGTAAACGCTTTGGTACTCGACGAACTCAGCCACGGCCATCGACGGTGGGCCTTATGGCGACGGGGCCACGCGGAAAAACTTTTGCTACCAGGGCTCACAGCTAGCACGCGGATGACAAGCGGGCCAGAGGTCATGTCACGGATGGCGAACGCGGGCGGACGGAGAGTGGGCCAGGGGAGCGCGTGGGCGGTTCAAAAGATGCGGGCGTTGTGCAAAAAAGGAGAAGGAGAAGGAAGCTGGTAGGTGGGACCTCTAGGAGCTGGGTTGGATTCAAAAGGCAGGGTATTTGCAGGTAAAGCGGTTCTTCTCTGCGATCTGACGACAGATCGATGCCGGACGCGTCAGAGCGCGGCGCAGGGTACTCGAACCCGTGACCTGGGCGTGCGCGCGGAGGGCGAAGCCGCTGCGGTAGGCTAGGCTTGGCGACAGCATGGTGGTTGGGGCCTAGGTAGGCCGTCTGCGAGGCGCTTCGCCGCGTGAACGCAGCGACCGCCGGCGCGCAGAGGGTGCTCGGCGTAAGGTGCGGCGCGGCCAGACAACGACAGCAAAGAGGGGCGTGTCTGGGAGGGAGAGAGGCTCACCGCGGTTGGGTTGGTGGGGTCGGATCGGGCTGGGACGCGGTGGATCGACGGCGAAGCAGACGGACGGCGAGATTAGGGTTTCGCGTCGAGCTCAGCGGGGTGCAGCGTTTCTGGGGCTCCTCCTTCTCGGCTCCGTGTACAGGGGCGACGCTGGTGCTCGGCTCGGTCTTTCCCATCAACCGCGCCTACACGCCCGCCTCCTTGTTCTGTAGGTGGACGGCGACACCGAGAGCGGCGGCCGGGGTTGGAGAAGAAAGGAACGGGGTAGCTGGAGAGGAGAGGGGAGGAGGGTTACCCCGGGTTGGATCTGGACGAGAGCGAGGAGACGTGGGGAAAAGGGTAAAGGCTAGGGGGAAGAGGGAAGGATGTCGTGGGGTAGACGGTGGAAAAGGTGGCTCGGGCCACCTTTTCTCCTCCTCCTTCACGTGCTTGCTCGGCAGGGCAGGGCAGGGCAGGTGATGGGCAGGTAGGGCTCGGGCTGGTGCAGAGGGAAGGCTCGGGCTGGGGGGTCCTCGGCCGTGGAGAGAGGGAGAGAGAGAGAGAGCTAGGGTAGGAGGGAGGCTCGGTTAGGAGCTAGGTTAGGAGAAGGAGTAGTGGCTCGTTAGGGCTTGGGGTGGTTGGTAGCTAGGTGGGGCCAGGGTGGCCAGGTGGGGCCTGCATGGTAGGGAGAGGTGCACCTCGGCATGGTAGAGAGGAAAGGTAGATGGGGTAGGTCATGGTGGTGGCTTGGGTTAGAGAGAGGAGAGATGAGGGCTTAGGGTTTAGATAATCTACAAGATCAAGCATGATGGGGAAAAGAGATGGAGAGGGAAGTGTTTTTTTGGACACATGGTGATGGATAAGGAGAGATAAGATAGGGTTTTTAAGGATATGACCTCACATGATCATGCATGTGTGAGGAGATAAGGTGAGGGTGAGGGTCTTGATGCACATGGCAAGGAAGCATAGCAAGATATAAAAGATTGAGAGAAGGAGAGAGAAGAGAAGATGATCCACTCAAAAACAAATAAAACCAAAGGAGGACCAAAGATGGTGATGGTTGCATGGCCCATGCAAATGCATTAAATGCCATGTTTTAATCTTGTGAAAACAAAATAATTATTCATGGCATTTATACATATGCATTCCAGAAATATGGAATAAGCCAAGCAAAAGAATTTAAAAGGATGCCCCATGTGGAGTAGATGGAGATGACCATATTTGAATAGAAATGGGACTTGCTAGTGTGTATGTGCCACTAGGTATTTAGTAAGCCCAAAAATATCCCAACATGATAATAATCCCAAAACAACCCATATGGAAGCTAGGAAAAGGTTCCACTCACAAGGCATGCAAAGATGGCCATGTGACTCTCATAAACCAATAATGTGGAAACAATATGGTGCATATATGAGAGCATGTGGAGATAGAATTGGATCCATTCCAACCCACATGAGCTAGAGGTAAAACCAAATAAGTTGCAATGCTCATATATGGTGGAATGGTAGAATGATGGGGTGATGACAAGAAAGGTGGTGGAGTTAAATAAAAGATATGCCCCCAACTCAACTTGGGCATTAAACAATATATCAATAACCAAATACAATATCAAGAGGCAAATACAATTTACAATGCATATAAGAGAAGATCCAAAACAAAAAGGGTTTTATATGATGCTCAAATGCAAGGTGGCATGATGACATGAGCATGATATCATTATGATGCAACAATTATATATAGGAAGTAGCATATATATAGACTAGGCTAGTAGCATTGCAATTGTTAGGCAATTGGGATGCTACACCACCTCGCCCCAGACACGGCGCCGGTGGCCGTGCGGCCTTACCGCTACCCCCAGCTGCAGAAGGACGAGCTCGAGCGACAGTGCGCCCTCATGCTCACCGCGGGCGTCATTCGGATCTCTACGTCGCCATTCTCGGCGCCGGTGCTGCTCGTCCGCAAGATGGATGGCACATGTCGCTTCTGCATCGACTACCGCGCCCTCAACACGCTCACGCTGAAGGACAAGTTCCCCATTCCGGTGGTCGACGGGCTCTTCGACGAGCTCCATGGGGCGCACTTCTTCACCAAGCTCGACTTACGGTCGGGCTACCACCAGGTGCGCATGCATCCGGACGACATCGCCAAGACGGTGTTCCGGACCCATCATGGCCACTTCGAGTTCGTGGTGATGCCCTTCGGCCTCACCAACGCGCCAGCGACATTCCAGGCCCTGATGAACGATGTACTCCACCCCTATTTACGTCGGTTTGTGCTCGTTTTCTTTGACGATATTTTGATCTACAGAGCCTCGTGGGCGGAGCACCTACAACACGTCGCCATCGTCTTCAACGAGCTTCGAGCGCATCATCTTCACCTTAAGCGCTCGAAGTGCTTGTTCGGGATGACATCGGTCGCCTACCTCGGCCATGTCATCTCCGCCGAGGGGGTGGCCATGGACGCGACAAGGTGGCGGCCGTCTCCGCGTGGTCGCCTCCTCGTTCGCCGCGCGCTCTTCGCGGCTTCCTGGGTCTCGCCGGTAATACCAGAAATTCATCCGGGACTTCGGCATCATCGCGACACCTCTCACGCAGCTGCTGCACCGCGACACCTTCGCCTGGGATGACGAGGCCACCGCCGCGTTCGAGGCACTAAAGGGGCCCTTACGACGGGCCCCGTTCTCCAGATGCCGGACTTCGCACGGCCGTTCATCGTCGACTGCGACGCCTCCGACGTGGGGTTCGGTGCCGTGCTTCACCAGGGTGATGGCCCACTTGCGTACTTCAGCAGGCCTTTCGCCGCACACCATCTCAAGCTTGCGGCATACGAGCAGGAGCTCATTGGCTTGGTGCAGGCCGTGCGCCATTGGCGTCCCTACCTTTGGGGGCGCTCGTTCCAGATTCGCACAGACCACAAAAGCCTCAAGGACTTGTTGGATCAGAGGCTCTCGACCGTTCCGCAGCATCAGTGGATCAACAAGCTGTTCGGCTTTGATTTCACTATGGAGTACCAGCCGGGGCGCCTCAACACCGTTGTCAAAGCTCTCTCTCGCCGCGATGTTGACGATGAGGACGGCGCACCCGAGGGGATGGCGATGTGCATTCGTTCGGGCCCCTCCTTCGCCCTCTTCGACACCATCCGCCAGGCTACTGCGGCAGTGCCTGATGCCTAGCTCCTGCGATAGCAGCTGGAGGAGGGCGAGTTGGTGGCTCCATGGCGCTGGGCTAAGGGGCTCCTCTTACACGGGCGCCGTATCTTCGTGCCCGACCACGACGATCTTCGACACCAGGTGCTCCTGCTGGCCCATTCGTCAGGCCATGAGGGTGTCCAGAAGACCCTCCACCGTCTCCGCGCCAACTTCTACATCCCCGGGGATCGGGCTTTGGTCCAGCACTGGGTGCGCTCTTGCGAGATATGCCAGCGCAACAAGATGGAGACGCTGCGACCGGCGGGGATGTTGCAGCCGCTGGAGGTGCCCTCCCAGGTCTGGGCCGACATCTCCATGGACTTCATCGAGGGCCTCCCCAAGGTGGGCGGCAAGTCCGTCATCCTCACGGTGGTCGACCGCTTCTCCAAGTACGCACACTTCATCACGCTTGACCACCCGTACACCGCTGCGTCCGTTGCTCGTGCCTTCTTCGACGACATCGTCCGCCTCCATGTTTTTCCCGCGTCGATCATCAGTGATCGGGATCCGGTGTTCACGGGGCACGTCTGGCGTGACCTTTTCAGGATGGCGGGCGTCAAGATCCGGTTCAGCACGGCGTTTCATCCTCAGACGGAAGGCCAGTCCGAGGTGGTTAACAAAGTGATCGCCATGTACTTACGTTGTGTTACAGGTGACCGTCCTCGCGCATGGGTGGATTGGCTCGCATGGGCGGAATATTGCTACCACACCTCCTACCATTCCGCCCTGCGTGCCATGCCATTTGAGGTGGTCTACGGTCGGCCGCCACCGCCCATCTTGCCGGTCGATCCGGCTACTGCTCGGACGGAGGTCGCAGGGGAGCTTCTCCGCGACCGCGATGAGATTCTTGCTGAGGTGCGGCAGCGTCTCGTTTAGGCTCAGCAGCTCGCCAAGCACTACTACGACGGCCATCATCGCGAGGTGGCCTATACAGTGGGTGACTGGGTGTGGTTGCGCCTTCTTCATCGATCCACTCAGTCCCTCGACCCGCGTGCGAGGCGCAAGCTTGCCTCGCTACGCTGGCCCTTTCGTCATCTTAGAGCGTGTGGGCACACTTGCATATCGTCTTCAGCTGCCCGCATGCTCCCGCATCCATGATGTCTTTCATGTGGGTCTGCTGAAGCCTTACCCTGGGGAGCCACCGGCCGTGCCGCCGGCGTTACCACCGATCGCCGATGGCCGTCTTCTTCTGACCCTGGCGAAGGTGTTACGCGCCCAGCTCCGTCGCGGCATTTGGTACTTGCTGATGCAGTGGGAAGGCCTTCCGGAGGAGGAGGCCACTTAGGAGAAGCGCGAGGAGTTTAGCCAGCACTACCCCGACTACCAGCTCGAGGACGAGCTGTTTGCATAGGCGAGGAGAGATATTATGACCGGTCTAAGTTACGTGAGGAGGGGGCCCAACCATGGGCCCAACTAGGGGCTTAGCCCATTATCAGTTTAGGATTTTAGCTCTTTATATACTGGTTGTAAACGAAGCAAACATCAAGCAACAATAATATTCATTATTGCTGACTCCGCGAGGAGTCGGTCTCCTAGCCGCCGCCCCTCCTCTCCAGCCCGCGCACGACGGCGTCTGCCGCCTCGCCCGCACGTCTCCTCTTCCTTCCCCTACAAGCTACACCCTAGGGCGGGTAGACCAGTTGGTTCTTTTTTTGAAGTAAGATCACATATATATATATATATATATATATATATATATATATATATATATATGGAGCAACAGGCCGCCTTATTAAAAACCTTTCAGTCCCCTCAGGTACCCTGGTAAGGAAAAGAGTGCGTAAGAAACCTGTTGCCCAGAGAATTACAAAGTGTTCTTACAATGCAGTGTGACCAGCTCCCGAACACATTCGGGTTCTGCATCACGACAGATACCAGAAAGGCCTGATTTCCCTAGCTGGGCTAAAACATGGGCGACACCATTACTAACTCGATCAACTTTTGAGATTGAAATGTCCTGGAAAATCTTTAGTAGTTCCCGAGACTCTAAAATTGACGACCAGCTAGAGGACCAGTTAGTTCTACCAATGAAGCACTTCGAAATTCTTTATATAAAAAGGTACAAGTATCAATTCAAATGGATCCATCATCTTCCAACCAAAAATATCAATTATGAATGACAACAGTTTTCTTGAGAATCTTACTTTCTTATACCCAATTGGTAATTTCTTTGCACAATCATTTGCAGCACGACTTCTCTGTTCCTGGAACAGCATCCTGATGATGTGTAAGAAAGAGTTAGGCATCAACTAAACTATTTGTTGTGACACCCGAGTTCCTTCTCACTTTTAAAAATAACAGCTGCCTAAAAGGTGAAAATATATTGACCTATACAGCTGATGGAACAACTTTAAGTATGGAATGGTACAGCTGAGATAATAATATTTTAGCATGAAAAGCAAATATCCCTAATTAACATAGAACAAGGTTGCATTTCAAAATTCAGACACAAACTTAATATTGCAACATATGTCTGGTCATTCTATTTAATTAAAAAGATTGCAGTAGACGATAAGCAAATATATACATCAGTGAAATAATACGAGCATAACAACATATTTCAACTGTTGTCAACATTTGTAATAAAAAAGCAGGGTATCATCTCGCATAGGAAAAAAATGTTGAAGTTTGCCTCTGGTGATGAATAAAATATGGTAAATGAAGTTCTTATTCATTTATCCGAATGACAGGGGAATCATCATCAACTTCCAAAAAAATCATCAGGTTGTGTTTATTGAGAAGATTTCAGTACATAACTAATGAGCAGGCTTCCAAATTTTCAATTAAAATATGGTTCACCAAACTTTAAGAACATCAAAGTTGTTTACGGTATTTATTATAGAAAATAAAATGTTACGTCAGCTGATGACCCAAGGGTCCTGTAGATCTCAACTTTTTTTAGTTCGCGATCTTGGTAATCAATCTGGTGGAAAATACAACATATTCTAGCATCGTAATTAGATGATTTTTTTTTGTGAAAGTAATTAGATGACTTTGAACTAACAATCCGTTCAAACCGTAAGAAAAGGTGAGTTTTATTAAAAAATAAACTACATTCAGCAGCTATTAACGAGATAACAAGCTTTAATTACTGAAGAACTGGTACCATTTTTTAAGATTTTAGAGAATCCAGATTTTGCATTTGCCAATTATCAAACCTGAACTAAACAGAATGAAAACACGCTCTGTCATAGTGAGCGCCTACTTCTGCAGTGCTCATAACCCCTTCACCCGGACCATCTTCTCCTACTCGGTCACCATCTGAGGCTTCTAACAAGAAAAACTCCCACAAATGCTTCCCGTGACCTGCAATTTAGTCCCAAATTAAAATCCTATAGGTAAGAAAAAACCCTAAAGCCCCGCTTGTTTCATCGTTTTATACACCGGTCGGATCCGAAAATTACGGAGTATGCCAGGATTTTGGCAGGACCTATTGAGGTCCGTGATACTTACGTCCGGATTTGGCTAAAATACAGGGAACCAAGCGGGGCTTAAGTATTTCGTCAGCTAGCATTTGACAATGAGCAACCTTATTTCCGTAATACCTTCTCAACACAATGAGCAACCTGTCGGCTTTCCTTTTGTGAGGCAAGGCGGAACCATTGCAGCGCTTAAATGACACCACTCACGAAACCACCGAATCAGAACAAAACTCTATGTAAATGCAATACAATGCCCTCGCCAATATATCTGGCATTCCTAGCATGACATAGTGGTAGCGTCCCGGATCATCTTTGTACAATTTCTTCACGACAGCATCATACAACTACTTCCCGCATCAGCCTTCTCTTGTGCCAAAGCCTTGAGGATGCACACAATAAACTCATTAGGGCGAAATCCCTCAAGAGACCATCGCTGGAAAAATCCAATGATGTAGATAAGCTGTGAATTGTGATCATTGTGGGGGAACAGCACCGTAAATAAAATCATATTTCTCCATCTTCCTTTCACAACAGAACAATGGAATTGGCCCCTAACAAGATTTGCACTTGGCATTGCACTTCTCGCTGCAAGATTTCAACAGGCAAACAAAAGTCAAGTTGTTACCTCACACTCCATTGGCCAGCATACTGAAGAATATCCTGGTGACCTTAATGTATTTTCCTGATTTCTATAACCAATTCATCATAGCCATCCATAGCTCAACACTTCTCTCGAGTACTTCATCAAACACCTTCCTAACTTCCTTGTATCTAAAATCTCATGGAACCTCGAATTATCAAATTGTTGGCCGGAAAAATCACAGGACCATCTGGGAACCGCGTGCACTTGTCGGACATCGGCTACACTGCCGCAAGAACAAACCAGGAATATGGCCATAGCCATCAGCTGAATATGGCCATAGCCATCAGCTGGATGCGTTTCGGAACTGCTCCCCAATCCCCAGCCCTAACCTCCATGGCGAACACCTACGACTACGACTCCACCTCCGCCGACGAGGTCGTGTGCCTCCTCGCCCATCTTAACTCCCAGAAAAATCTTCTCGCCGGCTTCGACAAAGCATGCAGGCGTTTGCCAGCCCGAGCTTGTCAGGCGCCCGGATCGTTGGCTCGGCGGGCACCGAGAAACGGAAGAAGCGGAGCCATCAATGCCCGCACCAACTACTGCGCTCATCCCTCATATCAATGCTCGCCTGACAGTAGCCATCGCCAGCCGTTGCATCCTCCCTCAGATAGACGTGCCGCCGCTCCTCCTCTTGACCGCAGCCACGGCCGCCCCTCCAATCTCCAATCTTCCTCAGGCGCGGCAAAGGCGGGGATGGGGAATTGACCTCGAGAAGGCCTGGCTCCAATCTCCCTCAGGTGCGGCGAAGGCGGAGACGAGGGCTTGACCTCGGGAGGGCCTGGAGCAGGCGCGCTTCCTAACGGCACGGACGTCTCCTCTCCTGCTTGTCCTTCACTGCTACGCTTGGGTTTTCGGTCGCCCGTTCCGACCAATCGAATCGAGAAATAGTTATTTGAAGATAGAAGTGATCACGTTTGATCAGGACTCTGACGTCGCAGTTTGGTTAGTTTGAGAATTGAGTTCAAGCCAAACTTTCCGTTGGCCGTACCATGGACCGACGACTCCTATATACAAATACTAACATGTCGCGAACAAACGGACGCGACAGGGACGACGTACGAGGGAACAAAAACCACACAAATTATAAAACAAATTATATAGTAGAGATTTTTTTTAGAAAAGAGTATATATTAATATCACAGGGATACCATTACATCGAGTCTCTGCAACAACGCATGCCCTAGTGGCCATATGGATGTACACGTTCCAGAAAAAAATTACAAAAAAAAAGTTCCGCTATAGATAACTAATTTCAAAGAACGATAGTGACACCATCAGAACAACACCAGTAGTCCTCCACTCCAATAACAACGTCTTTAATAAGGAAACAGTGCCCAAGCGCCGATGTTGCCCGATCAAAGATCATATGTTTTTACCCTGGAGAACGTCCTCGCTCACAAAACAATGCCTTCAACAAGGTCATTGCCAGGCACAACCAGTTAAGGCTAGACCTTGGATTTTCATCCTGTAAGGTAAGACTGGAAACTCCTCCGGTGTTGTCTTTCCGCACCAACAGTCGCTGCAACGTGTCCTATATCACGCAGCCAGTTCTCCATCGCCACACGAACAAAAATCACCATCGCTACCCTCATATTTTCGCTTTTCTGATATTCTCCGCATCTGACTTCACCATGGCTCTAAGAATGGCACTTGGTGGGAACAAACAACAAAGCTTCGCAACGCTCCCACTGAAACCAACGGCCAGAAGAACAAGGTGCGCACGACCGAATACCTTCCGATCCAGCAATCTCCAGGCATGATACGCCCATGGGAGTTCGCCGGCGGAGCCTTCCGGAACCCGCCTCTCCAGACCAGAGAAACGAGGGCAGAAATCAAGAAGATCTTCGTCTTCGTGCGAAAGAAACGAAAGAACCACCTCCTTCATTGGATCCAACACAACGATCCCCACACCGCTGGCCGGTTTCGGGAGAACGGATCGAGCAGGCCGACCATCGGTGCCGATGAGAACGTAGGCTTAGCACCGCCACTAAGGGCGTGCCATCGCCTCCATCCTGCAGCACCACGTCCGTTGCTTCCTCTAGATCTCGGCCAACGCCGCCCACAGCCCTCGCCGCCCCGATCCAGCAGCCGCCGGCTCCGAGCAGGAAACCTCCGCTCCACGCAGCCCTCCTCGCCACAGCAGGGTGACGCCACCGCGCCGAGCCGCGCCACCAAGTCGGATGTCGTTGCGCCCCGCGCACGCGCGCCGCCACCGGTCGTCGATCTTGGCCCACGCCTAGATCTGGAAAACCTGGGGGAGAAGAGGAGCCCCCCCGCCATCGACGCCGAGCGGCTTTGCCGCCGGCGCGTCCTGGCAGCAGCGAGGCGGGAGGAGCGGAAGGGGGGCGGCCCGGAGGCGGCAGTAGGGTTCCCCCGGTCGCTCGCGGGAGCGACGCGGGAGGAGGAGGGTACGTACGGGAGGAGGAGGGTACGTCAAGCAGTTTTAACTAGAGATGTACGTTGCATAATCTCGATACTAGGAAAATACTAGGAAAATACTCGTGCGTTGTGGCGGAAGGAGAAACACTATGTTTATATACGTTTTTTCTGGGTAAAATATGTCCATCGCGGGCCACAGGGAGCTGAAAACGTGTGCGATACCGATCTCGCACTCGTTATATCTACTTTTCACCGCCAACAACCTCTTGATTACCTTTGGGTCACCATTGATGTTCCGTCGAACTTTTATTTCTTCATATTGTGTCAAACAATAACTGCATAGCAAAAGACCTAAAAATCATTAGGTCTAACATGTATTAGCGCAGGTACGAGCTCTGATATAAAGTAGGATTCTGATTGATCATCAATCTGAATAATTTATACATGAATATTTAGGTGTGAAATATGAGAAAACCTTGTTGGAATTCTAAAACCGTGAATCGGTGATAATTCTCAGCTTTAATATCCACGCTGGAGATCAACCTCCAAGGTCGCATGATGTCTAGCTGTATCCGCTTGAGTTATTCAAGGACAGCGGCCTTATAATTATCCTAGTATGAGCACGCGCATGCTGCGTTGACCTTGCTCCGCCTCTTCGACGACCACCTCTTGTGTCCGTTCTTTCTTCAGATCCCGAGCAGCTGACATGGTAATGTGTTGAGAGAGAGAGGGTGACAGAGGGGCTAGAGGACAGAGAGAACTGAGGCCGATAGGTCCATGCCTTCCCGGAGGAGGAGGAGGAGGGCGTGAGGGCGGCAGAGCTCTAAGATTGGGCGTAGGCGTGCAACGGGTGCGTGGCTGGAGTGGGAGGAATACGCCCGGAATCCATTGGTAGAACGTCCAAATATCTATTTCTATTTCTAGTAATAAGTTATACTTTCTTCGTTCAAAAATAACTAACTTAATTTTGTCTATATTTAAATGTATCTAGAGATATTTTATGTATAGGTATATTTAAATCTAGAAAAATCAAATCAGTTAGAGTCATGTTTTTTCTTAGTCTGTACAGTTTTGTATGCACGTTTGTGTCAGACCTCTTTGCACGTAATTTTTTTTATCAAGCTCATACGTAGTGGCATGGATTCTTTGTCCAATAGACCAAACAAAATTTATTGGCACCGCCGTATTACTCTGCCAACTGGATTTTTTTAGGTACACGTAGAAAATCAATCGAAGTCTATTTTGATAGTCGTGGAGGTGTTCACGTTGAATAAAACTAAGTTACGAACGTGTCCACGTTTTATTACTTGCAGGTGCCATGGTGGGTATAATATATTTTTGTGAGGGGGTAAAATCGTTAAAAATGTTGGACTAGAAAAAACACTTCATGCTTTATTATTACTAGCTGAATGTCCATGTGTTGCAACGGCCCTTGAAAACCATTGCCGTGCACGTCGTGGGTTTGGAGCATTCTTTTCATCTTGCATGCTCGGCTCCCGCGCGATTCCCCTCGACATCGAACCCGCGTCGCTCCTTTCAATAATAAAGATTAAGCCCTATTTGTTCGGTCTATTTTCTCATACAAAACTATTTTGAAAATATTTTAAAACAAAGTAAAAAATTAAATAAAACAACATATTTTTTACGAAGACAGCCAAACGGTCATGACAAAAAGCCCAGTCGCAGGCCACCTATCACCCACACACAAAATCCTAAGCCTAATGTAACCACGTCGCCACCACACACGCCCCAACACTCAACACAACACCACATGCAACTAACACGACTCCACACCAATCCCAACCCACACACGCACACCACACCGCTGGACATACACAGACAACACAACCATCGGGGCCCTCCCTCTAGCTCAAGCTCTTCTCTGTCTTTGCACGCGAGCCCCTCTCCCCCTGACCCTGAAGTCGACCCCCCTTTTCGGCGGCCTCCAAGGGACGGCATGTAGCGTCATACCTCGCCTCCCTACCTCCACGTGCGTCCGAAAGCCATATCGAGCACGATCGTGCCAGCACCGCCCCCTCCTCTCTATTCCCGACGCGAACGAAGCCCCGTAGGACCCCGAGCCTCCCGTGCACCACCTCTCCCTCTGCTCCTTGGCGATTAATGCTTCATTGCTCCCTATCGCCTGCAGGCTCCCGCCGCCATCGCAAGCTCCTGCCCCGCCATGGTGCTGCCAGGAGGACTTACCCATCGACCTTGCCCCCACCCGGTCCATGCGCGTGCACCGCCCCCCTCTGCTCCTGAATCGCACGCTGCCCGCGCCTAACTTGACCCCACTGACACCCTGATTCCCTTCTCGTCGACGTCCTTGACGGCCGGTCTCCATGCAGCAGCCGCTGCTAGGAGCTCGCGTGCGTGCACTGATTCCTCGGCCAAGGACGCGCGCTCCACCTCGCAGGCAGGCCACCACCACCGAGATCGCCTCCGTCTGTCGAGTATACTGGCTCCATCTTCTCCGCCGGCATCGGCGCCTTGATCCTCGCTGCCATCAGCAAGAAAATCCCTCTTCAATCGCCATCGTGCACACGGAAACAAGAAATATAAATAGTCCAGTCTCCCACTTCTTCCTTCCCAAACCCTAGCCTCCAAAATCTGTCTAAAATTCCTCATCTATGTGGATCTAGATCTGAGCCAAAATTCCTCCTTTTCTTTTCAAAATCCATTGCCGGAGAGGTCTCATCTTGCCCGTCATGCAATGTCGTCTTCCTTCTGCCCGCGTGGGAAAGAGACCAAGCAAATCCATATGTATGCAGAAGTCTCCTTCGATTTGTTTTCCACCATGCTCCTTGTCCTCTATGCATCTTGGTCAGGGCCGGCTTTATATTTTTTGGGGCCCTTGGGCAAAGTTGATAAACGGGATCCTAAAGACAATATATATATGTATGTATAACTAGATATATAGATGATATATGTGCTAATTTAACTTGCAAAATATTTAAAAGCATATAACCACACGTTCATAGTCGAGATGTCTATAAATAATTGTCAAGCACTAAAGAATTGTGATATTTAGATAGAAAAAATAAAAATGATAGGAAAATATAACAAGTATTTCATGCTAGTGAATACCTTAAAAACACCCAGCCTTCAATTAGTTCATCGACAATTAAGCTTCAGTGCTTCGTAAAAAGCTTCTTCGTGCATTTCTAGATGCAAAATCATCAAGGACACTATTAAGATTAATGTTGTCCAATATATCATTCTCAAAACAACACGTAGCCAAGCCATTCAATCTGTCTTGTAACATAGTTGACCTCAAATAGTTCTTCAATAGCTTTATTTTAGAGAAACTTTTTTCAGATGAGGCCATAGTCACAGGTGAAGTCAAAAGGATCCGATAGGCAACTGGGACATTTGGATAGCAATCTACGGTTGTAATGAATTGAAGAATCTCATGCGCTGACATCAAATTATCTGGCAAAGTTACCTGCAATACCTTTAACTCAGAGAAAAAGATAATTAAGATCGACATCACATGAATTCTCATGAGTAAAAGTTTTTGCAAAAATAGTGCAAGATTTTCGTAGATTACTTTCATCCATGGACTTCAGATTCTTTGAGTTGAATAAGAAACCAAACACCTTCTCAAATTCCTTCAGCTGCTCAAATCGACTATTCAATGAAGCAATTGCAGTGTCAACAATGACAAGAAAATAAGAAACTCTGAAAGATTCAATAGCTGACAACTGTAATTTTTCTTCTTCATCATTGATTTCATCAAAATGCTTCT